>SRSI01000010.1:0-1431693 GCA_005656395.1 Strongyloides papillosus | reverse complement strand
TTTTAAGATATTTGTTTCATCTCTTTCACATGGATCAATAATAGTAAATGATTTAGGAACAACCAAACCTGAAGCGAGCATTTCAAAAAACCTTCTAAGTAATCCAGATGGGTATAGCTTTTCTACTAACGAAGATATTGAGGTATGAAATAGAAGAAGCATAAGATATACATCATCATTGAATACTTTCCACGATGGTATTTTATATGATATCTGACGCAATATTTGAATTGTTGATTTAACGTCTTTATCTGAACCATAGTAATGTTCAAACCAATTAAAATGCCTTACTTTCCTGAGAATGTTATTTGTGGAATCAAATGTGAGGACCTCAGGAGCTTGTGATGGTGATATGTTTGAATCACGACAAGCAGGAGAAGTTACACATAAATTAATAGAATAAACTGAATCCATACTATTTATTAAAATTGAAGATTCACTCATTTTTGGAATAATTTTCCACTTACTACACGATACTTTATCTAATTCACCCGGCAAGTTACTAACAATGTAATCAAAATCTTTGCATGTCGGGTAGTCTGTTAGAACAAGATTTAAATCAAATTCTTTGTCAATATTTATTGCAATACCACAAGGAAGGATACCGACCCTTTCAATACATTTGATTTTCAAAACACTTCCAACACAGCGGTCAGTTTCAACAGAAGATAAATTTGCCAAAGCTTTTTCTACCTCTGTAAACATTTCATCTATCTTAGTCATTTCATTTTGAGAAAAAGATAACTGCTTACATCTTTCATAGATTTTCTCATCTTCCAATGTTAAAGAATAAAGAACAGGCAAACTAAATGACATAACATAAAGTGGATCATGATTCAAAATATCTTTAGGAAGAAAACTACTTCGTGAATCATTTTGCTTGTTCCTCTTTACATTCTTTGCTCTTACCTTTTTACCACTACTCTTCTTTTCATCTTTTTTGATCACTTCGGAATTAAATGATGGATTAACCTTCTGCCTGAACGAAGAATGATGCCTTTTACCAGAAAGATGAATATTTTTTGCGTTAACATCGCTAAATCGACATTCACACAATTTACAACTGTACTCAATGAATTTCCCAGTAATGTTGCAATTTATCTCTTCTATGTACTCTTCACCAACAACTTGCTTAGTTGCGCTTTCTTCTGAATCATCTAACTTCTCTTCATTTACCCCAGGATCGTAACAGGGTCCCTTGGTTGAGGTAACAGAATTATAATTTACCTGTGGTATTGGCAATTTCAATCTTTTTAGGTTTGTTATTTGTTTTTCATGAGCTTTTCCCTTAACATGACTAATTAAAGCATCTTTACTACTGCATAAAACCTCACAAACTTCACATTTATAAACACTACCCTGCTTAATTGAATCATCGTTATTCTTATTTACCAAAGCTTCACGTCTTCTATGATTCTTACCCTTAATATGGTCATCCAAAGCTTTTTGATCTGAACATGGTACTTTACAAAGATCACAATGAAATTGTGCCCCTTTTACTTTATTCGTGTTGGCCTGGAAAAACCTAGACTTTTTATTACCACCAGTCATATGTAAATGCCTCTGTGTATTCATGACAGATTTACTCTTTCCGCCACTAGGATGAATTATAGTAGAAAGGTATTTTGATTTGGAATCTGGCATAATACCAGACATTGAAGTTTGGAAATATCCATTATTAAATTCAGACGTACAATTATTAAAGGCATATGGTGTATAAACGTTGGGTTGTTGATAAACAATAGGACTATAGTTATTAGAGCCCATACAATTTGGGTTATTAAGTGAATTATCAGCTAAAACAAAGCATTAAACCAAGACTTCTACGACATTACTTACGATAATTGCTTGGAAAACGTGAAGATGACACTACAGCATTGTTTAGTTGATAATTATTACTTTTTCGATTAGGAAAATGATTCATACTAGGTCATAAAAAAATGAATAAGAGTTGAAGTAGCAAAATCCGTATAAAATAACGTGGCCTCAAGCTACGCTTTCGAATATTATATAGCCGTATAGAAAATATGAGATACGTATAAAAGATATTGGGGAAATGTTCCAAAATATAATTCGCTTTAAGATACTTTGTGTAATATTACCCGCCATTCTACTTTTTCTAGTAAAGGATTAAATATTCCTTCTCATTGTTCAACGAAATTTAAATTTCTTTGTAGTTTGGCAAAGCTGTAAAAAAGGTAACTAATTAAAATTTATTTCAACTTATGGAAAGTTTGCATTGATATCTAGTGAGGATTGCAGTTATGCCACAATTTTGAAAACAACTGGAAAAATTAGAATGATAAGAACGGTAAGATTTTAAACTATGATCTTGTTCCATTAAAATCATGAAAGGATATTTTTGAGGTTAGTTGGGAACTAAGTTTTATATTTATTATGTACATAGAGGTTTAAATATGATCAGCCAATGTTATTACATATAAATAAAGTAATCCTGAAACACTATTTTAAATCAAGTGTACTCAAGAAGTATCTGGATGTCGTAGATAATTTAACTACTAATTGATACCTTTACTTTTTATTTAGAATTTATTAGTAATAAATAAGGAAGTATATCATGGTTTTTCAAGCAATCTTAAGTAGTACTGTTCTATAGTCTTTTGTGATCAATTTTTAGGATAAGTGCTGCGAAGTGTTTATACACCAGAAAGTCTCACTTTTGGCTATTTATGTCTTTTATGATGTATGTTTATGATTTTTACGTATCCCAAGGATATTTAAAACATAATTCTCTTCAATAGTATACTGATTGTTTTAATAAAATAAAATTGCTTCGGTCGTCAAGAATAGATTGTTTTTTTTGTGTTCATAAAATAAACATGACATGAATTAGTAAAAGAGAATACTATCCTACATTCACAGCTGTTTGTAAAATGTCTTGAGATTTCGATGTAGTTAAGGTAGAAGCGATGTTTTTGAGGTGTCCTCCTCCAAAGGTTATTCATATTCATCAATTATATTGTCGTAAGTCCATCGTTTACGTATAGTAATTTACCATAAAGTTTCTGACTTTCTTAGCAGCTATTTTAATTTTCTTTACGCTATATATACATATGCTAAGACACTTGTGACAGAGATACAACAATCAGTTAATTATTATTTTACATATGTTTCCTGTTCCAGTACATCTACTGATTCTATCATATAATTATAGTCCTAGACACTTCTTTTGAGATAATTAAGGTGATGATGCTCCTTTTCTGATTTACAAACATCGCTTACAAAACAAAGTAAACTATGTATTATCCTTTGAGTTTCACACGCACTTGTTATTATGCGTATTGGCGCCAATCTTTTAAATTATCGTTTAAGGGTATTTTGGAATAGTGACGTATTATTTGTGTAAAAGTCTGACTTTTTTTTTTACAATTAGTAGAATGTTTGCTGTTCATGGTGGGGCAGGATACCATATCAAGGGTGCCGAACAACATTGTAAAAAGGCCGTTAAAATAGCATTGGAAAATTCTGATGTCGTCGAAGGTTTAGCATATCTGGAGGACATTGAAAGTTTTAATTGCGGGTATGGTTCTAATCTTACAAAAAGTGGGAAAGTGGAATGCGAAGCTGCGGTTATGATTTCTGATAGATACATATTTGGTGGTGTTAGTGTAGCAGATTGTTTAAAAAATCCGGTTAAAGCTGCACGCACCATTGTAAATTGTATTAAAGATAATGAAAATTGGGAATTAACACCTCCAATGGTAATTTCTGGTGAGGGGGTTAGTAAATGGGCTAGTGAAAACAATTTTACTACTATTCCAAACAATGATCTTGTTAGTGAAGGCGCAAGGAAGGGATATAATTCTATAAATAAGATGTTGTCACTAGACACTTGTGGAGGTTGCTCTATAACGAACGACACCAAGTTAACTTCAATGAGTTGTGTTTCTTCAGGTGGTATTGCTTTCAAACAAGATGGAAGAGTGGGGCATTCTGTTATGTTTGGAGCAGCAATTTGGTCCGAATGTACAAAAAATGGACAGAGTGTTTCGATATCTGTCTCTGGATTTGGTGAAGCAATTTATAGGACTCATCTAGCTCAGAAATTGTCAAATGCATTATTTGAGGCCGATGATAACAATGAAATATTTTGTTATGTTATTGAAAATTTCTTGAGAAAAGAGTTCCTGGACTCTCCTCAGAATTCTCTATTTCCTAGTGAAAGGCTATTATGTGGAGGGATTGTTTTATTTTTAAATTCAAATACTTGTCATAGTGAAATTATTGCTTTTCATAATACACCTAATTTTGTTTTTGCATTTTTTGATGGTTTCAAAGTAAAGTCTTGTTTCTCTGAACTCAAGAATGAAGGTGATTTTATGGTTTCATCTCACTTTATTAAATACCCTTTTTAATGTTTTTTTTTTGTTTGTTATTAATGTTTTACCATTGAAATATCTACATATTAAGTTTTAAAAGTAACTTTCCTAAATTACTTACTATTTCAGAGTCATGGATAATTTTAACTTCCTTATGGGGATTAATGATCTTCACGAAAGAAACGATGATGATTTTTATAAAGTGCATGAGATTCTTTCTGATAAAGCATGCGAAAATGTATTTGACAACGTTGACATCTGTGTTGATTCAGAAACTTATAGTTTACAAGATCTTTGTATGGTCTTTGATGCATGCTATTCGACTATTAGAAGTACAAATATCTTTCTCAGAATCAAAGCGTTAGATCGTATTTTAGAATGTAAGTCATCTTTTTTCTGTAATAGTTTATAAAGTGCTCTCTTACAGTTGGTCACAAACAGTTTAATGCAATCGATGATTACCTAAATGATCTCCAACACTCTACGGATTATCCTGTATTGGAACAGCAACAAAAATTTATATCAAATGATCTCTTGATGATAATTTATGCAGCTAACAATATAATGTCTCGTCTCGAAGACTCCCACAAGGAGATGTATTCGCTTGTATCCGTTAATAAAATTGGTGGTAGTGAAAAAAAAGCCACTGGTGACGGAATTATTCCTGAAATTAATGAATTAAGGAGTAGATTTATTGAATATGTGACTAATATATTCAAAAATATGTCTGAGAAATCTCGTTTCTTAAGTATTGTTGAAGGATCAGGATACTTGAATGAAGTATGCGAAACGACAATTAGTATACTTATAAAGTGTATGGATCATAAACGTTTCGGCTACAAGGATGAAAAAGATGATCTTGTTAGAATATTTAGATCATTAGCATTTATTAACAAATGTTTAAAATCACCAGAAATTATTGGTTTTGAATTATCAAAGTTGTTTGAGGATTCTCAAGTTTTTTGTTCATTTACAAATTTTCACTTTATTGATGCAATGTGTGATGCAGAAGAAAGTTTCTCAGACGCTGCAAACTGTTTTGAAGATATATATGTAAAGCTCATTGAATATTTCTCTGAGAAAGCTCCGACGGATTTATTAAAAGAAGGATGCAGCAAAGTTTTTATTTCTTCACTAAAGTCTCTAACTGAAAGAAGACCAAAACTTATGTTAAAAAATATATCGAAATTAGCTTTAGTGTTATTTGCAGATTGCAATTACATGTACAAGAATTGCATTTTGTCAATTTTGGGCCAGTTAGTCATGAAATGGGATGAAATTGGCGACCATGAAAATATAAAGACTAGAAGATTTTTTGTTGAGAAAATCTTGTCGTTTGTGGAGGATAAATCATCACTAATTCGATCAAAGTGTATTTCTATACTTAAAAGCATCATTGAAAAACGTACTCTTCTTAATGATAGTCTTTCCGATATTGGTGTTATAAGAGTATTAAATAAATCTCTAATGGATGAACAAACAAGTGTTAGAAAGGTAGCTTTACAAGCGCTCAGGGAAGTGCTCCAGAAAAACTCATATTCAGAAACATTATCATATAACTTTGCTTACGAGAAATATCTAAAGGCTCTAACAAAATTCGAAACTGTAACTAGTACTTCTTTCTCCTTCAATGAAAATGACATACTAAAGGATGTTACAACCCTATACAGTACCTACAATGAGACTAAAAACTTGTCAAAGTACAGTCCTGTACCTCTTGACTATTTACCGCCGTTGCTTGATGATGAAGAAAGAATTAATTACTGTGCCAGCTATATTAGGGAGCAAAATATTGATCTTACAATTCCGTTGGATATTAATAAGGTGTCTAATGACATTTATAATTCTGTCAAAGAATACTTGGAAAATGATGGGACAGATTTAGAAACGAATCTTATGACTAGACAATGTTTTAGTGAAATTGTGCATTTCTACAACAAATTAAGCTTTATTCGACAAATGGAAGACAGTTTGGACAAAATATTAAGTATAGCGTTTACGGGGAGTGTTTACGAAGTCAAAGAAGCTTTATCATTGTTATGTATTTTCAAGCAATTTGGAATTGACAACAGTATCTCAAGTTTTAGAAAAATTTGCCGTCTCGCTTTTAGGAAAGATGAAGATCTTCAACATGAAGTATTTAATTGTCTAATTAGTGTTTGCATTTCGGAACACGGAGATATTGATACGAGATATAGATCAACATTACAAAATGTTATGGAGTTACTGATCGGTGATGAAGAACTTCAACCAGGGGTTGAAGAGGCTATCACAAAGTTAATAATTTGTATTGATACAACAAACTACTTCAAGCAGAAAGAGTTTATGAACAAAAAAATGTTTGAACTTCTATACAGTAAATATATCAATTCTGAGGAATACGACTCTACCAACCGGTTAGCCGCTATGAGACTTATTAAAATTTTATCTCGTTCAAAACCTACCATGGTTAAAGAAAGACTTGATGATTTAAAAAATTTGTTTATGAGTGAAGCCAATCCTTCACAATTCCACGTTGAAATACTGGAAATTATATATCGATGTGGGAAAAATAATCACGATCTAACAGATAACAAATGTCTTTTGTTACATTTTAATGATGATTTGGTAAAATTCTTATTCTCAGAACTTCAGAAAAATTTTGACAGTCAAAACTATGCTTTGTGGATTTCGATAATGCAAAAGTTTGTAGCAATTGTGTTTGATATTTGTTACGAAACAACTTTTATCATATCTGAATTCTTCCAAGTATGTTTGAAGAAGTTAGAATTTCATCTTAAAGACCAAGCATGTTTGGAGCAACTTCACGATGATATAGTCGAACTTCTGGGGAAAGGTGATGACCTTACAATGGCAGCTGCTTTGAAGCATAAAATTGAGAGCACAAAAAAATTCATCTGTTATAGAAATAAAAAAGTTGATCTCGTTGCAATACGACTTTTGGAATTTATTGCAGAAGTTGGTCTACGATTTACTGTTTATAATGATAAAACATTCGTTCAGACGTGCAGTAGTATCTTAGATACCTTAAAGAAGTTAAAAAATAATGTTAAGAAATCGGCTAGGAAGTTTGAAGACTTTAATGGGGAGATTGGAAATCTTACAATATGGGAACAGCAAATTTTAAACAATGAAGGTATCTTCCATATCAGCGAAAATATGGAGGTGCAAGATGAAGCTTTTGATCAAGGCTTACCATCAGATGAATACTTTAAAAGCATTGCTATAAATAATGCCAATAATGAAGCTTTTTTGGAGGGAAGGATTCTAGAAAGAATGATGCACATCGCTATTTTTATTTGTCTTTCTGAGAAATTCAAGAAAGATGAGGATGATTCTACTAATTGTTTTTCAAAAGAATCTGTCAATTCGGCATTTATGGCTTTGGCTAGGCTTGCTCTTATTAATGACACTATTTGTTCAAGAATTATGGTAATCTTATTTGATAGACTCTCTAAAACTGAATCTCATACAAAAATTAATCTCTTAATAACGATTACGGATCTTCTTATTCGTTTCCCAAATAACGTTGATCCATTTTCCGGTCATATTATTAAAACGTATGTTTTTAATTTATTAATTTAAAATATTACTTACTTCTATTTTTTAGTGTTTTGGACGAGGATATTCGTGTTAGATATACATCTCTTTCAATTGTCATATTTCTAATTCTTAAAAATCTTTTAAATTTCCAAAAATCTATTACTGACGTTGCAAGACGGTTGTTAGATAAAGATGATGTAATTTCAAGTATTGCTCAGTACTTTTTCCAAGAACTTATGAAAGAAGATAAAGAAATAATGAAAATTATTCCTGAATTAATTTCTGAACTGATTTTTCGTCGTCACGAAATTTCATTTGATGAATACCAAAGTATTGTATATTTTGTCTTATCATTGGTAGAAAAAGACTCAATATCTGACTACCTTATAAATAATTTTTGTGACCGCCTTAAGTCTAATACATCTGGTGATGAGGTACAAAGAGTAGAAACCGCAAAACGGTTAATTTACTCAATAAGTTTGCTAGATATTACTGAAAAATCATTCAAATACATTTCAATGGCTTTACCAAATTTTTCTTCTTTTATATTAATTGAACAAGAAATATGTGAATTTTTTAAAATCATTGTTGACGATGTCGAAAAGCTTCATGCAAAAACAAATCTTGAAGACATTAAAGATATGTGTTCGAAATTTCTCTATTTTGCTAACCGTCTAATTGATGGTGATAGTGATAATGTTGCTGAAAATGAAGAACAACAACAGGAATATTACAAAGAAATTGTAGAGAGGAATAAAAAACCAAGTCGCCGAAGAAGAGCTCTACCTTTAAATACCCAGTAAATATTAATTGTTTTATGAACATATTTCTGTAGTACTACTTTAAATAGTAATTTATTTTGTATCATTTTTTCCTATGCTGTTGGTTAACTGTCCAACTTTTATTATTGTTGTTATAGTTTTTAAATTAAAGTAAAATTTTAGATTTAATGGAAAATTTTGATTTTCCAAGTTTTGCGAAATACGAAGTAATTTTGGGAGAAGAATTTAATAAATTCGCTTCTTGTGGACCATGTATTCTTGGTGTAGATGAAGCAGGGAGAGGTCCAGTTCTTGGCCCAATGGTCTATGGTTTAGCAATAGTAAAAGAAAAAAATCAAAAAGTACTTAAAGAACTTGAAGTTGATGATTCTAAAGCTCTAACTGAAAAGAAGAGAGAAAAAATATTTAGTGAGATGAATAATGACGATCAAATTAAAAAATGTTTAACTTATCGTTTACATGTAATATCACCTAGAATGATAAGTTGTAGAATGTTGATGGATAAAAAAGGTGTTTTAAATGATATTTCACATTCTAGCTGTATTGATCTCATCCAAGCAGCCCTTGATGCTGGTATAAATGTTAAAGCGGTTTATGTAGATACAGTAGGACCAAAAGATAAGTATCAAAAAAAACTCCAAAGTATTTTTAAAAATATTTCAATTGTTGTATCAGAAAAAGCAGATTCAAAGTATCCTATTGTATCTGCTGCATCTATAGCCGCCAAAGTTACACGTGATAACTTAATTTCTAATTGGAATTATATTGAAGGTGACGAGTATTCTACTAAGATAATAGGTTCAGGTTATCCAGGAGGTAAGTTAAATTTTTAAATATTAATAGAAAAATAATATAGATATGAAAACAAGACAATATCTTGATGACAATTGCGATAAAGTTTTTGGTTTTACATCATTAGTAAGATTTAGTTGGGATACTGCTGAGACATTTCTTCAAAAAAAATGTTACAAAGTAAATTGGGATCCATATAATGTGAATAAAGCTAAAGAAAAGCCTGGTACTAAAAAAAGACCTGCTGTCACAATTTTAAATTTCTTCAAAAAAGTTGCAAAAAAGGAGTAAACTTTGAAATTAAACAATTGAATATTTTTGCAACATTAACTTTTAAGAAAAAACTAACAAGAAGATGTCTTAAATGCAAGGATCATTCACACGTCCAAAAACCACAACATCGAATGTAATTATATTAAGAATGAAAATCTCAACTTGGCATTTTTATGCAAATGTTTTTACATTTATATAATTTTTAAGAAATTTGTAAATCAACCTAACTTTTTTCTTTTTAGTATATATATGTATAGACCAAAGTTTGTTTTCTATTTAATTTTTTTCATTATTGTTATATTTTGTTACATTTTAATTTATTTGTGATTGTGTATGCGAGGATAGTTCTTTTACAATAAAAGCTACGTATTTGGTAAGGAGTTTTTACATATTATACTTTTCTATATTATGAAGTTTCTACGACTTTTATTTATAGCCAAATTTTATAGAGTTCGAGTTATTTTTATGTATTATATAAAACATTATGAGTTATGTTAAAAAATATACAAAATTATAATTTTAATATCATTAACCATCAGAATTTAGGATTTATAAATGTTGTTATAATCATGTTTGTTTTAAAAAACCTCCATGACATTGTTACATTAATCGAAAATGTCCATATAACAATGTATTTGTTTTTGACTAAGTAGTCATAAAACATTAAAAAGACATCAAAAATAAAAATTAATAAATTTCATTTTACACAGTGGATTTATTTATTATTTAACGATATCTTTGTGTGTAATTATCATAATCCAGAAAATATTACCATAAAAATAAGAAATATTTTGTAAATAGAAATTTTTTTCAGCTTTTAAAACTTTTTCTGCGTACATTTTAACGACAGATTTTTATTTTTCGTTTTTCTTAATGTGATTTAAACTTGACAATAAAATAATTGAGCCTATTTTACTATAAAAAAGGTTTTTTGATACTCATGTTATGAAATATTTTAAGGAGAATTTACGAAATGACCGTTTCTGCACTACCAAACTAGAATTTTATCAGATAGATTATAATAATAATTTAAGATATAGCTTTTTATTAAGTCCAAATATAGATTATTTTAAAAAAATAGTTTTAAAAATGTGTATAAAAAGTTTTAGTTATCTTTATGAAATTTTATACCCATTAACCAATTATCTACACATTATTATACAAAATAAACACAATAATTGTTATTGTTGAATTATAATAAACGAAAATGATGATATTATTTTTGTATATGAATACATTTTATCAAAAAATGTATATATACATTATTTCAAATACCGTAATAAAATAATTAGACACAATTTAAAATATACAACCATTTTGTTGATTAAAAGCTTTAAAATATACCTCATCTTTTGATAAATATATACATTAAAAAATACCGATCATTATCAAAGAACTAAAATATCGAGTGAAAAAATAGCAGAAACTTTTATTATCATTATTGCATTTATACAACTAAAAAAAAATTTTTTTAAATCAATATCCTGGAGCAGTTCTTGGTGCTAAAAAAATGAATAAATGTATATTATAAGGCATAACTTACCAGGACAATGATCACATTGACCTTTTTCACCTGGTGCTCCAGCGTTTCCTGGGGATCCATCAGATCCTGGATTTCCTGGTGGTCCAGTTGGACCGCCATCTCCTGGTGGACCTGGTGGTCCAGGCATTGATGATCCTGGTGCTCCCTAAAAAGGAAAAATTTAATAAAAGAAAAAAAATTTATTATGTATAAACACAATTCTAAGTAAACTTACTGGTTCTCCATCATTTCCTGGTGCACCGGGTGGACCTGGTGGTCCTGGTGGTCCAGCTGCACCAGGGGCTTCATTGACAGGTCCTGGTTGTCCGTCAGTTCCTGGATTTCCTGGTGTTCCATCAGTTCCTGGTGGGCCTGGAGGACCTGGTGGTCCTGGTTGTCCTGGCATGGTTTGTCCGTCATTACCGCGTGGGCCTGGATTTCCTGGAGGTCCTTTAGGTCCTGCATTTCCTGCTGGTCCTGGTGGACCGGCTGGACATGCTTGTTGACAGCCACCACCTCCTTGTAAATCTGCTGCTCCGTCAGATCCTGCTTGTCCTGCTTTACCTACAAGTTTTTTTTAAAATTACAATGTTTTTAGACATATTTTTTTACCTGGTTGACCATCGGCACCATCTTTGCCATCAAGTCCATCTTTTCCGGGTGGTCCAGCAGGTCCTGTTGAGCATTGTCCACCTGAAGATCCACCTGCTGCTGCATTTATAGATCCTCCGCCGGAATAACCACCAGCACCACCACGTCCAGCTCCAAAGCCACCGCCTTGTCCACCTGCAGCGCCATGTCCGCCTGCAGCTCCAAAGCCACCGCCGTGTCCACCTGCAGCTCCAAAACCTCCGCCACCACCAAGACCGTGACCTGCAGATGAAACACCACCAGCACCACCACCATTTGAGCCATAGCCTCCATTTCCACCGTTACCAGTAGCATAAGATGCAGCTCCTCTTATAACATTTCTTCTTCCATAGAATTGATTATTTTGGTTATAATAAACTTCTCTTTTATGTCTTGTACCAACAACAGATTCTATTTTTTGTAATTCTTCCCATAATCCTAAAAATATAGTTTCAATGATTGATAGTATTTATATACCTTGACTACGGTGTGAACAGAAATTTACTTCAGTATTCAATGATCCTTGAACATATTGAATATAGCTATAAAGCATTGGTACAAAAATAACAGCAGTAAGGAGAGAAAATGTTGTTGTTGTTATTCCAACAAATGCAAGTCTCTTCATAGATTCTGCTTCACGAATTTGACATTTTGTATCATATTCCTTAAATAATTTTGAATGCTATATAGAAAAATATGACTTACCATTTTTAAAAAAAGAACTGAATGTCAGATATAAAACATCTGAATTATGACCTAACCTTTTATAGTGATAAAAAAATAGTTTAATAAAAATAAATAACCTGAAATTATTTTACACATATTTTATCATGTTCTAATATCTCTTTCAGATAGTCGTTTAACGACAGGAAACTAGAATAAGACAACTTTTAGCAAAAAATTATAGTTTATTTGTAAATTATATCTTTTTAAAGGATACCTCTGTGGATATTTTGATTAAACTAGTTGCATAAAGTTACATTAAAATTATACAATTAATAAATATTATTTATATTTTTTTTATTTTAAAATGCATACTCTTGAAAGCCAGTAAAAATAAATATTTTAGCTAACAATTAAAATTAAAATGGAAATTATAATTAAAAGAATAAAAAAAAAGTTAAGAAATTAAAAGTATGGTAATAATGTAGCATGAGTTAGATATCCAGTGTGTGTTGGTTGAGAATGAGGAAATGAAATAACTGTTTTTGTTGTTGATGAAAAATCAACACTACTACAATGACTCGATTCTTTTTCTTCACTGTCCATTATAACAGATCCATCGAAATTTCTTTTTTTACCTTTGTCATTCAAATGATTGTTTGCTTTTATGCATGGAATGATTCTTTCAACAGAATCAGTAAAAATATTGATTCTTTTGTCAAATGCTTCTAAATTATCGTTAAATAATTCTACACTTTTCATTGTTTTAGGAATAATTTCAATTGTTTCAACCTGCACAAAACCTTCTTTACGTAAAGTGTCGCAACTTTTAATAACCTGTTCAATACATGGAGAAAATGAAACAATCCTACCACCTCTTTCTTTAGATAAAGCCTTTTTAGCCCATGGAATGGCTTCCCATGGAGCAGGTAAATCAAGAAAAACAGCATCGGCATTATTTTCAATAGCAAAACCAACTTCGCAAACATTTCTCACTACAGCTGTAGTAATATTTTTAAAACCATGAGTTTCGAATTCATCTATAACTTTCGTTATTCTTACATTATCGATATCATGAGTATATAAATGACCTGTTGGAGCTATAGCATTCGCTAACTGATGAGATAATGAACCTGATCCTGTTCCACTTTCACAGACAATCGAACCCGGTTTTAAATCAAGATACATCAATATAGCACCAATATCAGGAGTATATAAGATCTGTGTTCTTCTAGGTAAACATCGGGTCCATAATGCAGGGATAGGCCGTAAGATATAAACAAATCCTGCAGTTGCCTGAACTCTACTTCCAAAAGGTATTCCAATCAAATCATTATGACGAATATGCCCAAAACGCATATTAAAACTTTCCCCACTTTTTATTTTTAAACTTTTAAGTTCACCATAACTCATATAAACTACTACTTCATCACCATCTTGAATTAGTTCTTCGTTATACATAAAATTACTATTTCTTTTTTCTACAACTTCCATTTTATCACTATTTTGACTAACCATTGAATAAAAACTAATTTAAGACAAAAATTTAACACCTTCAGAGTCAGTACCAATATTCATAAGTACTGCTTTACGTTTATTTTCTAATGTTTGTAAAGATTTGATAAGAATATCTTTACTAAGACCATAAAAGCTTTCTTTTACAGTATCTTCTCCTTGCGTTAACTCAAAAAGTGTACAAGGTGAATTAATCAAACCGTTTTGTGAAGCCCACTCATATATTTGATCCCCCCACTCAGAAGGAGTTCTCCAATATACGTGACAACGTGTTTTTTTAGAATCCAACCACTCAATGTGCTCTAAAAAAAAGATAAATAATTACAACTAAAATAATACCTTTTTGTTCCAGGTATTCAAAGACAGTTTTGATTCCGTCTAAATTTAATCTCCTGTTTAACTTTTGATTACAAAATAATTCACTACAAGAAAGTTCGTTTAAATCTACAGTGTAAAGAGATAAATGATGGCAAAAATCAATAACTAATCTTCCCCAAGCTTCTAATTGTTTCTCCTTAGTTGTTGAGTTTGGCTGTATACTAAAAGAATCATATAAAAAAATTTTTTAAATAAGTCACAAAACAATAATTTCAATCTTACGTGTAAAACGGAGGAAAATCATAATGCCAAGGAAAATTGAAAGTTGTCGAATTAGCCATATTATTCCGGGAATGCAAATCAGTTAAATATCTGAAGATATTAATAATTATTATGTATGTCATTTTTGCATTAGTTACGGAATAGATAAAATAATGGCAGATGTTATAGCATTACACGGATGAGTTATTTTTCCAAACAATTGAAAAAATCATAAAAAGTAATAAAATTAAATATTTATGTATGTTTGGGAACATATTTTGAATGAAAATAAAAAAAAATATTTAATTCTACAACTACTAATTTTTTCTAAAATACAAAATTTTTACTCATAATAATACAATTTAGTATTTACATATATAGAAATATTTGTGGATTAACTTTTTAAATTTTATGGTATAGGTGAAAATATCACTTACAAGTAAACAAACTTTTAACAAATAAAAGGAAAAATGAAATTAAAACCTAAAGAAAAATAGTTAAAATTAGAAGTAGCAAAGTACTTTTAATCACAATATTTTATTCTTACATTTTGCACAAAATTAAGAATAATTTTATAACAATAAATGAGTATTATTTACCATTGTTGGTGAATCGTTCCTTCATGTTTTAATATACAACTGGTCTTGTAGAGAAGTCCTGTCAACTTTTTGGATATCCATTTTATATGATTGTACTAATTTTTTTTTTGAAAATTGAATGTAATATTCACTTCTATTTGGAAATTACAATTAACTAAATTCTTAAAAATTTAATCTTTTCATAATGTCCACTTTTTACTATACTATGATTTTTTTGTCATTTACAATGGCTCATTTTGGGCGTCTGAAATTGTAATTATCAATAAAACAAATATCGCTTGTAAATTCAGTCTATATTTTTTCTCTCGTTTTAATAATGTCACTTAAATATTTTTTTTTGTTATAGGGGTAATTCAATATGAAGTTAAACATCGCTTATCCAGCTAACGGAACACAGAAACTCATTGAAATTGAAGACGAAAAGAAGATTCGTCCATTCTATGAGAAACGCATGGCTCAAGAAGTCGAAGCCGATTCTCTTGGTGAGGAATGGAAAGGATACATTCTTCGCCTCACTGGAGGTAACGATAAACAAGGATTTCCAATGAAACAAGGTGTACTTACCAACGAACGTGTCCGTCTTCTTCTTTCAAAAGGACAATCTTGCTACAGACCACGTCGTGCTGGTGAACGTAAACGTAAATCAGTTCGTGGATGTATCTATGATGCCAATCTTTCCGTTATTGCTGCTATTATTGTTAAGAAAGGTGATGCTGAAATTCCAGGACTTACTGATGTATCTGTGCCAAAAAAACTTGGACCAAAAAGAGCTTCAAAAATCCGTAAGCTTTTCAATTTGACAAAGGAGGACGATGTTTTGAAATATGTACTTCCAAGAACAGTTAGCAATGGTAAACGTGTTGTTAAACCACGCGTTCAACGTTTAATTACATCTGATAGACTTAAACGTCAAGCTAAAAGATTAGCTGAGAAAAAAGCTAGATCTGTCAAACGCAAGGAAGAAGCTCTTGCTTACCAAAAGGTTCTTGCTAAATTTGCTAAGGTATGATTATTTTTGTTATAAACATTAATTTTATAATTAATTTAGGAGAAACAAGCTGAAAAAGCTGCAAGAAGACTTTCTTCACACAAATCTGAAAGCAAGTAAATATTTTTTTCTTGGAGATGGAGTTCCTTTTATCGTTGTTAAATTTTTTGTTTAACGTTGTTTTAATATAAACATTCGTGTAATACAGTTTGTTAAGACATTTATATTTTTAATGTGACAATTATTAGAAAAATTACAAAGTCGTGTTGTTTTATCAAAAAAGTATATTAAGACTTACACAGTAAAGTTATGTTGTGATTTTACCAATTAATAAAATGCATCCTTGTAGTTCGAAAATTACCATAGTAAGTATTGTCAAATTGCAGTGGTAGTACAACTTATCTAATATGAATGCGTTCTAAGATAGTAAAAGAGGGATATACTAAACGTTTGAATTTTTTTTCTATGAATAATTTAGTTATTTAGAAATTTCAAGCTTCAAGCTACTTTTAATATGCAACGATTTTTTTTCTCAAAAATTTCTCTAGAGTTGTTTGGAAAATTCATAAAAGGATTGAGCATTTTCTAATAGTATTTTTCATTTTTTTCTCTATACAAGGAAATTTCGAAATTTCACACCGGTACCTTCTCTGTTGATCAATTAAAATTATTATTTTCTAAAAGTAGCGATAAAATAAATTTAATAACAGATAGCCATTTAAAAAATACGGTTTGTTAGTATTTATAATTTCCACATCAATAAAAATCTTTGTAATCAAATAAATAATGTTATGAAAAACTTTTTTATTAATAACCAAATAATGTGATAGCATTTTTCTGTTAATAGAACATTTAAATCTTGATCATAGCCTCAAATGTTGTAGATTTAGGTAATTTATCCAATCCTTTTAATTCAGTTAATTCAACTAAACAAAATGCATTAACAGGATTTGCGCCTGCTTTTTCAACAACACTTATTGCAGCACTCATAGAACCACCAGTAGCCAATAAATCATCTAATATTAGAACACGATCGCCACTTTTAAATGACCCTTTTTGTACCTCAAAAATGTCTTCACCATATTCTTTAGTAAATGTAGCGCTAATGCATTCTCCAGGTAGTTTGCCCTTCTTTCTTATTGGAACAAATGGTACATTCATATGAATTGATACAATAACTCCAAAGAGAAATCCACGAGCTTCACAGGCAGCAATTGCATCTATCTTACATTTCTTAAAATGAGTTGCTATTGCTAGGGCTAAATCATTTATCAAACCAGGATCTTTAAAAAGAGGCATTATATCTCTTAAAATATATACGTTACAATTATATTATAAAACAAAAGACATACTTAAAAAGAATTCCTTTTTTAGGGAAATCTGGATAATCAACCAACTTATTTTTTATTTTTTCTCTAATATTATCAAAAACATCCGATTTATTCTCCATTACTTTTTCAATAATAACTAAAATATAACAATACTATAATAAAGGAAAAAATAAATAAGCACATTTTTCAACACATATATATACAAATACGAATTTAAACACAATTGATATATTGAAGCACAAACATTAATCATATATAACTAAGTAAACATTTGGAAATATTTAAACATGAAAAAAAAGTTTGTCGTTAGAAGAAATAAAACTTCTTGGTACTGATATAAACCAGCAGTATACCGTAGATTAAAATCAAGCTATAATAATCAATTGATGAAATGACTCTATATTTAAATTTTTTATATATATATTCTATCTTATCTTGTATACACATTTTGATTCAATGACCTATTTAAAAGGAACGACTAACTGATAACAGGTTAAAATCTATTTATTAATTTTTTATAACCATTTATTTTTTGAAAAAATCAAATTCCGATAATTAACAAACACTGGAAACAAAAAATTAATATTAATATTTTACACTTATAAAAAACAAAAAAGTTTCAGAAAAATAAGCGTGGTTCCAATGAATTCAGGATAAAGATGTCCTATGACGATGTATTTATTCCTCTTTTATAATAACTTATCCTAATCATCGTTATTTTATCATTTTAACATTAAACATCTTATGTAAATGCAAATCGAACATGACAAAGGCACTTTTTTTTACATTTAAAACATTCTTGTTTTGTTTTTTTAAACTTACTTACATTATATATAACTTATTTTGCTTTAATTTATTAATTATGACAGAAAAGATTTATCTAATTAATAGTAACGAATTTTACAGTTGTTGGGATTTACTTTTCTTTTTTAAAATAAGCTTTGTTACGTGTTTATGAAAATGTTTCTGTGTTCTTGGAGAAACAAACAAATTTGCTTTAGTTAAATTTAACTATGTTTTACAAAGAAAAGTCTATACTTATCCGCCAATACGTATCTTGTTTCTCAAGCACAAGCAAGTTATTTTTATATAGCATTTTATATCTTAATAACATCGTTTATTTATTTTTTTAAAATATAGTAACTTTTTACGCATAAAATATATTAGAAAAATTTTTTTGTGGAATGCTGGTAAAGTATTTTAATGATATTCTTGTAAAAATTTGTTTTAAAATAATGCTAGAAAATTTAGATACTAATAACTACATACAATATCATATATTTATTTAATAGATAGATTATTTTATAAATTAACCAGAATGGAACACGATCATCATGTGGATGACAATTTATTAGTGTGGAGAATCATTTTTCTTACTATTATGGTTGTAATGACCTTCTCTATTGGAATATTGCCTGTTAAGGTAAGTTTTATTAAATAAATATACTACTATTATATTTAACAGATATTGAAATTTCTTCGTAAACGAGCTGCAGAAAATAGAGGCAGACAACAAGGGAGTTCAAGATTTTCTTCTTTATCACTGTGCATGTTAACATGTTTCTCTGGTGGTGTTTTTTTGGCTACATGTTTTTTGCATTTACTACCTGAGTTAAATGATCATATTAAACACGCAATTTATGAGCATAATCTTCATGTTGATTACCCATTGGCCGAACTTTTAGCATGTATTGGATTCTTCTTCCTATTTTTTATTGAAGAATTAGTTTTAAAATTTATACCTGGGGCTGGTCACGGACACTCACATTCTCAACCCTTAGAAAAAGCATTTTTAAAAGTTTCTGAAAGTGAACTTGAAACTTCTTCTTTTATGATTACAAAACCACAACCTTTTTTAGAAGAAGAACATGGGAATGGAAAGAAACATCTTTTGAAAACTATTGATGAAAGAGAAAAAGATATAGAAAAAAGTCAAACTCCGAATCAGAAAGGAAAAACAAATGATGATAATGATAATTTTAGCTGTAAATCATTAGCTTTTGCTGAACCTGAACGTTGCGAAACAGATTGTCATAAAATTGACGAGCATCCACCTATTCGTATGAAATCACATCCACATAGACATTCGCACGGGGTGAGATCAATAACTTTCTTACTAGCTATTTCTTCACATTCCGTTATTGAAGGATTAGCATTTGGAGCAATGAATACTAAAAAAGGACTTCGGGCTCTTTTTATTAGTCTTATGATACATAAATTAATTGTTGCATTTTCTATGGGTTTACAATTAGCCAGAACTCATGCACATAATATCAAATGGGTAATAGTATCAATGTTTATATTTTCTATAACTTCTCCGGTTGGTGCTATTGTTGGAAGTTTTGTACATAATATTGAGAACGAATATTTAAAAGACATTCTACTTATGATAATGCAGGGATTAGCAGTTGGTACATTTTTATATGTCACATTTTTTGAAGTTTTAATCAACGAGAGAAACAACGAGCATAATAATTTTTTAAAGTTGACATTAATAGTATTTGGTTTTTCTGTTATTGGATTTTTAAGATATTTTGATCAACATGAACACAATCATTCTCATGATAATAAAATGAGTATGCATTCTCATGATCACTAATGATTATTATATTTCTACATTGCCTATATATATTTTACTTTTTAATCATTTGTATATTTACATAATGTAATATGAATGAAATAAATTATTTTATGTGTAAAATTGTATAGTTGTAAAAACGATAGTTTTTTTATAAAAAAAATATATAATAATATAGATAAATATTTACTAGTAATTTTAATTAATATAAGAGGAAAATAAGAAATGTAAGATAGATGCAATTGCTGTTCTGAAGCACGTGGATTTCTCTTTGGAGTTATTGTATCAATTTATATGAATGTATCAAAAGTGGCGGTCGTGTTCTGATATTAGATGATTTATTGGCTACTGGTGGTTCTATGAGTGCTGCAATAAATGTTGTTGAAAAAGCAGGTGCAAATCCTGTTAATGCATTTTGTTTAGTTGAATTAACTGAATTAAAAGGATTGGATAAATTACCTAAATCTACAACATTTGAGGCTATGATCAAGATTTAAATGTTCTATTAACAGAAAAATGCTATCACATTATTTGGTTATTAATAAAATTGTGTGACTACACAATAATAGTCTTCTTATAAAAAAAAACATAATAATGTAATGTAAATAAATATTAATATTTTATTAAAATTAAAAACACAAATACAAATTAAAATTTTATTAATAAAAAAATGAGGGAGAAAGTGTGAATTGCAAAATATACAAGTATTAGGAAATTAATTATAAACTGCGACGTTTCATGTTGATAACCATCCATCTATTGTTTGTTACTTTTATTTTGAAAATGAAAGACTTCTTCTCAAGCCATTCACACAAAAGATTTTTTCCTCATTTTAAGGACCATTTTTATCAAAAAAGGACCATTTCTATCAAATTAAGGACCATTTTAAAATTATATTTAAATTTTATGGTAATTATAATTTTTTTAGTTTTACCAATATTGCAATAGTTTTAATAAAATTTTTTTAAATATTTTATAACTTATTACACACAAACAGTTCTTTCATTAAAACTGCACTATTTTATTCATCCCTTGACCACTTTGTCATTTCTTATGCCATTAAAATGAAAAAGAAATTATCACAAATATTAATTAAATAATCTAGTAAAGCAAATAATATAGAAAAATAAATAAATTCGTTAAAGCAAAAACTTAATTTGAAAAAAAATTGTAAAGCATCACTTAACTACTAGTGAAATATGGTAAAAGTAAATTACCAAGCATGTCAGAAAAATTTTTTTATTTTCTACTAAGCATTAAATAATGTGAAAATGACCTTAAATGTTTAAATAATTTCTATAATCTTCAAAAAGTTTTATAATAGGTCAAAAGATTATTTTTTACAATTAAAAAAATTTTAGACGTTTGTAAAAATCACTAGAATAAATTAGTTCGAAAAGTATTCAATTTTAAATTTAAGATAGTTTTGACACAATAAAATATAAATTTTTATTTTAATGTTATCAAGATTAATGCTTTATAATTCAACACGGATATTCTATAATTATCATTATGAAGTTGATATTTCTATATTTTGTACCTTTTTATATAATAAAATATTATTATAATATGTTTTTTTTCACTTCGAATCAAAATAATTAGATAAAAAAACTTTTTTAACAAATAAGTAGAAATATTCTAATTAAATTTTTATGTAATTCATTTTTTGTTCCTTTTAAAAAAAACACACAAATAAAATAAAAAAACTTTATTAAATAATGTTTAATACAAAAAAAAATTAAATAGTAAAAATTTAATAGAATTGTTCAAATTTAAAAAAATTAGTCCGAAAAATGATGGAGTGGTCTTTCTTTTGATAGAGTGGTCCTTGTTTTGAGGAAAAAATCGTTTGTGTGTTGAAGATGTCAACATTTGCTCCTTTATCTTCAATCATCTCGTCTGCAGTTCTTTTAAAAAATCTTTGGGCTGATGATTTAAGCATCGTGACCCATTTTGTGCCTGATTTATCCATGATTTCAAAGCGCAAAAAGTAAGAGTGCGCGAAACTGTGAAAATTTGTCCTACATTTTGGACAAAAGTAAGTATCTCCATCTGTCTGACGAACTCTGGTTCCAAAACAGGTACTACTCAGACAAGATTTATAAAACATACCTTCAAGTGCTTGTCCTATTCGCCCAGTTATATTGAAATAATATACGTCGTTCAAGCCCGTATTAATAGCGTCTCCAACTGAAAAAACATTAACTTCAATAATACCTCCTTCAACAACACCCAGTTCATCAGTAAGTGGTGGGACAAAAGGTTGAGGCCCCTCATACCGTCGAATCCTCACACCGTCATTTACCACAATCTCATAGAAGTGGTTGGGTCTGGAGAATTTTGGGTTGACTTTAATGACCGCCGTCCCCGGTCCCTCGAAAAGATAAAACGCCCCCCCCCCTATTTATTACTCAGAAAAGTTCTGGTCTAGTATCCAAGAAGCATTTGAAGGCGATCTTCATATTCTCTTCGTCCACAGCAAAAAAGTTGAATACTCCCGCTTTACCCCGTCGTGTTGGAACAGATTTGACAGGAAGTTGTCCCGTGATGTACCCCAAGATTCTCCAGCAGTGCAATTCACCATTTAGAAGTGGAATTGGTACAAGATCAGTCATATCATCCGACTGAATCTCCTGAGCATCAACAATAATATCTTCATTATTTAAACGGTGAGCTGCATTAACGACTAAGCAGCGTGAGGAGACCGCACCAATAATAACATTCTCATTGTTTCCTTGACGAAAGGTTGTACTTGAAGTTGAAAGACGTGGCAGGGGAGTTTCATTAACAATTGGAGCGACATCTCTTTCATCATGATAAATTTCTTGATGACGGACTGTACTTGAAACTGAACGACGTGGCAAGGGACTTTCTTAACAATTGGAGCAACACCTCTTTCATCATGATAAATATCTTGATGACGGACTGTACTAGAAATTGAACGACGCTGGATTCCATTAACCATTCAAAGATGTAGAGCAGAATCAACAATGACATCTTCACTATTGTCTTGGACGTTGAATTGGATCAACGGTGACTTCTTGACTACTTAATCCTCCAATCCTCGGAGTCCTTGTGGTAGTAGATAATAGAACAGCTAAAGTTTGACCAGAAATTCTTGAATCTCTTGGGGTTAGAGGTATTCCAGTAGTAGTTGGAGCAAGAATCGTTTTAATACTTGAAGTTCCTGAAGTTGAAGGTATTTTTTTTATCAATCTTATGGTACTAGGTTGGCGCATAAATAATGGCTGCGGTAAGAAAAAATTATTTAACACAATATTAATTTAAGTTAAAGTTAAGTAAATTAATAGTAACAATAACCTCTAGAGTCAATACACTTTTGCCAACATTTAAACAACTTCTGAATCCACGTTTTATAAGATTCAGGACTTTTGGATCTAAAAAAGTCACTGAAATCGCTTTCTGCCGACTCCTGATTCTTGAACAATTTATTCTTAAAGAATGCATCTAAATGCTCAAACAAATCGAAAATTGTAAGGAAAATATCGGGGGAATATGGAAGGTAAGGTGGAGCTCCATATTTCAAGTTACCAAGTTTTTTTTAAATTAGTTCTGAAACATGACATCTTGGCTTGTCATTCTATAGTATTGGGTTGTTCCTATTTAAAAAGCCGGATGATTTTTTTTAGTTTTTCATTCATTCTCTCAAGTTGCTGTCAATTTATTTCAACTCCCTTTTTAACTGCTTTAGATTTTACTCCACGATCTTCCTTTAATTCTGAGTATTGGTAGTTAAAGGGTCTTCTTCTACCCTCTTCATTATCGAGATCAAAATTAATCCCTTGAAATTTCTCAAACCACCAACACAAAGAGTGTTCAGAAGTTGACCCTTTCTTCTATGCATCCACGTTATTTTGATATGCTTTAACTATTGCGTATAAGTTTGAACTCAAGCAAGAAAATTACCCGTATATCCCTTTTTGACAACATTTTTAAGGTCCAACATAACTTTATGAAAATTAATTTAAAAATTAGGATAATATGTAAAATAATATCAGGACAAGTACCCCTATATTTTTACATAAACACTGTTTCAATATAGATTTATTTATTTTATTTTTTTACAATGGAATGTTGCAGTAAGAATCTGCGGCCATTATTTATGCGCCAACCTAATACATAAATTAATTGTTGCATTTTCTATGGGTTTACAGTTAGCCAGAACTCATGCACATAATATCAAATGGGTAATAGTATCAATGTTTATATTTTCAATAACTTCTCCGGTTGGTACTATTGTTGGAAGTCTTGTACATAATATTGAGAACGAATATTTAAAAGACATTTTACTTATGATAATGCAGGGATTAGCAGTTGGTACATTTTTATATGTCACATTTTTTGAAATTTTAATCAACGAAAGAAATAATGAGCATAATAATTTTTTAAAGTTGACATTAATAGTATTTGGTTTTTCTGTTATTGGATTTTTAGGATATTTTGATCAACATGAATACAATCATTCTCATGATCACTAATGATTATTATATTTCTACATTGCCTAGATATATTTTACTTTTTAATCATTTGTATATTTACATAATGTAATATGAATGAAATTATTTTATCTGTAGTTATTGTATAGTTATACAATAATTGTTTTTAAAAAAAATATAATAATACAGATAAATATTATTAGCAATTATATGCTCAAATTGTATTTGGGCCTCATTAAGGAAAATATTTTAGTCTCTATGACAACATTATTACATAAAGCATTTTTATTACTTTGAAGCTCAATAAAAGTAGTTCATTTAAATTAAATACGTAAAAATTTATTGTAATAACATTTAATAAATTTTGAAATATGCTAGTTATATCATATTGATAAATCATTGAAAAAATTCGTGTAGAAATTTTGACCAGAAATAATACGTAATGATGTTTAAAACACCTACAAAATTATTGGTTGTTTTATTTACCTTATGTTTAATTTTGTTCTTTTTTCTAAAATTTTTTCATATATGGTCAAATATTGTAAATCAAATAAAAAAACTGTATTTAAATAACTTTTATTTGAAATGCGATTCATTCGATGTTGAGAAATATTAATAAAAAATACTACTTAATAATTTTTATTATTAATATAAATTATAATGTCATAAAAACTTAACAAATGTAATTCTTGATATTTTTAAATACTTTTTCTTTGATTCTAATAATCTAACTTTCTTGTTCCTTTAATTTAATTTTTACTACTTTTTTTTATAATAATTTCAAACAGTAATATTTAACAAATAGAACAATGGTCTCTAAAAAATATTTTGTTATATTGCTTACTATCTATAAAAAATGATTATCAAATATTATTAACTGAATCAAAATTTTGTTTGGTAATAGTTAAAAATACTTGTATGCAATCCTATTTCGCAAGTTTTTCGTTTTAATTTTTTTTTGTCGAAAAACTTTTTTATTTTGTGTTTCTCAAAAAGTGTAATTTCAAGTGTCAAGTTATATAAATGTAACTATTTAAGTACAATTTGCAACTCTTCAAATTATTTGATGTTTAAAAATTTCCATTATTGTTTAATAGGTACAATATTTAAATATTACTTGGACATTTTAATCAAAACTTTTAAAATAAAAATGACACTTTTTACTACAAACATTTTTAGGTAACATTTATAAAACTTTAAGACTATTATAGCAGCAAGTTTGTATATAAATGTAATAGTTTAAAAGATTTGTTTTTTTGTTAACCAGTTTATTATACTAAAGAATAAAAATAAATTGGAATTGAACAATCGGTATTAATAGTAAAATCTTACATATTTAACTTTGTTTACAGTTGAAAACTGTATCTAAAAATTATTAGTTTTTTTAAAATGTTACTTATAATTCTCATCAATTATACTTTTTAATGAATGTTTAAAAATAAATATAATTCTTTCCTTATCTAAATTCTTAAAGTATACATTATAACCTTCAATAACTTATATTTCTATTATTTTTTTTATAAAAATTCCATAATCCCTTTACAATTTGTAAATTTGTAGATGTTATCAGCAATAATGTAATACAATATATTATCTAATACTTAAAAAACGAGTGTGTATAAACATTTTTGATATATAAATATATATGATTTTCATTTATAATTAGCTTCATATTTTATTTAACTTATTATATATAAATTATTTTATTACTAAAAGTAGGTCAAAATTTAGCTTTAATATTAAAAAATTGTCTGAATGTTATCTACTTAATATTTAGATATCTTTTTTATTTACTTTTCTTAATACTAACTATACTTTAATGTTGAGATCTTTGTAATTGCTAATACAGGTGCTTGAATGAATTAATGTATTTTAGATGAAGAAAATTATGAAATTGTTAAAGTGTACTTTATATAATTATTAAATGACAAACTAAAAAATAACAGATGTTGTATAATTATTACGGAATTTATTTTATTTATTTCCATAAATATTATAGATTTAAATATTTATTGTAAATTTTAGTAATCATAGTCTTTACAATTATCATATAAGCATATTATTATATTTTAAAAAAGTTATGACACGCTCAATTTGTACTTGTTGTCAGTTCCTTCGTAAAGATAAACCTATTCCTAATAGTGAGGATTTAGAAGCCGGTGTAAAAAGTGAAATTAAAAACAATATTCCTATTATGTTAGACATAGAAAGTTTAGAGCTTAAAATAAAGAATTATAATGCTAAAGACAATTCTGTTACTATCAATGAAATACCTAAATACAATAATGATATTTTTCATACAGCAAGAACAGCTCGTGAAGATATCGTTAAAGATTACAAAACTATGGAGCAGTTAGTAAGAGAAATAAGAATAGATCACGGTTTGTCAAAATAAATTTTATTTATTTATTTATTAATATTTAAAGGCATAGTAGACACACCACGAATATCAACAATGGATATCACACCAGTAGAATCATTGAAAATAGATACAGGTATGTTTAAAATAACATCTGTATAGTTGTAATGATATCTTTTTCCCTAATAAATTGTTACTAACCATTCTCTTTAGTTTCAAAGAATCAAAATAAAACTAATTATAAAAAACGTTATTTCCAAGTTTAATAATGAGAAACTTCTTTCCTACTTTTAGCTGAGAAAATGTTATCAAGATCAGTCTCAAATATCAATTTTGAATTTGAAAAAATAAACTCAAAATCACCTATATCAAGTTTAGGAAGTAATACAGATATGATATCAGAAATATCAACAGTTGATATTTGCCAAATATCACCTGTTCGACAAGAATCTGGTTATGAAAGTTGTACTTTTGAAGATGTCTCTCTTGACGAGATTAAAATTATTAATACTGAATCATACAATGATGATGCATTGAGGAAAAATGCTACATTTTATGGGTATATGTCTACAATACCACAAAATATTTATTTACTTTTTTCATACATATATTTTATACTTGTATCGACAATTTTTAGAGTTGTAAGAAAAATAACAAGATAATATTTTAAAAATTTATATTTTGATATCTTTAAATAATGTAATTATATAAATAAAATTTTAATAAAAAATATATTTATAGAATAAATTTTATTAAGTAATTATAAATATAAAAGATTTAAAAAATATAAATGAAGTTTATATATTCACAAAACATTAACAAATATATTGATGCTGATTAATAAATGACCCGAATTATAAAATATTAAATCACATAATATTGATACAAACTACAATTATGAACATGTACTTGTTCCTGTACTTGAGCCAGATATTAATCTTTTACTACTATTATTGTCTTCATCATTTATACTCTTTCCCACATTTACCAAATTTATGTTTGGTGTACTATTTTGAGAAATTTGTCCAATACTCTTAATTTTTGAACTTTTTTTTGAACTCTTTAAGCTTCTTAAAAGAGGATTAGTATTTTCTTCATATACTTCTGTATTTTCATTAACTTTTATTTTATCACAATACATAGAATATTTTTGAGTGTTAAATCCTTCGATAGAACTGCTTTTAGTTTCTTCTACTGGTAAGCATGATAAAAAAGACGTTGAAGAAAATAGACGTCTAAAGGCATCTCTAAATTTTTTACTCATATGATTATATAAAATTGGATTTATAGCGCAATTAATGAATATCATAGTTTTTGAAAAAAATATATACCAATCTGGTGCCCATTTTATTTTAGAAAATGAATTATACATTACCATTGCACGATAAGGTAAC
Source organism: Strongyloides papillosus (assembly GCA_005656395.1). Lineage (NCBI taxonomy): Eukaryota > Metazoa > Nematoda > Chromadorea > Rhabditida > Strongyloididae > Strongyloides > Strongyloides papillosus. The sequence continues at coordinate 1,403,348 of SRSI01000010.1, read as the reverse complement.
CAACATACAGCAAAAACTACAACAACTAATGCTAACATTTTTATAACCTAAAATAATTTTGTTAATGTATAATATTAAAAAAACATACTTGATTATTTGCTTTTAATCCATTTACCCTATTATTGGAAACAAAATCAACTGATTCTGTCTCATTAAATAATTTTGAAGTGCCTAAACATTGTCGTTTTTTATTATTGTTACTTGTTTGACAAGAATGTTTCATTCTATTTTTACTTAATGTGTAAGCAATTTTTCCGTAAATAAGAAAATATAAAATCATAGGAGATACATAAAAACCAAAAAAATCTCCTAAAAACATAACTTTGTATGTCCAATTGTTTCTAGCTAATGAAAAATTGCACTCAATTCCATATTCATCTCTTCTTAATGATGCTAGGTATAACCAAGGCGAATTATATAGCACACAAAATATCCAAATTCCTAAAATAATATGTTTTGCTCTTTTAACAGTGCAAATATAACGAGCTCTAATAGGATGACAAATGCCAATATATCTTTCAATAGTAAAAGCAGCAATTGATAAAGAGGAAGTATTAATTGACAAGAATGGAAGATACGATGATAAAGCACATCCAATGGAACCAAAAACGAAGTTTGAATTATGCAAATATGACAACTCTGTTGGAGCTGTACATAAAAAAAATAAGCAGTCAGATGTTGCTAATGAGCATAAATAACAATTTGTTGGTGTTATCTAAAATTGCCGTATTTAAAAAAATTTTTTTTAATATATAACTTACCATTCCTGGAACTTTGAATACTACAGTAATAACTAGAATATTACCAATAATTCCAGCAATGCTTAGTATTGAAAATATAAATGTCATTATCAATCTTGTATGAATAGGCCAAAATTCATCATCCAATTCATCGATAACGGTATAATTAGAATTAATGGTTTTAAGGTACGTTTGAAAAAAATTCAGTGCATTAGCCGTTGGGTTTGCATTTACATTTGAAATCATTTCAATCAAAATATCTTTGTGATCATAACATTCTTCAAAGCTTAATAATTCCTGAAGTGTTGTATTAGGTGAAATATTAGTAATTGTTGGGCATAGTTGATTTATTGAGGAAATTGGTGAAACATTTGCCATAACTAAAATTGTAAAATATATTAATAAAATAAAGACAACAAATTTACAGTGGAGTAAAGAATAGAATTAGTGAGTGAAAGATAATATGCTTTAGATGAATAAAAGATGTAAATGATAGGAATAATATTAGTGTTAAATAAAAAGTCTTAAATTTTTAACTATAGAATTGCTAAGGAATCAAGTTCTAATTTTTTTAAATAAATAATTTTATTACTTATAACCTTATATATTAATAAAATTATTTTTTTATTTCTATAAACTAGAAATATTTTTGTTTGTTTTGAGTTTAATATGATCATACTACGAACTTTTTAACTTGACTAAGATATACTATTAATTAAATAGTTATATAACAACTGGTTTAATTACAAATTTTAAATACTATTATTTTACAATAAGAAAGTTTAAGTAAGAATGAACTTTTACTTATATTCTTTAACAAAAATAAAATAAGTAACATTGTCATATAGTGTAAAAAATATATAAATAAAAATAAAAAAACACTACATAAATTATTTGTACATCATTTTTGGTAGAATAAATAATTTATCATTATAGAAGCATTGTTTAATAAGATTACTATGTGTTGTTAATACCTCTAAACTTGTATAACAATATTTACGCATTTTGCACAAAAGTAAAAAATATTATTCATTAGTCACCAATAAGAAACATTTTAAAATAGAATTTTTTACTAGATAAAACGTAAAACGTAATAGATATTTAATTAGTTTTATTTTTCAGAATAATGATCTATTTGTGTGAATATTATCCTTACTTTTGTAAGTACCATGATAATTAATAGGCATCACGAGAAAATTTATATTATAATTATGGGACAAAGTAATATCATTTGATCATTTTCTTTTAATCGCATTTAAATCAACTCTGTTATATATATATATATTTCCTGTTTACTCATCTTTTGTAATTCTTTTAACAATGAAGTAATTTATAAATTTACTTTCTTACTCTTATAATTTAATTAACTAATATGTAAAATTTATAAACTCAATGAAAAAATGCTATATTTTAGAAACAAAATCTAAAATATTTATAAAAAAAAATTAAATTTGATAACGTCAAATAACAATAGAAATATTTTGATTAAAGATATTTATTTTATTATTCTAAGACAAATACAATCTTTGATGTAAGTTTTATTAAGGTACAAAAAACTTCAGATATTAATAAATATTTAAATGTAATGATTGGTTATTAAAAGTTTCTTAGAAAAATTCACCTTGGCAAAAATTATTCTTTGCCTCTTTATATGTTAACATTAATAAAATTGAACAAAATTAAAATATTCTATAAAGCACAAACTATAGAAAGTGTAAAATTAATGAAAAAAGTTTTTTTTACCCAAACATACTATAAATTATGTTTTGAAAGATTATGAAATAATATATAAATATAATTGATAATATCATATACATTATATTTTAGTAAATAACATTTTTCGCATAAAAAATTTGTGATTTTCTAATTCTTTACAATTTAATTGTCCTTTATTTCATACATAAATACGGTAGGCTAAAAATGATATTATATGAATAAAGACAAAGCAAAAAATGATAAGTCATATTTTTAACCTTTTCCTGATTACTCTTATTCACTATATCGAATTATATGATAAAAAAACAAAACAAAATACTTCAGAGTCAGTGAACATTTACCTGAAGTATGACTACACAAGGAATATAAGTAAACTGACTTTGTAATTAATGTTAAGACTAAATTTTTTTTCATATTAAACATTATATTAAATAAAGGAAGAAATCACATAGATAAACAAAAATAAGAAATTATATATTATGAGGGATAATTTTTTGTTCTATTTTAAAAGTCCAATGTCATTCATCGATATAAAAATTATAAAAAAAAATCATAATAATTTATTTGTATTTGTATAGGAATACATATAACTTTATGATAATTGTAATGAAATTTTAAAATAAAATATTTAATTATTAATAAGTGGAGTAAAAAATTTCCTATTGAATTAAAAATTAGAAATTGATTATTTTTTAATTGTTTAAAATTTAATATATTTGTTTGTTTTAAACAAATACGTTATAAATGTGTAAAAAAATATGATTACTTCTAAATTAATGGAAACTATTTCGTATATTTAAAAAAGGAAATGTTATATGTCCTTTTACTTCTTATAAAATTTTTTCTCTTTTATCATTGGCAAAACAAAGATTTGGATAATATATTCATGATGATGACATATTGTGAAACAAGATACATTTGTGCACTGTATAATATTTTAAATATTTAAAGTAGTAAGAAATAAAAGATGATTATATTAAAGATAGATTTTAAGAAAATTATTCTTTATAAAAAAAATCCTAATTTATATGAATAATGATAAAAAATTCTTACAGAATATTTTTATACTACTATAATGTTTCTATTATTATTTTTTGCATTATCAATAATAAAATAAAGACAGAATAAACTAAAAACATTAACTTTAAAATTTTAATTAAAAAAATACTTAAAAAACGAAAATTAATGGAGACATTTTTTAAATACGTTAATGCATTTAAATAAAAAAAAGTAATAATTTTTCTTTAGTATTAATATAAAATAAAATAATGATGATGTTAGATATAAACAGTTTATCAATATGTCAATTTTCTTATTTATTTAGATATAATCGTATTAAATACTTCTCAATGTATATTACTGATAAAATTATTATGATTAGTTTATGATTGTTAAAAATTACATGATATCCTAATAGACAATTAATTTAATTTGTAAGAACTTAAATTAATGGATAACAACAACAAATGTTTGTTTTATAGTAATGAAATTCAATATTTCTATTTTTTAAAAAATAAAAAATGAATAAGAATTATAAATAAATTGAAAATTTATTATAAAGAACATATGTTTACATTTTTTCTGATTTTATTATTGTTTATACTTTTTATAATATAAAAAAATATCATTACTACCTATTATTTTGAAGTTTTAAAATTTACTCGATGCAAAAAATGTTAGAAAAGTTAAAATCTTTATATCATCATGTAAAACGTCAAACCAATTAAGTGAAAAAACTTTATAGTAATTTTCTAACATAAAAATTATTAAAAACAATTTTATAATAAAGTTAATAAACCAAGTCTCATCAAAATTTTTAGGTAAACATGCAGAATTTGATTAAAATATGACATATGTTAGTAAAGTGAAACATTGAGAAAGTATGTTTAACAAAAATTAGCATAAATAAATATGATTGATTTTTATAAAAGTAACAATAACTTACTATGGTTCAGAACATTAAATATTGAAAAAATCATTCCACTTTAATTTTATGAATTTTTACCAAAAACCATTTAACCATTGATAATTTAGCATGCAGATGATAAATTTTATAGTTCTATTATGAGAAGTTTAAAAATTTAGAAATAGCCTGAATTAAAAAAATTATATATATGTATATATTATTAATATAAATAAGATTATTTTTTTAGCGTATGTATATTTATAGAATGTCGGTATAATAATACTTTATTAAATATTGTCAAAGAATAACTAGCATAAAAAAGTACACATTTATCGAAGAAAATTCTTAAATATCTTATATTTAAAATAGCAAATTTTAGTAAAAAAAAGAACGCTTTTAAGACTTAATGCTTTTATTAGGGAAGTAATAGTCAAAATTATTATTGTGAAATCTTCTTTTATTTCATAAAAAAACACAATCATTTTATAAGTTTGAAGTTGTTTTATTAAAAAAAACAAAAAAGTATAAATGATGTCGTTTATATTTTTTTTTTCATTAATAGAGCCGATTTATTAATACTAAAATAATGTCATTGTAATTCAAAATTAGCAACTATAGATAGTCCTTTGATTGCAAATATCAACCTGCATAAATAAATAATGTATTAATTTGCGGAGATATAGTACTGTTAGTAATCATTTTAGAGATGTTAAACAAATTTTAAATAACTAATAAAATAACTACAAAGATAAATTTTCTAACTTTATGAAATTTGATACAGTCAAATAGTTGAAAATTTAAAGCTAATTACTATAAGTAAAAAACAATAAGAAAAATTAATATATCTTTCAATTTCCGCAAAAATGCAGATAGCTATATTTCTAATGACGAGTTATTAAAACATCTATATACATTTCTTGTATAAATGAAAAATACTAATTATCCAACTTTGTTTTTAGCTAAATTTTGTTATTTATTTCAATTTACCTTTATTTAAAAAGTTTTCAGCAATAATTTTTAAAACTAATATCAATAAATGTATTTTACTATACTTTCCTCTGTAATAAAAATAATCTCAAAAATAAATTTATATTTAAGACAATAAATTTAAAAATAATTTATTGTTACAAAAAACACATAAAAATAACGTAACATATAACTTCATTTTCGACTAATCTTGAGTACTATCATCTGTAAATATATTTATTTTATTTTATAAAATAATTGAATTGGAAATAAACAAAATAGATAGTATACTATTCCCCTAAAATTATATCTCGAATATCCCTATAACTATAATCTCTAATATGGATTCAATTTAAAATCACTTGAAATGTTGTTTTTTTTGGTTTCCCAATTAATCAAAAAATGTTCTATTATTTTAATATTATCCACCCACAACCATTTTAAATCATCGCTAACTTTCTCTGCCTTTGATAGAAATAAATTTATTAAAAGTTTAAAGAGTTGTTTTAAGATATCATCTTCTTTGTCAATATATTTTTCGGCTGCGTTGTCATCAATATTATTAAGACTTTTCCTCCAATTAATTAATAAGTTAGGTTCCAATAAGCATAATCGAATATTTGCTCTTATAGAATAAGTCGGCTCAATGTCGGAGGCAAATAATGTACTACAAACAATATTACATAATTGTGTAAACTTTTAATATTCAACTTACAAAGGAAAATTAGCATCAAGAATTGCTTTTTTCTGCCCACTACTAACTTTAACTTTTAATTTATCTAATAAAACAAATAATAAGTCATGACTTATCTTCAGTTTATTATGAATATTGTTTGGTAAGGTAAATCCATACTCAATCCATAGTCTTCCATTATCATGTCCTCCGTAACAAACATATACTTGTTGTCCTTCAGGTATGCCACGAGTGGCAGAAATACAATATCTAGAAATCCTTGGGAAATGACTAGCAATAGTATTAGCATTACATGAATGATTCAGCATATCAACAAGAGGAATTACTGCTATAGTATCACCATCATTATTGTCTAACAATTCATGTTCTTTATTTTCAACATAAATGCAACGTGTATTTACTATTTGCCATGCCCATATCAAATGGGATCTATCAAAATGTTGACATTCATTGATATTTGAAAAAATTTCTTCTATTTCCGTTAATTCTTTCTGTTGGCTAAACCAAAATTCTCTTGTTTGAATAGGTAAAAAGTCGGGATTTAAATCAGGCATTGAGATTATTGGCGTATTAAACATTTTCGGTAAAATATCAATATAAGGTTTAAACTTAGAATTGGGATCTTTAGATTCCAATGCAAAAAATAAAACAAGCAAATGTAGTGGTTTTAATTTACAACTAAAAGCATTATTTTGGGAAAAATTCAACTTACCTCATACATATATCTCTATACTTTTTTATACCGACTATTTTTCCAGCAGTTATTAATATTGAATCTGGAATATTAATTACATTTTCATTTTCTCTGAAACATCTATTCGTATATATACTATATCCTATATTTTCTCCATCATATCGTAATTCATAGTCCCCAAATTGAACACCATTGTCAATTAGCCATTTTTTAAAATTTTCAATCAAAATTTGATGGGGATATTCCATTAATAATATCAATCAATTAACAAATTATAGTAAAGATTAACGATTCTAATCTCTCTACGATTACCTTTGACATATAGCTTCAAGTGCTTTACATATACCACATCTTCTTTTAATTCACGCCTTTTGAGTATATATTTTACCAACAAAAAATATAGTCTGTCTCCTGTTACAACATTTTTGGAATAGTAGTGTTCTGTCCCTATAATAATTAATTTTTTAGATAGTTTTATATATTTTTCTTAATTTAGTTTTATTTTTATTGTTATAAATTTATCTTCAATGTGGATTTAAAATATTAAAATATTATTTTACTTTGCGTATTTGTTAAATAGTTATTAATTTAAATTATTATATATGAATTTATAAATTTTTGTAGGATGCCACCAAAAACCTCAAAGAAGGCAGATGCTAAAGCCACAAAGGCTCCAGCTAAGAAGAAGGAAGGATCTGGGGGTAAGGCTAAGAAGAAGAAGTGGTCCAAGGGAAAAGTCCGTGATAAACTTAACAATATGGTTCTTTTTGATAAACCAACATATGATAAACTTTACAAGGAAGTAAGTTTACAGAAATATTTAAGTATAATCATTAAAAATTTTTTCCAGGTTGTTACATGTAAACTTATTACTCCATCGGTTGTTTCTGAACGTTTGAAGTGTCGTGCTTCTCTTGCTAAAGCTGCTTTGAGAGAACTTCATGCCAAAGGACTTATTAAACTTGTTGTTAAATCAAGCTCTCAATTGGTTTACACTCGTTCCACCATGGTTGACGATGCCGAATAATTTGTTAATTTTTTTCAGTCCTTCTTGTTCTTAAATAAATTGTTGATATATATATATATTTTTTATTGTTTTAAATTTCTTGATCTTTGTGCAGTATATTTATTTTCTAAACGCGTATAACCGACGTAAAGTTTCCCAAAATAAATGGGAAATTTAAAATTAGAAAATATATCCGTTGAATTTATTAATGAAGGTTATTATACATATAAATTCTAGATTTCTATTAAAATATATTGTTAAATTTTTATAGGGTTCAATATTGTTTTTACTATTCAAATTTCATATTTAATGTAGATAAAATTTCACTAATAGGTGTATATTTAGTGTTAATTATTTGCTTTGTATGTTAAGTAATGATTCAACATTACAGGAATAATTTGATATTTTCTGCATGATATAAAAAGCCAACAAAATAATGATGTTAGTTTGAAAAATTAATATATCAATTTTTTATATTTAGAAATGCTTTGAATGTCATGCAGAAAATCCAACTTGGGTCTCTGTTTCTTATGGAATTTGGATTTGTCTATATTGTGCAGGAAAACACCGTTCACTAGGTGTACATATATCATTTGTAAGGTCAATTGAAATGGATGCTTTGACTGATATTGAAATTAAAAAATTATTAGTTGGTGGGAATGAAAGAGCGAAATTATTTTTTTTACAATTTTATAAAAATTATTCAGAGAAGCATAAAGAATTAACAAAAGACAATTTTCAAAAGATATATCATTCATTGACAGCTGAATTGTTGAGAGAGAAAATAAAAGTAGAATCTGAAGGATACATTTGGCCTATTGAAAATGCTTTAATAAGGTTGGAAGAAGCAGAAAAATGTGAATACTTAGAAGATGAAGAAAAAAATAAAAATTTAGATATTGATTCATGGAAGTTTCAAATTTTGGATAGCAGTCAAAAAAACAAAAACGAAAATAAGAATTTTAAAAAGTTGTTGTTTAAGAATTTTAATGCAATGTCTTACATCTATCGTTTAATTAAACGTAATTAACTACATTTATGAAAATAATATAATCTGACTTTTATATTTAATAATGTAATATTACTAAAATGTATACATAAAGAGTAACATTTATAAAATTTGATAAAAGTTGCATGTGTACTTTTTATTATTCAACATAAAAAATATTTTTAAATCATTTAGAAATTTCTATCATAACTATAAATCTTTAAGCATATGGCAAAGTTAAAAAATAAAGTTAACGGTTACTATAAGATGTTTTTAACAAATAAAATACAAATTATTGCAACATTATTAATTTCTTTAAGTAATTAATAAAAAATTCAAAATTTTATAAAATTGTCTTTAATTTTACATTCGTGTAAAAAAATTTCTATATAATATAAAATAAGTAGTATCAAGCATTGTAAGTATTAGAAGTAACACGACCTCCTTTTCCTGTCCAATTGGTATGAATCCATTTACCTGGCTCACTCAACAATTCATATGTATGAGCGCCAAAATAATCTCTTTGAGCTTGAAGCAAATTTGCAGGTAATACTTCGCTACGATACCCATCGTAAAATGCTAAAGCTGTTGAAAAAGCTGGTGTTGGAATTCCTAATTGAACAGCTGTAGAAATTACAGTACGCCAAGATTCTTGAGCTGTATTAATAGCCTCTTTAAAGAAATTATTTAAAAGAAGATTATCTAGTTGTGGGTTTTCATCAAAAGCTTCTTTAATTTTCCCTAAGAAAACAGATCTTATAATACAACCACCTCTCCACATAAGTGCAATAGCTCCGAAATTTAATTTCCAATTAAATTGACGTGAAGCTTCAGCAAGTAACATAAACCCTTGAGCATATGATATAATCTTCGATGCATACAAAGCTTTACGAACATGTTCAATAAATGCTTTTTTGCAAGAAATTAATGATTCTGGTTTCTGATTTGGTCCTTTCAAAACTTTTGAAGCTTTAATACGTTCATCCTTTATAGATGATAAACAACGTGCAAAAACAGCTTCACCAATAAGAGTAACCGGAATACCATATTCTAATGAGGCAATTGCTGTCCATTTACCAGTTCCCTTTTGCCCAGCAGTATCTTTAATTTTTGGTAAAATATGCTCACCATTTTCATCTTTGTATCTTAGAATGTTAGCTGTTATTTCAATTAAAAATGAATCTAATTCTCCTTTATTCCAATCATCAAAAATATCAGCCATTTCATCATAACTAATATTTAATGCACTTGCTAATAAATGATAAGCTTCTCCAATAAGTTGCATATCTCCATATTCAATTCCATTATGTACCATCTTTACAAAATGTCCAGATCCAGCTTCTCCTACCCAATCACAACAACTTTCTCCACCAACTTTAGCAGATACACTTTGGAAAATATCTTTAATATGAGGCCAAGCTTCATGTGCTCCTCCAGGCATTAATGATGGTCCAAAACGTGCACCTTCCTCACCTCCACTAACACCAGATCCAACAAAATGAATTCCTTTTTCTTTTAATTCTTTATATCTTCTATTAGAATCTGTATATTCACTATTTCCTCCATCAATAATAATATCTCCAGCATCTAAAAGTGGAACAATACTTTGAATTGTTTGTTCTGTTGCACTTCCAGCTTTAACCAAAATCATAATTTTTCTTGGTTTTTTTAATTTTTTAACCATGTCTTCTAGACTGGTAGCTCCAATAATTTTTGTTCCTTTAGCTTCATTCTTTAAAAAATCTTCAACTTTTGAAACAGTTCTATTAAATGCTACAACGGTAAATCCATGGTCATTCATATTCAAAATTAAATTTTGACCCATAACAGCCAATCCAATAACAGCAATATCTCCAACAGCCTCAGTCATTGTGTATCTGAAATATGATATATTGTTGCAAAAAATCAATTATTAAAAATGAAAACTAAATCTTAACATTTTAATGATTCATAATAAATAATGTAAATTAGGTCAAGGTCAAATTGATCTAACAATTTTATACAAATACATTAGCTTATAATATCTAACGACTTAATATAGAAGAGATAACAATTTTATCAAAAAAATTGTCTTTTGACTAAATAAATATAATGTGTGAATATAATTGTGATGAGGTGACTTTTTAAATACTACATGTTAATTCTTATCAATGATATACATTTTTGAATTGTAAAAAATAAATTAAAAAGAATAATTATCTTTGTAGAAATTATGTAGATAATTCTATTTTAAATTAGAAACTGTAAAAAAGTAGCCTGTACACATAGTGAATGAAAATAAAATAAAGTATATAATTTCTCTCAATGTTATTAATAATGCTTTAAATAAACAAAATTGAACTGTAATAAAACAATTTCTTTTGATAAACCATTAATGAAATGATCCCTTGATATTATATATACTAAAACAATAAACTATTGAGAAAACGTATATCATAAATTAATACAAAGCATATTTTTCAATACCGCCCCTTAGTACATCTCACCACGTTACTATGTTTTATGAAGAAAATCTGAAAACAATTACAGTACAGTACGCTACTCCAAGAAAGAAAACTCTTTTGGTGAAATTCTCAAATTCAATATGTTTCTTCTCACCACTTTTTCTCGTTCTTTACAAGCATCTTCTAGTAAGTGAATCAATTATACCTTCAAATATTTTTTATTTTAGAAATAAGCGCATGTGTATCACGTTTTGCCACACCAAATTTAATTACTTTCGAAGCGACTAGATGTTTAGCCGTTCCAGGTGGAAAGACTTCATTTAAAAGAAATAAACCTCATTTAAATGTTGGAACTATTGGTCACGTTGACCATGGAAAGACAACATTAACAGCTGCTATTACAAAAGTGTTAGCAGTACAAAAAGGTGCTAAGTATAAGAAATATGAGGAAATTGATAATGCACCAGAAGAGAAAGCTCGTGGTATTACAATAAATTCTTGTCACTTGGAATATGAAACTGACAAACGCCATTTTGCTCATATTGATTGTCCAGGACACGCTGATTATATTAAAAACATGATTACAGGTGCTTCTCAAATGGAAGGTGCAATTCTTGTTGTTGCTGCTACTGATGGCCCCATGCCACAAACACGTGAACATTTACTTCTTGCATCTCAAGTAGGTATTCCAAAAGAGAATATTGCTGTTTTCTTAAATAAGATTGATGAAGTTAGTGATAATGAAACTAAGGAACTTGTAGAAATGGAAATTAGAGAATTACTTAATGAATTTGGATATCAAGGTGATAGTCTTCCAGTTATATATGGATCTGCTCTCAGTGCTTTGGAAGACAAAAATCCAGAGATTGGTGTAGAATCAATTAAAAAATTACTAAATGTTTTAGATACACAATTTGTTATTCCAAAAAGAGAAAGTAATACCGAACCATTATTTGCAGCTGAACATATTTATACTATTCAAGGAAGAGGTACTGTTATCACAGGTAAACTTGAAAGAGGTACCTTAAAAAGAAATGATAAGGTCGAAATTGTTGGTTATGATCGTGAGGGTATCAAAACAGTTGTATCTGGTCTTGAATCATTTAGAAAAACAGTTGAAGTTGCAGAACCAGGAGATCCAACTTGGAATTCTTTTAAGAGGTATTGGTCCAAAAGATGTCAGAAGAGGATGTGTTCTCCTACCACAAGGTCATAAACATGTAGTTACTGATAGAGTCAAAGCTCAATTGTATATTCTTAAGCCTGAAGAAGGTGGTTCAAAAATGCCTATCGCTAATTATTTTACTGAACATGTATTTTCTCTTACTTGGGACAACTCAGCAGTTTTGAAGGTCATTGGAAAAGATTTTATTATGCCTGGAGAACATGGTGAAGTTGAACTTTTGCTTAGTTGTAAAATGTTCATTGAACCCCAACAAAGATTTACAATTCGTAAAGGAAATACAACAATCGGTACAGGAGTATTTTTAGAATTATTAGAACCACAAACTGAGGAACAAAAAAGTACAAAAGAAAGAAGAAAGTTAATGAAAGCAGAAATGGAAAGACTTGGATTCAATCCATACGGTGAAATGATGGAACGTAGAGTTAAACCGGATTACACAAATTCACCAAAAGATAACCCCATGGCTAAAGCTTTTGAAACTTCTGAATAGAATGTTATTAAGGATCTTGTTTTTTAGGTTATTTAATTTTAATTAGTAGTATATCTTTTTATTTGGATATAAATTGTTATATTTATAATATGAATGTTACCATTTTATTTTTAGTATAATTAAAATAAATATTTGTTTGTTTTTTTTTAATTTCGATAGATTTCGGATTGGTATTGGAAAAATAATTGTAAATTAATTCGTCAAATTGTAGATATATGTCAGACAAGGAACATTCCGAAACTTTAAGATGGCTTGTTTGTGGGGCATTTGCATGGTTTGGCAGTTGATTTAGCTTTATATCCAATTGATACAATCAAAACAAGGCTTCAATCAGAAAACGGTTTTCTAAAATCAGGTGGCTTTAAAAACATATATAAAGGAATAGGAGCTGTTGCTTTAGGTGCAGCACCTGGTTCGGCTGCTTTTTTTGTAACTTACAAAAAATTACAAGATATGTCATATAATAACAATAAATCACCACTGACAAATGCCTTCTGTGCAAGTATTGGTGAAATATCGGCTTGTATAATTAGAGTTCCAACAGAACATATTAAACAATTAGCACAGACATCAAGATATAAAGTAGCAAAAGATAATCTAATTGAAATTTTAAGATCTGAATTAAAATTAAATGGATTTATGGGATTGTATAGAGGTTACTTTTCAACAATTTCCAGAGAAATTCCTTTTTCATTTATACAATTTCCAATTTGGGAAAAAATGAAAATAGAATTAGCAAAACAAAGAAATAAAGACAAATGTAGTCCATTCGAAAGTGCAATTTGTGGTAGTATTGCAGGTTCATTTTCAGCTTTTATTACAACACCATTTGATGTTGCTAAAACTAGAATAATGTTAGATATTAATAATAATTATAAAAAAAGTATATTAAATGTTTGGAAAAATATTGTTAAAAATGAAAAAATTAAACAATTGTACGCTGGTGCAAGCGTAAGAACAATGTGGATTGGAGTAGGAGGTTTTGTATATTTTTTTGGTTATGAATTTAGTATGAAAATGTGGGAAAATGTTGTTTATTAAACACTAATTTATCTTTTTTTTAAATAACTTTTAGGAAACATATATAAACATTTATAATTGCTATTTTTTTAATTAAACATTGTAGGTGAAGTAGATATTATTATACAAAATATTGTATTTTGTTTATGGTTACAAAAAAAACATCCACAATTGTTACGTAATCAATTCTATAATTTTATAACATTCTAAAGATTATCATTTTTAATAAATCAGTAAAGCAACGATTAAAATAATATGTGGAATATTCATAGTTATAAAGATATCTTCATACCGTATATCGTTTCTGTAATATGTAAAAAATATATTTTTTATACCAATAGTCACCTAGTACAAGTCCAACAAATAGCACATTTTTTAATTTCTTCTTCATCACTGTCTTAAATACTAAAAAACCAGCATAATTAAACGTACTTTATTTATTAATTATAAACTCTTCTATTTTTTTTAATATCTTATTTTTCAAGAAAACTGGTGCTTGAAAATACATAACATAAATCAGATTATAGTTAATTCTTGATGTGTGTAATGTAGCTTCATTTTCTATAAATAACGTATAAATTAAATCTTTTGAGGATTCTCACACATTAATATTATCTTATCATTATTTAATATGATGTTTTCATGAATAAAATTTTATATTCTGTACATAGATTGTTAACACTAATTTCATACATTAGCTTTGCATTTATTTTCTATATTTCATTGCATATCATATCAATGAGTCTATTTTCGTATAAATGCTTTTTTCTTGTTATTGTCCTTTAGCTATTTTTATTTAATTTCTATAAAGTATTGACGAAAATTATTTTAAAAGTTTCATTGTCAATATTATTTTTAATGAATATCTTTGATAAATTATATATGAATATATCATTATTATGGAACGAAATCAGTTTTTTTTTTATAATAACAATTTATAAATAAATGTTGGTGTTGTAATAAATTTAATTTGATAATTAAATAAATAAGAATTTTTAAATGATCGTTTTTATAATATTATGATAAATATAAATAAATTAATGGGAATTGCATTTATTTTCCGTTGGTGTTGTAAAAAATATATTTCAAAGTAACAAAGTTTAATATTCATTTTCCTAAAAAAAGTTGTCCATAATTAATTGCTCTCTTCCTATTAGTATATGTGGCTTAATATATTTTTCATATGCATCGTAACCAAATTCAGTAACTGGATCAATACCTCCGGTTAAGAGACAATCCCATATACCATTTTGAGCTCCTTGAAAAGATAGAAGTATAACAGCGTTAAATAAATTTAATTTAATGGCGTTTTTAATTTTATCCAACCAAGGGGTTTTTTCATCCATCGCCAAATGAATTGTCAATTTATGGAGAACAGAAGGAAAATTAAATTGAGTTGCAGCTTCTGCGACGTTTGAAAAGTTTATTGAAGGACAACGATTAGACATATAAATTTGATTCAATAATTCTCTAAATGTATCACTTGATACAGTAGGAATATTAATAACGACTGGTTGTGGATTTTTTAATTCATTCTTTAAAAGTTTAGCAAAATATGGAGATTCTTGATATATAATATGTTTATTGGTACAAAGAGTTACTCCATTGTCGAATGCTAAATGTAAATCTCCTTCTAGGTATGTAGGTAAATTAACGTTTTTTTTATGAATAATATCAATATTCAGTTGAATAAATTTTTTTTGTAGTTCAGTCCCAAAAAATATTGGTTGAGGATTAATACGTGTTCCTAAGTCAAATATACATGTATATTCTTTTGAAAGCGAATCATCATAATTAAATGACTTTTATATTTATTTGAACTTTGTATAATAATTCAATATTTTGTGATTCCGAATAAGCGTTAATTTCTAAATATTCGAAATTGTTTAGATTTCTTTTTAGCATTAATATTATATTTGCTGAACATAATTTGAATATAACTTCATTGTCAGGGGTATCAAACGGTTCTATAGAATAGATATCCTCTCCATCAGTTAATTTTATACCTAATTTTGAAAATAATCCCATATTTTTGGTAACGATTGTCTTAGTTTCATCATTTTTATTAAGTGAGTTATAAGTAACCGTTTTTGAAATTACTTCAATATCCATAAATATATTCATTGCACTGATTTTTTGAGATATATAAAAAAGATATGGAACCATATTTTCATCAGCATCTCCAACTTCAAATTGACATTCAAACATTTTTTCTGTAGCAGAAGAGTCACCAAAAGCTCTTAACTTTGCTTTAAGTTTAAAGTAAACTTTTGCATTATCAAAACGAGAAGATACATCAACTTTTATGGCTTTGCGATTATTTTCATCAAACACCTCTTCTAGTATTAGGACAGCTTCATCTAACAAAAATATTACTTTCTTTTCGCCTTTATTTAATAACTTTCTAACAGTAACTTCAGAACCATTTTTTAATGTAATTGTCATATTTTTAAATAAGTCTTTAGTTACAGATGAATACAGGACTGACGATTTAAATTCTGTATCCCATTCTGGAGCAGTACTAACAGAGAGTGAGGAAATGTTATTGCACTTGGACATTTCGAGAAAATAATAAATTTATAAAAAAAGGGTTTTAATTAAAAAGAAATTTTAATTTTATAGATCTCACATTACACAATATTATTCATAAGAATGATTTAATTTCTCTTAATATCCTAATTTTTTTATAATGCTTTGTAAGATTCTTTTGTAAAAAATTATAAATGTATAATTTAAAAAATCTTGGAAAAAATTCTATTTCAATATCCAAAAATAAGGTTATATAATGCTCTGATTAACATCTCATTTTAGTAATATTTATTGTAATTATAGTTTGAAATATATTTTAAAAGTCTATGATTAACTAACTTAAAAAATCACAGCTATTTATAGGTAGAAGTACTTAACCGAAGATATTTACTGTAATATATAAACCCCATTCTAATTACATTTTACGTTATAATATAACAACTTTCACTAAAATAAAAATTCGAAAAAAAAGTACAACATAAAAAATTAATCACTACAATACACATTTAATATCAAAATTACTTTACACAATAATACATGTTATTTCACAAAATTAACGGCCAAACTACATCAAAAAAAAATTTATTATGTTTGCATTCAAAAAATGTTGCAATTACAATAAAAAAAATTCCAAAGAAAATTTAGTTCTTAATATTAAAATTAACTAGAAAAAAATTTATTAAAAATACATAATGATGTGATTAATGAATAAACAATGATTGTGATTATCCGAAAACAAATTTAATTTCCGAGATCAGGTAAAATAAAAACTTTCATAAATTATTGAGGCATTGGTGGAGCTCCCGGAACTTGTGGCTGTTGTGGGTTCTTATTCATTAAGTATCTATGAATATGAGGAATAACACCACCACCAGCTAATGTTGCCTTAATAAGTGTATCCAATTCTTCATCTCCACGGATTGCCAAATGCAAATGTCTTGGTGTAATACGTTTGACTTTCAAATCTTTAGATGCATTTCCTGCCAACTCCAGAACTTCAGCAGTTAAGTATTCCAAAATTGCAGCACTATATACGGCTGCTGTAGCACCTACACGTCCACCAGCCATTGTTCTTTGCTTCAAAAAACGATGAATACGTCCAACAGGAAACTGAAGACCTGCACGAGCACTACGAGAGATAACTTTATTTTTCGCTTTGCCAGAATCTTTACCAGCTTTCCCTTTACCACCAGCCATCTTTATTAGTTAAAATTGATGAATATAATTCTAAAATAAAAAATTCAAATTATTTAGTTCGATAATAACTACTCATTTAGTAAATTTACTATTAAAACGGATCTCGAATAAAAGATTATCACAGATGTTACAAAAATAGGCACTTTCACAATATTTCTTACATACATACGATGGTTAACTAAATACTCATCGCGCCAAAAATGACCCAACAGTATTAATTAATTGTACCCTCGACAAGGAACAACGTAAATCCTCATTGCCAAATGCAACAACCTACTTGAGCTAGCCTGTTTACAAAAAGTATGTGAACAGCCTATAAATACGTTATTTTGTAATAAGTGACGACATTCCAATAGTTAACAAGAGCATATTACAAGACCAGTAAGTATTTCATACTTGTGAAAGATGGAAATGGAAATTGAATTTATATACATTGGACGGATTTTTTTGCAGTGAAACTTAATGTTTTATTCTCCACAAACAAGTCTTACCTTATACGAATAAAAATGATTTACAGGTTATAGGGATTTCAATTTCTTTTTGATGTATTAAACATTATTTAATGATAGTACTTAACATTGATTGGAAAGATCTGAAATTAGATATGCATTGTTTTGGTTTATTAGTCTGTATGAAAATAGCTTTTCAATTTATTTTCTTCAAAGTACAGTAAGTTATTAGCGTCGTCTATGTTATTTATGTTGTTGACGTCGATAAAATAAAATGCTCTGGAAAATTTAATTGACGTTGTTTTAAAATCTTGTTATGAAACGTCTGAAGGATATTTCTCGATTGTTTATAAAATAGTTAGAAAAAGTGTAGAAAATTTAAATACATGTTTAAACAAAATTTCGTTTGATAATTGTAATATTTAGAGATTGTTACAATCTAAAAATAATTCGTGTCAAACAGGTGGAAATGAATTACTTGCAAAACAATTTTTACAAACAATATAAATTCGGGATTTGAACCAGGAAACGTTGACGGGGAAATTTCACGCAAGAAAAGCTAGAATGTCCTTCTTTTACACTTAAAAATGATATATAAAAAGTTATTATACAAAAGAGACACATACTAATAAAAACACCGGTAAAAAATTAATTAAATGTTACCAGTAAATAAAAAGAAGAGTCATATCTAATCGTACTACATTATTGTGAACACGATTTGTGGTAATTAGTCACTTGTTAGAATAACTAATTACTAGGGCCTCAGAAATTTCTTTCCTTGATGAGATAGAAAATTATATGGTCCTACAGAAACCGTTAATACTATGTCATATTATATATAAATCTGTATTAAAATTTTCACGTTAATTTTTTAGTAAAAAGTAGGCGACATAAATTAATAATCTTTCAATTTAACATTAAATATTAGTTATATCTTATATTCATTGGTAACAAAGTGTAGTTAAATTATCAAAAAATAATGAATCTCAAAGATGAGTTGTAGAAGTTTTAATAAAATTTTAACATAAATTTTGTGTGAATTTTAATTACAAAGTTAACATCTTCTTCAAGGGGTTGGTTGGTTAATACAATGAAATATATTAATAAAGTAAGAATCCAAATATAGTAATTCATAATTTCCTATTTAAATTTAGATACCTGGAGTTATCGCTGATAAAGTTGCTTTAGATTTACTGTAATAAGTAGTAACTGATAAGGACTTTAATGATTTTTTTAATTAGTCAAAAGATATACCATATTAAAAAAATCAAAACTTTGATGCATCGTAAGTATTATATATTTAAATTTAAAAAATTAAATCGTTGGTGAGAATTTTTTCTGGATCTTGTAATAAGGCCTTTATTAGAATTAATATTAAAAAAATTTTTAGTTTCTCTTTAAGTATATTTATGCTTTCTTAATTTAATTTTTAACAATAATAAAATCAATTTATATCAATTTTTTATACTTTCAACTTCATAATCTTACGAAATTTCTATTTTGGGATAGCTAATTAATAATATTGACAAAGCAATTAATATAAACTTTGCGAAAGATAAAATAGTACCGTCGTCAACATGAGAGATGATTATAAATACAAAAACCACAATTTCAGAGAATTTTTCCATCATCACTAAGGAAAAACTAATTTAAAGAATAACAACAGAACTGGAAACTTTGATAATATAACAAAAATTGCCCACAATAATTAATTATAATTGTGATGCTAATACAATGTAAATTAAAAATAAAGTGAATAATTGAAAAGGATTTATATAGTTACTATAAACTAGAAATAATTTTTTTATGAATGATTGTGTTAAAGATACATAATGAACTTTAAAATACTCAAATAGAATACAAGCAATAAGTGAATTTTCATTTAATAATATGTTTAACTATATCATGAAATTTCAAATAGCCATTGTTAGGTTAGATAAATTCATCATAGTTTATAACGTATATTTTTTTACATCTTGTTAGAATAGCAATTGCTCGTCATTACTCTGAAGTATATTTTTTGCTTCATTAGATTTCGTTTCTTTTGAATTATTAGCAGCATTTTCATCCGCTTCAGCGCGATCTCTCTTCTTTTTGGCTTGGATTTTTTTCATTCTAAAGAATTCTTCTCTTTCCATTTCGTCTAATTCAGTTACAATATATGATAATGTATTTTCGTATCTTGGAATAATTACGTGTTCAATAGCATTAACACGCCTATTTGTAACTTTAATAGCTTCGTCAAGAGTGATGAAACATGTTTGAAGAGTAGCTAATTCAACCAACAACTCAACAGCTTTTTGATAATTTTTCTTTAATTTGGCAATGTTGGCACCACCTTTTCCTAATCCAGTTAAATCGTAGGTATCAGGTCCATCATTATAAGCTTCAAATACAGGCAAAATAACACCTACAACGTTATCTTTTTTTGTGCGTACACGGTATTGTGGAGTTTTTACGTTTTGTGTAACTGTATGTGAAAAATCTCCCGCTGTAAATTTAGCTTCAGCAAGAGAAAAAGCAGCCTCTTTCATAACTTCTCCCATGAGAACTTTATTACGAACAATTTTTTTAAGTATGTCACGGAATCTAAGATTAAGGGCATCGGCTTTCTTTTTTAAAAGTGAATGACCTTTTTGAGCTCCTTTGAGACGGGTTTTCATAAGAGTTTGAGCCCTAATATATTATATTAGTAAAATAAATATTAAAAACCTACATTCGAGATGGAAAAATAGCGATTCTATCCTTACCTCCGCCAGACATTTTCAAAAGATAGTTAAACTTTCTAAAATTATTTTAATTAATGAATATCCTAATATAAAAAAATTGTAAATAAATCATAGAAAAAAATATATTTAATCATTAAAAACATTACTATATAAAATTTTAACGCACTCTCATGATAAGATCAAATAATAATATAGATCGAAAGAACGAAATACCAAAATTGAAGACCAAGTTTTGATCAGAAGTCGCAGTTTAGAGTATCAGGAAAAATTAACATATCTGTGTGTGTAAATATATTTAGTCTAGTAAAGTATTGATAGTGACATTTACACTCAATTATACAAATAAAATAAAAATTCGCAGTGATATATTAATTTTTATTTAATATTTATGTTATAAAATAATTTTTTTATATATTGAAAACATAAAGGAAATTCATACCAGTCGTATATTATCGTAGAACAAAAGAAAACAATTCATAGTGTTTAATTTTAGTAAATAAATATTTTTTTTGTAACAAAAAAAAACCATTTATAGATAAAGATGAGTGTTAAAACACAGCGACTAGAGCTATATCGTTATATATTATCAGATATGTACAACCTCTTAAAATGGATACCAAACTTTTTACTAATTTTACGAATAGATACTTTCAATTCGTCCATATAAAATTTAAAAAACAATCTAAATATATAAGATTTGCTGTAAAAAAAGTACAAATCAAAGGTAAAATAGTCTACCACAACCTTATCAAAATAAAATTGCAATTATCGATTATCTTTGACTCTAAAAAATTTTAGTATAAAAGTGAAATAAAATTTCTTCTGAAGAGAGAAAGCAAATTATGCCTCCCATAATAATAATAATACATGAATATCTATATGTAAACATATGAAATATAAAATTCTAAAGATCCATAGTTACATTCCCTTATTAATTATTTTATATCAAAATTTTCATAAAAACTTCTATGTGTAAGATATTAATTCGCACTTCATGAAGAAAATTATTTGCCTAAACAAAATACAACGAATTTATCCCCTAACTTACTTGGTACTTTTCACATTGAGAAGGTTTTAAAAATTGTGGTCTTAACACGAAAATAAAAAACTTGGTATTCAGTTCATTTTAGTATGTTATTGCCACAATGTCTCTTTTTTTCTAGGTTTTAATAGGTAAACAGACAATAATTTTATTTTTATATTTCTTATCGATAATTAATATGTGTTTCTTATCGTATTTATTATCGTTTTAAAAATTCATACAAAATTGAAGTAATTTTTTTGGATTCTATTATATTTACACTTTATTTAAGATGTTCTTACCGAACAAAGGACGTAAAAAACATAGTCAAGTTTTTGATTATTTTTGTAATTGGAGCGATGAAGGAATTGATAAGATGTTAAATATGCTAATGCAAGATATAACATCAACTGATGTTCATGAAAAATTAGGATATTTTTCCGTACCAGATGTATGTTATCATGTCAGTTAATTTTTTTAAACCCTAGATTTAGGATAATATAGATCAATTTTTTGATAATATTCGCCATTCTCAAAGGAAAGAAGATTCATATTCTAATATTGATCCTTCCACTGTACAACAAATAGAATTTTTTAAAAGGGTTGCTGTTTCGGAATATATCGGTAATTTCTTAGAAAACTTTGATGCTGTAATGAGCGATCCTACGTTAGATACAAAGCAATTGCAAAAATTACCTAGGCCTGATGAGTTCTTTCAGTTAACAGAAGAAGACTTTGTCAAAAGGATTGATGCGACAAAAGATTCAATGAATAAAATTCCTTTCCGGAAAAATATATAAATAATTTGAAAGATGCCTGTTGTAAGGCTTGTGGAAGTTTCACAAATGATAACGAAAAAGAAACTAAAATTTTGGATAATATGATAGATTTATCTAGAAAACAACAAGATTTAAACACTCATGATACAATCATACAACACCTTGATAAACATCAATTACAGAGAGGGTTTAAATATTATAACACACCCGGAGTTAAAAAGCAATATCAATTTTACAAAAGTAAGGAAGAAATTGATTTAGAAGCAATCGAGTTTTTTATAAGACTTGACTTTGATAAAATTATGACAAAAATGGAGATTTCGAGAGTTCGTGATTCAATAACCCCTATAAATTCATGTAATACGAATGGAATTGATATACACAGATTAAGTTTTGATAAATTCTATGAATTGGCTAAAGACCCAAAAAATACTGTAGAAAGTCTTAAAAAAGAGGGGAAAATCATAGATGACGCATTTTTAACCTATTTAAATAGTCAGTATATATTATGTAGGAAACATGGATATGATTTTTCCGTCGATCCTTCAAAAGCATTAACAAAATATTTTAGAGATAATATAGTACCAGCAGTTTACGATAATGTTAATGACTGGTTTATTGAAACAGTTTTATTAATTAAAGGCATCATTTTGTTGAATGAGGAAGTTGAATTAGAACATAAATTATCATGGTATGAATATATTTTTATAGGACAAAGAAGTTATCAATTAGCAGCTATTAAATATAAATTACTTTGTGATGGAAAAGATGAAGCTCCACCATCGTTCACTGATGCTATTGATGCAATTATTGATAGGTATGTTAAAGAGAACAGTAGTGATGATAGTATGGTTAAATGTAAGCCTGTGAAAGGAGATCCCTTAGTTCATCAATTTATTAGAGAGGTAGATCGAGATATACTGAAACTTGGCGCAACTGCTATAGCTTACCCTTTCAATGAAGAAAATCTCAGATTACGTCAATTCCCAAAAGAAATATTATTTTTGAGAAAAATTAAAGGATTAGAACAATTTAGAATTGCAAAATTAAAAGGAAGCAAATGTAATATTAGCAAGCCAAATATTCGTAAGAAAGTAAATCGTGAGATGAAAAGTTCTTACGCTTCAGTAAGAGATTCATTTAATGCCTTAAGTAATAAAGAGTTTGAAGCACCACAGCATTATTTAGATGCTGTCGATATGTTAGCTGATCAATTTAAGAATATTTTTTCTAAAATACATCATAGTAGATTGCAGATTTATTTAGCACATTTGATCACAAATCTTGAAATGATATCTATTAAATTTGTTCTAGAAGATAAAAGTAGCAAATTTTATTTATTAGAAGAAATTCTAAGAGACACAGAATATACTGATGGCAGACTAACAAGAAATTCAATAGTTCATCCAGTTTGGCTCACTGAACTATCCAAAAATATTGGGATTTTAGACAAAAGTGGAAATAAAATTCAATTCCCAGAGTTTGAAAGAGAAGTAAATATTCAACGAATTGCATTTAATTTACGTGAAGTTCTTAGTTCTTTTGAGATGTTTCCTCGAGAATTGAATTCTCTAAGTGACTCTGAACACGATGAAAGCGATACAGAATCCGAAGATACAGATATTTTTGAAGATGCTTTACCAGAAAATTTCCAACTATCCGAAGATCGTTTAAAACAACTTGGTTTACTGAATGAAGTCATATCAAAGAATTCTGTTGAAGAAAAGTGTAGTATAGAAGAAAAAACTTTCGAAGAAAGTCAGCAAGAGAGTAATGATGCTCTTCAAAAGCCAACAACTTCTAAGGACAATGAAGATGGAATTTGTATGTCAAATAACAAAGTTATGCCCACGCATGAGTCAACAAAACAAATTTCTGTAAATGATATAGCACCTGTTTTTGACTGTCAATTACAGAAAGCATGTTGTAGTGTTGATAAAAGTTCATTAAAAGATTTACTACAAATTTGTAAGAAAGGAAATGAAATAAGAGAATTATCAATGCAAGACGTTTCTTGTATCGATAAAATAATGGGTCAAATTGTAATGAATTTTATAAGTCAAACAGAAGAGTGTGACAATATTTCAGATGAAGTTTTAAAACAAAAAATCGCACATCTTGCAAATTTATTTGAAAAAGATCCTACCGAATTGCATAATATAAGTGAATTAGCATTTAGAAAGGCAAAACAAGTAAAAGATGAACACGAATTTAAAACAAAAATGAAAGTTAATAATAAAAGAAATCTTCATATAAATAATAGAGTAACTAACATTGAAAATTATATAAAGGGACAACTTGGTTTTCATGCTTCTATCAAATGTGATAAGTTATCAACATCTCATGACGTGCAACCTAAGATTTTTGAATCTTGTAATTTAATGAAACAAAAAAAACAATCATCTAACACATCAAGTTTTGAAGAATTATCTTCTTCTATACAACTAACAGCCTCTAATAACTCCACAGAAGAATGTAAAGGTGATGAAAAAAAATCAACCAATATACAAACTTTACCTCCATTAACCAATTGTAAACCTTCGACATCTAAAGAATCACCACCTTCTACATTTATTGATGATGTTGTATATAAAAATGATAATCTTAATTATCTTTTACAACAATGTGTTAAGAATAGAAGACAGCCAAATAATGAAGAACGTGAATTTTATTGTTTACCATCATCTTGTAAAATGCCTCCACTTATTAATCAAGCTTTAGGACAATGCCCTGAAATATCAAGATATACATCTGCTGCAATATTATTTACCGAAAAAATAACATCTAAAGAGAAACAAATAATTTATAAAAACGATAAGTCATTAATTAACAAGTTAGAAGAAATTTATAAACCAAGAAATAAAGGAATACCAGACAAATATCGAGAAGAAGTTGAAAGAA
The DNA here is from genome assembly GCA_005656395.1 of Strongyloides papillosus. NCBI lineage: Eukaryota > Metazoa > Nematoda > Chromadorea > Rhabditida > Strongyloididae > Strongyloides > Strongyloides papillosus. The sequence goes on along the minus strand of SRSI01000010.1, from coordinate 1,377,893 downwards.
TTTTTGCATTAACAGAGCAGAAAAAAGTTTTTGATCATCTTAATTCTTTTAACTAATTTGTATTATACTTAATAATTGTTTGTGTAGAATGTTTTTAACTTTTAATTTTATTAAATTATGTAATTATACATGTGTTTTCAAAAATAAATATATTATATATTTTTTATAATAGAGTTAATTATTACTGTCAATAAAGGCGAATTCTTTCTGTAGTACGTCATCTTTATCATATCTACTTATCGGAGGCATATAATTAAGTTGCGACTCAGTTATACTTTTCCATTTAGGCTGGTTAATTAGCATATTAGCAACATCGAAAAAATCAAATAATTGATACATAAGTCCTGGCAAAATTAGTTTATTATATCCAAATCCGTCTCTGGTAACAGTTTTTGCTTCAATAAACGGCAAAACATCACTATCAATTTTTGACGAGATTTTTTTTTCATCATTTACAAGATTAATATATTCTGATGATTTAATATCCAAATAATTTAATTTTTCCCCACTATCATCAGTTAATTCATTTAATTCTCCAAAAAGATGCACATTAATATAAACATTGTTGTTGTTTCTTACGTCTGGAGAACACGAAAAAGGAAAGTCAAATCCGACGTGATCTTTTTGATGATTTTTAACTTTTAATTTTAATTCTACTGACCAATCTAACCATAGATGTAAATAATTATGTGAAGATTGTTTTTTTATGGTTTCCTGGCAAAATTTTTTACGGTTATATGACATTATATGTATAATTTCGTCCTCAACATAAAATCCACTCTTTGATAGTGCACATTTTATCATTTCGTAATATATGGAATTCTTTAATTTAATTGATGTATAAATAAAAACTCTAGCTGTAGTATCACCGTGTGCGATTTTTTCACTATAACATGGATTTCCAGGATGATTTATATAATCATGTTTTAGAAGACTTGGAGGAAAATGTATAAATGAAAAGACATTGAACTCTTCTTCATATAATTTTTTTGATTCATACAAAAAATTATTCACAATAATGATAATAACCATGATGATATAATTTCCAAATTTTGAATTCATTTTGGCAATAATATTTATATGGGCTTGTTAAGATATTTATTAGTACAAAGTAATTAGATAATTAGCATAGTGTTTTTATTCATTATTGTGTCAAATAAAATAAATTACTATACAATATGGAAAGAAATTTTACTATCGTAAATAAACAGACATATATTTAGAAGTAATAATTAATTTTTATATTTATAAAAATAATTTGAAAGAATTTTTTTATGCTTTGAACTAGTTAAATAATTGAAAATTATAAATGTTACTATAAATGAACCAATTTTTTTGAGATTTTTATAAAGTTTTATTTTTATAATATTAATAGTACAATTATAGCAATTTTACTGTTTCTGCTTATACACTACTCTGTATACGAATTATATATTATAAAATGGACTTTTTAATAATATTAAGCTAAATTTTCCAAAACAATTATTTATTTTTTTTATTATAATTATATTTAGCTACACAAAAACCCTAAACATGCCGATTTGATTGACCATAAAAAAATGAGATGGAATGTATGTGCAAAATGGATAAAATCATAGACTATAAATTTCTATCAAAAGAACCCATTTTTTATATAAAACGTATGCGTCAAACCGACATGTGTTTAGATTTTCTGTGTACTTTATATAAAATTAAAAAAAAAACTACCATAAATTCCCTGCCTTTACTAAAAATTTTTATTTTTTTATGATTTTATCATAGTTATTCAAATAAAAAGAACATTGCAACGAGACCAAACAATATTGGATAAATATATTAAATTGTTTTCGTAAATATATAATAATATCATTATCATGAAAAGTGTATATATATATTAAAAGGCATTATCCTAGGTATAACTAATCTTGAATATTTAAACTCCTTGAGAAAGACAACTTAATTTATTTTCATTATAAAAATGTTCTATGTATTTGGTATCTTAAAACGTCAACTTTGTTTTTATATTTGGAAAAAAGACAACATACTATTTCTTGTTATTTGTTTGTAGCCAAAAATTTATTTACAATACCAAATTAAAGTTATTTATTTACTATTGAACGCGCAACAGGATTGACTATGACAACACACAATCAATTTGATGAATTATATCAGTCAATAAATTTGAACATTAAAAAAATTGAGCATAATGGTAAGGGGAAGTTTTTTTAACACGTTAATCAACTTATTTTAGTTCATCTTTTGAATCAAGTCGTTGAAAAAATTGGTACACCAGCCGATACAACTATAAATGAATCTGAGTTAAATGAACTTATTCAAAGATCCAATGCATTATCAAAGTCTACAAACAATATGATGAAAAACTTAGTAAGTCTAAGTAATGGCAATCATATTTTGAAACAAAAAAGGGAAATTTTAATGGACAGTTTGATGTCAACATTAAACCTTCTTCAGGATGCTCAGCGAAAAGCTGCAGTCAAGGAAAAAGGGAAAATTAACGAATATGAACTAGAAAATGTTAACCAAATCACTACCGATTCCTCCGATTTAAACCCATTCTCATCACAACAAATGTCACATGAGCAAATACAACAAAAACAACAACAAATCGAAGAAATTAGGCAAAGGCAATTAGCATTACAGCAACTTGAAGAGGATATAAGTGATGTGAATCAAATCTTTAAAGATTTAGCCAAACTTGTACATGAACAAGGGGATATGGTTGATTCTATCGAAGACAACATTGATTCCGCACAAATATATGTTGAACAGGGAAGTGCAAATGTCCAACAAGCCTTACACTACCAACAAAAAGCGAGGCAAAAACAATTACTTCTATTTATCTTTTTTGCTGTGTTAATATTTATTATTTTACTAACAATTTGGTTTAGTAAGTAACTATATCCATAATTTATAGAGAAATAATACTCGATTATTTTTAAAATAAGTATATTAACTATTCTAAGTATAAAAAGTATATATGTAAAATGATTTTTTCTTTAGTGAAGTAAAGTAACTCTAAAAGAAAATTCCTTTAAAAGTGAAATTAAAATGATAGTAAAAAGAATTATAGTCCTTTGTTGTAGTAAACAACTTTAGGAGGATTTGGTAAACTTTCAATTTTCTTTCTTACTTCAGGTTCTAGTGCTGAGACTTCGATACTTGATAATTGTGGAAATATGGCACAACACAAAGGAGTAGAAAATAGGAGGATGGCTCCGCAGATAGCAATTTGTATAGGTAAAGATGACCATTTATTTCTTTGGAACCAGGAAGTTTTTTCAATTTTTTGCATACATAATGGTGTTGCTAACATATATGGTGTGGCCATTGCTACCCTTGAAAATATTACCATTGGAATGGCATATCTAGCAACTTTTGTAGATGTTCCTACTTGGGTACCATTTTCATCAACTAGTTTAATTCCATCTGTAAATTCTTTTTGTCTCATCATGGGGATATTGATTGAGTTTGCTAGTGCTACAGCAGCAAATGGTACTAATCGTCCAACTATAGGTGGGAAATTCTAAAACATAATTATTATTTAAATTACAAGAAATACTACAAAAATATTTACCGATCTTTTGACTATGGCATTTAATCCTAAAGCAGCTGATAAAGCACCACCTGTAGCAGCACAATAACTTGAAAGAATTGTATTAACTCCGTTATCTTCTACTCCATTTTCATCAGTCTTACCACCACTTCTGTTACAATAGTTAACAATGGCATTATAACTTTGATTTGCCCATTGCCAAAAAATGACACTAGGTGTTGTTTTATAAAATGCTAGTAGTCCTCCAGTTATAACCATATTCATTGGCATTTGACTAGACATTCTACCTAAGATAAAAGTTTTTTCTCCAGTCTCTGCGTGAAAAGCAGAGTCATATATTGTTTTTGCTTTCCATAATTCATCTACTGTTAATTTGTCCGAAACAATACCTTTTTTGTAATTGTCAACAACAACTTTGCATTCATCTAACTTTTTATCAGAAACCAAAAGATTTAGTGGATTTGTTATTGCAAAAAAATGACGAGCACGGTTAATATATGTTGATTGATCATATCTTGGTTTTGTAATATCTGGACGATTTACTAGTGTGTAGACAAGTTCGGACATTTTACTAAAATATAAAAATATGATATTTTATTTGAGAAAAATATTCATTGAAAGAATTTAAAACATTTTTACACTAAAGTATGTATAACAAAATTTCACCTTAATATTATTATCATAGAACGCCACGTGCTTTTAAATTTGTTTAATATTCTAAGTAGTTTATTTGTAAAAAGATAATGTGAGTATTTAACTAGACAATTAAATAAGAAACAATTGTTTAAAAAATCAAATATTTTAAAGAATGAAAGTATGACCGATTTAAAGTTATATATAAAATATTCGTATAATATAAATTAAAATGTTTGATAATTAATAGGTATACAATTTATCAATAGATATCAACTATAAAGTAAATATAAAAAAGAAATAAATATATGTTATCTTTAAATATGGGTATTTAAAATTAGAATGACAATTTCTTTTGAATTTCCTAGAATGATAATCATTATTTTTAATGTAATACAAAAGTATTTTTGTTTCAAATTTAATGCCTAAAATTTAACAATTTTTTGATAAACATCATTCTAAATCATCTCTGGAGAATTAAATACAATAACACTAGGTTAGAATTTTCTTTCTTTAATTAAATGAAAAGTATCTAAGGGGATTTATATATTTTGCACAAAAATTTAGAAGTTACGTAAAAAAAAATTGTAAAAAAATGCGAATTCAAAGAATATTTATTTAGGTCGAGAGGAAATTCATATTATTTTTACTTTTAAATCATTTTAAATTTACAAAAGGTGTATACATTTCTCCAGGACATTTTTCTTGGGACAATACAGTTTTTGTGGAATTCTTTTTAAATTTTATTAATTTATAATTCTTTATGTTTCTATTTTAAAATTTATGGAAAAATGAAATAAAACAATAAAGATTCCAAAAAGTAAAGGATTAATTTAAAAATGCAACATCTGCTTATTATTATCAGAATATTTATTACATATCAAATTGTTAATGGAGATATTTTAATACTTCTAAAGTCATAAATATTAAATTTTGTAATATGAAAATTTTTATAAGAAAGAAATTCATATCTGTTTAAATTTGTTTTCTATCTTGATAACAAGTATTAAAATAACTTAATTAATATATTTAATATTTCATCATTTAAAACTATAAATTTTTTGTCTTGTATTATAGAATTTAGTTTATAATGCAACATTATTCTTATTATTTATAAAAATAGTAAGTATATTATATATAAATATTCGACTCTCATCTATTAAGGAATATCTGGTAATTTTATATTCTTTAAAAACACTATTAAGATTTCTAAATGGATAGTAAACAAAAAAGTTATGGATATGATTTAAAATGGAAAATATTTAATTTTAATATTTGATAAGTTGTCATTTTTTAATGTATCTTCAAATCACACCTAAAATGTTTATTATAACTCCAGCATAATTTAATTTTTTACAACATCTTTACAATTTTCATATTTAGACATCTAAAATGGATTTACACGACTGTTTTCGCACTTTCTATAAAGTAATGAAAGCCTAATTAATTTCATTACTTTAACATCAGATAAAAATTTAGTCATATAGGATATAAAGATAAGAAATTGTATTTTTAAATATTTTTATAAATAATTACTTAAGTTTCCAAAACATTTTTTATATGTAATTTAAGAATTACAGCAAATAATTCGAAATTATTATTTTAGAATTTATTTGCTATAATGTGTTCATAACTACTTGCATAATGGTGTAGCTTTAAGAATATCTTCCCATAATTTTATATAAAATCTGTGTATCACTTATCAAATAATTTAAAAATAATTTTGCATTGTATTATCATATAATTTCTTTTTTTATTACATTATAGTTTATATCTAAAGGTTGATTACTTTTTGACAGGAATTTTTTATATCTAAAGTAATTTTGGATGCTTTTAATTATTATAAAGAAGAGATATTTAAAATTATTAAATAAGTTACTTATTAATTCGTCTATATTTTTGAATTGTTTTAATTTTTTTTACTTAAAAATAGTGAGTATTATTTAATGGTGAATAAAATTATTTAAATTAATACAAAATAAATAATTAATAAATAACACCATACCCATCGTTGCCATGACATTACTTTGCATATTTCCTTTACATTTTGATGTTATTATTATTTCCAAGTTTATATATGATAATTTAACCATTATATCATATTTCTACTATATTGTGCTGTTTATCCTTTATTTTTTTTAAAATAACTAAATAATATTATTTATCTATATTGGTTTTTTCTTGAAAGTTTCTACTGTAATTATATAGAAAAAAAGTTAGAACTTAAATAAACAATTAATAGAACTGATATATACATTATAGAAATATATACAAGTTAAAAAAAAGTAATTAATTTTCATTAAAAAAAAATACTTACATTTATATAATAATACAATAAATTCAAATATTGTTATTTTGATTTAAATTCTATATAATCAAATTTATATATTTAAAAGTAAAGGTATTTTTATTATATTTCTAGATTTAACTTTTTAGTATATCAATCATAAACAACATAAATTTTACAATGTCTTTTAAAACTAATACTCCTAATCTATCATCCCTTAGTTCATGCAATAATGATGTAATGTCTGAAAAAAATAAAAATTTACTAGATGATAAAACAATTTTTGAATCATCAGTTAGACTTTCCATAAATTCTAATGAAATTTTGAACACTCCAAAAGGTAAAACTTCTATATCTGTTTCAAAGGAGGTGAACTCTCGCGCTTCCAGTTATTATGAAGAATCAGAAAGTCATATACCGATTAGTTATTTTATGTCTATTTGGTATAAGTTAATAAACCAAGATTTAAAGGATGAGAAATTAAAAGCAAAAGAAATAATAAAACAATACACTGATAATGAAATAACTCCAAGTAAATATAAAATATTTTTAAGTGCAATATCGCTTAAATGGGTCTTAAGATGCTGTTGGAATCCTCCTTCAAATGATAGAAGTAGTATGGAGAATAACGAAAAAAACTATCAATTAGAGGAAGAAAAAATTTTAATTTTAGCTTTATCCTTTTCTCAATATTCAGATGAAAATCCTATACATTGGGAAATATTAAGCTCCGTTTATAAATGCTGTAATTTAAATGAAAAGCATAATAATAGAAAAGGTGTACCAAGATATGGAAAACATTGGGAGGATATTGGATTTCAATCTCATGATCCACCAACAGATTTTCGTGGATGTGGTATTTTCGGTTTGTGTCAGATATTATTTCTAGTAAGTAGTGGATTATCAGAAAGTATAAAAGAAGATATTATCAAACTGAGTCAGGACGAAATACATAACTTTCCATTTGCAATTGTTGGATTAAATTTTACAAAAATTATTATTGATAGACTTTATAGAGGAAAATTAAAAAAACTTGCAGAAAAAGAGAAAACATACATTTCTGTTGTAAATGGCATATATCGTGGTATATGGATTATGTTTTATAGAATATGGAAAAGTAGAAAATGTCAGATAAATGATTTTCCTAATATTCTAAATGGTAAGTAATTTTTTATTTTTTAATTTTATTTTAAGAGCTTAAAAAAATTGTTAAAACACGTCCCAAGTATTTACTCAATATGGCGATTCTTTAAATATAAATAAATATTTAGTAGTATTTTAATGCCTTATATTTTTCTTAAATAACTTTTATTATTTATAAATATTTACATATTATAATATGAATTTATCAACATAATTCTACAACACCATTACCCATCATGCTGTTTTCCGAATTTTTCGATTCATAGTTCTTAATTTCTCCTTCATTTGCTATATCTATACACTTTGATTGTGCTTTCAATTCCTGGTTAAAATTATATTGTTTAATTTTTCGAATAATGTATCTGGTAAAAGATTTTATTGTTATTAATAAAAAAAAAGCAATAAGAATTGCTGCTGTACCAATACCAATCATAGGGTCATATTTTTTATAAAAGTCATCAGCTGTCTTTTCGGGATGGATATCCATGAAATCACGTTTGTCCGGACCTCGACAGAATGGTGCACAATGTCGTGGCATTTGAGCATATTAAATTTTAACTAAAAAAATAAGAATTATAGTCACAAGTAAAATAAGAAAAAATTATACACATTATAAAAGATGATCGTTAATTTTATTTAATAATGTTGAGAATATTATTATATTTTCCATCTAACAATCATAATAAATGACAGAAAAAAATTCAATTTAAAGTATATTCTTTGTTTTATTGTTGTTATTATAATTTACTAAAGTATACTTTTCTATTAGAAAGACTTAAAAAAGGTTATTAAAATTACCTTTATTTACATATTAGAATATTATGCCAACATTTTAAAGTCTAACATATTATTATTTTAAAGTGTAAATTGATTCTTTATATAAAATTTTTCTCAACTTAAAACACTTCCTTTTTAATCTTTTTTTTTGTAAAAAAGAAATTTTAAAGAAGAAACATGATGGATAATGTAATCGAAAATATATATAATAATTTTTAAAATAAAGATATTAAATTTCAATGATATAGATAAAACTAGGATTTATTTTTTATGTTAAAAATATGATGATAAACATTTCTTATAAAAAAATTATCATTAATAATATATTAGTAAGAAGGAAAGATCTAAAAAAATCTGTAAAAACAACATTTGAGATAAAATTCTAAATCTCCGGAAAAATAACGATAATAATTAAAGACTAATTGGCTGATAAGGAATTAAAGTATTAAAAATTTCGTTATCATTTTATTAGTCATAATGTAGTAATAAAATAAGGTAATACTAAATTACGACCAAACAATAAAAGCATTTTTATATAATAATAATGATAAATTTTCATTTAGAAGTATTATAAAGCAAAATTTCACTTGACAAAGAATATTATTCTTTCTAAATTTTACTAATGTAAATTTTAGTTTTTAGAAAAATAATGGGATCAGGAAGTTCTCATCAACTGTCCCCAACTGAACTCAGTGATCTTGAAGGAGCTAGTGGTTGTAAGTTTTCATAAACAAATTAAAATTTATTATTTATCTTTAAAGTATCAAAAGATTCAATAAAACTTCTACATTACCGATTCGTAGAGCTTGCAAGGGCTAGAAATCGTGAGACCAATGAATTATTCATTCGCCGTGAAGATTTTAAAAGAGTTGAGAAATTAAAAAGCAACCCATTAGGAGTAAGAATTATTGAAGCATTTTTTGCAGATGCTTGGTAAGTGCATATAAAATATTCTTTTTTTATAAAATTTATGTTGAGAAATATAGAAATACTATGATGAAATACATTTAAACATATTCTTAAATTTTCTACTATAAAAATATTATTTAGATAACATATTACTTTAAAATTACTAATAGTAATTTTTTATATAAAATATATTAATCTTATACAAATTAAATGTAAGCTAAATTAATATTAGTAGTTGAGTTAATATTTAAATATAACTATTAAGTTATAATTATAATATTTTAAAAATGTATCTAGACAAGTTAAGTATAATAATAGTAATAAGAATGTTAAATATTCAATAAACACCAGCTTATCATTCACCTTAGATATAATTCCATACACATTTTGAAAAAAAAGTTATGGAATTATATTGAAGTAACTTCAAAATATTTAGCTAAATAAAGGTTTTCTTTAAAATAACATTATCTATATATGTGAAATTAATAAATTTCACATGAAAATTTTCTACTTACTCTGTAAAACCATCAAAAATTAAAAAATCTATTGGAATAAATTATATTTAAATAATCTTTGGACAAGGCAAATTAAAATGTCAATAAATAATATATAAAGATTTACTAATAATTATATAAAAATACAAAGTATTCAATCATCGTCAAACTATAATATAAATTTTTTTATTACTATTTCAGTTGCACAGATAGGCTTTACTTTAAAGACTTTGTTAGAGTATTAGCTCATTTTCGTCCCATCAACAAAAATAAACCACATCCATGGAATGACAGAGAAGCAAAATTGAGGTGTAAGTTTGTTACATTACTTATTACAAATTTTCAAAATAGAAAATTGCTCAACTCAATTAATAATGTATTACTTTTATAGTTGCTTTTACCATGTATGATCTTGATAAATCAAATTCAATAGCCGTTGAGGAATTTGCTGAAATTCTCAAAATGATCATTGGGCAAAATGTTGAAGAAGATCAGGTTGAAAGAATAGCTGAACAGACTATGAGAGAGGCTGATAAAAATGGAGATGGAAGTATAACATTTGAAGAATTTTGCCATGCAATGGAAAAGACAGATATCGAGCAAAAAATGAGTTTTAGATTTTTAACATAATAATTTGTAAAATCTATTTACAAAACAAATGTTAATTAAATATATTAGAAAATTACACTATATATTTGTGAAATTATAAATCATTAAAAATAAATGGAATTTTTAATAACAATTGAATCCTTTTAAGTTATATATATTTAAATGAAGTAAATACAAACGAGGAAAAATTATGTTATAATAAAAATGTATAAATTAAAAACACTAAATAAATAAAAATGTCCACTAAAAAGAAAAATATTTAATTTAGACAATTACCTTTTTAATTATCTTAAAATAAAATTACTCTCAAATATTTTTCCAAATTAAATCTATAATATTTATATATATTTATCTTCTTTATGTATAATTGAAAAAATTAATAAAGTAAACTAAAGTATTTTAACAGGAACACTTCCTATAACATTAAAATTTTTTTAGCATTCACCTTGGTTTAATTGCCCTATAATTAAGATAAAAAATTTATAAAAATTGTAATTTTTGATTGTGCTTATGAATTTATTGTACATTAAATATATTAAAAAATAAAAAAATCAGGAATGTCGAATAATCATAAAATTATATAATTTATAAAATATTTACCCAAATACTTTAAAGTATCCATACTATTATAAGGCACAATGAATAAAACAAGAGTTTAAAATAAATTTGTCCCAGTTGAGCGATTTTCTTTTTTAAATCTTTAAAAATACTACTATTTTTCAAGATATGGTAGTATAACATAGAAAGAATTTTATTACAATAATGTTGCTTATATTACAGAAAATGTATTATTATGGATTTCTTTTTGCTTAATAAATAAAAAAAAACAACAACATATTATATTGTAATGAATGATGAAATTAAAAATAATATCTAAATTATAGTATAAATATGATATTATGATATGATTTTATAAAATATTATGTCTTATGATTATATAAGAAAGAGGAATAAAAATATCTTTAGAAAATTTAAGAAATGCTTGCGTTTGGTTTTTACACACTAATAAATATATATAATAAATTTATATGACTATCGAAAATAAAAGATAATACTTTTAACATTTATGTTGTCTGAATATTAATAATCGTCAATTTGTTGTTAATTCCTACTTTATTAAAATGAGAAAAATGAATACATTATAAAAAGATATTTTTTATTTTTAAAGTTGGTGAAAAGTATATAACCCGGAAGAGAAATAAAGTATCTTCTTTTTTTTCGAATTTATAATTAAAATTTTAAATATAAAAACTAATTAAGAAGTGGTTTAATTTAATTAAAGCTCTTTATATTGAACAAATGGCCTTTTCGGAAAGGTCTCCAACTTGAGAATTTCATCAGCAAATTGTATTGCTTTTGTTAACTTTTTATATAGTGGACGTGCATGAGTATATAAAAATTCATCAATTGTCTCAGATGAATATATTTTTTCCATCTCTAAACGAAGTCTTTTTGATAAATCTGTTATGTAATAAATTTCTTGACCAAGAATCTCTCGGCTTTTTTCTTCTCTCATTGGTTGTGAAATTTTATATTCCATGTTATATTCATTCATCCATCCACCATATTCATGATCTAAAGTAAAATAATCTGTTAAACGTTTTTCAAGTTTTCCTAAATCATTTATCGCTTCATAAATTGTATGACCTGGAAATGTACAACCATAGGTAAAATCTGTTAGTGTTGTTGGTGCATTGCAACCCAGAATATTCACACTTTTAGGAAATTTATTATTTAATGGTTCGCCTTTTGTTATTGTTTCCATGCTATAAGCTAAGGTTGGTAAAGCTATAGGCATTAATTCAGATAGTAATGCCATATGATCATATCGACTCCATCCGCAAAAAATTAGTCCTTGAAAAGTATCAAAATGTTTATAAACATTTGTCATTTGTTTTATCCAACTTTCATGATTTTTTATATAATGTTCTGCATTCGTTGTGTAACGCTGTGGACCATCAGCTCCTTTATAAGCACTGGCTCCCCAAACTTTCTTGAATGGTTTTAATGCTAACCATGTTTGGAAAGGTAAATAGTAATCTAAATTTTCTGCGTAACTCCATAGAACAGGTTCTACCAATTCAGTTAGTTTAAATTGCTTTAAATATTCCTCAGGAACTTGAATTAACATATCATGCCATATGAGAACTGATACATCAAATTTAGATTTTACATATTCAGCCACACGTTTAATATGCCATAACATTACTTTGTCAGTATCATAATTGTTTTCATTCATAACTTTTGTAGTTTCAGGACAAATTCCCATTTGAAATACTTCATCTGCTCCAATATGAAAATATCTCATTCCATATTTATTGTGAATTTCTCCCACTTGATCAATCATACTTTTTACTATATCAAATGCTTCTTCTTTACCAATACATAGAGTTTGTGGATGTCTTGATGATTCCTTTAAATGAGAATACTTCTTTAATTTTAATATCCATTCAAGGTGACCTAAAGTTTGAACTAAAGGTATTACCTCAAAATTAAATTCATCTACAGCCATTTTTATAATTCTCTCAACATCTTCTAGTTTGTATGCTTCTCCACTAACTGCATCAGCTACATTACCTTTATAGGGGAATACATCTTCCCATTCTAGTATTACACCATTTGAACCAATTTTTTTAAAAAATTCAAAAAGATTTCTATAAAAATTGATTTTATATACACCACCTTTTAAATCTAAATGAATATATCGTTTTATGGGAATGAATGTGTTAGTTGATGATAACAAAGGATACTCGAGCGTTTCTTGTTTTTCTCTATCCAATAATTTATTTTTACGTATATTATTTAATTCATCATTCCTACTTTTACCATTAAAACTTCTCTCCACCTTATTTTCTTTAATATTTTGTGTCATATTGTTTTTATAACTTAATTTTGATCGATTTCCAGTTTCACTTTCTTTTTCTCCGTTTAATTTTGCATTTTCAAGTGAATTAAAATATTTCTTTTTTTCTTCTTTTAAACCTATATTAACAAACATATTTTCTTTGTTACCATTTTTATTAATATTATTACCGTTATCTCTATCTGACTTTATTTGATCTAATGGACTTGCTCTGCTTGAGGTTCCACTAAAAATAACTGCGAAAATGCCAAATATACATAGATAAAAAAGTAATGCGAAGCATACATGATTGCCAAATGTTAAAACTCGCATTATTTTTTTTGTTAGTCGAACCATTTGCCGCATAATATTAGTTTACATTTAACTTTTGACAATTTGTGAATATAAGATATTTAAAATATAAAGTTCTATAAAAAATTATTTCTGTTAAAATTATAGAAATGTTTTGCAAATAATAGTTCAAAGAATATAGTACACGTTTTAAAGAATTATTAGTACTGTTCCTTTTCGGTAGGGCCATTTTTGAAACTACTTTTTTGTTAGTAAAAAGTGATATTATGATAAAATAAAGTAATTAATAATGATTATACAATACTTTTCTAGTGATATTGAAAAAAATTTAAAATTTTGAATATCTTTGAGGCATAAATAACTGATAACGCACACCGGTCATTTTGGCAGCGTATACCTCTATTAAGTCACTTAAAATTTGGATAATTAAGATGAGAAAAGTGATAATATGATAAAATAAATTGATCTAAAATGATAGCATGGTATTTTCTTAGTGATAATGAGAAAAAAAAATAGAAAAATTGAATCAAATTTCGCTAACTTTATTATGCAAAATTAACTACGTCTGTATACATTTAGTGAGGTGTGCTGTAGAAATAGTAAACCATTCATTAACACAATGCCCAAGTAGAGTATTTAAGATACTAATGGCTATTATTGAGATATAAAAATTGAAAACGTCGATGGGTGAAAATTGTTAAAAACACTTTGTTCTATTTATATTCTATTTATATAGATAATAAAAATTTAAATAAAATTTTTTTTAATATTCAAAAATAGTATTTCCAAAATGGCCCTACCGAAAAGGAACAGTACCGAATTATTATATTTTAGAAATTTTATTATAGAATAAAATAACCATTTCTATATATCTTGTAATTTTTATATATTTAAGAAATTGAATACTTTTTTCTGTTAAAAAAATGTTGACAAATGTGATGAATTTGTGAACGGTTGCAAAGATATGACAAAATTGTATTATCTAAGTAGAATATTAAGAATTATTTATATTTGTTAATTATTCATAAGTTAATTGTACATAAATTATAGTAAATTAAGTTATTATAAAATATTACTTAAAACATTGGTAATTATAAATGTAGATTTTGTTAATCGATTAAGTGTTAAGAGAAGGAAATAGTCTAATATTTTTCAATAATTATGTCTCAAACTCATAAAATGTTTATATATAATGTCAGCTATACAAAGTTTATTCTTTTTGATTTGATGAATAACACAATATATATGTAAATGTTGAAATATTAAATCAAAAGAATTATTATATACGAACTTATTTTTTACTATTCATTCGTCCGAGAAATGAGTAATTTAAAGCAAAATTTTGTTACCTATACATCATTGAACTAAAAAGTAAAACAATCGGAATATAATCACAATAATAAATATTTTATGAGAAGTACTTTATTTTTCCGCAATTTTTACTCATAAAAAAAATACTTCCATAAAAAATTTATATTTAAAGTTAATAAGATATATTCATGCAAATTATTCACATTTATTTGTTCAATCCATTGCTAATAAATTTTACCCTAAAGTATTATTTGATTAAAATTAGGCTAAAATTGAATATATTAGAAATAATAAATGACCACGCTTTTTTAAATTAATGCCAAAAGTTACATTTTCTATAGTAAAAATAATCAATTTTATAATAAATATAACTAAGTGGTTTACTGTAGAAACGCAGTATTTTTTTTATCGAAAATTTATGTTACTTGAATAAAGATTAATGAAATTTAAAAGGGTAGTTACTGCAAAATTTTAAACACTAAAAAATTGTTTTTGTTTTACTAACAAATGAAAAAATATATATACATGATTGTGTAAAACATTTGACTAACATTTTTTCTGATAGAATACTTTTAAAAAGTTTATTTTATAAGTATTTAGATAGCAATTTTTTCATGAAAATTATTATTTTAAACATTTTTTAAACAAATAAATTTTTAAACGTTATATTGATATCTTAGTTAAATTAGATTATAATAAAAAGTATAATTGTTTGAATGCAAATTATTTTATTGTAAAAACCTTAGTTTGAGTAAAAGTTAATTTCAAAGTATAAGGTATATATTAACAAAATTTTTAACAAAACACTTTAAAAAATATTTAATAGTTTAAAATTTTTCATGCACATATATTTTAAAACAATACTTATATAATACATTTCATAATAAAAATATTAGTAAATATTTAATTATTAAACATTCAATATAAACGCATTCATGCATGTATTAAAAGATTATTTCAATTTGAAATATAAGGAAATAAATTTTTCTTTAAATAAATAATTAATTTTAAAAAAAAAGTAGAAATTTTGAATATAAAAACATTTGTTTATTTCTAACTGATGATTTATAGATAAATAAATCAGTTTCCTAAATAAATCGAGAATACATAAGTGGGAAAAAGAGTACGACTGTAAAAGGCATATAATTATTTACTCTTGTTAAAGTGGACCTATTCTATAATGAGGAATTTTTATACAATCTCTTGAATAAAATTATTAATATGTAAAACTATTTATATTCCGACGAAACTATTTAAATACTGTATCCTATCATTACCGGTAAAAAGTTATTCATTTGATAGAAAAATTCTTACTGCGTATATATTTTTAAAGAAAAGGCATTATCTATCCACTATTGAGGTTATAATAATGAAATAAATATTAATATATATGTTACATAGTTAAAGGTTATAAATATTATATACAACTTTCCCCAATTATTTTTACAATAAATGAAGTCGTTAGTTATGAATAATTTCTAGGAAGTAAAAAAACTTTGATTTCTATCGAAAATATCTTTATTTTATTAAGTTTACTTTAATAATATAAAAGTATAATAGTCTTTTGTAATTTTAATCAATAACAATAATATTTTCAAATTAAAGACTAAGGAATTCAAAGAGTGATGGTTAATATATAATATGTCTTTTATAATGAAATTAATAATGTAATTTAGAAAAGAATTTTATTATTTGTTATACTATGTCAATATGGTTAATTTTTTGCTTATTGCGACACGTTTTTCTAAGTATTCTTTATTAAATGGGCCATAAAAATTAAATAATAAAAAAACGACATTTTATTTAAAAATTAAGCATCTTTTTTAATGGCAATCTATGTATATATATTATATTTAATGTTATATTATTCAATTTTTAGGCTTTTAATATTTATAGCTTTGTCAAAACTTATTTGATTTTGATTGTCAATATCTCAAAATATTTGTTTTCTAATTCTTAGCAATTATTTACACTGTTATAAATAACATATTTTCTTCTGTTTACGCTATTTCTCTGTCGAAAATTGATTTTTGAATTAAATAAAATTTTGAAAACTATGTAATTTTTATAAATCGTATGCCTAAAATATGTAAAAACAAAAAAAACATTTATACTCTTTTTTAACTTTTGTAAAAAATAAACTTTCACATAAAAACTAATTTACTTTAAATGACATTTCTACCATTTACAACCAATGATTTTTTGATTATGATAGGATAAGTTATATTTTAAAGAGTACCAAAACTATTGAAATTGTTATTTGAAAAATGTTAAACGTTAATTTAATTTATGCGTCATAAGACCAAAATTTACTTTTATAGTTGTATGATTATTAAATTATAATATTATCTATGTATCAAAAAAGGTACTATTTTTTTTATTTAATAATACTTAATTAAAATATAATTTTATATATTTTTAAAATGATTAAAACGATGATATATTTTTTGCAATGATATCTATTATATATTACATTTTTCTTTATTATAGAAATTAAAACTCAAAGTAAATTCAATTTTCCATAATCTATTGAAAGCTATTTCAGAATAAAGAATAAATTTTCAATATAAATATAGCAAAAAACTGTTTTCAATTTTTTAAATCATATAAGCGATTACTTTTGTTTTAAAAACATAAACAAAGAGAAGTTGAATAAATTTCTTTACCATGCTAACTAATAGATGTAGAAATGTTAATAAGAAAGTATTTAATATGATACCTAGAAATAATCTCAAACTAAAAGGTTCTTCAATAGCAACAATATATAGTGATCATTCAAAAAGCAACTCTAATACTTTACAAACTATTAAAGTTTATGACAGAAAATACTATCATTATAAAGATAAGAGTAGAAGTAGTAATGGTTTTTCTAATCTTTTTTGGTTTCTATCATCAACATCATTCACATTATCAGCATCAATATTTGTTTCAAATTCTAACAAATCAAACTTTCTTGGTTTGCCATTAAATGATAATGAAGAATTAAAAAAGAAACTGCATGTCAATGCCAAAAATTTAAAACTCTCAAAAAAAGATATTCGGTTTTTATTGTTTGCTTCTGTAGAATATGATGAAGTGATTTATATGACACCATCAGACTTTTTAGATTCTCTAACGCAAGAATATCCAAAAGAAAGAGTATTTAGGAGGGTTTTAGATGAAAAAACTGTTAATGAAATGCTAAAAAGGACACCATCCTTTAAAGAGAGAGATGATAAATTATTCAGAAAAATTGATTCTAACGGATTAATAAGTTATTCTGAATATTTATTCCTTATTATGCTCCTTACCAAAAGTATGGCTTCTTTCAAGATAGTATTTTCCTTATTCGATGACGACAACAATGATATTATAGATAAAAACGAATTTCTATTAGTCAGAAGTTTAGTAACACCACTACGTTCGAGATCCAAAAAACAAGAGATAGAAGAACAGGGTTCTACGAGTTGTTCAATCGATGGAGAAAATATTGTCCAAATTATTCGATATATTGGCCAAAGCGTGGATAAAAATTTTGAGTGTGAAGGAGAAGATTATATAAAAAGTACGAGTGAAATTACTGTCCAAGAGACAACCCTTTCAAAGTATCTTTTTGGTCAAAAAGGAAATCAAAAAAGATCATTTAGTGATTTCCAAAAATTTTTTGAACAGTTACAAAGAGAATTGACAGAAATTGAATTTAATGAATTTAGTAGAGGAAAAAACGAAATAAGTCCAGTTGATTTCGCTAGATTAGTTTTACGGTATTCTATATTAAATAAAGGAAGTTATGAAGATTATTTGAAAAGAATTCAATCAAAAACATGTCCAGGTGACCCGGGTATAACATTGTCAGAATTCGAACAATTTAGTAAGTTTCTTAATCATTTAGAAGATTTCACTAAGGCTGTTAAATTATACACATCTGCACAAATTCCTGTTTCTGAGGAGGAATTTATAAGAGCTGTAAAAGTAACAACAAATCTAGAATTATCAAAAAAATTAGTTCATATTTTATTTCTTATATTTGATGAAAACGGTGATGGCCATCTAACGTATACAGAATTTATTGCTGTAATGAATGATAGATTGAACCGTGGTTTCAAGAAAAAAAGAGGTAAAGGAACAGGAGGATTTGGTTGGGAATATCTAAAAGATTGTATTATTAATGAAATGAGAAATTAAACAAAGTAAATTATAAACAATCTGAAGACACTATTTTTTAATAAACTATTAATTATAATATTTCGTCTAGTTTTTCTTGTCTTGTATGATATTGCTTGTAATTTAACCAAGTTCTATTTTTATCTACAATAGAAGGTTCTGCTTCCCCGTAGTCCTTTATTTTAATTCCTTTTTCTGTCAAGGCTTTAAGAAAAGCTTGTTTCTATAAAAAATATTTAGTAAAAAAATAAATAGTTAAAATAAACCTTTTGACTTCTTTCTACTTCATCTTTTTCAAAACAAGGTACAACCATTTCAATTCCACATTGTTTCAATCTATCAGCTAAAACTCTCCCAATATTAAGAGCTGCAAAACGGTCAGTATTACTAAACAATTGACTAGATATGCCATGTTCTCTTGTTGAAGCAGTTAATATAAGTCCACTTTTATAGTGATATACTGAAGCTTCGGTATTTGATTTGCTCCCACTAAATATTACTTTGTATGTTGAATTCATTATTTCACGTTTCTTTTCAAAACAATTTCCAGATAGTCTATGTTGAATACCCATAAGTTCTAGATTTCTGGGATTTTGATTTATATATCGCGTCATATAACGGGATGCCATTTTTAGAAATAAATACAACAATAAAGTCTCTAAATCAGAAATTATTTTTAAAATTATCTCATAAAGAAATTATTTACAGAATTCCAATTTTTTCTTTTGGGAGATCGTTTCTTTTTGTTATATATTTATTTAAAATTTAATATATTTTATTGTAACTCCATTTCTATGATAAAATGGACTTAGATTTCAAAGTAAGTTGTTTTTTTAGAATTTTGATATTTAAAATTTTTTATTGTAGCCTTTTGATTTGTTAGGAAATGTTTATAAAAATGGAAACATTATTTTTCATCCAATAACTGATCAACTTTATTCAACAATTAATAATAAAATTAAAGTTTTTGATTTAAAAGAGTAAGTAAAAACTTGTCTAGTATTAATTTTTGTTTTAGCAATATATCTTCAATTATGCCATTTACATCAAATTTCAATATTGTAAAATTTACTCTTTCACCCTCAGGAAAACTCGCTTTTATAATTGATTGTTTGGGACGTGGATTTTTAGTAAATACAGCTAAAGGTGTTTCATTAGCTCAATTAAAATTGACGAAACATATTGGTGACGTAAAATTTTCACCTTGTTCAAAATATATTGCTATCGCTTTTGATGGAAAAATTGAAGTATTTCTATTAAATAAAGTTACATTTGATAGTTTTAATGCATGGGTAAAAACAACATCTTTAACAGTTTCAACAAATAAAATGACGACATTAAATTGGTCTGATGACGGAGAACTAATAATAGCAGGTGGAGAAGATAAAAAATTTGTAGTTTTTAAACCAGGAAAACAAATTTGTACAGATTTCAAAAAGAAATTCCCTTTTCGATTAATCGATGCCCACAAAGGTGGTATTGTAAATTGTTTTTTTCTCAAAGATTCTTATGATTGTCTAACTATTGATGAAAGAGGATTAGCTTCATTATGGAGAAGCAATAAAACATATGGAAAATTAGATGAAAAGATTAACGATGAGGACAAATTAACTTTTGTTGTTTATGAAAGAGAAAACAAGCTAAACATTAATGATTCCGCATCTGTTGCAAGAAATGTTGAATGTACTAGTGCAACATTCCATGCTAAAAATAACATACTTGTCACATCATTTTCAAATGGTGCAATTGTTTTCCATGAAATTCCTACTTTTTCATTAATTCAATCATTGAAAGTTGGAGATGTTGCTGTAAAATGTGTTGCTTTCAATAAAGATGGTGATTGGGTAGGCATTGCTTCAGGTGGCAGTTCTCTAGGACAAATTGCCGTATGGGAATGGCAATCAGAATGTTACATAATGAATCAACAATCGCATACACATATTATTTCCTATGTCAAATATTCGCCATGTGGATCATTGATAGCAACAGGAGGTATGGATGGAAAAGTTAAAGTATGGGATGGTAAAAGTGGAAATTGCCTTGTAACTTTTAGCGAACATAAATCATCAATTACTGGTATTTGTTGGAGTGAAGGAGGAAATGTTGTTTTATCCTCCTCATTGGATGGTTCTGTTAGAGCTCATGATATGAAAAGGTATAGAAATTTTAGAACTTTTATATGTCCAGAACAGACACAATTACATGGTGTTATAGTAGATGCTACAGGGGATTTAGTAATTTCAATGGCTAAAGATGAGTATAAAATTTACATATGGTCAATGGATACCGGACATTTAGTTGACGTTGTTTCAGGTCATTCATCAAGAATTTCTGGGATTTCATTTTTCGGTAACAATCTAGCGTCTGTGTCTTGGGATAAAACATTACGAATAACAAACATCGTTGATAACGTGAGTGAAGTCATCTCACTAAGTGATGAAGCATTAGATATTTCCTATTCACCATGCGGTAAAATTCTCGCTGTTTTGACTTTTAATTCATCAATAACTTTATATGATACATCTAACAGTTCAATAATAGGTATAATTGAAACAAAATACGATGTTGATTCTGGAAGGGGAGCATTTGAAACAATTAAGAAGGAAACATCACAAAGAAATAAGACTTTCGAATTTATTGAGTTTTCTCCAGACTCAAATCTTATAATTGCCGGTGGTAACACCAACCATGTTTGTATTTACTCAGTTAAAGATAGAATGCTCCTAAAAAAAATAAAAATGACAATTAATTTTAGTTTTGATGGTGTCATGTCAAATATCAACTATAGACAATTATCTGAATTTGGAAATCTCGATTTTGTTGAAATGTCATCAGATGAAGATGATGACGATTACTGTAAAAAAAAGAGTATGGCTTTAGCTGGAAGTAAAATATCAGACAAATCTGAAAGATCATATAAACCAACAATGCGTGTGAATGCCTTATCTTTTTCTCCCACAGCTAGGTGTTTTGCCGTAGCAAATACAGAAGGTGTTCTCATTTACTCTTTAGATCGATATGAAAAGTTTGATCCATTTTTGTTAGAAACAACTGTTACTCCTCAAATAATTAAACAATTACTAAATACTAAAGATTTTTGCAAAGCATTGATAATGTCATTGAAGTTGAATGATGACCATTTCATAATACGTTCACTTCTTGAAATACCATTAGAAGATGTTAAATTTGTTACACAAAAGATGCCTTATTTGTATGCTGAAAAAATGCTTAATTGGATTGCTGCAAATTGGAAGAAAGTTACAAAAAGTCATATTGAATATGTTTATAATTTTATGGATAATTTAATTTTGTCTCATTTTCAAAATTTTAAAAACAATGCTAGAAACATACTACCATCAATAAATGGTTTAATTCAGGAAATCTCCCACCAACGAAAGGTATATATTGATGTTGGAAAAAAGAACAAGTGTACCATTGAATATTTGTTAACAGTTAGAAAAAAGAACAAATTTCGAAATCTACCAAAAGAATCTAATATGTAATATTTTACTTTTTAAATTAGTTATTATGTTTTGTTATGTTATGTTATTTACTTATATATTTTTGTTGTTATTAATTGATAATTCAAAAATTAAATTTTTTTTGGTGTTTCCATATTTTACCTAATATCATTTTTATATAAATTAAATATATATAAAATAATATTTTTAAATTTCAGATATGTCTAGGTCATTTGGTAATATCGTTAGAACTTATCAAGAGGAATTAAATTTTATTGAAAAAATAGGACCATGTGAATATAAAATTAAAAAAGGATTTGTTCCAAATATGAATGTTGAAGGAAGATTTTATCTTAATGATAAAATTAAGCAACATATGTTGGGTGAAATTGAAATGTGTTGTAAAAGAGGTAATATTGGAGGTTATATTCCTGCTGTTAAGCAAATTGCAAATGTTGCTGGATTACCTGGAATAATTGGTAATTCCATAGGTTTACCTGATATGCATTCAGGTTATGGATTTGCTATTGGCAATGTTGCTGCTTTTGATGCTGAGTCAGGGGACGGTGTTATATCACCAGGTGGTGTTGGTTTTGATATAAATTGTGGTGTTCGTCTTATTAGGACAAACTTATTTGAGAAAGATGTTATACCGGTAAAAGAAGAATTAACTCAAGCATTGTTTGATCATATTCCTGTTGGTGTTGGATCAAAAGGAATTATACCTATTGGTATATCCGATTTTGAGGAATGTCTTGAAATAGGAATGGATTGGACATTGAGAGAAGGCTATTCATGGGCAGAAGATAAAGAACATTGTGAAGAATTTGGTAGAATGATTCAGGCAGATGCAACTAAAGTTTCAACAAGAGCCAAAAAAAGAGGACTACCTCAATTAGGAACATTAGGTGCTGGAAATCATTATGGTGAAGTACAAGTTGTAGAAGAAATTTATGATAAATATGCTGCTAAAAAAATGGGAATAGAAGATGTTGGTCAAGTTGTTATTATGGTTCATTGTGGTTCTAGAGGTTTAGGTCATGAAGTTGCATCTAATTGTCTTACATCAATGGTAAAAGCAATGAATCGTGATGGTATTCATATAAATGATATGCAATTAGCTTGTGCTAAAATAAACTCTCCTGAAGGCCAAGAATATCTTAAAGGCATGGCAGCTGCTGCAAATTTTGCATGGGTTAATCGATCATGTATCACTTTTTGTGTAAGACAAGCTTTTGCTAAAATATTTAATTCTACACCAGATGATTTGGATATGAATGTTATTTATGATGTATGTCATAATATTGCTAAATTTGAAGAACATATAGTAAATGGAAGGCCAAAAATGTTATGTGTACATAGGAAAGGTGCTACAAGAGCATTACCACCACATCATCCATTAGTTCCCGTTGACTATCAATTGACAGGACAACCAGTTATGATTGGTGGTTCTATGGGTACATGCAGTTATGTAGCTTGTGGTACGGAAAAAGGTATGGAAGCAACATTTGGTACTACTTGTCACGGTGCAGGAAGAGCTATGGGAAGAAGTAAAAGTCGTAAGACAATTAGCTTTGAAGATGTACTAGAAGGATTAAAAGCTAAAGGAATAAGTATAAGAGTTGCAAGTCCAAAACTTGTTATGGAAGAAGCTCCAGAAAGTTATAAAAATGTTACTGATGTTGTTGACACATGTCATGAAGCAGGTTTATCAAAGAAAACCTTTAAACTCAGACCAATTGCTGTTATTAAAGGCTAGTCATTGACGTCTTTAAATTAATTTTATTCTTTTATTATAAATTAAAAATAATGACAAAGAGTATAAATAAATACCATCGAAAAAAAATTTACTACCTATTACTAATATTCTCCAAATAACTTCATTTTTCCAATTTTTAATGCTGCCAAAGGATCGTTTGATTGTAGTTGAGCATAGTCGAATCGATACATATTTTTTTTCAGATTTTTAATATGATAATCACAAGTTAATGAACTCCCTGAAAGTGCTATTCTATATTTTCTTTCCACATTCTTCTTTAAATTCCTTGCTTCCGATAAATGAAACTCAGATGTGTTAACTAAATCTTTTATAACATTAACAGCTGCATCAGAATTTTTCCCTGTGTATAATTGATCAGAAGTTAAATTATGTAAAATCATTAAATCCTGAGGCAATAGTACAATATTTCTTTTTAACATTGGTATTATACTGCGTATATGATTGATAATAACTACTGCTTTTCCTAAACTTTCAGCACTTTTTATAAGATTGTCATCTAATTTTGTATCTTTAGTTTTTATGCCTTCACATAAAAGTTTAATTAAACTTCCAGTCGTATTTTTACCATATTCTTCTAATTCTTTGACTGATTTAAAACCCCTGTCTCCTAAAGTGCTTTGTCTAGATGAAATTAAATTATAAAAATAATTAATATCAGTTTGTGAATGTAAAACAAATTGTTTCAATGCTTCAGCAGTTGGTTGTCTTGGAATAGGACCTTTTTTAATACCATATATTGTATCAATAGTATCTTTCCAAAATTGTAATCTATAAATCCCTGCTGTACCACTATTTCTTTCGATAGAATGTCTTAAAGTAGCTAATTCAACATTTAAAGCCAATATAGCAAAGGCATGTGGTTTTGCATAATTTGGTAAAAGTAAACCTGAAAGGTAATTAATGTAATCCGACTTTTTAACGAGATTAAGGCAATGTTTAAAATTATCTATTTTGTTATTATCCATATTGTATTTAGGTCTGTAAGCTTTATTTTTCGTCTGATTTTCATTTGATATCTCTTTTGAATTGTCTATTATTTTTAACTTATTACAAGCAGTTGAACCAATCATTCTTCGGGTTGTGTAAACCCAACAAAACTCGCTGACATTGGCTTTCCTCTGTGCTCGAAAATGTAAAATGAAGGGCAATTGCCGAAAATGTCCCATGTCTCGGGCTCGTCTTCACAATCTGAACGGATTTTCTGAAAATCTCCTGAAAATGCTGTTGCGCTATATAATCCAACAGCTAATGAAAGAAATAATTGAATATATATGTCAGCCGATAAATATGTATATTCCTGATCAATCAATCTAAGATAAGATCTATGCTAAAAATTTTAATACTTTAGAGTTAGTTAAATATTATAATAAAAATTTACCTGAGCTACTGAAAAAGCACAATGTAAAAGAGATAAAAATGAAATAAATAATAAATATTTTGGAGCAGGATGATAGCTCACTGGGAAGTACATTATAAAAAGCTTCATGTAAAATGATTAAATTCATCGTGATTATAAAGATACACTCAAATAGAGCTTGATTAAACAAGTAAAAGATAAAGAAAATTTTTTCGACAACATCTCTTATAAAGTAAAATCTCTTTAATACAAGAAAATTAAATTATCAAGAAACCCAAACTATCCCTAACAAAAGTTTTTATTTACTGTTTTTACTTAATAATTTATATACTTTCTAGCATTCTCAATTTTTGAACTAAGACTATCTTTAAAAAAGTTAACCCTTTCTGACGATACATTAGTTCTTTCTGTTAAAACTTGAATAAGTCCTGAATCCGTACCTTTTAATCTTTTTTTATACTGCATTAATAGCACTTTTTGAATGAGGTTTGAAAATTTCCCATAATTAACGTGTGTTAAGATTGAACGCTTGAGATCTGTAGACGTTTTATGTTCATCTACACTTGGGGAATAAACACATCTTTCCTCCATCATAAATTTATCATTGTATGAAACATTTCTTGTATATGTTTTTAACGTTTTACTATCCCTATCATATATGCTTTCTTCAATACACGGAACTATTTTAAGTGATCTCAAAGAACTCATTCCAAAAGGTATCATTTTTAAATATTTTGATCCTTAAAAAAATTATTTTTGTCTATTAAATATTGTCTTACCTTTTTTAATAATGAGCTTTTTTATAAAAATTTTGTTACCTTCAATTCTGCTTTCTAGTATATCTTCACTTATAATATGTGTAGAATAATCATTTGGATAGCGATTCCAAACAGCTGAGGCAACATCATCAAATGTATATTTAAATATCTGCAAAGGTGAATGCCAAATTTTCATCTATAAAATTATAAAACTAATTTGCTTATTTATAAAGAAAAAATAGATAAAAAATCAAACGATAACTTCAATTATAGTTGTGTTTACAGTACAATGAAGAAAACGAAAATAATCTTATTTACATAAATAATAGAATACTAGCAGTAAAAATAAACTATTAAAGATCTCTTCAATATAAGATTGATTAGAAGATTTTTAGAGCTAGGCCCAAACATTAAACACAAAAATATAAAAATTTTAGAAATAATACGAAAATCATTAGATGGATAAAAGCAATAAAATGTATTTTAAAGATGGATCTAATAATTTATTTATCTCAACTACACAACTACAATCTATTTTTTGAAATACATACAGATTCTATGTGAAAAATATGGTCATTCTAACTCTGTAAAAACAAAACACTCCTAAAGGAGAAGAAATTGGAATAATATATATCCGGGAATGGATAATTTATGCACGGTAGAAATACATATGTGTTTTCGATGATCATAAATCTGTGTTGATTTTGGTAAAAAAAATTGTACCCACGGTGAATTGATAAATTATTTCAAATTATCAATGGCAACGAAAAAAATTTTCTTTAAAGATGTTGTATTATTCTCTAGAATATAATTTTTTTTAGAGTAAACATTATCTATAAAAGTGTTAAAATTAGTCAAAATAAATTATAAATTTTTTATTGGATCTTGAACATTCGTCAAGATGTCTGTCTAATAGAAACGGATTAAAAATTTATCGGTTTAGAAAATTAATGGTATTAGAGAAAATATTCTTTGAAAAATCGTGCTAAAGAAACTCTTATCAATTAAATTATTTAAAGATATTGGTTTACTAATATTTTTAACTTTACTGTAAATTATAATGAACGTTAATTGGATCTGAACAGCTTGACAAAATTATCTTTATGATTTACAAATAAAAAAAATACAACCAAATAATAAATTCGTATGCACATAAAAACTTTACTTTTAGATTTAAAAATATTAGGTATTCCATCTTTGAATATAATCACTTGCTTTAAGTTTCAAACTACTCATAGGTCTAATTTTCCCTACTATATTTCTTTCCTTAAATCCTTGGTCCATGGCACCACAAATACACCACATTATAGCAGTATATCCGTTTGGATCATTACCATCAATGGAATATTTATCATTTAATTCAATGGTAATTTTCAATGCATCTTCGGGATCATCCTTCCACTTTAGCAATTGTTTTGCCCAGTACATTCTGACGTAACCATGAATTTTTCCTTTTGTCAATAGCTCTTTTTGAGCAGCATTCCAAAGTGGATCTTTTGTTTTGCCAGCTTCTAAATCCTCAGATGAATATACTTCATCTCTTTTATCATTCTTATGTTTAAGTAAAGTTTCTTTTGCCCAAGGTAAAGCACCATCTAAATTATCGTAATTTTTCTCATGATAGCAGTAATGTTCTGCAATCTCTTTCCAAGCGAATATTTCATTTAAAAATGATGATAAGTTTACATCGTTTTTTTTAAACCGTTTACAAGCCATGAATATTATTTTTTGAGAACTTATTTGACCTGAATGAATCCAAGGTGACAAATTACTTTGTGCATTTACATTTGGGTTATTACGCATTGATGAAAATTTAGAAAATCTTTTTTCAAAAAATTCTTCTACTTCTTTCATACCAGCAGTATAACCACCTTTGAAACTTGAACACTTATCTTTACTCTTATATATAAAATTATTTCTTACTTCCATAACTTCATCTATATTATTATATTTATATGGTTTGATTGCTGGCATATCTTCGAAATAATCGTCCCAATATTTAAACAATTGAGCTTTAACTGCTTTCCCTGTTTTTTTGTATACTTTAAGCAATTTACATGGTACCATATTGTGGGCATCGCAAATTCCAAAAGTTATTTTTTTGGTTTGACATATTTCTTCTAACTCTTCGTTATACTTCGTATTCTCCCTTAATGGGCTAAAATCTGTTATTATGCATGATATTTCTTTCAATTCAATAAATTCATCGATATCATTTATTAAATAGAAAAATATGTTGTGTGCTATACATGCTTTTTCCAATTCTTGAAGACCTTCCATTAAAAAAACTTTTTGACGTTCGTTCATTTTAATTTTATTCAGTTCTGTTCCCACATATAGACTTCCTTTTGATTTTTCAGCGAGCTCAACTGCAAGATTAAAAGCATGATTATCGAATATACGGTTATCTCTTTGTATAAGATACAATGTGTTTTTGTAGTCTCCAAATTGAGTTATAAAACTTGTTCTATTATCCATAACTAAAATAGGCCTAAAGATTTGTCTTTTCAAAATTGAAAGTTGTTTACCAAAATTCATAACATAAATTATAAAAATAATCAATAGAAAGTAAATAAAAAATAGCAGGTAGTTTGACAAAAACAAACGGATATTTTAGTAAATTTAATTTATGGAACAAAGACTAACGAATACTTGTATGACATTTTTACAATACCATGGGACTTATATATTAAAAATGTGGTAGATCGATTCACCAAAACAATTAATAAACATTTTTTATAAAAATTTTCCCTACCAATTTCTTCCAATAAACATCTTGTTCATGTAGAAATACATTGATGTAGTTGAATAAAATGCTTGTAAAGATATTACTACCACAACAAAATGGTAAATTTGGCTAAAAATTTGTTTTACGAAATGCTCATATAATCAAATATTTTCTTTTCACCAAAAAATATTTCAACTTTTTAAGAGTAGCTGTCAAAAATTTGTAGAAAACAATATAACGTTAATTTCTTCAATTTTTCAGGCTTACTACAAACTACGAATAAAATAAATCTAAAATTTTAGTAGTTAAATTTATTTTTGAAGTTAATATTAGATCAATTGAATTCAAAGAAACAATTAGTGGTAAAATTTAAAAATATTGTCTGGAAAAATCAAATTGGTGCTAAAATTATCAAAAATAAGCTTTTCATTGCGTATTTTCACCATTTTTAAAGGTACCGTTTAAAACTAATTTTTAAATACTTTTGCATATCACGCTATTAATTTACCCTTTAAATTTTTTATCACCTTTTCATAACAACAAAAGTGGTTAACTAATTTAATGCTACAACAAAAATATAAAGACAAACAATAAACTTAAAAATTACTTTTCTATAAAAACATATACTTTTATAGTAATATTCAAATTTAGCTCACGAAAGGGAAAAGAATAATTTTTTATTGTTTCTTTATTTATTTTAAAAGTGGCGTTGCATTTTCCATTAAAATATTATTATAGAAATATCAAATGGCAGTAGTACAATTAAAATGACTTTCTTCATCAATGGATATAATTTTATGTCGTCTTTAAAAAACTGCATGTAAGCATATTAAATAAAACAGAAGTAATCGTAAATATCGTGATTTTAGTGATTTAAATAAGGGCGATAAATAACTAAGTTTTAAAAGTGATGTTATTTTTATAACAGATGAAGTAATAATATAGCAAAAAATTATTCCCTTCCTTTTTTGTGCACCAAGCTTCAATGTATGTACATTTTTCTAATTTATACCTTTTGTTTTTATTTTTTTTAAAGAAGTATTGTAATGAAATATAACTAATTTATTAAATGAGTTCAGTTTTTAAATGTTCATCAATTAAAAATGATACTTATTACATGATTCATGGGTAAAAAAAATTTTTTCTAGATTTACTTGCATTATTTTTTTTAGTTAAAAATACATTTGAAGTACATATTTAAAAGTGCATTTAATTAAAAATTTATCTAGTCAACGTAAACACAGCTATTGCAATTGCGACCAAACCAACATTTAAACAAAGAAGACTTATTTTAAATTAGTATTTCATGAACAGCTACAATTAAACACAGAAATTCTTCCCTAGGCAGAATTAAAAAATTAATTTTTTTGTACCTACTGTCTTTTAACGGAGATCTTGGGAAATGTCTCTCTAAACGAATACCTTATGAACACATTACCAAACGTTTAATATGATTATATTTAAATATTTTTCTAGTGTTGCTATATAGGAAAATATGGCGAAAACACGCTCTTCATTAAAATTAAATCGTCCACAAAAGGATGGCTCAAAGCCTGTAAAAAGTAAACTTAAACATGATATGGGTCCAAAAAGCAGAGGACAAACATTTTCAACAGGAAACCATTCACTGAATCCAGGTTTGTATATTATTCTTAGTAAAATTTAATGATATTATTTAAGATAGAAAAAGAGAAGGACCTCACCAGCGTTCTCGGGCCACTATAAAGCGCTTGTTAATGTATAAAAACTCGAAACCAGTTCGGTATGTTGTTATTTTATTTTCAAAAATAATCAATTTTTTAGCGACAAAAATGGAAAAATCATAAAAGCAGCACCATTTCAAAGTAGATTACCTTCTGGAACCGTTGCAAGAGTCGAACCTCACCGAAAATGGTTTGGAAATACAAGAGTTATCGGACAGGAACAATTACAAACTTTTCAGGCTAATATGGGGAAAGTTTTGAATGATCCTTTCCAAGTTGTTATGAAACAAACAAAACTTCCAGTTACATTATTAGAAGAAAAGTCCAAGCAACAACGAGTTCATATTTTAGATACAGAATCTTTTGAGTATACATTTGGCAAGAAATCTTTGCGGAAAAAACCAACACTTGCTGTTAATGATCTTGAGGATATGGTTGCAAATATTTCTGAAAGGACATCAAAATATACTCAAGAGAAGGATAAAGATCTCTATGACAGAGATGCTGATCTTACTAGATTTGAGAATACTAATCCACTTTTTAGAGCTGGTCAATCAAATAGAGTTTGGGGTGAATTGTATAAAGTTATTGATTCATCAGATGTTATTGTTGAAGTTGTCGATGCAAGAAATCCAGAAGGAACAAGATGTAAACATGTTGAAGAATTCTTACGTAGAGAGAAGCCTCACAAGCATCTTATTCTTGTTATTAACAAAGTTGATTTAGTACCAACGTGGGTTACAAAAATGTGGTTAAATAGATTTTCTAAAGAATTGCCAACTGTTGCATTTCATGCTTCTATCCAACATTCTTTTGGTAAAGGTTCACTCATTAATCTCTTAAGGCAATTTCAAATGTTGCACAAAGATAAGCCACAAATTTCTGTTGGATTTATAGGATATCCAAATGCTGGTAAATCTTCTATTGTAAATACTTTAAGGTCAAAAAAAGTTTGTAAAGCAGCCCCTATTGCTGGAGAGACCAAAGTCTGGCAATATGTCATGTTAATGAGAAGAATTTATCTTATTGATTGTCCTGGAGTTGTATATCCACAAGGCGATTCGGAAACCGAAATTATTTTAAAAGGTGTTGTTAGAGTTGAGAATGTCAAAGATCCAGAAAATCATATTCAAAGCGTTTTAGATAAGGTTAAAAAAGAACATTTATGCAAGCATTATGGTATAACAGATTTTGATAATGTCGATGAATTTTTGGAAAAAATTGCCAAGAAAACAGGAAGATTATTAAAAGGAGGGGAACCTGACTATGGAACTGTTAGTAGAATGATATTAAATGATTTCCAAAGAGGAAAATTGCCTTATTTTGTTTTGCCTTCTGACTATGTACGTAGCGAAAAAGTTGTTAGAAACGAAGAAGATGAGAAACCTATAAATGAAGTTGAAGAAGAAACTAACGAGGAGATAGATGAAGAAGACAACGTCTCTGGAGATGAAGAAATGGACGACAATAACGATGACGCACTTTCTACTTGTTCAGGTCTTTCGGATGTTTCTGGAGTCTCAGATTTAGGTTGAAACTTCTAATGTTCTTAAGGAAATGGCGAAACTCTATCTTTTTTTGTTTTTTTTTTATGTATGAATTGAACTTCATTGTTTTCTATAATAATTTTATAAAAATTTTTTTTAATTGTTCATTTTTCTGCAAAATTCTGTCTTATATAATTGATTGTAATTTAAAAAAACAATTGGGGGTTAATAAATAAAGTGTTAGTAATTTTAGTAATGAAAAAATAAAAGAAAAGAGCTATTGACAAAGAAAGTTTTTTAATTCAAATAAAAATTTAAATAAATGCAAAACAATAAAATGTTTAAAAATAAATTATAATTTTTTTGTATCTTTTACACCACCATCTGTTATCGTTAGTATCTTATTTAAATTGAAAACTTTTAAAAATATATAAAGTTTAAAAAGAAATATTTAATCAAATTTAAGTAGAAAGAAATTTCCAGACATAAAGTTTTATATTCCAAAAGCGGTATTCACAATAGCTGTACTATAGGAATTCGTTTATAGCACTCTTCGCTTGTGCTGATAACGTGTCTGGAAATTTAATATCAAACTTTATTATTATAGAGCCTTTTTGTCCTGTTTTTGCTGAAGGAAGTCCCTGATTTTCAATCCTACAGATTATTATAAACAAGAAATAAAAAAAATAACTTACTTTTTATGGAAATTTGGTTTAATAATATGATCTATAGTAATAGGAATTTTTTCGCCTTCCAATGAAGTTATTTCAAAGTGTGTTCCAAGAAGAGCTTGTTTCAATGAAAGCTTATGCACGTGTATTAAATCAGTACCTTCTCTTTTAAAATATTGATGAGGTTTGTCTCTTATAACAAAAACTACATCAGCAGGTATTCTTCCTGGATACTGATCACCTTCTTTTGGAAAAGTTATTTTTGTTCCCGATTTCCATCCAGGCTTAATGTCAATTGTCAATACTTTATCAACAGTCCTACATTTACCATCATGTCCGTAGACTTTTTTAGTAATTTTCATTCTTTTAACTGTCCCTTTAGCAATATCTTCAAGAGAAACAAGTAATTCATGTTGCACAGTTGGATCTTGTTTATGTTTGTAATGACCACCCATACCATTTCCCGGCATACCCCCATTAAAGAATGAATTCCCAGCTCCATTAAATGAGAAACCACCACCACCAAACAGGTCTTTAAACATATCATCTGAAGGACAATTCTGAGTAAACATACGAAATGGATCACCATTGAATGTATAGTGAAAACCAGACCCTCCACCTCCATTTGGAAATCCACCAGCCTCACCTTTTAACCCTTCTTCACCATGTTGATCATAAATATCTTTCTTCGTCTTATCGCTCAAAACATCATAAGCTTCTGCAATTTCTTTGAATTTCCCATCTGAATTGGGATCTTTATTTTTATCGGGATGGTATTTTAGAGCCATTTTTCTGTAAGCTTTTTTAATTTCATCTTCTGATGCGCTTCGTGGAATACCCAGAATCTTATAGTAATCCTTCCCCATTATTAAATAAATTAGCTATTTAGTTAAATATCTGATTTACTGTGGTATTCTAATATAAACATACATTATAAAATTGATTAACAAATTTACCTAAATTATATATTTAAAACTATATCCACTTATCACCATTAAATATTAGAGGCTTTCTCCTACAATCAATGTAACCCTAAAATGGATATCAATTAGTAATCACTGAATTATAAATAAGATATTATTCTTTAAATTTTGTTAATTTGTGTAATTTTATAACAAATGGGATATAATACTAAACCAAAAACTCGACTATATTAGTAACATTAAATTAAACAAAATAAATACCTCGAACATATCTGATCCGACTATAAAATTATTTTTAAATATATATACATTAATTTCCTAGAAATTCGCGTTAAGAAAAGCTTTGGAATAAAACATTTACGAAAAGAAAAAATGTGAGAAAATATAATATATACAACAATTGAAAATAATTTTTGTTCTAAAATTACTTACATAAAAAATTTATAAAGTAATAGAAGGTAAGTATTTTAACTAGTTAAAAATAAAATGTTGTCTTCTTTGACTTACTAGTAATCATTCAATTATCTAACAAAATAGAAAAGTAATTTGCGTAACAGTAAAATTCTACTATTTAAAATAACGTCAAATGTAGATTCACCAAATATAAAATAAATTTACTTATTTTGATAGACAAATTAAATTTGTTTTAATTTAAATTATAATAAAAATAGATAAATTATTTTATATTTTCAATGTAATATAGCACGATTGTCGTTGATGCTTACTTAAATAAAAATAAATTAGTTATATTATATAGGTGACAATATTAAATTCAATTACAAAGTGGTATCAAGTTAAGTCTGAAAGAGATTCTTGCAACATTACCACATGTCGGCCTTGAAAACATTTCTTACATTCATATTCTTTATATTACATATTAATATAAAAGTTTTTATAAGTATTTTTGTTGCGAAATTACTCACTTACCATAAATGGCAGTGGACATGGGTACACTTTATTGATGATATTAATGTACCTAATAATGTAGGTCATTTTACAATTGAAATAAAAATAATTACTGTTTATTCAGAAAAAAGTTATATCAGAAGAAGGTTGGCATATATAATTTTTCCTTCTCTTTGAATTAGATTAAAAAAATTATTTATGTATAGATTTTTTTTAGCTACATTGAATATGAAAAATGCAATTTCGAGATTATAGAAACTTTGAATATAACAAAAGCGCTCCTTTATTGATACTGTTGACTGATGATCAAGATTTAATTGATTCAACAATCGTTGAAGAAAGTCTTAGATTGTCAAAACATGAAAAAAAAACATTGTGGATAAGAAGTAAAATACTCGATAAGTTTCCAAGCTATGATGTTTCAAATTTTTCTGCTAAAGAACTATCACAAGTGAAAATAAAATACGTTCAATCTGGGATGACAATATCTAAGCTGATTTTAGATTTCTGTTCGACAATTCAAAATCAACTAGAATTCGAGTTTTATCAAATATTAATTGATCTTAAAGAATGGTCTATTTCTGTAGAGGAATGTGAATTAACCGGTATGCTTGCAGTTTTAAGTGATACAGCATTATACATTTTATCAAAAAGAGATGAAAGTTTAGACTTAATTTCAACAGAAAATTTAGATACTCAAAGTTCTTTCCCTATTACAATATTTTTATCTCCAGAAATGAAAAAAAACAATATTTATATGGCGACTCAATTCTCTAGTAACATCAAAACAATCGACAATAATAAAAATATTGTAGACTCTGACATTGACAATTATCTTTAACACTATGTATTCATATTTCCAATTGTTGCTTGCCGCCGGATTCTCATAAAGAAATTATGAAACAAGGACATTCTCGTATTATATTTTCTATTATTGTATTTTTATAACTGTCTAAATAAATTGTGGATTCTTAGCACAGTGTATTTAATTATGGGTATTAAAAATTTATCTAAAGCTATACAGGAATTTGCTCCAGCTAGTATCAAAACATTTGAATTTAAAAATTACTTCGGCCGCGTTGTTGCTGTTGATGCTTCAATGTGTCTGTACCAATTTTTAATTGCTATAAGACAAGAAGGAGTAACGCTTCAATCTGAAGATGGCCAAACTACAAGGTAAAAATTTATAAATGTATTGTATCATTTTATTTAATAAAATTTAGTCATTTAAATGGTTTTTTTTACCGTACGATTCGAATGATGGAGGCTGGTATAAAACCAGTATACGTTTTTGACGGTAAACCTCCAGAGTTAAAATCACACGAATTGAATAAGAGAACTGAGAGAAGAGCTGAAGCTGAGGCATCTTTAAAAGAAGCTAAAGATAAAGGCGATACAGCCGGTGTTGAAAAGTATGAGAAGAGGACTATTAGAGTTACAAAGGAACAAAATGATGAATGTAAAAAGTTATTATCACTTATGGGTGTCCCATATGTTGATGCACCATGTGAAGCTGAAGCACAATGTGCAGAATTATGTAAGAAAGGGAAAGTTTTTGCTACAGCAACAGAAGATATGGATGCATTGACTTTCGGAAGTAATATACTTCTTCGTCACTTATTGGCACCGGAAAGTAAAAAAATTCCTATCCAAGAATTTAATCTAAACAATGTATTAAAAGAGATGGGCTTTACGATGGAACAATTTATTGACTATTGCATAATTCTTGGATGTGATTATACTGAATCAATTGTTGGAATTGGTCCAAAAAAAGCATATGATTTGATTAAAATTCATAAAAATATTGATACTATTATTGAGAACATTAATACGGAAAAGTATAAGGTACCCGTTAACTGGAATTTCAAGGTTGCACGCGAACTTTTTGTTTCTCCAGAAGTAACAGATGGAAATAGTTTTGATTTTAAGTGGTCTTCACCAGACATAGAAGGAGTTATTGCGTTTATGAGTGGAGAGAAAAATTTTAACGAGCAAAGACTTCGTTCGAGTTTGGAAAGATTAAAAAAAGCCAAGCAGAATAGCAGTCAAGTTAGAATCGATAGCTTTTTCAAAGTTACCAATATTGTTACATCTGAACCTTCCGCCAAAAAGAGAAAACTAGAAGAAGAAAAAGCTGCGAAAGCATCTGCTAAAAAGGCCAAGGTGAACACAAAAAGTAAAAAAAAAAAGTAAAATTGCCCATTGTGTAAATTTTTTTTAATTGTTGAGATTTTTTTTTGATTTATGGTTGTAGTTTTGAATAAAAGTTATATGTTTAGCATATCAATAGTTTCTCATATTCTTTTATTTAAAATATGCATCATCGCTATTTAATCAGCTGTTCTATCTAAAGAAAACCGTTGTTTGGTTTTTTTTTGTAAAATTTATTTCTTGTAAATAAACGAAAGCGTAAAATATAATATCTACAAATAATTAATGTTTTGATTAAATAATTGAATTAAGATACACCTTGCAATATTAAATTCATAGATCTTTCATTGATCATTTTTATTAATTTCATTATTCTTTGATTTATTTTAATTACTTTATGAATTCGTGATATAGGTTTTGTATGTTTTGTGTAAAAGAATACTTTTAGAGATCAAACTATTACTAACATAAAAAATATTTTCCAACTTGTATGTATACAAAATGAATGTCTGAGGAAAGGGTTACTGATATACTAAAATTTCCTTAGAAAGAACATTGGTCCCATTTATTTTCGGGTGAGACTAATATATATTAAAATAAAATTTCAATCATACCCTCCAATTTAAAATAAAAAAATTAAATTTTTCTATAAGTACAATATTGTTATAGATGAGATATCCACATGTAATATGTTATCGAGGAAATAATCGCAAGATACTGTGTGTAATAAACCTATACACTTTCTAAGTACTTTCAATGAGCACTTTTAGTATTTAAAATTATTATTTTATAAAGAAAGAATGAAACACCATGTGTGATATTTAAATTCCTTAATAAAAAAATTGCACTTAAAAACGCTACTTACCACAGAATATGGGAACAGTATTACAATTTGTGATATCTTGTAACGAATCTATGCAACAACATTTTTATTTGTACTACATTTTTCTCAAATAATTTTTTTGTAAGACTTTTAATTTTGTTTGCAGTTGAACTGGTTATTTTTCCGTCTAAATGGATAACAACAAATCAAATCTACAAAGTGACGAAGAGCCTATAGAATATATTGAAAAGAAAATGAAGCTCAAATATAGTTATTCAAATTATAGTACAAACGAAAGCAATAATCTTTGGATGTCAGACAAAATTGATGAACTTGCTGTTGATTTTAACAGGGAAATTAGTACTGCATATAATATCTTTAGAAATGATAACCAATTAAAAAATAACAAAGATTTAGAAAAACTTGCTACAACAATGAATAGTGTTTTTTTTGGTCCACCAGCTGAATACCTTCGACCATATTAAGTTAAATTTGATTATTTTATTTTTATTTGTAAATTTGAATTATACATTGATATTAAAATTTTAACCAATTTTTAAAGAAATTTTGTTTTATTCTTTTACCATTGTATAATATGGCTAAAAAAAATTATAAAAAGAAAAATCATCTAAAAACGACAGAAAGTGTGATAACAACTAACAGGTATTTAAGTTTAATTTGTAAAGAAGATTTTATATTGTCTACCAATTGCACTTTCTATCCAAATGTTTTTTGCTTTGAGGAAAAGTTGTTATTAAAATTTACAGAGGAGTTAGAAGAAATATATGAACAACGGTGTCTAAATATTGGAGGTAAGATTCATTCAATGTTACTGGAACAAAGGGATAAACTTAAATGTTTTGTAAAGCAGCATAATACTTCAATAAGGGTTTGTTTTTAATAAAACGATTAGTAATTGTCTTTAAGATTCCTCCAACTCCATTAAGAGGGAGAAATATTTCTCAAATTGGCATAATAAAACAAAGAATTACGGAGAGGCAGGAGAATCTACAAAAACGGAATAGTTTTTTAAAGGATAAAATTAATCCTACTGGTATAACAAATACTCATTCACTACAAAGTTTCAATGAAGTAAAGAGTTGTAAAAATGATAATAATATTAATAGTCCCATTTGCCAAAAAGATATACAGTTTTCAAATTGCCCTGGTCAAAAACGAAAAAAACCACCAGAAATGGGAATAAATAGTGAAGAGCAAACAAAGACGCTTGCTGATGCAGAATTAAGACGAAAGTTTTTGCTAGCTGAAAAAGTTAAAAAGATAAAATCGTAAGTACCTTTTCTGTTGCTAATATTTAATTTGTAGAGAAAGAGAAGAGAAGGAAAAGCAAATGCAGGAAAAACTACTTAAGCAAAGAATAAATCCTAAAAAAGTAACAAATAATTTGCCAATAAATGTGAAAAAAAATATATTTATAAATAGAGGTGTAATTGAGACATCAAAACAAATTAAATTGCCACCATTAACATATAAAAATACTAAATGTTTTAATAATAAACAACCTAATAATGAAAAAGCTCCTCTTCTTTTTAGCAACAAGCCAACCAATTTTGTTGATTTTAAGAAACCGAATATACTTTATAAAAATAGAAACACGACAAGAAAGCGGAAAAGTAATATGATTGAAGATGCAAAAATTTCTTTTCCGCCTATGAAAAGCAGGCGCTGTTTAGAAATGAAGAGTAGTGAAAAGCTTGTAAAGAACAACAATATGACAGAAAGTAATTATACTAATAATATAAAATTTAACAGAAATTCTACTAAATTTACTAATGTTATGGATAATGAATCGTACAAAGTCGAAAATATGTCAAATTTTGATACAACGGATGATGAAAATGATCCGCTAGGCATTGTTCCTAATTGGGCTCAACCTGAAAATCTAAAAACTTCTCTTATATACCAATCTGGAAAGTTCAATTCTTTAAAAAATATTGAAGAACTCTTTGCTAAATTTCGTTTCCTGAAAATGGTATTTTCTTCAAATGAAAGTAATATATGAGTTATAAAACCATTTATTTGACTTTGATTACATATAACTTGATTATAAATATCAATTTTGACAGAAATGTCTGCAAATTTTTTTATTTAACATATATTTTTATCCTAGTAAAATTCTACTAAATTACTTTTGAAATTATAATATTTTATTTTTATAATTGGAGGCAAAATTCTTGTTCATTTTAAACAATTTTATTACTAAAAATATGACAATAACAAAAGTTTATTAATTTAGACAAACACTAATTCTGTTTGCAATAATGTATAAAGTATCTTTCATATTAAGTTTTAGAAACTTGTTGTGATTTATTATACCGTTCTATATATTGGGAACATATTGGAAAATATTTGCTTTTTTTTTTTAAAAATTTTTTAGAATATTATTTAAAAAATTAATGTATTTATTCTACTGGTTTTTAAAATGATAAGGTACAATGTACATTTTTAAAAGAACATTTGTTACAGAAGCAAAATATTAAAAATAGCTTATGTGCAGATAGATGTTAGAAATAGAAAAAAAATTATTGGTGTTTGAGATATCTTTAAATATGGTAATTGATAAAAATAATACTAATATTATCATATGTAGATTTAAGAAGAAATTTTGTGGGTACAATATTTTTTTTAAATTAATTCAGGTATAATATCGACAAGAATTTTAACCTTAAATGATTATTTTCAAGTAGTAATTTATTTAAAGCACAAAATATTTTTAAAAACGGAATGAGTTTTCCCTATCTGGTTTTTGAAATTTGAAAGCTTTATACCTAGAGATGTGGTCTTTTATGATTTTTATTTGCAACTTGATAGATTCATATTTTATTGATATTTTATTTGTACCTTACGATAGAATGTAATTACTCAATTTTTTTCTAGTTTTAACAAATAGTTTAATTCGATTGGAAATTTTTGTTTCTACAATTTAAATTTACTGTGATATAAAAAAAATTTCTGATTAGCTTTATGAAATGGTGCTAAAAAAAGAGTTTTTTTATTGCAACTCAATGAATATTTTCAAAATATTATAATTTTTACTACTCTTGATATAAATATTTACTTTAGTTTTTTATATAACAAGTGTAAAATTGTAGATTTATTCTATTTTTTATTCTACTTTTTTGATGATTTTCAAAAGTATAACGTTTCTATGATTTTTTTAAAGAATATACTATAAAATTATAAGTTCCCTTTTTTCAAAAATGATTCTGATTTTTATGATTTAATTACATGCTAGATCTTTTAAATTTTTTATTATATACACTTTTGTAAATATTTTTTTTTGATTTAAAAACGTAAAATCTAAATATTATGACAATAATATTAACAATGAAAGGGAATTTTATATTTTATAAATATCACAAAGTTTGATTAAACGTATGTATAATAATTTACAAATATTCTTGAATTAATCACAATGCATTTAAAATTATTTATAAAAAATTAGCATAAAACTGTATTTTGTTTTGTAATAGCATAAATTTTACATAAAAAGAACAAGGTATTTTATTATCCATAGAAATTTAATTATTATGGATATTTAAAAATAGTAAAATAATTGAAATATATAATTTTTAATTGCTTTAATTATTCTTTCAAAATTTTTTTTGAAAATATATTTAGACAATGGTATTTACAGATAATTTACAATCTAATACATCATTGCCAGTTCTATCTTCTGAATTTTGTACTGATTCATTCAAT
Organism: Strongyloides papillosus; assembly: GCA_005656395.1. Lineage (NCBI taxonomy): Eukaryota > Metazoa > Nematoda > Chromadorea > Rhabditida > Strongyloididae > Strongyloides > Strongyloides papillosus. The sequence continues at coordinate 1,336,409 of SRSI01000010.1, read as the reverse complement.
ACTATTAATATTAATAATAAGAAAGTAAGAAAAGAAGATGAATATATTGAAGTTGATTTTGTTTTAAATATTCATAATATTGAAAATATTGTTTCAAATTTAAAAAAATATGATATTTTTGATAATGATACATTACATGAGTATATTACAATGTTTATCAACCTAATGAAGTCATTAAAAAGTCAAAAAAAAGTAGAAACTAAAAGTATTAGTGACACAAATTTGGAAAGGAGATCAAAAAAAGTGGGAACATTTTTATATATTAAAGATGAATTGATTCACTGTGTCACAAATAACAACACTTTAAGCGATAACAAAAAAAAACTTTTATCCTGGAGTATATTAAAAAAAAAACTTTTAAAAAACGAAATGAATGAAGATGGTAATCAATTAACATTCAACAAATTAGGAAGTTATAAAGAAGTTTTTAAAAGTTATTCCGATTTATCGATATCATCTCTTGATATAGATAAAAAAGAAAAATTACTAAAATGCTGGCCTTCCGATTATCATAGTTTACTACTTTATGTTAAAGGAGAAATGAAAATTTTATTTGACATCAATAAAGATTATAACGAGCTTCTCAGAATTATAAAAATTTTCAAAAGTAAAAAAGAATCACATAAAAAAAATGCCAATGCCTATAAAATATTAATTCCACTTTCTATAAAAAATCAGTATTTTGGAACTTCATACAAAAAAGCACAGTTATCACTTGTTTATGACAAATTAGGCTTTTCTCAACAAACGACTGAAAATATAAAAAACTTTATAAAATATGATAAATTAACGGAAAATACAAGATATCATCTATCAAAACTTGAACTATTATTTCATCAATATGAATTGAGAATTATTCGTTTATTTATAAAGTTAAATGTTATGCAGAAGGAGTTACTTGAATCTAGAAGTAAAATACATATTATTTAATAAATATTTATCAATAACTATTATCTCAAATGTTACTCATAACTAACCAATTTTTGTAATGAAGTTTAATTATAATTAACAAATTTACTTTTAATAAACTATATTATATCATATTTTTATATATAAAAATTTGTCATGATTTTTTTTTACTTTTTTAAATATTATTGCTATATAACATTTAAAAGTTTATATTTATAATACTATAAGCATTTATCATATAAATTATTTTTTTTTTATATTTTTTATAAATTAATTTAAAATTTCTATTGTTTATTTTAATAAATAGTTGATAAGTAAGAGAATGTATAGTTGGAAAATTAGTATATTTGGTTTATTTAATAACAAAAAAAAAGAAGAAAAATATAGACAAAGTTATAAAGTCATAAGTTAAAATGATTAATGGTTAGTTTTTTGATTAATAATTATCTTAAAAATTGTCACGTATCTAAGGGTAAAGCAAAATATCTTTCATCAATATTTCAATTAAATTTTTATTATATTATCTTTATCACTCATGACATTACAGTGTATTTTATTATTTATTTTGGATGACGTAATATCTAATAGGAATAAAATTTTCAACCCATGAAATATATAAATATATTTTTATCTGTTGATCAAAAGAAGTGATATATAAAAGAAATTATAGAATGAAGTAAGAGAATAAAAGAAATTATAGTTTGTGTTAAGCTTTAATCGGGTGAATATAGTATAAAGAAGTTAAAGAAATTTCAATAACTATGTAATTTCTTTTCATATCTACTATGAGTAACGGATAAAATCACAGTATACGTTGATAATGAAAATTTGTTTAAGCATTTTCTAGCGTGTGATTCTAATGTTGATTTGTAATATATTGAGGGATATAGTGCTGTTAAAATTATTACTTACTATTCCATTTTATTTCCTCTATGCTTTTTTTAAGTGATTTAATTATATTATAGAAAAATTTTTTCAGTACTGTGAATAAAGAAAATGTAATGTAAAGAAAATTATTATTTTGTTCTTCTTTTTTACTTTTACTCTAGATAAATTTTATTTCTACTAATGTCAAGATTAATTGATATTAGAGAAATAATTGATCATATTATAAAACTTTTTATTTAGTCATACTCAAAGATATGATAAGATGAGTTTAACAAAAAATTAGAAAAATTTATTAATCATTGAGTAAAGATGTTAATTTTTATTACGGCATATTTTGCTTACAAACTATTTTCTGTTTAAAATAATAATAAATATATTTCATTGATTTGAAAAAGTTATTTGAAATTTGTTAATTGAGTTATTATTATAGATTGAAAGATAAATAGTTTTTTTACTAATTAATTTTAATATTATTTTTAGAACATTTTATGTAATTATACAAATTTATAAGAACTATAATATATTATCAATATTTTATATTCGCTAATATTATTGAATTATTTAATATTTGATTTAAATTAAAAAAATGAGTTTTGATTCGATCTCCTCAACTACTGGTTATTCATCAAGCGGTATACCACTACTGTCTGTTTTCCCTAGAAGGGCATTAACTATTGCAGCACCAGATGATACGATAACACATACAAGAGTAACTGTTTATTTACATTCATTTAATCCTGAAAATAGTAATCATAAAATTTCATTTGATTTTCATAAAAGAAATACAACAGAAGAATTAATTGAAAAAATTATTGAATCTAATCAAGGTAAAAAAAATTATTTTTTAATTTGTGTGTAATGATTACTTTTTAGATCTTAATGGAACGAATTCAGAGGATTATGAAATTTATGAAACTATGGGAACGTTAGATGGTAGAACATTTAAAGAACGACGTCTTGATAGAGGAGAATACCCAATTGCTGTACAAATGTTATGGAGCTGTAACAATCATAATTCAAGTAATGAGAATGATTCAACTATTCCTAGAAATCGTTTTGTATTTCGTTCCAAAAGTTCTCGACCAAAACGGAACGTAGTTAATTTTGTATCTGCAGAAAATTGTTCAACAATTGATTCATTCTTGGCAAAATTTCTTGCACAACCACAAGATAGAGAGTATGCTGATTTATGTATGCTTCCAGAATTAACTGAGCAAACATTATTAGATAATTTAAAGGATAGATTTAATTCAGGTCATATATATACATATATTGGACCAATTTTAGTTGCTGTAAATCCTTTTAGCTTTTTTCCAATATATAATCCAAAATATGCACGATTATATTGTCAATCACGACGTTTAGGAGCATTACCACCCCATATATTTGCTATTGCTGATATAACTTATCATAATATGTTACGTGTTAAAGAATCACAATGTGTTGTTATAAGTGGTGAAAGTGGATCAGGAAAAACAGAATCTACAAATTTTTTATTACACCATCTTACAACACTTAGTCAAAAAGGAAGTACAACTGGTACTAGTATTGAACAAACTTTATTATCAGCTGGACCTGTATTAGAAGCTTTTGGAAATGCTGTTACTGTACAAAATAATAATAGTTCACGTTTTGGTAAATTTATTAAAGTTAATTATAGAGAAAATGGTATGATCAGTGGTGCTAATGTTGAAATTTATTTGCTGGAAAAATCAAGAATTATATCACAAGCTATAGGTGAAAGAAATTACCATGTATTTTACTATTTATTGGAAGGTAGTAGTGAAGAAGAAAAAATTAATTACAATCTTTTACCACCAACAAATTATTATTATCTTAATCAAAATAATTTTTTTGAATGTGATACAATGAATGAAAAAAATGAATACTATAGATTAAAAAAATCAATGGAAGCAGTTGGCTTCAGTTTGGCCCAACAACAAAAAATATGGAGTGTTTTATCTAGTGTATTACTTTTAGGAAATATTAGATTTATTAAGAGAAGTGGTTATCATTCTGATGAAAATGCTTTTATTGAAAATGAAGAAGTTCTTTCAATAATCACAAAATTACTAGATTTAAAAGATAAACAACTATTAGAAGCATTAACAATAAGAAAAACAATGTTAAGAAATGAAACTGTTGTTACACGATATAATATTGATGAAGCAATTAATACCAGAGACGCAATGGCAAAATGTTTATATAATGCATTATTTCATTGGATTGTTTTACGTATGAATCAAGCTCTATTAAAAAAAGAATCTACTCTGGGAAAGAAGGGATTTTATATAGGTATTTTAGATATTTTTGGTTTTGAAGATATTGGGGGTAAATTAAACTCTTTCGAACAATTGTGTATTAATTATGCTAATGAACATCTTCAAGCATATTTTAATCAACATATTTTTCAATTTGAACAAGAAGAATATTTAAAAGAAGGTATTACTTGGACAAATATTGAATATACTGATAATACAGAGTGTGTACATCTTTTCCAATCTAAACCATATGGAATTTTAAGATTAATTGATGAAGAAAGTAACATAAATAATGGTACAAACATTTCAATGTTAGAAAAATTAAATACATTTTTAAAAAATAATGAGTATTATGAAATTCCACATAAAAAAGAAGATGCTTTTATTGTAGCACATTATGCTGGAAAGGTAAAATATCAAATAACGGGTTTTAGAGAAAAAAATAAGGATCTCATGCGTCTTTATGTAGTTATGGTATTTAAAAATTCTAAAAGTTCATTTGTTAGAGAGTTGTTAGGAGACGATCCTGTAGCTATTTATAGATGGAGTCTCGTTAAAAATACTTTTAGAGCCGTCAATGCATTTAAACAATCATTGAAAATACCAAAACGTGCTGAATCTGTTGATCATTTAGTATTACCTGAAAATGAACAAAAGAAGGAACATTCACGAAGAAGTAGTGATTCTACATTAAATCAGTTTTTAAGGGGTGATTTACCCTCTGGAATTGTTCCTGATTTTTGTGATACATCTGTTTTTAAAACAATTGTTAATAAAGCGAGAAAACAATGTGCAAAACCAAAAGTAGAAAGACTATCAAATTTAAAAAGTTTACAAGCGGTAAAAGAAATATATGGAAGAAAACCTATCTCAAATAAACCGAGTAGTGTTAGTAAACAATTTGAATATTCTTTAAATAGATTAATGAAAACTTTAGCAAAAGCAACACCATATTTTATTAGGTGTATAAAAAGTAATAATGAAAAGGTATGTAATAAAATTGATATTAATTTTATTTTTAGATTCCTAATTATTTTGATGATAATATTATATTGAGACAATTAAGATATACAGGAATGTTGGAAACTGTTAGAATACGAAGAGCTGGGTACTCTGTTAGAATTGAATATGAAGCGTTTGTAAATCAATATAGAATACTTCTACCCAATGGTTTGAATACTAATAAAAAAGAGATAATTGAATTCTTATCAAATCATTCTTCAATTGATGGAAATATGATACAATTTGGTCATACTAAAATATTTATGAGAGACGCAGAAAAATTACTTCTTGATGATCATCTTCATAGAACTATAATGTCTCATATTGTTACTCTTCAACGTTGGTTTAGAGCTTGCAGTGAAAGAAAACGTTTTCTTAAAATGCGAAATGAAATAATTATATTTCAAGCAGTTTGTCGAACAGCATTAGCTAAAAAAAGATTAAATGAAAGGATTAATGCTGCTGTGGTTATACAAAGTCATTGGAAAGGATATCTTGAACATAAAAAATATCTTCAAATTAGAAAAAGTGTAATTGAATTACAAAGTATAGCTAGAAAAAAAGCTGCTGATAAAAATAAACCAAAAATTACTAACAGAGATGGGAAAAAAAGAAAAAATAAAGGTAGTAAAAGTACAGCAAATAAATTTGAAATTGGTACTATAATTAAAAAAATTGATTTACCAACATTTAATTTAAATGATCCTTCAAGTTTATCGCATTTTGTTGACCAAAGTACTACTTCGGAAAGTATAACTAATGATTCTGACGTTTTTAGTAGTACAGAAGAAGATATATCTGAAGTTGAAATAGATGATGATGAAGCTGTATCAGCAACATTTTCAATTTGTAATGAAGGAGATGAAATAATACTAGAAGAAAAACTTGATAAAGACGGCCTCGATTTAGAATGTACGTTTGTTTTAGAAGATACAAAACTAAAATTGATTGAAGAAGAGCCAAATGAAACGGCTCATTTTATAAGAAGGCAAAGTATTGCTACAACAAGTAGCACGGCAAAATTAAAAACATTAAGAAGAGCTGCTAGTACTGAAAGCGACCAAATACCAAGAATAGAGGGTATAAAGTCAAAAAATGACGTTCCAATAAAGGATAAAGTAAAATCAAGGAAAATGAATTTTATTAAAGCAAAAAAACATTTAAAAGCATTGTTAACAAGAAAAACAACTGATTTACCAATAACATTAAGTGATGATGAAATTTGCGAAGGAGATTCATCTTCAAATATTATTGTTGAAAAGAACAAAAACATTAAAATACACCCAAAACATAGTTTTAAATTGTCAAGACTCCATATATCAGAAAATTGTTCATATTGTCATAAAACTATGTCAGGTTTACTAGTTCAAGCATGTAAATGTTCAAATTGTAAATTATCTTTTCACAAAGATTGTGCACAATATGCCCATAACATGATATGTTTTTCAAATAAATTAAATGAACAGTTAATGGTAAAAGGTGGTAAACATGATGATCAACATAAAAGTCCTAGAGGATCTTTATCACCTATCGTTGTATCTCCTACAAATAATCAAGGAACATTTAATTTGACTAAAACTAAGCAACAAACAGATCCTAGTCATTTAGTGATTCAATCTCTTGAAGATTTAAGACTTTTTTCTGTATTTATTTTTAAAAAACAATATCGTTTGGATCAACATAAAAAACGCGATACAATTATTGATGCTATATTTAAACAAAGTTTAAGGGAATTTCATATGGAACTAATTGGTTATGAAGCAGTTCTTCAAGAAGATGGAAATGTCTTAAAATATCATAATATGATAACGACATTTGATGGATTGTTAACAAAAGTTTCAAATAGAGAAGGCGTTTTTTTTCCTACAACTTTAGGCGTTAATGCTTTTAGAGGATTTTTAAATGAATTTATTCAAGAACAAGATAAAAGGAAAAATGTTAGTAAAAAATCAGGAATTATTAAAAGTGTAAGAAAAAAACGAAGGAAAAGTGATATTACAATTCACAATGGTCACCGCTTCAGATTGGAACTTGTTCATGTTCCAACTTATTGTGAAATATGTAATCAATTTATGTGGCATTCTGAAAAAATATTCATATGTGATCTTTGTCGATTGTCATGCCATAAAAAATGTCATGTCAAAGTTACAAATATATGCTCAAAATTCAACAGAAATGGAATTTTAGGTCATCGTTTCTTCGGAACTTCATTAAGTTATTTGATGGATGATAGTGAAACCATACCTACTGTTTTAAATTCATTATTAATGAATGTTGAAGTTAGAGCATTATTTGTAGAAGGATTATATAGGAAAACAGGAAGTTTGACAATTGTAAGAACAACAAGAAAACAAATTGAAAATTGTGAAGGTAATTATTGTTATATTAATTCTTTTCTAAATATCGATACTTTTAGACTATGACAAACTGAATTTTGATGAAGTTCCAGTTCATGTTGTCACAACACTTATAAAAGCTTTCTTTAGAGAACTTGTCGAGCCACTTATAACATTTGAACTTTACGAGAATTTCATAAATGTTTCCGAGGTTGAAGATAATATGGAACGTGTTCGATGTCTAAGTGTGATGACTGATTTGTTGCCAAAATGTAATAAATGTGTTCTTGATCGTCTAATGTACCATCTCGCAAGAGTAGCATATCAAGAAACTGTGAACAAAATGTCAGCCTCAAATCTTGCTTTAATATTTGCTCCATGTATTTTAAGAAGACAGCAAGTTGTGCATGCACAAGAACAATTACAAGATGTTCACAAACAAGCAATTTGTGTTCAAACATTAATCGAAGAAAAATTAAGACAATATAAGGCAACATTAACACAAATTGTAGAAATTGAGCAAGCAACAGAAAAAGTTTCTGAAAATTTGAGAAAAATAGATGAACATCGTCGACTTTCAGAATGTGTTGGAAGTAGTACAATGGCAACAATAAAAGAAGAATCAAATAATGAAATTACTAAATCTGAACCAGTTCTAAAAACATCAAGTTCAACAAATATTGAGGCAGCTCGGCAATTATTTGTGGAACAATTATCATTTTTAGATAAAGAAAAAGAAAAATTAATATCTGAATTACCACCAATGGCACCTGTGGCTAGTAGTGAAGACCTCAGTTCAGCTGAAGAATATTCATTAAGTCCACAAGAATTATCAAGAGAAGAATATGCAATTGATTTTGACAATCCACCAGTATATTCCATATTAAAAAGTGTTAATAAAAATAGACCCAAAAGAGTGGGAATTAGGTTGCCAAAAAAATACAGAGATATGGTTGAGGAGTATCGTAAAGAAAAATTAGAAGATTGTAAGAGAAATGAAAAAATTGTAGATGAAATAAATAGAAGCTCGGTGATATTTTTTTAAATCTGCTATATTGTTCAAACTAATTTAACAATACATAAATTTTCTTATTTTAAATTTAAAAGTTAATAATACATAACTTTTTAATGTTTATTTTAAAATTTCCTTACTACACTTTTATTATTCATTACAAACTCTTATAAGTTTTATTTTCCAATTCTATGATCTTTAATGGCAATATGGACTAATATATCTTATTATTTTATAATGAGATGTAAAACTACTAGCAATTTTACTATATATATTACATTTTTTTCAAGTACATTATTACGTTATTATTTTTATATGAAAAAGTTAACAACCTTCATTTATTGACATAGTTTATATCAAATAGATAATATATTGTCATTTTTTAGACATAATTTATACTTTCTTTTAATGAAGTCATAAATTTTTGTATTATTTTATTTTACTAAAATATACTTAACTTGGTATAAAGTAATTTTTTAGATTTTAACTCAGTATTTGATTTTTTAAAGAAGCTTTTAATCTTCAATATTTTGTTTGATATGAAATTCCATATAGTTCTCTTCTTCAAATCCTCTCATTCCTAGTTATTTCATACAGTCTTGAGTATATATGTTTATAGGTAAAAATTATTTAAAATCATGATGAAATATCAAAATTTCATTATTTTTTAAATCTTTCTTTAATTGTATTACTATGTTGGATCATATACATATTTACTTATAAATCGTTATATTATTGCAATTTTGTAATTTTAATAATAAATCTATTTTTTTAGTTCAATAAAATAAAATTTTTGTGTATGATTAACGGCTTTAAAACTGCTCAAATAATAGTATTTATAATGTCTTTTTTTATAACATTTGAATGGATTTTTTATATATAAATAAGAAGTAAAATATTCTTTTTCTCTAATTTAAGTAAAATAGAATCTTGATACCTTTTACTATTAACCTCATAAAAATAAAAGTGCTGCTATTATCCATTTTACAGATTTTTTTCATATTTTTTGTTTTTGTACAATAAAAAAGTATTTTAATTCCACATTTGTCCTTTACAATCATTTAAAATAGATTAATAATAATCTTTAGTTATACTTTTTGCTTATTTTTTTTCGCCGTTTCTACCTTTTTTTTAATTTTGATAGACGATTTTTTTTATAGATATTAATTTAATCATTTTACCTAAAAGTAATCTAAATATTTTTTCATCATTTCATATTCTATAAGAATAATTAATACTTTTTGGTCACTCATAATTACCTAAATAGTCCATTAAATTAAATTGATTATACATTATAATAAAAAGTTGTAAAATTATTTTAAAATATTTATTTATTCATTACAATTTAATTTATTTTTAACAAATAACTTGTTAACATGCATAGCTTCATATTTCGAGTGATAAATTAATTATTTTTCAAACTATAAAATATGCATAGACAAATAAATATTAAAGAAGTTGATAATTATTATATTAAATAGATTGATATTTTCATATTCTCTCTTTTTAATAAATTTCTAGAAATAGTTATTTCATATTATTGTTATTATAGTTTTAAATTTGGACATTGAACAAAATGCCTTATATTTGTAAATAGTAAACTACTCCTTCTTTTCTAACCATATAATATATATCTTCAATAAATCAAACCTTATGTCCATTTTTGGAAGGCAATCGTCCTATACCATCATCAAATGTATCATTGTGCCTACTTGTGCCATAACAAAACACCAATAACAGCTTGCAATTTTTATATAATTTCCCTTAAATAAAAGATGCCACTTGATAGGAAACCCTCCCCTATAATGCTAGTTGGCAAAATTAAAAATGAGTTGCCATTCTATATAAACAATCCCCTTGCTTAAAATTTTACATTTATATAGTTTTTACATACAGATGCGAGTTGTTCCTTTATGGAATCTTAATCACATAAGGCACAATATTGGCATCTCTATGTTAAACTGTTCTTGCTTATTACACTTAATATACTTTTTAACTATGTAAAACAATTAGAAGAAAATTTTTATGTTTTATGAATTGGTATGTTTTCAAAGAATTTTCACAATGTTGTATGTTATTTTTATTAATTTTTAAAATAAAATCTTTGTAATTCATTTATTAATTCATATTATAGAAAATTTTTTCTGTTCCACTTTAAATGTAATAAATATTTCACAACAGTATTGTTTCGAAGAATATTAAAAAAAGTATTGTCTATAATAAAAAAATAAGAAAATTTATTTTATCTTCACCATAACCTCTTCTAAAACTTAACCAATTTTCAAGACCAAACAGCCAACAAATGTGTTTTTTCTAAATTAGGGAGGAAAATTGGTCTCAAAAGTTTTGGTCAATAATAATCTATATTATTTGTAAAAAAAAAACACTTTTTTGGTAATTTTTTTTGGGTAGTTCTGTCTTTATAATAACGTTTGTAAAAACAATGGAATTTTTTGGTTTATGGCTCATATGAATGGTACAAGTAAGAAATAAAGGGAAAACTTGATATTAAAAAGATTGACCAAAAGTTAGTCGAATTATATGCCAAAAGGTGGCTACCATTTTTGTAGTAAAACAATGACATTTTTTCTAATAAAAATATTTTGATCAATGTTTTGATACATTAAATAATTTTGTAAAATATGCTCTACAAATCAGCCCAACCTGTCGAAGGCAGGTCTACTGTTGATGTTATAAAATCTATGAAATTGCTTTTACTTTTTATTGATTATCTCAAGAATGGATAAAGATAAATTAATTTTTAATATTTCGAAATGCGTGCAAGTAAAGTGCGTATTTTCAAAATAGGCTTTATAAATGTAGTTTTAACTATCTACTTTTTTTATAGTATATATCTAAAAAAATTGATTTTGTTAAATGATAAATAAAAATTAAACATCTTGATTTCTCGAGAACGGACAATCTGATTAATGTGGCATATATTGTCATTTAAAATAGACTTTAATCCTAATCAAAATTTACAAAGATTTTACGTTTAAAAAATTTCATCTAAGTATACTTTTTTTAATAAAATAAAAAAATTGATTTAATTATGTTTTGACTAATCAAAGAATAAATGTCTTCCATTGTAAGTGCAATTTTGATAAAAGATAATTATCAAGTTTACCCACCGAAAAAACTTATGATCAGATTTTGTAAAAATATCAAATTCACTAGTAATATTACCTTTATCATCAGAATTTACTCTTTCTTTTGATTGATGAAATTATTCGTTAAACATCCCTTCAAGCTTTGCAGTTTCAAAATATTTATCCAGAATTTATTCTTCTGTTTATTTATCATAAACTTCTAAATTATAAAATAGATCTTTAAATCATGATTTCTTATTTCCATCACCTTTTTTTTGAAAGAGTTTTATAAACACGATTCGTTGAAATTCTTTTCTATTGTTATGAAAATTCTATAAAAAATTAAAATTAGATTTTATATGATCAATAATTACGTCTTTGATCAAAAAAATTACCTTTGACAAAATTCGTACTACCACTGTATACATTCCCCATCATATCTTTCATCATCTGAAGAATAGTTTCCACTACACATACAATACTTTTATTATCAACAATGAAAGTTAGTATAATTAAATTGCTCAAAATTTATATCTGATCAACATAGCTTATATATATAAAGAAATTTATACCAAAAATTGTTATTTTATGTGCTAGATCTTTAACACTTTTACATTATACTGTTTGTAACAAAGTAATTGAAAGAAAGTAGATTAGTATACTACTTTACAAGTTTTTTTTTTAAAAAGTGGTTTATTTAAAAATGTGAATCTACTACACAATTGATTTCCCAAATAACCATTTTATTCATAATTCTAAATATTAAATAAACATTAATTATCTAGGATTATTATACAAGTAAAGAATTATATATACAAACTTAAAAAAAAAGTGATACTATTAATAGGTGTTTAAATATACAATATTTATAAAAACAATAAAAAAAAATTATTTTCCAGCCTATAACTGTGTTTTCACGAGAGGAAAACACTTAACAAATTTCCTTACATATTTTTCAATTTTTAAAGCAGACTCCTTAGTTACTTCAATTGAATAGCTATCTGGATATGTCGTAGAAATAGAGGGACATCGCCAAACCAAATTGTTAGAGAACGACATTCCAGTTGAATTATGAACAACGCTCCAGTGATGAACAAGGTCAGTTATGTCGTTAGCTTCTTGATCACAAAGACGGCATTTTAATAGAAATCCTTTCAAAGAAAGATGCTCCTCAACAACATGTTTAATCATTCCACCACCACCTTTGGCGAACTTTTTGGAGCATAATTGACAAGATTGTGGCATATTAGTTGACTCCAACATACTATCTATGTGACGTGAGCTTAAAAGATACCAAAAAGGAGTACTAAAATTCAAATACCACGGTTTGTTTTCGCAACAAATAACTTTCTTAGATTTTAGAATAACCGGGTTGTCACAGCTTTCACATTTCTTATCACATCGCTTGATACAAAATAAATATCCATTGTATGCTGTACTTTTCCTTCTTAAGAAAGGACTTCTTTGGCTAACTACTTCTGTCTTGCCAATTTTACTTGCTGTTGACTTCACTGGAATTTTTTTGCCTTTAGAACTATTCAATCCATCAATAAAAGGTTTTATCTTTGAACGATTATCCATTTGAAGAGTTTCCGCTGGCAAATCATTTGGTAAGTTTTTCCTTTTAGAGAAAAGTCCATCTTCCTCTGTTATACCATCTGTTGGACATTTTTTTTGGTTAACACATCCTTTTTCAGATGGAATAGTTTTTAATTTATCGCCAAAGTCTGACGATTTATCAATATTATCCACTGGAGTATTTACATCATCTCTATGAGAGATACATTCAACAACTTCAATGATATCCACTGATTTCTGCTTCTTTTCCTTATTACTAACCTTGGGAGTTTCAGTCTTGTCAGAACGTGGAGTTTTTCTTATATCTAAAAATTTTATTTAAGTAAACAATTAGTAATTTAAAATATGATCCTACCTCCTAAAATATCGCCTAAAAGATCAGACGAATCAGCGCCATTTGCTGGAGAAGTACCTTCATCTTCTTCATCTATTACTATAACTTTAGGCTTTTTGCAATCAGATCTCCCATTTGCAGGAAACTTTCTTTTACCATTTTGTCTAAAACATTTTGAGAACGCGTTATTGTACTTGCCGGCAAAGTCGTGGTGTCTGTCATCCACAATAATTAATTCCTCAAATGTGTAATTCGAATCTTTTGGAGTAGATTCGTAATGTTTATATTCATTCGGATGTTCCATGCGGAGGTGTCTTCCAAATAAGTCCACAGAAGCAAACAACACATTATTGCCACAATCACTACAAAGCCGGCACGAAAATGGTTGGAAATCCCCCAAACCCATATGCTTTTCAATGATATGTTGTATCTTTAGGTTCCCGGTCCCATAACTCTCATCACACATGTAACAGTTGTCCTTGATACACTCCAAAGCTTTGAATTCTAAGTCATCAAGGCGACTGGCGTCAGCAAAACGATATAACATTTCCATGGGAGCATTTTTAACTGCATCATCTTTTTCTAAATCCTTATTTTTTGATAAACTCCTTTTGGTGGCTCTTGACTTACTCCTCTCATATTTACTAAGAGCTGATGTCCAAATTTTACTCAAGTTCCCCATAGTTTGTCGGAAAAGCGAACTGTCTGGGCCGTCCGTAGCCAAAAATCCACTAATACTATTTACAACGACGTCATCTTCTATTGGTCGTCCTGCCAAAATGTCACATAAATGCCCTCCGATATCATCCACCATGAAGACTCTAGGATTTTTTGCCATTTTTTTCCTGATAATACCTCGGGCAATATTCTGGGAATAACTAGTCATTATGTGCACCATACTTTCAATCCAGATGTTTTCTGATTTACTGTAACTTTGTGCACAAGGTGACCTTCCCTCTTTCAACGCCTTTTTACAATGCGCTTCAAAAAGTCTTTGTGACTCAAAAGTACTATTGCACGTCTTACATTTAATAGGCTTGTATCTCATGTGCCAAGATATATGCTCTTTCAATGTTTCTTTAATATTCGGGACTTTATTACAGAATAAGCAGAACTTCTTCGTTTCGTCATCATTATACTCATCTAATATTTGACGACTTATATCAATAAAAGTACACATCCTAAAACAAAAAAAAGGTTAATATCAGTAATATGATAAAGATACTAATTCATCACGTTAGATTAAATAAAATTGAACGAGAAAAATCATAACTATTCGTAAAAAAAACAGTAGCGGAAAGATGGCTTGATATTTCTAAAATATTTCACGTCTAAAGTATGTAAAGGAATGGTATTGGCCAAAATCACTAGAACAATTGATACCTTATAAAAGAACCATCGTACAGAACGTGGTACCAGAGGTAAATTACTTTTTGAAAATGTCTTTCTATATCTGGTAAAGTACAATATATCATTCGCATTATATCATCAAAAAAAATTTTACAAACATTGTAATTCTATTCATTATGATATATAGATGATATTTATTTCATTAACATTACAAATTAGTCTATATGTAACTACTAAAAGGATAAAATTATTATAAAAGCAGAAATACGATTAACAGAAGTAGCACAAACACCGAAAGTGAAAAAAAATACTACTTACAATTGTACGATGTCTAAAAATACGATAAAATGTAAAGTGCACGACAATAACGTCAAAATGACACGGTATTTCAAATCTGATAACTTATATACTTTAAGAAAAAATTTTCTAGAAGCAATAGCAAGGGGTAAAATTTGGAGTAGTGTTTTGTCTGGGTTCTAGATAATTCTATTCATATAACAAATAGTCTTAGAGAATAAAGGTTAAAGTTCAAATGTTAAATTCGATAAGAATAAATGTTTTTACTTGTGATATATAACACTTTTGGAGGAGTGAGCTTTTTCCATAAAATTAAAAAAATCACTTTGAGGTGATGATTTGACGTATACGTATGAAAGTGCAAAGTCCACACTTTTTAGATGACGTTTTCTCTATTATTGAATATTACGAAATTTAAAGGTTCTATATAAGTCATAGGTTTATTGGTAGTCTTTAACGACAATGATAATTAATGCAATCAGTTTTATTTAAATTGTATTAGTAAAAAGGCAAATTTTGCTTGAAGTCCAGCACTTTTTTAATTGTTTAAATTATTTAAATTTTATATAAAAAATTATGTTATATTTTTATTTCAATAAAAAAATGTGAACTTTTTTACTTAGACAATCATTAAATAAATCAAAAAATTTTATTTATAACATTATGTAGGGATTATACACTATTTTACAAATTCAATATATGAGTTCTTATATTTCTGCCATATTTTATAAACTACAATTATTTTATGAGCTTTTTAAGAACGGCTCAAGTACAATTTTCATTTTTTTTAAGATATGAGACATAGAACAAACAATATCACCAATACCATAATGAGAATTCACACAGAATTTCTTTGCAATTACAATCGCTTGAGTTTGGTGTTCAACTTTTACTTGTAGAGAAAAAAACAATGAAATTAACATAACTAATACATCAAAAATATAGTATAAACATGAATAATGTAATGTACTTTAATTTTTTTTGTTTAAAAATCTCAAAGTTGCCTCTTTAAACCTCTTTCTGCTTATTTTTCTAAAAAACTATTTCAAGTCATGATGAATTTATTATTTTAAATGAAAGTAATTTACTTACGACCAAAAGTAATTTACATTTTTTTTTACTTTTAAATCAACATTTTATGTTTAGAAATATAAAATTTATTCATAAAATACTATTTATTTTGTATGCTTCAATAAATATATAAAAACCAACAATACAAGTGAAAATTTGCTAAAGCAAACAACTCAAATTCTAAAAAAATAAAAGAGTAACTAATTTTCAAACGCTAAGAAATTACTAAAGATAAGAAAAATAAAATTTTTATTATTTCGTTTGTAGTAAATTCAAACATCTCCTTAATGAATATAAATCTAAATTAACATCTATTGTGCTTCACCAAATTTTATTGTTGGTATTCCTCTAGAAGTTAAAAGTTCGTCGGTTGTGGTGAAATCCTGAACTTTCGATGATTCCAAAGTTGTTCCACGAATGTAAACATTTGGGGTATTATAGTAAACATCAGTGTATAAAGCTTCGTCTGGAACTATTTGTCCATTTGTAGCTACTTTAACAGCTTCATCTACTAACTGTCTAACTTCCTTATCAATGGCCTTTAAATCTTCCTCTGTTGCGAGATCTGAAGTAATTAAACGATCTTTGAAGCCTGTAATAGCATCTCTTGTTTTTCTTACATTTTGGATTTCATCACGAGTTCTATAACTTGTGCCTGGGTCAGACATAGAATGTCCAGTGTATCTATAAGTAGCCATTTCAAGCATCAATGGTCCATTACCAGAAGCACAATATTCTTTACAAAATTTAATTGCTTCACGAACAGCAAGAATATCCATACCATCAACATAAATTCCTGGTATATAATCTCCACGTGTATAATATTCTGTTGAAGCAGAAGAACGTTGAACTGAAGTTCCCATACCATAACCATTGTTTTCACATATATATACAACTGGGAGATTCATCAATGCTGCCATATTAGCAGATTCAAAAAGTTGTCCTTGATTAGCAGCTCCATCTCCATAAAGAGTTAAGCAAATATTTGGTTTATTGTTATATTTCATAGCAAATGCAACTCCTGTTCCTAAAGCCTGTTGAGCACCAACAATTCCATTACCGCCATAGAAATTTTTTTCATACATATGCATAGAACCACCTTTTCCGTAAACATTACCATTAACATTTCCTGTTAATTCAGCTAAAACACTAGCAATAGAAGCTCCCATTAAATGAACCCATCCGTGACAACGATAAGCCGTAATAACAGCATCATCAGGTTCAAGAACTGATTTCATACCAACAGCGCATGCTTCTTGACCAGTATAAAGATGGCAAAATCCTCTGATTTTTTTTTCTTTATATAAGTTACCAGCAGCGGTTTCAAGACGTCTAATTGTCTGCATTTCTTTGTAGTATTTTAAACCATCTTCTCTTGTTAATTCTGATTCAGTATTTGGTCCTTTATCAAGTTTGTGGAGTTTGAATGGCTTAACATTAAAAGTAGAACTATTTGCAAGTGAACGGGTGTGTATTAATGAAATTCCAGTTGTAGAGCGATTTAAAAAATTCATGTTGGCTAAAATAGTAACTTTAATAAAAAAAACTAGATTTATAATTTCATACAACTCTTTTAAAAATTGATTAATTTTAATGTTTTATAATAAACAATGCGAACATTGGGTATAGGTAAAATAATATATCACTAAGTAAATAATAAGTAAACTACTACTTTTCTTAAAGTAATTTTAAAAAACGTGTAATTTTTTATAGTGAGCAATAATCGAAACCAAAAGCACTTTAAATAACACTACGTATTGTAAAATGCTTGTGATACTTTGTAGTAAATATCTTGTTATCAAAAAACAATATTTTACATTGTACCTAGTTATAAAATAACTTCAGAAAAATTGGACTAATATTTACAATAGTAGAAACATTTTTCCTGGTGGGAAAAATTTGAGTTTGAAAAATTTCTGCTTTCACAACATTATAAAAACTACTTAGAGTTTATATGATTAATATAAAATAATAAATTTTCGATGTAAACAAGTTGACTATTTTAATCATATCTATGAATATATTTCCATATAATGTCTTCACACAATTTAATATTGAGATAAGCATTTTATAGAATTAAAACATTTGCCTAATTATTGTTCTTAGTGATAATTAAATTAAAAAATAGATTAGGAAAAAGAGGATTTTTTTCGTTGTAATGTCTTTCTTCTTATTTTATTTCTACTTCATTGAAAAACTATTTTAACTTGATTTTGAAATTAAAAGAAATTATTTTTTGTTAATTTACTAGCAAAATAGAAAGGATTTGAAGTATAATGAAACAAAAATTTTAATTATCAAAAAGTAAGATAATAACTGATAAATCAAAGTATTATGAGATAAGTTGTAATATAAAAAACACATTATAAGAACGTAAAACATTGACTTCATATAATTATGTAAAGTAAAAAAAATCATAATCGTTTATTAAAGATAATTATTAAAAATTATAATAAAATAATATTATTTTGGCAACAATAATATTCTAACTAATAAATTCTGATAAAAATGTTGTTAATTATCTTATTTGTTAATTTTTACATATCAAATAACTTAACTATAGTTAGTAAATATATTCTATAAAAAAATGTTTATTTAATACGACGTTATCATTTTTTACATAATTGCGTTATACATTGAAGAAAAAAATTTAAAGAGATTTTTTATTTGTATTGAATTGAATTTATAATTTAGATTATTAAATAAGTATAATATTAATACTTAGAAGCTATACGGACATTAATCTATTGAACATTGAATCAATTTTTGATTCATTCTTTACTATAAATTCTCCTAATATTAGATTATACTTTGCTACAATTACTACTCATTTAATGGTTTAAATAGGAAGGGAAATTTAGAAGATCACTTAAGTGTTTAAACAAAGCAATTATTTATGAAGTTTTTAGGGATTAGTTTTTGAAATGATTCCTACATTTTACTAGTTAAAATATTGTCTTTACTATTATTTTAGTCGATATATTGTAGAAATTAAAACGAATAATGAATTGTAAATTATTAATTTGTTATTTCAAAAAAATTTAAGTGTAGAAGAAATTCTAACTCAATAATAAACACAACTTCTAGTCCAATGTAAAAAAATTACATACTAAAAGTGGATGATAGTGAAGACAATATCAACTCTTAATGTTTTATAAATTATCATTGTCATCACTGAAATACCTTAATTTAAAGAAGAATTTAATGGTATACCTCTTGGTAATGTTTAATTCATCGAAAATTGCCTTCTTTTAGATCATTTTATAGAGGCATTATATTTTGCTTCAAACACTACGAATAACAATAAAATAATTCAACGAAATTAATACTCAATGTTATGCAAAACCCTTGTTGTGATGTTGTTGGAGTCCCTCACAATTATACTACTCAAATGCTTAGTAATACTAAGACGAAAATTTAGTGGTCAGTTAGTTCGGGAAGTAGAAAAAAATATTTTTGGCTTAAGAATAATTATACAAGATTACAAAATGAAAAAAAGGTTAATTTATTTCTTTGAAATCAATTTCTGTAAATTCAGTTTGTTATTCATTAAATGAAATTGTAAAATCATTAGTGGTTAATCGATTTTTAATATATCGGTAATTGAAAATAAAATTAATAGAAAAAACCCAACAATTATACAATTTTGATTCAAAAATAGATTTTCTATAAAAGGATCACATTTTCTCAATTTTATTTAGTAGTTCTGTTATCTCATCTTCAATTACTTGTCTTCTTTTGATTTTTTCAAGTTGATTCGGCTGAGGTTTTATTTCACCTTTGTCAATTTTTTCCTAGAAAAAACAAACTCAAATCATTATAATAAAAACGTACAACTAATGTATTGATGTCATTAATTTTTTTCCGCAAGTTAAATACTTTTCTTTGATACTGATCTTTAACAGTAATACAAGCATTTGGTTTTTCAACCGCAGCAACAGGTATATCGTAATTTCCAGAAGTAAAACTTTCACCAGCAACTTTGTTACTATAAACAGTTTTTGCTGTAGTCCTATTTTTCATCATACTACTAGGTGAAAATACTGAAGATATGGTAGAGTTGTCATTTTCACGTATAGGTCTATTCAAACGTAATTTAGGATCATAACGAGGCTGTTCATCCTACAAAAATTATGAATTTCTTTTAATATAAAGAAAAATATTTACCTGAGGAATATAGCCATCTTTTACCTTTCTCTCCTTTCTCCACGTACCATCAGGTCTTCTTGAAGCTGCAATATAAGTTTGCCCATCTTTAGCTTTAATCCTTACATCACCCATACTTTAAAAAAAAATTAAAAACATAAAAAATTAATATAAAAAATCTATGCGGTTACTAGATAGAAGAACTAGTAAATGTAAACAAAATTACAGACAAACAAACTTAGTTAATCACCAATTCACCAATGATATGTTTGGATTTTTTCATATATCCGTGGAAAATAAATTTACTTAATAACTTTCCGATTACATGTTTCCAAAGACAATAATTATAAAAATGTATCTCTAGAAAAACAAACGTTTCGTTTTTGTGTACTAGTTAAGAATGATGTTGTGGAACAAAAAAAAAATTTTTTTTTCTACGCATTTGATTGAAACTAGCGTCGTTGTTATTTTCAAACATTTTAAAAGTAATGTTTTCAGAAGATAAACAATTTTTACTAAATCAAAATATGCCTTGTTTACTTAGTTGTACTCTAAATTGTTATAAAAGAACAAATGATAAAACTTTCTGAATCATGAAATAATATAATTTAACCAAAATATACAACTAATAAATTTAGAAAATGTAAAGTCTTATTTCTTGTCGGATTTTAAAACAAGGCTACTTACAATAGTTGAATATGAACCAAAGAAGAAATATATTTTCATTATTTCCGTTACAGTAATGTTGGATCATGTAATTTTACTTTTTGTATGATAAAAGCAAAACCTTTCTTCATTGTTTCTATTCGTTTCGGTTACCATAAATATAAACAATATTCAACGAATTGTATTTAAAATAAAGTTAAAAAATGATTTTTTATGGTATCCAGTATTGTTTATTTTAAATAATGAGAAATTCTAAAAAATTAATGCAATATTTGTACAGCTACAGAAAAAGTACTTTCAAACCAATTTACGTGGAACAAATTATTGGTGAGTTTATAAACAAAAATAATTACCATATTTTGATTCTTGAAACGATAAGTAAATGGAAAGTTGTAATAATGTAAATGTAGTCTATGTGCATTTTACTTTCAGTGTTCTTTTAAGAGTTATTAACATGGAATCATTATTGGAGCAACAACGTCATCATCTTGAAGAAAGAGAACGTCTTGAAAAGGCTTACTGCGATGAAGGATTAGCAGATCATAAAACGGTAAGGATTGTTTTTATTTATTTCCTAATTTGTTTTAGCACAAAGCAAAGTTAAATTCAGAACATAAATGTAGAAAATATATTGAAAGGTACATAAATCTATCTAAGCAAATTCATGATATTTTGGATGATCCTGAAGGAAAATTGGATTGTGAAAAAAATAGGATGAGGAGTACTCATCCTTTTGTTGAATTTTATAAAGATTACAAAGATCTAAAAGACTACTACAAAGTTAACACAGATGAAGTAGGGCCCTCTTTAACAGTTGAATTTCAAAAGGCATACGAAGAAATTGGGAACGAAGGAGATATGATAGATTTTACAGATGAAGAAGGATATGGAAAATTCTTGGACTTGACAAATTTATTATTATTATATTTAAATCTAAAAGATGTTAAGGTAAAAAAAATTATTTAATGATTTTACTTTTTTAGAAAATTGAATATCTTGAATATGTTTCGAATTTTGACAATTTCGAAAAAATTTCCGATCTCACCAAGAAAAGTGGTTCGTACAGAAAGTATTTGATTGAGTTGCATGATTATTTATACAATTTTATTAAAAAAGCCAAACCTTTAATTAATATCGATGCTAGATTAGAAGAATCGGATAAAAAAGTTGTTAGTGAAATAAAAAAAAATTCCTCATCTATTTGTCAACAATCTGGATTATTAAATTTGGATGAATTTAATAGTCTAGAGGAACTTGAGGCCTTAGGTTTAAATAGATTAAAAGAAGCGCTTATAAGTTTGAACCTTAAATGTGGAGGTACATTAAGAGAAAGGGCCGAAAGGTTGTGGGTTATAAAAGGAAAAACAAAAGATGAAATTGCATCTGACAAAAAATTATTAAAGCATAGCGATACTAATAATGAAAAAAAAGAAATTTTCACAAAACAAATGGAAAGAAAAATAAAGTTAATGTCTTCTATTTTGAAGGAACCAATTGAAGCGACAAAAGAAAATATTCAAAGAAAACAAGCAAGAGGATTTGTTGAGGAAGAAGAAGATATGGTTGATGATGCTGCAGTCGAGGAAGCTTTAGAAGAGGCAGAAAATGACGACGGTGTTCCTTATAATCCCAAAAATCTTCCATTAGGATGGGATGGAAAACCTATTCCTTACTGGTTATACAAGCTTCATGGACTAAATATACCGTATAGCTGTGAAATTTGTGGAAATCAAGTTTACAAGGGACCTAAAAACTTCCAGAAGCATTTTACCGAATGGAGACACTCACATGGGCTTCGTTGTTTAGGAATACAAAATTCTGCACATTTTGTAAATATAACTAAAGCAGAAGATGCAAAGTTGCTATGGGAAAAACTACAAATCCAACAAGATTCTTCAAAATGGAATGCTGAAATTGAGGAAGAATATGAAGATAATTTGGGTAATGTTATAAATAAAAAGACATATGAAGATTTGAAGCGTCAACGTTTATTATAATTTTGTTTAATTTTAAGATAAAAATTTTAATCCAAATTCAATATATCTATTTATTGTACTTCCTAATATGTGACTACATGATCTCCTTTGTATTGGATGATTTGTATTTAATTCAATAGTTCCTAAGTTATAAACAGTTGGTGTGTGTGACTCTTCACTATCTTGTTTATGGTTGAAAAATATTGTTGGAATTGGAATTTCTACTACATTATAACATATGGTGGTATCTTTAACATTACATTGATGAAATATTTTAACAACTAACTCCAAATCATCAGTAAAATAATCTTTAACTGTCTTATCCATGTAGAAATTTCCGTCCAAATCGGTAGTCGTTTTAAATTCGACATCATTTACTAATGTTTTATCTATTTCCCACAATTGAACATCTATATCTTGCGAAGATTCAAAGTTACATGAAACTCTGCCTGCAATAATCACCCTTTTTTCTACCTCAATGTTTACAAAATCTGCAGTATTTATTATCATAATAAAATAGATAATTAAAAAGACATGGGAAATCATTTGTTAAAAAAGGATTCATTAATAAAATAATATTTAAAAATTTTTTTATAAACTATTCATATTTAATGTTTGAAAAATTTGGATTAACAAAATTTCTTTTGTAATATACATAAAATAAGTAAATTACAATTAATAAGACACTAAATATATATGTAAAAATGACTATATTTTCATGAGGTATAAAGCATATATTTACTTTTACATCACCATTATCATATATAACCAAAAGAAAAGATGGCATAGGATTATTTCTCCATGAAAATGATGCAACCGTATACTCTGTAAAATTATCATATTTTATTTTACAACCATAATGAGTGTGGCCACTAAAGACAACTTTGGGATTTAACCTGTCAACAATAAATTGTGTTGCATTTTTACTCAAACAATCCCATTTTTCTCTAAACACTTCTGACTTACGAATATCGAAATCATTTAATTCATTGCCTCCTTCACAATTCATATCATTATTTCTGTACAATGGGAAATGCATTAAAACAGTTGGCTGCTTTTGTTTCTTTATAAATTCTTTACCATTACTAACTCTTGGTTGTTTTATACCATTTTTCAATTTATTACTAATTTTTTCAATCTCCATTTCTGCCATATGACACAAACGACAGTAATCTCCATGCATAGCCATTGAATTTACAAGGACAAATATCTCGTTTTTTAATTCTATTACACCAACAGGCGTACTATTGGGATAAGTTTTACCAAACCATGATTCACGTTGAGGATGAATATAGTCATGAAAACCGATATCATGATTACCTACTACGACATACCTCGCAGTATTTTTAGTCACTCTAAATAATTCATCAAACCTAGAAATATATCTCTCAAATCCTTCCTTATTACTCCATTGACCTTCATCAAAAATATCACCCAAAAAAAAAGTTACATCTGGAGATAGAAGTGTCATAGATGTTTGAAATGACCTCCACATTTGCCATTCTCTTTAGAAAAATTATTTCAAAATTTCTGCATTAACTCACCTTCTCAATTTATCAAACCAATGGCCTCTAAATGGGCCCAATAGATGAGTATCTGATATCATAAAAGCTTTTAAAGAATCTTTTCCGTGTTCTGGCCATTTACACTTTAAAAAAAATATATAATATATTAGAAATTCATTCCAAATAAATATAGATATAGGAAAAATAAATAACAATTTTCTTAATTTTAGCATAACTTTATTTGCCTTTTATTTTTAATTTTTTTATTCTATTTATTATATATGATAACTATAATATATTGTTTTTTTATAAACAAAAATTAAATATCGAAATAATTAAATGAAACATTGTCAATAGCAAGAAATTTTAATTATTCTATATCAAAGTCAATTTTATATACTTATATTAATTTTCAATTGATTCCAGGAATTTTTTTATTAAAAATATTTTTAAAGAAACGACGTCTGATATTTTTGACTAAAATTATAACACCTCTCTTCAGAAAACTTTTCATCATAAATGTGGTAAAAAAATCTATTAAACGCAAACTTTAAATTATTGATTAGTTAATACATAAAAAAATATTTTTGATGTTTATTAAACTTTGTAATTTATATTTTAAAAATTTTAATTAGTATAGATAAATGACTATAGTAATCTATCTAAAAGAACGTTTTAAAACTAAATTTTAATGTATTGGAATATTTCATAATACTAACAACACAATTTTCACATTAAAAAATACTTCATTAATATTTATAAGTGAAAGAACATTCAAAATATAATTGAATACAATAGAAAGAATTTTGTAAAATGTTTGCTTAAGTTTAGAAAACACCGACACTTTTTTTTATACTTTACAAACAACGATGTACTCACAAAATTTATTTATCACTTTTTCAAAAGTTTTTCTTTCTACGATTTCAAGGAACTAATTATTTTGACACATTTAAACAAATTATAAACATACACGAGTAAATGAAATTGTAGATATAATGATTTAAGATATCTTTGGTTTCTCGTCATCTTTTATAAAATGATGTCCAAAGTAAATGAGAACAGAACTACGACATTATCCAGTTACTCATATTCATTTATTAGGAAGCGGTATTATAATCTAATGTCTGCCTTCTGAGTTATAGATTGTAATTTTTTGTTAATTTTTGAGGTATAATAATTGTTAAATAGTATTGTATTTTAAACATATATTAGGTAGAGGTATTCTATATTATTCTATTAACAATTCGCGGCTTAATTTCAAGTTTAAACTCGTCATCGTGTACTATATAATAATCAATATTTTATAGCAGCTGCTCATATATAGTGACCCCCCCCTACTGCGTCAAAGTTAAGTGTATTAACAATTTATTTCTTCGAACACAAACTATTAATAAATTATTTTAATTTTTATTATTGCTATCATTTTAAATTTTCTAGTAATTTTAGAAATTAATATTTATATTCTCTTCATGTTACTGTAGTAGTTTTACATACGTTGTGAAACATTTTATTTGTATTTTATTTTAACATATTCCGATATTTTTGTACAAACTTTTTATTTATTTAGAAGAAAAACATTTTAGATTAACAAATTCTCAAAAATGGGAAGTTGTTTTTCTAAACCAAAAGGTCAACAAATCGATAAAAATGAGTCTCAAGAAATGATGGGACAATGCCCAAATTGGATTAAGAATAATGGCGATAACAATCAACATCATCATCCCATTCCCGAACGTTATGGTACTCCAAAGATATCAGGCCAAGTGGGAACACCTACAATGTTTCATTTGAATCATTCTAATTCAATTGATCATAATCCGTCAATGATTCATGAAGTTGTAGTTGGAGGGAACAATAAAATGACAATGGATATTAGTAATCGTCAAGGAAATAACATTCATAATGGAACACCAATTCAAGGTAAGAAAGGAACTAAAGTGAAAAAATGTATTTTAAAGTATTTTTAAATACTTTTAAACTTAATAACACTTGTTAAAAATTTCAAATATACGATACATAATGATTTTTTAGTGTAGAAGCGCATTTACTATTCATTAGGTATTAATATTTCACATTTTTTTTAACTAAAAGACGATTTTATCTTAAATCTAACCTGTACTAAACAACATACTTTGTATATAGTTAATGTCTAGAACATTTCTACTTTTATTCTAACAAAAAATATATAGAGGAATTAGTATAGTTAAAAAATTAGTAGAAAAATTGAAACTATAAATATTTATAAAGTGATATTATTAAAGATTTTTATTTTATATTTTAGATCATACTAAAGATAAGCTTGTTGCTTTGTATCCGTATGATTCAAGGGCTGAAGGAGATTTATCTTTTAAAAAAGGAGATATTATGTACCTGCTAGATAATTCGTATGTAAAATTTTATTTCATTCATGTATAAAAAACAACTTATTTTTAGAAATTCTGATTGGTGGTATGTAAAACACTCAAAGGGAGGAACTGGATATGTTCCAAGAAATTTTGTTGCTAGACAACAAACATTGGAAAGTGAAGAATGGTTCGCCGGAAGAATCCCTCGAAACCGAGCTGAAAAACTCGTTCTCTCAAATAATTTACCTAAAGGAACATTTTTGATAAGAGAGCGTGAAACAGACATCAAAGAATATGCTTTAACAATAAGAGATTCCGATGATGGTAGAGTGGGATCTGTTAAGCATTATAAGATTAAAAAATTAGATGGTGATAAAGGTTACTTCATAACAACTAAACGAACTTTCCAAACACTACAAGATTTAGTTTCATACTATTCAGAGTTGTCGGACGGATTATGTTGTCAGTTAACATTTCCTGCTCCTAGAATTGCACCAATCAGACCTGATCTCAGTCATGATACACAACAAAATTGGGAGATTCCAAGAAATCAATTGCAATTAAAAAGAAAATTAGGAGATGGTAACTTTGGTGAAGTATGGTATGGTAAATGGAGAGGAATTGTTGAGGTAGCAATCAAAACAATGAAACCGGGTACGATGTCACCAGAAGCTTTTCTTCAAGAAGCTCAAATCATGAAACAATGTGATCATCCAAATCTTGTTAAATTATATGCTGTTTGTACAAAAGAAGAGCCATTTTATATAATCACTGAATTTATGGTAAATGGAAGTTTATTAGCTTATCTTCGTGATCAGGCAAATCAAATAAGTTTACAAGCTAGTGTTGACATGTGTGCACAAATAGCAAACGGTATGATGTATTTAGAGGAGAGAAAACTTGTTCACAGAGATTTAGCAGCTAGAAATGTACTAGTTGGAGAAAAAATATCTGGAGTACCTGTTGTTAAGGTAGCCGATTTTGGATTGGCAAGAAAATTAATGGATGAAGATATTTATGAAGCAAGAACAGGTGCTAAATTCCCCGTCAAATGGAGCTGCATATTAGCAGCAACATGTGGTAACTTTACAACAAAATCAGATGTTTGGTCCTATGGTATATTGTTATATGAAATCTTCACAAGAGGACAAGTACCCTATCCTGGAATGCATAATAGAGAAGTCATTGAACAAGTTGAATTAGGTTATAGAATGCCCTGTCCTAGAGGTTGTCCCGAACAAATTTACCACGAAGTAATGCTTAAATGTTGGGATAAAAATCCGGACCGAAGGCCAACTTTTGATCATTTGTACCATTTCTTTGATGATTATTTTGTTAGTACTCAACCAAATTATGTACCACCATCTCAAAACTAAATCTTTAACATATCATTATTTTTATCTTAAAGACTGCCTGGAAAAAAGTATTTAACGACTAAAGCATGCTATCGACATGCTTTAAATTAATTTTTGTTTATAATTGTAAATTTAAATTTATATGGATTTCCATAACTTATAAATTATTGATATTTTTTATATTTAATAAATGTTAAATTTATCATTAACAATAACAATATAATATCTTAATAAATTTCATTATCTTGGACTTCACGTTCTAGTTGTATTTTCTCGAGATTCATAACCATCGAGTGGATCCTTGTGTAGATGCGTTTGGTACTCTCCATTACCTGCTCATGGAGTGATTGAACATTTGGGGTCATTACAACTTCTCTGTTCTGGGAATCAATCTTGGCACCTTCAATCTTATATTTCCTAATTAAATCAACAATCCATTTTTCAGCTTCTTCTGTATCCATGTTAAGTCGTTCTGCTAACATATCGAGTTTGACACAATTATGGATACGACAAAAACTTTCAAAAACAAGTAAACGACAAGCTTCATTAAATTCATCGGCATATGCTGTAAGGAAAAAGTCATTAGCTAAAACTCCTTGACATTGCTTAAGATACTTTTGTGCCTCGTTGAAATCATATTTAATATACAAGCATGTTAAGAATTCAGTTATAGGATCTTTATAATGTTCACCGTAGGATTCAAGAAGCTTAACGAGTTCTTTGAGACTGTTCGTTTGTTTGTGCTTACTTGTAACAATAGCTACAGCAAGATATCTTAAGAGATGGGGAGAAACAATCTAAAAAAAATAGTTAATTTTGTGGGAACAAAAATTTTACTTGTTTGATGGAGTACTGACGTGAGATTATTTATGAAATCTAACGCCTAAGTTGCCACAGTTTTGATATTGCGTCAGTTAAATTTCAATGAAATTTATATCAAATTTGAAACACATAACTCTTTGAGTGACAAATAAGACAACGACGCGTATTGAACTAGCAATGTCCATTTTGAAGAATAAATTAAAACATTTTAAACTACTAAAACACACCTGAATAGCATTAGCATATTGTTGGACATGTAGAAACATATCAATAATTTCATCTCTTCCTTCTGGATTATTGAAACAAACAAAGAGTGCCCAATGCATCACCCATGCACGATGTTTAATAAGCTCAATCTCATCATTGAAGGGATTACTTTCAATAAATAATCTTATTCTCATTAAGTCACTCTTAGCATGGATCCATTCTTGAAGCAAAATTTCAGAAGCCAATTTCCCGTACAATGCATTTAGAAAATTCTTATCAGAAGGTGATACCAATGTTCTGTAGTACATTAACATGTTGGCAGAAGTGTTATAATTTCCACATTCATACAGAAATTTGGCATAGTTAAAAAGTGTATCAAGCATTTCGGGTTTAAAACCATGTTTTGCTGACAGTAACTCAGTCAACTTAGCACCACTTTCACGTTCACTTTTATTTTCAATCATCTCCTTAACTTCGGGTTTTTCTAAAATTGTTAAAATTTCATCAGCCTCCTCCTTGAGTCTTTTTCTTTGAGCCAATATTTCATCCTTTCTTGTAATAAGCTCTTCTGGAACTTTATCCTTAGGGTAAGTCTCAATAAGACTATCAATCATGTTTGTTTTCAATAAAACATTTCGTTGTACCTCAACTAAACTATCTTCCGAATAAATCTATAATAATAATTGACAAGTAAATTATAATTGCATATTAGACAAATCTTACTTTTCGAGCCTCGATAAATTCTAACAATGGTATGACAAGATGTACGTCAAAAAAAGGTGTCATACGATGAGTTAAATCAAAATCAGCCATCCTAAAAAAATTTACTTAATAATATACAATGAATTAAACAAAAACAACAGAGAATCATAAATAAAATGTAGCAACGGCCAAAATAATTTTTATTGTGTGGAGAAAAGTTGACATAAACCCAAACTTATCCATGTAGGAAGTATTTTGATTCAAATTGGAGGAATGCCTCTAGAAGATGTGCGCGATTGTGCTTAAAATCATATGTTATGCTTGGAATTTCTAGAATAGTTTATTTCTTTTTGTTAGTGCAAATCAAAGAAATATTGATAAAAAATCTATATTTTAAACTATTTTTTAAAATTATCTAGTGTAGATGTTTTTATTTGTCCATTAAAAAAATGTTGGAAAATATATAATTTGATACATAATTACAGAGTATGTGTATTTTTTGTAATGTACAAAATTAGGATTTTGTATATGTCGGCATCCCATTCTAATTTGATTTCTTTTTTTTACTTTTTGATCATAAATGAATTGTACATGTAGAATTTAGACTACATTTCCACCTAGAGATTGTTCAGCACCTATTTGAAAGATCTTTTCTGTAACAATTGGAAATTTTTCAAGTAAAATACTTATATGCGCAGTAGTGTTAAAAATCATAAGATTAAGTATACATTTACACATAATTTATATGTACAAAATATTTATTAGTACTCGTTGTTTACGGTCAATGTAAATGGCATTTAAATTGGAGAAAGGCAAGCAGGCGAACTATGGCGCACATGCGGATAAACTACTCTTTATAATTTTAGGTTGACTATAGTTTGTATATTTATATTTGTTACTTAATATCGGTGTCTACTGGAAATTGGCGCTCTTTTTCTAGATATCCATAATTATTTTAATTTTTATTTCGTTTTTTTCTAAGATTTCTTATACAGTTTTACAAATTTTTAGGAATGGGCAATGAAGACAGTAGTAGTATATCTTCAACGGTAACAAATGAAAAAAATGAGGTGGTCATTAAAGATACTGACACTTCTAGTAGTATAATTGTTGAAAGCGGTCAGACATTGAATAGTAACGTGGAAAAATTAAGTACTTGTACATCTGAAGTTTGTGATGGAGAAATAGACGTTGGAGTAAAAATAATTGACGATAAAAAGTTTAGGCAAATTTCTTCTAGTAATAGTGGAAATAAAGAAAGTTCAGATGACCAAGAAAAAAGAAACGGAACAACTGAAAGTGCTACAAATGTAATTTTAAATAATGACGAAGTGAGAAATGTTAGCAGTCAAAATAATGTCGCAGAAAGTATCTCTATTTTACCAGGAAATCAAATAAATGAAACGAACCTACCAATTGAAGAGAGTACATCAAAGGAGTACAGCGTTGATAATATCATAGATTCATATAATGAGATTTGTAGTAGAAATTTAGGTGAATATTGTTCTCAAATTTCTAATGACATTTTAGTAGAAGGTGGAATTTCGTCAGAAAAACTAACAACTAACAGTGGAAATAAAATAAAATCTCCAAGCATTACTTACACAAAAAATCCAAATAATGATAAAGATTTACCTCGAGATTTTGTGTCTAAAATTTATCAGGACAACGATAGAGATGAACCAGATTTTAAAACCAAAGAACTGGATATTCAGACTATTGTTTCATGTGAATTGCCTTGTGGTTTAAAAGTAACATTACCTAGCAATCTTGTACCAAAGGATAGTATTATTATTTCAACCATTTCATCAACTGAAACTACAACGACATTTTCTAATGGAGAATCATCGTTACTAACAAATGGCTCAGTAAATTATGTTTCAGAAGACAGTAAAATTGATAACCCCGAAGATTTTAATAGTGTAGGAAGTAGTGAGGATAAAACAAAAGAAAATAGTGAGGTGATATCCTCTCTGTCAAGAGAAATATCTAAAGCTATTTATAGTGGTGCTCCATCTTTCTATAATCAAGAACTTAATTCACCTATCAAGTCACCGAATGATCTCGCTGGGACTTCTCTTACTAACTATTCATCGGCATATACAAGTGGAATTGATAATACAACATCACTTTTGAATGCATCTTCTCCTGATCTCACCGGATCTCAAAACACTGATATACCAGGATCTCTTTCATGTAGTTTTTTAGGAAACCAATTTAACAATTTATTGGGATCGTTAACTAATGAGTTTTTAGTAAATCAACTTAGTGGCCTCACTTCAGGACAATTAAATTCATTGGCTGGTGCTTTTAATAATACATTTAATGAATTTTCTGGTTCTGTAGGAAATAACTATTCCTCGAACTTTCTATCTACATCTATTCCAAACACATTACTTAGTGAACAAGAATCTCAAAGAACAAATAATGATTCTTTAGTGAACTCAATCAATACGTATATGGTGCCAAATTTTATAAGAGAGTCGTCGTTAACAAATGATTTGTCCAGTTTTCACAATGATATCAATGATAAGGAGGGGAATGATTCACCGTCATCTTCTGTAGATGGTCCTGAAAGTAAAAATTCTAAGAAATTACAAGTCCATGATGCCTTATTATATTTAGATGATGTTAGAAAGAAATTTCAGGGAACTGATGTCTACAATCATTTTTTAACTGTTATGCGTTTATTCAAAGGACAAATGTAAGTGTTTAATGATAAATTGCAATTATTTTATTTTTCTAGAATTGATACTCCTGAAGTGATAAAAAAAGTGGCCGATTTATTTAAAGGTTATCCCTATTTAGTCGTTGGTTTTAATGCTTTTCTTCCAACAGGATATATGGTTAAACTTATTGATGATGTATTATATGCTGAAGAACCAAGTGGGAAAACATGGCCTGTTTACAACAATGAACTTCCCGTCGGAACAGCGTTAAGAACGGCAACAGAAATTGTGAAACAAAATGCTCTAAATAGTCAAGTTTTATCATTATTAGCAAAAGACCCTAGCATTTTACGGTCAATAAATAATCCTAGTTTAGTATTGAGTAATAACTATGACTCTTTATCACAATTACCTTTACTAAATGATACTCCACAATTACCTTTAACTTCTGATATTTCTTTACCTCAAGGAACAACAGAATCTGATACATCTAATGAACAAATGTCTAAACCTATGGCAAAAGCTTTGTTATATATCTCAAAAATAAGAGCCTTTTATTTAGATGAAGATGTAACATACAATAAATTTCTAAATATTCTCCAGACATACCAAGAAATACAGGATTCGGGAGATAATGATTCTATTGAAGAAATATTTAGATCAATCGCACAATTATTTGCATCTAACAAAGATCTATTAAAAGAATTTTCAGATTTTATTCCAGATACTTATGTTTCTCAAAGATATTTATACTTGGATATTGCTAAAGAAATTATTGAAGCTAATAGGGAATGTACAAATAAATTTCCTACTTTAGTACCTAATGATGATTTTCTTTATAATAGTAAATTAAGGATAAAGAAAAAAGGTAAAGGAAGTAGATCGTATACAGGTTTATGCGTTGATCCTCTTTCACCTTCCTCTGATGATGATGGGAGTTTAAGTGATGAAAATGTGCTTTTATATAATTTAAATCATGATGAAGAATATCAAAGTGGAAATGAATTAATTACTGATGGAGAAAATAAAAAAGAAATGGAAAGTGATAGTGAATTAGTTGATGGAGATGAATTGAGATCACAAAATACAATTGAAAAAGAAGATATACAAGAGATAACTGCTGAAAATTGTACTGTATATAAAGACCTAGATCCAAATGAAATATTGTGTTTCTTGCAAAATAATGAAAATATGAATAAACAGGAAGCTGAAGAATGCTTATTTTTTGGTAATTTAGCACGACAAGTTCGTCTTCCCTCTGAAGCAGTAACAATACATAATCAATTAAAATTATTAGATACAGTCTCTGGAACTATAACATATGCTGATGATGTGCCTTACTATAAAAAAGTTGAACATATTTTTAGAAATTACCCAAAATTTAAAAGTACATGGTTAGAGATGAGAAACAAAGCTGATCCATATAGAATGATTCCAGAAAGAGTTCGAGGTCCGAAAAAAGCCTTTTTTCAATCACTTAAAAATATTGGTAGATCATATAGATTATTACCTGCTGATTATCCTAGGCCTCTTTGTTCGGGAAGAACTGCTTTTGAACAACAATTTTTAAATGATGATTACGTTGCATTCCCACTTTGGTTGTCTGATGAAAAAAGGGGTGAAGGAATTTGTCATAAAAAAAGTCCAACTGAAGAGTTATATATAAAACTAGAAGAAGAAAGATTTGAATATGATATGGCAATTTTAGTTACCCAAGCAGGATTAGATGTTCTGGAAGCATTTTGGGATAAATTACAAAATACTAGTAGTAGAAATAGAAATAAGCTCGTTATTGATAAACGTTTTGGTGGTACGAGTGACACATTAATTGAGAGATCTATGCATAGAATATATAATCATCACACCAAATTTATGATTGGCTGCATGATCGAAAAACCTCATTTGTTTTTAAGAAATGTAATAGAGAGAATGAAACAATTCGTAGAAGATTTAACTAAACAAAAACATGCATGTAATATATTATGGAGAGAAAAATCAGATAAATTATTTTATAAAGCTCAGGATTATCAGGGAAATGTTCAAAGGCAATTTGATTCTAAATTATTGAAAGGTAAAACACTTGTCAATCAAGTGATAGAGAAAAATAAAGCACTTATAAAAAGACAACAACATGGTGATACCACTATCAAAAGGAGTGAATTTTGTCAAATGCTTCCTTACTCTACAAAAACATTTAAAGAAGCTAGCCAATTAATTCTTCATTATGTACGAAAACATTTATACATTCCAAAAAAAGATAAAATAATTGTTGTTAAAATTTTATGCGAACTTCTTCCAGAATTATTATGTTATGATACTTTACCGTATGATATTGACGATTACGATGGCCCGATACTAGAACCTACAGATGATAATAATGAAAATGTAGAAAATATAGAAATAGATAGAAAAGATATGTTTGTTTATTTATGGGATAAAAATAAAAAAGGATGTGAGAATAATGAGTATAATAAACAGAATGAATTAGGAAAAAGAAAAAGAGATAATACAGTTAATGATTGTGAACCTCCAACTAAAGTTAGTAAAAATGAACAAGTATCTGAATTGTTAGAAGAAATAAAGCAAAAATATCCTTTACGATCTCCAGAAAATTATGTTCCTAATTTGTCATCAATTGAATATAAAAGTATTTTCTGTAATGATGCATGGGTAATGTTTATTAGACATTTTGCAATTATATGTGATAGGCTTGATACTTTGAAACGTAAGCAAGAACATTTAATTGAAATGTGGAATGATGAGGAAAAAGAGAAGAAGAAAAGAATTAGTAAAAATAGTGTTAATAGTAAAGTAGAAGAGCACTTAAAAACGTTTAATGACGAATATCATGAATCAGAACTTCATCCAGACAAAGGACATCCTTCAACATTTTACGACAAAGTATATGAGAAATTGTTACTTTTTGTATCAGGGAATTTAAAGCAAGAGCCATTTGAAGATTTTGCAAGAAATATTTTTACAACAACTTCTCATGTATTATATTCACTTGATAAATTTGTACAAGTTGCAACTAAAAATTGTATCAATGCTATTGGTGATATGGATGAAGAAAATATTGTTTCTTTGTATTATAGAATGAGTAAAGTTATTGATACTAAATCACAATTTTTAGATGATATAGAGTTGAATGAGCAATCAGAATATCAGATGATTGCAGAAGAACTAATACAAAGATCAAAAATATTTAAACTAGATTTTGTCAAAGATACATTTAATCCTGGCGTTTCAATTTACTATAAATTCATTAAACAAGCATCTCTCTCTGATAGCGATGATGAAGATGATGATGAAAATGCAATGGATATTGTTTGGAGAGAATTTATGGATAGCTTAGAGACGGAAAAATTAACTAAGCATATGAAACATATAATTAGAGAAAGACAAAAAATATTACCAAGGAATTTGAAGAAAAAAGCTGCTAAAGCAAATTTGACAAGAGAAGAAATGAATAGGTTACCATTTACACATAAAGAACCAGATGATAGTGATATTTGGTATGAAGGCAATATTCGTGCATTAGAAAAACCTTCAGATAAATTTTATATTTCATTTGTTCCTGGTACTAGTGATTTAATAATGAGAAAGGGATATCTGGAAAACGGCAGGAAAGTTACATGTGAAACAGAACCTAATAAAAAGAGAAAATTCGAGAATTGGCTTGTTACTAGAAAGACAGAACTTGGTATAGATGAAAGAACAAATGATTTTGAAATATTTACTGAGAATACTGATTTAGTTGAAATTATACATCCAAAATATCACCAAGTGCGATTAAATCGTTACGTCACCGAACTATTTTCATCTGTTAATGATTTAGCGCTACCTGAATTTGAAATGATTGATGAAAATGACATCGAAGACGAAGCTTTAGATGAAGAACAAGAAAGTGAAGAAACTGAAGATGAAGATAGTGATGATGAGTTACTTGAGGATGAACAATGTCATAATGAAAACGGTCAAGAGGATGATGATGAAAATGACAATGAAGATGAAGAAGATGGAGGTGATGATGATGATGGAAATGATGATAGTGATGGCAATAATGACCTCGATGGCGGTGTGGAGTATGATGAAAATGATCTTGAGGAAGTAGAAATCAAACAGGAAGGTACTATCTATGAATATGAGGGTACTCGATATATTTTACAACATGGAACAGATGAAAACGGTGATAGGACTTTATATTATGCATATGAAGGGCAGGGAGAAAATGTATATGATAGCAATGAATATTTAGATAATTACCATTATATTAGTGAAGAACAACAAATTGTAAATACTAGTGAATACAATGAAGAACATAATAATGAAGAAATTTACCATGAAAAGGGAATTCATTTGAATGTTGAACAGTCATATGAACCCAGAGATTTTGTTGACGAGGAAATGGAAAATACAGAAATACAAAATGAAATTGAAGGAGAGAATACTAATAATTTAAAAGATTTCGAAGTTGTAGATAGTGTAAATATTCCTATTGATCAATATAATAATATAACAACTAATGAAAGTACAACAAAAGCGTCTAGTGATAATATTACTACTTCACAGTTTACTACCAATACTAACGTTGAAAATAATGACTTGGAGTGTACCGAAAATTTAGAACAATCCTCTACAGTATCTTCAGTAACTCAAGAAAAACTATAGTAAACAAGAAATTTTACATTTAATAAACAGAAAACATTTAGAAACCGATAAAAATGTTTAAAGATTTTTGGAGCTTTTCAAAACATAAGCATTTAACAAGAAAACGTTTTTTTAATTGTATTTACGATTATTTATGTCTTATTTTTATATATTTTGTGATTATACCATTTAAGCAATGAAAAATATAATTAAGATAAACACATGTAGTAATATTCACTCTTACAATTTACACAATAAAAGATATATTCTAATAAAATGTTTTAAATTTAAATCATAGTTTTTTTCGAAGCGCTGTTTATTGATCTCTCATTTTTATTGTCAATATTTTAAAAGTAGCGTACTTAATATTGCTGTTTTTTGTCTGGTAAATTTAATTATTTTTATGTTAAATTAATCTTTATATTTATTTAAATATGCCAAAAAATAGTAATGGTCTTTAGAGATTATAATTTTAATTCTATTAACCTATTGAATACATTTAAACCAGATAACATGCTATATATGTTTTTATTTTAAATTAATATAGATATTATCATTTAATATATCTCTGTTTTACAATATTGAATGCATGCATTTTAACTTTTTAAAATTTTGTAGATATGTTGTTGTTTCATATATTTTGTATCTGATTTTAAACAAATGTACATTTAATTAAACGATGCTTTATAAATGGTAAAATTTCTTTTATTTAAAAATCAAAAAATTATTATGAACTTTTAAATCCTTTTTGGCTTTTTTTGGGAACTAAAATTTATTGTGTTTTGGATAATTAAGGCAAAATTAAAAAAAAAGTATTCAGACTTTATATTATATAACTTAAAATAGATAATAAGTTTTTAAAACTTAAAGAATATTACCTATAAAGTTCTTGATAAAATTATTTTAATTATATATGTGAATTATTAAATTATTGTTAGAAAATTGGTAAATATAAATAAATAATTTTTGATCAAGGCTGTGTTAATTATTTTCATAATTTAACTCTTACTAAATATATGGTTTTTTTTATATACATGAAGATATCTTCTTCTTTTAAGTTACTTCATTGATTAAATCAACTTTTGTAACTATATTTTAAGCTATAATTAAAAAACTTTCCAATTTTTATTCTTGCTTTTTATGATATTCTTTATATTTCTTTAAATTAATCAAAAGAAGTATTCTACAAAAACTATATTAATTTTATATTTATTTATTTGTTAGTAAAACAATTGTTTTCGCAAATCGCCACGTGTTATTATTATTTTTATCTATAATTGAAAATGTACATTTTCCTGCTATTCTTCTGTTACAATATCTAAAGTTTGTAATATTACACATATTATAGATGATTAGAACTAACTATTTTATCAAGTATAATAATTATGTTTCCAGTTTCCTAGTTAAAATTGCTGACTTTTAATTTCATACTTTTTCTCTTAACGCGGCTACTCAACAGTCTATTGGAGAAGCATACTCTGACTTTTTGTTCATTCTTCTACTTTTCACGCATCTCTTTCAATTGATATGATCTTCGTAGTCAATACAAATAAGTACTATTCAGTAGTTTTATGGTAGAAATGTTTTTCTTTAATTTATTGGTGATTTTGAAACTTTTTATTTTCTTTGATTACCCAATTTTTAATTTCATTTTTGGACTATTGAAGAGCACAAATATACATTCTCCTTTTTTAAATTTCTGATATTCTATGTCATTAACACCAACTTAAATCATCTTAATATGTATAATCTGATTTCTTTTCATTTTAAGGAAAAGAATTGTTTCCACTTTTATATTCATTTAATACAATTTGTTTAAAACTATATTTTACTTATTATTTTAAAGTATAATTTGCATTCTTCTGTTTATTTTTAATAAATTAAAGATTTCTTTGCTAGTGTTCACTATATTTTACTTTTTTTTTCAAAATAATTTGGATTATTGGCGCCTTTCAATAAAGTAGTCGTAAAAATATATACAATACACAGTAATGTTCAAAATATCAATTAAAATTTAATTTATATTAATTATTTTTTCTTAAGTTGTTAAAATATAAATAATTATTTTGTATAAACATTTTTTTTGACTGTTAGAAATTTTTGTCAACGAGAAACTAATTTTTGTAACATATGAATGTAGAATCTTATATAGTTATTTAAGATGTATTGTGAGAGAGACAGTAGTAGCGGAAGCAGTACATTAGATGATGATAATTATTATGATAGGAAATTTAGGAATTTTTCGAAATTAAATGATGATGTTTCTGTTGATTCTTTTGCAAATGAAGATAAAAGCTCCAGTAAATCATCAGGTAGAGGTATGTATGATATTTATTTTTGAATTTTTAATTATAATATGTTCAGATTCAGATGATGATTCAGAAGAAGTCATGTCAATACCAAAAAAACGTTCCAGAAAATTGTCAGATGAAACGTTGCAACTTTTAAAGCAAGAGAATCTTCTTCGTCGAAGTAGTAGGGCGCGGAATAATAAGAAGCCTAATATGTATGCTGAGATGGATAGTGGTGAGGAAATGAAATCAAAGAAATCTTTAAAGAAAAATAAGAAAAGTAATTATGATAGTGATGAGTCGTTAGATGAAAGTGATGGGAGTTCTGATAGTAGTATTTCCAGTGATTATGGAAAAACTTCTAGAAAAGAATCGTTTAAAAAACATAGTAAAAGTCGAAATTCTCATTTAACAAGACAAGCAGTTTCATCAAATAGAAAACCAACTGTAAATTATAAAGATGATTCTGAGTCAGACCTTCATGATAGTGATGTTTTAGAGTGGGAATATGAAGATGAAGATAATGCAAGGGATACCTCTACTACAGTTCAGATAGATCCTAATGCTGAAACTGTAGAGAAGGTTATGAATCATCGTTACGGTGTAAAGGGTGCTACAGGTTCAGGAACTACATGTTATAATGTTGAAGAAAAAGGTGATCCTAATTTAAATGCTGATAAAGTGAAAAAGTCAGAATTAGAATTACAATTTTTAATAAAGTGGGTTTCATGGAGTCATCTACATAATACATGGGAATCTGAGTCTTCATTAAAAGCATATGGTGCTAAAGGTTTAAAAAAGGTTGAAAATTATATTAAAAGACAAAGAGAGATAGATGAATGGTTAGAAAAAGCTGATAAAGAATACATTGAATACTATGATTGTGAACAGGAAATGAATCGTGAATTATATGATCAGTATAGACATGTTGAACGTGTTATTGCTCATCAGGTTTCAAGAGAGAAGCAAGAGCAAGGAATAAAAGCTTATGAATATCTTGTTAAATGGTGTTCTTTATCGTATGGTGAATGTTCTTGGGAATCAGAAGAGTTAATAAAAAAATATGCCATGAAAGAAGTTGAAGAATACCATAAAAGGATGGAATCAACAAAAATACCAAATAAAAGTTTCAATGTTTTAAAAAAGCGACCAAAATTTGTTAAACAGGAAGGAATGCTTGAATTTTTAAGAGAGCCAGGGAATACTGAACAAGAACTTCGTGATTATCAAATAGAAGGTGTTAATTGGATGCTTAATGCTTGGTGTAAAGGAAATTCTTGCATTCTTGCAGATGAAATGGGTTTAGGAAAGACAATTCAAACAATAAGTTTTACATCAACACTTTTTCACATTCACCAATTATATGGACCATTTCTGTTTGTTGTTCCTCTTTCTACTATGGGAGCTTGGTATGATTCGTTTATTCATTGGGGTCATGACATGAATGTCGTTACATATATGGGTGATGTTAGTTCAAGGGAAGTTATTAGACAATATGAATTATTTATACCAGGAACAAAAAAGTTGCGTGTCAACGGTATTCTTACGACATATGAAATATTATTGAAAGATAAAAGTTTTCTTTCAACATTTCAATGGGCTCTACTCGCTGTTGATGAGGCACACCGTTTAAAAAATGATGAAAGTTTGTTGTACACATGCTTAAATAGTTTTTCAACAAATCATAGACTATTAATAACAGGAACACCCTTACAAAATTCACTAAAGGAATTATGGGCTCTACTTCATTTTATATCTCCACATGATTTTAATTCTTGGTCTGATTTTGAAACAGCACATAAAAATGTTGATCATCAAGGTATTTCAAGTTTGCACAAAAAATTGGAACCATATTTATTAAGAAGGGTTAAGAAAGATGTAGAAAAATCAATTCCTCTAAAGGTAGAGCAAATTTTACGTGTTGAAATGACAAGAAGGCAAAAACAATTTTACAAATGGATATTAACTAAAAATTATAAAGAATTAAGTAAAGGAGTAAAGGGAAGTTTTAGTGGATTTGTAAACTTGATGATGGAACTTAAAAAATGTTGTAATCATTCAAGTTTGGTGAAAGACTACGATTATATTGAAGTTGATCCTAAATCAAGACTTCAACAATTATTGAAGAGTTCTGGAAAGTTAATTTTACTTGATAAACTTTTATGTAGATTAAAAGAAACTGGAAGCAGAGTATTGATATTTTCTCAAATGGTTATGATGTTGGATATATTACAGGAGTATTTAAAACTTCGTAGATTTCAATGTCAGCGTCTTGATGGTTCAATGAGATCTGACCTTCGAAAACAAGCATTAGATCATTTTAACGCTCCAGGATCAACAGATTTTTGTTTTCTTTTGTCAACAAGAGCTGGTGGTTTAGGAATAAACCTCGCTACAGCTAATACTGTTATTATATTTGATAGTGATTGGAATCCACAAAACGATTTACAAGCCATGTGCAGAGCACATCGAATCGGTCAAAAAAAACAAGTTAACATTTATAGATTAGTTTCGAAAGGTACTGTAGAAGAGGAAATTGTTGAAAGAGCAAAGCAAAAGTTAGTTTTAGATCATTTAGTTATTCAAAGAATGGATACCACGGGTAAGACAATTTTGTCAAAAAATGCTGTATCAGGTTCGAATAAAAGTATTCCTTTTGATAAGAATGAACTAAATGCTATTTTAAAATTTGGTGCTGCAGAATTATTTAAGGAAGATAATGAAGATGGTGAAGAACCAGAAGTAGATATTGATACAATTTTACAAGGTGCAGAAACAAGAGAATGTGAACAAGAAACGAAAGAGAATGACTTACTAAGTGCTTTTAAATACGCTAATTTTGCTATTGATGAAGAAAAAGATTTAGCTTTTGTTAATGAAGAAAATTTTAATTCAAAAGATTGGAGTGAAATTATTCCTGAAGCAGATAGGAAAGCAATTGAAACTGAAGAGCACAAAGAAAATGTTGTCTCAGGTGTTAGACAAAGAATAAAAATCCATGATACGAAATTTTTCCTTGATGATAGTAAGCGAAAAAAAAGGTCTTCCGATTCTGAAAGTGATGACGATAGAAAAAGAAAAAATCTAAAGAAACCTAAAGTTTTACTAGGATTTACAGAAGTGGAAGTTAAAAAATTTATAAAAAGTTTGAAGAAATTTGGAAGACCAATAGAAAGGATATCAGGTATTGCTGAGGATGCTGAATTAGAAGACCACAGTCAAAACGAGATAACTGAACTTGCCAATGAAATTTTGCGTATGTGCGATGAAATAACTATGAACCATTCAAAATCTTCTTCTGATAATGGAACGATTTCCAAAAAGAAAAACGACAAAGAAGTTTTAAAAATTGCAAATCTTGAGATTCCAGTTAGACCTTTACTTAAATCATTAGCTGATCTTGAAATTCTCCATGTTGCCGTTGAACATCATCTATCATCTGGTGGATCATTTGAAGAATTTAAAATTTCTGGGAAATTAAAATCGCAGGTTAGTTGGGATGTTCCATGGAATTATTCTGACGATAACGCTTTAATACGAGGTGTGTATAAACATGGAATGGGTAACTGGGATGCTATAAAAATGGATCCCGATCTAGGACTAACTGAAAAAATTTATTTAAAAGATAAAATAAAAAAACCTCAGCCCAAACATCTCCTTGCGCGCGCTGAAGCAATTTTAAAACATATAAATAAAGTAAACAATGAAAAAACAAATAATAAAAGACTTGTAACTTCAACAACAACTAGTACAAATTCAAATCAAAAAGATAAAAAACATGGAAATATTGATGAAAGTAAGAGTTCTAGACATAATAAACACGAAAAACACCGTGATCAAAAAGCATATTTAAAATCACCAAAAAATGTATCCATTAAATACGAGTTGAAAAGTGAAAAGTATTCGCAAGACTTAATTGATAAAAAAGGAAAAGCTTTCACAAAATGTGTTGAAATTCTGAAACCTGTCAGTAAGTATATAACAAAATTGTTAAAATCAAAAGATGATGAAGAAGATAAAAGTTTAAAATATCTTTTGAAATTAGGTGATCACATAACGGATGCTATAAAAAGTTTTGAAGAGTCCAAAAAAAGTGAAGAATACATTGAAAAGTGGTTTAATTACTTATGGATTTTCCTATCTTCATTTATACCAGGGTCTGATTCTTCATCACTTTATTTTAAATATTTATCATTTTCTTCAAATTCAGTAATCTCAAGTCACCACAAAACATCTCATCATCATTATTATACTCATGATAAAGATAAGAAAAATCATAGCCATTCATTTGGAAGTAAGCGGCCATATTCTAAAATCATTGATCACAAAACAAGGAGCGACATTAACTCTAAAAAAGAAAAATATAATGAAAAATGATAGAATTTATACTTCTAAATGGTGATAGATTTTTGTGTTTTAATAAATCTTTCTTTTCCATCAAAGATTTTAATATTTATTATTGATATCTTATCAATTTCTTTTTCAATATAATTGTAAAATAAAAATGTGTTTTAAATTTTATTTACTTTTAATACTAATTGTATTCTTTTGCGCATGTTACATGATTTCATAATATTATTAATAAATTTTTTATTTATATGAAGCATTTTAGAAATATCTTGAACTTTCACTGTTTTATGATGGAAGAAAACTTTTTTAATTTTTATTTTTAAACTAATACTTTCTTGATATATGAATTACATGAAATAACGATTTATATTATGCTCAAAATAACTGGAAATTTTTGTCTTCACCTTTCACATGCATTTTCATAGTTGTGTTATACATATAAATTGGAAGATTTTTATATTTTAATTTTTTGAATTGTATAATTATCGATAATTTCTGCATGTATAAGAGTTTTTAATTATATTTTTTATCAAGACAATATATGTTTACCTTTTAAACGTTCAAAATTTTGTTTACTGCTTTTAAAGTGCCTCTTCATTTTATGGAATTTAATTCATTTATAATAACTTTCAAATATAATTCTTTAA
This sequence comes from Strongyloides papillosus, assembly GCA_005656395.1. Taxonomy (NCBI): domain Eukaryota; kingdom Metazoa; phylum Nematoda; class Chromadorea; order Rhabditida; family Strongyloididae; genus Strongyloides; species Strongyloides papillosus. The sequence continues at coordinate 1,291,951 of SRSI01000010.1, read as the reverse complement.
AAATGTAGTTTTACAACACAAAATGTAAAATATAATGCGGAAAGAATCGCATACTTATTCTCCACAATTATTAAGAAAGTTTTTACTTAAGCATTGAATTTATTATCCTAATTTACTAAATGAATCTCAAACTGGGATTCCAAGAAAGGATCAAATTTTAGAATCATAATAATAACAATACAAATAATTTACATTATTATAATTGTGCTAACATTATGTAATGACTATGTAAGGTAATGCAAAACAGTTTATAAAAGTGGTATTTATGTAGACTCCAATTACAATGATAATAGTAAACATCATTTGACTTTACAATAACATTAAACACGATTAATTTATTAAAATAAACTAAGTATATTTTATTAGGTAATTTTCATTTAATGATTTTCTTAGTAAATCATTAGATTCAAATAAAAATTTTTGAATGTAAGATTAGTGAATACAGTCCCTTTCTTCACCTTTAAGCTCCCCAGCGAGTTCTATATTTCCAGCGTCATAATATACTTCTGGTGTTTCACCGCTTGATACATATTTTTTTGGAACAAATATTGTTATCTTTCTTTGACATGGCTACAAAAAAATTAAAATTTGAAGTATTTGGACTTACCATAATCTCATCATTGCAATCATGATAAATATTTATTTTGGGATCTATTGTACCTATAAAAAATAAGCTTAAAGCAATAAATTCATACTAGATTTATAAAACAATAAACTGTTTTGTCCTAATTTTTAATACAAAGTATATATTATTGAGTGTTAGGTATGGTTATTTAAATTATTTTTTAGTATTACCAAATTCATATGCATATCCTAGAAATAACCAATTACATTTTAAAATATGAAAAAAAAGAAATACCTGCAACAGCAAATCTTCCTATTGAATCACTTTTCCCTTCTGACATAAGATCATCTGTATCGATACCCATATCGTCATCATATAGTTTTACTTTTGCATCTTTATAAGGTTTTCCATTGCATACTAAGATTCCTTTAACACCTGCTGATTGTTGTACTCCTATCCCAAAACTACATACATGGAGAAAAAGAAGTGGAAATATAAAAAAATAACAAACTTTCATAATTTGATTGAAACAAAATAACAAAAATTTATAGTATGTCAATATAATTACGTAAAAATATTAATGATGTTTTCAATCATTATTTAAAGGTAGAAACATAATCATTTAATAAACCAAACTTGTCTTAATAATATACTAAAATTGTGTAAAAATATGTTTGTCCTTTAAAATTAAAGTCGAATGAAATTTTTAATGACAATTTTATTTATAGACAGTAATTTAGTTTTCATTAATTATATTTTCTAATATATTTTTGATAGTAGTTTATATTTTTTAAACGACTAATATACACTTTTTTCATTAATTTACTATGCTTATTTCCTTTGTTGTGCAAAATAGAAAGATTTTTATACATAAAAACAAAATAAATATAAAATCGCACATAATTAGAAGAGTTAAAAAAAACCGATAAAAACTGATAATAATGTCATAAATCAATTACCTGAAGGAAAAAAGTTTCATTGAAATAGACTAAATTTTGTCTTGAACATATTTTTATTTTTCAATGAATAAAAAAGATAAAATTTTATGTTGGAAGGAAATTTTAACTACTTTTCTTGCCACTATTTTTTTAATTATTAAATTAGCAATATTGTCTATATTTCAATGAGTATATTTGTACAATAAATTATTTAATAAAGTTTAAAAAATTTTTTATTAACAATTATAACGAAAAAATTGAGTCTATGAAGTTTAATAAAACTATGGTAAAGAAGAGAATTTTTATTATTTTGAATTCGATTATTTTGTAAAATAAACTTTTGCAAGATAAAAATTAGTTTATCTTAAAAATGTAATAAAATATAATATCTATATTATATTTATGCACACAGAAAAAAAAAACATCATTTTTCGTCGTGTTAGTAATTAATTAATTAAATCCTTTTTTTTCGTCTAGTTTTGTAATATTCATTTATTTTAGAAAAAATATGTAACAAAAAATATTTTTGCAATATTGTAAATAATGATTCTTAATATTCATTTTTTTGAAAAATTATAATTAAGATTTTTAAACAACAACTTTTGATGAGATAATATTTTTAATTAGGGAAAAATTTGAGCCTTTATTTTTTTCGTTTCTAAAATATGTTATTTGAATGCTATCACCAACACGACGAAAAATGATGTTTTTTTTCTTGTGTGTTTAATTTTTTTTTATTTACTATATTTTTGTTATATAAATCAAACAAAAGTTTATAAAATTGTAAGTCGTATTTGAAGGTAATTTACTTGTTGTTCGCTTTCGCCGAATTGTATAATATAGTGATTTAAAAAATTATGAAAAAAAAAGAATACAATACTTATTTCTATACTGACAATATTGTGATTAATTGTTATTTAATTTTTTTTTATCAAATATCAGAAAACGGAAATAAACGTATAAATAAATATAACATACTTAAGGTTATAAATTAACCGATGATTAATATTATATTAAAATAATTACTTTAAAAAATATTTTAAATTTTAAAAAGATAATTAAAAAGTAGAAAATTTCAATAAATCAAATTTGCAGTGCCCTAGTATTAATTTACTTGTCTTCAAAATTTTCAAAATGATTTTATAAATTATATTTTGGTTACGGTCTAATTTTTAAAAATTAATTGTTTCAAAGTAAATCTTAAAATCGTACGAATATTTATTCGCATAATGGACGAAATTTTTTATAACGTAAAAATAAAAATTATTTTGATAAAAGTGTAATTAATGTGAGATTGACTGTTTTAGTATACTTGGAAATTATAATGAATGACATAAAACTTTCTTATAACAAAATGAAGGTAAAATAATTAACTGTTAAAAAATTTTTTTGACTTTAATTCCCATATCTCAGTGAAAATTTACATTATATATAACAACATATTCGTCATAATTTTAATACCAAGAACATTTCTATGCTATAATAACTTATTTAATAATATTATTTTATTTAAAACAAAGTTATTTTTATGGTTATTTTTTTTTTGATTTTTTATTAAAATTTTTATATATTTAGATTGAGGAAAAATAATGGTCGCATTTTTATTCTCGAGGTTTCAATTGTTAAAAAGTTTAATAAATATATAATTATATGAAGATATTGTTTATATGGTAATGTAGAGACAATTGGTTTAATAGTATTTCGTATATAAACTAATTTTGGACGGTATCATAATATTCCATGAACTCAAACTTAATCAAAATGTAAGTGGAGCACAAGAACCATATTGTTAATATGTAACGAAGAAAATAACTTTGAAAGTATTGTAGACAAGTAATTTATAAAAAATGTTATAGTAGCAATTTGAATCTTGAACTATTAGCTATTTTTAATGTTGTTTTCTATTGAAATAACTTGTTAAAACTTTTTATCATCTTGTAAAACTATTAAAATTGAAAAGTTCCAGTTTGCAATTATAAAAAAAATTTTAAAATAATCTTTTTTTAATTGATATTTGATGAAATTGGTCATTGCTCTTTAACATTGCTGGACACAATATTTGTTAAATAACAATTAAAAAGTGAACAAATAACAATATAAAACTTTGCTTCATCTTTCGCTTCACAAGATGTACATCTAGTTTGACTCTATCTATTGAATCGTTTAAAAAAATTTTATAAAGGCAAATTTTTAATAGATTACGTGTCATTCGAATGAATCCTTCAATTAAAAATGTTTAGATCTCTTTAAAAAAAGAGAAACGTAAACTAGCCATTTTTGGAATGAGTTTATTAAATAAAATGAATGCTATTTTAATTCATAAATTTATTTCAACTTTAGAAAATAGTGGTTTAATAAAATTTTTTCTATGACGGCCATTATTTTATTTCAATCCAATATAAAATATATTGTCTAATAAAAATTATAATGTTTAAAAGTTCTCCTCTTTAAAATTTAATTTTTATAGAATTTCATTTTAATGTGGACTTAGTAATTTTTTTAGTTCAAACTAAATAAAAATTATTAAGAACTTGCTTCTATTTATATCATGCTTTTTTGAAATTTCATAATAGTTTGATATAATATAAAAGTATATGGCACATTTTGAGTACTAATTTGATATTAACTATTATTTATAGATATTATGAAGTAAACTTTTTTGAAAATGCTATTTTTGTTTTCAGAGTTGTGCCTGAAAAAGAAATAATATCAAATATTATATTTTATTTTTGATTTGTATCATTTTTGTTTATAAAAAAAATGGTATTATTTAGTAATTTTAAAAATAGTGGTTTATGATTCTTTAATGTTTCTATTTTTCTTAATTGTGAACGAAACAAAATAACTTTTAATTTTGCCTTTTAAGATTAAGAAATATTACCATTCATCTGAACAAAAATTAAAGTATGTTTATATCCACAAATAATTAGTTTTAGTACTTTTCACATGAATATTTTTTTTAGATAAATTGTTACACAAAATTAAAAATTTCAATTAAAATTTTCTACTTTTTTTTGTTAGTCACTTTGCACCAAGTATACATTTATTCAAAATTAATTACATATCTTTTGCTATAAATATGAAAAAAATTGTATTTTCTCATTGAATAATACTGATAAGTAAATATACTTTTAATAAATAATTCAAATTATATGTCATTTATCTATATTTAATATAAAAGATACTTGGATGTGTCCTATAAACGATAATTTTAGTATAGCCTATTTATCTTTGACTGTTCCACGATATTTATAAATAAAAATTATAATTAATACCTATTTTGTACCTTAATTAATTCAATTTTAAAAATAAATATGAAATTAAAAATATTTACTCTGAAATGATAAATTTTTAATAAAAGGTTATGTCAAAATTTATTTTATTTACAGATAATTTGATATTATTTATAATTTTTATTGACAAATAATATAATGTCAAGTACTAATTCTGTAATTCCAACTACTGGTTTGGTTTCAAATTTTATGATCTATGGAACCCTTGCAGTAAGCATATTTGGATTTATTGGAAATTTATTAATTCTTCTCACAACAATCAAGACAAGACATTTAAGAAATCGTTGCAATTACTTAATTGGAAGTCTCGCTTTTAGTGATTGCATTGTTTGTATATATCTAGTAAGGTGTAAAATTTTATTTCAATAATATTTTTTCCTTTAGATTCAACTCCGTATCTTTATGATATTTGATATGTATTTAGTGAAAAATTCTTTTTGTTTTTATACATCCCTGTATGGTTTAATATTTCTAAACATTCAAGCTGGTTTAGGTTTAATTATTGGCTTAGATAGACTTATTGCAGTTAAATATCCTTTTTATTACAATCGAATTGATGATAAATCATATTTTGTAACAAGCTTTTTATCAGTAATTGTTTACTCATTAATTATATCTGGTATAGGATTTTTTTACTCAAGTAATTTAGTGATAACACCTGTTTGTATGCCACCAACTGCTTATAATAATCATAGTAGAATGATATGGATAGTTTCAAACGTAGTAATTGTAATTATTGTCATAACAATATTCTTTTTTACATGGAATGCTTTACGTAAATGCATAAAAAGTAAGAGCAGATAATATATTTTATAATTAAATTGAAATTTTAAAGATTAAGATTTTTTTAGTATTAAATATAATTATTTTAGATATGGCATCAAGTGCAGAAAAAAGTAGTTTAAAACAAATTCAACGAGTACTATCATCATTATATGTAATAATTGGAGTTTACTCTTCTACATGGGTGATAACGGTTTTATCATTACTTATAACACAAGTTTTTCTACCCAATACAGCATTAGCTAAAATATTTGAGCAACAATTAGCATGGTTAGTTATTATCAATGCTAGTGCGTCATTTCCAATTTATATGTGGAGAACAAAAGATTATAGAGACGCTTTCATAGCGATGATCTTTTTTAAAAATCAACATAACAGAAATAATACTGTAATTGTTGCAACTAAAAATCGCGTTACTTCTACGTAAATAAAGAAATGATCTAATATACAATTTTAAAAGAAAAAATCAAATTTAGAAGATTGGCTTTAATTTATCATATTAATATCCTTTTACTATATACAATATATTTGAAATACTTACGATATGAATAAAATTAACATTTTTATTTATTAATTGAAAAATGAAATAAAAAAGTATATAATTGTATCTAAATAATTCCTATTAATAAATCATCTTATATTTTTAATAGTTAGGTTTTTAAAATACGGTAACTATCAAATTTATCATAATTAACTTGGATTTCAGCTATATATGTTTAAAAGATTGATTACAGTCATTTTGTGGTATTTACTACAATAGTTAAATAAATTTCAAAAATATTTTTTAAAATACAGTAATAATATATTTAATTTATTATTATTATAAAAATGAAGATTACTTAGGATAAAAACTCATTGTAATTTTGTACAAAACACTTCAAATAATACTACCTTATTTTAAAGATCCATAGCTTTTTTTATCTATCTTTAAACTTTATTTAATTTTAAGATAATTTCTTATAAGTTTGTCCTGTAAAACTATTTATATTCAGTAATAGCATAGAAAAAGTGATCTTATAACAGCGTGTCTTTACGATTTGGAATTTTGAAGATTCCAAAGTTTAATAATATCAAAATAGAGTATTAATTAAGTGTAAATATTTAATATATATGCACAATTATTAGTACATAAAATTAATATTCATAAATATAATCAAAAAAAATTTTAATCTTTAGTGTGAAAAATAAATTTACATTTTTTTAAACTTCCTTAAGCTTATGAAGAAAGGTAGAGAATTCTTAAAGAAATTTGTTTTTAATTATAATTAAAGACTTAGTTTGTGTCTAGAGCAACATAGGCATTACTTTGGAACTCATTTATGAAATAGATAATAATAAAATTTATCCTACATTTAAGGAAGCTTTTTGAAACAAAAAAGTTAAAATTCAAAAAGACTTTATATACAATAAAATTTTCAAGTTAATCACTTAATAAATAAAACTTTAATAAAATATATTGAAAGAAAAGAAATTAAACATTGGAAATGTAAGAATATCATTTGAAATACTCTGTACTTTAAAATTATAATTTGAATTGCCTAGTTTTTTTATTAAAATTTTTATCAAACGTATTCAAATGATTTATTTAAAAACTTTTTCTAATACTGCATCTAGAAAATAATCAAATGCAACAACAAAAAGAAGATAATTATAATAAATTATATTTTTCAATTACTTCAATAACATTAGAAATTACTATATGAAAAAAGCTTAGAATACTTAACAGGTTTGAACTAAAATTAAGCAGAAAAATAAATTAGTATTTATATTAGCTTAATTATATAACTTTTGAAAAAAATAATTAATTTATTTTAAAATAATCAAAGCAATTTGCTTATTAAGAACCATTTCATCATAATATTAAAATCATTTTTGCACATCAAACAAACCCCTTATACAGTTTATAAAGTTTTTTTACTTGGAAAGTAAATTTTTACATAATTATGCACAAACTAAGAAGTTATTGTACATTTAACTTATAAAAAAATTTTTTTTAAAAAATTGTCTAATACTTCATAAATGTCTTTTAATTTTTATATTTCTTTAACACATTTGTGTTTTTATTTTCGTCTATAACAGTCAAATATCGTACTTTCTATAGATTATTAAACCTTTTATAAAGTAATATTTAAAATTTAATGAGCTTTTTTTAAATAAATAATGATATCAATGCTAAATGATGAATACATAAATTACTAATCCCAATGATAAAAGCTGGAGAATCTAAGAATAATCATAATAATTAAAAAAAAGATTTCCATCAACTGCCGTTAAAGGTATTTATTAAATCTTATTTAACACATTTTTTAGCCATTAAAATGTTAGTTAATTTAATTTCATAATATATTTTTTTTTAGTAAAATATATTACATAATGCAAAACAACTGTTAGTCTATTATGAGGACATGTAATAAATAATTATATTTGTTAATATATTATTTTATATAATATTAGTTAGCTGCTAAAAGTAAGGTAAAAGAGTTTTTCACTTTTTTTAAATATGAATATAAAAAATCATCATTAAAAATTTATTATTTATTTTATGTTTATTAAATGTTAAGGTGTTGAATTTACGTAAATACTCAACATAAAATTCTTAATATCTTCATTATTTATACATTTTCATCCACTATTCAACGGTTACTATATTTATCTAGTTAATTAAAATCATATTATTATAGAGTGTTGTGGAAATAGAAGTCCTAGAAAAAAGGAAATCCTTAATTTTCATGATATTTGCAAAAATATTTTTATTAATTCTCTGATATATATATTTATAAGATTTTTATAATTTTTTATCTATAATAAAATTTTAGAAGAATGTTTTTAAGATATTTTATCCTATTTTTTGTTGTTTGGTATTCTTTAATTTCTGCTAATTCTTCTGGTAACCAGGAAATTACAATTGGAAAAAACAGGCTACCTAAACGTAGCAAAATTTTATCAAGATATGGAAGAGCTGTTTTGTCAAGATACGGCAAAAGATCAAATCATTATATGTACGAATACTTTAAAAAAAGACAAAACTTTTATCCAATTTATGGTAATGTAAAGAATATAAATTTTTAATATGTTAATAATTTTTAGAAAATTATGGAAAAATCAATATGGAATAGAATACATATTTTCAAAATTTAGAAAATAGTTTTGCGAATTTGCTAAAACATATTTAATGTAGTTGAATTTTTTTAAACATTATATAGGAGTCATGTATTTTTCAATAGCACTTTTTCATAAATCTGAATGACAACAAGTCTGTAATATAAGTAAAAAAATTCAATTGGAAGTATAAATAAAATATATATGATTATTAATTCTTTTATTTTAATTTCTTAAATTTCACTAATAAACTTGAAAACAGCTTTGAAAATATTTATACTTTTTATATATTTATATTAAAGTTGATAAATAAGTAAAATATTTAATATTAAAATATAAATCTAAGGTGTTATGATTAATTACTATAACTAATAGAAATATAAATAGTAGATAACGAATATATAATATATCAATTTATAGAAATATGGAAGCAACTGAAGTCACATTTTACTAAGAAATATAAAAAAATAATTTTATAAAAATATTTTCAATATTAAAAACTGATTTGTGATTTATTATTCAAGTTAATTGCTTATTTTGTTAAACTTTTTCATGTTTATCAAACAAATCAATAAGTTCATAGTTTACAAAAATGTAATTTACAATTACCTTTATTTGTTATTTTGTTAACTCATAAAAAAGTCATTAATTTTTTAATAAACATATAGAATGCTACTGAAAAGAGTTCTAATTACCATTTTATTTTTTTTTAAATTTACAGTTTATTGTCTTAATTTACTCTAATATACAGAAATTATAATAAATTTCAGAAGTTGTATTGTGAAATTTGATTGTAATTTGAAATACATATCGTTATTTTTCGAAATTAAATACTTTTTTAAATTTTTACTTTGACACTTTATCATTTTATAACATCTATTTAGTTGTGTTTTTGTTTAATAACCTTAATTTTATACTTTTTTATATAACATAATGTAATTTGATGATTAATTTATACATATTTCTCATTTTCAACAGGTACCTCTTTTTTTCTACAACAATTTATACGTCATAATTTAATAAAAAGATAAGAGATGTTATGATTTAGATCAAAAGTATATTAAAATTAGCGTTAACGTATAGAAATTAATGTATTTAGAATAAAAAGAAATAATATATATGCTATTATGAGTTAAAAATATTAGTATAAACAATATTGTTATTATACTTTTTATACATATTAATAAAATATATGATAAAAGTAACTTATCAATTATAATTATTTAATAAATATTTAGTATTCATTTCATCTAATTATTTGTGGAACTTATTTTGAAATAATCATAAAATTAAATAATACGAATCTTTAAAAACTTAAAATTTTATTTGTACAGATTTATACACAAAGACGTTTTCATTAAATTTTTATAATACTCGTGTTATTTTTCATTTTTTTACCAACAACAATATAAAATTATCATTTACTTCTGTTTTTCAAAATCAAAATTAAATAGAAAGTTATGTCATCAACATTTTGTCTAAAACATATTTGGATGGTGATTAATCACCATAAAATTATAATCAAGCTTTAGTATTTAAATATTTTTCTTAAACAGCTATTAACTATAAGAAAGAATTCAATTATATTTATTTACTTTTATAATACCTTTCTTTATATAAAATAGCAAACAGTTAATTTTGTTGTTATATAAAAGGTAATTTATTTAACATTATTTTATTTTCTACAAATGAAAAATTTTATTAAAAAAAATATTTTCTCATATATTTATTTATTCTTATTAACTGTTATACTACTTGTTATAAATTTTGTAAATTGTAACGATGGAAATAATACAGAACATAATATTTTTATTATTACTGGGAAAAAACCATCTTGTATTAAAGTAAATTAAATATTACTCTCTAGTAAAAAATTTTTAAGAGTTATATAATTTCACCATGGAGCAGTTTTGAAGTTGATGTAAACTGCATAAAATTTTGTATGAACCGTGGATGTACACATTGTTGCAGGAGCAAAGATTCTCCAAGAGATATTAATTGCTTAGAAAAAGCGGGATTTTTCTTACAAGGTACTGGAGAATATACGCGACTATAACACCACAATCATTTATAATAAATCTAGTTATTAAAACACATTAATTAATTTGTTTATATATATATTTTTTGTACATTTTGTCAATAATAAAAATGAAACTAAATTGCTTATAGTTACTTTTCACTTAACTATATTGTTTCATTATATAATATCAAATAATTGAGTTATCTTAAAAATTATTTTAAAAAGAGTCTTCTTTACCGAAATATTAAAAAAAGAAAGCATTTAAAAATCTAATTATATTAAGTTACTTCTAAAAAAATTAATAATTAAAAGATAAATTAACTATCGGTAATTTAAAAATTTCATTTACATACTATATAAACAAAAATCAACGGGTATAAATTTTTTATATCAAATTAGAAACAATATTGGCAATGTTAAACAGATAAATTATTATCAAATAAGTCGTTTTTATAAAAATATAAAAAAAATAATTTATATATTAAAATAATAAAGTATTATCCTATTTTGAAGTGCTTATAGATTATATTCTGTATTATCATATTGGCAGCAGTTGTTTGATATTTAATAAACTATAATTTGTAAAATGATTACTTGAAATCAATATCTTATTATTCTCTGGCAGATGAAAGCAAAATTTCATAAAATATTGAAATATTTTATATCAAGCAAATGATATTCTCAACAGATAGTAAGAGATTCATTTAAATATAAGATTATAATAAACTAGAATTATATATTAAAACCAAAGAATGAAACAAAAATTGTTTGTACTGCAAAATACGCTTACATGACAACAACAACGGAAAAATTTAACAAAGTAATTTAATTTTTTAACAGTTTGTAGACGAGACCTAACATTATCCTATAAAATCATATTAACGAACCAACACATCAGATTTTGAGGAATTTTGAGTTGAAGATGATGAAGAGACTGACACTTTATTTTTTTCAATTTGTCTAATAGCTTCTAATATAGCATATAAATTTTGGTGTGACCCTGCATGAGAAGTTTCTCTACTTGAGGTAACAGATGTTCCATTTTGAAGTGATAATGATTGAGTTCCAGGAATTGCTGTAAGTTGATTTTGAGATATCATGTTAACATCCGATAAAGACAATTTTAATCCTAGTTGAGAAAGAGAATTTGATGATGAATTGTGGATAGGATTATTATTATTTGTTTGCAAATTAATTTGATTTAATTGATGTATATCAATGTTATTAAAAATTGCATTTCTAAAGTTTCCATTTTGTGGAGGATAATTAATAAGATTATTGTGTTGTGGAATATGATTTTGAATTGATGGATTTATATCCATAGGAGTTGAATTGGCACATGATGTTACAGCCAATTGTGAAATTAGTTGTTGTCCATTTTGAATATGATTATTTTCTAAAATTCCAGGAATTTTTTCTTGCAGTAATTGTATTCTTGCAAGTTGAGAATCTTGTAATTTTCTATTAGCAAGATATTCTTGTTCGAAAAATTGTCTTAATTTTTGTTCATCTCGATACATTGTTAAAATTTCTTGAAGTCTTTGTTCATATTCTACAACTTTCTGATGATGACTTTTTTTTATCAATTCAAGCTCTTTATATAATTGTGCTTCATGACTTATCTCATCTTGTTCTTTCTTTTTACAAATATTAGCATTTGTCTGAATTAATGTTTCGTTTTCTTGTGCTAATCTATCTTTTTCTGCTTGTAAATTATGAATTAATTCAGCAGTTTGTTGAAGAATTGAGGCTTTTGACATTTTTTCCCCATATTTTCGAGGTAGTAATGCTCGTAGAGCTTGAAATCCATCATTAATAGACTGCATTCTTCTACGTTCATTGCAATTGGCAATTTCACGTCGCATTCTGCGATCGTTCAATGTTACTTCGTTACTTTCATTAGAACCATTGCCTGAAGGAGTATTTGGAGTACTTGATCCATTTCCACCAGATCCAGAACGAACAGAATGACTGGAAAAGTATTTAATTTAAAAGTGTCAAATAATAAATTTTAATTTTTCATTTGAAATTTTAATTTATAGAAAAAAAGATTTTATGTTCTGCTTTTAAATTATTTTACTAAATGTTATTTTTTAATACAAATTTATCATTTGTTTTATTGCTTAATAATAAGTATGTGTCAAAAGATGTTAAATTTTAAGATTAATTTTACTATTCTTTAATGAATAATATAAATATTAAAAAAGTAACACTTTTTTATTACAACTCTTATTAATACATATTGCGTTTTATCTCTATACAACTATGAAAAAAGAATAAAGTGAAATAGACAACTATGTATAATATGTTTAATGGTAATGGCAGAAATAACACAAGTAACGAGATAAAAAATTCAAATATGATAAAAATGATGTGGTAGCGATAAACTGACATTTTTAAATGTTCGAGAAAATTCTATGAATGAGCGTTATATAATTTTACTACTGTTAAACAGCTGCTTTTGATAACATATAAAATTTTTAAAATATATAAGTTACCGAAAAAATTAAATATCATACACTATATTATATACATATTATTATGAATATGTATTAAAATAAAAAAAAATATATATATACATATAAATTATAAATTAATAACCTACCTACGACTATTACCTTGTGAAGAATTTTCATCATCCTCAAAATCATTTATTTGATTTATACAGTCAGAAATTTTTGAAGATTCCTTCTCTTCATTATAACACTTTTCATTAGAAGGCAATGGTTCGTGGATGTTTAATACTTGCATATGAATTGAATTAAAGCAGGGAATTTTTTTTCTTATCTTATAAATTATAAAATAATTGTCACTATTAATGAATTTTATAATAGAACAATTATAATAATATGTTAGTTAATCAAAAAAAGAAGATTGTTTTAAGAAAATGAGATTACAATACAAGGATATTAGCAGTCGTCTTTTGTTCTGAAAAACTCCACGAGCATACAGCTCACCTAAAAAATTTTATTAAATATATAATAATAAAAGTATGTTGTATAAAAAAAAGAAATAAACGCCATTTATATGAAGTTAACCTTTAATATATGGAAATATCATTTTTATTATCAACGCTAACAAATAATATAGTCATGGTCTTTTTTTTAATATTCCATTTCTTTCATCGAAGACATACACATTTGAAAGTGGAATCGCAGTAATAATTCGCGATTAAAAGAAAAGATGCGAAAGAAGACGTATATCGGTCTGACACTTTCTACACTGGCAAAAATTGCTTTACCCGAGAACAAACTATCAAATGGGGGTTAAAAATTAAAAAAAAATTGCTATCATATATTTAAAAAAATATTAAGTGTTATTATTTTTTTAACTTTAATGTTTAAATTAATACAATAAACTAAAATATATTAAAAATTATAAATTAAATTTGTACAAATATAACTTCTAAATAATTTATTATAAAGTTTATATCTATAGTAAAATATTGTTAAAATATTTTTGCTTGTTTAATCTTTATTACACATGATAATAATTAAAAAACTTAAATGCATAAAATATATTTTATTATCATTTATCTTTAGTTCATGATAATTTTTTAACAACAAATGTTTGTTAACTTTTTCTAAAGAATGGATAAAATAATAGTATCGCATTTAAACACGCTATTTCCAACATATCCTCAGCTGATGAGCAGTGTAGTCGCGTCCCAACATATTACAACACTTTAACTAAAACATCTCAATGCATTTTTCACTACACGTGGTACATTGCTATCATTTTGAGGCGGAGGATTATTTTATAAAAATGGTACTGAAGTTACCTAATTTTACTGTATAATCCATTACAACATTTTTCTCTATCAATAATTATTAAATATAAAAATAATCTTTCTTCTGTAGTATAAAAAATAAGGTAACATATTAAAAGGCATATGTCAGATATATGTGATATTATAAAAAAAGTAGATTTAAAATTAGAGGAAATATATATTTTTATTGTACTTTAACATTTTTATATACAATATCACTTTGGAAAATCGAACAATATGAATCGGCCTTTGTAATATTGATAATGATTAAGACAATTCCGGGTGTGTGTAAATTACTGCGGTAAAGAAAATTATATATAATTAACATACAAGTATTCATTTTTTTATATTTACTATGAAAATTATAACTTGGAATAAATTTTTACATTCAAAAAACTGCAACTACACTTTTTTGTAGAATAAAAAACTAAATTTTATGTTAGTCGTTTATTTAAATTCAATATAATATAACGGTAAAAAATTAAAACATATAATTGAGAATGCACAGGTTTACATGTAAAAGTTAACAAACCAAATATACAAATATGAAAAGGAATCACTTAAGCATACATTGATTCTGCAAGAGAAGACATTTTCATTTCAACTCCTACAAAATGATTAAAATAATCACTTAGTTCATCCATCTCTCCAATAAAATCTGCATCCTCTGAATACTTTGGTTTCTTACACATCTCAAATGAACATGAATTATTGGCTATATTGTTAACACCATTCTTGAGTGAATTTGTGTTACTACTATTATCAAATATCGTCTCATTTGGATTAATAGAGATCAAATTTGTGTTATTAGTATCAGGAGACTTTTCTTCATCAGAGCACAATGAATCTAATGAACCTAATGTATGTCGTCGATTTCTAAAACAATTCTTATTTGAAATAAATTTTGCATCGTCATATTTACAATGGAAACTATTTGACCGCCCACGATTTAAAGAATCATCTATATCCTCATTCAAACAATAATTTCTAGGACTTTGATATGGAGAAAATCTTTTTAAAGACCTAGCACGATCTGAATTCTTCTTATCTTCAGATGACCCTTTTGATTTTACTGTTGAAGGTTGAACAGAAAGTGAATTTAATGAAATTATTGTTTCATTAACTTTTATCAACATTTCTTCTTTTTCATATTTTTCATCTCTTATTTGTTTAAATTCTAGTTTTTTTTTATATTTATCATTCATTATTATATAATAATTATAACATTCTAAAAATAATAATATAATATAAAAGGTGATAAAAAATTATATAAATACTGACGTTTAAATAAAATTATGTATAGTAAAAATGTTGTACCATTCGAATATAGGCTATTATAACTTCTAAAAATAAAAAATCAGATCACCTGACTAGTAATTTGTTAGAAAGTGCATTTAATATATGTTTTTCATATATTCTCCTGTTTATTTTAAATATAATGGCACAAAACAAAACTTTAATTTATTGAAAATTAATATTACAATAAACTATATAAAAAAATTTAGTTAAAAATAAAAAAATTTATTATTCTTATACATACAATATGTAGTATAATTATGATAAAAAATATTAAAAACCACTAAATTAAAATTCTATGATATATTTTATGAGTATAAAAAAAAAGATAGTGTGTAAAGAATCTCCTGTACGTACATACATATAATAGTGATAAATAAAAATTTAAAGTGGAAACAATCAATAAAACAGCTGACAAAAGTGACATATGGATATGGGCGCATCTACTATATATCATTGACGTGTTATTTGAAAAAGAAAAAATTTCGCTTCAAGATAAGGAATTCCTTACTTTATCAGTTGTAAAATGAGGATTTATAATAAAGAAATTAAGTTATCAACGAAAAATTGACATTAAAACTACACATTATAGTATAAGTAATAAAAGATTATCATATTTATCCTAATACTATAATAAAGTGTTTAAATTTATCTTATAAAAATTATAGAAACAGAGGTTATTAGTAAATTTTTAGGAATTTAATAAAAATCTAGTTTATAGCACTTAATAAAAAGTAATTTATAAAAGTAAAAATTATAATTTTTATGTGTTATAAAGACATTTTTATGCAAACATAAAAGTATTATTAAATTGAAATTGTTTACATAAATGGAATCTCTAACACATCCATTATAAGGAACAGTAAATATTAAACGAACAACATCAATTCTAACTTTAAACTAAAAATGTTGGATTAATGAGTGTTTTAATAAATCTGTCATACTACCACGGCATTCTATATTCATACTGTTTATAATGCATAAAAGCTTTTAACTAAATGAACTTGTACTTTATGTTTGCATTTTAAAAACATTGGTTAAAGTATTTTTTTTATATCTTTGTGTCTTAATATGTATTATAATCTAGAATACTTAGAAGAATTGTATACTTATATAATTTAATGAACATTAGTGTTTTTATCAGTGCACTTTTTCTATATTATGTTTATTAACTTTGTAGATCGAAATTTATGGAAATTAAAATTATATACTAATTTAATTATGTGTATTTTGACTACTTGTGATTATAAATTAAGCAAACATAATAATATTGAAAAAAAGCATTTTTTGTACTGCTTATATTTTCATATTAACATATGCATTATAGTAAAGGGTTAATTGTACTAGTAAAATGGTGGTATTATTTCTCCGCGCAAACACTTACATAATATTTTAATAACATATTGAAGAAATTATTTCTGATAGATACATATAGTAGAAAAAAATGCAATATATTTGTGAAATTTAATATTCAATCATGAATTTAAAATTTACACATCTATATGATTTTTTTTATTTTAAAGTTTATTTCAACTTAAAATATAAAGTATCAAAAAGTGTATTGTAATAATAAAATATGTGTCATGAATGGTTACAATATTCTGTATATATAAATATAAAAAACGCGATTACCTTGATGGTAATGATTTAAAAATTTTTTATCGATTGCAATAAATTTCACTAATGAAATTTGTTATGAAATATGTTTTAAGTAATAACTAGTAAACGGTGAATAGTTTATTATATTATTTTTTTACACTTTTATATCTAGTTTCAAAAATTGATTAGAAATGCATATTGTTAACTTTTACTTTCTTTGAATACTTAGCTTTCGTATACTTTCTTTAAACTATTTTTGTTTTAATTTTGTTAATCTTTAAGCAATGGATAATCAATTAGGATCTTCAGATCGTACACCATTAACTACTGCCATTGGAATGGATAATCATTTTCCAGAAGTCAATCAAGTTTTGAGTGTTGAAACATTAACTGAACCAACTCCAGGAACACCAACTACATCTCCTTTACCAAAAATTGAGACAATGAAAACAACCATAAAAAGCACTGATGGTCAAAGTCATGAGATGGAATTAGATACAACTAATAATATAATTATTTTTAGACTTTTAAGGTTTGTTTTAAAATTTTTTTATTATTATAAATGATTATATTATAGTAAGAAAAATGAATACACAGATATTTCAATGACGTTAAAGTTAAGCGAAGTTTTATGTGTTAGAAATAAACGAATACCTATGAAAAAAAAGAAAGGTCTTCCATTTAATGTTACTGATGATCAACCGTCTTCCCCTGAAACTCCAAATTCATTATTCTTATATTATGCACATAAGATAAATGTTTATAAATGGAGAATAAGAGAGATAATTGCTCTTTTTCCTACGGCTGGAGAAAAAAAAGCCTGGGTTAAACTATTATCACATAATTTAAAGCAATTACCAGAAAGGCCAAAGAAACTTGTTATATTTGTTAATCCTTTTGGAGGAAAAGGAAAAGCAAAAAAAATTTATGATAGTAAAGTTGAACCATTCTTTAAAATGGTTGGTATTGATTGTAATGTTATATTAACAGAAAGAGCAAATCATGCATTTGATCTTTTACAACAATTTGGAGATGATCCATGGAATACAATGGATGGAGTAGTATCAGTTGGAGGTGATGGTTTATTTAATGAAGTATTATGTTCAACAGTTATGAGAGCTCAAAAAGAAAGTGGAAAAAATATTGCTGATATTAATGTTGACAATTTAACGACTCCTAGAATGAGGTTTGGCATTATTGGTGCTGGATCTGCCAATTCAATCGTCTCAACAGTGCATGGTGTTGATGATGTCCCTACAGCTGCAATACATATTGCAATCGGAAGTCAATGTACTGTTGATGTTTGTACTGTTCATGAAGATGATAAACTTTTACGTATATCTGCCAATGCTATCTCATATGGTTGGTTAGGCGATGTCTTAAGTGATTCTGAAAATTATCGATGGATGGGGCCTATAAGATATCAATGGTCAGCTTTACGTACAACAGTCAGGAATCCATCTTATAGAGGATTAATTAAATTTAAACTTAATGAAAATAATTATGCCTCAAATGAGGAACAAACATCTCCTTCACAACAACATGTTGAAAAAAATAATTCAAATCATGAGAAAACAAGACTTACAACAACATTAAGTGTAAGAGAAAATCTAGCTCGATTACCTAAATGTAGTGAACCATGTCAATTATGTGAAACCAGTCAATGTGATCCTAACTATCCACATCACCTTACGGCTGATTTTTCACACATAATTTGCGCTGTAATTCCTTGTGTTTCACCATTTACACCTTATGGAATTGCTCCATATGCAGGAATAAATGATGGTTCAATGGATTTAGCAATGATACCAAAAGTTTCAAGAATAAATAATCTAGATATAATGCGTAAAGTAGCTATGTATGGAGGACGTGAATTGGTACCTTCAGTCCATGATCTCCATGCATTTCGTGTTTCTAGATTTTCTTTTACACCAGGGAAATTACTTACAGAAAATGGTGATGAAAATAAGAATGAATATAAACAAGGATCATGGAATTTGGATGGAGAAATCATGGTTCAACCGGATGATAAAACGCTTCACTTTCGACTACATCCCAGACTTATTAATTACTTTGGACGTTGTACCGATTTAACTGATCCTCGTTATAAGATATGTTTTTGTTGTCATAAAGTAGAGAAAAAATCAAATATAGTTCTCTTAGAAAATGATACTTAATCGAAAATTCTTTTAAGAAAATTTATTGCTCTTAATTATGCTTCTCGATAATTTTCAGCTTTTTAATTTTTTTTA
The DNA here is from genome assembly GCA_005656395.1 of Strongyloides papillosus. Lineage (NCBI taxonomy): Eukaryota > Metazoa > Nematoda > Chromadorea > Rhabditida > Strongyloididae > Strongyloides > Strongyloides papillosus. The sequence continues at coordinate 1,272,337 of SRSI01000010.1, read as the reverse complement.
AACAACTGCTACATTATATAAAAAAAGACAATTCTTTTCCACTCTATTAATTTTTACACTTTTGTTTAAAATAAATAAATATTTTTATCGCTAAATAATTATAAATTTACATTGTATGAAACTTTAACAGGATGATTTTTTTATTTATGAATATAACCTTTATATTTAAATTTTTTTGGAATAGTGTTATTGAACATAATTTTATCTAAAATGTTTCTCATGAAAATCTAATGAAATCAAAAGTAGAATCTCAAAAGAAAGTTACTTAAGGTAAATACAGTCTAAATTAAGTGTTATTATTAAATGTAATTTTTCATTTAGATTATTATTTTTATGAAACTATTAGGAGATAAAATAATACATTTGTGTTATGATAGGACGAGTTACAATACTTTTTAAATTTTTTAAAAAATCTTTATTATGCGGGTTGTGTCTATCTCTTTTTATATTCTTACCTTATTATTTTATTGTTTACATTCCCAAAATGAAGGAATATAAACTGTTTTTACATTGCAAAGAAATTTTAAGAAATTTCGACATATCAAATGTTCCAATATTAGAAGGTAACATCAAATATTTGCTTTTCTATCCAATTAATACATACTTTAGATGATAGAGAGATAAAAGAAGTAAATAAAACTTTTTATCGTCCTAATTTGCAACTATCAAACTGTTCATTTAAGGAAGATAATCAATTAATAGGTAGAGTACCTGTCTTTCTTGAAGCTCCCTCTTTTCAATTTTTAAATAACTTATATCCTGATATTAAATATGGTGGACATTTTTATCCAAATAATTGTATAGCAAATCAGAAAGTGGCCATTATAGTACCATATAAAAATAGACAAGCGCAATTACGTGTTTTCCTTCATAATATTCACAGCACACTACAAAAACATTATATTGATTATGTTATCATACTTGTTGAACCGAGCACCAATGGAACATTCAACAGAGGTAAATTACTTAATATTGGATTTAAAGAAGCCTTAAAATTATATAATTTTGATTGTATTATTTTACATGATGTAGACTTAATACCTGAAGATGATAGAAACATTTATCAATGTTCTAAATATCCACGTCATATGTCTTCTCATATTAATAAATTTAGTTACGAATTACCTTATGAGTATATATTCGGTGGAGTATCTGCCTTATCAACAGAACAATTTCAATTAATAAATGGATATAACAATATGTATTGGGGATGGGGAATGGAAGATGATGATTTGTATGAAAGAATAAAATATAAAAATCTCAAGGTATCAAGATATCCTTCCGAAATAAGCAGATATTACATGTTAATTCATGAACATGAAAATGAGAATTCAATTAACGATTGTAGATATTCTATATATCATTATTATAAGTATAAAATGGATACAGAAGGGTTGAATAGCTTAAATTATGTACTAGAGAAAGTAGAGTTTTATCAATTATACACTAAGATTCTTGTTGATCCATTAGAAGAAATTTCTAAACAACAATTGCATGACCTTGGTTTATGTGTAAATTAAAGAATAGTTTTATCAAAAATTGCCTTTTTTATATTTATTTTTTTTTGTTTTATAGATAAGATCACGGAATATATTCAAATCTTATATAAATATTTGATAATTAAAGTTCTATCGTAAAAAATAAATAATTTACGAGTAATTTCAAAATTTGAGCTATCTTTTTCATTTATTAGTTACATAAATTAATGAATAACTCAAAAACACAATTAAGATAACTTAACGATAAAAACATAGATGAATATATGTTTTTGTAAGCAGTGTTTTTAGCAAAAATCCGGTATTTCTAATTAAAAAAACGAACTAACTTCGAAAGGAACAAATATAAAGATATTTCAACAGTACTAAAAAAATGAGTGGGAAAAACTAGGTCCCAAAGATTTTACATCTAGTACTTATAGTAAAATGTACTGTCCATTTAAAAGAAATAATAATTAATTTGTAACGGAAAAGAAAAAACTACCACTATATTATTTATTAATAAAACTTAATCAAAAAATTTTAAATAACTTAAAGATTACGTTCAAAATAACAGTTTAGAGTTCAGACTTCTTTTTCTTTCCAGCTCTGTCATATCCCTTGAGGCCATCAGTAGATTTTGAAGCAATAAAGTTAATAAAGTCTTTAACTTCACGACCGCTGTTATATGGAACCGGGATTTTAGTATCTTTTGGAAGCCAATAAATAGTTGGAAATCCTTTAACATCGAACATTGGAGGTACATCATTAGCAGTAGCATCCATCTTAGCAATAACAACATTCTCATCGGCAAGGGTATCGGCTAATTCTTCATATTTAGGTGCCAAACTCTTACAATGTCCACACCATGGAGCATAAAATTCAATAAGAACATCCTTATCGGAATCAGTGATAAGTTCTTTGAAGTTCTTTCCAACAGCAACTTTAAGATTGCCTTGGGTTTCAGGAACTGGCTCTGATTTCATATAAGGTTCAACTTTACCATCAAGAACAGATTGGACGAAGTTCTTAAGATTTTCAACAGAAAATTCTGCCTCCATAGGGAATTTACCATCCTTAGTCAATGCACCAACAATTGGTTTGTCAGATTCTTTTCTTTCACCTAGTCCTATTGACTCGATTTCATCTCCAAATTCTTCTTTTGCTGAAACGGCAAAGTAAGCTTTTCGTTTAAATTCACTAGCTACTTTCAAAACACGATTTCTCCAGTATTGAGATCCTTTAGGATCCTTGACGTAGTCAATATTGTAATAAACAATGAATAGAGGACGTCTTGTGAATTGGAATAAGTTTCCTTGGGTACGAATTCCAGAAAGACCAGTTGATTCGTAGATAAGGAAATTCTTTATCTTATCAGTGTCATAATTTCCATCATATTTGTGTTCATGAGATTCAAATTTATTTTGAAGTTTCTTAGGTGTAAATACAACAATATCATCAGTGTATCCAAGTTTCTCCAAAAGGGCCTTGTCAGAAGTATGTCCAAAACGGAAACGGTCTCTTTCTGTATCAGCAACCTTGAGGAATGAATCCTTTAATTTGCTTTCAGATTCAAAGAATCCAATGACAGAGTGGTCCTCGTCGGCAATGAATTTTTCGTACTCGGCAACAGACTTTAATTCTTTTGAAGATGGACCTGATTGTCCGCGCATGTACTTAACGATTCCATCGGCATCTCTTGGTCCCTCATATTCACTAGAAAGGACACCCTTTCTAAATATTTTAAGTGTTGGGAATCCTTGAACCTTATGATCTTCACAGACTTTTTTCTCAACGGTACAATCGACCTTAACAAGTGTGACTGGTGGATCGTTAGTCTTCAATTTAATTGCAGCTTTATCAAATTCCGGAGCCAAGCGTTTACAATGTCCACACCATGGTGCATAAAACTTAACAAGTGCAACTTCGAAATCTTCAATTCTGTTATAGAAATTTGAATCAGTCAATTCAACTACGGATCCATATGTTAAAACAAAACAAGAAAAGGCAAAAACAGAAAATAGAAGCCTCATTTCACTAGGTATAAAGTTCTAACCAATCAAAGACTTTAGAATCTAAAAAAAAACCATTAATAGCTAGTAAAAGTGTTGAAAGATATAAGAATAATATATAAGACAACAAAGAATAGATACACAATAAAAATAAAATATATTCACAAAAAATAAAACACGTGTACCAATTAACTAGATACTACTTAACTCTTGAAGAAATCACTTTTTAGCATCTCAAATAAAAAGAACTACAACCAAATTGCAACAATAATAAAATATCCTGAACATGCTGTCTTTTTAGAGGCATATTCTAAAAAAATAGTGACTATTTAAAGAATAAGCATACTATTTTATGCAAGAAATAAAAATGAAAAGCGCAATAATATATTCGCATATAGTTATATAGGCGTGATCTTTTTTTTGCCATATCATTAGTGTACAACCATACGGCTGTATACACGTGTTCCGCATTATGTGTTAGACATTTTTATTGTAATAAGAAAAGTTGGATCAATGATAATCATTACTTTGGTAGGATACTTATCTTTTAGTAAATAAACAGAAAAAAATTCTTCCAATAGTAATAATTAAATTTCTTAGTCTTTAATATACGCGTATAGAGATATCAAAATAATAATGGTATAATGGAAATAGAAAGACCTTTGTTTTTACAGTAGCTAATTAATTCACTAAATACAAACGAAATGGTGTCTTCATCATATCAATAAAATTGTCATGGTTTTTTCATTTTTTATATCTTTATAAAGTATATAGAATTATTATTTGCACCACAGTGTTGACATCAGAATTTGAAAGTATCGCCACGTAGCTATCATTCGTGGTGGTGGCTGGATATGATTGGTTAAAAAGGTATGTAAAGTCTAAAGAACCACCCAATATTTTGATTAAATGTAATATGTTTAACTGACATTTAATAAGTTTATACTTCATCTCGTTAGAGATAATTTTTAAAGTATTTGAGAAAATTACTTAGAAGTACTTTAAGATAATAATACAACCTACATTTTTATCCTTAAAAAATAAGTCACAACAACGATGAAAAAACGATAAAGTCACTAAATATGGTGGTACAAGCTTTTTGTATAAAACAAATACATTTACTAAATTTCGGTGGAAAAAAAATTTAAAAAAAACAAAGTAAATAGTGCTTACCATCTACATGAAAAGTATATGATAAACACTCTCCCAACTATTTTCTTCAACTACTAAACAAATTGTTTATTTACTCTATATTTTGTCATATGCGTTGTATTGAATTATATATTTATCATTTACCATAATGAGAAGAATACCGATTATTTTAACATTATTTTTAATATATTCTGTGCTTCTAAATGCTTATGAAATATTCTGTAACCATCCTAATTTGCCATACAATAGTAATGTTACAGATAAATTGATATTACCGGTCAATTATACAGTCGTAACACGTATTACGAATTTTAAAAATAATGAAACTTTTAAAGTTATTGAAAGAAATTATACAAATGTTGCAACATGGACATTACATAGTACAAATGGTTTAAAAAAATGGATACTAGGTGAATATAGCGACTTTTCTATAGATAATTACACAATGAAGAATGAAAATTGTGAAAAATTACAAAGTTATCAAAATATAGAAGTATATGGCCTCTCAGAATCTATAAAAAAAACATTTAATATTACTATCGATTCAATAAATGAAATAATTCAAAAGCTTACTCATTATTCATATGACACTTCAAGCTTATTAGAAAATAGTAGGGTAATAAATGGTGTCGATTCAATCACGTGGATGGGATGTAAAAATATTACAAATAATGGTTACAAAGTTCAAGTACTGATAGCACATTCTGGAGAGAGAACTCAACAAAAACCATATGATTCATACTTTTCAAATCCTGTGCCCTATGAAGTTTCTATAATAGAATATACGGGTGTGTTTAAAAGTTTGAAATATTCATAATATTTTTTAGATATTAATAAAGATAACAAGAGTGAAGTCGAAATCAAATCAAATGTTGTATTATCAATTGTAGAATTAGAAAAGTCTTCAGAAAAAATAAAATATGATGATATTCTCCCACCAAGGATGTCATTTTGTAAAGGATTTCCAAACGTTACTCTTCCTTCAAATATTCCTAGTGATTTTGAGGCCAGATATAAAATTTACAATAATGTGGATAATAAAGTTAGCAACATTGCTATATTTTACAATAAGAAATATCAAATAAGTTCATATATATTAGAAGATAATTTTGATTTTGTTGTTCCGTTTGTTGGAAAATTTAAAGGAAAAGATAAGTACAAAAAAGTTCAAATTATTCAAGATTTTACTTATGGATACGAATATATACTTTCAACGGAGTATGGAACATGTTTAGACGTCAGAGGATTGTCAACTGATTTCATAAATACAGGAATATTAAATAATTTAATATATTTGAAAGGACCCAAAGATTTTATGCTTACTCCTTTAGGAAATAATTTCTACTATTACGGTTTAATTAGAACAAATATGAACCAAACTTTCGCATCATATGTATCTAATAATTTGAATAATGGCACGATAGAAGTTCTATATTTAAATAATGATTGGGAAATACCAGAATTTTCTGGCCAAATATTGCACACAATTAATTATAAATCATTAGATTTAAATTTTAAATTGGAGTTAATTTCGTTTAAAAATACAACAGAAGAGTCATTTTCTTCAATCAACTATGATGTTTCTCCATGTTTAGAAATAACAAGTAATTCGTATTACTATATTAAAATTAAAAATGCTACCACAAAAGTAGTTCAAAATCTTGGACTTCAAAACGTTTACGATGGTTTATCATATGTACTATCAAATACTTCACAAATAACTTCACCTTTACGTTTCACAAATCATTTTGTGAGAGAATCAGGTGGAGATGTAATGATTTTCTTTTCCATTTCCAAGAAACTGGATATTTCACCATCAAAAACAATAAATTTTAGAAATCAAACATCCATTGATGAAATTATAACGACTTTTAACAAAACATTAACATTAAGTGAAATTTCATTTAAAATCCACAACACTATACTAACTATTCGTCAAAATTCCTTAATGAAGGTTCCGAAAATAATACCTGACCCTGATCCAAGTAAATTTGTAGGATACACTGCTGCCTCATTATTTGTATCAGCATTCTTCTCATTTGCATTTGGTGTCCTTCTTGGTATTGGAGGAATTGTATTTCAGTGGAAAAAACATAGATTGTCAAACTTGTCTTATCAAATATTTGAGTAATAATTATTAATATAATATTTTACAAAACGTGTAATCTAAGACAATCGGTTTATCGTTAAGTTTTGTACTAATTTTCCTCTTTTCTATTTACCGATACATACTATACCAACTATTTCAATGCAAGAGTATAATTTTAATTTGCTTTTATTAAAATAAATTTTGCTTCTATTTTTTTTAAACTATTATGACTTCATCATCTATAAAGAATGCTACTGAACGTGCACTAAAGTATGTATCATCTGCATCACGAATTAAATTACAAGATCTTCGAGATAATCCTGGTGCAAGAGTTACAGGACGTCAATTGAAAAAAGCTCATAATCAACTTGGGCATACAATTGGTGAATTACAACGCGCTGCAAAACCACCTTTAGGTTGGGTTTGGGGTGACTTTTTTCGTCCATGGCATCGCATTTTTCCTGGGGAAAGGCATTTTAATGGTGATATAAATTTAAGAAGGGAATATCCACCTATATCTTTAATTGAATTGCAAAGATTAATTGATTTAAATTGGATTGATACAAATAAATTAATAGATATAACAACCTTGTGCAATACAAAACGTATAAGCATAGATCCAAATCAGAGGCAATTTGGAGTACAATTAAATAATGAAGGAGGAGAAATTTTTGCTGCAAAAGTTAATCTTGAAGTTCAATGGGCAAGTGAATATACTATTGCTATGATTGAAAAAAATGGCGGAACTATTAGAACTGCATACTATGATTTAAACTCGTTAGAATGTGCTGTTGATCCTAAGAAATGGTTTTTGTCAGGTAAGCCTATACCTCCCAGAAAAGCTCCACCTCAAAGTTTGATGCTTTATTATACCAATCCAAGAAATAGAGGATATTTAGCCGATCCTGCAGAAATCGAAAAAGACAGAATTGAACTAGCAAAGAAGTATGGATACACATTACCTGAAACTACAGGGAAAGCAACCGAAGTGAAAAAGCCGACGGAAGTTTTTTTAGGAATTGAATCTGGTTCAATTGTTAGTTTAAAGGATAAGAAAGTATTTGTTCCAACTGATTCAACATTGAAGAAATACTATACTGATGAATATCTCGCCGATTGGCAATACTAATTTTTTATGTTGTTCTGTTAGAAATTATTATATTTGTTAATTTAGGTACAAAAATTTATTATTAAAATGTTATAAAAATAGTAAAGTGAAATTAGAGTATTGTACTTTTTATTCTTTGAATTCTATCACTGTAGTATGCAACATCCTTCCAATGCTGGCTCTGTTTTTCTGATTCTTCTTTATCTAATTCGAAATACCCTTTTCCTAGTAGGGAAAATTTATTTATCGTTCCTATCCATTTAACGGCAATCCCATTAAAGATCATTTTGCTTTCAAATGAGACATTGCAATTGTCATTGCTAATTGTATATTGCGAAAGTTTTAAGTTTAAATTTATCCCTAATGAAGGAACGGTCTGAAATATTAAAATGTAGTTTAAATTCTAGATCTTACAATCGGGATAGATTTTTTTTCACAATTCTGCAAAAATGTTTCTTGTCTTTCTGATTCTCGTGCATGTAAACAGCCAACATAACTAATTGCAGTTTCACTACTTAATTGATTCAAAATTTGATCTTTTAAAAAAGCTTCCTCTTGTTTTTCATGTATTCTACTCATTTTTATAGTTTATAAATAATTATAAAGTAGAGGTAGTAAATAGTACAAAAGTATAAACAAAATGTATTGAAATCTCAACAAAACATTAAAAAGAAAATATTTGGAAGGTATTACAATATTAACCAACAGACTTTATTATTCTCTTAACTTATCTTAAAAACTTTAGTGTTTAACATCTTAGATGACATTGATACTTTTCAAACAGAAATAGACTATTCTTAATGTGTTCATAGTTTCAATTTATGTTTGTTAAATAAGATTAACTTAAAAACAACTATCTGAAGAAAGTTAACAAATAACTGTAATTGTATCAATTTGTTAACATGCGTGTCAAATTTCCTCATTTACTTTATAAAACCATAAAATAAAGTATTTTCCTTAATTCAATTTATTTGAAATTAAATCAGTACATAACTAAGTACTTTTTTTACAACTTTTGCATTATTAACAAATAATTTTTAAACAATATTAATTAATTAACAAATAATATATATTTCTTTATACATGTAAAATAATGAAAAAATATTTTATATATGTTTTTTTTAAATTACTTTTTTATATTATATTTTAATTTGTTCTTCTATTTCTATATTATACCTCTCCAAAATCCCAATTGTTCTTTCACTAATTATATAATTTTAAATTTTATTTCCATAGAAATAATGTATCACAAATACAACAAAAAAAACTATAATTAAGTTTGATACAACTTTTTCAAACATATTATACCACTGAACAGTTGTTCGAATAAAAATATATGATTCATAATTCTATTTCACAATAGCTTTAATATTTTTTATAAAGAGTAACAATTATTAAATGATGATTATTTTGTGCGTAAAGTTAGAAAAAAATGTTTTATACTAAAATTCGTATAGATGAAAATACTAAAATTAAATAGTTAGAGCATAAAGTTATCAGCAATGGTAAAAACATCGCATAGTAGAGTATTATGTGCCAAAAGCCAGAAAGCAATAAAAAGGCTGTTGGAATATACAGAGAGAATTATAAATAGATATTTACAAATTTTGATGTTTTGACAATAAAATAACTTTAAAAAAAGTATATCAATTTAATAATAAAGCTATAAAGTTAAAACAAATCTACAATTAAAAAGACTAAGAGAAGATTAGTGAAAATATTTATAAATTCAGAACAGTATATAATTGTAATATTGTGGAAAGACAAAATTCCATATAAAAACAAGAAATGAATATTCAACTAAGGAGTCCTTCAATGACGTAATGATGAACGGTAAAACTTTTATAATGTCAAGTTTTGATTAAGGAGAACAAAAGTTATTCTTAATAATATTCAATAATAAAAATTATCAATTAAATAAAATAATAATCAAATCAAAAGACTTGGGGGAATTTTTATGTATGTGTGTTGATTATGGAGCAAAAGCAGTGATTTTTAATTGAATGTGTTCTATGGATCTCTTTTTCAGTCGGTATTTAAATCAAACAATAAAAATATTTTTTTCTATGTGTACATAATTGGAAAATTTATACATATTGTTTGATTGCTTTTTACACTTCGACGATTCAAATCTTTTTTGCTAGAGATTGATAATAGGCTAGCTAATTTAGCTGATTGAATTGATGTTAAGTTAAAAATTTATAATAATTAAAAAATTTTTCAAAAGACATTTTGGACTAACTGTTTAAATATGTCCATCTGTTCTGATCAATCACACCAAGTTGTATTCTTTTAGATTGTGTTGTAATATTGTATCTTTTACTGCTGCGAATACAAACCGGATGTTCTCTGTGTCTGTAATACAAAAAAAACGTATTATTAATAATTATTATTAACAAACATACCAGTAGCACAAGTGAAATGTGAATAGATAATTTTATCAGCGTCAGGATTTAAATCAACAAACATTTTCAATATAAATTCTCGAGCAGCAATTGCATCTTTAGGAGGTCCGTCATATTCTGGAAAGTAATCAGCCAAGTGAGAATACATTATTTTTTCTTCCAGAAGATCTTTTTTATTTAAAAATAATATAACAGAAGAATTAGTAAACCAAGGATACGTAATAATGGTTCTAAATAAAGCTTTTGATTCTTCCATTCTGTTCTCGTTGTCAGATTCTACAAGTACCTGATCGTATTCAGAAAGTGCAACGAGAAACATAATTGATGTAACATTTTCAAAACAATGAATCCATTTACGCCTTTCAGATCGTTGTCCTCCAACATCCACCATCCTAAAAATAATTTGCTCCAAATCAAAAGGATATTCGATAATACCAGTCGTGGGAACACGAACTCGTAAGATGTCCTGTTCTGTAGGCAGATAATCAGGCACAGCTAACCGTCGCACATCACTCAAATAATATTTTGTGGAATCAGTAAGTTGATATTCCCGCCTTCTATCGTAGGCTTCCTGAATTCCACTGTCTTCCCAAAGATCTTTAATATAGGACACGTAAGGCTCTTCAAATGACGTTACATTTTCATAGTCTATCGCTCTTACTACATTCGCTTTATCTTCTGAATCTTCATTACCATAAGGAATTCCTAATGTGTCCATGGCACGAATCATGGATTGCATCGCCATAAAGACATTTTGAAAGACCAATCGAATGTGCTGCCGTTTGTCGTCTTCTGAGTATCCCTGACCATGAATGATGCGCATTTGTTTAATAAAGGTTGATTTGCCGGACTCTCCCGTACCTAAAAAAATTGAAATTATAAGAAGAAAAAATAGACAATCATCTTAAATTTTAATAAAAAAAAATATATTTATCTCATGTTTAAAATTGACTATATTATTTTTATTTTAATGAATAATTATTGTTCATTTGTCAAAAATAATTAGCTTCTCATAAATAACTTTTAATCGAAATTAAATATTTCAAATTAAAAACAACTACTAGGAATAAAATTTTAATAAATAAAAGTATTTTTTAAACTGATACATAATAAAAATCTTTAGTTCTTTATTCTTTTATCTTTCTTATTTTTTTTACTATATAAAAAATAAAGAGGCTTTTCATAATGTTATATATTAATGGTTTTCTTTTTATACTATTTTACTTGTATGAAAGTATAATATACGAGAACTTTTTCTGGATATATTTAAGTAACCGAAAAATTAAAAAGTACAAGACTAAGATATATATTATAGGTAAATATAATTTTTTAAAAATTAAACTACTTAATGTAAAACAAATGTTTGTCTTAGTATTTTTAAATCTCAGTAGATAATTATTTAAAATACATTATTAAAGTATAAATTTTTAGAGTTAAATAATTTTTTTATTAATTAACTTACCCAGTAATAAAAGTTTAAGCTCACGTCTGGCATTTCGTTTATCTCTCTGTAATTGTTTTTCAATTTCTTGATTTATACGCTTTTGTTCGCGAGCTTCCTCGCTTAAACAACAGGCCATGGGGCCGTCTTTGACGACCTGTAACAAAGAGGTTAAATGTTTTGAAATAGAGATTAAAAAATTTAACAGGGTTTCAATCATGTAGTTATGCTTATAATCAACGAAATATGACTGTTAAAATTTATTTTTCCCCAAATCCAGCTTCTAGATATTTTCAGATTGAATATATCTATATATTATATATATATAAATATATATATTGGTATCAAAATTTTTTGAATAATATTTCTCTTCTTCTTAACTTTTCAAATTATAGATAATGCGTTGTAAACATGAAGAAAGTAGAATAAATTGATTAATATTATTAAGTATATTGTGAAGAGTTCTTTTAAATACAAAATTAGTAAGATAGAAATTATTAATAAATACACTATATTATGTTAAACAAAATCTATGATATCCAAATAAATATATGTTAAAAGATTTATACTAGTGAATGTATTATTTTGTTGATGTTTGCGTCGTCGTCGTCATCATCAAGAAGTAATACTTGGTGTATTATTATATTCATCTATCTTATGTATATATAAGATAGAACGTAATGAAGAAAAGAAAATTACGGGGCAAAATATAAATATATGTAGTTTTGGTGATATACAACTGCTGCCTGATAGTGAAGATCAACAAATGTTAATAATAATAAAAAGGAAGGAACAGGCTAGAGAATTTACTTGTATATACAAGATGAGCTGTCATTCATAAGATGATCCATCCAAAATTGTATAATAACATAAAAATGTAAATATTCTATCACTTCTTCTGGATAAGTAAAATAAAAATAAAATATTAAAAAAGAAACAAAAGATGTTGTATTGAAGTACTATAAATAAAACTAAGTATATGTTTAATATTTATAAAAAAAAATATGTTCGTAAAAAAGTAATCTAAAACTTAGAATCAACTTATAAACCTCTTATATAATATTTTCATAAAATAAATCTATTGAAAATGACCTATAATATATTAAAAGCAGTTGTATGAAAATAAAATACTCAAATTTATGTTTTATACTTTTAATAAAAATATTGGTAAATCGAACAAAAATGTATCTCTTGTATAGAAATTTATTAAATATCGAATAATGATATAAATATATATAACGTTATATAAAAATATTAACGTCATAGAAATGAATATACCTTTAAGTACGTTAAACATCTACTTAACTTTATAGTATACTATCATTAATTTATAAACAAAATTGTTAAAATAAATTACAAATATTTATGATAAAATTGGATATAAATTGTAAAAGGAAAATAATACACGAAAATAATTTGATGAAAACCGTTTTTATGTTTCAACGTTATTATCATTAATCTAAAACCTATGTATATCAATAAATAAAAAAGAGAAATTAAACTACCCTAATAAAAAAACTGTACGTATAAAATAAAATTTGAAAGTGAAAAGTATTAATAACAGAACACATTAGTAAAACTTGCAATTTATGTATGTAACAATCGAATTTAATGATAATTCTAATACCCTTAACAGAAGTTCATATTTCGTTTTTAATGCATTTTTAAAACTACATTATATTAGAAAAATAATTTTTTTTAATATTCAATTGAAGCATGATTGAAAATAATATTACTTCTAGTACATTAAATACAATGTACATTTACTCATTTTTACAATATTATGAATGAGATTCACTTTTAAAAAATAGTCAAAATTGAATCTCATTAAAATAAAATTTCTATATAAACTGACTTTTATCAAGTACGCCAAGCAATTGATTCTAAAAAAGAATAATACTAATTGTAACTTTTATAAATTAAAAAAAAAAATTACCATAAAAATAGTTACCAGCTAATTTCTTAGTCGTCGGCCGGCCGGTCTTCGCGATCGATCCTTAAAGAAGATACTGGTGATTCTTCCGGGCCGTGACGAAAGAGGTCTCTCGTAAGCGAGATTTGTGACAAGGCAGTGGTTAGGGCTTGTATATTGAAGATCCGGAAGAAGCCTAAAATAACAAAGTTTAAATATATATTATTGACTTGTATATATATAAGTAAGAAACAACATCATTAAAGTATGCAAAAATTACAAAAAAAAATATCATACAAGATATGTGAATTGACAATATATATATAGTCTTGCGGCAGAATTTCCTAAAATTACTTTTAATGATATTAACTCGCTTTATTTCAAAATAGATAAAAAAAATAATAATTAGAGTAAATTCTAATATTAAAAAATTTATTTATCTAGAAAATTACTTTTGTTTAAATTTGTTTTGAATTGTATTTTTTTTATTGTAATCCATACAGTTATAAACATTTTTTTAAACTATTAATAAAGTGGCTTCTGGTTGCGTTCATCAATGCAATTCTTAATACGCCGTTTGCGTGTCACTAAATAAGATGGCATAATGATGAGGTTTAACTATATCTAAGATATGCCATGAGTGATGTTGTACAACTAATCTAATATCTTTTAGGGGGTCAATTAACATTAAGCATCTCCCTACATAGTACACATAGGTTGATGTACTATTATCATTATAAATAATTTTTAATGTCTTAATAATAGATCAATTTAAAATAGCTACTTTAGAAAAATATAGCTGGAAACAGTTCTCAAATAACAATTGTCTTTATAAAATCCAATAATAATATTAAAATTAAAAAAAATCTCTTCTTATTATTTTAATAAATAGTATAATATTTTATAATGTTATTTCTTGATACAAATGAATAATTTACTTTAAATTATTTAAAAATATTATAGCTGCATAAAAAAGGTTAAATAAGAGAGTATATAACAAAAATAATAAAAAAGTATTGATTATTAGATATGTAGTAAAAACTAAATAGAGTTATAGAAAATTAAAAGCTTTACAATATTAATTTTTTTTCTACTCTTATTTTTAAAATATTAATAAAAAAAAATTGAAAATATATATTAAAGATATTAAGAGTAAATATAAAAAATTTAAAAAAGTATTTTGATGTCTAGAAACATTTATTAGATAAAAAAATGTAATCGAAGATATAAAAATAAGTAAAATTGTTTTTAAGGAGAAATAATTATATGACATTATTAAGGTGCAACAAATTACTTTTTTTAGGGTATTCTTAAAAAGGTATATATATAGCTATATATATTTATAATATATCTATATATATTATATCTATGTATGTGCAATAATAACAATAATAATAATATACATATATATAAATATATTGAAGGCAAAATAAAGCTGGTGCTATAATGAAAGATAAAAGGTTACGGCGAGACGAAAGCCTCTCGTTTGATGGTACAACAGCCATACCCATAGAAGCAGCAACGCTGACAACATAATATAGTGTATAGATGATGTGGTCGATTGAAGATGCATCATTATAAAAAAAGAATGCGGCGGTCGCTAAGGACGAAACATCTGCTATTCTGTTACCCATTAGCTGACTAATAGATGCTATGATTCTCATCTACAATCCTTATATTAAAGAACAAACTAATATAGTAGCAGGAAGAGATGGAGAACAAGTGGATATAGAATGTTTATTGTTGGACGATGAATTATAGTTCGATTCGTTAACATATACAAATTACAACTTTCTCTTCCCTCAATGTTAATAGGACCTCGCTACTAGTTACATTTATTTTTAGTCTATATTTGTAGGCTGTTTTAATCTGCCGCCTATAATTGTTTGCGATAATAAATAGTACCACAACGTATAAGTAAAAAGCGTTAGTGAAACGCACATCAAAGTAGCTGGTTGAGAATGCTAAGCTACTTCTCACTGGTAAAACGTTGTGTTATAGTCCTCCTTGGTATAATGCGTTAAAAATAGAACTAGGAGAGTTCAATCAGAGTTTGCTAACAATTGTTTAGGTTCTTAGCTCTCGCTACACTCTATAATGCGTACTTTTGATAGTCTTTTTCTGCCAGTGCTTGTTTTATTTTCATTGCCGACTTAGCTTTATATTTAAGTATAGTTCTCCTCTTAGCTACTAAATTGTGAGGGAGAATTTGTATGATGACCGCTGTAAGGCTTATTTTTGCTTAATGAAAGCGCACATAAGAAAAATATATGTGCTCTAGAAAATAAACTGTTTTGGGATCTGGAATTTTTTTTCTAAAAAATAGTGTAATTATAAATCACCTTGTAAAAATATATATATACATATTAATATGAAAAATTAAACATTTTTTAAAGTGAATAACATTTGTTTGCATTACCAATAGAAAACTTTAAATTTGATGATTGAAAGTGAATTTACTAATAAATAAAATGGATTTGTTAATTTTTTTTCAATTAAATTTATGTAAAATTTTTCTACAGATTTTATGAAGAAGTTGAATAAATTTATCTTACAAAAATCATCTTCACAATCAGTAAACCTTATTTTTTATTCATATTTTTTTACTTATGATAATTTGATATGGCGATTAGACATAAAAATTAGAACATAACGTAGTTTGTACACATAACATCATAAAAAGAAGTACTATCTAGTAACATAACACTCGTTACTGGCATGGTGGAGTTTATTGAGAAAGTAAGGATAACCTCAAATTGGCATATATAAGACAGCTATTAACACAATAAATTCTTTACTCTATATTATTCTGGGACCGTTATATAGTCTTTCTTTGTCAGTAATACAACAAGAACTTGTAGATTTTATCGTTTTATCTAATTTATATATATGTCTAAATTTTTTCAAAAACTATATGCAAGTAGTTGTTATATTTGAGACTTTTTTCTTAAGATACAATCATTAATATTAATGATATGTTCTAAATTTGTAATAAAATTTAGCTGTAAAATAGAATTAAATAAAAAAAAGTTTTAAAAAGATCGAATTGTCATTAAATAAGAAGATAAATATCTAAATTATAAAAGAAGAAATAATGAATTAAAATTAATAGTGGAATAATCCTTATAAGAAATAAAATATCTTTTTATTGTATTACTTTTACTTTCTTCCAAACTAACAGCATTTTCTATGTATCCTATTTGCAAAATTGCCTCTTTCTATACTTGAATAATCTTAGAATGAAAACCTCTAATAGTGTACTAAAAATTTAATGCCAATAATATTGTGCTTGACATAAAAGAAAACAAAAATGTTTCTATGGTAAATAATGTTCCTATAAATTTTTACAACCTGTATAAATAATTTCTGACATAAATCAACTACTAGTATACTAAATTAATTTTAAAATTGATGAATTATCAATTTTAACATATAATTACTTCATAATAATATTTTGGTAGATTAAAAATGAAATTAGAATAAATAATTATATAATCCAACAATAAAAGTTATTAAATAAGTACTTAAAAACATTTAACATTGTTGCAATTATTAAATGACATATTATAAAAATGATAACTGATCATCATATTTTAAAAAAGACAATTTCTACTTAATCAATTACAAGTTAAGTGTTTCTTATAAATTGATCTTCATATCTTTCAACAATGATTAAAGTCGGCATTTGTGCTAAATCTTTAAAAACAGAAGATACATTTTTAAAGAGTAGTTAAATAAAATTGACATAAAGGAACTACCCTTATTTTATACTTCTGGTATTATCATCAATTCAAAAATCTTTTTTATTGTTATATTTTTACTATAATTTTATAATACAATCTTAATTTTGTAATTATCTCAAATTCTATTATTAATTTCTTTCAAGTGAATATTAATTTAAACAAGTGTCATAGAAAATTTTTTTAAAGAGAAAGTATTTAAATAAAATACTATTGTCTTTGTAAATCATTTGTACTGAAAATATATTTTTAACATAAATACTTTTCTTTTCATTTATTTATTTACGAGTAACATTATAATAAATGTTTATGTTACTTTAATATAAATAAAATTTTGCTAAAAATGGCTTATAATATTTTATTATTACCATTATATTTGTTTCCATTGTACATTCAATGGTGTGTTGATCATAAAAATCTACAGCTAGATAATCAAAAACTTAATTCAGTTAATGTTAATTCCAATAATAAACAATTAAAAATATCTTACAATAATAGTGGTATTTTTGTCAATGACAACTTTTTGTCTTATGGACTTAATCAGCCAATCAATGAATTAATGTTAAAATGTAGAACTAATTATCAATTGGAGCTCTTATTTAATAATAACACATCATATACCATTATTTCACCATATTTGTGTGATTCCAATTCAATAAAAAACAGTAAGTTTTGTTGTTTTATGTTAAAATTTTATTAACTATCATTTAAGCACCATTTTATTTGGATTACCGAATACTTGATTTTACAGAAATTCTAGTACAAAATGGTAGAATTTTGAAAGAAAATGACTGCTCGTAAGTGATTTATAAGATATCAAAGGTTCTTTATAATGATTAATGAAGATACTTAGAAATTTTTACCATATGTACAATGATTAATTAGATAATTAGAGGTCCAATAATTTTTATTAATTTATCAGAACAATGACTAAGAAATTATTGAGATTTATTTAATTTTATTAATTACAGAAGTAAAAATAGCAAAAAAAGATTAATGAGGTATTTATTCAATGACGACAAAAAAATCCCTCTTGTATTTGTTGGAGATTCAATAAAAGTTCCCGAAGGTGATAAAGTATCTATTACGTGGAAGAATTTTTATGTATTCCCTGAACATCAAAGATTTGGTTTAAAAAATTCAGAGATACATTTTACAGTTATTGATTATCCATCTCACGGTTCATTGCAATATTCAAACGGCATATTAGCGAATAATTTTAGTTATAAAGATTTACTAGAAAACGAAATTTTCTACAAACATGATGGAAGCCAAATATCAAGAGATTCATTTGATATTCAGGTTCAGTTATTAAAAAAAAGAGATGATTTACTTAATTATATAGATTTCAATCAAAGTACATTAACTATATATATAGAAATAATAAATGTTAATGATCCACCAATATTAGAGTTAGCTAATAATGAATACTCAATCATTATTCCTGAAGGTTCAAGTCGATTATTGTCAACAGATCAATTAATTGTCTTTGATGTAGATGATCTAAACAACGATGTATATATTACTTTATTAGAAGCACAAGGTGTTCTTCTTCAAACAGCTTCATCATCAATCATTACAAATTTCACACTAAATCAACTAATAAATCATCAGGTATATTACTTTTATACATTTTATTTAGAACATCGAATATAAATTATTTTATTATTTTTAGATTTTTATAAGTGACGATAAAAGTGATTTAAGTTATCGTTATATAAAATTACAAGCACATGATAGATTTTCAAGCTCAAATATTTTAACTATAAATTGTTTGATTAAAAAGTTAATTTTTAATGTTATTTATAATACCGGAATTTCTGTTTCACATAAATCATATCAGACAATTACTCCAAAAAATTTGACGTATAATCCAAGTATTAAAGATGTTTGTGATGTAGAGTATCAAATTGTTGATGAACCTTCGTTTGGAATAATTGAATGTCTTGAAGATGTTGGAACATTTAAAAAGTGTCTAAAATTTGAACAAAAAAACATCAACCAAGGAAAAGTTAGATACAAGCATATAACTGATGGTAGACCTTTAAATGATACTTTTAATTTTGTTGTAAGTTTTTTCATAACTTTTTTCCACTAAGTATATTCATGGTGTTTCATAAGTAACTCTTTTCCCAAAACATCCAACTAAATACTTGCTTCATTCTTAAAATGAAGTATATCGTTATAGTCGTTTTGTAGTAAAAAAATGTGGTTCAAGAATTTATCAATATCATAAAAATATCCTAAGTCACGATTAAGTTAGAGGCTTTCAAATTTGAAGTAAAAATTTTACATGCAAGTTAAAATTTAATATACTTACCGTATTCAAAAACATAGGAAAAGTAATATATTAATTTTTCTATAAAGGTATAAATTCAGTGGTATTCTTATAATTAGATTTTTCTTTTAATTAGTTTTAATTGAGGTTATTATACTTATTCTATAAAGCTTTTTTTAATTTACCAGTATAGTAATGAAATTTTTTTAAAATATTTTAACTAAGCTTTAATAATTAAAATGCAACGAAAGTGTGGTAAAAAAATTTTTTTATAACTAGTAATTTAGAGAAATTAGTAACTTTTAGGATTAATATAATATTATAGGTATAATTAAAAAAGAAGTTATGCTTTAATTAATATAAATAATCATATTTACCGTTTTATTATGAATAATATACATTTTTAATAGAAAAAAAATTACATAAGATTTAAAAATGTATAACAAAATTTAAGATTTAAATATTTTATTGAAATTTATAACATTATGCCTCATAGTTTTTTGGCCACAAATTGACTATAATTTTATATTTTTGTCAAAAAGTATAAAGCTATTGCACTAGATTTGTGATCGTTACCAATAGTACCCACTGTAAATAAATGCATTTATTAGTAGATAAAAATGGTTAAATGTTTCAATTTGTGAGAAATAATTATGCTACAATTTAGAAACCATTTTAAGCAAACGATTTTCTATGAAACTATTATTAAATATAAAAATACAGTATCTGTTCGCCAGATTATAGTGTAATTCTTTAAATTTTATAACACAACATATAATACAAACAACTTAATCAATAAATAAAAATTTTAAGAATTTAATACGCATTAGTGAATTTTTTTTATCAATGATTCAATGCTTTAAATCATTTTACATAAATCTAAATCATAGATATTATATAGTGAAAACAATATCGTGCATATAAAAATTTAATAAATTATGCTGCCAATGTTATAATTAGATTTTTTTGTTTAATTATATAAAAGAAATTGCAGATCCTAAATTACTGTAATTATTAAAATATCTATGCTATAGATATTTTTTAGTAGAAAGGAAAAATTTTTCACTAGTTTAACATATAATCAAGTATTTTTTTAATAATTATATAAAAATTAAAAATTTCTCGTGTTTGATAAAAAAGGCGGTACCACAACGATTTCGTGGTGTAGTCGGTTATCACATCTGTCTAACACACAGAAGGTCGGCGGTTCGAATCCGCCCGAAATCATCCTTTTTCAATTTTTGTCATTTCAGATATCCTGTAACAATATAACAAGTCAAACCGAAGTTTTTCCCGTGAAGTTTGTTCCCTTGGAAATAAATATTTTTAACTTTAAACCACTTATATTAAACAATACGGAACAAAGTTATCTCGAAAGATCTAATTTAGTAGTAACGACAAATCCACAAGTTTTTCAACCTCATGAATTAGTTTACTACATTGTGGAGCCTCCCAAATTTGGTATTTTATCTCGTAAAATTAATGATAAAAAGAATAGAAGAATAGGAGTATCATCAAATTTTACTCAAGAACATATCAATAATGAGTTAATTAATTATAAGCTCCATTTTGTCCAGTATTCTGTTGTTAATGATTATTTTATTTTTAAAGTTTTGACTCCAACGAAAACTTCTGAGATCAAAAGATTTGACATTTCTTATATTCCAGGTGGAAATTCAATACAGCTTGTTAATAGAATAATCTCTGTAGAAAAATTTGGTAAACAGCAAATTCCGAAAACCTCTTTATGGTTAGAAACATCCGACGATAATGATTTTACTTTCACTGTTATCGTTCCTCCCAAATTTGGTAAATTAAAAATAAATGATAATATGAAGGGATTGATAACACTGAAAATGAACAACTCATTTAGTTCCGATGATATTATAAATGGAAAGTTATATTATGAACATGGCAGATTTAGTAACTCAAAAGACGATATATATCTAATTGCCAATAGTATTTATAAAGGAAATTCAAAAATTCCTTTTTGGCTGACTTTTCATATAATTGAAACAGCCAAGTCATTGGAATTGTTAAAAAATGAAATATTTGAAATTAATTTACAAATTAATAAAGAAAGGACTCTTTATCCATGGATGTTTACAAAAAAGAATACAAGGAAATTAACCTATAAAATACTGTCAAAAATGGAAAGTTTCAAAATAATGTCTAAATCTAACAATAGAAAAATAATTTCAAGTTTTAACAATAAAGACCTGGAAAACGGAAGTTTGTTAATAAAACACAGTGGTACCAAATTAGTTGAAATAATAAAAATATCTGTAAATAATGACTTCTTAACTGAAACAATAAATGTTAAAATTTCTGCTAAACCTCCATCACTTGAAATTGTTAAAAATATTATAAAGTATAAGTTAGATACAAGCAATTATTTTAACTTAGTTTCAAATGAGAATTTACTATCCATTTGCAATTTGGACACAGATTTGGAGGAAATACAGTATAGTACATTAGAAAAAAACGGATTTTATTATTTGAAAGATGGTCAATTTAACGAAGTCCTTAAATTTTCACAGAAAGAAATTAATGGTAATAAAATTTATTATAAATCATCGAAATGGCCAAATAAAATACCAATCGAAATAGTGTGTAAAAACATTAAAAAATTAAGCACTGTTTACTTTGAAGAAAGTAAAAACGTAACGAATTTCTCACTTAATGAAATATCATCATTAAATGTTTCTTTTGCGTCAATTGAAAAAATAACTATGAATGTTATTTCAACTAATAATAAGAATAACATTGTTTATGAAATTGTAGATTTCCCTAAATATGGAAATATTGCTTTAGATATAGGAAATTATTCGAAAACACCTGAATATAATAAGGAATCTACAAATCAGATTTCGTCATCAATCCATTCAAAGATTGAAATTAACAAATTTTCACCAGAAGATTTAGAATCTAAAAATATTTTTTATATTCATAAAGGAGATAACAACGATATAGTGAAAGACAATTTTTCTGTGAAAGTTCATGAAAAAATGTCTACTTTTGGCCCCTTTAAAGTGATAATTAATATAAAATATCCAGATATTCAAAAAATACCGGTTGAGCTGTTCATAGAGTCGAATTTTAAGAAAAGTATGCAAGAAATTTTACAATCATATTACCATTATTCAGATGACAATAATATAGTTTTTAAAATAATCAAACAACCTACAAAAGGGAAAATAATAAAAGAAAAATATCTTATTGAACAGAATGAGTTTATAAATGAATTTTCTGATGATGAATTGAGAAGAAATGAAGTATTTTATAGCACAGAAGATAGTCATAAAGTTAAAGGAAGAGATAAATTTGTCATAAGGATATGTTCTACGAGCAATAAAAAATGTGAATTGGACTTAGAATTTACTATTTTTATAAGTTCTTTAGATGTAAAAATTCCAGAAGTTTTAAAGAATGAGAGATTAATTGTTTGGAGTAATAATGAACCTTTCACAATAACAAATAAACATTTGTTTGTACATGATGAAGATACATCACCGAAAGATATTATATATTCAATAGCTAAAGTCATAAATGGGTTTGTATCATTATCCACTAACATTTTGAAACCAATAAAGTATTTTACCCAAGATGATATTAATTCAAATTTGATTCAATTTACACTAACACAAGATTCGACTGGTGGATTTTCATTTACGGTATCAGACGATGTGAATAGAATTGAAGCAGAATGGTTTACGGTTGAAAAAGTGATTAAAAATAGCATTGTATTTGAAAATAATGCAAGACTTTTCACCTATCCATCTGGAAGAGAATACATAACAGCAAACTTGTTAAAAGTAGCTTATTTAAATGCGTCTAATAATGATATAATTTATCATATTTCTAAGCAACCAAAACATGGAAATATTTTATTAAACGGTCAAAAAACAAATTTATTTACGCAACTTGATCTAATCAACAAAAATGTAATTTTTGAATCAACTAACAAATACCAAAAGCATTGGATTGTTAAAGATTATTTTCTTTTTAATATGTCTGTAAATGGTAAGGTTTTTTCTGAAGTAGAAAAATTTAGAATTGCCATTACATATGCTTTGATTCAACAAGATAAACAAAATATGTTTATACCAACATCAAAGATGTACGTTAGTACTAATGGTTCTTCAGTACTAACACAATCACTTTTAAACATAACACAAATAGTAAAATATTTATCAAAAGAAAAATTGATATTAGGAATATGGAAACCTCCCAAGTTTGGAATGATAAAATTTTTTAAAGGACCCCTTAAAAGTGATAAAATCATTGGTGATGAGATATTCTTTTTGGATAAGTATATTTACTATGAAAACAATCAGAATAATCAAAAAGTTGATAATACGTGGTTTTCTCTTTGCCCTGAAAAAGAATGCCATAAAAGAGGAACTAAAATGAAAATTCATCTCCCAATTGAAATAATATTTCCAAAGATAAAAGAAATTAAATTTGAAAATTTTGAAGATCTTATATATGTTAATGAAACAGGTATTAAAGTTTTGAACAGTCAAAATATAAAAGTGACACATACTTTCTTGTCATCTTCAAATTTATATTTTACAGTTAATAAATCATCGAAAAATACAACAGATATATTTGTAGATGACAAAAAAAGTACTACATTTTCACAGAAAGATATTGAAAATGGCATTGTTACATTAAGAAAATCGCCAAAATTTACCGAATCATTTGATTTATTACAAATAAATATAGGAGGACACAATAGAGTACTGAAAGTTATTTATCAATCTACAGAGATAAAGTTTCTTAATCAATCAAATATCGAGTATTATCAAGGTAAAACATACGTGTTACTCAATCAAACACATTTTAATGTTAAAAATCTTGTAAATAGGGAAAAAATTATTTACAACGTAACAAAAACTCCTGAAAATGGAACTTTTTATAGAGTCGACGGTGATAAAGAAGCACTAACCTTTTCTCAAAAAAGTATTGACAATGGAGAAATTTTATACGCACAAGTTAATATGAATGCTTTTCAAGATTACTTTGAATTTTCAATAATCTATGATGGAAACGAAATTTTGAAATCAAATTCTAAGATAACAATTATACCTACTATTGATTACAAACCATTTACTTTGGAGGGAGGAACAATGTCTAACATCGATATAAATTACATTAATGCTTCAACTTTATCAGAATTATCACCCAAATTTTATGTTATATCAAATCCACTTTATGGAAAATTAATTCTCAACGGTATTACTCCTTTGAATGAATCTGTTAGATTTTTTACCTTTAATGACATAGTAGAACACAGGTTATTCTATGATGCTTATGATTCAAAAAAGAATATTGTTGATAACATTCAAATTGAATTGAAAGGTGACTCAATACAACCAGCCAGATTCAACTTTACAGTAAATATAACACCTACATTGATAAACTCATATAAAAAAGATTCGAATACCACAAAGAAACCTCACGAGACAGAAACAACCAACAACAAACCATCAATTCCAAAAATTCAATCTGATACAGACACTAGCAACTTTTCCGTTATAATTGCAGCATGCGTCATCGTTGTAGTATTTTGTATAATATTTTGTAGAAAATCTCCACTCAAAAAAGATGAACCACCTCCACACACATATCAATTAAATGTTGACCAGAATCCAAATTTGTACAGAAGTTTAGAGGCCTTGCAACTCAGTAAACAGCTCGCTAATAAAAACATGGCATCCCATAAAGTACCGTCAGCAAATTTGCTAGAAAATACAGTATATGCAAAAATAGGGGAGCAAAGAAGATTAGACAGTACAACTTTATCACCCAAAGTTGTTAGAAAAGGTGTAACACAATTTGAATTACCCAATGAACCTAGAAAAGTAAAAATTTTACAAACATTTGACCCAACTAGAGAGGCAAGCAAAGACGATGTGCCAAATAGTCCTTATGTTTCGTTTTTACCAAAAGAAGCTGTCAAAATACACAAGACCAATTCCGAAAACAATTCACACTCGAGAAAACCATCAGGAAACACTACTTTGAAAAAAGATCAATACTGGGTCTAATTTTAAACTATAATTCTTATTTTTTTATATTTAATTTTGTTAATAACAATAAAATTCGTTTACTAACTCATCTTAGTTATGTGACATCATTGTTTGATAGAAATCTAATATTCCTAACACGACAACAACCACATGCATAGAGTTAATTTTTTTTTATTTATTTTCCGTATGGGACTACACATTGGTATCTCAGATATCGTAAGTTTTGAGTATACTATCTCCAATATTGAATATACTTACGCTTTAGGTATAAACAATTTCTAACTTTTTGAATGATTGCTTTAGATTTTTTTCATCTATGATCTTCTGAGATAATTTTGTATATAATATCTAATTTTTTAAAGATATGTTTTTTAATAATGTCAACCTATAGATTTTCATCGTTTTTTTTGATGCGATGACATATGTTATGTATATGGGTGGATAATCATCCTTCTTCACAATATTTCAACGAGTACTGTTGGAAGTTCCGATAGTTCCCACCTTTATTATATTTTCCGCAGTCTTCTAATTTTGTATTTTAGCGTTTTTTTGAAACAAAAAGTTTATTTCATTATCGCTCTATTGGCTGTGATTTATTTTACACCTCCTACGTTTATAATTGTTACTGGAATTACTTTGTAGTCATGTCTGGAGCTCCAACACCATATATTGGCAGTAAAATAAGCTTAGTGTCAAAATTAGACATTCGTTATGAAGGTATATTGTATACCGTTGACACTAATGAAAGTACAATCGCTTTATCCAAAGGTACTAGTTTATCGATTTTAAAATAATTTCTTTTTGTTTTTTAGTAAGATCCTTTGGTACTGAAGATAGACCAACATCAAATCCTGTACCAGCTAAGGATGAAGTTTATGAGTACATTATTTTTAAAGCTTCTGATATTAAAGATTTAATTGTCTGTGAAACTCCAAAACCTGTTCAAAGTGTCGGAGGACTTTACGATCCGGCTATTCTTCATGTTTCTAAGGAAGCTGCCCCTGCTCAGACAAATCAATCTCCAAAGACTTCAAACAATGAATCTTCTGGAGAGAAAACCAAAAAGTCTACTAAGGAGGCCGATGTTACTAAGAGTGAGAGGGTTAAATCAGTCAAAAAGGAGACTTCTAAACCAGTTCATCGTGAGAGCGGTGGGAAACAAAGTCATGGGAACAATCGAAACTTTGGATCTAGAGGTAATTACCGTGGTGGATCTCGTGGGGGCAGGTTTAATCACCGCGAAAAGTTGAAGTTTGACTCTGACTACGATTTTGAGAAAGCAAATGAACAATTTAAAGAAACTCTTAGCCACCTTACTAGTGATCTCGGTAAGACATCAATCCATGATGGTGACAAACAAGAGGAGTCAGAAAATGGATCAAATATTGCTTTATCAGATAGTAAATCTGGATCTGAGGAAAATGCCAATAAGGAACCATGTTACGATAAACAAAGTTCTTTCTTTGATTCAATTTCCTGTGATGCGTTAGAGAAACTCAAGGGGCAAAATTGTCGCCCTGATTGGAGAAAAGAACGTATGACAAACCAAGAAACATTTGGCCATACGGCTGTTCGTGCTCTTAATTACAGACGTGGACGTGGTGGATTCCGTGGCTCCAACAGAGGAGGATCAAATTTTCGTAAAAATGAAGGCAAAGGAGGTAATGGCCGTTTCAACAGTGGTGGAAAACACTACTACAGCCAAAAACGCTACAATAGTAACAAGGCTCAAGCTGTTGAAACAAAATAAACACTGTGTAGAAAGATGGTAGATAAGGGTTTTTTTTCTTCAGAAGTCGACCTGTAACTTTTATACTTATTATTTTTTATCACTTTGTTAACCCACATCATCTTTGGTTGCAGCACAGTTCTTCAAACCACCTTTTCCGGTTTGTATCATCTGCACAGTATTGTTGTAATATTTTCTACGTATTTTTTTTACCCTCGCGACGTATAATTTATTATTACTTCATAATTATTTTAAAGATGATTACATTAATTTTTATCAAGTTGACAATCGGAAAAGATCTAAATTAACACATAATAGTCTATTTGATTTTTATTTATGATAATAAACTGTTAATAATAATATACACTGTCTACTAAAATTTTTATTCACTTAAGTCTGCAGATATTTTCGTTCCAAATAAATTTCCTGGCTTTGGTGGTAACTGAGGTGGTTGATGTTGGCCAATAGTTGTTTTTGAATATCTTGGAAGTAATGGTGGTGGTGTTGATGAATTCTTAACTGAATGATTTATATTTCTTGTGAGGGAGTTTGAATTGTTTGACGAGTATGATACTGAAGAATTCGTCATTCCATCTTCCGCCAATGATGATTGTGAGTCGACAGGTGAAGAGGTTGTATTTGTCGATGATAAAGGAGGCAAAACTGGGATTTTTTGCGCGTTAAAATTGTAGTTTTTCATAATGGGTGATTTTTCATGTTCGTGTTCATTTGAAGCATGACCAGAAGGTAAAAAGGCATGCCTCTCCGGTAATGGTGATACTACGTTTTGGCTATTTACGTTCTGGCTTGATGGTACCGCGGTTTCATTATTTGTTCTACTTTTCAAATTTCTAGGTGCTTTAGGTCTTCCAGGATTCAAATTAGGTAATGGGGCAGACACGGGAAGAAATGTTAAAGATTGAGAATTATTTGAACTTTCATTTGGAGTTTCAATTGATCGTGTACTTTTGCCTATTGAATCTAAAATTATTTTTATATTTAAATGTAAATATTCAAACCTACTATTTCTTAGATTGGACATTATTAATGGTGTAGAACAATTATTTCTTCTAAGCATTTCATAATCTGGATTAGGCCGCGAATTTTCAAGCATTTCCATAAATTCCTCACACATGTCTCCAACATTATGCCATTTAAATTCTCTAAAACAATCAAAAACGGCATCACGTAATTGTTGCTTAAGGAGATATTTAACAGGATTATTTTTCACCTTTCTATTAAACCCATATTCGTAATGTGTAACTTCTTTTAACTTATCAATTGAGCATAAAGATTCTTTTTCATATAAAGGAATTATTGTTTCTATAAAATGTTCTATGTTATTATTAATAGCAGCATTAGAATTTTCTAAGTTAAAGTCTTTAACAGATGGAATAATATCAGATAAATGATAAAGTATATCTTTTTTTTCCTCACTCAATTCTCCGACAAGATAAGACATTTTATGTTGAAATCTTCTAAATGTTATATGACATTTTAACATTTCTTTTTCTTTTTTCATACGATTTCGAGTCAAAAGATCTTCTATTTGATAAAGAATAGAGATAACTTTTGTTTTTTCTGGCCTATTCATAGCCTCTGTAACATCGTGAATAGGATATGGAATTGATAATAACTGATGATTTAATTTTAAACCATGCATAATATCAATAAATCCTTCCAATGAAATTTGATTCCTATCCAATAATAAAGTTCTTAATGATGTATTAACTTGAATAGCTTTTGATAATAATCTAACTGTATATTGGCCTAACTCATTATTAGATATATCAAGAGTGTGTAGTGATTTAGACCATCCTAAGTTATTTATTAAAACATTAATTGCACTTCCGAGTTTACAATCACTCATTACAAGTTCTTCTAAACTAGATAAATCATCAGATATAATTCTTGTTAATTCAAGTAGTGTATCGGATAACACATTTAACCCTTGTTTTGATCCTTTTTTTAAGTGTAGAAAAGTTGAACCACCGATGTCTAATTTTCTTAGAATTGGCAATCTACCCGTAGCGGCAATTATCTGAATCCAATCACTTTCTAAATTATTATCTCTTAAATTAAGTTCAGTTACAAATTTTAATTGATCTATATGACATTTTAAAATTGAAGAACCTTTTTCAATAGCTCCAGCTAAATTTAAAGAGAGACCAGTTAAAAATTGGTTGCATCCTAACCCTGTTATTATTGCTGCCCAAACTTCAGAAGGAATTGTAGAATAAGCAAACGAAAGAGTTTTTAAAGATGAAAATTTTGAAAATAATTCTTTGATGTCAGAAGTATTTTCTTTACTTTTTTTACTTATTGTTGTGTTTGAAAGAATAAGACTTTCTAATGAATTGATTAAATTAGTGGATCTTATTACGGAAAGTAGTTTTTCAAGTGGAAACTGCGTTTCAGATAAATCTAATACTTTTAATTTAGGACAATATGTTAAAAAAGTACAGAGTTCTTTTACATCATCTTTTAAATAGTTATTTGATAAAATTAATTCATTTATTGATAAATATATTCCCTCAGGTAAGTTCTTAATTACATTACTGCAGAAATGTTCTAATGATTTTTCATGAATTAAATTACCAAAATTCAAATATTTAATTGTATCAGATATTGTTGCTATACTCGCACCAAATAAAGAAAAAATTTTTTTATCGTCAATTATATTTCCAGATAAGTCCAAAGTTTCTATTTGGCAGCAATTATTTTGCCTTATATAAGCTGAAAATGTGCTAAGAAAATCTTTTGTCAAACCGCATGATTTTAATATTAATGTTTTTAAGTATGGTGATCGTCTAACAACATTAAGTATAGCATCAATAATTTCACTTGTAAGTTTTACAGAATCAACAGATATACCATTAAAATAAGAAGAAAATTGAGCTACAGAAATTATCGCAGCAATATCTTTAGATGATAAATGTGTAAAGTCCTCTAATTTTAGAATATTGATAGATGAAGCAGCATAGATTTTTTCTATATCCCAAATAACTTCTTCTTTTACTTGTTGGTCATACAAATCACAAACAGCAGCATAAGATCTTCTAAAATCATTGCATGGCAAATAAGGATAACAATTGGGTAGTATTTCAAAGTCTGTAATCCAACCTTTCTCTAATTCAATAAAATTATCAATACATGGTCCAATAGTAGGAAAATAATGCTTTAAGGAACCTAAAATATGTAATTGAATATCTTTATCTGTTAAGCCATTATCAGATTTTATATAATACTTCTTAATTGAACATCCTTCTTCAAAGGAAATTGACAATTGATTATTTGACAGTATATTTATAGCTCTAATGGATAAGATGTTAAAAGATTTTTCAATTTTTAAAGATGTTGAAGCTTTTCCATTAAGTATGAATAAACGAAATTTTGATATAACAAAAAATTTATTTTCCAATTTCTCCGGTTTCAATGAAAAGCTCAAATAATAACACACTCTGACATTCCAAAATTTATGACCAAATAATTGGACACTATGTTCTAAAACATGGTATTTATATAATAGAAAATTGTTTTTAAGTACCTTTTATATAGTTACAGATTTCATTCGTTGTGTTTCTTGGCAAAGACATTATTTATCATATCTTTTCTAAAAATTCATTTTAATTAATTAAATCATCATAATAATATATTAAAATGTTTAAAAAACCAACTGATTGTGAAAATAAAAATTAAAAAAGAACTTTAAAAATAATTAGGTATGCTAGGAAAAATCAAATTTAATAAAAGAATGAAGTATCAAAATAAAGAAGATGTAAATACACATAAATTGTTGCCTTTAAAAGAATAACAGATAACTATTCCAATTACATTTAGATGATGGTGTTGAGGCTGGTAGTAGAGGGTACGGATTTCATACTCTTCAGCTGTCTATCCAACCAATATATATATTTTTGTAATGAATATAAATTGCCCTGTTATTTATTCTTGGCCACATGCACTTAATAATAATTCAACTATATCCTTATCCGTGTTTACTGGGATACATGATAATAAAGAAAAAGTCATATCCGAAATATTAATGAAATAGGACGTGAAAGTTGAACGTAAAAATAATACTACCACAAGATATAAACACAAGATTACTACTACAAAAGCAAATATTAATCTCCTTAAAAGATTTATATTTTGTTAAATATATATAAGTATCTAAATTGAAAGTAAAATATTGGTGATCACTAAATATAGTAATAATTTTTAATATAATATAAAATCAAATCAATGATATTATTCATGTGTCATGTAGACACTATTAAAATTTTTTGTATAAAAGTATGTTCATTATTTGCAACTATTTTTGACATAAAAAAACCATTTAACTTTTATAAATCGCAAAATTAATATAATATTTATCACAAACATTTGTACTATATTAATATAAAATTTTTTATTTGAATTGACTAAGTAAAAAATTTACTAAAAATAACAATAGATATATTTACACTTTTCAAACAAAAATAGTAAAATGTTTGATATAAAATTATGAAATAATGTTTGAAATGATAAAAAAAAAATTATAATCTATAAATACAATGGAAATAAAATATTTTAAAACTATTTTAATATATTTCATAAATAATTCTATATATATTCATATTTATGACTGTTGATACAACAATTTGAAATAGTATAAAAATTATAAATTCGCATGTTATGTTGCCTAAACGTTTTAGTAAATAAACGAAGATAACCAGAATTTTGCAGTGCAATAAAAGTAAATAAGGGATGAAACTGACATATTTTGTAAATATCATATCGAGTTGAAATGAAGATCATTCACTTTAATATAAAAATTTAACACATTCAGTACTAAATCAAAACAAAGGTAGCTTTACAATTTTCTCATTTTACTCAATAAAGATTTTAGTGATGGTTAAAAAAAAGCAAAGAAATAAGTGTGACAATTTAGACACGACTTCTACTAACAGTAATAAATGTTATTACAGTGTCTCACAAACTTTTATATGCATCCAAGTCAGATGTCATTAGATAGAATATATTGACTTGATAATTATAATAATTATTACAATCAATCATATTAATCCAATCTTTCTTTTTTCTCTTTCTACAAATGATTAGTTGGGAAATTAAACTAATCACAATGCAAAAGTTCAAACTTATTTTAAATAAATTCGTTTAATTAAATGATATTAAAATATTCAACAATTTTCTGAATATCAAAGCTTATTCTCTAGTAAAGAACAATCACTTATTTTAAAAATAAAGAAATAACGTAAACTTTTAAAGTAACAGTTTAAAAATTTATGTGTTATGTTTCCTATCTGTTTGTATATATTAAAAAATAAAATTAAAAATACTCTCTTCAGTCATATTCTAAATAAATTACGTAATAAATGAATTGATTGATTAGAAATGATTAAATTTAAAAGCACAAAAATATAAAAACTACTAAAGTATACGTTTAAATTAATCATTTTCGAAATTATTCAGTGTAAAGATATAATAAAATTTCCGATTATTAAATAAAAAACATCCTAATAATAGGAAAATAGTAAGATGAACTGTAAAAAAAATTATTTTTACGAATTATGGACATAAACTACACAAACAATTTATGGTCTTAGAACGATTTAGGTTTTGGTAAAGTGTCTCTTAAATGATTGGCAAAAAGTGTTTTTTACTACTTTGGAAATTGCTAAGTCATTGTCAATAAATAAACTTTTTTTGTTATAGAAATGCTTAGGAACGTTCTTAAAATTATATCTGGGAATAAACAAGTCCGTTATTGCACTCTTGTTAGAGGTTCAGCATCTAATACACCAAATACAGAGAAACCATTACGTATGTTTTAGATTGTAATTTTTAAAATGATTTTCCTTGCAGCACCATCTTTTTATAAAATCGATGAAACTAAACGTGATAAATTGGCTAATTTTGGAAGATATATTGCACAATGTTTACCAAAATTTGTAGAGCAAGTACAATTTGCTGCAGGTGACGAATTAGAGATATTAATTCATCCATCAGGTGTAATTCCTGTAATGACTTTTCTTAAGGGTCACCACTCTGCACAGTTTACAAATTTAAGTTTTGTAACTGCTGTTGATGTTCCAACAAGAAAGAATCGTTTTGAGATTGTTTATCAATTTCTTTCAATTAGATTTAACGCTAGAATCAGAGTTCGCACTTATACGGATGAAATTGCTCCTGTAGAGTCAATTACACCTGTTTTCAAAGGTGCTGAATGGTATGAACGAGAAATTTATGATATGTTTGGTGTATGGTTTAATAATCATCCAGACTTAAGAAGGCTTTTGACCGACTACGGATTTGAAGGTCATCCATTCAGAAAAGATTTCCCACTTTCAGGTTACAATGAAGTTAGGTATGATCCAGAACTAAAAAGAATTGTATACGAGCCAACTGAACTATCACAAGAATTTAGGAAATTCGATTTAGATACACCATGGGAGACCTTCCCAAAGTTTAAGGATGAATCGATTGCTGCTGGATATCAAATTGTTGAAACTGGAGGAACAGCAGCTGAAGATAAACAATAAATTTATGAATAGGCCTTTATAGCACTTTTTTAAATAAAAATAAAAAATTTTGTTTCTCAAAATATTTTATTTCATTATATAATATAGTTCATAATTAGAAGTTGTCAAACTACATATAACTATCATTTCAAAGAAAAATAAATATGAATTCCATCCTATCCGATGGTTCGTATCTTAAGTTTTAATAGTCTTATCAAGAAAGCGCTTTCTATGAAAGGCTTGGAGCAGGAGATGCAGTACCACTGTTTGTAGCTGATGTTATCACGCTACCGATAGCCATCGATGTTTGAGGTTCCTTTGGTTTAATAAGATTATTAAAGAAAGAAGCTAGAACACTATTAGATTGCATTCCTGGCTCTGGATCAACAATGTTAATTGGTCTTTTATTATTCTGTACTGGTTCGATATTATGAATTTTCTTCAAGAAAACTTGTTCATCCTCAACTTCGACTAGAGCCGGCTCTTTGGACTTCAATTTCGGTGTAAAGTCAGTAATCTCATGGAAAAATTCTTCAAGATTTGTAATTGTTTCTTTTAAAATATCAAGTTTATTTTCATCGTCCCAACCAGCAGGAATTAAAACACAGTCTCGTTCAGTTACATTTGGTGCTCTGAAAAAGGGTAAATTATAAGCCCTATGACACAAATATTTTCCAAGATATTGAATTTGTTTATCATCTTTAGTTGAAGTATAAAACAATGAAGCACCTATTGCCATACAAAATTTTCTAATATGGTATTGAATTTTATCCATCTTTTCATTACTCATTTCCAATTGAGTATCAACTTTTGTTAATACAACAATAACCGATGCACCACAATTATCACTAAGAATATTTTTTCCTAATGGAAAAACGACGTGATTGTCTATACCAGGGGTTTTTTCTGAGTCAGACCCTTCTTCTTTTGGCTCTTCATATTCTTGCCATAGTTTAATTTCTAAAAGAATATCTATAATAAAAAAAAAGTAAACATACGATAATTTTGAGCCTCTTTAATTTCTTCTTCAGTATACTTAGCTTTCAATGCAGTGTTGACAATATTATACCATTTCTGTAAACTGCTTAACATAATCTCAGGGCGCTCCCAACTAGCACATAAAATAATTATAGTTTTGGATAATTGAGGAATAAGGGCAGTTTGAAGCAATTCTGAATATGACTCATCACCATCCAAAATATACATAGGCATATTTAATGAGTCTGGTAAACTTAATGCTGTAACTGCGCTCATTGTTCTATAACTATAGCTGCTTTCTTTAAAATCCTGCTGAACCGTCATGAAATTATACTCCAGTGCTGCACCATATCCGGAAGTTTTATCATGTCTAGTTAAACCTTTTACTAAGGATGATTTACCACTTCTTGAATTTCCTTAAATTTAATAATTTAATAACATTAGCATTTTACCTACCTAGAACGATGACAACACTTTCAGGAGCTACTGTAGCTTTGGTCTGAAACAAAAAAGTTTTTTCTTCTTCAGAATTTACGATTTCAGCATTTGGAGACATTTTAAATTGTTTGTTATTTACTTGTTAAAATGTCGAATACAGTAGTCCAATAAAATGCTGACGAAATTCGTTATGAGATGAAATTAAGAAAATACTATTATTTACAATCCAAAAAAATAAACATTTCAAAAATTTTATTTTATTATTCTCACAAGAGTAATTGTTTACACAAGTACTTTTCTATAGAAATTTCTTGTAGGAAAATTACGAATATTGTTAATTTTATTTTCATCAGAAATCATCCTAAAATTAATTGCTACTTATCTGAAGACTGGAAGATAAGTAGAATTGTCTGAAGCCCTGAAATGTTATGATTAAAATGTCTTAATGTATTATACATACATTAGCTGACATGTTACCAACTGCTTAGTGAATCTCTCCCGTCGCGATAATTTCTCCCTCACTTTGTACTTTATCATCTATTCTTTTCGATTCTATGCCTTTTAGGGTGGGAGCTTCTGTGGAGGGTCATTTTAATCATAACATTTCAGGGCTTCAGACAATTCTACTTATCTTCCAGTCTTCAGATAAGTAGCAATTGTCTTCCAGCCTTCCATGTTATGATTAAAATGTCTTAATGTATTATACATACATTAGCTGACATGTTACCAACTGCTTCCATGCCATGCTTTTTATCATTAGCTCATCTGTATAATTAAAAATATTTTATCGCAATAAAATTTATATTTACAAATATTTATAACCCCTGTTTATTAATACTTAATTACAATGATTTTGTAAATAAACAACTTGTACAACTACACATAAGTAAATTAAGAAAATAAGTAAAAACATCTAGAAATTATCCATCAGTTGTCCTATGAATTATACCTTAGTGAGTCTCACTTATTATTCATTAACTCTTTCTCCTTTAGAATGGATTCTGCAAAAGTTGCTCTATCATTTCTTTTGATGG
This sequence comes from Strongyloides papillosus, assembly GCA_005656395.1. Classification (NCBI taxonomy): domain Eukaryota; kingdom Metazoa; phylum Nematoda; class Chromadorea; order Rhabditida; family Strongyloididae; genus Strongyloides; species Strongyloides papillosus. The sequence goes on along the minus strand of SRSI01000010.1, from coordinate 1,235,987 downwards.
TTTTATTGTAATATCTTAGGAAAATATTACTGGATGACCATTGGGCTGTATTCAATACAACTTCTAAAGGACATGCTCTACTAGCCATACTTGTAGCTACAGATCTGGTCTCATGAGCTTTATTAATGTTTATGCCAGCCTCTTGTATATAACCTTTTATCCATTTTGAGATTGTGGAACTCTTGGCTTTTGTCTTTTTATTTGCGTTAATAAAAAGGTACTTGTCTTGTCTTACTTCTTTGGTTATTTGAATATATTTTTTCAACAACGATTCCACCGATATATTCTCACTGAACTCTTTATTGGAAAATAAGATCCTTAGTGATGGTTTCTTTGCTCTGTCTCGCTTACAATGAATTAAATGTGTTTCCATGCCGTCCTCTGATTCATACAGCTTGTCCACTTGTATTTTTTCTAGCTCGCTTACTCGAGCTCCTGACGTCACGGCTACCAGAGTTGCTAATTTTTTCCCCATATTGTCAATGTCACTTCTTTCATCATTGACTATAAAATTTAATAGTATGTCAATGCTCCACGTAGGTGCGTCGTATTTCTCCTGTAAATTCTCCTTACGCTTACAGGATTCCACAACAGCTATGGACATCGGCCAATCCATGTTGTTATTCAGTATTTTCCACAATTTAACTATAGCACTATATGCTAAATTTATTGATGACCATCTTCCACCTTCTACAGCTTTTTTACTAAGATAGCTCGCCAAATTAGCATCATCTGATTGCAAAACATCAATTTTTCGTTCTTCACACCACTGTTCATAGTTTTTTATCGCTGAAGAATATGCTCTCAACGTAGTTGCAGCAATTGTAGAGTCTGTGGAATTCATGACATTCTCATCTCCACCTTTTAGTCTAAGTGCTTTATCTTTTAGCACTAGCCATCTACATTTAGTATTTTTAACTTCTTCAGCATTTTCTTCATCTTTTGTTAGAGCCTCCAGCTCGTTTGAATTTACCCTCATATTCATTGGGTTCTTCTTCTCAATTTTTACCTTATTTACTTTCAAATTCTTTAAAATACATGCTCTTTTTACCTTCTTGATGTTATTTTTGGGTTTATTTCTATTAAATATAACTTTGAATTCTCTAACTTTGGCACCACTCGGTCTCCTGCCAATTCTGCTATAACAGTAACATTAAAATGATTATGAAGAAATGCATAATAGGGATACGACACCCACATTGGTATTAATAATACACAAATATTTAAATTATCTCTTAATACTTTATTCAAAACCCTTAATATGTCATTAATAGGAGGAAAAATATAACAAATAAAGTTAACTTCGTAACTCTTTAAATTTATTCTAAAAACATCTAACTGCTCATCAATGAAAAATTTTGATATTGTGTTATAAGATGAAGCCATACAGTCAAGGACTTCTTTTTTATACCTCCTTTCAATCATCTTTTTTACTGTTTCCCTTTCCACCACGCATCTGTCTTTTGCTGTAATTTTTAAGTCTCGGCTGAGTGAATCTGCCGGATTGCACTTGGAAGGGATATACTCTGGAATAATTATAATATTATTAGTATCCGCATAGTCTAATAGCTCTTTAACCAGCTCATTAGCTTCAACATTTTTTGCATAACCCTTATTTAACCAACTGATAACGTTACAGTTATCTATTTTAAATAATATGTTACTATTCCAAATTCTATTTCCTATCTCATATAATGCACATCTTACCGCATGTAACTCTTTCAATGCTATCAGCTTATCTTTAAATTCTGGGGGAAATAACCCAGCTACCTTAATATTTAATGCTTCACAGATGTACCCATAACCCATTTCAGAAGCATCTGTGCTTATTATATAATCTATCAATGAATCTCTCTCTAGATTTCTTTTTGGGTTTTCTGCTACCTCCCTAAAGACTCTTCTAAGTCTTTCTGTTTCTACCCATACATGGTTATTTAAATTTTTATCTTTTATGGCTTCTACCAAAAATCTAGAACTCGCTCTTAATACTGAATTCGTAAGATTCATGAATTCCAACTGTCCTACAATGGACATGATTCTCTTAACTGATAACCTAACTCTATCAGTTAAATTAAATTTTTCATTATAAGTTATTACACTCTCATCTAGTTTTCTCATCTGATTTATCAACTCATTTTCTATACATTTTAACTTGACAGTATCTAAGGGAAAGTAAAAGTATAAAGAGATGCTAGCCAACGCCTTAGCAACCTTCTTTTCTGGGATATTCATCCATCCCTCCCTTGTATTTATAAAATACCCTAAGAATTCTCCTTCTTGGGTGATTTCTCCCTCTTTCTCCTCATTGAGAGAAAATCCAAAAGAGTTCAGCATCCTCCGAACCTCTTTAACATCTTTATCAAGACTCTCTCTCGTCTTGTTAATTATTATAAAATCATCGTAGTATCTTACTACCATTATACCTTTTTTTGTTAACAATGCTACAACACTAGCTAACGCTGTATTAAATAAATATGGCGCATACGAAAAGCCCATAGATAATCTTTGAAAAGTAAAATATTCGTCATCTAACCTAAATGCGAAGTATGGTTGACTAGTTTCCTTAATATTAAAGTGATAATATGCTAAACTTATATCTACCTTCGCAAAATAGCAATTTGGTGTAATCATGTCTATAACAGTTTTTATTGTATCGCAGTGGAAATGTGGTGGTTCTGGTAGTTGTTTATTTAGGGGGGTTAGATCATGTATCAAGCGAACTTTTCCATTCGTGCGTGGGATATCATACAAACGGGAGACTATCTTCACCTCATTTTTACTAATTTTTCTCACTATACCTAACCCTACTAGTTTTATTAGTTCATTCATTCCAGCTTCACTAAGCCTGGAATTAACATGCAACAACGTGCATTTTAAACTATTTTTATCAGGGATATCATACCCTTCAACGATATCAAGTACATTTTTATTTTTAATAGTTACCCATGCACTATAAAATTCTTTTACTGATGGAAAAACATACCCATTATTAACTTGCCATCCATTACTCGGCATTGGCATTTGAGGCATCTGAGGACCTTGAACTGGAGTCAATACTTGTCCTTGATTAGGCATAGGTTGGTACATCGGATAGTTTCTTACGAATATTTTCTTTGGTTGTTCTCTACTAACCAACGGGTGAGGTCTTTTGAAGATTTCATTGCACTGGTTTGCATCTAATAATGTTAACCTTTCTTCACCTTTAACTTTTGTAACAACCTCAGGAAGTTTTGTTATGTACATGCGTTTTCCTTTAAGTCTGGGAATGTTCTCTGCCGCATGATAAAGTCTAGTATTTACCACTGATAATCTCGCGTAGTGGCATAGGCTGAATACGTATCGTTGCCTTTTATCTTCCATATCAAGGATTTCCATTAACTCTCCTGACAACGTCGCCAAAGCCTGCTCAGCAGCTACAGCCATATTATCAACTTCTTTTCCTCCTGAAGTTAACTTGTTGCGTACATTAGAGTCCATATACGTAGCTCTAAATACTGGCTCCTTAAATGCCGGGAAATCAAGTTGGTAGCTTTCAATTACATCTTTAGACATCTCTAACTCTGCTACAAACTTTGCAACTCCATTATTTCTGGGACATTCTTCATTACTAAACAATTCTTTTAAACGTTGACTTTCATCAATTTGATTTCTTCCAGTACCCGAACTATTAAGGGATCCTTCAACGTTATTTTCCACTCTTTCATTACTATTTTGGGATCCTCCACCGGTATCTCTAGGTGTACCACTCGAATCTTCCATTTTTATCACCAAATTCAATAACAAACGTAGAAAAATTAATAGATAAAATATTTCTTAATTATGCGCGACGAAGAATTCGTAAAAATCGAAAAGAATAGATGATAAAGTACAAAGTGAGGGAGAAATTATCGCGACGGGAGAGATTCACTAAGCAGTTGGTAACATGTCAGCTAATGTATGTATAATACATTAAGACATTTTAATCATAACATGGAAGGCTGGAAGACAATTCTAAATTAAAAACGAATAATAATATAAAAATTATTGATATGAAAAAAATTTTAAACCAATGAATTAAGAGGAGGAGAAGCCTGCTAAACACCTTAGAAAACGTTATTATTATCTAGTATATCAGAATATAATAAAAATTGGGCAAAAATAAAAATTAGTAAACTAACAATAAATTAAATTAGAAAAACCAACATACATAATTAAATAATATAAACACCTGTATCAAAAATAATAATTATCTCAATTAATAAGAAAAAAACTTCCAGTCTAATTAAAATTAATATGAGTTAAAATAATATTTTCCAATGGAATAAAAATTATTTGAATTACAAAATTGAAATAAATTAATAAAATTTTATTTTAGATAATTTTTTCTTTGAATAACAAGGAATTTAACCACCAGCAAAAAAGATTCTTATTGATAAAAAGTGATTTTTAGTTGTTATTTTTAACAGTATTACAAAATTAATTTTAAAAAAATACCTTAGTAATTTTTGTAAATATTTTGGTTTGGTCAAGCACATTTATATAAAATAAAATCTTTGAACTTTACTTAACTGTTTATCTTATATGATTATTTCACATGAATTGGCAAAAACTTTGTGAGAAATCTTTAAAAACTATCATCTAAAAAATTTGAAATTTACACACAAGATTTTGCAATAAAATATTTTTTTACTTTTTTGTTCCATAAATGACACAAATTAAATGTTATTTAGCGATATCAAACTAACATTACATATATTTTTATTAAAAATAAATTACAGTAAGCGTTTACTTTACTTAATGACCAATAATATTTTAAGTTGTAAATTAAAATATTAAAAATATTACTGTATTATTCGGTATCGTCTTAAACAAACTATTTTATTTGTTTGTTTTTGCAAAGTTCATTTGGCAAAGTAATTGGCTGTGATTTATTTGATTCTTATTTGTTTGTTAAATTGACACACATTATCCTTAAAGAATATTATACATTATCAAGAAAATAAATGGTATCCTCTCCCGTGATGGATATTTTGAAATAATCATATATATAGAAATAAACATTGGCATGTTACCATATGTTCTAATTAAAATGGTTATGTTCCATAATTTATCCATGAGTTAAAGTTATTTCGATATCCAGATTTTTTATCATTATGAGTGAAAAACTATTGCTCTGTCATTTATAAATAATTCAATCTATGACATTGATTCTTTTTGCATTAAATATAAATTCAAATGGCAATCAAAACTTATAAGCAATAGTACCAACATCTTGGATATTCATAAATTAGACTATAAATGATTTAAATAAAAAAGATTTTATTAAATATTTTATTCTTGTAATCTATGTTGCCAACATTTAAACAAATACATATTAAAAAACTTTAACAATCAAGTTCACAAGCACTATTGTCTACTTAAGAGATATACTATTAATGATAAACCAATTATTGTAATTATGGAGGTCGAAGATAAATTTTGAATTTTTTCATAAAACTTTTCTACTGTACCATCTTGATTATCATTTGCCAATTGATCATTTATATTTACTTTACCATTATTCTCTCTAAGTAGTTGTAAAGTTGATTGGTTAATTTTAACAAATTCATTTTTTAGAAAATCTATTTTCTCATTTATCTCATTATTTGAATTTGCTAGTGAAAGTAATTTCTTTTCAAATTCTTTAATTTCGTTATTTTTAGAAATATAATTATTTCGAAATTCATGTACTTGATCTGAAATTTCACTTATTAACGGTGATAATTCCTTAACCTCTCCATACATATTCCTTAATCTTCTATTTTTTATATAATCACTAATAATGCTACCAAAAATTCCAACACTAGCTCCTATAACTGTGCAAAGAAGTGAAAAAAATCTTGTTTTCTCGACTCTCTCCCTTTCTTTTTCATGTGCGTGCCGTACTCTTTTTGACAACTCTTCAAAGGTAACTCTTTCATTTTCAACAGCAATGTTGAATTCATTTTGCAAAGGTGCCTCTAATTTTAATAAAGAATGTTCTTCTGTTACTAATTTCAAATAGGCATCGTGGCCGCGAGGTGTTCTTTCCATTTCCATTGTTATACTTTTCAATTTGCTACGTAATTCATCTAATTTATTTTGAAGGTTTTGACGTTTTAACTGAGCAGAATTTAATGCTTTTTCCATTTCAATTACGTCATTTTGGATTCTTTTAATAGTTGTCATTCCCATAACGTCTTCATATCGTAACTGGATTGTTTCTATATGTTCTTGTATTTTGTCTAAGTGTTTGTGTGGCTTTGGCACTTGTGAAGAATTGAAAGCACAACAATTGATAATGTATTTTGGTCTTAAAAAAAGTTTGCATACTCTTTTATTCATATTATTTCTTTATGTTTAAAAAAAAATTATTTAACATTTCTAGTTATAAAATCCGATAAAAATATATATTATTGATAAAACAAAGAAATTTTTAAAACAACTTAAAACAATCCCGCAATCATTATACAAAATCTAGAATTAAATTAAAATATCTTTATATTACATCTAGTAAATCCTCTTTAGAAGAAATATCTTCATCATCATAAACGTCTTTACTATTTCTGTATATACTTTTTCTAACTCTAATTTGTTTTTTTGGTTTATTTACATGATTGTTTAAAATATGTCTATCCAAGTTTCTTTTTGTTAAAGCGGCATAATCACAAATCATACAACGATATGGTTTTTCGCCTGTATGTGCTCTAACATGTACTTTTTGAGCAGATGTTGTTCTAAACTTCTTATCACAATAAGGACACGAGTGAGGCTGATCTCCGGTGTGAGTACGGAAATGTGCAGAGAAATTATGACGATAAAGCCAAAGGCCACATGTTGGACATTCCATTTTGGGTTTCTTTAGATGTTTTATGGTTCCATCCATATTAAGCTCCGTAGTTGTAACAGCTGAGGAAGATTCTTGTTGAGTTGATTTCCCCTCATTATCGCAATTACTTGGCTGTGTTAAACTTTTGTATCCCATGGGTATTTCATTTAAATCATTATTAGCTTGTTTTTGTGATAAATTATTGCATTGATAATTTTTTTCTTTTGACTGGAATAAAGTATTATTTTGAATCTTAGAATTATTGAAAATAGATTTTTTTTGCTCACTTTCACTATATCTTACATCATCAATAATATTTACTTCCAATGTATCTGTATTATTTTCAAAAGTATTTATTGGTGTTGCTTTAATACCTTGGAAAAATTTTTCATTTTCATAGTCATCATTATTTGAAGAAAAATCATTTGGTAACTGATATACTGGTAAATTAGAATGATTACCAATATTTTTTTCATTACAATTTTGCGTAAACAATGTCGTAGTTTCTTTATTGAAATTATAACTTTCTTCATATCCATGAGCTGTTATTGAGGCTCGAGTCTCTCTTAAATACATGTCATAAATTGTCGATACTTCTTTTTCAAAAGCTTCGAGCATGCAATTTTCAACATGAAGCATCAATTGATCTGTTGTATAGAAAACTCTCGAACACTCAGGACACTGAATTACTACATTTACATTTAATTGTCGATAGTATTCATTAAACGTTGGTTCATTAACTTCAATATAATCTTGCTGGTCATAAGATTCATCTTCAATATAATAATAATCATCCTCCAACTGATTTTCAGCATCGTTTTCGATATTATTCTGCTTTTTTCCTGGTATAGAGTTCATAAGTCTCCTAGTAGTTGGGGAATTATAATAATGTTGGTGTCTTATGCGATTCATTTTCTATGCATATCCTAGAAATATTAAATTTAGCATGGTCAACAACAAAAAATATGTATAGATATTGAAAAAACAAATAAGATATTAGTATTAAATGTATAATAATTGTAATATTTAAAAAAAATATACAACTCAAAAAATGTCTAAACTATTAAAAATATTTGCAAGTTGTTCGTCTCGACTGAAGATAAGAGATGACTCTTTTCCTTGATGTTCACTTGTATTTACATTATCAACTCCATTAGAAGTAGAAAAAACCATATCCTTATCACATGTTTCCATTGTATTAATTTCATTATTTAAGGATCCCACTTCATCCATATTTTCAATATTAATGTCAGTAGAAGGATAATTTATTTCACTAGCCATTTTTTGTTGCACTTGTTCTAGTTTTTTTTCTTTTATTAATGATTTCTTCTTTTTGTAATATCTATCTTTTTTATCTTTTAATGCTTTAACATATTTTTTAAAAAGATCATATGTATCTGATTTACCAAGTCTAACAATTTGTCTTAAACTCTCTGCAACTCTCTAAAAAATCTAGTTTGTTAAACGAAAAAAAAATAACATACCACAATATCAATAACTTGATCTTCACAAATAGCAACCAAATTATCACGAGCTTGTATTGGTCTCAATTGATTACATAAATGATGAAAATTAATAAATAATAAACGTAATTGTTCAATTCGTTGAATTCTTTCAGGATCCGATGGACAACGTATCAAAACATCGAGTAAATCTAGATAGGCAGCTATCATACTCATATTTAATTTTTTAAGTTCCTTTTTAATGTCTTCTTTAGAATTATATAATTGTGGAATTTTTAAATCTAATAAGGATGGTTCTTTATCGTTGTCTCTATCATATTCAATACCAAATAGTTTATATTTTTTAGGAATCGGTGGTGGGTAACGAAACCGCCCTGATTTTATATTCTCAGTTGTGTATTCCTGTGCATACTCTGGTGGAAAAGGAAAAGGTGAAACATTTATTGTCCCTTGATTTTGATCCATTTTATTTTATCTAAATATAGTAATGCATTAATTATTAAAGAAATAAATAAAAAATATATTTAACAAATGTTTAAAAAATTGTATGTTAGCAATCATGTGTACACTACTCCAATAATGTTGTAAGATATAAACATTTTAGCTGCACTTTGGGTGTTTATTTTAAATAACAAAAAACTACAAATGTGTATTATTGTTTTATTGATGTTTTAATATACCATGTTAACTATATTTTTTAATTTTAGATGACTTTGAATTTGGCAAAAAAGATTGTAGGAACAAAATTATTCAATCTTCATCATTGCCGAATGGCTTCTAATATGACCGTTCGTGAGGCACTTAATATGGCACTGGATGAAGAAATTGCCAGAGATAGCAGAGTTTTTCTACTAGGTGAAGAAGTGGCTCAATATGATGGAGCATACAAAGTATGTTAATTTTTTTACATAAATAAAATTTTTGCAGGTTTCCAAAGGTTTGTGGAAAAAGTATGGTGATAAAAGGATAGTTGATACACCAATCACTGAAATGGGTTTTGCTGGCCTTGCTGTAGGAGCTGCGTTTCATGGTCTTAGGCCAATATGTGAATTCATGACATGGAATTTCTCTTTACAAGCTGTTGACCATGTACTAAACAGTGCAGCAAAGACTTTTTACATGTCAGCCGGTAGATGTAATGTTCCTATTGTTTTTAGAGGGCCAAATGGTGCTGCAGCTGGAGTTGCTGCTCAACATTCACAAGACTTTAGTGCTTGGTTTGCACACTGCCCAGGATTAAAAGTTTTAACACCCTATGATTCTGAGGACGCCAAAGGATTACTAAAAGCAGCTATAAGAGATGATAATCCTGTAGTATTTTTAGAAAACGAAATCTTATATGGTCAATCTTTTCCAATGTCGGATGAAGCATTATCACCTGAATTTGTTTTACCTATTGGAAAAGCACATATTGCCAGAGAAGGATCTCATGTTACTATTGTTTCCTTTTCAAAAGGTGTGCAACATTCTTTACAAGCAGCTGAAGAGTTATCTGCACAGGGAATTAGTGCCGAAGTTATTAATCTTCGTTCTTTAAGACCACTTGACACAGATACTATTAAACAATCTGTAATGAAAACAAATCACCTAGTAACTGTTGAGACAGGTTGGCCTATTTGTGGATTAGGAGCTGAAATTGCTGCACAGATCTGCGAATCAGAAGCATTTGATTATTTGGACGCTCCAATTGCTAGAGTTACTGGTGTTGATGTACCAATGCCATATACTCTTTCTCTAGAACAAGGTGCACTACCACAAAATCACGATGTTGTTGCAGCTGTCAAGAAAGTACTCAACATTCAATGACTTCGAAATTATGATTTTCTTACTATATTCTAGGTTTTTACAGATGAGTATTTGTTATCGAAAAAGAACAGAAATTATGCCATATATAGAGTATTCCACGAAATATGAGACTATAGCTAATTGAATTTAGAAAATTTGAAAGATAAAAAATACTACTTCTAGGGTTTTTAATGGTTTAACGAAATATTTTTTTTGCTATAAATGTGAGAAAAATTTTAACAATTTGAATATAACGCAAATGCTATAGTTATGCTTATGCAATAGTCTTGTTTTCTGTGGCGTCTTTTATATGAAGTTTTTTTGATGTTTTTAATAATAAATATATTATATATGTCTGTGATATTAAACTTCTATACAGTTGTGTTGATTAATGGTACATTTATTTTATTACAAAGTATTTAGTAATATTTAAGTAGAAAAATAGCGGTTTTAACGGAGAAATTAAATAATGAAATGACGAATTAATTCTCATCTCCTTCAACTTTAAACTATATGCTCAGTTGAGAAACACACGACAGTAAAGAAATTATACTGCTTTTTCGTTCATTAGGTGTTAAAAGTTTTATTCATTTCCCAAACATTCAAAAAAATTTCTACGTTATTTTTTAGAATTCAAAGATTCGGTATTTCTCTAAAAACAGAATTTATATTTTGTAGAGTTAGAACAATCAAAATTGGTAATTTTTACTTTGGTAATGATATTATTTAAATTTTATTTCTATTAAAAAATAATTTAAATTATAATTATGAGTAAAAATTTGTCACTTAATAAAAAAATTTTTTTGACAAGAAATACTATGATTGATTTCTCCTTTCAAAATTTGTATTATTTTACTATTCATGTTTCATCTTTTTGGTTCCTAAATACCATAATCCTTTATTTACTTCATTGTACTAATAGAGGCAAAGGGTCTTCTCAAAATTCAACAAATGAGAATGACGTGCAGTTAAAAAATATAAATCAAATGACCAGTGTAAAGGTGCTAAATGCAAAAGATACATATAGAACATTGAAAAATAAACAATATAATGAAAAAAAGAAAAATGGAGTTGGAGAACAAAAGGAATTATAAATGATCTTAAATATTATTTATGTGATACAAATTTAAGGAATAAGGAAGTTTAAATAACAATTAACTAATACATTTTAATTGTATCGTAAAATATAATTGAAGTAATAAAATATATGGACTTTTTTTTTAAAAATTTCTATGTATAGAGAATTGATTTTCATAAAAAAATATTACTTTAAAGATTATTAATTTTAAATAGATAAAAGTAGATATATATAAACGATAATATTGAAATAAAAGATTAAGGAAGATAAAATGCCTTTTGTAAGAATAAGAAATTTAAGTTTATTTAAAAAACTAATCAAATAAAGTAATAATACTTACGAAAAAAAGAATTTAATCCCTTAATTATTATCGAAAAAAATATACTGTAGTACTAATTGATTGATAATATTTGGTTTATAGGTGAAACAAAAAGTTGGAATCTACACAATATATTATTGCTATTGTTAAATTAACTATTAAACAGTAAACATTATCTTTTATAAGCTATTCCCTTTAAGTACTCAACATTTAGATAATTTTTATATTAAGGTTTAACTATTAAAACTATTTATATTGAAAGTAAAAATGATAAATAGAACTTAATTAAAACAATTATCTCCAGTGTTTTGCTAAAAATTCCATTATTGAATCATAGATAACAAAAGTAATACCAACATCTAGGCACACTCTACTTAATCTTGGTACAGTTCCTTTATAAAAAGCGAAAAATCCTTCATTTTTCCAAATCTTTATTGCACAATCTAATGTAGATTTATATTTGTGCCTTTCAAGACTTTGCATTCTCGTTTTAACAACATCTATTGGGGTATTTCCATAAACAGAAGCAGCTCCAGCTAGTACACCCATCATTCCAACAATTGGTTTTGAAATACTTTTAGTATTATCACCATCTCTATACCAATCTTTTAATGTTTCCATGACAAAAAATCTTATTGCTTGATTAGAACCTTGTTTAGCCATGGTAGCAGTTAAACCTTGGTATAAACCTTTCATTCCTTCTTGTCTTACAATACATCGTACACCATGGAAGAATCCTTTAAACTTTGGTTCTTTTAAAGTTTGGTCATTAATAAATTTTACTTTTACTGTTTCCATTGGAGTTACAACAAAAAATGCTTCGGAAAAACCTGCACCCAAACCACAATAAAGACGTTGAATTGGGGTTAGATTTCCTTTATCATCCATAACTTTACCTTTTAAATATTCAAAAGTTCCAAAACGAAAGGATGACTTTGGAATAGATCCATAAAGGAGAACAGAGAGTCCTCTATAAAGACCAAAAAAACCATGATTATGAACTGTTTGTTTAACACAATCTATTGGTCCCTAAATGTTATTTCTAATTATATAAATTTTTTAAATATTATACCTTATACTTAGGTAAAACAGATCTTTCATCTAATTGAAGTTGTGTTTTGACATATTCAGTGGGATATGTTATACAGATCTCAATTGCTCCAGTTAATCCTCCAATTACAATTCCTTTTATCGTTTTTTCAGAAGGTAGAAAATAACGATAACCAGTTAAAGTTTCTGGTTGTTTTAGAGTTTCTTTTTTATCAGAAACTCCAGATATTGTCATTATACATTAATGATCAGAATAAAGAAGACTAAAAATTTAAATTTTTTAGAAACAATGTTTATAATATTTATTTAGAAACAAATCTATATTACATAATTTAAAATAACCATAAAAGAAAATGTGACATTACATTATACCTATAATGACCTAAAATTTGTATTACACATCTTGAGAAGTTTCAAAAAGAAACATGTCATCAAATATTAAATGCAATCAGTAATGTCGTTAACCTGCACTAAATAAGTAAATGACAAGAGAAACTTCCTAAAAATTTGGTTTTCTAATAATGTTTATGAAGAGAGTTGGCTGTCCTTATCAATAAATGTGGTGAATAGAAATTTACAATAATGATACAAATGCGTTTAAAAAAAAGTAATTAATTGTGGAAAGCAATGAAAGAAAGATGGTTGAATAAATTTAGTTATCTTGATCCTAAGTAATATATCAATAGTTGAAGAAATATATATGTATATATATAAGGTGATACATGTAATGATTTAAATATTTTTAGAAGGAGAAATATAAAACTTTAGTGTTAGTAACGCTCATATCATTTTTATTTACAATTTTAATATTTAAGAATTTAAAGAAATATTTGTTAAAAATATAATTTAGAAAAAAGGTAAAAAATTTCTTTTGTTGAATTGTGTATTAATAATATATAAACATTATATCTATATGAGTTTCAATAAATAAAATAAAAATGTCAAAACAATCAAAATGTTATATAGACATTCTATAAAGTTATAACATTTATTGGTAATAAATTTGAACCTGATAATCTAAATAAATCATTTTCTTCTGTAGTTATGGAAAATTGATACAATCCTTGATCATTATACAATGATGAAAAATTTAAAAGTAATAGCAGTTTTTATACTTATTTTTTTAATTTGTAAAACGTAAGTAAGTAACCAAGAATAAAATGAGACTAATGTGAAATTTAAATATACCTTACAATTTTAAAGAAATAAATTTGTAAACAAATATACAATTAAAGATGATCATTTTCAATTGACAATGTTAGGAATAACGATCAAACTATAGCCAAGAAAAAAAATAAATAAATTTCTTAACTTTGAAGAATATTAATGTACAGTTGTATATTATGAACAATATTTCTACATCTAAACTTTTGTTTCCATGTTCTTTTTGAAAGTTTTTTGTTATGTGTTCAATCTCATATTAGTGATTTATCGATTGAATATAAAGAACCTTTTGTCAAGATATTGGTAGAGATTATAAAATATTTGTTTATCATTATGTTTTATCAGATACTATTTTATTTAAAATCATAAAAATAATAGTTTAATTTATTTGTATGGAAAATAGTTTTATGATGTTTTGATCTTTAATATATTAGTCATTTAGTTTTTAATAAAAATCTTCTTAATTGTATGTAATTTCCATCATATATAACATTTTTATAAAACAAGTTACTCAAAGTTATTTGATAAATATAGTTTAGATTATATATTATATATACTTTTAAAAAAACTCTTTTTAGGTTATTATTTTAATCTCTTTTACTTAACATAAGTTAACAATCAATGAAATGTAAGAGCTTTTATTTTTATACTATTGTTACATTTAATAATTATGCTATCAAATAAAATAGATATCATATTATTATATATTTAATAAATATTTAATTTTATTTTTTGTTTGAAAAAAATATTTTTAATACGACATGTATATTTTTATACCAAATGATATGTTTATATTATTTTATATTTACTAAAATTTTATTCTTCATCATTACACGTGCCTCCAATAAATATAGTTGTTGTCTCCTTTCACTTATTTCTATATACAATATATAAAGTTGTTTTAAATAAACACAAAAATATACATCGATATTGTGATAGACATCTATTAGTTATTATTAAAAATCAATCATATTTTAATTATTTCATTTTATCGTAACAAAATAATAATTGTTGACTAAGAAAACATTTAAATGACTATAATATTAAATATGTTTTTCAGTTGAATATGACTTCACCATTGGCAGAAAATGACGAATTAGCACAAAGACATAATGATATGTTTTCCAATCAGACAAGGGAATCATTAAATCCTATATCAGAAGACAATGAAAGTTTAAGAGAACGAACAATGACATCGAATTCCATTAGTCCTGAACAAGCATTTGCTCATATGGTAAAAGCAATGCTTGGTACAGGATTGTTGTCGCTTCCATTAGCTTTTAAACATTCAGGTCTTTATGTAAGCTTTTATTTTTATATTGTATAAATTTTTGCTTATTTTAATAGTTAGGATTGATATTAATAGTATTAATTTGTTTTATATGCCTTTATTGTATGAGACTGGTTGTTTATGCAGCTCATTATATTTGTGCTAGAGATGGTAAAGAAACAATTGATTTTGCTAACGTTATGAGAAGTGCTGTTGAATCAGGACCAGAATGGATAAGGCATAAAGGCTATTTTGCTAAACAACTTGTCAATGTTTCAATGTTTATAGCACAACTTGGATTTTGTTGTGTTTATTTTGTATTTATGGCAGATAATATAAAAGATTTTTTTGATTTAAACTCTTCAATAAAATTGTCTAAAGGTGTATGGATGCTCTTTTGTGCTATTCCTATATTAGGAATTTGTTCAATCAGAAACTTAAAAGTGCTTGCTCCATTAGCATTGGCAGCTAATTTTATATATTTATGTGCTGTAGGAATAGTAATATATTATTTCTTTTGGAATCTTAAACCAACTTCTACAATTAATAAATGGGGTAATATTAATGATTTGCCACTTTTTTTCGGAACAGTTATGTTTGCATTTGAAGGAGTATGTATCATATTACCAGTTGAAAATAGAATGGCTAAACCCAGACAATTCATAGCATGGAATGGAGTCCTTAATACCTCATCATTTGTTGTTCTCGTTATATTTTCAATCACAGGTTTTTATGGTTATTTAGCTGTTGGTGATGATGTTAAAGATACTGTTACATTAAATCTTCCTAATACTCCATTTTATCAACTTATCAAATTAATGTTTGTCTGTTGTATTATGGTATCATATCCTTTACAATTTTATGTTCCTATGGAACGTGTAGAAAAATGGATAACCAGAAAAATTGCAGAAGAAAAGCAAGTTATGTTTATATATATTGTACGTTATTCTGGTGTATTAACAACATTATTAGTAGCTGAATTAATACCTCATTTGGCTTTATTTATTTCTCTTGTCGGTGCATTTGCTGGATCATTCTTAGCATTATTTTTTCCACCAATTATTGATCTTTTAATAGCATATTCAAGATGCACTTTAGATGAAATAACGTGGTTAAAAAATATATTACTTATTTGTTTCGCAGCTTTAGGATTCACAACTGGAACATATTCTGCAATAGCTGATATTATAAAAGCATTTAATAATTAGAATTTATATTGTAAATTATTTGTAAATTGTTGTAATAAGTTATGTTTATATTAAGGGTTTTTTTTAAAAGTGCATAATTTATTATATAATCAAAATTTTTATTGCATAAATAATAATTAAAAGAAAAGGTCATGTAATATTCTAAATTTTTTAAAGATTATCAATTAATTAGAATATCAATTTTTCTTTACGTATAATAAATGCATAAATTATAATTTGTATGAATAATAAATTTAAATATTTATCATATTAAAATCAATTTACCTCACTTTTTAGGTGGATGAAATAATCATTTTTAACAAATTAATTATAATTACAAATTAAATAAAAGTAAATAATTGTGTATGTAGGAAATACTTTCATATTAATATTTTCTTAGTCTTAAAAATACTATATATAACTATAAGGAAAATAAAATAATATTGGTTAATAAATGGAAGACAGTAGAGTATCTTCATCTTTTTATGTACCAGATATTTTGTCTCCTAAAATATTGGTAACTGTTAAAACAGTAACAATATTAGTTGGTGGTATTATGTTGTTATTAGGAGATTTTCTGCTACTTTTGGCTCATTCGCTTAATAGCAAGTTTCTAGGAAATGATTTAGATTATGAAGCTATATCATATTATATAAATTTTGGTGGTCGACAAATATTTTATTGTATCAATTTTGGTATGATTATTATTTTTATGTTAGCCGTTTGTTATAAAAGTAAGAATTTATCAATTGTCTACAATTGCTTTTCTGTAAGTATCAAATAAAATTTTCTAGTACAATATTAAAATATTTAGGTAATTCAAATTTTTGGAATAATTATTTGGTACGTAACTTTAGTATTAGCTATTTTTGCGAGAACTATACTTGAAGTTAAAGATGAACCAAGAAAAGAAAATAGAGGTCTTATTTTAATTACAATTGTATTCTCATATGAAATTATTTACCATTTTTTTTCATTTATTTTTATGAAGGAATTTATAAAGTATTTAAGAAGATATAATCCTAAAGTTGGTTATGGTTTTGATTCTACCATTGAAATTGATAATGGAAATATTTCTAATAATCATTTAAACTGTAAATCCTTCTTTCCAACACGTAATGATTCAATAAATATACAAAATGTATCGTGGTTAAAGTCAAATGATTATCTTCTAAAAAACAATGATATTCAATATAATAATAATGGTGTACAAAATAGTACTTTGAATTACACTCAATTACCTAATCATGATCAAAGTTTTAATTTTATGCCTAATGAAAGTGCCAACTTTCCAGTAAATACGAATATTTTTAACCTAAATAATTCAAAAAAACCTTATTGTAAGAGTTATGACTCATCTTGGCAATCAGACTGTTAAATTATTTAATACAAAAATATGTTATTATTAAAGCTGACCACTTTTTTATGTTATCTATAAATATCTAATAATTTAACATTAATATTTACATCATCAAACATTTATATATTTTGCAATAATCATATCACAATAAATGTTAATATATATTCATTATATTTATTGTAAATTATTAAATCTAAAATATTATATCTAATCTTTTATAATTATGTTAGAATGTCGCATAAGTCCTGACGTTTTTTCAAAACCTTGTATTCTTTAATATTTTTAATTGTGTAATTTTTTTAAAACGATATTTTTTCTATCATATTATGTTTATATTAAAGTCAACTTGTTTTCCATAAAGTACTTCGAATTAATCTTTGGAAGTCAACTTTGAACAATGTTATAAAAGTATCTTTAACTAGTATTTTTTAAAACAATTTATCAAAGCATAATATTTTAATACAGTTATAAAATATCTTGATATCGATACTTAATTAAATCCTTTATTGCGTAAAAATATAATTCTAAAAAAATATAATGTTGATTAATAATTAAAGTATAATAATTATTTACTCAAGATTAGTCATCTCGGTTTCGTACAATATTGGATATTTAACAGTAGTCCATTAATTTTCCCCTAAAATACAAAAGCTAAATGATGAAATATTTTGGCACTTACAATAATGATGTAATCAGTTTCTCAACTATATATAACCGTAAATAAATTGCCATTGATTCGTGTCACTAGAAATAATAAGTTTAAAAATACAAAATTTTAATAAAAAAAATAATTAAGGCCAGAAAGAATTTGAGAAATACTATTAATTTATGATATTGTTTATAGATTTTTTTTATTATTCGTTAAAATATTTAAAAGTAATTTTTTATAATGAATAAAAATGTATAATGTTTAATTTTTTAACTTTAATTTAAATGGATTCCAAATTATGATCTTGGAATACATTTTATAAAAAATGTTCGGCTATCATATGACTATAATATTACGAACAATACTGAGTACAAAAAATTCCAGCAAAAAAATATTAAGTAACATTTAGAAGTACAATGTACTTTTTTTTAGAAAATGCTCTTCACATAAATGTCGATAGATTTACATGAAATTGATTTCTAAAAATAAATCTTAAAATTTACTGTATAAAAAAAGCATGGCTTGAGATTGACTTAATTAGATAAAAAATTAAAAAGTTGCATATCTCAAAATCTTTTATCATATTTCAAATATTCCCTTAAAAAACGACGGAACTGGTACAAGAACTTAGTATAACGATAAAATTAAATGATAAATCTCCAAAACATAAAATATCATCTTGAATTTTGAAATATGTAGGTACTTTGGACATATCAATTCTAATGTAACTGTTAAAAATATATTAATAACTATAAAAATTATTATTTATAAAAACAGATATAAATATTTAACAATTGAAAACAAATATATTTCTGTTAATAAAGTCAATATGTTATTTAAGTGATATATAATAAATATCTTCGTATTTATTTTACATAATAATATTTGGTGTTTCTACGTTTGATGAAATGCTTTTGTGTGGAAGAACGCAGGCTCCATTTAGATATAATTCATCCTTTATGACAACATCGTCACCAATAACACAATTATTCTCAATTCTCACCCAACTTCCTACTGAACAATCTCTTCCTATAATACTTTGATTTATCCAGCTATGCGATTTTACTGTACTCTTTGAAAGAATTGTACAATTTTTAAGGCAGGCACCATCTTGGATTTTAACATCTGGTCCAATTACAACATTCGGACCTATTTTACACCCGTCACCAATAATAGCCGTTTTGTCAATTAAAACATTGCCAACAACAAAATCTCCGACAGCTAATTCTTTAGAATTGTTATCATGTAAAAATTTTAAATACATAATAGTTCCCTTCAAAAAATCTTTAGGTTGACCAACATCCATCCAAAAACCTGGTAAGGTAAATGCATATAAATCATTCTTTTCTGCCATGAAAGGAAAAATATCTTTTTCAATAGAGGTAGGCTTACACGGAATTCTTTCTAAAACCGATGGATTCAAAACATACATTCCTGCATTAATTTTATTACCCACATATTCTTGAGGTTTTTCAACAAATCTTTCAATTCGCCCACTACTTTCATTAAATACAACAACTCCGTATTTTGATGGTTCTTCAACTTTTGTTACCGCAATTGTTCCTTCTCTTCCATGTGATTTGTGAAAAGACAACATTTTTTCAAAAGGAAAATCACAAATAACATCAGAGTTCAAAACAAAAAAAGGTTCATTTCCAGTTAATAATTCTTTAGCTAAAGCTAATGGACCAGCAGTACCAAGAGGCTCTGATTCTAATGAAAAAACTATAGTTATTCCTAAAATTTCAGCATGTTTTTTGATTTCTTGTTCCAATTGACTAGCACGATAAGATACTGCAAGTATTACAGTATCAACACCAGCTTTAGCCAAAGCTTCTATTTGATGAAGCATCATAGGTTTGTTGGCAAACTCTACCAATGGCTTTGGTTGTGTTAAAGTTAATGGTCTTAGACGTGTTCCATATCCACCTACTAATATTAAAGCTTTCATTTCTGAAAAACATTGTTACTAAAAATACCAAAACACATTGAAGTAGAATATAATAAAAACGACAATTTATATATTTCGTTGATATTACTAACAAACTAAGAAAAATAAATATACTAATGTTGATTTTAATCTTTCTTGACATACTAATTAAATGACATTGTTAGAATAGTTAATGAGATATTAAAAGTCTTTCTATACAAAGATTGAAAAAGATAGAAATTTTTCATTAAATTTAGCTTCTAAATACCCTGACATTTCAAATTTTGCCCCCTCATCCAACACGTTGGAGATGTTTGGAAAGATGTTTTGGTCAGAGTCGCGATACAATTACAAATTATTAATGTCCTATCTTATAAAGGAATTTTTAGTGATATATTCATGATACCGCCTACATTTGATGTATTATCATGGCCAGACATTAACCAAATTTAAGTTTATTCTACTTTGTCTTTAAATAAAATAAAAAATTAAGTTTTAAAATTTTTAAAGTTTAAATATTTTCTATTTTAATGTTATTTTAAAGTATTATTATATCTATTATTTGATATCATATTTAATTTAATGAATTTATTATTACTTTTCAAATTTAACATCTAAATAAATTTTAATAGGATTATTTATTTATTAAATGATGCTTCTAATATAACAAAATGATATTGTTGGAATATTTTTACACGTTTGCAAAATTTGTCTACCAAAATATCTATAAAATTTTTTTAGGGTTTTGAAAGATGATATCTTTAAAATTTTTAACAATATTAATAATTTTAAAAAATTGTCTATTATCTTCTGGTCAAAGTGTTGGCCTGGCACCAGGATTATATTGTGGTTTGAAGACATGTTATGATGTTCTTGGAATAAAGAGAGATGATTTCACAAAAGCTGAACTTTCAAAGATATATAGAAATTTTGCCAAAAAGTACCATCCTGATAGAGTAACGGGTGTTGAAGAAAAAAAACTTGCAGCAGAAAGATTTAGAGAAATTGCCACTGCATATGAAACATTAAAAGATGATGAAACAAAACAATTTTATGATCATTATTTAGATCATCCAGAGGATAGATATTACAATTATTATCAATATTATAGGATGAAAGCAGCCCCCAAAGTAGATATTCGAATTGTAGTGGCTGTTACTGTTATCCTTGTTTCTGCTTTTCAGTACTTAAGTGCAAAACAAAAGTATTCGGAAGCCTTAAGTTATGCTGTAACAGTTCCTAAATACCGACAACTTGCAACAAATATAGCTGTAGAACGAAAACTTATTTCATATGATGCAAAAGGTAAATTAATTAAAAATAAAGGTGTTGACTTTGAAAAGATTATTCGTGACATAATTGAAGAAAATATGGATATTCGTGGTGGGTATAAAAAAGAATCATTTTACGATACATTACTTATCCAATTAATAATTTTCCCTTACACATTTCTTAAATTGTTGTTTTGGGCTGGACGATGGTACTACAAATACAATATATTGAAAGAAGAATTGGAAGAGGAGGACAAAATTTATTTGATATGTAAATATCTAAATATGACTGAAAGTCAATTTCATTGTCTCGAGGAATATGAACAAGATGAAATATTTGAACGATCTTGTTGGATTAAGGAAAATGCTCTGGAATATAAGGAGGATAAGGATAGGGAAGAAAAGGAAAAATTAATGAAATCTGCACAATACAGAAGATATAAAAGGTACATGAAAAATAATGCTGGTAATACAATCTCTTTCTTAGAAGATTAGAAGTTTTAATCATACAGAATTTTTTTCTATTTTGTTTTTATCTACTACATTTTTAATATTGTTAATATATTTTAAATAATTTAAAAAGTTACAAGCCTTTCATTAACAGATTTTTTTTTCAATGAATAGTAATATTACTTTCATGGTTTTATTTTTCTAATACTTTTAAAAAGGGAAATAAATTTTTGATAAAGTATTATACACACTACAGTGTTTAAAGATTATTGAAATTTAAAGCGGTTTTGTATTTTTTTATTGAATTAAAATGATTATAACACGTTGATTGTGATATTAATTTCTATTTAAAAATTGTAATTACCCACTTATTTACAAGGTGTGAGCATCTTACATACTTTTAAATATATTTTTTTAAAAAAAGTGCAATGATAATAATTTTAAAGAATAAAGTTGTTTGACTAATTTTTGTTTTAAACTAAAAATAGATTATACTTCTCACAGTAAGAATAAAATGGCTCGAATTTATAATACTAGTTATTTAAGTAATAGAATGTTAATAAAATAATTAAGAGTTTATAAAAATTTTATATTTGATCTGTTATAAAAAAAAACCAACATTTTTTAGAAATTTTAGTTAACAAGTAATATTGTTATATAAATTTTGCAATACATTTTGTATCAAAGCGTAACGCCACATGGAAAATATCTAGCCAATTTTTAATAATTAGTAGTTTTTAAAAGATCATAAAATCACAATTAATTTAGATTTTTTACTGTAAAAAATAAAATCATATTAGGGCTGTTTTCAAAAATTTATTGAAAATATGCATTTATTTTTATAAAAATATATTTATGCGAAACTTTTTATTGTCTCTTCAATTATATCTGCGGCTTCATTAATTTCATTTTCCTTTATAACCAAAGGTGGTGCAAATCGAATTGTATCTCCATGTGTGTCTTTAGCTAATATTCCATTGTCACGAAGACGAAGACAAACATCCCATGCTTTAATTTCTTTATTAATTACAATAGCTTGTAATAATCCTTTTCCTCTAACTGTTGTTACCAAATTTTTAGGAAGCTTTTGTAATCTATTGAGTAAAATATTACCCATCTTCTCAGAATTTTCGCATAATTTTTCTTCTATGATTACTTTTAAAGATTCTGTAGCAATCTTACATGCTAATGGATTTCCACCAAATGTACTTCCGTGAGTTCCTGGTTTAATACAAAGCATTATAGGATCATCAGCCAAAACTGCTGAAATAGGATAAGTTCCACCACTAAGAGCTTTTCCAAGAACAACAATATCTGGACGAACATTGGAATGATCAACACAAAGCATTTTTCCAGTTCTACCAAGTCCTGTTTGAACTTCATCAGCAATAAACAAAACATTGTATTTAGTACATAATTCACGTACTTTACGTATATAATCAGGAGTTTGTGGAATAACAACTCCAGCTTCACCTTGAATAGGTTCAACCATAAAAGCTGCAATATTTTTATTAGATTTAAATTTTTCTTCCAAAGCATCAATATTATCAAATGGTACTTTAGAAAATCCAGGAACAAATGGTCCATATTTACCATAACTCTGTGGGTCAGTTGATGCAGAAATTGCAAAAATAGATCTTCCATGGAAATTATTTTCAGCAAAGACAACTTCTGCTTCATATTCTGGTACACCTTTTACTTCGTATGCCCAACGTCTAGCTAATTTAACAGCTGATTCAGATGCTTCAACACCACTATTCATTGGTAAAACTTTATCATATTTGAAGATTCCTGTTATAAATTCAGCATAATCAGATAAAATATTGTTATAAAAAGCTCTAGATGTCAAAGTAATAACAGAAGCTTGGTCTTGTAAAGCTTTAATTATTCTGGGATGACAATGCCCTTGATTTACAGCAGAATAACCAGAGAGAAAATCAAAATACTTTTTCCCACTAATATCCCAACAATTTACACCTAAATATTATTAAATGATAAAATAAAAAATTTATTGGTTACCTTTTCCTTTAGCGATTACAACTGGGACAGGTTTATAATTATGACATCCATATTTAGCTTCTTTTTCAAAATAATGATTACTATTGTTAGTAGATAAAGTACGAGTAACCAAAGTTTTACTTAGTTCTTTTGAAATACTTGGTAAATTAAGTGAAGAAATTCTCTTGCAGTTTATCATTTTTTAATGACTGTAGAAAACAATTTGACTATAAATTAATAAAATATAACGATAATTATATAATTTATAATATGTTAATTTAATGATATATGTATGACATTTAATATAGTATACTAATTAAGTAATAAACGTTAGGATAGTCCATATGACGTTGCCACTACTATTACATATTTTGATTATATAAAGTTATTTTGTTTTGAAATTAGTGTAAAGTAAAAATGATATGAAATGAACTATCTTCTACTTACAACAACGGAAACACATTCGACTAATCACATGCCATTTCCTTATATACAAAATAATTTAGAAGTACAATCTAATAAAAAAAAATAATCTTAAGATTATAATTTAACCATAATATGGGATAAGATAGTTTGCTTATAATATTTTTTAATCTTATCGAATGACCATTTAATAAGATTACTCAATCAATTATGTAAGACATGCAGTGATAAAACTGATAAAAAAATTTATTGTATTCTACTAAATGTTTAGTGATCTTAGTTTATATTTAAATTAAATAGAGAAAATTATAATTGCTTTTTAATTACTGTATCAAATTCATGTTAAAAGTTGACAACATTTCGTTGAATTTATAGTCTAACAAATGAAGAATCATAAATCACATATATTTATTTTGTAAATAAATCAAACTATTATAGAACAGAAAAATTTAAGAAATATAATTTTTATTGTATAAGATAAATTTTAACACTAAAAAGGATATAGTTGGAGTAATTACAGCAAAAAATCTGGAACGGAGTTTGATGATTCTTTCAAAATCTAAAACAAAACTTAAATTATTTACATAAAACTTTTAAAATTACTTTTACTAAATAATCTTTAAGATGTCCATCGGTATTTGAATCATAAAATGATGTAGCATCACCATCTCTAATTCTTCCTACTCTTCCTACTCTATTAATAAATGTGTATATATTTTTTGGCAAACTGAAATTAATAACATGATCTAAATTATGAATGTCCATTCCTCTGGCACAAACATCTGTTGTTACAATAACATCAAATTTGTTGTTTCTGAAATCTAGTAAAATTTGTTCTCTCACTTCTTGTGAATAATCTCCGTTTATTGAACAAGCATTTACACCTTTGTAGACTAAAAACGTAGCTAAGATATGAGCAAATATTTTTTTCTCAACAAAAATAATGGTTTTTCTCATTTTTAAACCATATTCTGAAGCGATTTTCATTTCTTCTTCTAAAATTGTGCAAATCAATTTATCTTTACTAATTCTAGTTGCATTAATAATATTATGCATAATTTTTTTATTTACTTCATTAAAACGGGAATTCGTAATACTGGCAAAGTTATTTCTTAAAATTCGTCTGGCAAATTGTTCCAAATTCATGTTAAATGTTGATGAAAACAATGCTGTTATTCTTTTATCAATATTATATTTGTTCATATTAAAAATAACATGTTTCATATCTTCATTAAAATTATGTTCCAATAAACGATCAGCTTCGTCATAAACTAAATATTTTACATTCTTTAAAATTAAAATTTCTCTCTCTACAAAATCTCTTAATCTTCCAGGAGTACAAATTAATATATCACATCCTTCATTCAAACATCTTTTGCTATAATTTATGTTGGTTTGTCCATATAACCTATTACAAAATATTTCAATACCAAAACAGAGTTTACGAGCTTGGTCAAAAATTTGAACAGCTAATTCTCTAACTGGAGCAATTATAAGAGCATGTGGAGATGTTTTTTGTCTTGTAAAACCATTTTTCAACATTGAATTAATAATTGGAACTAAATATGCAACAGTTTTTCCTGTTCCATTTTCACTGTGTACTTTAACATCAATTCCTTGCATAATATATGGTATTACTACAGATTGAATTTTACGAGGCTTTACATAACCAGCCTTTAAAATATTACTTAATAATTTATCATTAAGATTACATTCTTCCCAAGAATAGAAATTTTTAATATCACCGGAAGAAGAATATTCTACTGTAATATTATCGTCTAGCCGATTAACATTAATATAATCACTAATATCATTCTTATCTTCTTCCAATAATTCTGTAAAATCACGAACAATTGGAATATAATTTGAACCTAATGTCTTATCTTTAAATTTCTGATGATTGTAAGTTGTGCTTTCTTTCTCCAAAATGTAGTTTTCGCTAGCAAAATCATAAACTTTGCATTCAGGGCTAACAAAATGTTCTGATTTTTTGTTTCCATTAACAATATCTTTACTTTTATAATTTTCAAAATTATTATTGGCACAATTCGACTGTTCATCATCGGAATTTAAATTGTGTTGATCCAATTCATAGGTAGAATTAAAATTTTTATCTACATTAGAAACTTCATTGTTAGTTAAAATTAAATTTTTGCTTGAATTATTAGATATTCTTCCATGATCATCTATTAAAGAAGTGTTGTCTGTTGTTAAATTATCAATAAGATCTATTTTATTGCTAATACCAGAATAATTTTTCAAAAATTCATTGGTATCGTTATCTTTCTCACTATTTCCAACATTTATAAAATTATTAATTGAGGATTCAGTAAAAAACATAGATTTATGTTTTTCTATTATCTCACCAACATTTTTGTTTATTTCCTCAATAATTCTTAAATTTTCTATCGATGATAAAACAGATGTAACATTTGATTTATGCTTTGGTTCATAAAGTAATTTATTGCTATCAGTATTAAATTCAAGATTAATGGGTTCTTGTAATGAAGTATATTCATTCGAAGGTTCATCATTAATTCCAAGTAAATCTTTTAATCCGAATTCAGACATTATTAAGTAATACTTTACTCGGTATTAAAAATTATTATCCTTTATCGTAAAACCCTGAAATTTATAACATTAAAATATTATATAAAGTACTTGTAAACAGTTTATATTAAATTGTGTTATAGTTTAAAAAAATTTATGATCCAAGTGTAATGTTTGGTAAAAATCGTAAGGAAAACAATTTGTACTTTATAGAAAAACTTAGAAAAAGAGAAAAAAAGTTAAAATATAAAATAAAAAGTGAAATTATAATTAACTCTAATAACAATGAAAGAAATAGTGAGTAGCTTAAAAAATGATGTCTATAGATCATTATTATTAAATTGTCTCATGCACTTTAACTTGTTTCAGCTGTTCATTTTGGATAGTCAATGTACTTTAACTACTTCTTGATCTATTTTTTTCCATTGATGACAGTAGCCATTTTCGAGAAAAAAAAATGATATGAGTCTATATTAGTTCATTAATAATTTTATGTTATTTTATATAGCTTTTTGGTTGTGGCCCACTACGAGTTCATCAACGGGAAAATAAATTTTATTTGGGACATGCAGAACAGTTGTTTTCTTTTTATTAACTGTTTTAGAAGAATGGTATCTAATACAATACCTAAAAATAATTATAATGTCCTTGTCATAAAAATAGACTTTCTTTTTTAAATATATAATACGTTTAACTGTTAGATGAAAACTTTCATTTAAAATAGATCATTGACATATTTTATCTAATTTATAGATATATTACCAACAAAAATTTTATTGTTACTTATTTGCTTTTTATGAAAGAGTAGTTGTTTTTTTAAACACATTATAATGATAAAGTGATGAGCAATACATTTTCTTAAACATAGCAAAATATAATCTTTGACACGTTTATTGAGATTTAGATATATTCAACAAAAGTTTTTACAGTAAATTTGATAAAGCAAATTAAAATTTAATAAATTTCTTATTTCTTAATAAAGTAAATTTTGTGAAATAATTTTACTACGTGGAAATTTTATTTTATTCAAAATGAATTAATGATATTTCTTCCGAATGATTAAAATTTTTTAAGACAAAATTATTGTCAGTTGAAAAAAATCTTTCTTACTAATTTTTACATCTATAGTATTTTCAATAGATAAATTATTGCTTTTTTAAATATATTTTACATTTATTTTAAAAATCTTAATTTAGTGGTTAATTTATGTTGCGCATGTTTAATTTTTTTTTTGATAGTTAAATAATTTATTCAAAAATTTAGTTAAACATATTAAAAAGAGTATCGTCTTTTTAAGGTGAATTTTTAATAGTAATTTACGGCTTACAATAATTTGCTAAATCGGTACTTGCAGGTGTAAATAAATTATTGATGGTTTGTTTTAAATAAGTATGATTAATCTTAAATTTTCCGTTAATTTATAAAAATATACTCAATACATAATTTTTATTGTAAATTTTTATTCTAATTATATTCCGTTTAGTGAGAATCAGAAGTTAATTTATTTTCGTCCAACATTTTCTAAGAAACAATATATTTACTAGTTTACATAATAATCTTTCAATAAAATGTTCTAGAGAACTCTATTTATAGGTATTATACGATCAAACAAAATTGAAAAAAATTGATATAATAATATCATAAGTACAACACATATTTTTTTAAAGAATATAAAATTTGATTATTTTGAAACTTTTCTTTTATAAAGGTTAGAATGTTATATTGCTTATACGAAAACCACTTAGTTACTGAAGATTATCTATATAAAAGGAAAATTATAAGGTTTTAAATAAATTGGAAATTATACTTAATAGAACATTTGATAGTTTTAAAATAGAATAAATTTAAATATTTTATTATGTGTTGCTAGTAAATTACATGTAAATTATTCGACATATATCAAATAAAACAATTTATTTACAAAGTTAATACTTTTAAAAAAAAGTTGGTGTCGAATTAATTTTCCTATAAAATTAGTTAATAATAATTTTGCAGAAAAACAAATTTTAATTATTTATTTTAGTTATTCTTCCCATTCCTAAATTTACGCTCATACATACAGGTAAAACTAATGGACATGTTAAGACTAATTTTGTACCTGGACGTTTGTCTTCATTAATAGTTAAAAGGAATCCAATTAATTCTTTCATTCTTGAAGATAAATGACTTCCAAATTCATTATGTCTACCCTAAAAATTTAGTAAAAATTATAATATAGAAATTCTTATATCTTTTTAAAAATTATTTATTTACCTGTGTTATTTTCATAACAATAGAAGGTAATGATTCACCATCAAATGCTCGTGTTAAATGAGTTAATTCATACAAAATACATCCTAGAGACCACATATCACTTTTTTGATTATATTGTCTTCCTAAAAATTTTGAATAGTTTAAAAATAATTAAACCAACCTTCACAAATTTCAGGAGATAAATAGTTTGGTGTTCCAACAACTGTGGAAGCTACACTTTTTGTATTTAATTGTTTTGAAATACCAAAATCACTTAATTTAACAATTGTTTTTTTCTTATTCATTAGAATATTTTGTGTTTTCAAGTCCCTGTGAAGAATAAATTTATTATGCAAATAATCAACTGCCATTGTAATTTGTGTAAAATAATTTAGTGCAACCTCTTCTTTTAGTAAAACACCATTTTGATCTTGTAAAAATTTTGATAGTGTTCCTCCTTCTGCATACTCCATAACAATGCTTAACGCTCCATCTGAAGAAAAATATTCAATATATCCAATTATATTAGGGTGGTGTAATTCTGATAAGATCTTAACCTCACCTTAAATAAGAAATTTTCTATCATACAAAAACAACATTATATAGTAACTTACTCATTATACTAGCTTCTTCGTTATTTTTTAATCCCAATGTTGAAACAGCCTTGACGATAACTTTTTGCCTAGATATATCTTTTTTTTTACGACAAAGCCAACAAATACCGTGAGCACCCCTGCCCGCAACCGCTATCTTTTCATATTCTTCCATTTAAATCTAGAAATTTTTGACATTATAAAAAATATAATCAATTTTTTAATTTAATACAAACATAATTATATATATAGCTAATTTATCATTTATGATGTCATTTAAAAAACAAAAAAGAAGAAGAATATATTGGAAGTAAAATTGCTGTCACTATGATTTTGATTAACGTATTTGTCATTCCATATTTATATTAGATTTTATTTATAAGTTTGTCTTTAGATTGTTTAAAACAAATTTAATGATAATCTTAATCTCATAGTTTTAGATTTAATTTTTTGTTGAACGATGTAATATTAAAGACTATTTGTAAATAGGTTTATTTTAAAACCCTTTTATTCAAATTCGAAGACAACTACAAATAAAAACTTGAGTTCCTTCACATAATAATACGTTATCAAATTATTATTATTCTGTAAATGTTCTACTGTTTACAAAAATTTTATAAATAAATCAAAAATTTGTACACATAAATTCCTAAAAAAAAAGTATAAAATATTTATGTTATTTAGTATTATGATAAGATAAAATTACACAGTCTAAATTGTTATTGACAAATAGATGAATCAATTTATAAATTTATTAACTGATCAAAACAATATTTATGGGAGAAAATATTATTTGTTCTTCTTATTATTAATAATAAAATATATTTAGATATTTAAATTTATCAAAAAAGATCAAAAACAAGTATTTTAGTAGTATTTACAGGTAAATTTGCTTGCCATTTAATTAATAGGTAATAAAACTTTAAATAAACTAAACTTTACTTAAAATTAGTTATAACAAAAATTTAAAATGGAATTTTAATTAACTGATGAAATTTATATCTTTAAAATATTTATAAATATAATGTATTTACCTACGCCTACTTTTTTAATACTACTACAACATTCTTTATCAAAATATTATCTTACTAAATTAATGGTCATTTAAAAAATTACAATTTTACACTGTAAAAGTGATATATTTAAAGTTATTAAAAATAAAGTACTTATTTATTTTCCTTCGTGAATTTATAATTCTATGAAGAAAAATACAATAAAAAATATATTAATAACATCAGATTAATTTTACAAAATCTATTAATTGCACCCAAATAGTTGATTTCTCCCTAATAATGCCTTAGGCACATCGTAGCTTTTGTCATTACTTTTCTAAAATTTAAAGTTAACAATTTGTATTGTGTAAAGTATCATAATTGTAGCAAAATAATCAATTATATGCAACAACAATTAATTTATATCCTTAAAATTAGTTTTAATTTGAAATTCGAAGACCGAATTATTTTTTATGAATTTAAAAGTTCGATTACTTAAAAAAAATATATACTTAATATTTAAAATAAACATATGTATTGTAGCCATATCTCAATCGGTCAATATAATTCTACCAAGATATTCTATCACTTTTTTATAAATTACAAAAAACATATTCGATATGATTTATGGTAAAAAATTTATCTTAAAATATGATATATAATATTTCTTATATACTTTTTTGTTTAATATTATACCAATGTTAACTTTTTTCTGCTAAACAGTAAAAGGATAAAATAAATTTCTGAAAGTAGTTTATAGGCTATTGCATTCAATTTTCATCAAAAAATTTTTAAGAAAATGACAAATACATACAACCCTATCAAAAACAAGTTTAGTAAGGTTAAAGCGCAAACAATAAGAGTGCTGATATCGATTCTATTTGTTAAAGTATAAACTGATGATAACAGTACTATTTAAAAAATTACCAATCGTTTAATGGCAAAACTGTTAAATTATCTTTTTAGTAATTTCGATTAATTTGTGTAATTTAATCCTTCAATTCTTTTGGTAGAGCGTTTACTAGAAAGACTAAAGATAGATACAATGACAATAATTAATTGTTAACATTTTTTTATCAGAATAATTAATGATGAAATATTATTTTTTCTTTAATTTAGATAATACTTTCTTAATTTATATATTCACGTGGTATAGTATTCAAATAATTATTAAACTATAGTATTAAAAAGAAAATTTTATTTTGGCCTCTTAAATTTATAAAAACCGATATATTATATATATCATTATAATGGGTAATAAAGATTCTTATTTAATACGATCTACTGATAGTAAAAATGATTCTGATATTCCTATCAAATATGAAGAAGCTGTTGAAATTTGTAAGTTTATAAAAATATTAGTAATTTTTCAATTTAATTATAGTAACTGATGTAGAATTCCATAGATTAGAAGCAATATGGAGTCATCGAAAGCAGATGAATGAATTTGATTTTTGTAGGGAACTTTTCAAAAACACAAAAATTCCTAGAAATTTTCAATCGTTGATATATCACAAATTTTGTTTTGACGAGGACGTAATAACTTTTGAATCACTAGTTATCTCAATTGTCATTTTAACAAAAGGTGATTTAGCTATGAAGAAGAAATTTCTACCCGAAGTTAATGAAAGATTCTTTAATATATTTTCTAATGATTCAACTATGATGGATAGAGAAATCACTTTAAATCATAACTTATATGAAGTATTATCGGGTGTAACACATTTTACAGAAGATGAAATTGGACAATTAAATAACTTCTTCTATGATATTTGTACGATTCAAAAAAGTAAAATTAATTTTGATAAATTCAAAATGATATGTAATGGATCTCTGACACCATCTCAAGTAAAATTATTGTTTAAAGCATATGATTCCAATGAAGACAATCATATTGATTTTAAAGAATTTTTATGTGCTTTATCAGCGTCTTGTAGAGGACCACCAGTGGAAAGAATTAAATTTGTTTTACAGATGTGGGATAGAGATAAAGATAATAATTTTAGTGAAGAAACCATATATAATATTTATAATGAATTAGATATTGAAGAAAAAGATAGAACATTAAAAATTGAGAATAGTAAAGTTTCTCTATATGATGTTGTTTGTTGGGCAAATGGAGTAAAAAAAGTTGAAGAATTTCTAGAACTTCTAAAGCAAAACTCATATGTGTGCTTTGGTTTACCATTACAAACAAAAGAAGAAGAATTTATGACTTTAGAAGGATATAGAAATTCTGTTAAAAGAACAAAAAATACTGAATTTTATGTTATTTCTCATAAATGGTGGAATAAAATGATCGTTGGAATATCAAAGAATAATCATGAAATTGAACCGATTGTTGGTGGAGAATGTCTCGTAGAAACTAATTTCCCATATGACTGGATGTATAGTTACGAAGGACGTCAAATGATTGGACCGATTTTAAAACAAAATATTGTTGAAAATGTTGATTATGTATTAGTTGACAAAGCTCTTTTTTTATTTTTAAGAAAAAAATATGGTATTTATGATAACGAAATCAGACGGTATTGTGATTGTAATGGAATAGTTGATTTATATCCACCTTTATTATTAATGCATTGTCATAGAGGGTATGAAAAAAAACCATGGTTTTGGAGCTTATATCCAAAAACATTACCAATAAAGGTTTTAAAAAATGATGCACAAGAAGGATTTGAAATTGATGATTCAAATGCTATAAGACTTTGGTTAATGCCGGAAATGATACTTTTAGATAATGAAGATATAACACTAGAAAAATTTATTGATGATAGGAAATATTTAAAAATTCTTCTTGAAATAAGAAATCGCGATATGTCATGGCCAGAGGAAATGATTGAATTTTTCAACACAACAAATGACTCATCTATATCAAATAAAGATGGATATACATCATCACAATCTTTAGCAAATAAAAATTTACTTTCTATTGAAAAAAAAACATTAGGAATTGTTGGATTAGCGAATCTCGGTAATTCATGTTACATGAATTCTGTATTACAATGTCTTATTCGTACAGATATTATTACTGATTATATTATTAAACGTTTAGACGAAGATGTCGAAGATAATTCTTTAGTAACAGCTTTTGGTAGATTTTTATGTGAAGTATTCGCAAAAGAAAATCATAAATTCACTCCAGGTGAACTAAAAAATATGATTACAAATAAGTGTCCCATGTTTGCTGATCAAAATCAGCAAGATGCAAATGAATTTTTGTCATGTTTTTTAAATACAATTAGTGAAGAATTAGCAACTTCAAATAATGAAAAAGGTATCTTACCCGAGACTACTTATTTATCAAATACTCCTGCAGATTTAGAATGGAAAAAACAATTAAAAAGAGAGTTTTCAATTATAACATTGCAAATTTGTGGACAATTGAAATCGTCATTAACATGTCAATCATGCTTTAATGTCTCTGAAACATTTGAACCCTTTACATTTTTACAATTACCAATTCCAGATAATGATTTACTTTTGCTAACAATTATTGTAATTCCACAAAATGGGAAAGTACCAATAAGAATGTCATGGTCCTTACCCGGACATATGAAACTTCCATATATAAAATCATTGATAAAAAATAAAACCGGTATTGTTGAAACGTCAATATTTTTTACAATATTGGATTCAAATTTTAAACTTAAACAAAATATATTCGAAAAATTAAATAATGAAAATGTAGAAGTTAAATCACTATGTTCATTAAAAGAATGTAATATTATTGCTTTTGAGATTGTTCCTGAATCAACTGATTCTTGCCCAGTTTTTGCACTTAATAGAAATGATCATTTTAATGATTTATATATCATAAAAGCTATTGATGGTATAACAAGTTATTTTTTTGGAATGCCATTAGTCTTTCAATATAGGCCATCCATAACTCGAGTTTCTGATTTTTACAGAGATGTTTACAATAAATTATCTCAATATTATTTAAAAGACGGCAATAAAAATAGTACACATAACAGAGCAGTTGATGCAAGTGAAAATTTAAAAGGAAGATATCCTTTTGAAATTGTAGCAGTAGACAATTCCTTTGAATGGTGTGCATTTTGTGATTGGACAAAATTTTGTAGAGGTTGTAATTTAGAAGAACTAGGGGAATTTCTCTCTATAAATGTTAGAAATATTGCAATTCATTGGAAACCTTCATCTTTATATCTTAATTATCAATCAGTGATGGATTTGATGTGTATAGATGATGATTCTGTAAAAAGAGAAAAAGAAGAATATAAAAAACCTGTAAGCTTAACAACGTGCTTAAATGATTTTGTAAAACCTGAAATATTGGATGATAACTTAATGTGTAGTTTTTGTGATAAAAAAACAAAAATGGAAAAGAAATTTCAAATTCAAAGAGAACCAAATATTCTTATTGTAAATTTAAAAAGATTTGTATATATTCCTTCAAGTGGATGGGTTAAATCAAGAAAAGCTATTGAGGTACCATTTAATAATTTTACTATTCTTTCAAATGGATATAATTATGAATGTTATGCCATTGTGAATCACTATGGTGCAATTGGTGGTGGTCATTATACTGCATACACAAAAGTTAGTAATAAATGGTACCTATTTGATGATAGTTCATATAATGCTGTAAATATTGAGGATGTTGATGTAAAAAATGCATATATGATATTTTATAAAAAACAAGAGTAGATATTTATGTAATAATAATAAATAATTTTATTTATAATTTATTTAACTTAAAAGTGCTTCAAAATACTTCGTTTATTAAATAGGTGTATTTTAAATAAACATTATTTATTTTAAAACTGTTAACATTTACAATTGACGTTAAAAAATAGCGATTTTTTGTTGTGAGGTTCATTGGAGAAGTAACTTCTAAGTTAACTAATTTAAAAAAGGTTACTTATATCAGATGGAGGAAGATATTTAAATTTTTAAATGATCGATTCCTTGGGTAAAGGTGTTTGATTGGGCGAACAAACTACAAGATTTTAATGCTTTTTTAGATGTTAAAGAGCATTTTTTTTCTTAAATTAATCATTTTCGTTTTTAAAAAATATGTTTTTTGTTTCAACGATAAAAAAATCTTACAAAGACAAATTTAATATAGAAGATCTAATTGTTTCTGATAAGCGACGAACAATATGATATGCCATTGATTAGATGAATCAAACGACGATTATTAAGAATAATTATTTGGTAATTATTCGTAAAATGTATTAAAATAGTACTATTTTAAAATTCAATATAGAAAATTGCTGAAATAAATTGGTAGAAAATACTGATAATGTTTTTTAGATAAATATATGTATTTTTGTAGAGAAAAAAAATATAATATTTTGTAGTAACCCAACAATAAGGTATTTCAATTCAAATAATGAACCTGATCTTTGATTAATTATTTTATTTTTATACATTAAAAATCAAATGATTGTTAAAGATATCTATTGGGTATGATCAATTCATAGGGCACTCACTTTATAACACTTAAAAATATTTATTCAACGAAATAATGGGCTTAATAGGACTTATGGATTAGTTTTTATTCATTTACATATCAAAAATATCTGATAAACATATCCAGATCATTTGAAAAAATATTTGGAAAGGGAAATCAAGTAAAATTATTCTTTGATCTTATAAACATATAACAAATTTAGAACTAGAATACTATTAATTAGGAAATTCAAACAGTAATATAGATAATTGTGATGTATATATTTTAACGAATCATTATATCGTTCGGAATTTCTCAATTAAATTTAAACAGTGTTGTTGAAAAAGCGAATATCAGTAATTCTGCAACAAGAATTCATTTTGCAATGTTTAACAAAAATAACTCCTAATGCTAAATATATATTATAGGATGTTTAATTGAATTGTTAATAATAATTCTTTAAATACTTATATGATAAAGATTATGAAATATTTTTCAAAAATCTAATACAATCTACCCTTATGATAATCTTAAATGAACAATTGAATGAAATATCATGCATTTGTAAATTTTTCTAAGCAAGACGCAGGAGAAATTCCACCAAATTTTTAAACATAAATATTACTGTATTTGAAATTCATACGTAAATTTTAATTCAATTTTAAGTATTATTAAAATCAGACCTTTTTATGAAAATACCATTCCCAGGGATTGTTTTTTATTTCAATTCATTCCCTTTTACATTATGTTCCAGGAAGAATTTATTTATTTGATCCTTTATGATCATGTTTACAATAGAATATACAAAAACAAGGAAAATAAAAATGAGGATCATATAATAATAATAAAATATATCAATTTATAGTAAAAATGGTTAAAATGAAATATCAGGAAAGAAGTG
The DNA here is from genome assembly GCA_005656395.1 of Strongyloides papillosus. Classification (NCBI taxonomy): domain Eukaryota; kingdom Metazoa; phylum Nematoda; class Chromadorea; order Rhabditida; family Strongyloididae; genus Strongyloides; species Strongyloides papillosus. Next base: position 1,199,077 of record SRSI01000010.1, on the reverse strand, counting down.
GGTGTAATATTTCAAAAGTCGTTTAAATGTAATTTAAGAATTTGTTGGGAATTCTATTAGGCATTATTTTGCTATAGACCTTCAATCAAAAACTTATGTAATAATTTAAACATGGAAGAAGAATGTATACATATTAAAAATGTTGATGGCAATCGACAAGAAATTGAATTTTATTTACTAACAACCCTTTAATCTTGCTGTAACGGTTTTTTTTGTTGAAAAGTCTGATACTCTAGATAATAAATTTATATGTGATTGTTTTTTAAAAATATGGAAATAAGTTAGAGTTTCAAAAACAAATTCTTTTATTTTATTTTATAAAATGAGAAATGTTTAATTTATTTTTTATTTGTTTAAATTCAAGCAAAAGTTAAACAGAAATATTTATAATTATTTTTTTTAGACAATAACAAATATACTATTTGCTAATATTTGTGAAAGTTTGATTTAATTAGCATATTATAAAAAATTCAGTAAATCACAGTTTAAGTCATATATTTGGGAACTTTAGCCTAATTTACTTTTTACAATTATTATATTAATATCATCAATTAAACTAAAAAGTTATAGCATTAATATCAAATTAATTAAACTGTTTTTAAGTCTTCCTCTTATCATAATAAAGTTGTTGGAGTAGCAAAAGAGAAGGAAGATCAAGTCGTTTGCTAGATAACTATATTTGTACAACTTTCATACTCGTATTGTGCAATAAATAATTATGTTATTTATGTATATGTTTAGCATATCACATTTTCCATATAAGGTTACTACAATTGTACTAGCAAAAGAATATTTTTATAATTTATCTTATACATTAAATCTTATATACTTTAGTAAAGTTGTGATAGAATTTGATTTCATTCCATTATTCTTATATTTTAAACTGTGTATGACGTCAATTATGATAAATCAATCGTCCAGTTCAACTTCAAATCCTTTTGCTAATTGAAATCATTTTTCTATTAAAAATTGATTTTAAAAAACATACATTCTAATGTAAATTTTTTTGACATTTATAAATCACTACCAATAAATCAAATATTACTAGAAATATTTTCAAAAACAATGTTAATACATTTACTATTGACTTTTTATAAATTTTGCTTTAAAAATTCATTTTTATATACTCCAATAGGTAAAAATTACATAAATATTAAAGATAACAAAATACATTAAAAAATTCCATAAAAGTCACCAATAATATTTATAATTTAAAATATGATATCATACTAAAATCTTTTGTATTTTTTCACAATTCATTAGATGAATTATTAGTATAAATATTTGAATAAAGTTCTAATGTTTCTAAAGACGTTAACAAAAAATAAAGATTATCATATGGAAGAACACTTTTATATTATCTGAAATATATAGATATAGTAAAATAAAAAGATGATTTTATGTCATATAATAGTTGGAATTTTGAAAACTAAATCATGTGGTTAAAATACTTTTTGTAATACTTATTTTTGTAATTTTAGAGAATTTTGACTACTGTGCTTCCGTAAAGCGTTTTTTTAGTTGTAAAAAAACAAAATTAAGTCTTTGTAAGTAACATTCAATTTATATTGTAAAATTTTGATGTTATTAACATTATAATTTTTTTATCTTATTATATCAATATTTCATTTCCTCTGTAGTATTATTGTATCGTCTTGTAAATTTTGTGAATAAAAAATTATATTTTAAAGTGTGCGCTTGAAATGTAATATATAAATTATAGAATACTATACTATATATATTAAAAAAAATTATGATAGTCTCTCAAATTCATTACAAATTAATTTTTTAGTTTAATTTATTTTCTGTAATCTTGAACAATAAATTAATGAGAAAAAAAATAGAATTTACAATTCTTTTGGAGAACTTTTGATTATAAAAAAAATTTTCTTAAAGATATTTACATAGTACTATTATACAGTGAAAAATTATTGGTTTGGAACAATTGTATATGCTAAAAAATAATTAACAGTCAAACAAAAATATATTTTGTATTGAAGTAGCTATTTACCAAATAGAAACATATTAATTTATTGAATTAATATTCAGTATAAAGTACATCAAACAAATTTAAAATAAAAAATTGCACTTTATAACAATATTTGCGTAAATTTATGGCAATACTATTTTATTTATAAAGAAAGTTAAACATGTAAAGAGTAGACAAAGATTAATTAAAATGGATCATGGAAAATAATCACTTAAAATAGAAATTTTTATTGTTTGAATAATAAATATATTTTTTTAGATACAATTTTTTTTATTTATACAACAGAATGATTTGTAACACCTTGAGAATTTGTAAATTTACCAAAAAATGATGTCCTTACATATTGTCTTGTACACCAAATTCTAAAAGTTACTTCACTATCTGTAGGTCTGTAAATCGAAGCACTATCCGCTGTTGTAATAGACGCTTTTTTGCTTTTTCTCACTTTCTTACTTCTTCTATTTACATTTCTTATTTTCCATGGACAACAACATGTAATAAAATGTTGTCCTAATACATAAAGCATCATTCTTAATTTTCGTCTTATTACTGGTGTTCGAACTGATACTAGTAAAGGATTTAATAAAGGATCAACAAAAGATGCTATTCTCATTACTTGGTACCATCTAGCAAAATCAGCTACTTCATCTGGATTTTCTAACCAAAAAACGGATATTTCAATAATTGTTTGCCCTAATACAGATATAAAAAATGCTGTAATTGACAATAGAAGGGTATTAAATAATGTTTCCCTTCTTTTATGGGGAGAACCATCATTGTGCTGGTGAATTTTTAAAACACCATTTTGATGTCTAACTTTCCAATGATAAAATAATGTAACTACAAAAACAATTAGTGCTACAAAAAGAAAAATTAATGTAAATAGTGTATGGCCTCTTAAAAGATATACTCCAAATCTATGATATGGTTCAACTCTATCACATCTTTGCCCAATGTCATTGTAATGTGAAAAATGACGATCTTTATTAGTACATTCAAATTCATATCTTCTATAACTAGAACTAACACCATCTAATAAGTTATCTAAATATGTAATTGCCGAAATTTGAAGAAGAGAAAAAATAATATGGGTAATTATAAGAAATATCCAAACTAGTGAAAAAACTGTAATAACACAAAATTTTGAAAGTCTTATTGCTTTTCCGGACATCGATTTAGAAATTACAACGAGAACAAGGACTAAAAGATGAGTTAATCCTAATAATGAACCATTTTGAGATAGTGAAAAAAGTGTTTCTTGAACTAAATGCTTGTAAAATTGACTTGGTGCAAATAAATGTGATTGCAAAGTTTCAGCAATAGCATATGCAGCAGATTTCTCTTCACCAATAGTTGTATCAGATAAAGGTGCATATGGATTTTCCGAAAGTAGATCTGAAAAAAGTATGCCAAATGACGATACAAATAGAAAATTTGAAAAAAGAATATTAAAAATAAATAGAATAGTTGCTGTTGATAGGTGAGATTGTGTCTGATACAATAAAATAGATAAGCATAAAGTATTGAAGATAACTAAAATTAAAAGGCATATTTCAACGTAAACACCAATTAATGCCTGACTACCAATATTTTGATAATTTTTTGATTCAATTAAATCAAAATATATACTATCTGTTGTATTACAATCTTCATTATAATCATCAGATGTTTCTATAAAATTTTCATCATTGGTTGTTTGGTTTAAATATAATAATCCGTTTTGTAATATTTCTTCTTCAAACATATGATTAACCTTCTTATCAATTTTATTACATTTCATAACCTTTTCAATTTCTCTATAAACAGTCATAGCTGCTAAACTAAAATGTTGAAGTAGAAGTCTTGTTTTTAACATCAAATGTGGTAATATGCTCTTTCCTCGAATAGTACTTGTTAGATGGGCGCTTAATGAATTCATGAATATATTATCTTCTGTTAATGATTGTCCAAAACCTTTATAAAGAAATTGATTGTGATTTATAAAAAATTCCTGCGGTGTGTCACAATTTCTTGCGAATCGTTGAAAGAAAATATTCACTCTAATCATACCGCCTCGAATATTGCATATATTCATGACGCTCTTCATAAAATCTGTTTTATTCATAACATGGCATCTTTCATACATTTCATTATATAAGGCAACCACTTTTTGACATATTAATCTATAAATAAATCCTATTTATTTTTTATATATATACCATAAAGCTTACTTTCTATCTTCATTACGCCTTTCAAATAGAATACGAAAAATATCAGCATAAAACTGTAGCTGATAAACACCAATATCATCTGTTTTTTGGCAAACTAATGCAAAACTAGCTTTTAAAAAATTATAGTGAAAATTACTATTGTACTTTTCTCTCGAAAATCTAGACTTTATTTTTCTTATAACATTACAACTCTGTAAACTTGTTATTAACCATATCAATCCTTCATATTTTGGATTTATTTTTGTTTCATTATTATTCATGCATATTTGATGAGTATCATTTGATTGAAACAAATATGTCATCTAAATTCAATTAAGAAATTATATAAAATTTAAAAATATTGTAGTTTATTCGGAAGGGAGAATTATTTTATAAACATACCGCTCCATGCATTCTATCAGTGTATATGAATTTGTGATTATTATCAGTACATAGCAAAGCTAACTGATGTGAATTATTAAATGGTGGCATCCATTGTTCAGTTGGCAATGATTCAATGAGATTAATGATTTGTAAAAATATAATTATTAAGAAAAAAAGTGATAAGAAGTACATTTTAATATATGGACTGGTAATTTTTATATACTAAAACAATTGTTTAAATGTCACAAAACAATTATATGAAGCTCTTTTATTTATTAATAATATTTTATAAAGCCTTAAAATATTATTTAATTAAGAAGATTATAAAGAAAATTGAAATTAAAATTCAAACACCAGTAGTATTTTAATATAATTTTACAATATGTCAATCCAAATAGACAATTTCAATCATGGATTTGTGTCTCAATGACAAAATGAAGAAAATACTATTTCTGTGTGAATCATTGAATTGAGAATGAATGTTATAGATAATAATGCTAATTGTTAAGTATGTCATGTTGTATTGTCTTATATATTTCCTGATATTTGCCAAAAGAATGTTAAAATGACTTTATTTTAAAAAAAAAAAGTAGAAAATAGATATATTTACGCCAAAATTATTCTGAATTTTTTTTATCCCAAAACAAAAATTAGGAATGTAAAAAAGATACTTAATGTCTTATTCATGTTTTAACAATAAAAAAATAAAAAGCATTTATAATATAAAGAAAAATTTAACGATCCCTTGTTTAATTGAAATATTATTGTCTCATTATATCAAAATATTTTTGTAAATAATATTGTAATTGTTTCACTTTATCATAACCTAGAATTACATTTTCAAGTACATTTCAAGTATTCTTTTGTTATGGTCAATCATTTTTAAAATCAACATTATATTCCAATAACCAGGATACCAAGTATTTGTAACAAACAAACTTTCTTCGAGTTTTATTTGTTAATAGACTTGAACATCTGTGCCAAGAAGTGTCAGGAACATCTCTAGAAAATATTCATAATTTCTTTATTCAATCATTTTTTTTATCAGAATTAAAAATGTCCAAAACTAACCATTATAATTTTATTATCAACAAAATTAGTATGATTTTGTAATGTTTGTATAAGAATAATGTGATTTAATATGGATACAAAAAGCAATAAATAAATTTATTTGAATGAGTTGGTAAAAGAGGTACGTGTGATCTTAGACTATTCTGAAAAGTACTTTAATCTTTTAAAATCTGTTTACCGGTACATATTTGTTATTAGTTAGGTAAGAAAAATCATATTGAAATGTTTTATATATATTTTAAAATATCAGTATAATTTACAGTATTTATATATGTTGATTATGATCTCCAATTTTTAACGTCTAATTCATCGTATAACTCTTACATATATTGGTAAATAAAAAATATCAATATAAATTAGGTATAAAGACATTTCTAATTATCTTATTTACCTAATAATAAAGTATAGTATGATGTGTATAATAATAATAATGTTGAGATAAGTTTATTCTGGATATATGTAAAGATATGTTCTACTATAAAATAAGATCTATCAAAACTCTTAACATAGATTTTTTAATATTTTAAAAATTTATGTAAACATTAAATTGAACTTTATCTACTTCCGTGTTACCACTCAGACATAAACAGTCTTACTTATATCCAGAAATATTTGATTATAGTATTAAAATTTTTGCAAGAATCATAAAAGTACGTTCTAGTCGGTAACAAGTAACACGAATTTTGTTGTGTCTAAAAATAATTTTTACCTTATGATTATATTCTTTAAATAAAAAATATTTTAAAGGTAAAACAAAAAGTTGCTGACACAATAAAGTAATTGACAATTATTTAAAAGCTTTTACATTTTATTTATAAAAATAAATGGCTATTATTTTGTCCTTATCAGATACAGGCGGTCAAAGAGTAAAATAAAGATTACAGTCATGTATGCTTGAAAAATATTAACAGAAATGATTGGAAGACATTAATGATTCATATCATTTTAATATTATTTTATATACTACATAAATGTATAGTTAATGATAAAAATTTCCATTTTTATGGCAGAAAATGAATCTTTTTTAAACTTCTAATTATATTTTAGTCCCTATTTTTATTTTACATTATGCAATGAAAATTTTTCATTATTTTATTAAAGAAATAATTTAAATGATTATTTTTCTTCATATGCATCGTACTCATCTATCTAACACACTATAAGCTGTTGGTCATTTGTTTATTATATAATTCAGAAAACGTCACAAGCCACTGTACTTTTTCTATTTGCAGAATCGTTTATTTCCTTTACTCACCAACTATTTGCGGAGTCCATTTTTATGATTACGTCAGATGTCTTGAGCCCTGGTACGTGTCATTATTTACATTTGGTCAGTGGGATCTCAGTATTTTTTCTTAATACATTTTCACAGACAAAGTTTCCCGGCAGAACAAAAGTTTTAAGTTGAGAGTGCAACTTGTTATACCTGCATCAACATTTACATTTTATTTGTTGCTGGCTACCTTCCTGAGCCAGGATCTTTTGTTTGAGAACAACAAAATCAAACAAACTTTTTTTATCACTTCTCATTCAATATTATTTTATTTCTTTAGAGGGCCCAATCACTACTTAGTATATTGATGTCTTTTATATTATTAATACTCAAATATATACATACAAGGATCAGGGAAAAAATATTTATATACATATATATATTTGTTGGAGACAATGAACCTAAAGCTGAAAGCAGGAGGAGCTCCAAAACTTGACATGACCTGGCACGATCGCACTTGACAATTTGTTTGACAATAGACAGGTAAAAAAATGTAAATGAACTGGGACCTAGGTTTATGTATGTAAATGTTTTTGAATGAAGAAGAGTCCCAATCACCAGAGAAAAACTGTATCACAACCTGCATAATATTTTGTTGACCGTACGTCTTTCAATTATTGTTCCTCGAATTTTGTCAGTTTAAGTGGTAGCGTGCGCGTTAATCCTAGAGTGTTGATAGCCGAAACGCGAATTGCGAAACCATTCCCGTGTTTACGAGATCCACCTACTTCTTTACCTTACATATAATCACCATTTACATAATATATATTTTCTTTCAATCATCATTTTATTATCATTATTTTATTTCATCATTTCCTCTTTCAAACTCCACCCTATTTTCTGAATAAATAAGAATTTTAAAGTGTTGACCAAAAGACATGCCTTTAAAATATCCTTTACTTAAATGATTTCAGGATATAATCAAAATATTTTATTCTATTAAAATATACTTCTAAAATTTTCCTTCAAGTAGATTTGTATTTTTTATTTCACTCTAGCGCTACTTACTTCAAACTCTTGAAATATACACACAATTTATTTCTTCAGCTGTCACCGACAGTCTTCTTCAGCTTGCACTATTATATTACGCTTCAAATTTTTTTTGTAAATAATTTTTGTACACGTTATAATATATATATATATATCTTCCTAGTTCTATTATTAATATACTCGTATTATACTTTACAGAAGAATGCGCGAAATCTCTGAAAACGTGAATGTAAAAATTGGTCAACAACCTTCAGAGACTAGTAATAATTTACTTACTGCATCAGAATCACTATTATTAGCATTAGCAAGTAAAGCAACAAATAAAAGTTCTATTTTAACACTGGAAAACATCAATTCATCTAATAATACCGAAAGTAATACAAAGAAAAGAAGACGAAATATTGGTAATATGGACAACACTCTTGATGGATTAGTTGCTAGGAGAGCGGAGACTGATCCCAATGCAAAATTATACCAAACAGAAAATGAAGTTATTGAGATGCCTGCTGATGATGAAGAATTAAAGGTAAAAAATCATTTAAAATAAACAATCCATTAATTGTTTTTTAGAGAATTGAAACTGATGTGGATGTTGGAAATCGTACTTGCAGTGTGTGTGGATATAAAGGTAAATAACTTTTATCATTTTTAAACTTTATTTTATCAATTGCTTCAGGGAAATGGGTATCAGAGATGATACGTCACTTAAGAGTTCACTCTGGAGCACGCCCCTTTAAATGTAAACTTTGTTCTAGGTAAATAATAAATAAACATTATTAAAAAGTTTTTAACCCTATTTAGAACTTCGAGATGGAAAGCAGACTTAATACGGCATGTAGCAAAAGCTCATGGAATTCGTGTAATTTCAAAATATTCGCGTTCAAAGGCATTTGAAATAACACGACATAGTAAAGAAGATTTAAATATTTCTCACAACTCATCATCTTCATCATGTGGATCACCAGTTCTATCTAAGGAAAATGATTCTTGTGACCCAAAAATAAAAAGAACAAAACAACAGAAATCTTCATCACTTAATACAGATAATATAATTAAAAATATTACTAACAACAATTTTTCAAGTAGTTTCAAATGCTTGGTTTGTCGATATGAACAAGAATCTATTGAATTAATGATCCAACATTTAGACAAGATACATTCAATATCTCCATTTGAATGTATCAATTGTAAACAAAATTTTAAAGAAATTCAAGAAACAGCAGCTCATTGTTCATTATCAAATAATAAATGCACACCAATGTCAATTAAAATCAATTTTTCTCCCATTTCCAACAACAATTTCATTGAGTCTTCATCTACTGCATCAACCTATCAAACACCAACAAATTATTTTCTTCCTGAATTAGTTGGTCTTTCCTCACCTAATTTACTTCAATCTGAATCACTATCACCATCATCAACAATCTCTAGTGCCAGATCTTATGAAATATTATCTACTTCAATTGGAAATGAATCTTCATCTATTTGTAATGATATCGTGGCTTGTAATGATTGTCCATTCACCTGTAGTGGACATGATAAACTGTTACAACATAAATTAGGCCATCTCACACCCAAAGGTCCATTTAACTATAAATGTATATTTTGTAATTGGTTTGCAAAAAAACGTTCAACGGTAGAACAGCACATGCTTTTACATACACCAAATGCGTCAGATTTTATGTCAGAAGTAGAAAAAAATCTTATTACACCAGCGACAAGTAATGACTTCTTGAATTTAACTCCTCCTTTTGAACAATCATTTAATCACACAGGAAATCTCTCATATGATGCTATTACTTTATCACAACAATTAACATCTTTTCAAAAAACATTATCAATTTCACCGTTGTTTGCGGCAATTGCAGCTGTATCAAACCAAGCAAGTCCTAATCTTCCAACAACATCTAACGTATCTACCTCTTTGATAGATTTACAAAATTCTTTATCAATAAATCAATCAAATCGAAGTAATACTAATCCAATTTCTCATCAAATAACAACAATAACAAATCCACTTATAGCATTTAATTTGTGCAATATTTTATCAACATCAAACAGAATGTAACAATTATCCGTAAACAATTATTTTTAAATTTATAACTTATTTGTTAATAATTCATAATTCGAGACATTTACTGCCTCTTTCACTTTAACTCATGGATTTCAAAATGACTATCAAGCATTTTATTATTTTATATTATCCCTGTGATTTATACATATATATACTTTTTCACTTATTTAAAGCTTTTACATATTTATTTTCGCAATGAAAGTATTTATCTTATATAATTTTATTTTATAAATAACAATCTCTTTTTAAATGCTAGTTATGAAAAATAGGGTAATAAAAAAAATTAAGCAGTAATATATTTTCAGGTTCTTATTCTATAAGATAATTTTGGATAAAATAACTAAAAATTAAATAGGAATATAAAACAATAAGTTGAATAACAAATTCTTAATAAAGTTTGTAATAAACATCAAACCTGTTTATCTCAATTTTATTCAACTTTTGTATAAAAATTGTAAATGCAACATATATTATTTTAGTAACTGTTGATTAGATTTTGACTAAATAGATAAAGTATAATAAAATACTGCTTATTGTATTGTGTCTTTCTTGAATATCAACAAGACTAGTTAAAGCTGTCCATCAAAAACTAATAGACAGGTAGAGGTCAAAAGCAAAGTATTTGATATTCAAATAATAATATATTGAAAGTGACAATTTTACTAAAAATATGCTCTAATTATATTAAAATGGTAAGAAGAAGACGTTCTGTATCTTCTCTGTCAAAGACTGCTGGACACGCCTTAAAGAATGAAAGTTTAGGTAAGTCTAGTAGATTTTCCTCAGAAATCTTTAATATATTTTTATTGTTATATACTTGCTTAAAAATTTTTTAAATAAGTTGGCTGGTAAGAGAAAAATGCCACTTTATAAATCAAAAAAAAAACACTATTGATCTTATTTAAAATTTATATAATTGAATGATCTACATTTTTAAATTGATTTTTAAAATATGCATTCTGAAAGTTATCTAGAAGATGAAATATTTTTATTTATATTTTTTGTTTTAAATTATTGATATACATATAATAGAATTTTTATATTCTATATAAATTTTTTTTAGATAAATTAATGAAGGGACATACGGCAGAAGAAATAAGAAGAAATCAAAATACAAATAATAATCAACAAAAATTTCCAAAAAAATTTCTATGGATTTTTGTAGGTTTATTTATTATTTTAGGTAAGTTATTAAATCATTTTAATAATTTTATCAACATTTTTTAAGTGATAGCTTCTGCCTTAGCACTAGCAGGTTTGTATTATAAATATGTAATGAATAAAAGAGAAATATTAACAAGAGATAGTTATTTAAAACATTTGGTAAGCCAGGTAAATCAAGGGAAAGACGTCCGCTGGAAAGCTAAATTTAATAAGTTTGGCGAGAAAGTAACAAATTATAATTATAAAACCGTAAGGAACAGTACAGCTGTAAAGGAATATTTGGAATATTTAGAAAAGTTTTTCAAATCGGATCGAATGAAACAACATCTACAAATGCTGGAAGATTTTCCTGAATCACAATTACCTAAAGAATTTGATGCAAGGATTAAATGGCCAAATTGTCCAACTATTTCTACGATAATTAATCAAGGTAATTGTGGATCATGTTTTTCTGCTTCATCGGTATCTGTAATATCTGATAGAGCATGTATAGGTAGCAACGGTACATACCAGAGTTTATTGTCCATGGAAGATGTTTTATCATGTTGTAAAGTTTGTGGTTCATGTTATGGAGGGGATCCACTTAAAGTATTAGTTTATTGGGTTCTCGAGGGAATTGTTACAGGTGGTAGAGATGGTTGTAGACCTTATGGTATGGATATTTCTTGTGGAGTACCATGTAGTCCTTCAACTTATGTTGAAGGAGAATATAGGAGATCATGTATTCGAAGTTGTCAAAATATTTATTACAAAAATGAATATGAAGAGGATAAACATTTTGGAAGTATTGCCTATACATTAGTTTCAAGATCAATGACAATTAGTCAAAATGGTGACGAACGTGCGATAGTTCCAAGTGTTGTTGAATATTTCAATAAATCCTCACCATCTCCTTTAACATCGGAAGAGGTGCGTACAATAATTAAAAAAGAATTATATTTAGCTGGTCCTACAACAATGGCATTTCCGGTAACTGAAGAATTTTTACATTACAGTAGTGGTATTTTTCACCCATATCCAGAAGAAAATTTTAGTAAAAGAATAATATATTGGCATGTTGTAAAACTCATTGGATGGGGAACTGATCCTAGTGGAAAGCATTATTGGCTTGCTCTAAATTCATTTGGAAATTATTGGGGTGATAATGGAGTATTTAAGATTGATACAACTTTAATAGAACGTTTTGGCCTTGAATATGAAGCGGGGTTGTTGTAAACAATTGTTTAGACTTATTTTGTACATATTAATTAAAAGTATAATCGAAACTTTTCCATAATATATTTTGACATTCAAATTCCGATTAAAATGATTAAATATAAAAATTATTTTTTTTCTATATACTTTTATTTTTTTCATTAACTATTGTTTTAAATTGATTATACACAAGTATTTATCGTTTAAAATTATTAATTCGGAGTATCTTTAGAACAGGAACCCCCTAATTTTTCAAATATAAAATGTAATAAAACAACATTTTATATAGATTTATGATAAATTACGAATAATTAATAATGTTTTTTTATCATTTTTGCAAATTTTTCCAAAACTTTTTTTCATTCAAAATAACTAAAAATCATGTAAAACAGCGAATTTTATAAAAAAAAAGTGAAAGGTTTGATAAAAAAAAGGAATTTGACAGTAAAAAGATTTTTTAAATTTGCTGACACCTTCTTATTTAAATGATTAAAGGCCCAAATGTTGTGAAAATAAACTTTTATATAATAAAAACATATCTGAACTAGAAATAAACTATTTTGAAAGAATTTAAATTTTTCAAAAATTTCAAAAAAATTTTCGAATGCATTTTTTTTTAAATTAATAGAGGTCAAAAGTCGACTTTTTTGGTTCACAAAAATAAATAGAAGTAGTCTTGCTGCATTTATAATAAACAACGATTCACTGGATGACTTTATAGTAATTTATTAAACTTAAAAATTATATAAACGGGTCAAATTCGTGGACCTTTTGACCCTATTCCCCATATGGAGTGATTAATTATAGCAGTGCCTATTAGTGAATGCAATTCTTAAGCTTTATCACAATATGAATGAAATAATGTATTACCTTTGAAAAAATCATAAAATTATGGCAGATGAAATTTAAATAATTATTAATAAACCTTATTACTTTTATTAAAATATTAAAATATTTTGGAAAAAAATTTAAAAACAAGTTTGCGAGACAGTTCAAAAACATAATAGTATAATAGTTTACTGCTAAAAAAACAAAATTAGCTAAAAAAATTGGACATACAAACTAATAAAATTAGATTATAAATAAAAAATTGACACCAATTTATAAATTTCAGCCAAAATAATACTCAGAAATACAAATGCTGCAAAAAAATAAATTTGCTGCAAATACTACCAAATGCTACTAAATACAGTTATCTATTCATTTTTATTACACAAATAATTTTTACCACCAAAAAAAGTGACATATTTGACGATATACATGAATGGGACCTATATTCGAATGATTGATCCAACATAAAAATTGAAATATATTTATTACATATACGTAATATTCTTGTATAAAAAATTATTTTTAAAAGTTTGTATCTAATTCACTCTTTATGATTAGGCAGTAAAATTGTTTAAATATCGTAAAAGAAAAAAAATGTTTTGATGACAATATTACTATATAAATTAAATTTAGTCATCCAATTGTTAGTGTTAAAGTCAAGATGCTATTCTCCTTACTAATTATTAATTGCTTTGTTTTTGGTTCAATTTCATTTAAACTTTCTCCTCTGGATAAAAGAAGTTTTTTTGATGGCGAAAATGGAGGAGAAAATACTTCAGGTGACCTTTCTATAAACGATATATTTTCTATGGATGAAAATGTTGGTACAGAAGAAATTTACACTGGTCCTGATGAATGTTTACACTACTGTAATGATGAGATAATTAGAATTGTTAAACCTGCAATGTCAATGTCTATGAAAATTTCAGAAAAATATAAAACTATATGCGAGTTAGTTTAAAAGACTTGAGGAAATATTTACATTTTTTTAATGTTTTTAGAGAGTATGATTCCGCTAGAATGTGCATGGAAAAAAGACCACAATGCCCAAGTCAGAAATTTTTTGTCACAGCCACAAGTGGCGTAAAATACATGTGTGAAGAACAAAAGGACGCGTTTGATGCCACAATTCCTTGCATTACCGATTGGTTCCGCTATTCAAATGCTGGTAATTTTTAACCACAATTTATAAATAGACTTTTTAGAATGTGAAACTCTTTGTATGGCTTCAAATTTAATAAATGGAATTTCAATAAAAAAAATATTTCAACAAGATTTTAAGTTTTTAGAAGCTTTTGATCCATATATAGCAAAAATATCAGTAAATGAAATGTGTCGTGTTGCTGAATGTATGTTGAGTTGTTATAAACAAAAATTAAATACACGTTGCGATGGAACAGCAGGATCAATATTGGCAGAAGTTGTTTTAAGACCAATAGCTGATGTACAGGCAGTAGCAGGACCTATATCTCCCATAATTTCGTCAGTTTTACCATTAAAATGTGCTTTTTTGCATGATCCCTCTATTATGAATCAATTAAGAATTGATGAAAGATTAAGTAAAGAAATTGCAAAAAAATATCGACTTCAGAAGGAACTTCCACAAAGAAATGTGGAGAAAAACGAAATACTGGAAGTCCAAGATCCATTTACCTATAATATAAGTAATGATTCACCTTTAAATTTCTATGATGATGTAAATTTCCTCTAATCATTGAACAAAATTTTATCTATTATTTTACATTGTAAAAATATTTTTATTATTTAATCATATAGTATAAAATTTTTACATTTATTTAAAATTTAGAAAAATTGTCAATGACTTTTCGTAAAAAAAATTAATCACAATACAATTTACAACTATTCTAATAATATGCGTTTTTCTATAATTTTTCTGTAAAAAAGTCTACCTACATTTTTGCACGCAATCTTGTGAAAATATTTTAAATATCAATATTAAAGAATTTATTAAAGTAGTTCATTGACTTTAAACCAATTTTTGTCTTGAAAATAAAGTTAAATATTATTTGGTAAATATATTTGTAACTGTCATTACAACAATTTAAAACTATTTTAGAAGCTTACTGCGAAAAGCATTTCTTTTTGTTGTCAATTTAAAACCATAATAATTTCTTATCGAATTTTTAGTTATTAAAATTTATAATGGAAGTATCCGAATTATATGACGATCACGTTAATTCTCCCACTATAACTTACAGAGATTTAAAATTATTAAGAATCCTTCGGAAAATTGAATCCAAAGGTCACTGTCTAACTGAAGATGACTTCGAAAATGGTAGAGTAACAATAACATCTATTGGTTTAGTAAGACCATATTATTTTTATGGAAAAAATGCATATCGTGATTTTGTTTTAACTTATAATCTAGATCCATATAATGCTTTTACTGGTGAAGATTTACCTGTAAAAAATGGTTTTATTAAACTAATATTCTATGATGGTTGTGTTGTTGTTAGAAAAGAATTTCTATTAAAATATTTTGCTTATTTTAAATTTAAATTCGATTGTATTACTGATAAACAAGTCAATATCTTTAATATTGAGGATTTTTCTTTTAATCATTTTGTAGTAGTTTTAAAGTATTACTATGCACAAATTATTGTTATTACTTTGGATATGATTGTTGAACTATATAGACTTGCAGACTTTTTTGTTGTCGATTATGCATTTATGAAACGTATTACTGTTTATATTAATTGTTTCTATTCAAAAATTGCTCGAACGATTGGATTTTATCGATATCATAAGTATTTTGAAGAGGAATATCTAGGTGGCGATAATACAGGTTTGCAAGTTACTAGTGAAGAAGAAGATCAAGATATTGATAGACTTTATTATCTTTATCAACGAAAATGTAATAATGAAGCCGATATAAATTTAATAATGGATAATGTGAACGATTTTGATGAGGATAGTGATGATGAAGAGGATGATGAGGATAATGACGAAGGAAATTTAGATGATGAAAGTATGGAATACAGTAGTAGTATGAATGAAGATGGCGATGATAATGAGGATATGGTCGAAGACATTGATGAAGAAATGGAGGATGATACTGAATATAATATTGAAATAAATGAAGAAAGTTTAGTAAAAAATAATGATGTTGAATTTGAACATTTTAAATGTAAAGTAATAAACAAAATGGAAGATTATATTAATAAAGTCGAATAAATTTTTCAGAACAAATAAAATACATATGTTATTCTTACTAATGAATACGAAATATTTATTAACAACAATGATATATTAAAAAATTAGTCATCTGAAGTCACTTAATTTTAAAATAGAATCAATTGGACGTCTTGGAAATCTACGGAACCATGTACAAAACAAGCAATTATATTGTAAAAATGATTTTCTTTTATTATTGGAGAATCATTTTACAAAAACAAGCATTTCATTGATAATACCATATTTCTTGGGAATCTGTAAACCCTCAAATACTCAAATTATAAAGAAGATTCTCAATGTTCATATTAAAGAAGGTTTAACTTTAACGTTAGAGGAATAATCCTTTGCGATTACTTTATATTTGAGTATGATAATTTGATTTAATTGGAAGTTTTATTATTTTAAATCTAAATTGTCTTAGAAATAATAAATTCTCAAAAACAAAATGATGAAATTTCTTTTTGTTGTTGTAAAATCAACAAAAGAATTTTAAAAAACGTAATACCTTCAAAAAAAGCAGAAATTTCTTGTACCATATTTTTTACAATGTTTAATTACTTTTTTTCTGTAACATACAAAATAATATTTTATTCAACCAAAAATAAATAAAAATTTCGATGATATTTAATAATCTTGGATATTACTTCAACATTTGTTATTTAACGAAGAAAGTATAGAAACATTTCTCCAGAGTGTTTATGATGACATGTACTCTTATAAAGCAATAATCACTTCCAAGATCAAAACTTTACTTTGAATGATATCGTACCACCTACGGGGTTTCACAAAATGGTAACTCTACAAACAAAAGGTATGAAAGTTCCATAGTTTGCTAATCTATTTGCATTAATTAAATAAATAATTATATTACAGTAACGTTAGTCAAAATTTATTTCACGAACAAAATATATGAACCATAATTTTAATTTGTCATTCAAATACAATATATATCAATGTTAAAATAAGTTACTTTTCTATAGACTTAAGATTGTTTATCATCCGTTTTCTTTTTATCATCCGATTGATTCATTGATTGTCTGATAGCCCACTCAATTTGTTCCTCTTCTGTCATAAATTCAAGTTGGACAGATGGATCTGATCCGCTAATAGCATTTTCGATTTGTGAAGCATCAACGCCATCCAATGTTGAAACTAACTCACGAAGATAGTCAGGATCACTCATTAAATTTGTAAAATCTTCAGTTTCCATAGCCTCCTCTTTTACAGTGGCATCTTCAACGGGATTCTCATCTTCCTTTTTAGGTATTTCATCAGATTCAGAAGGTTTGTCAGCATCAGCCATTGACATTTTCAAAGCCCAGGCAAGTTGTTCTTCCTCGGTCATAAATGCAACATCTGGAGCACTAGTCTCAACGGTATTTGTTTCCATTTTCTCTCCTTCATCAGTATTTCCTGCTTCTGTACGTTGTTTTTGCCTTTGTTCTTCAAGAGAGACTCTTAAAGCAAGAGCAAGATCTGGATCATCAGCGTCATCGATTCCAAATTCAAATCCTGACCCAGTATTGATGAGGTTACCTCCTGATCCATCTTCATTCTTGCATATTGCAGAAGATGCAATTGCCTCAGTCAATAAACCATTGGTAGCAATAACCATATTGGAACCTTTTCCTTCTTTACCATTTAATGTTTCAATAAATTGTTCAAATGTCTCATTATTTTTTTCTGCAGCCTCTCCAAAACAAACAATATCAACATTCACTTTTTCTTTTTTTAATTTTTTAGCTAATTTAATTAAATCTGAGTTATCGATATCCTGAACTGGACTTCCAATGAAAACAATAATTCTCATTTTATGGTTTTTGTTTGGTCGATGTTTTAAAGCTAAATGAGCCGTTCTAATAGCAGGAATTACTTTAGAAACATTCTCAATTTCAACCTCGTGCAATTTGATAAACAATTTACGATCATCTTGTGTCATAGTGGAACGTACACGAACATCATCAGCCATAGTCAACAATCCAACAGCGTTTTCTGGATTAGAGCGAGTTTTACATTGAAATAAAAGATTAATAGCATCTTTTTGACATTGAAATCTTGTAGGACGATAATCACCATTCCTCATCCATGCAGAGTTATCAAGACTTAAAAAAAAAGTTTACTTTAGTATAACTAAATAAAATATACTTACCATATCATAGTACTTTCTTGTACCATTTTTTCTTTTATTTATAAAGTTACAACTACAAAAACCTTTCAAATGATTTCTCTTATTTGAATTTAAAAAATGATGACAGCGAGGACAGGACACCAAAAAATCCATTTGAGACTCTTCACATTATAAACAAAAAATTTTATTAATTTAATATACGAACAAATATTAGTATTAAAAATAACTTTGATAAAAAATGGGATTACAAATTTTCGGGCATATCATTATTATTGTTATGTGTATATACGTATATAAAAAATTTTTTGGTTTGGGAAATGTTATTAATCAATTATAGAAATATATTGTTTGTAAATTTTCAAAGGTTTTAATGATATTTTGATTTTATTAAAAGTATAATTGTGGTACAAAATGTATTTTGAAGTTATATACATGTGCATCGTATTTATTTTGGTATTCTAATATTTTATCTTTTGTAAACAATGTATATCAATGTAATAAAATGCCTTGTATTATGTCAATTTTGTTTAAATAATTTTGATCATAAATATGTTTTTCGTTGATTGATAGTACAATATAGTTATAAAGTATTTATATCTTCTTTCTTTTAGCTCATCATTACAAACAAAAATATATTATTATTATTACGTGATATATACATAGCAAAAGTACTGAACATTTGTTAATGATCACAAAAGTGACAGCTACGAAGTTGTTAGTTGTTATAGCAATCTCTACTAACTTTACTTTATAAAATTTTCAAGTATTCGGTTGTATAATTTGATATATTTTTATCAAGTTGATATGAACTTTTATCTTATCATATGGTATAAGAAAAATTAAGTAAACCTTAAAATACATGAATTATTAGTAATTTTGTCTTGTCAAAATATGCCGGAACAAATTCAATTTTCATCTGCTACTACTACTTCAAATTTATATCCACTAGCAATTCAACAAGCTGAAACGGAAGATTCTGAAGAAGGTTATGATTGTTGTTGTTGTTTGGATAACTTTAGATTTAAAAGAACATTGAAAGCTATATGTTATGGTCAAATACTATCACTGTGTTTATGTGGAACTGGAATTGGATCACAATATTTAAGTGAATTTAAAGTTAACACTCCAATGGCCCAATCATTTTTAAATTATTTTTTTCTATCTTTTGTTTATGGACTAGGGCTTATTTTTAGTGATGGAAGCGAGTCTTTTTTTGAAATTATCAAGGATAGAGGATGGAAATATTTATTGTTAGGAATTATAGATGTTGAAGCAAATTATTTAGTTGTTTGGGCATATCAATTTACCAATTTAACATCTATTCAATTGTTAGATTGTTCAGTAATACCATTTGTTATGATTTTATCATATCTTTTTTTACGTGTACGATATCTTACTTTTCATATAGTAGGAGTGGCTTTATGTCTTTTGGGTATAGCATTTCTTATTTGGGCAGATGTGTTAGAAAATAAAAACGGTTCTTTAGGTGAATCAAATAAATTTTTAGGAGATTGTTTATGTATTGCTTCATCTGCACTCTATGCATTATCAAATACTGGAGAAGAAAAACTTGTAAAAAATTATAGTCGAAATGAATATCTTGGGATAGTAGGCATAATAGGTTTTATAATATCAGGTATTCAGCTTGCTATTTTTGAAAGAAATAATTTGGCTGAAGTTAACTGGACATGGAAAGTAATTGCCATGTATTTGTTATATTCAGTTTCAATGTTTATATTTTATTCGATGGTCTCTATTGTTTTGCAAAAAACTTCTGCATTGATGTTTAATTTGTCTATATTGACAGCAGATTTTTATTCCCTAATTGCAGGAATATTTCTTTTTCACTATCAATTTCACATATTATATTTTATATCTTTTGCTGTAGTGATATTTGGAAGCATAATATATTCAATAAAAGAAACAGAAATTGCTGGAAGTAATGAAGATTTTTGTAAACCGCTACGAAAAATTGTGAGTAATTTTGGTTCCTGTAATTGGTCACATCGACATAATACAACTGCAACAACACATACGAATAGAAATGAAAGTACAGAAGCTTCCTTGTAAAATCATTATATGATTTTTTTATAATAAATTTTTATATTTAAAATTTCATTTTTCTATCTTTTATTCAATTAGTTAATGTTGCTTTTATATGTACTTTATCTACAAATAATTTCCTTTAATTAATATTCCAATAATGATGATAGTGTAATGTCTTAAAACTTTATCTTTTATTGTGATATATTTATTATTACCAAAAACAATGTCATATATTAAAGAAAAAATATCCTTGCATTAATTTTTTTTGAAAGAATTTGTGTTAAATAACATAGAGTGTTCCACAAAAATTTTTGTGATTAACTTAAATTTCGAAAACATTTTTATATTTTAAAACAAAAACCTAAAAGTTTTTTATCTCTTCGGGTAAGAGAATTTCGTGAGGCACTCTGTAATTCTTTTTAATCATATTATACAAAATTTAATATGCTTATCAAAAGCCAAATACCAAAGTTTTTTCTTCTTTTAAGTATAGTATTTTTAAAATCATAAATATGAAATAGCTACAAGAAATGTAGAAAAAAATAGTCATTTAAAACAATTAATGAAGATTATTTATATTCTTTTCTTATAGATTTTTTTAATCTATTGAAAAATGCATTTCTTGTTTATACTTTTATACAAATTGTTTTTTTAATGCACCAAAGTATTAAATTTATTGAAACTTTTATTAAGTACAAAGATATTATACAATATTAAAGTAATTTTTTAAAGAGAATCTGATAACGATAACATGTAGTGATATAAATATGTTTGAATTTCATGTAACATATATTATAATAATATAAAGTTTATAAACATAAATGATTAAAACGAATTAAATTAAACGCTACCCATACATTCTAAAAAATACATCTAAAACATATAAGATAATCACTATTATTATTTTTTTATACTTATTATATATAAAACATTTTTTATAACGTTAAAAAGCTTATACAGTGAGTATCATCAGTAGTTAATATGAAAACGTTCATACGATGCTGTTGTTGAAATTCCACTATTTATCAAAATAGCTATAGAAATTAAAATTCTATAACTGAACACATATTTCTGTAGTTATTTAGAAATTTACAAAGAGTCTCTTTGTAATCAGAGAGCAAATAATCAAATCAAAATATTTCTTAAATAACGGAAATAATTAAAATGATAATAAACAAATAGAAAGCTCACATTTATTCAAAAATTTATATAATCTACATTATGTCATTGGTTATCAAGAATATTGAAAAAAAAACAACTTTAATTCAACTTCATCAGATAAATTGTTCTAAAAAACATCCATTTTTCTGTAGTGATAAACAATTGAATCATCTTTGTTGTAAAAATTATGTTTAATATAAACATTATCATGCATAAACAAAAAAATTTTAACACAATTGTAAAGTAATGAGATATTGAATAAGTTAATTTTATAATACTTTTAAAAAACATGATCAATAAATGCATCACCCTTTCTGTTCGATGCTAGTTGAGATTTACCTTTTGGTCCTTGTGGAGGAGCATTTTTAAAGTTATTTTTCGGGTTTTTAATATGGGCTCCACTACCAGTAGTAAATTCATAGAAATGTTTACCCTAAAATAGTTAATTTACTTTAAAGAATATATTTTTAAAAAAAATTACCTTTATACGGCCAAATAGTTCTCTTAAATCTTCTGCTGGCATAGGATAATGAAAAAACATATCATGATCCAACGCTTTATCTGCTGTCATCCGCTTTTTTGGGTCCAACGTTAAAAGATTGTCAATAACAGACATAATATTTTGATCTTTTACTTTTTGACCCAGTGTATTTTGTATTCTCCTTTTTACACCTTGTGGAAGATTAAATTTTTTATAATTATCTAAATTCTGGCAATTTGGCATGCTTTCAGGATTTATGGATCCACACTCTCGTACAATCTTTTCGATAACCTCTGTCTCTACATTACCGGTAAACAATGCTCTATCGTCAATAAAAAATTCTGAAAGAATACAACCAGCAGACCACATATCTATAGCACCATCATACTGTCGTTCCCCAAGTAACAATTCTGGAGCTCTATACCATAAAGTCACGACTCTATTTGTATACAATTGTTTTTCATTTTTTGAAACTGTATGTAACCTAGAAAGTCCAAAATCTGCAATTTTTAATGTTCCGCCCTTCTCTGATGACAATAAAATATTTGCAGATTTTAAATCTCTGTGTAGTAATTTGGAACCGTGAATAGCATATAAACCGTTAAACAAATCTTTGGCCATTTTCTTAATTTCAGGAATGGTTAATTTTATAGTT
Organism: Strongyloides papillosus; assembly: GCA_005656395.1. Taxonomy (NCBI): domain Eukaryota; kingdom Metazoa; phylum Nematoda; class Chromadorea; order Rhabditida; family Strongyloididae; genus Strongyloides; species Strongyloides papillosus. The sequence goes on along the minus strand of SRSI01000010.1, from coordinate 1,176,251 downwards.
TTATTATGAGCGATAATAGCACATAAATCATGATCACAAAACGCTAACACCAAATAAAATGAAGAACATAATTTGTATTTACCATCGGAATCTTTGTCATCTTCAGATACCACTTCTAACAATTCCGTAACATTCTCATTTTTAACCATTTGTAAATATTTAATTTCACGCAAAGCAGTAATTGGGAAACCATCATCCTTAGTGGGATCAACAATAATTTTTTTCAAAGCAACATCTTTATTGGTTTTCAAACATTTTCCTTTGAAAACTAATCCAAATGTACCTTCCCCAATTTTTTCAATTTTTTTATACTTATCTGACAACTTCGACATCAGAGGAAACTGGTAACTTCTCACATATTTCTTCATTTCCTCAGTAATAAAAATTTTGGGAGCAAGTGATTTCCTGGCCAATTCTTTGTCGGGATGTTCTCTTTTTTGACCAATTGTGACTTCATTACCTTTGAAAGGAAAATTATTCATATTATCTTCTAAAAATTTTTAAAAAATTAGTTAATAAACATAATAAAGTTACAGAAAAATTAGAAATATTAAACGGTGAAATAAAAGATCGTTGGTGGACAACAACCTTTAAAGCAACACATTTCCAATGTTCGTATTCTACAACGATATTATGGCGGTATGTTATGCAAAAATCGAGTAATTTGTTTGGATGATATTTGTTTGTTTTTTGTAACTCTTTCCTCAGGAGATTGAAAGTAGGTAGAGAAATACAAGGAAATATGAATGTTCCTACAACTTTCTGCAGTCATCAGTTGTTTTTTTAAACGATGTTGTTGTTTATCCTCCATGGCTTAGACAAAGTTGGTGAATTTATCCATGCATTTTTTTTTCGTTTTATATATAATTTTTGAGTTTCCCTTAGCTACAAAAATTTGTTATCCTGTTCAGGACGAGAGTATAATTTTAACTGTCTATCTGGAATTGTTACTAAAGATATATGAACAAATTAATTTCCAGTCTTTCTATCATCAATAGTAATTTTAAATTAGTACTCAGCTTTCATTTACTATATCTTAATGAAGTATTCACATTGGAATGTTTTTTACCAATGGCATTTTTTTTTGTCATCTTTTTTTACTAGTCAAAAGAGATACATTTGAATTTTTAAAATGACAATTTGCGCTTTAAGAGTAGAGTATTGGTATTTCAATTTTTAAATGACTATAGTGTGTCAAAATGTTTTATCTTAACTATTATTTGAATTGTAAAATTTTATATGTTATAGTGATATATGTATTAAAATTACTGCGGCATTTTACATAGTTTTATAAGAGTAGAATTTAGTTTACCCGCTAAGTATTGTTTACTCAGTTGTAGTGAAATTGATTTTGTGTCCATTCTCCTACATTGGTATTTTTGTTTTTTAAAATTATCGACTGTTTAAAGAATTATAAGAGACTTTTTGTACCAATGGTTACAATGTTTGGATAGACAAGTTATGGATTACTTTGCACACCAAGTTTTTTTTTTGCTGTATTGTACATGTGTGCTTTCAGGTGTATGTATGCCATTTTTTGGGGATTTCCCACATGTGGTTTAGTAACTTTAAAAATGTTTAGATTTTGTTTATTTTTGTCTTGTAGTTTACAGTACAATGGATTTTATAACTCAACTAATTTAGTGGGAAAAGAAATTATTGTAACTACTTCTTACTATTTCCTGTGACACTGTCGAGAAATTTAATTGTTTAATTGATAGTTTTACAAGGCGAAACAGGCTTCATTGTGGAAGTGTCAAATGTTCAACTAGAACTTTCTGTAGCGACTTGTTGTTCAATCGTTCTTATATATTGGTTTTGTTAACTAAATACTTTGGGTTATCCTTTAATTTTTATTTATTATTATTGCGTTAAATAGTTTGTTATTTTATTTACGGAATTAATTTTTCCCCCTGGATTTTTCGAAATTATAATTTCTTGGCGCAATAATCCTTATAAATACTCTCTTAAATTGTTTTTTTTGTTACAGTTTTTTTACTATGCCTCTTCCACCTGCAGTTGAAAAATTTGCCAGTGATTTGGATAAGAAACTTCATCAACCTGGATATTTCAACGATATCTTTGAAAACGTCGAGAAGAAAACCGGAGTTAAACGTATCCATATTGTTGCAGGTAGGTCGATATTTCCTACTAATAAATATTTCTTTTCTTCAGGTTTTTTCGTTCTAAATGTTCTCTACTTGGTTTTTGGACACTATGCAAGTCTAATGTGTAATTTCATAGGGTTTGCTTATCCAGCATATATCTCAGTTAAAGCAATAGAATCGGCTCCAAAAGAAGATGACACACAATGGTTGACGTACTGGGTTGTCTATGCATTTTTCAGCCTTATTGAAACATTTTCAGTTGCCATCGTCTCGGTATTCCCGTTATACTGGCTTGTCAAGTGTGCTTTCTGTCTTTACCTTTACTTGCCATTTACCAATGGAGCTCAAACACTTTACTTTAGATTTGTGAAACCTGTTATACTCAAACACCAACAATCTATCGACGAAGCTTTAAAAAGAGCTGCTAGAGTTGGTGATTCAGCTCGCGAACAATTTGAAAAGACAGTTAAAATTAACTAGAGGTGATAACTATTTTTTTTCCTCCTAAGATTGTTAATATTTCTAATATTCTCAAATGTTTGTAGGATTTTAAAATTTATTACATACCTATGGAATTTAATTTGAGTTACTAAATAAACGTTTATTAAAATATGATAGGTGATTGATTAGTTATATAATATATATATATATTACTTATAAGTTATTGCCGAACAGCAGGTTGTAGTAACTTTGTGCTTACAATCGTGCACAATAATTTGAACAGGCACGTATTTTGTTTATTATACTCGAGTTTTATTTTGCATACCCATAAAATATATCTCCCATTATGCTTATGTAGAAAATAATTAGTCATACACTGGGTGTTCTGGGCACCAATTAGAGTTACCACGGCATAACCACGTATCAATACAATGTTTGTGGAAAATGCAAAAGCATTCTAGTCGTGCTATCGTACTTCCCTTTTCCATTTCTTCTAAACAAATAGGGCATTCTCCTCTGTCTTGTGTTAGTACCTCATCTAAAAATGATAGAATTAAAAAAATACTTAAAAACATACTGTTGTATTGTAATCGCGGTTTTAAGCACTCATTTAAATGTGTTGGTAACTCTTGATTTGAAACTACCTTTTTACAAACGGGACATTGACTTTGAGATCGTACAATACGCAGTGCATCGTGATTATTGTTACCCCGTCTTCTATTTTGGTTTCCGCTGTCACCAAAAAGCAACAAAGGAAACCCCAAAGACATACTGTTTCCAATATTGCTAGATCCTTCCGTTATAAATAAATCATCTCCACTAGATTCAAATCTTCTTCTACTAGTACGATTATTTTGTTCAATTGATGACTCACGTCTTCTAGAACTATTTCCTGTAGTTGAGTTGTCTATAACAGAGTTCGATCTTTGACGGCTCTAAAAAATATTTTATCGGATAGAAATTGTGCCTACTTCGATACTAGACTGCACAGATTGTTTGGCTCCCATACTGAAATATCTTCGAAAAAATCTAGTATACAAATTAATATATTTAAAAATATCTGTTTATCTTTAAAAAACTATCTAAAATTGTCATTGATAAAAATTTTAATGATATACTTAACCATGACATCAATAATATCTAGCAGTTACTAAAAAATACGCAAAAAAGTCCCTACCAAGTAAAGCATTGATTTTTTGGCAAACAGGCCAAAAAATGTTGTACTTGAAAACACTTATAAATTTTTAAAAATTCCCTTTAGAAATAGTAGTAGTAAAAAATTAAATATTATTTAACTTAAAGAAGTTTTTGTAATTAAATGGATTTAACAAGCATTATTTGTCTAAATTATACAATATTCTCGAAATGAAAATAAAAAATGACTACTGTAATGTTTATGAAGAAAGATTTTACACTTATCTATAAATTAAGGTTAAAAAAGATATGGGAATTGGTGGATAGAAAGAAACAAATAGAAATTTTAAAAAAAATGGATTTAAGTATGGATACGTGATAAAATTGTAAATTATTCTAATAAATTAAAAAACAAATAAATGAATTGCCTTGATATACGTTTTTTAATAATTATATTTTTCTTGATATATAAAATACTTTACACATTGAAAACACACTTGTTAATTGAATGTCATATATAAGTTCATTGTTATGTAATTTTAAGCTTCCTATATTAATCGATGGTAAGTGATAGAAGCAAGAGATAGTGAAAAATAATAGGTCGGAATGGTGATTGCAAGCATAAGACTGGACGGCGCCTTGATAATAATGGAACAGTGCGTATGAAATTTATCGTTTTGGGAGGAAAACGTGATTTTATACAAATTTATTTGAACTTTTGAAATTTTTTTATTAAAGAGTTATAGATACGAGAAATGAAACCAAAAAGTGAGGAACGGCAACATTTTTTTGAGAAAACAGTTTCAAGAGGTGTCTTGGATATGAAAGTAAGTTTAAGGAAAGTAAAGGTAAAATATGGTTGTTTCAGTTTATGAAGCGAACTAAGAATAAAGTTGCTGATTTTAAAGAAAAACAGAAAATTAATATTATATCGGATAATGTAATTAACAAATTTAGAGACAATATTAGTTTATCTGGATCTTCGAAAGTAATGTATACGTCGGGAAATAATGTTATTAAGTAAGTTTTGATAGTTTATTTTATCCTAAAGTTTTTTATATTCTAAGAAGCGAAAAGTCAGCAAAGAATATATCGTACATTTTCGAAGACAGTTATATGAAATTACAAGATCTCAGTTTTGGAAGAAAATCTTTTAAAGGTTTTAACCAAGAAGTCGAAGTAGGTAGTTTAAATAAATAAATATTATGTTACTTTTAGAAATTAATGCTATTTCATGAGAATCTAAAAAATGGAAATAAGGAGGAAGAAGACTTTGAACACATGGAAAAGAAGGATGTAAATGATAAAGAATTTATTAATGTGTAGGTTTAAGAATAAAAGAAATTTCTAATTTAAAATTTTAGCATGGGATCTAATAAAATGAAAAGAAAATTAAATATAAGAGAAAATAGGCGAAGAAATTAATATGTATTGAATTTGTATAAAAGTACTTCTGCTTCATATTGTCTAAGTGATGGCATTTTAATAAAATTTCTTTAATATGAAATAATTTTGGAATTATCTTTTTTCTTGTATAGAGTTAAAATGTATTAGAATACTCACAATATAATACAGTGATTGAATTTGCTATTTAAACTATGTTTATAAATATTAGAGAATAATATTCTACTGCTACTGATAATTTTAAAAAAAGCGATTAAATGCTTAAACTATTTTCCAGTAAAATTATGAACTGCTATGGAGACATGAATTGTTTAAATTTACCTTCACCATAATTTCATTTTCTTTGTTAAATTATCTAATCAACAAATAGGGTTTATGACTAAAATTATTTAGAAGATGTGAGAAAATAGTATTTACAAGTGAAATATTCTATCTAGATATATTGAAATATCAGTTGATGATGTAAAAAGAAAATTTTGGTTAATATTACATTTTGGGAATATGTACATTTCATAGATTCACGTGGTTTATAATTAAAGTATTAATCATTTTTTTATATATATTTTTATTATCATTTGTGAAAAGCGATATTTATATACTATTTTTAACCATTATTTAATATTTGTTAATTTTTATTATAGAATATATGATTTGTAGTATTTATAAAAATACAAATCACAGTAGCAGTTAACATTCAAGAATATATTAGGACTATAAATATTATAATTATTGTATATTTAAAATAATTGGAAATATTTTGTTTAAAATGAGTTGTAGTGAAGTTTTTTTAGCTCAGTTAAGTGAAAGTCAAATTGGACGAATAAATAATTTTCTTTTCAAAGATGCTAAAGTGCAAAATGAGAAGAATGATAGTACTGAAGATGAATTAAATGGTAGAAATATATTAGATTTCAATAAAAATTCTGAAGATGACGAATGGGAAAAGAATAATTTAAATGAAGTGAGTAATACTAAAATTTTAATTTTTCATCGTTTTTTTTCAGGATGATAAGAGAAAGGATGAGGAACTAAATGATAAATGGATAGAAAATTGTTTAATTGGAGTTTCACTAAACAGTGAATACATAGTTTTAGTTAATTTTAAGAAGTTTGTTGTTTTAGAAAAAAAAGGAAGCCAAATAAATATTATTGCTGAAAAAGATGTATCAGAGTTTTTGGAAAATCCTAGTAAAGATTTTATACGATGTTTGTATGTACTACCCATATCTGGTAAAGGAAAAACTGATACTGGTCATGTTAATTGGACTTGTATTATTTTGGGTTTATCTACGGGACATGCATTATTTTTTACTGAAACTGGTGTTATTATTTTTAAAGAACATATCTCTCATTTTGCAATAAAAAGAATAGATTTTGATAATTCTACATTACCTGGTCATCAAGAACTGTGCTTTTTATGCAAAAATAGATTAATAATTTTTGAAGGAAAAGGTCTGTTTACAACTTTAATATCAGCTCGTTCAAAAATAGCTAAACGTGAAATGAATATTGATGATATTTCTATGAATCTTGATATTCCATGTCATGTTTTATATCTTGAAAATGGTTTACAATCTGAAGATTTTCAAATTACACGACCATATAAACCGCCACTGTTTGATCGTATAGTAGAAGCTTCGTTTTCTGAAGACGGGGAGAATGCTATTATTAGTTCTAGATCAATACCAGTTTATTCTACATATATTACAACAGGAGAAAATGGATGGGCTGTCTTTAATTGGTGGGATAAAAATTCAGGAAGAGATTTAATTACAGAAGGTTTACACAATGTAAAAAAAATAGTTACAGAAGGAGTGGCATCATATATTCCTAGTTTTGGGATTCGATCTTTTCTTGGTTTTAGTTCTTCTCAAACAAAAGAAGTTACCAAGAAGGATCATCCTTCTTCAATTCCTTATTCACATGCTCCTGCAAAATGTATATTAAAAGATGAAGGACGTAAAGGAGAACGTATTTTCAAAGCTCCTGAACCATGGGATTATGCTTTGATATGTGATTCAATAGCAAGAATATCGTTAGTTTGTACTAGAACAAACTTAGTTTTAAAAATATGGAAAGGGTAAGTGATGAAAAATTAGGATATCTTATTTTATTATTTTTTGAGATACCGCAATGCTAAATGTGCCTTTTATGAAACATACGGTATAGTAGATTTAGAAAAGGAAAAGTGCAAATCAAAGACATTGTTTGTTGTATTTTACTTGCCTAAAAGAGCCATACTAGAAATATGGTCTTTAAGAACTGGTAAACGTGTGGGAGCTTTTCGTGCCGATAAAAATGGTAGATTACTCCTTGTTCAAAATCAAATTTTAGGTTGTCGTAATGATGTACGTTCATTCAATAAAAATTTGTCATTTATTTATATTAAACCAAACGGAATGATCGTTACATATTCGATACCATTCTCTTTATCATTATGTCATGAATTGGATGCTTCTACTCATGACAAAAACTTGGTACTTGAGATGCGAAAGTCACTTAAAATACAGGATAATGAGAAATGGTTTGAATTAATAACAAAATTCCAATGTGCTGAGAATATATTTAGAGAATACCTAGAATATATTTATAATGGAAAATTATCATTAATATTGAAAATTGAAACAACTAAGAAATTACTAGAAACAATTAAAGATGAAAATAAAAAAAAAGAAATAAATAACATTTTGGAATATTTAGAAATATACAAATATTTTTTAAAATTACAAGAAGAAGGTGATGTTAAAAAGACAGCAGAAATGATAAGTCTTAATATGCAACAGGATTTTATTAATGATACTTTACAAGCACTAGATATTTCCACTAGTCAATTATGTAAAAATAACAATGAAGGTATTAGTTTGGTGGAATTTTTAAAATCCATTGAATTGCGAGATCAATTATTAAATGATAGCTTTAAAGATTTTAAGTATTTTTCCTCATTTGGTGATTTTATTTTCAATCCATTAATTAGAGGAATTTTATCAACGGATGATTTTATGAAACAAATTTCCAAACTTCCTTTTGATTATTTTTATATAATTAAGCTATATACACTTTACTTTTTATCAAACAATAACAATATTAATTATATAGAAGCCCTCAATTATGGAAAATTAGCATTGGAAATATTTTTACAACAAATTTCCTTTCATGAAAAGTCCTCCATAATAACGTATATAAATAAAATGACTTCAGAAACGACTAATGTAAGAAATGCTTTAATGTTAGCAATGATTTTATTTTCAATTACTCAAGATAATGAAAGTCTTATAAAGGATAATACTGAAAACCTAAATATATCTAGTGGTTGGGAAGACATTGATATTCAAAATGAAGCCTTATTTATTTCAATTCAACATTTATTAATACTCACATTTATTTCGACACTACCATATTCACCGGATGTATCCTTAGAAAAATTACATCAAAAAAAATATTCTTTTTATCGTGAAACATTAGGGATATGGCTTTGCCAATTTTATGATAGTCAACATGTTATATTATCATTATTAACATCACCTGAAGAATTATTGACACACTGCAATGTATCTGAATTATATACTTTACCATCTCATCTTCGCTATAACTCATTAGCACTACAAGATATAGAGGAAAATCGATGGTTACCATCGTTCAGAAACATTTTAAAATATTTCCCTTTAAGTATAAATATAGAATTTTTATTTGCTGATGTCGCTTGGGAATGTATTTCATTGTGGAATAAGTCGAAACTTAGAAATATATCAAAATTAAATAGCTGCGTAAATTCATTAAGAATATTACAACCATATCCAGCTATCCAACACGGATTATGCCTTATGATTTGGGATACCTTTTTACGGAATCCATTCAAAGCTTTATACGAGTTATTAAATATTTCAGGTGACCCACCAACAGATAGAGAACTTAAAAAATTTATTGGTGTAGGTGAAACAGAGATAATTGAATTTATAAATTGTATTAGTGGTTTATTTGATTGTTTTATGAAAGCTTTAAATGTTATTGAAAGTGCTGACTCTATAAAAATATGTTATGAAGATTTTTTTACAAGATTCTTTGATTTTGGAGATAACGTTGATAAAAACATAAACAGAGATACATTAATTGAAATATCATTTCAAAAGCAACCTGTTAATTACCATCTTATTTTACATCACTATCATTTATCTACAATTATGAATTTACAATTTTCTTTATCACTACCAACTAGACCCCGGTTTTTATTTGATCAAATAGGAAATAGAGCATTTTTTGAATCATTACATTCACATCCTTTAATAACAATATCTGATGTTGATGAACAATGTAAAAAGAGAAGACAAGAATTTATGGAAAAAGCTATCGAAAATTTCGCTTTAGAAGAAGATGATTACGCTCTTAATTATTGGAATACTATTTTACAAATATCAAGTTCTTGGAATTTAAATATTGATGCACTAAGAATAAAGGTAAGAAGTTTTTTGTACTCAATAAAATATTTTCTAGGAAATTTTCTTATTTTATCGTCATTCTATGGATTCACGTGGAGAGAAAGCAATATCTTGTCTAGTTAAACATGAACTTCTTATTCCTTCTTTAATTCCAATCATAGCTTTTAGAATTCGTTGCTTACTAGAAAAATATCCTAATATTGGATCAATTTTAAAAAATCAAATAATATCTTTTGATGTAGCCTTATCTTATATAGAGGCTTTGGAATTTGATGAAGCTGAGATAAAAGATTATAAACCGGAACAGTTGATTCGTCTAATTAGTAGATTACTAAAATTAATCGAAACAGAGAATATAAATAACGAGTCTTCCAAACAGTTACTCAAAAGTTTTTTAAATATTGTTTTAAAATTTGATGATGAATAATTTTGGGAAAATTTTTATTGTTGTCTATAGAAGGAATAAAGTGTTATATGTAATTAAGTTAGCATATAAATGAATACTTCACCATTTTTGAAAATTTAATTATATATATAATTTATGGTTCAGGAAATGTTTTTATACACAATTTTATAAATATTTGTTTCCAAGAAAATATATTTAAATAATCTACTATAATTTCTTTGAAAATGCTCTTCTTAAGTTATACAAATGTATTATATTTGATTTCATTAATAAAATATTATTACATTTCATGTAAAAATATAATTATTGTTATATTTAATTAATCTTAATGGATTTCTTTATATAAATTTATATCTTTTTTCAAATATTAATAAGTTTTATCTAATTAAAGTTTTCTTTTTCATCCGTTATATTTGAAAAATATTAATAATATATTCTAAAAGTGTATTGGTACTTACTTAAACACTTTCACACATTTATAAACAAATTTATCTTATAATGTACATGACTTTTTAAATTTGGACGTAATTGTAAAATTTTGACTTTTGTAAATGTTATTTAATTGTGTTAGAAATGAATTTAAGTATATGGATACTATTATTATTATCTAAAATATTTTCTTCCTATGGAACAAAATGTAACTTTAAAGTTTGTTCAATGAATTATTCAATGCATATGCAAAAAAATAAAATCAACATTGGTTCAAACAAAATATTTTGTGAAACAGTGAACTCTTATTTAAATTGTTTAAATGAAACAGAAAAATATTGTAAAAGAAATGGCCAATTTCATACTGTACAAACTATTTTAAATAAACAAAAGAAATATTTTAACTGTAAAAGTATTGAAAAAATTAAAGATAATTATCATTGTTCTAAATTTTTTAATAAATTTAAAAAAATAAAAAAGTCTAATTACTATTGTGCTATATTTGGAAGTAGCCATATACAAACTTTTTCAGAAGGTACATTTCATTGTCCTTTTTCTTCAGGAACATACACAGCTATTTCAAATAAATATTTTTCTGTACAAATTACATTTGGTTATTCAAATTTGAATTTGAACCAAATGGTAAAAATTAAAAAAATATCAGTTATTATAAATAAAGTTAGAAATTGTACCCAGAGAAGATCATATGTAATTACGGACGATTCAAAAAAATTACTTACTTCATTTAACGATGGAATGACATATGGAGGTAAACGTTTAAAACCATCTATCGAAATAAGAAAAAGTGATTTAAATTCAATAGAAATATCATTAAATCATATATTATCAAAAATAAAATTATATAAATTCAACGATTCATTATCAATATCTATCTCAGGATCGAATATACAAAAAAAGTTGAATATTTTTGATGGTAAAACATCAGACTATAACAATTTGAATTATTTATGTTATAATGGTTGTATAAGCAATTCTTCATCTAGTTATTTGTTGAAAAACTTAAATATAACCAAAAGATTTAAAAAATTTGAAGAGTGCTACAATGTTAAGCCAATAAATACTATTAATTTTGCCAAAGGTAAATACTTCTTTGCGATAGCTTTTTATTTTTTTATAGATATTTGTAGATTAAAAAATCTGAAGAAATTCTATTTCAAAAGCTGTATTTTTGATATGATCTATTTTGGAAATCTCTCATTTACAATGTCGAATTTTTCTATACAGAAACAAGGAAAACTTTTTAATAATAATGGATTTAAAAAACCTAAAAAAAATAAATTGTTTAATCATTGTCATAATTCAATTTGTCCTTGTGTCAGGAATTCTGAATTATATGATGTATTTTCAAATAATTACATAAATAATATTATTTTAATACTGTATTATTTTGGCATCAATTTTTTGTTCAAAATCTCTACTATAATTTTATAAAATATATAAATTTCAAATACTTTTAGAATTTGTATAATTAAATTTTATTATTTTACTTTTCACATTAGACTCAATAATAGAGAAATTAGCTTTTGCTAAATTGTTAATTATTAAAATGTATAGTATATATAATAAAATTGTAATATGTTATTAATTATACATTTAACATTACACTTCGAAAGTAATATAATTGTAAGAAAGAGATGATATTTAAGATATATTTTAACAATAAATAACATTTAAATAATGGCTAAAGTTATAGTCCCTCAATTTTATTTTTTGACACTTTTAACATTGTTATGTAATACAAATGGCTCAACAACTGACTCACGTTCATTAGCAGAAGACCTTATTAAGTTACAGATTTTAATTGATCAGCAAAATGCCAAAATCGAAGCTTTACAAAATGTAAGAAATTAACTGAATTTTACATAGTGTATTATTTTTTTAGCACGTTATCAATATAGTTCAAAATATTAATCGTCGTGAGAAAACTCCCTCTTTATCAGATTTGCGAGGTCCACCGGGAGAAAAAGGCGATAGGGGTTATGTAGGGGTTCCAGGATTGAAAGGAGAAGTTGGACGGCCTGGTCTCAAAGGTCCGCAAGGAAGTACAGGATTTCAAGGACTTAAAGGTGAAAAAGGAGATATGGGACAACAAGGAATACAAGGATTACCAGGACAAGGACAAGATGGAATTCCTGGTGAACCAGGTCGTGTGGGTCCTCCTGGAAAAAAAGGAGAAAAAGGGGACATAGCTCCAGGTCTCCCAGGAAGACCAGGACTAGATGGAAAACAAGGACCACAAGGTATACGAGGAATACCTGGAACGAAAGGAGAAAGAGGAAAAGATGGACTTCCGGGCCTTCCAGGATGGTTGGTAAATGATAAAGGTTACTGCATCTTAAGCCTGGGAATCTGTCCTCCAGGTTTTATTGCTATAAGACACTATGAGGAATATCTTGATCAATATAAATTTGGTGAGTACGCTTTATCTAGGACTAGTCAAGAAGAAAAAATTCCACTAAAAGTCCAAGTTTGCTGTCATTAATTTTTTAATAAAACCAGCTTTAGACCTGTCTTCAACAGGTCCCAGAGCATATTTTTATAAAAATATTTTTATATTGAGTTATTAATCGAAATATTTGTAAGAAAAATAATAAAAGATTGTTGTTGCGCCTGCTATCTGAATAAATATCTTTATTTAAGAAACGGATACAAAGACGGACTATAAAAGATATATAAAAAAGACAATTACAATTAACACTTACCCTCTGTAAAGAGGTAAAATAATTAGAATGACAATACGTAACAACGATGGGTAACGAATGTAAAGATTAAAGAAAAATGGGGGGTTTAAATAGATATTATAATGATGAAAATTGATGTGTCATCGCTTTCTTCTTTACTTGTATCATAAATATTTATTGAATTACACATTTATGGAGAAGTAAAATAACTGAAAATACATTGCTTTAATATTTCAATAAATAAAATATTTCCGAATGAGAGAGCTTAATTATACGGTACACATTTATTGTAACTGTTTAGTTAAATAAAAAATTCACCTAACAAAAAGAATTTTATTTACGTCCAAAAGGGGAATAAAAATAAATATTTGAAGTGTTCTAGATAACTGTTTAAGTGATTTTCCATTATATATTTAAAATTGGTATCAACAAGCTAATATCATTCTTCTATTAATACATATTTACGTTAATTTTCCAAATATAAAAATGAGAAATAGCAAAAAAATTAACATCTAAAATAACTTTTTTCTTTTTTAAACTACAAACTTTGGTATAGTTTCATATTTAAAGTCAAACTTTAATCTATGTACTAAATTTAGTTTTATTTACTTTAAATAACTTTCCATGAAGTTATAACATTAAAAAATTCTAATTTTTGCTAAAAAAATTATCTTCACCTTTTGGTCCGTAATTTGACTTATATCTTATTAATCCTTTTATTATTTAGTTTCTCCCTTACTCCATGTTTGTATCTTCTGAGTTATAATCCAAAAGATTTCATTGATTTTGAAAATAATTATTTCTGGAACAAACTCATACAAAAATGTGTTCAAAAAAGTGGTGTTTTTTAATAAATGACTTTGTCAATTTAGGTTAAGAAGTTTTGAAGCTACTTTCCCCATACATTATATGAAAATACATTTATTAATTACTAAATTATAAAATTAATCAGGTTTAAATAAAGTTATGCTGAAGACGAAAATGATTTTTGTATAAAAATGGAAAAAATGTGAAAAAATTGATTCTAAAATTAGTATAACTTATTTTGCTGATAAGATATAAACTTCACAACACTTCATTTCTAAGTTAGACTTAGGTCAATATAAAAAAATTATATCAACTTCATTCTTTAAAGTTTTAAACAAGTAAAAGTTACTTAACTTTTTAATTTTTATTGAAAAATTAGTTACCATTCTATGGTGCATAACTTGGTCTGCTTTGTAACGATTTCAATGATATTACGTTTCCCCCATTACTTCTGTCTCGTACACTTCAAATAAGTCATAAAATATAAAATTCCATTTACTTTTACAAGAGTTATTCGAAAGACAAAACTACATAGAAAAGTGGTGTTTTCTTAAAAACAGCATGGATTATTATGAGCCAATATTATTTAAGACCCTTTTTCCCTACTAAATTAGGAAAAAAACATCGAATGACTATTTAATCATAAAAATTAACCAAGTTTGAAGAAAGTTATGAAAATCACAAAATTGATTTTTATGAAAAAAATAGAATAAAAATGATATAAACGACATTTAAATAAGCATAACTCGTTACATTGTTAACCAATAAAATTTGTTGTAGTTTTATTTTTTAATTTAGATCTAGATCTATATACTAATTTAGATTTATTTATTTTAAACAACTTTTCATTTAAGTTACAGCATTGGGACTTTTCAATTTTTATTTAAAAAATGGTAATTACTTATCTGTCCATAACTTGGTCAATTTTCTATAAATTTCTATCGTGTTGTGTTTCCTCAGGATTCCAGATTAAAACTTTTTAATGGTTAATGGAGCAATTTATTTTATTAACTTTGAAGAAAGTTATTTGAAATACAAAACTATACGAAAACCTGTCTAAAAAAGTGATGTCTTATAAACATGACTTGACCACTTATGGACCAGAAGTTTTGAGACTCATTTACCTCCCTAATTTAAAAAAAGATTATATCTATTGACTATTAAACCATAAAAAATCACCAAGTTTGTAAAAAGTTATAAAAAAGGAAAATTTTTTTCTTAATTTTTTTATTATAGATAGTAACAATAATAATAATAATAAAATTAATAAAACATTCATAAAATTCAAATTTTCTTAAAACAAATCAATTTTCTTTTTTGTTATTTAAAAAAATAAAAATTCATTTTCTAAATATTTTTTAGTGTTATATTACAATGCAAGCAATTGTCTATAAAATTCTGTGTAAATTAAATAAAAAAATTTTCTACCCGAATAATGAATAGTTTAAAATGTTAAAAAAGTAATTTGTTGTTTTCATTAAATATTCATATTTTTAAATGAAAGTTTTAATAAAAATTCATGGTTTTGGCAAAATACCCGTTAAAAATATCATATCCGTTTCATATCTATACGTAGAATTGATGCTTTTTTGTACTACCAGAACATATCAACATTTTATATCTGTTATGAGGCAAGAAACCGAGCTTTCTTAGGTTGTGGTGAATCATTTACATCATTAGTTGTTTGGTCATATTCATGAATATTTCTTTGTACTTTAATATCCAAATAATTTTGAAATGAATTTGATAAAATAATATCGTTATTTTTTATTAAAATATGATTGTTTGCTTGGTGAAGGACACCAGGTGAATCTACAATTGGTTCCATTGTTGGTGATGAATTATTACTTCCAGAGGTTGATGGCTGTGCAACAACAGATTCAGAAGATTCAACATACTCTTCTGACTTTATAATATAATACTCATCTTTAGCACGCAATAATTTTAATGCTGCAATTTCTCTTTTTGAACAACGAATATTTTCTAGTCGTTTTGGAGAGTAAACATTATTTACTCTTATAGGGCCATGAGTACGTTTTTTTTCAACAACTTTAACAGCTTCTTCTAGCATTGATATTAATTTTTTCCCTTCTAATAATAGTTTATCACCAGCAATCATTACATTTTTGAAAAATTCATTTCCATAAGCAGAAATATTGGCAAATGAATGAAAATTTATACTCGTTATAGAATCAGTAAAAAATGGAAATTGTTTTAAATACTTTTCATCACATGAATCATCACTTCCCATTAAGTATAATGTTAACCGTTTCGTTAAGTCATCATTATCCGTAAATTCATTTGGCACATAAAAATTTACACGAGCTAATTTATTAAGAGTGGCAGTTAATGGCCCTTTTGTCACTGTTTCTTTCTTCATAAAGCTTTTATACCTTTCATATATTGTTAACGGAGCATCATCCTCACTCATCGTAAACTCGCTTACTATTTCTAATGCAATAACTGTACCAATATTTGGAAAACCACCTGGTAATGCATCACAACCAAGAAACATTCCAATAGCAATTAACCTATTTCTATATAATGAATACTCTCTTTCTAAGGTATCCATATTAAGCATTTTTACATTTATGATATCTTCATTTTCACTTCCCCATTCCATTATATATAATTTCCTCCCTCCATAGTAAAGAAATTCAGGATCTCTAGTAATTATTCCACTACATTTATTATTATACTCCATCAATGCTGCTTGCTTGCATGAAGAAATTTGAAGAGTTGATGTTGAAATACGCAATGATGTTAACAGAGCCTAAATTTTATATTTAAAAATATTTATTGATTTTATAAAACAAAAAAAATTACCTTAAGTTGTTGGCAAACATTGAAAACATCAACAATTGCTGGGTTATAAGATTGATTTTTTGTTGATTTAGAATTTCTATTTTTCTTTTTTCTAATTACATCCATCTCTTCAAAAAAAACAATAGGATTGATATTATTTTCAACCAGTTTGCAGATACGTTGCACGAATCTATAGCCAACGGAACGGCGATCTAAACTAGTTGTGCCTTTAATTTCAAAAACCCATGATGTCCCATCAATAACTACTGTTTGACCAAATAACTCGCTAACAGATATAGGTTCAGCGAATCGAACCACAAAATCATAGAAAGGTTTTGACATAATTAGACATGGGTAAAATTTTAAATCTATAAAATAATATAATAAATTATTAATATTTATTTAAAATAAATTAATATCTTCCGAATTAGATTATTTAAAAACAATATTATACTATAAAATATTGTGATTATTGCAAAAATATACCAACATATCAATTATTGATGTTCGCAACATAGATTGTTAAGTTATCGAAAAATAGATGAGATGTTAAAACTTTAACAAAGACTATTTAGAGAACTGATTGTATAATGAATAATCGCTGAGGAATATGCTAAGATTAGCTGCACTTTACATTATTATAAAGTAAAAAATTTAATGTCTTCTTAACTATGACAAATAATCAAATTAAGAATTTTATTACTGTTATTGTTTCATGAAAGTTTTAGCAAACAGTCGCTACAGGAGATAAGAATGGTAAAAAAATAAAAATATTAAGATGAGAAATTAATGATTTTTCACAGACATAGACTCCATTATAAAATATACATTTATATTTTATTTATACAACCAATTCATTCAGCCACCAAACAACCCGCTGTACATTTTGGCTGTTCAGTAAATTTTATTTCTGTGAATAGTGAATACATCCTTCTATCATTATAATAGTGGACACTGCGCTCTTGTGTATTGCTGATATAAGTTATCGTCAATAGACGGGCACAATATGGAGAGAGAAATGTTTGTGGTGTTATAGTGTTGTCTAGGAAATTGAAGAAAAATGTTATATTGAGGAAAAGAAAAAAATATATAGTCATTGCTCAAGATTAAAAATGGAAAAACACTAAAATCGGATAGATAAACACCATGGTTTTTTAAAAATATCCCTTAAAATATATACTCATATCAATGAAATTTATCTATCACTTTGAGTGTAGAAAACATGAAATTTAAAGAATAGATAAGAATGTTTATAAGGAAATTTATACTAAAAATGATTCTACATTTTTTAAGAAAACAAAAAAAAAGTTATATGTAAAAGTAGCAGATGGAAGACATGTATAGTTAACTTGCATACAAAAATCATCCAATCTTCTGATACCAAACTATCAAAAATTTCTTTTCATATTTATATATATACATTTAAATGTATATTTATAATAAAGTATACTAGAATGATATTGTATATATTTAGATGGATAGTAATGACAAGATGAATATGTATACTATATCAATTTATATTTAAAATGACACACCTTGATATAGTGATAAAATTTTTAAAAAAAAGTACCGAAAAGTATATTAAATTAATATATGAATGTAATTTATTTTAATAAATATATTAAATTAGAGTTTATTTTTTTTGAAAATAACTTCCAATTTCTATTTTTTATATATAATATCATTAGGAAAGTTTAAAATGACTTCATTAATGCTTTCTAAAAACTTTTTATATAACTTTTAAAACTAATTACAAATAAAGTAATATAATCAAAAATTTACAATAAATGGATATACAAAGAAAAAAATTTACTTCTTCAATGCTATAAATAATATATAACACAATTATCTAATATTTAACTAATAAATTAATTCCTAAAATGTTATTTTTTGAATTTAAGAATTTACTCTACTCTTGATGTTTTATGTCAGTTTAAAAAGATTTATTAATTAATTAAATAAAACAAAATATTAAACTTAAATTCACATTTCCAATACCAGAAAATAAATGTTAAAATTTAAAGATAGGTATTCAATATAAAGCAATAATAATTGAATAACTTCTAAATTTTTGACAAAATAAAACTAATCTATAAAGGTTTTTTTTACATTTTCTAATGTTAAATTAGAGAAAAATGTATTGAATTAAAGATGACAACTTAAATATAAATTCAAAGAGTTTATGAAATAAGTGAAATACAATTTTTTAAAAGTAAATGAAGAAAACTAAAGTTTAATGTTTAATAGTTATTTTAAAATAAAAATATTGGATATAATTTTTATTGAATAAAAAATGATTATGAAATTGTTTGTCATATATTGATGGATAGTACTGATTTGGTCACTAAATAAACGTCATTTTAATCATGTTTTGATTTAGAACCAAATATTAGTTAATTCTTTTTATTTGAAGAATTATCATCATCATCACTATCATATAGTGGAATTGAAGAACGTTTTTTTTCACTTTCTTTTATTCTAGCAAATGGACCCACTTTTAATTCTCCGGTACTCGCTAAAAAAAGAATGATAAAAATAAGTAATGTTACATACATGATTTCCCTTGTGATAAATAACTTCGTTGTTGATGTTTCTTTAACATAACCTGAGCTATTGTTTCAGAAGTTGGTGGTGTTTGTTGATTATTATTAGTATTTGTGAATGAATCATTCTTATTACTATTAGAAAATGTACTCATTATTATAAAAAAATTATGGAAAAATACTTTGAAATTAGTATAAATTTAAGATTAAATTAAATACCTTCGAAATTCAACTAGAATCTTAAAATTCGTCGCCTTGGTTACATAATCTGTGAGTTAATAAACATTTCTTCAAATTTATGTGAAATATTGTACCCAATATAATTTTATTACTTAGTAATTTTATTATTAACTTCCCAACAAGAAATAATTCTCTCAGACGATATTAAAAAGTAAACCATATTGAAAGGTAGAATAATTTATTTTGTCATAATTTATGTTTTTTGAAAAGTATAACAAGAGCGAATAAAATAAGAAATGTTTTTATAAAACTATTCAACGAGAACAATCTTATCTTCTCTATTGAAAAAATCATCATGAGCAAATAAAGCAGCATTATGTGTTGGTGGACCAATAACATTTATAGGAAGATTCCATTCAACTGATTCAACTCTTAGGGTGTCAACAGCCCCTGAAGTATTATATGACTTTTCAATTGTAGCAGGAGTATCACTTGTTACAAATTCAAAATGTAGTCTATATGATATAGATAAATATTCTGTCTGAAAACACAAATTATTTCCAATATCTAAAGGTAATTGAAAAGCAACAGAAGAGTATTGGGAACAAAATCCATAGTCTGTTTTTAATGAAGTAATACATTCTTTAGAATCTAAACTACCGAAACCTTTTTTTATGCGTTCTATACATTCTAATCTGACTAAATATTCAATACAATAACTTCCTGACCTCTGGGGAAAGGTTAACTTTCCTACAATTAATTCACCAAATTTAAAATTCATTTTTGGCATGTCAATATGACAAATAACACCTTTAGGATCATCAATTTTAAAGGATTTCCCACTTGGTTTAAAACAAAAATCATCAACTAAATCTGCAACAATTTCTCGAAAGTGTTTTTCTCCACGATCACAATCATGATCTGTAAATAACTCAGGTTGGCAATCCTCATACTTTTTTTGTGGTATCTCAAAAGGATAATTCATTAATTCAAAAGGAAGTTTTGTTATTTTAAGATCGTTTTTATGTGGTTGAATTGCTATACTAATATTATATTCATGTACAACGTAATTTCCTGATAAACTTGGTATTAATTTAATATCATTTGGAATTAATAAGCGAACATCAAAAGATTGTGGCTCATTCTTATTAATTTCAATATCACAAAGTAAAATTTGAGGCTCCCCTATACGTTTGCTACGCTTTTCAAATCTTTCAGATTTTTTAACTCCTTTACCAGGGTAAATTTCAAGTAATAATTGAGCACATGCCCATGATATTGTTTCCTTTTCTCCTGTATTAGTAATTGTAATTTTAATTGGAACATATTCTCCAGGTAGAAATACAGGAACATCTTTAGATATTTTAACAATCCCAATTACAGTCATCTTCTAAAGATAGTATAATTTAAATTTTTTAAACATTATTATTTATAAGGTATAACCTTAAAGATAAAAAGAATAAACAACAACATATTTATTTTATAAGTAACTAATTACTAATTTTTCTTCCTATTTTTTAAAATATTTGTAATAAAATATTCTCCCGCTCTATAACTACTTCTAACAAGGGGTCCACTAGCAGTGTATAAAAAGCCCATTTTATCTCCTACCGTTTTCCAGTAATCAAATTTCTCTGGAGTTATCCATTCTTTGACAAGTAAATGACGCTTTGTTGGTTGCATGTATTGTCCTAGGGTTAATGCCTCAACACCTGCAGAACGAAGATCTTTCATTGTTTCTTCAACTTCTGAATCACTCTCTCCAAGACCTAACATTATTGAACTCTTAGTAAGTAATGAAGGAACACATTTTTTTGCATGCTCAAGCATTTTTAAACTTTGGTCATACTTGGCCCTTGGATCTCGTACAAATGGTGTTAAAGATCTAACAGTTTCAATATTATGTGCATACACATCTAAACCGCTTGAAGAAACAATCTCAACAGAATCTTTATTCCCAGAAAAATCAGGAACTAAGCACTCAACTAAAATATGTTTACATTCATTTTTCAAATGTTTCACAGTTGAAGAGATATGGTTCGCACCTCCGTCAGGCAAGTCATCACGATCAACTGATGTCAAAACTATATAATCAACGCCCCATGAGGAAACAGCTTTTGCAGTATTAATTGGCTCTAAATCATCTAAAGGTGGAGGTGTTTTAGATGTTTTAACAGAACAAAAACGACATCCTCGTGTACAAGTATCTCCCATTAACATTATTGTTGCCGTTGAAGGTGAATTTTCATCACCTCCCCAACATTCACCTATGTTTGGACATCTTGCTTCTTGGCAAACTGTAGCAAGTTTTAAATTTTTTAGTTGCTTCTTTAATTTTACATAATTTTTATCTTCAATATGTGTTATGTCTTTTTTCAACCATGGTGGCAATTTCAATCTTTTCATTTGTCGACTATCTAATTTTAAACTTTCTGGAAAAAATAAAGTGTGCATTTTACTGAAGCTTACGATTATTTATAAAGTCTTCTAATGAGGGACCATCAGGTAATTTTGGTTTAGTTGCCAGACATCTGGAATGTATAACGAATAATCTGTTAGTAGAAGTATTCACAAAACGAGAAATCATTTTTTTGTTCAAAAAGTTAACTATGGTGACATATTACCAAGTGTCTTGTGTTTAAAATAGATAACAAAATATAAATTGAATGATAATAATTTTATAGCCTGATAGTTTTAGTATATATAAACGAAATAAATAAATGGATTATTATACTTAAAAAAAATACCGAATATCAGTCCTTAAATCTCCACATTAGAGAGAAGCCAAATGATCTTTTACTTGTTGTTTTGTTAAACGTTTAAATCCTTGTGCATTACAAATCGCAACTTCAACGTTGTCTTCATTCATACCAACGTCGAAACATTCACGAAGTGTTAGTAGTGCTGTGTGAACACCATCCTCTAATTCCAATGTTTTATTATAACGTTTTTCCAGGAAGGTTTTTGCATTAATATCACCTTTACCCAAAGCATTAGCTTTCCAAGCAAAGAATGCTCCCGAAGGATCAGCTTGGAATAACAACGGACGGCCTGGATCTTTATCCCATCCGGCAATAAGTAAAGAAACTCCAAATGGACGTACACCTCTAAAAGGTAGCAAATAATAAATTACCAAAAATGTGTTAAATTACCCTGATTGTGTGTATTCTTGCATAACAGCAGCCACCTGGGTGACCAATTGAGTAACCGGGATTTCTTCTCCATACATCAACTCATATTGCATTGCTATCTTACGTGCCTTCTTTACAAGTAGACGATAATCGGGACCCATTCCACTGTAAACACACCCTATGTGTTTTGCTATAGTTTCGATTTTTGGTTGGTCTTCAAACAAAACACTTGATTTGTTTTCCGTTGCCAAAACAACTCCATCTGACGCTTTTAAACCAACTGAAGGTTGTCCATTCTTAACAGCATTTAAAGCATATTCTATCTGCATAAGTTTCCCAGATGGACTAAAATCCCCTAGTTTTTCGATTAAAAAAACAACTTTTTTTATTACCTGAATGTAGTTAGAGAAAATCCATAATGATCACCCATGTTAGAAAATCTTAAAAATTAAATTCAGAGACTACAAACAATTGTTTGTGATTGTGAACCAGTGATGACTTTGTTACACAACGCCCCAAATTTTCTAAGGAAATCGCGCTAGGATGAATTGCGAATATTTTCAAAATCAAAAGAACATCTAAGATACAAATGATATGGTAATTACTTTATTTTATTGGTTACGAGAGATAAAAAAAAATACCAACATTTTGTGCAATCCACGTTAAATAATGACTTCTGTTTCATATACTATTATAAGGTTTGATGAGAACGATCCGACAAAGTTGTGACGACAAAGTGGACATGTAGAACCGCTTTTGACAATATTCCTCTTTGAAACTTGTACCCATTTTTTGCAACACGGCTCACAACCAACTATCTTAAAACAAAAGGCACAGAACATAGGATTTTTTATTTTCGGGCTTTCTTCAAGACACATCGGACATTCAATATGACTTCCTCTTAAATATTCCTTAGTTTCTTCAATTTGAATTTTCCTAGCTTGAAGTTCATTTTCCTTCTCATCCATACGAATTTTCTTTTTGTATTTTAAGTTTTCTGCCTCTGAAGATCGTCTCTTTCTCCCATCTCCAAGTAAACCAGGTTCACTGACTAACGATGTTGAAACTCCTCCAGCCTGTCCATCCGCTAAAACTACCCGGCTTACTATGTTACCACCAACAACTTCATCTTCTCCTTCCTCAGGATAATCGCTACTATCATCATCGTAAAGTGAGCTATCATCATCAAATTCAGAAACAAAAGAGGTACCAGCAATAACACTCTCTTCACCAACATCAAGATCACTACTAAAATCAGAGCTATCTGATAGTGACCCATCATCATCACTTTCAATTGAAGAAATGCTTGATCCTCCCTCCCTATCACTATGAGAACTATCGGAGGCATCGCTATCTATTGGTCCTTCATCACCTGTGAGAAGAAAGACAACACCATCTAAATCGGAGTCATCAGATAGTGATAAGTAAGAATCGCCACTAATGAATATATGTTCTTGCGAACTATCAACTTCATCACTGCTTCCAGCTTCAGAATCATTCCCCGGCATTCTAAAATAAAAATACAATTCCTAGAGTAAACAGTTGACAGTCTTTATTAGATCACTAGTAAATAAGAATAGAGTGAGCGGTATTACGATTAAACAAAATGAAAGAATGCAAATAAGAGGGAAAACAAAATATATATACACTCATGAAAAAAAAGTTTATGTAACAAAGTGCTTCCTATAAACTACCCAAGTATGAATAGACTTCATAGACATTTCCCCAAAAAATGGAAGAATTTAAATTTCACTTCCATAGTTTTTACTCATAAGATAGATATTTTAGGACAACTAAAAATGAGTTTAATTAGTGTATAAACTAGATTTTAGATTCCTAGTAATTGGAGTTTAAATAATGCTAGTAAATTATGTGAACATCTTGATTATGTATATAATAAATAATATTACCTACAGGTACCATTTATTGTACTTTCTTGTATACCAATGGGATATTCAATGTGAACCATCTCATATAAAATATGAATGAAAAAACCGCGGCAAATGTCTCGAACAGAAAATTATTAAGGTAAAAAAAGTAAATTAATTATACACGAGTTAAAACAATTAATAGTTTAATTTTTTAGAAATTAATTGTGTAACGTGAATCTTCTAGATTGTTATTGATTAACCACATCATTATTCAAATAAAAAAAGCTAAATGGGAAAATAATTTAAACAATAGGGGAAAGTCGTATCGTGTGTGGTTGAATAATTTTTAATATATTTTACTCATGTAGAATTTTTCTG
This sequence comes from Strongyloides papillosus, assembly GCA_005656395.1. Taxonomy (NCBI): domain Eukaryota; kingdom Metazoa; phylum Nematoda; class Chromadorea; order Rhabditida; family Strongyloididae; genus Strongyloides; species Strongyloides papillosus. The sequence goes on along the minus strand of SRSI01000010.1, from coordinate 1,151,479 downwards.
AAACAAATGTTGGTAGAAAACTATATGCCAGGCGATTTGATTACTAAAACAAGTAAATACTTTCATGTTAGGAACACAAACAACATTTAACGATAGAATACTATGAAATGTTTAACATTTCCAGTCGACAACCCCTACCCTGTAGAAATTATGAACAAATGTTGAAATATCTTTGCAAAGTGCTTGTATAGAAACCGTCACTTAATGTATATATTGTTTGGTCGTGAAATATTCCATTAAAAACTGTTCTATATAAACTCGTGGGATGAACTTATTATTCGTCCGATTTTTCTCTGTGATATTAATTGTGCCTATTCTTGAGTTTTAAGTCAACTCATGGAAGTTATCCTCATTCTCCACAACGTAATCGATGAGAAAAACTTAACGTTAATATGAAAAAAATTGTATAACTTTATCCACAGTGTTATAAATAAATTTTATTATTTTTTAAAATATAAAAGAATACATTAAGTAGTTTTTCCGGAAATACTCGAACCTTCTACAACTACATGAGTAAGTTGAAAATCGTTTACAGATACATAAAGCAAATATATATTAATTTAATTCAGACCAATATTTAGAATAAATTATTCAACAGCAATAGCAGAATAATCTCCACTTTTGTTTTATTCATTAATTTCAGTGAGGTTATTCATTTCATCTATTCCCTGCCTTCGTTCTCTTGAGATATTTCTGGTTGTTTCTGAAACGTTAGATGAAGTCATTGTTGTACAATTTTTTGGTCTGAAAAAGTTTGTTATAGGCACATTCAGCGAAGTATCTTCTAAACTTTCACCACCAAGTTCGAAATACATGAGCTCCAATTTCCCAAGATCTTTTCCCTTCATTAATGTCTTAAATTTTTTTAAACTGTTTTCAGCAATACAGTTTCTACCACTATCGAGAGGAACATTAATATAGTACTTGGTTAACTTAGTTGGCCTTGTACCAAATTTCAAGTAAAATTTCTTAGGTACTAATTTCCTAATCCGTCTTTCTCTGTCTACCTTTTTTTCAATATCTGACCCTATCCTTTCTAATATTCCCTTTACATCAGTAAAAGAACGTACAGGGGTCCTTCTGTAATGCTTTGAACTAAGGTGTGAACATTTTGATACTTGGTTTCTATTATCTTCGCCTCGAGCAGCTCCCAAGATTTTGTCGACTACCTTGGTGGGAAAATGAAAGTGAAGATCTATATACTTGATTGAAAGAATATCGTTTAGTGTCTTTACGCCAAATCTTCCAATGAGATCGTTCCTTACTGGTTCTTTTATTTTCTTGAAATCGTTTACCTCTATCATGCCATAAACATTCCCAAATTCTTCCGGTAGCATAACAGTGGCAGAATTATCACCATGACGGTCACTCACAAAAGTAGCAATTTCTTCTGTATAACTTATTCCATAAGATAAATGTACGTGAAATTTCTCCTGCAGTTCTTTTCTTATTTCTAAAGTTTTACTAATTAATATTCCGAAAGAAATTATGATATCGTCATTTTCAGTAATTCCTCGACGAATCCTTTCGACTAACTTCGAAGCTCCTGTAACATTATCCTCTTCCAAGTCATGTTCGGATGAATTATGGCAATTTGAAAAGTCGAGTTTCTCATCATTAAAATCAGAAATAAAACTCTCTCTCATATCGACATCTTTTAAAACCTTAGTAACAGTGCTCGTCATATTAATAGAAATCATATTAGGAGGTTTCTTATTTGCAACAAAATTATCACTTAAAAAATCATGGATTCTTTCTAATTGCATTAATTCCTCCCTATCACTTTGATTAAAAAATTTCCTACACTTTAATACTACCCAATATTCGTTTCTCATAGCGATCCCTATTGATGAATAAAAAATTAACTGTTGAAAAGAAATATTTTAGAAATATAAATCCAAATTTTAAAACAGCTATTAAAATATCTAAATATATTTTTGTTGTTTGAATAATAAAGGTAAGATGGTTTGGTATTGTTTTTCTAGATTTATGTAATACCCTTTTATCGGTACGGTCAAAGAAAAGAGAAGTTGATTGTTTGTGACTTTTAAAATCTGTCTAATTTCTTTCTTTACTGGTCAAAACGTGCAGGGCTATGGTATAAAGTGTTAATTTCATGAATAGTTGCACAAATTTTAGTGTTTTTTTTGTATTGAGACTGAAGGTTTGGAGGATGATGGTTTGTATGTATTAAATTCTTTTGCTGCATATATTGCGGTGGTACGGAAATCAAAGTTATTTTAGGTGGGAAATTTTTACTAATCGAGACAAGATATACATATGCAAGCAAAAACATTCATGATAATCAAAGAACTACATCAACAGTTAATTAACTAGTGGATACATCGCAATAACAAGGGAAATTTCTACGAAAATTTCAGAGGAATAATATTTATAAATTCCAAAATTAGACGGAATCACACAGTCAGAGAGATTTATACATAGTGTACGATGATGATGATGGAAATTTAATTATTATTAACATTTTTTGTGAGAATTTTACTATATCGTCAGTACGGTAGACTTTTTTCATCACTCTTTGATTATATTAAAGACTTTTTACTGCTTAAATGTTTTTGGTAAACGCAGTGTAAAAAAATGGAAACATTAGTAATTAACAGGATGAGTTGTAAGACAAATTATATTTTATTATTTAATTCTGCGTATTCATTAATTTTGTTATATCCTGCTTCAATTATTTTCTTTAAACCGTAGTATTTATGGATATGACATATGAATTCTTTCAGAAATTTCTTTTGAAATATATCTTTAAGTAAAAGGCAGAAATTTTGATAGTGTGTTAACAAAATAGTGTCTAAATTTTAGTGATTATTGTTATCGCTCATTGAGCCATAAGCTTTATTCTTTGGTATAGTTTTGGCTACATAAACATGGCAATTTTTACTTTATAATTTTTTTATTATTTAAGTTACAGTCATAACAACTTTTTATATTGAAAATTTAACAATACACAATTTTAAATATCATTACTCATTTTTAATTTATTATTTAAATTTTATATTTGAAAAAGGATTGTATAATGTTTATATCAAAGAATATGACACAGCTTTATTATAAAATATCAAAAGTTTTAAAAAAATGTATTCAAATTTAATCCTTAAAGATTTCAATAGCTTATTCTTAGCAACCATATTTTTATTGTCCTTATTCTTTTGACAGTTCTTTAGGGGGTATATGAAAAGAAAGATGAATGAAGATATACATTTTTAAAATATCTTAAGATAAAAAGAATATTTTTAAACTTAGTCATTAAATATAAAGTATAGAGTGCTTAATTGCTTCAGGTTGAAATTTAATTTTCAATATTTCTATATAAAACTAACAGTTTTTGTTATTAAAACATTAATAACAATCTTTTTATTATTTTTCCATTAAAAAATACATTCCTAAATAAACATTTAATTTAGTATTAAAGTATAATGATATTTCCTTTAATTTAATATTTTGATTAATTTTATTGTTAATGGAAAAATTAAAGTATTTTATTTATAATACATTTAAAATATGAAATTGTAGTATTATAATTATTATGTGGAAGCATGTTTATATTTAATAAAATATGATAGCTATTTTTAAAATTGTATGGTTTCGTTGTGTATTTATAAATTAGTTACCCTTTTAATAATAACTTTGAATATTTAAAATTTATTCCAAGAAAATATCTTTTATTATGAATTGTATTTAAAGATATTTTTGTATATTTAAATAATTATTTAATGATAGAAGTAAAAAGAAAACTAAATATAATAACAATTAATATAGTTTTAATGAAAATATAATATTTACATACTTTTGTAATTTAATTTTTTCTTAGTCAGGTTTTATTCATTAACAGTCTTATGGGTATATATTTTATATGGCTCTTCAATAGTAATAATATTTAGAAATTTGTTTTGTTTGTATAGAACTGAAAAAATGGATAGTATATATAATTAATAATTGCTCATTATAAAATTAATGTATAACGTTATGTACATATTTGATTACATAATCTCATATAGTAACTCATTTAAATTTTTCTACGCAATTTGGCATATATTATTTTGTTTCATAACTTTGGTCAGAGGGTTTCTTATTATTTCTTTTATTAATCTTATGAATTTTTTATTGACAAATTTGTTTGAAATTTTTAAGAGAAGAAATGACTTTTATTAAATTAAATTACCTTATTTTATTAAACTATGTTTGAAGAAAAGATAAAAGTAAAATTATGCTCATGTAATATAATCTAAATATTCTTTTTATACTTTTACTAAAACGAAAACTTTTTGTTAACAACAAATAAATTATTGTTGTAGAAATTTTAAAAGTTTAAATTCTAATGCCAGCATAATGTTAAACACTTCTACATTCTAAAATGATATTTTAATCTTTTAGAAATAATAAGTTACTTTAATTAAAAATATTTCTAATGTGACACATCTATAATTTTTAATGATATTTCTAAGAGATAGTGTTATCTAAACATTAATTTAATCGAAAAATAAATTTTTTAAATTATTTTATAGAAAAATTTTTAATTAGCATTTTAAAATTTTTTATTTTTAATTATTATTTTATATTTTGATGAAACTAATTCTTTTCCAAAAAAAATTAACACAATTAAATATATTTACCGTCTTAGTAAACAACCAAAAAATTTTGAGTATATTTTTATTTTATAAAATTAAGAGTAAAATTTAGAAATTATATCAAGTATAAAAGGATTGTTTGGAAAAAAATAAAAGTTTTCGAAAGAAAACACATAGTGCATATATTATATTATATTGCTACTTTCTTTATTACACTTTTCCCACCACTTATTCAATCATTATTCCTTAAATTCACATATATATAATGGCATTTTTTAGAATATAGTATAATATCTATAATATTTGTACAAAAATGTATGAATTACATTTTTATCGACAAATATAAAAATATATTTTTTTTCATTTTATTTTTTATTGGACGGAAAAAACTTTAAGTGCATTTTAAGTTGAGATATCTAATCAAATGCCAATTATTTCAAAAATAAAACCTTTTAATTTTATCAACGAAAGTTTAAAATCTAATTAGTATTTTCTTCTTTTATATTCGACTTATCATTAATTCTATTTTACTTTATGATTAGAATAAAATGCCACTACTTTCAATATACAGAAATTTGATTATATATATAACTAAGAAAAATCAAATTTTTTGTTTCAAAAGATGTACAACCCAATAACTAACACTTCATACTACTCCGGTAATGATATATAAAAAAAGTTTTCTAACTTAAATGTTTATAATTATCAACCTATCATATGATTTTATGCTTTGATTATTAAAAATGCATTTTATAAAAATTATATAACAATTTTTTTTTGTTTTAAGAGTATTCTAATTATGTAGTAGTATTTTTTTACATATTTAAGTCAAATAATCATTTTTTAGGCTAAATTAAATACATATTGTTTGCTTTACACTTAAATTTTATTGTTTTGTTACTTACATATTACTTCAAGGAGGAAATATTTCAATTGATTTTATTATATGTTTATATAATCCTTCACTTTTTTGTGTGCATTATCAAATACAAAATATTTTTGATATATTTGAAACTTATTATTTGTAAAAAACACATATAATAATAATTTTTTTAACATTCCATTTATTACAGGTGACAGCAACACCTTCTTTTAAAATGAAACTTAAATTGCTATGAAATTTCAATAACATTCACTTTATATTTATTTTTCCTATACCAAATGTTCTTTTCGTCTTTTTAATTTTTCCGTCACATGTCATGATCAAATTGTTACTTTCACATTGTTTGATATAACGAAAGTGACAAAATATTGCTTAGCAAAATAGCTTAAATTAAAGTATAAGTGAAAACATCATATTATTTTTTAAAAATTGTTTCAAACCGTTATTTCAATAAATGATAAAACATTTTGAAATAGTATATTATGTTTATATTCTTAAATTAACTTTTTAATTTATCTAAAAGCGATGATGTTTAAAAAAGTTATGTAAATGTTTTTAGTTTATCTAATTTATCAATAGGTACCTTTAAATTATTTGATTATACTTAAATATTCGTGTTACATATATTTAGTTTATAGTTTTTATCAAAATATTTGTCTACTTTTACCACCTGAATATTAAAAGCATTTTTAATATTTTCTTGCAATAAATCAATTTTATATAACATGATAAATATATATAATAGTCAATAAAAAATAAAAAAAATTCTGTACAATTTCTTGTGCTTATACATATAATCTCGATTATATATAATGTTCTATTTTTTTAATTAATCCATCAATAGATCATTTCAATTTTTAAAAATTGAAGCAATTGTTATTTTTATGTTTTTACTTATTTTTTATTTCCAAATGAATTAATAATAACATTTTGTTCATTTTGAGCCATTTATTTTTAAAATTATATAAAAGATTAAAATTAAATTATCAAAATGGAAGTAATAATAGTTAATTTGTGTTATTTTATCTAAATGTATTTTTAACCATCTTAAAATATAAAGTAAAAAAAATGATCTTTCTATGTCACATAAAAATAAAGTGTTAGGTTTGAAACTTATTGTTCTTCCTTGAGATGTTTTATAAATAATTTGATTAGTATTTGATTTAATTTTTTACACCATAAAGCTTTTTATTTTATTATTTTCGCTTTCATCATTTTTGTTAAATTTAAAGATAAATGAAACAGTATAATTTAATTGACAAACTTTGAGCATTTAATTATTTTGTCTCTAACACAAAAACACATTTCTATATATTTAACCTTGAAATTCAAATAATACTTAAGAATAATTATCATAATGTTGAATTTTTTTTACATTGTCCAAAATTTTTCATAACACTATACAATAACAATAAGTTTTTTTAAATAATTGTTTTTCAAATATTAATACTAAATTTAAATTTTGTTTACTTCATGTTAAAATGTATTGTAAAATAAACTTTTGTCAGGATGATAATATGAAAATATTAACATAAATATTATATGAATTTTCCAAATTTTACTACTATAATGAGATACCACATATAGGATGTATGAACTTTTTTGCTAAAACAACTATTGATGAGATTATATATAATATAAGATAAATATAAATTTTTTTTATTAAAATTTATAATATGTTTTTTATAGTTTAACAATTTTTTCATTAGATATTCTATCTTCTTTTTTTTTAGAAATATTGAGATTAGTCCTTTGATGTACTTTTTGAATTTTAAGTCGGTTACACTAATAAAAACAATGTCGTCTTATAGCACGAAACTATATATGTATGTAGAAACAATAGAATAACTCCTAAACTTTGTTCACTTTTACAATTTTTAAACACATTTTATTTTTTCCAACAAGTATAATATCAAAAAACAATTTTTTTTTCTAAATATTTCATCAAATAGTCTTATTACTAATATATTTATGTGAAGCTTCTAATGATTTAAAAATAATAAATATGTATAAATGACAAACTAAGTTATATATCATTACAAAATAATTCATATAATATTCTTTACAGGTTGACAAATTAATTTATTAACTAAAAATATTATTGAAAGTTTTGTATCTTATTTAAAAGATAGCGTGCTTAAATAATAATAAAATTGACATATATTAGATGGATAAGAAAGATGCTAAAGATTTTATAAAATTGCAAATGATGTCATGATATTTTTTTAATTATTGTCAATATTATTTATTATATATTATTATTATCATCGATATATTCCCTTTTTAGTTTTTCAACTGCCAGCTTAATATTTAAACTTTCTATCCAGTTTTTTTAATATAAAATCTAATGTCTAGAATAGCGTTATTTGGACAAATTAGTGAAATTAATGATCACCTATATTTGTCAGGCGCTGGTGTTTTAACACCAGAAAAAATAAAACAAAAAAAAATTAGCTGTGTTGTAAATGCAACGACGGAAGAACCAAGTACCTATCAAGCGGGTGTAGATTACATAAAAATTAGAATTGAAGATAATCCTTATGCTCCCTTAAATTCATTTTTTGATATGGTTGCTGATAAAATAAAAATTACTAAAGATAGAGGTGGAAAGACATTAGTACATTGCGTAGCTGGGGTTTCAAGATCAGCAACTCTTGTTATTGTTTATCTAATGAAGCATGAAAGGATGAGTTTAAGACAAGCTTATCAATATGTTAAGGCAAAAAGGCCAATAATAAGACCTAATGTTGGATTTTGGAAACAAATGGTTGATTATGAAAAAAAAATTAGAAAAAATAATTCTGTTACCATGATAATGACAGAACATTGCGACATGCCAATTCCAGATGTTTATATAAATGACTTAAGAAAACATATCATAAATAAAACAGATGATAATCGTAAAAAACCATTAACAAATTTTAGTGAATATGCTAAAAGAAAAGGATATCTATCTAGGTATGTTAATTATAAAAACATTCTTTTTCTATTTAGAAAAAATAAAAAAAAATGTTTTATAAACTGTGTGGTAATCACTCTGTATTTTTAGTAGTGGAAATTCAATTGGTAATCGTCGTGGTACATCACCATCATTAACATACAACACCAGAGATAATTTTTCTTCGCCATTTCATCATACACCATCATTTTCACTATTATCTCCTGCACCAAACAGAAGAAACAGACAAGAAAATATATTTGGTAGTATTTACAATTCAGGAAGATCCCTTTTTTATCCGGCTTTTTAAAAATTTTCTACAAATTAATATTTTGATATAAAATAATATTACAACTTTAAATTTTTTTTTTGCAAAAGAAAATGTATGTAATTATTAAGATATATATGCTGATGTGTATAAATAGTTATATATATCATAGAAAATCTTTTGTAATATTACTTCAATATATATACTTATTTGGATAATAAACAAATTTATAATTAGCCTTAAATATTTTACTATTATTTTAAACAATATTAAAGTTTTTAATCTGAAAATAGATATTATCAGGTTACATTTTTAAAGCATTAAACACGTATTTGAATACCTTCAATTAAAAATTCTATAAAACACTTGTAACTTAACACCTGCTTCAATCAATTTTAAATTATAAATAATAAGAAGATGTACAAATAATTTTGTATCTTGTATCAGAATCTCATATTACTAAAATTATTAAACATTTCTAAATAATAATATCCTCTTGAATTGATAAAGCAAAATATATAAAAGACAAGTAGTTGTAGAATAAAAGGTTTAAAAATAGTGAAAACAATATGTTAAATGTAGAACAGTGCAACAAAAATTTTAAGAAACCTTATATTAGATGAATGTAAGTTTATATTTTGAAACATTTTCAACAAAATTTATTTGAAAATATTTTTAGAAAAATGTTACTATCTTAGTTATATTAATTTATATATTATTCTTATTTCATGAACAAAAGTTTTGCTTTGAATATCTGAATTGTTTACAAGACTAAATTAGTAAAAGTCATGTGAACATTTAGATATACCAAGCTTAACAATTGTTTATTTTATTCTAAAATCTTTTTATTTTTGCCAGAAAAAAATAAAATTTTTTTAATATTTTTGATGAAAAAAGCTATATTCCTTGAAACATTTGATTAGTCTAACGTGGGACAATTTTAACGAAACTTTATGTTACTATTATTCAATATAACTTTTGAATGTTTTTATATTAATTTTTGATATTCTCAATTAAAAAAAAACACAAACAAAATTTTTAGTAATTTCAAAAATTACCATGAAATTAAAATTAATTGTTAAGGAGAAATTATGTGTATTTAAAGCATATAATCTTAGAATTTCAGAAATAATAATAAAATAAGAAATAAGTAATTATCAAATTATTATATTGAGCACAGTTGAGTTATAGAAATGGCAATATATTAAAAATTACTTTCCTTAAAAGAGTTTGAAATTCTTTTGTGTTGTTAGATTAAGAGAGTAAAAACTAAATTTTATTTAAGAAATTCATTTTTAATAAATATATTAGTGTGAAATTTAAATTTAGTTTGACATAATAATATATTTCTAATATGTTTATCATAACTTCTTTGGTCTTTACAATATTTTCATTCTATTATATTTATACTTATGGAAGACTCCGGCTGATGAATATAGAAGAGATTAATAAAATTAATATTGAAAATAGAAATTCCGTTAAAGGAAAGCTATATGTTGAAATGAGTACAAAACTAAATGATTTTAAAGGAGCTAGAAATATGGAGTTGATAATTCTTATAATTTCCACTGTTATGCTTCAGTATTATGGAGTGAAGTTTTTTTGTAAAGATCTGTACAACAATGTTGATATTGAATCAAAAAAATTTCAATATAAAATTAGTATTATTTGTAACTACGTAAAACAAATTTTTTACTTTATTTGTTTGATCAAACATATTTTTATATTTTTCTACTTTTTTATTTGCTTCTTTAAAGAAGATATAAATATTGGAAAAAAATTTGAAATCGAAAAATGTACTCAGAATCCTTCAAAAGAATACAATTCAAAAGGATGTAATTATGAGTAACAAGAAAATTGTTTTAAAATATTTTTTATTAATTCTGATTTTTATATATAAAAGTTTTAATTTAGTTTACATAATTTTTTTTTAAATTATAGATAAATAATTACAGTTACTTAATAAGCATCTAAAGTTACTGTTTTTATAAACGGTTGTTTTTTTATTAATGATTTTTCAAAATAAAATGCTTTTAACGATTTATGTTTGCTAACCTTTACTTTTTTTCATGTTTGTAAAGTAGACATAAAAATATAATTTTTTTCATTAAAAATGAATGTGATAAAAAAATTTTCTTATTAAATTTAAAACATTTTACATATAATTACAACAAACATCTTAATCCATTTACACTTTTATAAACTCACAAGTATAAAATTTGTTTAAAATAAAGTAAATTAGCATAATTTGCAATGAATTTAAAATACACAAAAAATATAACTAGAATATTTAATTATTAACTTCACTACAAATGGTTTATATTTGTAAAAACTTTAAAAGAATTATAGAAATTTTTTAACATTATAATTTGTATAAAACTACGATTAAATTATTGTAACTATGCATAATTTAGATCATTACGTACGTATATAAATTATACGAAAGTTTATTTTCATATTATTTATCTTAAAAAAATATAAATATTATTTGGCTAACCCTAAGATTGTTTTAAAGATTTGTTTAAAATTTTGGAAAATAAATTTTTAATATAAAACATAACTATAAAAATTTTTGGCAATGATAAATTGAAATGGACACTTATACAATAGCAATACCTTATGTCCTTAATAATTTTTTCAAATAAAATAATGTTTTTTATCTAAAAATTATCAATTCTAAGTACAACTTTATGCAATAATTTAATCAATTATGTTTTCAAAATTAAAATAAAATTTTAAACTTTACTTTTTTTTTGAAGTAAAATAATACATGCTTCTATAATTTGTTGAACTTGGCATTTTATAAAAAAAATAACTTCAATTGGAAATTTTTTATATTGTTATTATGGGTGACCTATATTACTTTTAAATGTTTACATCATTAAATATAATAATTTTTTTGTAAATTTAACAATTTATAATAGCAACATATTGAGTAAAATAATTCAAATTTGTAAGCAAACGTTTTTGTATTCTATTTATAGCTAAAAATATTCCATTTAAAATCCAACCATTTAAATATGACAATAGAAGTCAGTTTAAATTTTGTTGAAAAATGTGATTATAAACTATATAGAAAAATCACATTTAAATTTTTTTAACCACCATATAAATACTATTTTAAATATCTAATTTAAAGATGATAAATCAGTGTATACAATGTATTTTATTTTAGTTTCATAGTGAAATTAACTTTTGTTTAAAATAACCTTATATTACATCTAATAACATTCAACAAAAGATCATATTTTTGCAACTATAAGAGTCTTTATTTGAATTTATCGTTATTTTTATATTTATTAAAATAAAATTTAAATTGAACATAAAATTTGAAGGTAAGCATATTTTGCTATTTGATCGATCTCAATATATCAGTTGTAAAAATTATTACATAATTATTAAAATATATTCTTCATATATAATATTTATAACTTATTTATTATTTTCAAGAATTTCATTTGAGAAAACAACTTCCATTAATTACTTTTTAATCAAGCTCTATTTTTTAAATTTAATTTCACAATAAACAAATAAAATTCGATAAAAAAATAGAAATAGCTTAATTAAACTACATTTTATTATTTTGAAATTAGGCAATACTTATAAATTAAATGTAAGTTTTAAAAAATCTTTGAACATTCTTTCGTTGTGAAATTTTGTGCTTAAATTTAAAAATTATGCTTTCTACTATTGCAAAAGCCAAGATAATTGATATATATTAACATTTTATGATACCTTTAGTTAGAATATCAATATCCCATTGAAGTTTGATTTTAAAACATTATACTATTGCTTTCTGGTGCAAAAATGTCATTCTATTATTAATAAATAATTTATAATTATATAAATAAAATTATTTTATTACAAAATTAAATTTTTTGGTTAGAAATAAGAAATATACTTTTGGGTATAGTTTAAGAAAATGTTAACTGTTTTCACATTTTTTTTGACAAAAAAGAAACAACGCATTAATTTATTAATACATAAAAAATGCAAAGTCATTTTTTTGTGTAAAAACAACCAATGATTAAATATAATAACTTATCAAAACATAAGCTCAAAAAATATAGTTATCAAATTTACATAACTAATATACTATATAATAAATATTTTATTTTAATTTTAGATTTAATATATCAAAATATTTTTGATTAACATTGTTACATTCATGTTTCAAAATAATATATGATAATATTGCACATAAATGCATCTTTTTTCAACAAAGTAAAATATATATGGAAGCAGAAACATAAAAAAATATACTATTTGTCAATGAGATAATATAAAAATATTGCTTCCTTTTTCCTAAAATAGATAAATAAAAATTATTGTATCCAGTGAATACTTTAAACATAATAATAATTGAGGCTATCATTTTCAGTTTTCGAATAAATGGTAAAACATTTAACGTAGTTGCTTAAAACTTTATGTTTCTGATATAATTATGTTTTTTAAATACATTAATTAATTTTCGTAGGGGTAAAAATAGAAGATTTTCTTAAATATTTCAAATCAGATATTTTAAAATATTCATAAACAAAAAACCAAAGAATATATTAATAAATATCATTTGAATTCTCCCCATAACTATAAGGGACTTCTTTTATGATGTTTAAAAATCATTAAAAAAACGATTTTTATGTTTATCATCATATTTATTTAACTTTTAAATAACTATATATGTTTCTTTATTTGATTTTATATAAACTTTAATGACTTATAAAACAAATAATTTCTTGAAAAATCATATTTCCTCAATTTCATATTAATAAATTGCCTTGTAATATGTTTTATTATGTTCGAAAATATTTAAATAATTTTTTTCACTGTTTAATGATAAAGACATTTCTTCATTATCTTATAAAAACGAAAAATCAATTATATCCATGCAAAATAAAACCTATGATGTCACAAATTTCAGTGTTTCTTATAGAATCAACCGTTACAAACAAAAAATTTGTAGAGAATGGTCTAATAATATCAACTAATAAAAAAATATTATTTTGAAATAATAATCATTAAAAATATTACTTGACAATGAAAATACCTTCTTTGGATATTAACATTGTAAGTTGTAAGATTTATCATATTCTAATCATGGTATTAATAAGGTTGCAAAGTTTTATATCACATAATTAAAAATATTTAATTACATTGTATAAATTTTTCTAATTATTTTATTTAGTAGCATCTAAAAAATTACAAACTTTATAGTATCATAATTCACTTATATTTAAAATTCATACTAGAGAGAGTAATAAAAAATATATTGTACTCACAATAAAAGAATGCTCTTTGTCTTCTAGACAAAAATTACAAGTTATTCTAACATTCAAAAATACTTATTATTAATTTTAATAGAATTATATTATATAAATCAATTTTTGAATCGAAAACATTCCCTTCTTCATGATAATTATTGTTGTGTTATAATTAAGCAATTTTTAGTTGAAAGAAATAATTCAGCTATGAGTTCCTATGTTTTAAATATAATTAATTTAACTTTTAAACTTCTCAAATTTACATATTTAATTTGCATCTTATTTTAAAATTGATATTATATTTTTTGACACATTTCTTCATAGAAATTTGTCTTATTAGTCCAAGGAAATTTAAAATTCTTAAAATTTCTATTTAACAATTGAAATATACATATTTTTTTTTAACTTATCATTACTTTTTACTAATAGTAAAAATTAATCTATTGTAATTTTTGTTGTTTTTCATAAAAAACTTAGATAATGCATAGGTTACAACTTTTAGGTTTTTTAGAATTTTTTTTAACTAGTATAAAAATATTACCATATTAGAATGATTTTTATAGAATTCATACATAAGTTTTTCTTAACTATATGGCGGAAATTCGTTTGGACTTAAAAAATCTTTAAATTTGAAGTTATTTCAGTATTATTTAATATTCACATTAAATTTAGTAACAATATATGGTAAATATAAATGCCTTAAATTACCAATGATAACATTAGCTAATATCTTAAAACGATTAGTTAAAATTCTATCTATTCCAGAGGGACATCATGGTTATTCGTAAAAATTGTGAATATGTGTTTTTCTTACTTGAGAACTCTTAGAAACATAACTTAATCTTAAAATTCTGATTTCTCGAATGTAAACAAAATTTTATTGTCAATGTATTTTCAACATGTCATCAACAATATTATGTTTATCTATTTAATTCTTCCACTAAAACAAATTTTTTATTAATGATAAAGACATTTAGAGGCTTAAAAAGGCTATTAAATTTGCTTTATAATTCGTTATATATTACTCGGGATTGTGGAAATAAATGTTTATTTATCTTCTAATAAGCTAAAATAATAATTATTTTTTATTTTATATTAAGTTACTAGAAATAACTTAATTTAAAATTGATATATAAAGCTAAATGTTTTTCTTCCATGT
Organism: Strongyloides papillosus; assembly: GCA_005656395.1. Taxonomy (NCBI): domain Eukaryota; kingdom Metazoa; phylum Nematoda; class Chromadorea; order Rhabditida; family Strongyloididae; genus Strongyloides; species Strongyloides papillosus. The sequence goes on along the minus strand of SRSI01000010.1, from coordinate 1,136,378 downwards.
TACCAACTTTTTCATTAAAATCACAAACAGGTGTTAATAATTTGAAAGTGGAAAAATCAAAAAAACTGCTTAACATTTTTAAAGCACTTTTACATGTAGTTTTAATGCTTTTAACAGTTTAGTGTATAAAATTAGATTTCTACATTTAAAGTTAAGGTTCGCATATGATTGAGATGTAAAATGTCAAAAATATGCTTCATTCAAAGGCTTTAAAGTATATTAGATTATTTTAGCTTAGTAAATAAGCTGTAACCTACCATCTTTATATTAAAAAATTTTTTTAATTTCGAAATGAATAAACTTATTTATTTTATAAAACGAAATTACTTATTTATAATTAATATATATGTGTGTATAAAAATTTGTTATTCTTAAAGTTATTGTAACTAGCATAACACAAAAATATATTATTATTCATTTTAGGTAGTCTTTTTTTCTAAAAAATTATATTAATTTTTATGATAAATTCATATTAATGTTATTTTATTTATTTGAATTAGAAAATTAGTCATAATATTTGTTAGCATAAGCGTTAAAATATAAGAGTAGATTGTAAATTAAATTATTTTTTATAATTAAAATTTATAATCTTATTTTTATGCCATCATTATTTGGTGAAATATATTTTAATATAAAAATAAGCAAATACTTTCAAACTGTTATCTTTATGTATCAAGAGATTATCATTTTTATATTGTTTTTTAGGGTTTAGTATAATTCATAATAAATCTCTTGAAAAATTTGGTTTTAATTCAATTCACGAAATGTCCTTATATAAAATTTTTTTTGTTTTTCTTTAATTTTGTAACAAGTTATATTTAAAGTGAATATATAGTTGTTAACATTATAAACAATACTTTTAATGAATATTTAAACATTATTATTTTACATTCCAAAATGAAATTCATCTCTAAGTGTTAACCTTTATAAAATTTTTAATCCTTTATTTTTCAACAATTATTTTCCTATTGCTAATTAGGTATTGAAAACCATTATTTTTAGTTTGTTTTAAAAAAAAAGCAATTTTCATTATAAGAATTTACATTAACCGCGAATGATTTAAATTATACTTTTTAATGATGTCAATTATTTAAAAAAATAAAAGTGTCACGTAAACTAATTTGCCACTTTTGAGCTAGTAATTTTTATATCATCAATTATAATATAATTAAAGTATTACTTCAAGTACAAAATTGAAAATATCTTTTCAAAAAAATTAAAGGCTTTAAAAATTTTTAAAGATGTATAAATAAACAATAGAATTAGAAACAGATACATTTTTATATCCTTAAAATAGAGATTATTTGCTTTTTTAACCGAAATTCACTCAAAAATTCACCGATTTATATTTTAACACATACGAAAAGTTTTTAATTATCATGTAATTTTTTGCAGATAAATATTTTAATTGGCCTTAATGCATGTTTTAGTTGTTTTTTATATTACTTTAAATTGAAACTTAACGACTTAGGGGCATATTATTCTGAAAAATATTAAAATATTTACATTAAAGCATTGTTTCTAACTTTAAAACCAATATTTGTTATTTAAAATAACTATATTTTAACATTTGTTATTTGAACCATTATTACATCATTTATAAATATAGAATTATAGCTTTTTTCAAAAAGTTTTTTAAGGCAAAATAATCTAAAGTTTTAAAAATAAAAAATATTTTAAATGAGCGGTATAAAAATTGTATAATATATTTATTTTATTTTTAAACTATGAATTTTGATATTTTATTGTATTTTACAATAATCATTTCTTTATTTAGAAATAAAAAGTTAAAACACAATATCTTTAATTTATCTTTTATAACAATAAAAAAAGACTTTGAGTAATTTCTAAAGCTTAACCATTTTGTCATTATTGAAGATATTTTTTAAGATCTTTTAATGGTAAATTAAATGGACTTTAATGAAATGTAGTGCATATTTTAAAATATCGTGTCATGCTATATCATTTTTAATTTAAAACTTATTTAAATTTCTTTTTGTATATTGTTTTTTATGTTGTTATTTCTGAGTTATACGAATAGAACAAACTTTAAAATTGTTAAAATCCTCAAAACATTTCATAAAATTTTTTAAAACTTTAATTTCAGACACTATCTGAACACAAGTTATTGTTACTTTATTTTTTATTATAAAGATAATAATAATATTTAAATTTTATTATTTATTTTTTTCTGATTTCTATAATTATTTATAAATAGAATGTATAATTTATATTTTCAGGCACCTCTTTTCCCATATAGAGAAATGTTAAATTTTATAACTAATTTTCAATAACAATATTTATGTCCTAATTGACATTTAATATTTTTTTGTTTTACTAAATTTTAAAATACTTTTTGATTATATAATCAAAAAAACTTGTTTTGAAAATGGCACTTTTGCTAAAAATTGTTCCATTTTTAAATTTAAATTACTTGGAAATATTTCGAATTCTAATCATTTTTTTATATTGTAATATTCCAAATATTTCGATGATAAAAAATATATCAGGAAATTACGTTGAAAAAATTGATTATGAAACGTTGTTCCCTTTACGAGCAGCATTATTTCTACCAAAAGCTCTCAAAAATTCAAATAAGAATTTATTAGCCACCATTGAATCAGTGATGCCAATCTTAGATATCGCAATAATAGATGCACATAAAAGATATTTAAATAAATGGACTAAAAAACGATATTGGATGAAAATAAAAGCTTTTCAAATTTCTGAATGTGAAGACCAAAAAACCGCAGCATGGAGTGCTTTAAAAGCTTTAGAATGGGCTACTATAGAGAATGTAAGTTTTGAAGAAAATATTTAGTTAATTATTTAATTTACAAATAGTTATATGCTTCTTTTGGTCCATCCTGTGACTATGCATTAGCTACAATAAATAGGATCTTGAGCTTTTACGAGGTGCCGATGTTTTCAAATGCTGGTTTCACAGAATTTTTCCATGATAAAAATTTATCTTATCTTACAAGAATTGGAATAGTAATGGAAAAAATAGAAAATTTAATAGGTGATTTATCGCAAATGTATAATTGGAAAAAATTACAATTGCATTATCAAAAAAACTTTTGGCATACTGAACTACTAGAAAATAGCTTCTGTAAAATTATAATGAATGTAAGTAAAATAAACTATTTGAACAATTGATAAATTTTAATAAAGGATATTTATGGTCGGTATTCTGGAAAAATGAATGTACAATATAGTATTTTAACCAAGAGTAACTATCGTGAATACCTTAGAGTAAATGTAGGAGTTGAATATGGAAGTAAGTTTACTATTAATACCTTAAACATTTAAAATAAAAATTAATGAAAAAAATTTTTTATCAAATTTTTAAAATATATTTATATCTAAAAATTAATATAAAATTTTGCAGTAATGTGTGTGCAACAAAAGTATTATAAAAATTTATCACTCTTGTACCATGACATTTTAAATTAACCATTCTTTTACCTCCTACTTCATTTCTCTTTTAGGAGACAATCTCTCTAGGTGAAACTATGGGATCCCCTTTTCTTTATCATAAATTAATTTCCTGGTTTATAATGTTGTTAGTGAATTGGTACTTTCATGTGTTTTCATTTAATCTTATCATTTTATGATTATTTCTTTTCACTCAATATTTATTTATTTTTCCTACAAACAATAGGTATAATTTGATACTAAATTATAAAAACAATAAGTTATTATTATTTGATCAGTCCTTTGAAATTTCCTTTATTATATGTTTATATTACTTTATTATATCTTTGTAATGAAACATTAACAAAAAATCTGGATATTTATTTTTAATTAAAGGATCATTCAAACTATTCTTTTGATGTATTTTTTATTAAGCATTAAATGATAATAAATATTATCTATTTTGTTTATATGTTCAATAACATATGTAATCTTTGTAATGTTTTCAAATATTTAATACTTTTTTAGATATAAAATAAATATCAATTTGTTATAATCTAAAATATTAATTAAGCTTTAATACCATCTTACTTATATATATATATATCTTTTATTTTTATAAATTTTACCTCATTGTTAATATTTCATATAAAGTAAATTATAATTATAGCATCATATTTCAAAAATTTATCATAAAAATATCTTTAAAATATATTACAGATATTCATAATAGATAATATATATGAATTTAAGCTACTTTCATTTTCAATAATCTTCAACTACTTTGATACAATTTTTGTAAAAATAAAAAAAAATAAAGCAAGCAATATCATTTATTAAAATTATAAATAGTGTCTTCCTATAAGTATTCAATTTTACATTAAATTTATGTTATAATTTAAAGTTCTTTTTCATCAGATTGTCCTTAAATAAGTTATAAACGTTTATATCTTAATAATGAATACACTCTCTGCCATTTTATTCTTATATCATCATATATTGTTATTTAATTCTTCATACATTTCGCTACTATTTCCATAGACATAGGACAGTTTTCATTATTATTATTTTATTTAAAATGTTAGATTTAACTTATTATTGTCATTCAAAGACATTTACAAGTGTAAAAAATATAGGCAAAATATTGCATTTTTTAGTGTTATTATTTTTCCGTAGACTAGTCATTTTTACTTGTTTTGAGAACGAACTTTTTTAGTTGACAAATAAATACAATCATTTCTTTTTTTCACCTGATTGTTTATCACTTTATACAATAAATTTTAAATTAAAAAAAGTGTATCTTTTTAAAGTGAGAATAAAAAAAATTTATAAGAACATTTTCCAGTTTAATTGTCCTAACGAGTGATCATTATAACACAATTATGGGACACATTAGTTATCGTCATTTCCAGTATGACGTAAACCAATTAATACTACCATTTAATATTTCTTGAACCAATCCCAATTTTCTTCGTGGAATGATGTTTTTTACATCAAACTCATCATGAAACTATTTTATCTACATGTTATAATAAACATTAGATTTTTATGTTTTTCTTTTTTTACAATTACAACACTTCCTATCTTATGTTTAACATTTACTTTCTAATATTTAATTCTTTATAATATTTTATTAGGTTTTTGGAGGATAAATACTAATATTACAAAATTGTTTTACAAAAACATTTTTGTAACTATTTTATTATATTACAAATATATGTAGTTTATTCTTTTATTTTATTTTAATCATTTAAATTTATTATTATCTTTTTATTTTAGCTTACAGAAATTAAAGTTGTTACTTATCATATCTATTAATTTTAATTTATATATACAATATTGAATACATTCATCATATATATAAATATTATATATATTGTAATCTTCTTTTTTAAAAATCTTCAATTATATAATGCCATTCAATTTATTATGATCCGATATAATCAAGTTACTATAATATTAGTTACTTGTATTTTTATTTTTTTAATATTGGTTACGAATTACGGTTTTGGTGAAGAGATTTATCATTTTAAAAGAAAAAGTTACAAAAGCGAAAAAAACAGTTTAAACCCTATAGAAGATAATGATTTGTTCAATGAAATAACTGATAACTCTAGAAAAAGTATCAATTTACATAGTGATTTTGGAGATAATGTGAGACTTGATAATAGAAACGATGATGTCCGTAGAATTAAAAGACATACAATTCATAATGAATTGTATTTTAATGAAGAAAATAAAAGTAAAAAGAAACATTATAAAATCCATCGAAAAAGACATGATAGAAATATTGTTAAGTCAAGCAATGATTACGAAGTAAAACCATTTTATATATTAATTCCACTACCAGAAAAAGCAAATGAAGCACCGGAGTGTAAATATAGGAATCCTTTTAATCTTGATTTGTTATCTGTTAGACCTGTAATTGAAGAAGCCATAGAAGATATTCAAAGTAAAATCTTTGGCAGTCGGAAAATACGCCTTGTTCCTTTTTTTAACGATACTAAATGTTCTGATGCTATTGGACCAAATTTTGCTGTTGAATTATATAAACAAGAAAAACTTGATTGCATTATTGGTTATGCTTTTGTTTATTCATTAGCAACAATAAGTAGACTTTCAACTCAATGGAAAAATGGGATACCAATTATATCACCTATTGGATTAACATCAAATTTAGATAATAAGACAGAATATAAATATTTGACTAGAATTACAGGATCATACAAAGGTGTTGGTTCAGCTACATCTAAAATTATGAAGACGTTAAATATTACAAATGTTTTATTTTTATTACATGAACCGCGATTAGTTCGAACTCAAGATATTCCATATTCTGAATGTTTTCACATTATTGGATCGTTAATATATGAATTGGTAAATAATAATAATTTTATCAAAAAACAGGATAGTTATGATGTAATTGATGAAACTCTTCACAATACCACAATTTATAAAGAAAAATTGAAAAAGTTGAGTATTAAAGGAAATGGTATGTTTTAATAAAATAATAAAAAATTACTATTAATTTTCGTTGCACACACATACAAAATTAAATATAAAGAGAAACATTATATCTGACACATGTATAATAATGTTTAGATCGTAGTATATATATGATTATTATCATTATTTTAATGATTTTACGATATATTTTAGCAATTAATTTATATATAATTGCAATTATTTTAAATTTAAAGCAAATTATGTTTTTATATTCTTTTCTATTTTTTAAATAATGTTAATAGAAAAATATCATATTTTAACTATAAATTTTTTTATATGACACATTAATGCAGTAAAATTAGGATGTATTTGATTGAAAAACAATTACAAATAGGCTTTTTTCTGCTTGCTAAATTTAAAGTTGGTATATATATTTAATTAGTGATACATGCACATATTTTGAAATATATAAACATTACTTACTAATATAATTACTTTTTGACTTTATTAAAATAATAAGGCATAATTAACGTATAATTATCTACATTAATGCTTTTTACAATTAATTGAGGAAGATGTATATTTACAATAAATTTGATTCGTCGTGTTTCTGAAAATATCATCAGATCAATAAAATGAAAATATATTTCTTTATCATTTCTTATTTACATTATTCTGTTATGTTTTTTTTATAAACTTTAAAAGTTTACCATAAAACATATACTTTTGACGCTATTCAAAATTTTAATAAATCGTTTTATATATTTGTTTATGAAGTTAAATATAAAAATGTAAAGCTTTTGCTTTGTTATGTAAGCAGTAGGACACATATAGTTAAAATTTTTTGTACATATCATTTTTCTATAACCAAATTCAAAAATATTGTTAGAAATGGGACGATCAACATTTTCCTATCGACAAATTTATTATTTTTCTAGATAATATCTAAAGAATAAAGTATTTGCACATACATCTTCTACTACTTTTAACTTAATAATTATAACTCAAAAATATATATTTAAATATTAGAGCGAAAAAAATAGCTTATTTGAAACTGAAGGCGTTATCGTTTTAAAATTTTTTAGGCTATTTTATTTTTATGTTATAATTAATATGTATGCTTTAACTGAAATACTAATTTAGTATAATCTCTATTTAAAACTAATTGATTCAATCCTAGAACAAAGATTTATATTCATTGTGTTTGCTAACTACATGTTTATTTATTCATTTTTTTGTCAATGCCAAATGAAAGCATTTTTTTTATTTTATAATCTATTCAAACTTAGTCTTTATTAAACAAATACTCCCTCTAGTTCGCATTTTTTCCGCATTATTTTTTTTCTTATCATTTCACTTTTTATTATATATATAAATATATAATATATATAAATTGATATGTTTTATTTTATTGATAAATGAAGTCTTTTTTTAATAATATAAATGTTCCCCTTTACTTTTATTTAATATACTTCTAGTTAAAAATGGTAAAATATAATGATTATAGAAGAAAGCTGAAATGAAGGAAAATATTTTCCATTATTATAATAGAATATAATTTTTTTTATAATTTTCACATGTTTAATTACTATAGATTTAATTTTAGGTTTTTTATTTCTAGATTACAGTCAATAGGACACCATGTTAAATAGTAGAAAACATATAAATTTAATACAAGCGTGGTTTGGAGTAACTTTAATTATTGCATTTCGTTTAACATAAATATTTTTGTTATTAACACTTATAATACCAATTTGTCCATCATATACTGCCTTTTAACTGTATCATTTTATGTATCCTTATCATTATAAAAATACTCCGTCTTAACATAAAATTTTACAACATATATAGTAATATTTTGTTAATTTACTAACATTGCCAAATTTCTCATATTTCATATTAACTATGAATGTTGTTTCATTTTCCCTACTTTTAAGTACATTCTTAGATATTATTTTTAATAAAAAAAAATTTTTTTAATAAGAATTTTTCTTCTCGATTTTTTCCAATTATAATTGCTTATTCAAAGCATTCCTTTTATTTGACAAATCTCTATACATACTATAAGGAAAAAATTTATTTTCATGAAAATTTAATGAACTAAGAGTGTAATATCGGTTTTTAGATATATATTTATATGTATTCTCATTAAAATGTTGCTTTTTAATTTAGAAACAATATGGTAGTAATATATCGCTTTATATTTATATAAAAAAGTACATAAAATAAAGTGCCACTAACTTAATTTATAAATATTTAATGGAAATTGTTAAAATGTAAAAGATATGTCGTATGCCAAATTATGCCTTTAATAATAATTTATTACAAAATTTGATTTCTCTATTAGAGTATTAAATATTTTATATTATTTATTTTTAATTCAAAGTTAGTTTAAATATTGTAGATAAGCAATAGGAAACATATATTAGAAGAATATTTGGTTATATAACTTTTCTATACTTATCGTATGGAATATTTAATGCAAGCAGAATTGATGTAAAGTCAAAGAGATATCGGGATAAAGTTCATGTTAGTGAAATAGTCAAGTAGCCATCCTTTCTATATTATCCTTGGTAGCCTATTATTTATACAAATAGATGTTGTGTGATTTTGCAAAAAATCAATTGTTTTAATGTATCATTTTAGTATGCCAATTTTAATGTTAAAATATTATTCTTTCATCACGTTATTTCTATATTCTCATTGTTGTTTTTTAATCAATCGATGCTTTAATATCTTCTCATTAAATTGTTAATGCTAATAACTTTTTATCAAAATATAAATTTATAGATTTCTTAAGTCATCGTATATCTATTTTTTGGTATATAAATAAATATTTTTAACATAAATCCTTTATTACTTACTAAAAATATTTCCTCAAACCATTTCCTTTTATAAACCCATTTGATATATAACCATATAATTTTAAAAATTATCTTTATTTTCTACTAACCATCATTATTCGTCTATTTTAATAATTATAGTATTAATAAAATGTTACACGAAACCAGAATATTAATGTCTTTTCTTTAACAATATTCACAGTCATTTCAATTTTTTAATGAAAAACTATTAAAAAATAATTTTAATACTGAAATTTAAAGGCAATTTTTTTACAAAAAAATTTAAGCATCTATTATGGCATTCTAATAAATATATTATATATATGTATATTAAAGATTATATATTGTTAAATATTTACTTTTTCTACTAATCACATCTCTACATTCATACATCGGCAGCTTCTTATTATTTACAAACCAGTATAATAATAAAATAGATCTATTAAAAATTTTAATATTATATTATGAATCTATCTTAAAAATCTCATATTCCCTTATCAAGAGTACTTTTGGAATTCTTTTTTGACTCATGTATTGCTTGTAGCAGGGTTATTTTTATATTTCTACAAATTTTTTAATTATCTTTATATGTTATGTAGTTTGCTTTATTAGCAACATTATAAATGTTAAACTATACATATTTGTTATTATATTACCTAGTCTAGTTGACCTCTAGAATATAATGGATAACAATTTATGATTGTTGTATTACTTGATGGCTTATAATCTTAGAAATAATCTTTCAATTAAAATAGAGATTTATCGATTGTATAAATTATACTTGCAGATGATAAAATTTAAAAGTTACGTTTTTAAAATTATATTTTGTGTATTTTAACATACTATACTTAAAATTAAATTATTTATCGTTGTAAAAACCTTATTAGTTATAATATGTTTTGCATCTTTTAAATTAACATTAAATCTACATTCTTAATCTGTATGGTAAACAGTTAATATTTTATAAATATTTCACTTAAACTTTTGTCTTCTATTAATCTTCTGCCTAAATTTTAACAACGCGGTTATAATAAATAAATAAGAAAGTGAAATTTTGTGTTAAAATACAATAGATGGAAAAAATTTTTATCTAAATAATGATATTTTTAAAAGATTAATTTTTGTAGTTTATTTTTTATTATTTGAGTTATTGATAATTTTATATTTGATTGTTTACAAGTAATTTAAAAAAAAATTGATCATATAAATGTTAGATATTTTGTTTATTATATATACATAGAATACATTAACATACATTTATTTTTTTATGACACTGTCTAACTTTTTAATTCTTTGGAAACTGGCTTCAATGCATAATATTTGTAAATTTAGAACAATTTTATTATATAAAAAAATTATTATATTATTGTACAGTTTACCTTTTCACTGTTATTCCATTGTAGCTAGTAAAGTTTCAAAAATTTTCCTTTTCTCATCTTATATATCAAAAGAAAATTTAAGAAGAAAATAGTATTATAGTTTCATGAATTGAAAAAAAAAATTTAATATTAAAAAAGACACTTATACTTTTTATTTACATTTTAAATATCATCACATATTTATGCGTACTTTAAATAATTGCATTAATTTATCAGAAGTTTTTTGATGAATTACTTGTATTAATTTCTGCTTATTTCTAATGCTTGTTATTGCTAAAATATTCGAAGTATGTACACAACATTTTAAAGAACGTAATTATTTTACAAATTACTACCATTTATTTTTTCATATACGTATTTAAAAAAGTACTATTATTATATATTTTCCATTCATAGTTTCAAATTATAATTTAAAAAAGCAAATTGAAATATAATTTTTAGCAATAGATTACCTATTGCGATATTATCAATAACGGTCTAATAAAGTAGTTGATTTTAACACCTGATTTATGAAACCTTATGGTGTTTTATAATAGATGTAGTAAAATATAAAAATACAACTATCATGATTATAACCCTTTCAGCGTTTCGTTACACAGACTTTTAATATGCTTAGACCTTATCACAATTACATATTTTGCTTTTTTCTTTCTACATTCTTTCATTTTTAAATGAATTAAACATTTTTATTAGAAATTGATTTATTTTTTTAGCTAAATATTAGTTTAAAAGTATAGCTATGATAATTTCTACTCTATATTTTTTAAACTTCTTTCATAAAATTTACCCGTATCAATTAATATAGTTAATTATATACAAATAATATAATTTTAAAAACCTATTTTTTTAAATTTCTTAAAATTATCATTAAAAGAAGAATATAAACAAAAGTATAAATCATTTTTATCAATAGAAAGTAATTTTTTATTTAATTTGAAAACTTCAAATTATAAATACTTAGTCATTCTTATCAACAGTTAACTGTTTTTTTTGAACAAACTTTGATATAGTAGAAAGAATTGAATTTTCCTTCGTCATTATTTTCCATGACTTTTGTATTAAACTTGGAGTTGCTAATAAAATATAATATGTATACATAAATATGCAAAATATTTATGTTGATTTAGTAAAGATAGATATGTATTATCTTTACTATCACTTCTCTATCACATTCTTTCTAACTAGAATAACAATATATTCTGGTTAATGTAACTAAAATAATATTTCTGCTTATCATTATTAACGTTTTCATTTAATTTTTCGTTGGGGAAATTTTTTGGCAATTCTTTCTTTGTAATAATGGTTTTAAGTGTTATCACATCATAAATATTTGTCAATGTTTATAACAGTACTTGTAAAAATTATAAACTTTTTATTTCCTTACAGAAAACTATTTCAGAATTCTACATGGTGACATAGTATCGCCAACACTTCTAAATAACCATATATTTTTTTATATATACTCACAAACATTTTTATTTTGGACAAAATCTTTCAACAAAATATATTTGGTGGTAATTTGAGGAATTCTAGTCATTCATTTTGTTAACTGTTATCATTACAACTATTTTATTGCTATTTTTGTATTAAGCAGTATATATATATATATTTATCACTCTATAATTTGGTGATTATTATCAATATATCTAAATATTTATTACTCAATTATTCCATTGAAACGTTATATATTATATCTTCAAAATTTCTACCCTTGTGTGGTATATTGATAAAAAAAATATATATTCCTTATTAACTAAATATTTTTTCTTCCTAATAAATATGAATTTAAAAATTGTATTATACGTATTGGTAGTAAATTCATTGTCAGCTATTGTAAGAAAAAAGAATCAGTTTCCATTTAATGCATTATTGGTTTTGCCATCAAAAGAATCTGAATTTGATCATTTCCGTTTAACAATTAATAAAGCTTTACCGGTGATTGATATTGCAATAGATGATGCTGTTGAACAAGGATATGTTCCAAAAGGTTTTTTAAATGTGACAACTCATGATTCTAGATATTGGCAAGATATATCTTTAGCTGAGAGATATGCTGTTCAAGGTGTTGTTCAAGCATATACAGAAAAACGTCTTGATGTAATTTTTGGATTTGCTGATTTTTATTCATTAGCAACGGTAGCAAAAGTTTCACCAGCTTTAGGAGACGGTGTACCGGTATTAACAACAGCCGGTATGATATCACAATTAGGTTCTAAAAAAATATATCCTTACCTTATTAGAATGCAAGGATCAATTACACAAATGGCTGATTCTGTTTATCAATTGGTAGCTTATCAAGATACTACAACTAGAACAATAGAAAATATGGATGTTTCTGTCATTAAAAACACAACAATACCTTCAATTTCAACAAATTTAGGCTATAAAAATTTATTTTTTATTTACAATGACAAAAAGCGTGCTGTCAATAAAAAACTTCATCTATATAAAGACGGGTCTGGCGATTCAGGGGAAACTGAAATAAGTTCATATTGTTATTTCAGTCTTTATGCTATTAAATCTTATTTTACTTCTAAAAATCAACATTTCAAAGATGTCTGGAAAATGTCTGCACCATCGTTGGCATTTGATGAAGACAATAATGTATCACAAACTGATCTTAAAAATTGGTTAAAATTGGGTTCCACATATGCTAACGGTATGTTTTAAATCTAAATTTTTTATTACATGTGTCGGATATATATAACATATATACATAAAATTTATAAAAATACATAAATAAATTTTAGATATAAACAATGGGGATTAAAAGATAAATAAATATTTTCCAAAATTAATGGTAGATTAAAACTTTACTATTTATCATTTGATGATAATATAATATTTTCATTTATACACTTTTTCATTAATTTATTTTTTTATCATAAAAATAATATATTTTAAAATTTCGAAATATCTAAACACAAATTTGACTAACAAAAAATATATAAATAAGGCTTCTTGGCATTTTCCTTTTTTGTTCACATATGAAATATTTCATTCAATTTGATGCACTATAATTAAAGTAAGTAAAGTGTTGTAAAATAAAAATTTAAAAAACCAATCATCATCTAATATATTTCCAATTTAACAAGTATAAGCATTTTTTATTAGAACAAATTTTTAGACACACATTGTAAAAGAGAATATTTAAAGTTATGATAGATGCTGAGATATGAAGTTTATTAATTTTATCAATTTTATTTATTCAAAAGCCATCTTGTAAAGTACAATATTATATTACAGTACCATAATTTGTTGTCAAGTTTCTATTTATAGTTTAATAATTAAACCCTATAAATTATTTTTCTTGTAATTTATTGTTATAACATTTTATTAAATTATTTTTTTAGAAAAAATAAATACATTAGCTTTTAAAGTAAATTTTATGCAAAAAATGAGAAAAAAATTTATCGTATTTCTTTTTTGTATTAAATAATAATAGCCAAATGTTTTTTTATAAAATTTTTATAGCTAAAGCATTGGTTTTGTATTTTCATTTTTATGATAACAATTTTGATGTTACATTATATATAAATTTTTTATTATGTGTATAAACTATTTCTTTTGTATCTAATTGTTTCATTTATTCTAATCTTCTAATATTAATAAAGCTTATATCATTGTTTTTTTATATTTTTATTAATTATAATTCTTAAAAGAATGTAATATTACTATATATTTGGCTGTCAATTTTATTTATTATTTAAATTAGCATAAACATTTGTCAGTAAGAATATATTTTATGTTATATTTCTATGATATTTTTAGAGTTTAAGACATTACATTTTAACGAAAAGTTATCATTAAGAGCGCTTAATAATTATTTTAAAAATGTTAATTTTATAATCAGGATATTTAAAATGGCTTCATTATATAAGAAATTGACTGAAGACAAATTTAATTGTGAATGAATAAAATGACTAAAATTTGTTTGTATCATTTATTGTTTTGAAAATTATTGGGAAAATAATATAATATTTTTTTATCGTAGATTAGAAATGTTACAAGTTATGCCATAATTTGAATTTGTCATTTACTTGTTTATCTAAATCTCAAGTAATACTTTTGCAAAAAATTTAAGATAATTTTTTTCTCGTTTATACTATAATCTCTAAAATCTCAGAATATTATGATTAAAGTAAATTCCTTATTGTACTTTCAATTTATTTTAATTTTTATTATATTTTAGTTTATTTTACAATTTTTAAAACATAATTTCCTAGTTATTTATTTAATAGATATAAAACAAAGTTATTTAATCATATTTAATATTGTTACTTTTCCAAACTAATCTTATTCTTCGTACTTTTTATTCCTTTTTTAGGAACTATACTGACATATAATTAAAAAAAAGATAACATTTATATTATTATTATTGTTATTGTTCAATCAAACTCGAAATTTTAATTTTTTTTGAGATATACATGAAAGTAGTTAACACTTATTGGCTAATTTTTTTTATAGAAAAGTAAGGATAAACACGAATTGTTAGTTGAACAAATTTGTTTACTCTGTTAATTAAAAATTATCGATGCATATATTCTTATATATTATGAACGGTTCTTTTTTTATAATTATTTTATTAATGCCACAAAAAGGTGAAAAATAATTTCTTATTAATAAAAATATATTTTAATTTTTACTCTATTTATGAAACCCATAAATATTTATTTGCATAGTTTTATTAAAAATTTATTATATGAAATGCAATTCTCATTATTATTAAAAAGTCTTATAAATTTCCTTTTGCTAGTTTTATATTAAACTATTTTTATATATAATACATTTTACTTTATATAAGGATACAATTTCATCTTTGGTTCTAAGTTTATATTAACTTTTACTAACTACTCTTGCAACATATATTTTTAATTATAAAATGGCAATATTTTTTTAGAAACATTCTAAAATTTTATTTTTTACTCAGTGGTTTTTTTATTTTACGATTGGGAATTATAGATTCCTCATACTTTTTTCTTTATATTTTATTTTTCTTTATTGCTCAGAAAGAAAGAACAATCATTATTTTGGAAAATATCTATATTACTAGACAATACACTCTTAATTTTCATATATCTACTTATCTATTACTATTAACAGTTATTATATTTTAAATAAACTATTTTTACTTATTTCCAATATTGGTATGCCAATTGTGCACAATTCACATATTTAATATAATATTTAAAAAATATTTAAAAAAATTGCAACCTTAATTCTTTTAAAAATTTTTTTATATTAGCATTCTTGCATCGTTATTTTAGTCAATAATCTCAACTTTATTTAGGACCATTTATCATTTTTTTTTAAAAATACTAATATATTATTCTATCTTGATATTAAAAATACATGAAGTCATAAGAATCCAATTTCTTCATATTTATTCTATATATTACTATGTTATCTTCAATTTTATTTATAATATCTGTAACTGTAATAAAAAATTATGGAATTGTTAATTCTATAAAATTTTCTTATTCCAAAGTTTCTCCTATTGATATTGTTGTTGCTTTACCTAAAGATGGAACAAATAAAAAAACAAACCCATACGGTTTAGATATGCTTAAATCAAAACCTGTTTTTGATGTAGTGTTAGAAGATATATATTATGATAAAAAGTTATTGCCAGCGAATTTTTTTAGATTAACTTATGTTGATACTGAAAATAGTGATGCTATAGGTCCTCAACGTGTTATAGATAGATATTGTGCCAAAAAAGTTGATGCAGTTATGGGATTACCATATGTATATGGTTTAGCACCTATAGCAAGGTTTTCTGTTTTTTGGAATTTAGGTGTTCCTGTTTTTTCCACTTCAGCAAAAGTTGATATATTTAGTAATAGGGAACAATTTCCATTGTTAACACGATTGACTGAGTCTAATGCAAGGTTAGGTTCTGTATTTGATCAAGTTATGCCAATACAAGCTAAAAAATTATTTTTTTATTTTCATGAGCAGGAAAATCAAACTTTAGGTATTGGTAAAAGTGAATGTTATTTTACATTAAAAGCAATGAAAAATAATATAAGATCTGATAAATTTGGAGAAGATCATTCAAGTAGAACTTTTAATGAGTATACAATTGATAAAAAAATTCTTTTTCAGCAGCATATTAAAAATCTTAAAGCTGCTTCTTTTATTTCAAAAGGTTGGAATAAATAATTTTATTTATGAAAAAATATATATAAAAAATATAACATAAAAATATATTTATAAGATTAATAATAATATTCTAATAATTTTAATTTTAGTTATTATTCTTTGTGCCAGTCCAGACACAGTCCGTGATATAATGTTAGCTGCATATGATTTAGGAATGACACAATCTGGAGAGTATGTATTTATAAATATTGATGTTTCTACCGGGTAAGAGAAAATAGAAAAAAAAATATTTATTATTACTTTATTTTTCTAAGTATGTATTATATTTTTTATATTTATTATTTCTAGTTCACATGCTGAGCAACCATGGTTAAGGAGTAATGATACAAATCCTAAGAATAACGAAATAGCAGAACAGGCATATAAAGCATTAAAAACAATCTCATTACGACGGTCTGCAATGGCAGAGTATGACGATTTTGAGAAAAAAGTTAAAAAACGAGCAGAAGAAGTTTATAATTATAAAAATATAACGGGTAAAGAATATGAAATGAATAATTTTATTAGTGCTTTTTATGATGCCGTTCTTCTTTATGCTATTGCTTTAAATAAGACAATTTCTGAGGGAAAAGATGCTAGAAGTGGTAAACATATTACAAATAAAATGTGGGGTATAACATTTAAAGGAATAACTGGAAATGTTAGCATTGATAAAAATGGAGATAGGTATTCTGATTATTCATTGTTAGATTTAGATCCGAAAGAACGTAAATTTGTTGAAGTTGCATATTATTCTGGAAACAAGAATGAACTTAAAAAAGTTTCAGATTTTCATTGGGTTGGTGGATCACCACCAAAAGATTCACCTGTTTGTGGTTGGGACAATTCTCTATGTAATAATGGAGAAAAATATTATCCACATCTTTTGGTTGCTGCTATTGTAGTGATTATCTTCCTAGCCGCAGCATTTATATTTTTCTATAGAAGATATCGTCTTGAAAAAGAAATAGCTGCAATGTCATGGAAAATACGATGGGAAGAGTTAAAATCAAAGAATTCTGAATCTCATGAAAAGAAGCAATTTAAGAAAAAGAATAAGTCGCATAAGGCAGTTTTATATAATGATCCAAACGCAGATCAACATGATGCTTTATTAAGAATCAATAGTAATGGTTCAGTAAATAGTGATAAGGTAATTTATTTAAAAAAATTTTTATTTAATTTTTACTACTAATTTATTTGATTTGTTATGGAATGAATGTGTAATATATACTTATTACAATACATATAACATAATCTAAAAATAATATGTATATGCAATATAATATGTTCACATCAATTTGTTTTATTATTTTAACATATTTCTTTAAGTTTACTGACGAAGATCCGGAATATATGAACATGAGACAACGATTGGTAGGTGTAGATGTTTATAATTCCATTTTAAGTTCTTACCACATTTATGTATTTTGTCCTTATTATTTAACTTTTAACTGTTTGATTTTAAGTTAGTCTGTGTTTTAAGTTCTAAACAATGTGATCTTCTCATAATTTAAATTACTTTATTTTGAAATATGGATATCGTACTACTAAAAAAGTATGATTCTAATATTTTAATTAAATAAAGAATAAAATTATATGTGGGTTTGCTTAAATATAGTAATTTATTTATGTCTTTCTACATGTTAATTCATATAATTAAATAAAATAGGTTCTATATTTAGTTATTAATATTGAAAATAATTATATTAAATTACATTTCCAGTAACTGTTGCATTAAATTAAATAATATCTAGAGCTTTCATTATTATTTAAAATTTTAAAAATTATACTTTATTCATATTAAATTTATTATTACAGAGAAGTAGTTCTTCTGGGGCAACAAGGAAAATATCTGCAATGATTTTTGATAGAAAATTGTCATTATTCACAAGGAAAAAAAGTTCTCCAACAAGTGATAAAGTATTAGATTTAAATAATGGAGTATGTTTTTTCAATATATTAATTTAAAATATTTGTTTTTTTATAGACTTATGATGAAAATCATCCTTCTTCGCCAGTAGAAACAGTAAACAAAAAACTTCCAACACATTCAGAAGATTTAGAATATGGAAACGGTGGTTTTAGTTTTAAGAATCGTAAATTATCAATTCAGTATTCAAATGGTTCTATTAAAAGTGGAGGTTCTGTTGAAACAATACATATGACAAATAATTCTAAAATATTTATAAGATATGCTTATTACAAAGGACAAACAGCTGCAGTAAAAATGCTTAAAATAGATCCTGTAAAATATCCAAAATTAGAGTTATCTAGAGATACATTAATGGAATTTAAAAGAATACGTGAATATTCACATGATCACATTATTCGTGTTATGGGTGCTTGTGTAGATGCTCCAAATTATTGTATAGTAACAGAATATTGTCAACGTGGATCACTTGAAGATATTTTGGAAGATGAAAAGATAAAATTAGATACAATGATGAAATTTTCTCTTCTTCATGATTTAGTTAAAGGGATGAATTTCTTGCACCATTCAGAAATCAGATCACATGGACGATTAAAACCAAGTAATTGCGTTGTTGATTCTCGTTTTGTATTAAAAATTACTGATTATGGATTAAATGAATTAAGAGCTTATGAAGAAATTAGTCAAGAAAAAGATGATTCACATGAATATTGGAAAAAATTTATGTATACTGCACCAGAGCTTTTAAGATTGCCAAATCCACCGAGAGGTGGTACACAAAAGGGAGATGTTTACTCATTCGGTTTAATAGCTCATGAAGTTGTTTATAGATGTGGACCATTTTATAGAGGTGATGAATCAGCAGATCCTAAATTCATATATGAGCAAGTTTTTAAAGGTCCAGCTATAGGAAAGGAAGTTTATAGACCGATATTACTCGATGAAGTTCCAAATGAAGAAGGTGGGCCTTCAAAACCAGAGAGTATGGAACAGCTGACGGCATTAATGCAAAGGTGTTGGAGTGAAAATCCAATGGATAGACCTGAATTTTCAGAAATACGTAAAATTGCAGGATCACTTAATAAAGACAATGAAACAACAAATCTTGTTGATAATTTATTAAAGCGTATGGAACAATATGCAAATAACTTAGAATCATTAGTTGAAGAAAGAACCCAAGAATACTTGGCTGAAAAGAAAAAGGTTGAGGAATTGTTACACCAACTTTTACCTCCATCAGTTGCAGTACAATTAATAGCAGGAAATTCTGTGCAGGCAGAATCATATGATTGTGTTACAATTTATTTTTCTGATATTGTTGGTTTTACATCATTATCATCTGTATCAACACCTATGCAAGTTGTTACCTTGCTTAATGACCTCTATTTAGCATTTGATGGAGTTGTGGATAATTTTAAAGTATATAAGGTAGAAACAATTGGAGATGCATATATGGTTGTATCTGGACTTCCTGAAAGAAGAGATGATCATGCTTCACAAATAGCTCAAATGTCTTTAGCATTATTACATAAAGTAAAAACTTTTGTTATTCGTCATAGACCAAAAGAACAATTGAAGTTAAGAATTGGTATGCATTCAGGAAGTGTTGTTGCCGGTGTTGTTGGATCAAAAATGCCAAGATATTGTCTATTTGGAGATACTGTAAACACATCTTCAAGAATGGAATCTAATGGAATGCCATTGAAAATACACGTTTCTTCACAAACACATGCTATATTATCAAAAGATCCTGATTTTAATTTAGAATTACGTGGTGAAGTAGAAATGAAAGGTAAAGGACTTCAGACAACATATTGGCTGAAAGGATATAAAGATCAACAAATCCCAGATTTTGGACCTGATTTTAGTAATTACAAAATACCATTGAAAAAGTAATATGTCCTCAAACAACAACGGTGAATCAAATAATTATCCATCAAAAATATGATCTCCCGTATGTTTCGTTGGCCTTACAACTTATTTTCCAACTTATAATTTCTTCGACCACGGGTTATGACTAATATTTTTTTTAAAAAACTTACCATTTTTCACTGGTTATGATAGCTACAAGTTATTAAATTTTTTAAATGTTTTCTTGTAATTATCAAAATGTATACACAGTATCTTTTTTTTCTAGAAATTTGATATTATATTATAAGTTTATATTTTAATAATTAATTTTCTCTAATCATTAATTTTTTAAATAAATATTTTATTTAATTACTTTCATAATTAATTTTTAATGAGTCAATTAGACTAGATAACCTTTCATCATCTTTACCATAAAAGAATTTTTTAAAGTCACTTAACATTATGTCTTGAAATTTTTCAGTACATCTAAAAATAAAAAAAATATATGTATATAATACTGTACAAAAACTAAAACATACTCTGCTTTAAATGTTTGTGAACGATCACTAAACATATGATTCCATGACCATTGGAAAGTTTCATGACATTCTTGATACATACAAAACATTCCTCCTGTAATGTGAACATATTGAACAGTTTTATTTGATTCACTATATTTAAATGGAAGAAAACCAAATAGTTCTAAAATTTTATTTGCAACAATCTTTTTATGTTCTTTAGATAAGCCAGGATATTCAAAATGAATTGGTATGGGTGCACGTAATGGAGAAGAAGCAACATTTGTAGCCAAGGCGAATAAATCTTCAGGAATTGGTACAATATGTAACCCATAATGATCTGCTTTATGAACCCACTTTTTAACTATTCCAATAATATTACTTGCTGTAGCTATCATCCAACGAAGTTGAAGCTCATAACCTTTACCAATACAAAATACTTTATCATATACTCCTATTGCACATTCTTTATATCCCAAAAAGCCATATGTTGTTTTAAATGTTTTAGAAGGACATATTTCAATTCTGTAATTATCACGATTCTTTATAGTACTTTCTCGACTAATTTTTCTTTCTATTTCTAAGGTTACTTCGCATTCTGCTAAATAAGATTTCGGGCAAATTTCTCTAAAATACTCTATTGTTTCCTTAGACAAAATATCTGGAAAATAATAATATATAAATCCACGAAATTTTTTTTGATCATTTTTTGGATCTGGCACTGCAATTTTAATTAAGTTTTCTTGGATCAGTTTATCCAAATATTTGTCTACTAAATTCCAGTCTTCCAACTCATGAACACTTCTTTTAAGAAATATCATAAATTCGAGAAGAATAAACATTCCATCAAGTATCAAATCTTTATATTTTAATTGCTTCAATTCTAAAAATGCTTTCTTAATAGCATTAAAATTATTTTTTGCAATTTTCGGATTTCTTTCTAAATTTTTAAATACTATGCTTGGCCTTGATAGAGGATTTAAAAATTGCATAAACATTGAGAAATGAAAAAGGTGTTCATCCAAGTGCTTATCAATTATCATATTTATTTTGAAAACATCACCTCTTTGGAGTTCTCGAACATTTTTCATATATGCTTTACTACTTGGTAGTAAAACAAATCTTGCGCTCCATGCTTTTAAATCAATTTTATCATCATCAAAATACAACTTTGGGCAAAAACGAGATTGTAAGTTTGAATCCAGTATCTTCCACTCTATGATATCAAGATTATGATGTTTGAAAGTTGTTGTACTAGCGATATAGCTATCCATATCAGGAACCTGAAAGAGGTATTTATATACTTCTTTTGAACAATCTGTATCAGATGTATTTGTAATAATTAATTCTTCTTTATTCTTAGATAATGTATTTTTAGAAATACTAGATAATATTCCAGATTTTATTTTTCCTTTACTCTCTTCACTTAAAGATGGTATTTTTGGACAACACATGGATGTTGGTATAAGTTTTTCAACAACAATTTTTTGATTGTACAAACGTAATACATGATAAAATTTGCTAAAAGACATTGCACATTGTTTTATTGGATCTTCTTCAGATTCTGTTAAAAATCCTGCAGTATTTAATGCACTATCAATCATGCAATTTGGTAGTAAAACAATTTGAAAGCCCCTTTGAAGACGTTGGTAAATTAGTTGTTCAAATAATAAGTTATCAAGATGATTTTGTAATTTAATTTCTCTATTACCATCGATATTTTTAAGACTATCTAAAAAAGAATCCTCAACCCAATTCATCATTAAACTTCGATCTACTAATACAACATGACAGGAACTTGTATATGATGATAAACTTTGACCGTCTGGGAAAAAATCAGTTGTCAAAGGTAATAAACCAGGTCGTACTAAACTTTTCCAATCACAACCAATTTCCATATCTGGATCCCATTTCTCTTCTCCAGTACTTCCCCAGGCCCAAACACTTTTTTTCCCATCACTACCCGAATTCAAATCCATTTTTTCAAGTTCTGTTTCTTCACCTTTTGATAGAACATTGATACCACAAATGTAGTGATGAGATAACATAGCTCTACCTCTTTTATCAACAGGAAAAACATGAATCCATCGTCTCCTGTTAGCAGATATTTGAACAATTGATGCTTCAAGACGAAATGGATTTATTAAAAACTTGTTGTATGCAGAAAATCTAGAATTTACAATTTTCTTCCGTTTTTTATTTACATCATAAGTAGTTTCTAAAGATTTCCCTTGTGGTGATTGAACTTTTATTCTTTCACGATATAATGTTCTTTGACAATCATAACTTTCGGGACCAAATTCAGTATTCATTTTATTTCCTCGATTACTAAAAGTTCTAATTCTCTTGTTTTCAAAACTTTTTTTTCTCTTTTTGGTAAAAAAATCATTTTGATCCTCATCCATTGAAAAAACTGTACCAGTTAATACATCACCATCTTCACTGTAGTTTTCATCTTCCATAGCCTCTTCAGCCAATTCATGATATGATAAATCATCATAGGTAATACCTATTACTTCCGTTACTTCTTGTGGTATTGTTATTTCTACATTTTTACAATTATTTAAAACTTTTGTTACTGAATCATTAATATTTAATTCTTCTTTTAATTTTCGTAAATGTACTTTCGATTCATTTTTATAACAAGAAGAAAGCCTTTTTTCTTTTTGATTGTCATATTCATACATGTCTTCGATTTCATCGTCATTAACATTCATAAATAATCCAGGCTTTGTTTTTTGAAATAAATCTTCAGGAAATGTTATTCTTGGTTTAAAACTATTTACAATTAATGATGATCTTTCTCTTCTATAGTAGGAGTAATTCATCCAATGAGGAATAAAATATTCTTCGCTTTCTCTTCCTTGTTCACGAAAAACAAAAAGTGGTACTGCATGTAACGGTTGCTCTCCTAAACAAACAATATCCAATGAAATACCAGCATCAATAATTCTTTGTTTTGTAAATCGAACAAGTTGTTTATCAACATAGAAAACACCACATCCTGGAGTCACAAAAATTACTTGTTGACCAGTTGTTTCAAATTTTCTATCGGAATGATAAAGAAAAAAATTATTCATTGATAAATTTAAAACTTCTAAAAAGCAACCATCTGCAGCAGATGAAACATCAAAACTCTCAGTAATTCTACACTTTGGTAAATTTATTTTGTGATAATCTACAATAGAAATTCTAAAATCATATAAAGCAGCCTTCAATTTCGGCATAACTGTCATCCAATCATTATAGCATTCATTTTGAACAAGTAAATAATAAAAATCTTGATAAGGTCTACTTAAATAATCGTACCTAATGTTCAATTTTTGCCTAATTTCTTTTGTTAAATGTTCTTCTTTATAGTGATAACGTGTTACAGCAATTATACTAACATGATGGCCACATTTCTCTTCTTGCCATCTTTTAAATAAATCAGGAATAAAACCTTTAACACATTTTTCAAAATATAAGTCACCTTGGTGATCCATATGCCACATTTCATCACTAATTTGTATATACATTAAAACTTGTGTACATAATGATCTAAATACAACTTTTGTATCTTTTGAAATAAAACCACTTGTTTTAGTTTCTCCTTTTCTCCATAAAAAAGCTGTTCTAAGTGACATATTCATAAAGTCAAAATATTGGTTCAAATTAATACATTGATCAATAAGGCATTGTTTAAGACGCCACATATCAGTTCTACTTACATAACAATCGTTAAAAGTTAATTCTATACTATCTAATTTTACTTCTTTTTTTGTAGCTCTTCTTATCATAACTTTGTAAGGTGAATGAAAAATACGATTATTGCATAAATCTTTGTAATTTTCAATACCTTTTGTATACAACTTTACTTCTTTTTCATTTGCACCTGAAGGTGTAAACGGTAATATTATATAATTATCTGAAGATAGACTTCTAACATGCAGTAGGTCATCATTTCTCAATCCTGGAATTAAATTATTTGGAAGTTCTATATAATCGTCTTCCATAGTTCCTTGTTCATGATTTTTCATTACCAAAGTTGTTGTTATTGCTTCTACTTTTTTTGAATAATTTTTTTCAAATAGCGTTTTATCGCTTAAAGATGTCATCATACTTAGATCAAATAAATCATACAATTCAAAATGTTAATTATAATTATTAATAAAAATAGGAAAAAAATATTGACATTAACAAGTATTGAAGCTAAAACAGAAAGTTTTAGGTTATTATATGTTTTATACATATATCACCATTGTTCGTTCGCGATAAGAGTGACATGCTTACGAAGATTATAATTGTAACATATTAAAATTTATTAAAAAATATTTAACAATTACTATTCATAACGTTTAAGAAATGCACGAAAGTTTAGTTAAAAAAATATAATATTTAAATAAAATTTACTTTTTGTTTGTGTTTTTTAAAACAGTTAATCTTGAAATTAAATCTATAAATTTAAAAAGATTTTTAATTGCTATGTGTATGTGTTTTGTCATTATTGCAAACTCTAATACATATAAACTTTAAGTTTTTAAACTTGAATAATAAAAAAAGACCATATGCTAAAATAAGACAATGCTATAGAAAGCAGTAATGAATGCTAACCTACTTTAAGTAATAAATATGAAATCCATTAAAATTTCTAATGCCAAATTTATTAATTTTATAGCAAAAAAAAACTCTGGAAATCATTAGAAGTTCAATAAATTTCCAAACGCCTCTAGTTATGATGTATTTTATTTTTTAATGTAATAACTAAAATAGTAGAATTAATTCAACTAAATTAAAAAAAGTACATGCTTTAAAAAAATAACAATTGTAGGTTATTCGAAATTCATATCTTTAATAATCAGGTTTAATGAAGCATATAGACACCTAATATATAATTTTTACAATAAAAATATTTGCCACTTTAAATAAAATTTATTGAAATATGCAAGAATGTTCTACTTTTTTTCATATACCTTCAACTAATAATGGAGAAAATATTTTTTATTTATATTATAGAAAAACCATTTTTTTCTTTATCGAATAAATTGTATTTAATTTAATAAATATAAAGATTGGTATTTATACATTTCCTAAACTATTGAAAACTTGTGACCTACTAAAATTGTTTGAAATTTTGAAAATATTATTTCTTTATCCTTATTTAGTGTATTATTTAAAAAAACTCGAGTTTTATTGTTAAATTATGTAATGGAAATAAAATAGAATAAAAGTAATAAAATTGAATTTTTTTACTAGTTTGATTTATTCAATCAATCCAATAATATGGATTTTTTTACGTGATCTCTTAAAGTTTCAGAACATGATGAATATAACATAAAATATACTTTGTGGTTTAACTCTCTTTTAGATTCTAATTTTCATTCTTTTAAATGTAAATATTCATAGTTGAAAATGTACATAGAAATTTTCTGATTTTATCGAATTACAAGAAGGCCATGCCTCTAACCAAGCTTTGTTTAACCTTTCAACTCATTTAGTATTGAATTTTTTTCTTAACAAGCCATTATCGCACTTTGATCCATAACTAAGTCCGTTTTTGATTAATATCCACGATATTAAGTTTTCTTAACATTCTGGAGTTGTACCTTAAAATGAAACATAATTTACGTTATTATTTTAACTTTGAAAAAAGGCAATTCAGTAACAAAATTATACAACAAGGACAAAAAATGGTTTTTTTAAGAAAGATTATAAAATTCTGTCAAATCTTTTTTTAATAAAGTCTTTCCTATAAAGTTAGAAAAAACACATCCTTTGCCTACTTAATCATAAAAATTGGTTAAATTTGAAAATAATTATGAGGAAATGGAAATTGTTTCTTTTATTTTTTTTGTCATAAATGAAAAGATTATAAATATTTGTTTAGAAATTTTTCTACTAGTCATGAACACTTTTAATTTAATAACATACAAAATGTTAAAAATACAATCACGGATTTTGAATAGTCATTACTTTTTCGTTTTAAGCCAATTTATAAATTTTTATGTTTCATGATACAAATATTAAAGCTTTTTCTTTATATAAATTAATTTTATACGTTTTTTTTACGAAAGTTTCACTCAAAAGTAAGATATATTTTATATTACTTTCTATAGTTTTACCCTTATTTATTTCATAAATGAAATTAAAAATAATACTTAACATACCTTAAAAACAATCAAAAATTTTAAAGAAGTTCAAAAATGTATTTCCCCAATAATCTTTTTCTTTTCTCGATATCGCAAAGAACTCTTACAAACCGCACTTTTTTTGCGCCTAGTCTAACGATTTTGGAAAAAAACAAAGATACTCCTCAAACAATATAATTTCGTTAACGAATAATTTATTACCAGCTACTTTTACACCGAATAATTGTACTTTGAATTATTTTTTCTATCATTTAAAATCCCAAATTGAAGATACTATCTTTTAAATAAAAACAACAGTATTGATTTTGTGTAAAAAAGCTCTTATCATCAAAAATCGAAACTATCATTTTAAACAGTTTTTACATGAACTTATTTAATTATTATTTGAAACAACACCAAGAATCAAATATTATTTTACTGCAAAATTAAAAAGAATATTAAATTTTTTTTCTACAAATCCATTTTCTTTAATACATACAAAGATTGTTAAATAACATAGTCTAATTCTTCACGTACGTAATTGTTTCTTTCTGTATTTTCGATTCTAGGATATCCTGCAACTAATGCATCTTGGGATCCTAAAATAAGATTATTAAAAACTTTCCAAATAGGTTCTCGAACTTTTCTGGCTGGATGCCATAGACCTTGTAAACAATATTGCATTACTTTTATTGGACCAACTGAAACCCTCATAGCGTCACAAGCAAAGATATAACGTTGTATGACATGGGGTGAACTTTCTAAAAGATTAGGCCAAACATGGTTTAATAAATGAATTAATGCATCCTCACAACCAAAACTATAAACTCCTAATGTTAAATGTGCAGTCGCATCAATAGCAATTTGACGATGGACAATGTCTCTTTCCATCAAGGCATCAACAAGAAGTGGTGTAACAGCATAAACATAATCTTTTGCCATCTCTCCAATATATTCAAACATAAAAGATAACGCTTTAAGAACACCATTTTGAACATTCATATCTGGAACACGATATTCATTCATAATTGCTGGCAAAACAGTAAATGGAGCACAACTTTCTGCAACAATTGCAATGGCAACAGTGGTACAAACACGAAGTTGTCTTTCTTGAACTTTAAGATTATTTAGCAGTGTTGCCAAAACGTCATGAGGTCCTATAGCCTTTGCAATATATCCAAATGTATTAATAGCAGCTCTTCTAATTGATTTTTTGTGTGCTTTTAGTAAATCCAACAATTCAAAACAAATCCTCATCCATTCTCTTGCAGATACAAATTCACTTCCTCTATCTGCAATTTTACCAACAAGACAAACACAATTTTCCAATACCTTTTCATGTCTATTTTTTAAAATTGGTGTCAATCGAGGTAGTAAATCTTTAATAGGAGGTGTCATTTGAGTCATACCAACGGCATCAACTATGGCATTTAAAGCACCAATAATAGAACCCAAAACTTCAGGATATTCCTCTCCCAAATATTCAAAAAGTACTAAACCTAAATGTTTTAACATTTCTATCTCATCACATACTTTAAGGACCGAAGAAATTTGAGAAATCAAATCAGCACTTTGTTGTCTTACTTTAGCAGTTTTATTATTTAATCTGAATAAAATTGTACCACCAATTTGTTGCAAATAAGCTTTAGATCGAAGACCAAGTGATCTAACAACTGTTCCAAAACCATTAAGTAGAACAGTATCCTCTTGAGTTTGTTCTGTAAATGCATACATTATACCATCAATTAATAATTCTTCTAATCTTTGATCAATATCATTAGATCCCATAAGTGTAATAATACATTCTATTGTTTCAATAACCATTTTTCTGTATTGTTCATTTTCATCCTTTAAATCATCAACAATTCTAGCAATAATCTCAGCTGAACCAACTTTCATAGCAATTTCAACAGTTGTGTCAACAACTTGAGCATAGTTCCTACGATCCATCGCCATACGGGGTGTCCAAAATGACTTGAAAAATGGATCTAAAATATCCTCACGAATATAACTAGCTTCAACACCTTCCGTTCCACAACATTGTTTTAAAACTTTTAGAACAATTTTTTTCATTTCATCATCAGGTGAATTAAATTCACGTTTAAGTATAATCATAACTTCTTTTGTATAGTAACTAGCGTATGTAGCATCCATCAAAGGTATCAAATGCCCAATAGCTTTCAAAAATGCTGCTAAATTTTTACCTCGATGAGTTCTAATTCCATGCCACAATGGTTTAAATACAGAATCAAAAGCATCAATACCATAAGGTGTTGCAGCTTCAGCTAAAGCAGCTAAACAAAGTGCAGTAATTGTACGAACTTTTTGTTGTTCATCTTTCAAACCACTTTCAACAATTTCTACTAAAGATTTTAAATGAGGAACTATGGCACACCCCATAAGAATAGCTAATTGTTGAACAATTTTTATACCTGTGTGTCTAGCATGCCAACTCTTTTTTGATTTGCATACAGCTTTTAAAAATAATATCAATGAAGGGATTCCTAAAGCCGACCCAACAACAGCAAATGCACGAGCTGTTGTATTTCTAACGTATTCATCAGGATTATCAATATCAGGTCGCATTGTCGATATCATGGTAGCAAGACCTGCTGCTTTACTTAAATTTGATATAATCTCTCTTCCTTCAACTCTAGCATAATAATCTTCATCAATGAGAAGAGGTTCAATAACAACAAGAATTTTATGAACATACGGTCTAACAAGATCATCTAATTTGTATAAAATTCTATCAATAACCTTTACGAGGAAATGCCTTTCTTGATCCTCCAAACTTGGGGACATCAATAATGGAAGGATTTGATTAAATAATGGCCCAGCTCCAAGACGACGAGCATTTTCTGTTATTTTTCTTAATGCACTTTTCCTTTGTTGTGGTGTACCATTTTTAATTTTTAATAAATATGTCATTATTTCAATTTCATTTTTTTCTTCTTTAGTCATTACATTTTCATCCAAATCAAGACACAATTTTTCAAAATGTTGTAAATCACTAGGTTTCAATGGAGGTAGCTCCTTATCTTTTGGCTGAGTGTCTACAATACCGGCAACTCCAACGTCACCACTGCCTCCACCTCTTCCAGGTGTTTCTGGTATGAAAAAGCCAGTTCCCGCACCATGCATTGGTGTTGGCGTAGCAAATAATTTTCTTGATGGGGTTCGTAATGGAACATACCCAGGTGGTGGGGGAACAATTTTGTAGCCACTTGGAAACAAAGCAGATAACTCTTCATCTGATAAAGGTTTATTCCTATTTTCAATATCTTGCTCATAACGTGCCATAGCTATTTGGCTAGGAGTCATTGGAATTAAACCAGGAGCTGGTGTTTGCATGCCCATAGCTGCTACTCCAGCAGGGGTTGCTCCTCCTGGAGTCATCATACCATTGGCGTATTGTCCACATGGTGTTTCAAAACCATTTGACTTTACCAATGGAGTTTCAGATCCTGCTTGTTCCATAGAAGGTGTTTGATCCCATCGACTTCGTTGTCTACTTGATCTCATAGATTCTTGTTTTGGTTCAAATTCATCAACTTTTACAGCTACAGGCGTATCTGCACCCCAACCAGAAGAAGCAAATTCACTATCTGCTTTTGGTGTTTCATCCCATCTATTTCTTCTTGTAGATGATGGAGCAGGAGTACTTTCCCACTGTTGGTTATTTACTGGTGTAGCATCTAATGGTTGTCCCGGTGCAGGTGTCTCATCCCACCTACTTACGTTAGGTGTAGCGTCTGTTGCAGAAATTTTTGGAATGGCTAATCTTTGTTTGGGAAGACTTGAATTATTTGATCTTATTGACCCGCCACCTAAAGTGTCAATTGACTTCTCATCATCAAGTTTTGCTCTTTTTTGTGCAGGCCCTGAAGGAGATAATGCTTTTAATTTACCACTCTTGGCTTTTTCCACCATTTCTTTTTCGATGGCTTTTTGTTCAGCGCAAAGGCGTTGTTCTTGCATAACTTGTGCAAAATTACGATCTCTAACATCAGGAGTTTGGTCAACTGAAGAAATAAATTATGGGAAATTTAATAAAAATGGTAAGTAATTATAAAAACTTACTCATTGGATCTACCCTTTCTGGTGATAGAACACGATTCATCCATCTCTTTTGATATTCATTTTGTCTATCCGCTATAGTTTTTGTTCTTGTATCCGCAAAAACATCATCATCCTAGAAAACAACAAAAATAATAAAATTAAAATTTACTATAAATATCTTACCTCAGCATCTTTACATGTTTCTTGTAAAAATTTAGTGGGATCAATCTTTGATGCCATTATATAATCTGCTATAGATGATAGTTACTTTATAATTTATATATTTAGTTTTATAAACAATATTCTATGTATAGTAAGTAAATTTTAAAACAAAAAATTTCTTGGAATAACATTACTTCATATGTACTCTCATCGCGCTATCTCCATTACCTCACCATGTTTCAGTTATTAAATATACAAACATTATTTGTGCGCTTAAATGAATATATTGAAGCTGACCACTTTTTCATGTTAATATTATTTTATTGAATGACATTATACTAGCAGAGTAATAATCGTAGAAATTAAAAATATATATTTAGTATTTATTAACGAGACAAGGAATATACTTTATTCTTCTAAATATAAATTTTTTATTTAAAAAAAAATGAAAATATACTGCTATTAATCTCATTTATTAAAGCAATTGTTTCTAATATGTTAGTAAAGCATTTGGATAAGAGAAGACTGCAATATTTTACATATAATGAAAATTATGATGTTTTAAATTCATTGCAATATATAGTTTCTTCATGGAATTGTGACCAATTTGCAGAATGGTTAAAAGGTTTGTACTTTATTTTTGACAATTTTTTAATTAAATTAATTTATAGGTGTTGATGATGGTATTATTGCATATATACCAAAAATTAAAAAGGCGAATATCGTTGGTAAGAATTTAAATGTAATCGATGAAGAGTATCTTGAAAATATTGGTATATACAGTTTTGGTATACGGAGAATTATTATGCAAGCAATTAATAGTTTATTAT
Organism: Strongyloides papillosus; assembly: GCA_005656395.1. Taxonomy (NCBI): domain Eukaryota; kingdom Metazoa; phylum Nematoda; class Chromadorea; order Rhabditida; family Strongyloididae; genus Strongyloides; species Strongyloides papillosus. The sequence goes on along the minus strand of SRSI01000010.1, from coordinate 1,104,186 downwards.
ATTTCTGTCGAGATATTGAAAAGGACAATTTACAAAAACTTATGATGATATGTGTTTCTAAGCTTGATATGCTGATAGGATGTGTACAAAAAGTACAAACAACTCCAGAGCAAATAAAAAATATTTCAAAAGACAATTTGAGATTAAATGTATATACATTTCTTAATAATACATATTCAAATTTGGCTTATGTTGTTGATGAAGTGAAGAAAATTGTTTTTTGGCTTGATAGAAGCCCATTTGATAGATTAGATATGTACATAAAAATAAGGGAAAAAATTTTAAATGATTGTATTGACTTAGCAAAAGTTGTTAGCTTACGATCGAGAAATATTCTAAAGACAAATTCTATTTATACAAAGGCTAAAAAAATGAAGGAGTATTTACTGGAATTAATTAGAAGTAGGAATGATCCTATTTTTGTATGCACAAGTTTTACAGAAAGAGCTGTTGTGAAGATAAATGAACAAATGGAATGTGGCATTAATATCCAATCATCTTTTAGAGGTGTTCATGTAATAAGTGAAATAAGGGCCGATTCTCCTGCGGATCAATGTGAAAAATTAGATGCCGGTGATGAAATTTTACAGATAAATGGTATTACTGTAATTGGATGGGAATTGCAAAAAATTGCCAAAATGTTAGTATTTTCAGAATCAAACTATAGTAATTTTGATCATAAAATTGGAAAACAAATAGTATTGCTAGTTAATAAAAGACCACGTAATCCCATTGCAGCAAAAATGTTTATTAGACCTAATAAACAAAAACAACGTATATCTAAGGAAAATAAACTTAAAACGTTGACTGAATTTAATAATATTTTTTCAAACAATAAACCAATATCTCCAGCACCAGAAGATTCTTCTTCCACACAGTGGTTTAAATTAAATAGAACGTCAAGTTTAAATATAGCTAAATCTGCATGGAAAAATCACAATAAGAGATATACAGGCTCAACAATTCAATTTGCTTCTATTTCACATATATCACTCGAAGAAGATGACTCTAAAAAAATTAGGAGAAGGAATTCTATTAGTGGTGATAAACCAGATGGAACGGAATACGAAGATGTACCTTTTGAAATAGAATTGGACAATGAATTAATGCGGAGGAATTCTTTCGTTAGTTCGTATCTAAAATCTCGTAGAAAGCGTGCCGTATTCAGGCAATTTTCGAATGATACTATAATTTTAGAACAAGATGATTCTGTAGACGTTACTTCACCAGATGTTCCTAATATTATAATAAGGAGAACAAAACGAATGCGCCAACAACCGAATGAGCATGTAAAATCCTTTATTAATAATAGATTGACGGATGAAATTGTGGAGTTTAATAATGTTAATGAGGAATTTATTGATGATCAAAATATAACAGCAAACTTAAACTATGCAGAGATAGAAGTTGTTGAGAATGACAATGTTTTGGAATTAAAAATTGATAAACTTCCAAGTATATCAGACTTGGATTGGTCTGCTCCAATAAATGAAATAACAAAGTTAAATAATGGAACAAGAGACACAATTAGAAATCATAACTATAAAAATTTAGAATCACCAAAAGTAAATAGCAATTTTTATTTTGATTCATCTCCATCTAATTCAGCAACACCTCATTCAAATAATTGTCCTATGTCACCATCTTACTATTCAAAAGTTCCTCTTTCACCTTTTGTTGTAAACAGTCGTGGTAAATGTTTTACACCAGCATCAACTACTTTTACAGATATATCGGAAGAATTGCCCAGTAGTAGACAAAGTACTTCATCTAATTATAATATTCTAAAAACGACATCTCCATCATCATCTACTTCTTCTCATTATTCATTAACCTCCATGATGCATCGAACAAAACCAATTTTAAATATGTTAGCTCCATTGGCAGAACCGGATGATGCTGAGAATATAAGTAAGGATGTGGAAAAAACTTTGACAAATCAAAATTTAAACTTTACTTTTGATAGAAAACCTTCTTTGGAAGATATAATTGAGATAACAGAAACACCATACACAAATCTGTCTGGTATTCTCATTGAAGGTTGGATAAAATATTTACATTATACCAATTATCAACCTAATTCTATCCAAAAAAGTCAATCTGGAAATGATATGTCTAATTTTTTAAGTAACAATCGTTTAAGAAATTCTGCTAGATATAAGTTTATTAAAGGTTGGGCTGTTTTAGCTTCAATAAATGGTGTCAAATATCTTTTAATTTATTCAAATCAAAAATCAGAGAAGGCTAACATTTTAATCCAACCAAGGTACTTCAAAATATCATTGGACATTAAATTAAAAACATCTAAAAAACATCTACTATTATTGAGTAATAGAAGTTTTGAAATTTATCTAGCAACTTACACACGAGAAGACACATTATTTTGGTATGACTATCTTATAAAAGGAAATTTGATAAATAATGAGGTTAACACTATTGATGAAATTACTCAAAAGTATATTTTACAGCGTAAGTTAATCGACAAAATTACTAACATTATTTTTTTTAGATTCTTATTATATACGTTTAAATAAAAATACGGTGAAGTCTTATAACAACAACAATAATCAATACCCTCCACTTTTAGAAGTTCCTTCTGAAAATGAATCAAAAAATTTTCTAAGTTCATTGATCTTTAAATCAAAATTACTATCTCGTAAAACTCCTAATCGTGCTTCGATGAATAGTATTTCATAAATTTAATTGTATATAATCCATTCATACTTTTTTATTTATGTAATTTATTTACTACTGAGATATTAACGAATTTAATAAATTTTTTCCATTAATTTTTTTAAATATACGTATATACGCATTTATTAATAGTAAGCTTTTTATTTATAAGACAACTCTTAAGATTGTTTTGGTGAAGTAGTATTTGTTTCTTGAAGCAGTGCACTTTAATCTATTTTATGGTGCAGAATGATGCATACTACTATATTATTATTGATTTTAATATACTTTTCTTTACTACAATTAAATATAGGAGATATTACTATTTCAAAAGTAAATAAGTCTAAATTTTCGATATCCGAAAAAAAATTTTTATTATATGATGTTAATTATGGTGAAGGATTTAATCTTAGAAGAGATGTTTATTTACGCATCGCTAATACTGTACGGCATTTACGTGAAAATGGATATAATTATGTATTAGTATTACCTCCTTTTGGTAGGTTACATCATTGGAAAAAGAATGAAGAAAAAATCCCATGGAAAAGTCTTTTTGACATAAATTCATTGAAAAAATTTGTTCCTGTTATTGATTTCGATGATTTTTTAAAGGAAGAAGGTGGACATATAAAAATCGATTTAATTTTATATTTACAACATTATAAAGAAGGATGGGGAAGTAATTTTGAAATTAAATATGATGAAAGAGATTGTATTGATAATACATATTATAATAAAGTGAATAATCAATGGTATGGATGGTTTTTCGGTTACCAAAATAATGTAACTGGTAGAAAGTTTCTTTGTTTATCAATACAAGGACAATCAAGTACATTATCTAATGCAATAATAGAATCATACTCAAATAATAGAATTATATTTATTGATAGAACAGAAACAATCCTTCATGATCATTTTTCAGATATTTTTTATTGGAAAGCTAGAAGATCAATGAGATATGCAAAGCATCTTGTTGAATATGGCGACACATTTAGAAAAGAAAATTTTAACTCTACAGATATAGATGATAAAACATTGATGGATGATGATTGGAGGTTAGTTAAAAAAGATCATGGAAACGCTATCGGTGGGAACTATGTCTGTGTACATTGGAGAAGAGGTGATTTTGTCAGATCTCACAGAAAAAATATACCCTCGATTAAAGGAGCGGCACTTCAAATAAAAAATTTTGCAAAAAAATATAACATAGATAAAGTATTTGTATCTAGTGATTGTAATAATATTGAATGGGAAAAACTTGTAAATGAAATAAATGGATCACTGGAAATATTTCGTTATCAGAATAAAAATTTATCTGATGGAGGAGTATCAATCATTGATCAATACATTTGCTCTCATGCACGTGCTTTCATTGGATCTTACGTCTCAACGTTTTCTTTTAGAATACATGAAGATCGTGAAATTATGGGTTTTTTACCAGAAACAACTTTTAACAGATTATGTGAAGATGATAATTTTAATTGTGAACAACCAACAAAATGGATGATTCAATATTAAATTTTGTTCTTATATTTATCTTCTACTAATGGTCCTAAAAATGGTTTTTCAATAAAATAACAAATTTGTGGCATTCTATCACTGCCGAAAAAACTGTGTTTTTCACCATTTTGTTTTTCTACAACGATCCAGGGTGCTCCAAATGCCCCATCATCAATCGCCTCTTTAGTATTATGTTTTATTTTTTCTTTTATAAATGAAGAGTCAATTGTTTTAATTAATTCGTTAGTAGTACTTTCACTTAGACCAATTTTAGTTCCTACCTCAAAAAAATCATTATTTGTATAAGCAGTTTCTCCTCTTAACCACAATCTTTTCCAAAATTCTCTTGAGGCTGGAATTAAATATTTTTCATTTTCTTTTTGAATACCAGCCAAAAAACGAACTGCTTTCAATGTTCCTTGTTTAATAGCAGTTTCAAAGAAATCCTTTGGATGTACAATTTTCATATCATAATAACGTGATAAAATATCTAGATCCTTTACCATGTATGTACCTTTTGCAGGAACCATTGCAGGTGGAGAATTAGATGTTTCTTTCATTATTCCTCCGAGAAATACAGGTTTCAATGCTAGTTTAAAATATTGTATGTTTTCATATCGCAAAAGCGTCTCAAAATGAATTTTTATTATTATTTATTGTTAACTTACTTCAAATGCAATCCATGAATAAGGTGAAATAACATCATAATAAAGTGTAATTTTAGGTAACGCCATGTACTAAAACTATCAATATTAAATACAAGTATACTTTCAATAATCAAAAACAATACTAAAATACGTGATATAAGTTTAATTATAATCTAATCTATAAATAAATTATTAGATAAAGTCATTTATAAAAAAGCAGTTCAATTTCACTAAATTTTGATTAACATTTTAAAAATTTCTTTAATATATACTAATGTTTATTCAAAATCAAAAATATCTTTATAAAGTTTGTTAAAAATCAACGTCTTGATATAACGCCACATTAACTTTTTTTTTCTTTTACAATCAATTTATCAATGAAATTAAAAATAAGAGCACCATATTAATGATTTAAAATATTATAATGATAATACACTAGTGATTTGATGTTCCAGTTATATAAATAAACACTCCTCTAAATTTTTAGATTTCTTACAACGTAAACAGTGGAAAAATGGTTTACTATTTGAATTGTTAAAATTTTTCAAAAATAATTGTTTCACTTCAGTACTTTTATTCCACTCTATTTTTTATATTTTGACATGGATAAAAATACAATTAGTCTGAAGAAGAAAAAAATGAAAAAAGGAAAAAACAAGAAAATAAGTTCAAAAGAAATTTTCTCAATGTCAACAGATTCATCAGATGATGAAATTAAAAGTAAAAAAATAATGGCAAGAGAAGAAAAGTTATCGAAAATTGTAGAAACACCAAGTATAGAACAGCCTCAGTCTAAAATCATATGTCGTAAGCATCCAGAGCGTACGATTAAAGCTTTTAATTTAATTAAAAAAGATTTAAATTTTACCAGTGATATATTCTCTGAAGGAAATGTTGAAACAAGTAAACTTTTTGAAGCCATTCCAGAAGTACCAGATAAAGACGATCGTGTGAATGTTTCTGAGTCAGAGGATGATTACAATATTCCTCCAAAAAAAATTAAACCGGTAAATTTAATAGTTGAAGATAAATCAAAACCAATTTCTCATCTAAAAATATTTGACAAAGATGGTGAGGTTATCTTACCAAATGAAGATATTGAGGAAACTTGTGATAATATAATTAATAATGCAAAAAAAATAAATATTGGACATTTCTTACCTCAAAAGGACAACAAAAAAGGCAAGAATCTAAAGTTTTTACCAGATGATGGTGGTATTATGAGAAAAGGATTTCCATTTTACCATTGGCTTAGACGTCATACAACCGATAATTATAAAGCTAGAATTTTAAAATATAATATAAATATTACGTATGGGCCATTTTCAGAGGAGGAGGACGAAATTATTATAAAAAATTGGAAAAATTTTTGTAAACATTATAATACTAAAGAAGAAGAATTATTTTGGTACTTAGGAAACTGTGTATCAGATAGAAGGTCACAGACTTCGAGAAAAGAAGAGGCCAATTTTATAGAAGAAACTGCTATGATACCGAAAATTTGTAAAGGTTTAAATAATAGATTATCCTATATGGTTATTTCTAGACTTAAAAAGCTATATTCCCCGTTAAATCTTTTAAGTAATACAAACTATATTTGGTTATATACAAAAAAAGAAAAAGACGAGATTATAAGTTTGTTAAAAAAATATGATCATAATATTTCTAGAGTTGCTTTAGAAGTAAATAAAACATGGGTATATGTTCAACATTTATGGACACTTGAAAAAATGAAGACAGATTATCCATTTTATGCAATGGCTTATATTTATAACACAATCGAAAATTCTTCAATTGTAAAGATGAAAAAACTTTTAACAAGCGAGGATGATTTTGACGATATTTTAAAACCAATTATTGTTAATTTAACTCGGGAAATCTCTGATACTACTGTAGGATCAATTTCTTTTGTAATTAACGCGATGAGAGAATATGTTAAAGAGGAAATGAAAACTACAAAGAAATTTAAAAAAGCAATTAAACTTTTACTACCATGGAGACATTTTGGAGCATCAATAAAAGATACCTATCTCATATACATTAGCATGAGAATAAATAACTTAGAAAATGGAGAAGGATCAAACGTTAAGGATAATATTTTATATTCAGAAATTGAAAGAAATAGATTTTACATTAATTCTCCACATTACCCTAAAATTGCGTTTGATCGTGCACGTAAAAAATATAAAAAAGCAATGAAAAAATTTGGCAAAGGGATCATCAAATTTCATTGTGGAGAACATTATCAAGATTTACTTATGGAAAAATATATTATCGAAAATGTTCTTGATGATGGGGAAGATTTATCAGTGTTAATGGAACGTCCAGATCAATTTAAGAAAACTTTGTTAAAGTATTTGTACACATCAAAGAAAATTGATATCGTGTCATATGAATTTGAACCGCATGAGGTAGAAAATATTAGTATTTAAAAATGTAATCTCAAATTAGTTTATGTTATATTATTTTAAGTTGAATTTTAACATGTTGTAAATATACATATCTAGGTATTTATTTGTAAATATTTTTTAATAAATTTAATTCCCTTTATTAAGCAACGAGATGTATTTCTAAAAATTCTGACTTTTGTTTAATATAACTTATTATGTGTATTAAAATGATTATTTGTTAAGGGTATCCAAACTACCATCACATTTTGTCAATATACTAAATATATAATTTATAATGTCACTCATATCCTTATTAAACATATAATAAAAGGAAGAAATCATCAATCATTGAAATTTATGGTAACCAAAGCACTATAAAAGAGGCAGCAATTATTAATTAAATATTTATTCTAATAAGTATTTTATTATTATTTAATATCGAAACAATAGCATAATCTTTAAATTGACTAGTGTAAAACGACATGAACAATCGTTATTTTTTTCATAAACATGGAATTAAAATAAACTAAATTTTATTTGTGACTAGATTCATAAATAAAACTTAAATTTTTTTTTTAAATATTGAGTTATTTTAAATACAAAAGGAAATCCAGATTATTTCTACACTAATTAGAGTATAATATGGATTTTATATTTATTTATAAATTCACTAATTTTTCTTACTACTAGAAAATCTCAATTTAATATAAGAAAAATAGACCACAATTGTGTCGCCGTAGTGCGACAAATTTATTCGCTACTCAAAAGAAGTACTGGCGAAGTTCTACTCTCACTAAAGAGAATTTGAAGCAATGCGTACTGCTGACCATCTCATTGTTAAGATGTATCAGAATCGTCGTATTGCAATATAAATCTAGAGGTAAATGTTGCTCGTCAGTTTTCACAATAAACCAGGGGAGTGTCAAATGCTTCTAACATTTTGTAGGAATAATAATTTATTTATTTATTATTTTATATGAAATTCCTGAATATTAAAAAAATATTTATGTACATAACGTTTCATTAAATAAACTAATTTTTCAATGTATTTTGTGAAATAAAACAACTTATTCATTTAATAAAATAAATTAATGACTATGACCATGTTTAGAGTCATGAGAATGCCCATGGCCAGAATCATGAGAATGTCCATGTCCACCATCATGAGAATGTCCATGTCCATTACCATGAGAGCGTCCATGTTCACCTTTTCGGGAATGCACATTTTCACTACCATGAGAGTGCCCATGATTCGAAGAATGGCTGTGGCAGTGGTCTTCAGTAGGTTCTACTGTTCTTAAAAATTGACCCTTTTTAGTAGGAGGAATGAATTCATAATTAGGACACGTTGTTTGAATCCTTTTGGTGAATGAATTTTTTTCAATCTGTATTGAACATTCTTTAATTCCTTCATCATTGAGGATTTTTTCAATCATGCATCGTACCGTTTGCTCATTAACCTCATCCTTAACTTGTACATGAATACTTATAACATTATTTCCACCTTTTAATTGCCAAAAGTTTACGCGAGAGAAAGACAGAACTCCTTCAATAGAAAGAATTTTTTCTAGACATACTTCGTACTCAGAAACTTCTTCATCACTTACTCCTTGCATCAAAGTAACTGTTGCGTCTTTTAAAAGAGGATAAACTGATCCAAGAATAAGCATTGATAAAACAAGTGAACAGAGTGGATCAACAAAAGTCCATCCAAACATTTGAATTAAAATTGTTGAAATAATAACAAAAACAGATCCTAAAGTATCAGCAAGTACATGTAAAAATACACCTTTCATGTTAGCATTTCCACTATGTGAATGACCATGTGAACCGCCACCATGTGAATGTCCGTGATCACCATGAAATGCATACATTCCAAATAAGTTAACGCATAATCCAGCAACAGCTACAAAAAGGAGCTTATCAGTCTTTATTTCAGGTGGATCCATAATTCTTCCAATGGCTTCAAAAAATATGGAAATCGCAATAACTACTAAAAACATAGCATTAATAAATCCAGAGAGAATCTCAATCCTTCCATATCCATATGGATATCCTTTAGAAGCTGGCCATCTTGAAAGAACAGATGCAACTAAACCCATAATTAATGCTGAACAATCAAAAAGCATGTGAAAAGCATCAGAAATAAGTCCCAATGAATTTGTTAAATATCCATATGTAAATTCTATTCCACAAAATGCTAAATTAGCGCATAAAAAATAAAATATTCTTCTAGAATCGGCATTGGAAAGAATATCTTTTAAGGTATCTTGTAAAAATAACCAAACTGATCGAGATGTTTTTTGAAGGAATGCTTCACCTGTCGTAAATAATGGCATACCAGATGGTGATAATCCAATAAAATAACCACCATGAGATTTTTGGGTATGTTGATTAGTTAATAAATAAGAAGAACAACAAAACAAAAAGACTGTTATTACAACACCACCAGATATCATATGTGTTCCTCCTAAATCTTCAAATGGTTGATACCAAACATAGGCTAATATTAATGAACATATAAACATTGTTATTGGTGACCATCTAGCAGATGCATTTACAGGATCGGCAACATGTTGGAAGCACAAACTTTCTATGTAGAAATCTAATATAAATGTAAAGAGTGTTGCCATAATTAGAAGAGTAAAAAATGAAAAATATCCATCGACAATATTTGATGAAGATAAATAAGCTAAAATTGCTAATGGTGATAAAAATATCCCCGTCATAAGAGTGTTAATTGCGTACAATCTTTTTGGACCTCCTATTTCAACAGCTAATAATCTAAATGATGAATCATGATAAATTTTGACTAATGAAGCTATCATTAAAAGAAAAATTCCTCCTTTATGATCCGCAAAACCAAACATCGATAAAAATTTGTAGAAAAAGTAGTTTAACCCACTATGATGTCCATGAGATTCAGGATGGTTTGATTCAATTGTTGTATCTGGATCCATGAAAAATAAGGCAATAAATCCAATAATTAAACAAAACACTCCTCTAGTCTTTGAAGTTGTTTCGGTACCTTTGATAAATGATGTTAATGCAACAAGAATTACAGTTGAGGAATGTTCAAATACTAGAATTGATCTTAATGGACCACAAAATGTTATTCCGTAAAACCAAAAAACTTCAACTAAAGCATTTAATAATGAAAGTTGCCCAATTCTCGCATGAATTGAACCTCGTAACCTTGATAACGATTTTCCTGAAGACAGTGGTTTTTGAATAGGAATTAATATCACTGATGCCAAAATTTTTACAAGCCATAATAATGTAATACAATGAATAGATCGTTCAAGAATGTCAATAAAAAATATTCCTATACATTTTAGTATTTTTGCCAATATTAATAAACCAAAATACGATGATGATCTTAAAAAAATTAGATAAAGGATTTCGTAAAAAATAAAAAAAAAACTTACTTCGAGTTTGTTAACTTTCTATCTCTATCTTTTTTAAATATATCATGAGCTAACATTATTTTAATTTATTTAGAATACATAGAGATAATATTTTATATATATATCTAAAATAATAATTTTTAATTAACTGGCCACGTAATGTTTGAAAAGTAAGGGGCACTGCTCCAATAAACTTTTTTTTAATAAATGATACACCCCTTAAAATAAGAAATATATATCCTCCACGTAGGGGAATTTAAACTTTTTACAAGAAAATTTATAAAATAAGTATGGATAACTTTTTATAATGGATAATATATAAAGGATTTGATCAAAACAGGTTTAATATTAGTGATGGCGTTGAATAAAAATATATTTTTAAAATATGCACGTATTATTAATATTAGTTGTCACCATTTTGTTATTTATACAAATAATATAATATTTATAATAAATGATTTTATTTAAAATTATTGTTTTTCTTTACAAATTTCAATGAACTTCAAATGTTTAATCACATATTTGGTATATTATAGATGTTGTAGTAAAAAATATAAGTATATTTATTGGAATATATAAAAAAAAACTTTATTATTCTGACAAAGAAAAAAAAATCCATATATATAATTTTGTTACAGCAAATAATTGTATATTTGTAGTTTATTATCCTAAGAATGATAAATTTTTCTATATATAGTTGATTCGTTATGAGAACACTAATACATCATTTTCCAAATGGAAACAAAGTGTATGAACAATTTTTTTTGAAACCAAATTTGTTGATTTGACTATAATTTTTACTAAGTAAATATTCTGTTGTATATATCAAATTTTTTATGATAATCCATATATTACGGTAGTTTACTATTATTTTAGAAAAATAGATTAATTTAAATAAGACATGAAATTTTATAAATATTCATAAGATATGAGTAAATGTTTTAAATGTTTTACATTTTTTAAATGGATTATTCTATTAAGTATAATAATATTATTTGTATCAAGTTCCGTTGTTAAAGATAAAGTTATTGAAAAAGAAGATGATTCCAAAAAAAATGTATTAGACGCTATAGTAAATGTTGAAGAAAATTCTAAAAATGGAAATATTACAATGTCTAATTTGACAAAGTCAGATTCAGTTGTTAAATCTGAAGTTATTAATAATGAAGCTATGGAAAGAAGAGATTCACTATCAATATTTTTTATATTGTCAATTATCGCTACTGCAACAATACTTGTTCATATTTTAATTATTACGGAATGCCGTTTCATCCCAGAATCCCTTTGTGTCGTGTTATTAGGTGCTTTTATTGGTTTGTGCTTAAGCTTTTCAAAATACGATTGGTCTGAAGTTGAATCTTTCAATCCTAATTTCTTTTTTTTGGTACTTTTACCACCAATTATTTTTGAATCTGGATATAATTTACATAAGGGGAATTTTTTTGCCAACATTATACCTATATTGGTTTATGCAATATTTGGTACAGCAATTTCATCATTAATAATGGGAATTTCTTTATGGATACTGGGGAAAATTTATCTATCTCACAATCTAACAGCAGTAGAAGCATTTGCTTTTAGTTCTATGATTTCAGCTGTTGATCCTGTAGCAACGTTAGCAATATTTCAGGCTTTAAAAGTGGATGTTCAGTTATATATGTTAGTTTTTGGTGAAAGTATGTTGAATGATGCAGTTTCTATTGCTCTTACTTCAACAACATTAGGAATGACAGGAGACGAGTTTGCAAATTATTCTATATTTGGTATTTTATGGTATGCAACCACCAGATTTTTTTACATGTTCCTCGTATCTGCTTTCCTTGGATTTTTGATTGGGTTATTATCTGCTTTAGTATGTTTATTTTTAAAATATATTTTATACTGTTTTTTTAGCTTTTTAAACATGTTGATTTTCGGAGAACACCTTCACTAGAATTTGCTCTTTTGTTAATATTTTCGTACTTACCTTATGGTTTGGCTGAAGCTTTATCTCTTTCTGGTATTATTTCAATTTTGTTTTCATCAATAACAATGAGTCAATATACCCATTATAATATATCACCAATATCTGAACTTACATTACAACAAACTTTTCGTACAATTTCCTTTGTTTCTGAAACATGTACTTTTGTGTATCTTGGGATGGCGTTGTTTACATTTCATTTAGAGTTCCGTCCAATGTTTACATTTTGGTCATTAATTCTTCTTTTTGTCTCAAGGGCCGGCAACATATTTCCTCTAAGTTATTTGTTAAATAAATTTAGAAGATCAAAAATATCATTAAGAAGTCAAATTATTATGTGGTTTAGTTCAATGCGTGGTGCTGTTGCTTTTGCCTTGGCTTTACACATGGATTTGGAATCAGATGAAAATAAACGTGTTATATTAACAAATACACTTTTTCTTATTCTATTTACAATAACTTTTTTGGGTGGATCAGCTTTACCAATGATTAATTTTTTAAATAATTATTTGCCCAGTGATTTTGGATACTCGTCAATGAAAGATAATTCAGGAAGGTTAGTCAAAAAACGTCGATCTAGAAAGGAACGCAATAGCCGTAGTGGGACCAATAAAAGAAAAACATCTCCAGTTATCTTAAGCAAAACCCAAGAGATGACAAATTTTGATAATAATCCAGACTACTTTACGGAACAAGAAGAAAGCGATATGTTTAAACGGAGGGGAGGAGGAAACATATTGTCTCATTTTAATAATAATATTATGAAAAGACTTTTTGTTCGAAAATTCACACTTCAAGAAAAAATGGAAAATAAAGAGAAATTTAGGAATCTTGCATCAGAAGCAATGAAGTCGCTTGCCGAAGGAAGTGGAGAAAGTGAAGACAGTGCCAGTAGTCGTTGTTTATTTAATAGTGATGATTATATTCCAGGGTCTCAATCTTCATTACAAAACATGATTTAAAAATTTTTATATTTATTTTATATTAAAAATTTTAATAAATTATTATAAATTCCAAATGTAGCTATTTTCAATATCATCTTTTTGAAGTTCTGAAAAATTGGATGGAAATATAGTTTTTGTGTTAAACTTTTTAAAATACTCCAATTTGTGGAAATCAGGTTCTTTCTGGTCTTTATCAGTAGAAGGAAACAATGCTTCGTAGGTTCTTTGAGGTTCTTTTCCATGAATATGATAAGCATTAAATTTTGATACATTAATAGGCAGTAATCCTAATGGCACCCCTACAACACATTTCCATGTATCATCTGGTAAAATTGAATTCTCTACATTCAACTCAACTTCCTCACAATTATTTCTTATTTTTCGATAGTCATCAAAAGCATATATCAACCAATGACCATGTGGACCTAATTCGATTTCAATATATTGTCCTTGATTATTAGAGAAGAAAAATTCTACGACTTCATAATTCCATAGACCTGGTGTGTATCCAGCAAAATTTTCTGGAAATGGATCATCATAAAAAGGTGCTTCAAATGTGATATACAAATAATTCTTTTCAAGAAGTCCATTTCTCTCGATACCCTTATACTTGAAATTAATTAAAACAGGATTTGTAGAGATCTTTTCTCCATTCCATAAGGTTGTTATTTCATAGTTACATTCATCATTTCCTTCTTTTATGACTGTATCAAAAACCGATTTAGAAAACATTAGTTAAATAGTAAAAAAAGTGCTGAAAATAATATTGTTGGTATATTAAAGTATTAAATTAAATACTCTTAAGTAGCATATAACTATTAAAAAAATATAATTAATAAATATTTTTAATTAAGATAATTTTGTTTAAAATCATGTGCAACATCCATAATAGCTGCAAATCGATCACTGGTTGATTCATTTATAAGTGAAATTATTTTTGAATATATTTTTTCTTCATCGTCTTCCAAATCTAAATGAAATCTTTGTAGAACTTTTTCAACGGCTTTGTCCTTCTCAACAGCAATATCTGGAATTCCAGCATCTAACATTAATTGAAATAGATTTAATATTAAATTGGCATTTCTACGTAAAATACAAAATGCAGAATAACAATATGTAACAAACATTTTCCTCCTATCACTATTCTCAACACCTAGAGCATTCATAATGTCAGAGTTTAATTTCATTGGTGGTGGAAAAGGTTTTGGATCACGCAAGAGTTTTTGGATCACGCCCCAAAATATACCCAAAATCAACATGAAACATTTTACCATTTTCACATAGTAAAAGATTATCCATATGACGATCACCAATACCTAAAATATAGCATATAATAGAATATCCAGCTAAACTTTTTGTATAATTATTTAATGCTTCAGTTTCAATATCTTCTGGAGTTTTAGCTGGTCTATATTTTTTAAGCATTGCTCTTATACCACCTTGATTATTGACTTCACGAAAAGGATATGCTTTAATAAATTGAACAAATCCTTCTGTTGGACTTGTTGCTAATACTGAGTAAGGTGTAAGGCACAAATCTAATTTTTCTTTTTTTAAAAGCATATCCATAACTTTAATCATCTGTACAACTAATTGATCTTGTCGCAAATCATCACCTCTTTTATATAATAAAGTATAATTATCATTAGCACTATTAATTTCATTTATATAGTGTGAATTTGTAGCAAAAGTTAATTTCATTGGCATTTGTTTGGAACTAAAAAGTTTTGTGTCTTCAGGAATTATACCGTATACTGTAACTCTAGGATCAACAGGTAAACTTAAACTGTGTAATTTTGTAAAAGTTTCGTCTTCACTAAGTCTTTGGATACATAAATCACGTTTGTAGTCAATTCTCCCATTTTCATCTGCTATATTTTTTGCTAAATTTTCAAGTCCATTTACGAGTTTTAGCTGATTTTCTATAGTTATTTTTATTTCTCTTCCTATAACACCTAATTGATCTAAAGCTGTCAGCATTTTGTTTAAAACATCTTTAAACAATTCAGAAACAGCTTTATCAACACGTTCATTTGCTTCGATTTCAACTTTTAGATACCAGTATAGTAAAATAGCTATTTCTCTATTTTTAGTGCATTTATCAACTAAAAAAGAAGCAATTCCATGGTCTTCAAATGATTGTTCAATATTTAAATCTTTAGAAGATAATATCAGAAAAACATTGACTTCATATCGTATACTTTGAACAAGTTGAGGCAAAAATAATAAAATTATAGAGTCATCAGCTTCTTGTAACCGTGCAACAGCATAATTTCTCACAAAAGGATGAATAAACTGATCACTTAGTAATTCCAAGGCATCAGCAGCATCACATAAGGCCCACTCATTAATGAATTTTGTCGCTTGTTTAACTTCACTTTCAATTTCCCAGTTTATACATCGTACAAACTTTGTTAAGGCAGATGGGAATTTCATCAACCAATACCTGAATTTCCAAATTACATCTCTTTCCTCTGAAGTTATTGGTACACAACTAGGTTTTTTAATAATTTTCTCTAAATGATGTTTCATTTGAGCACTTGGTTTTAAATTTCTATCATCACCCTGACAATTTCTAGTCATCTCATGATGTCTTGATTCATAAAGATTTTCTAAATCTTGTTCAGGATCAACATAAGCACTAACAAATGACATAAATGGATGTGATAACACTGGTTCTTCCTGATAAAATATTAATGTATATGGATTTGTATCATATGTAAAGGTTGGTAGTTTAATACTTAAATAAAGCCAATTACATTTTCTTTTTTTATCAGCCTTTATTTGCTCAATTTCACTTAATGATATTTTATCTAAAAAATTTACACGTTTCATTAAACCATTTAAATGCATTTTTGATTTTTTCATTAATTCATTCATTTTTTCATCACCATGCGGATATTTGGCTAATTTAAAAGCACTTTTTGGTGACATCTTCCAAGGATTATCATTTGTTGCTCCTTTTTCTGCGGGATCCAATCTCAAATCTATAATATCACTTCTAAATGTTCCTCTTTTGGAAAATAATGTCATAATAGTTTCTCCTATAAATATTTCTTTACAATCTGAACCAGAAATATCCCACACAGAGAAATGAACAAATGAATCTCTGGTCAATTCTGAATATTTAATTGGAAATTCCATCCATTCATTCCATGTCTGAATTTTTCCCGAAGATAAACCTTCACTTTTTCCTAGTGTTGACTCTTTTGTATTTGTCACATATTTTGTTGGCATAGTAGTTCCTACTAGTCGTCCATTTGAATATAATGAAACTTTCAAAAACATTTGTCCTGTTATCTCATTAAGAATATTAGGATACATTCTCATGTACGAACTTCGCTCTCTTGCACATTCAAGAGATAGAATATTTATTGATAAAGGAATATCAAGATCATTGGAAAGAATGTAATTGAATTCTCGTTGCATAAATTTATCTAAAATATAAATGTATTTATACAAAAAGAAATTAAAGTAAATTGTTTTCGGTTTGTTACCAGATAAAAAAAATCAATAATTAGATAAAGAGTTTTGTTAGATCAAATAAGAAAAAGTAGAAAAAAATAAATAAAAAAAATTAAATCTTAAAAAAATTATTAGTAATTATTTCAAGGGCATCGATCGTATTGAGTCACTATCACCATCAACAAAAAGAATTTGATTATTTGAATTGTTCGATCCTTGTTCCAAAAGATTTTTTGGTATTGCTGCAGCTGTTTTTATTGATAGAGGTGATGTAAGTGAACTTAAAGATATAATTCTATCTAATGTTTGAACATTTCTTTTCCTTTTGTCGTATCGTAAATTAACACCTCTAGCAGAAGATGTCGATGTTATTTTATGAAAACCGTTAATCATATTCCCGTAATCATGTGATTCTTCGAAATATTTACTCTCAAGTTTTGTTATTTCATTCTCTAAATTAACCAAATTTTCTATACATTCTCGCCTTCTTTTTATCATCTGAAGAAGCTCATTACCTTCGGCACTATGAATGCTTTTTGCTGTTTCATGATCCTTCATTTCTATAAATGTAATTATTATTATTAACCAGAAAATAAAATAATAAAGTAAATCAAACGACGAAACGTTATGACAAAAATATTTAAAAAAAAGAAAGAGATCTTATTTATTTCCGCAATGGGCATGTAGCAGAAGATCCTGAATAAATACGAAGATTATCAGGAATGTCTTTTGGCTCACAATTCAACTCCTTTGTTAGCAATTCTGTCTCATACTTATACAATTGTTCTTCTAATTTTTTCAAATCTTTCATAATTTGATCCTGTTTTTTCTTTGAATTATCAATAGGTGTATTTTTCTTCTTATTAACCATTCTAAAAAAATATAAAGATTATTCAAAAAACACTAAAAGTATTTAAGCGAAAAAACCACTTTAAATAGTAAAAATGTCATATAATAATAAATTTAATCATGAAATAAATTAATACAAAAATATTCATATGTTGTCTTGAATACTAGGATGTTTGTTAATGAATATTTGAAACATGTTAAACATTGAATCGTTTGGGTCACCATTAAAAGTATTGTAAATTCTTTGGAAAGAATACTTTTTCGTCTCAGGTAATTTAATAAGTGATTCAGATAATTCACATATTCTATAATTTTTTAATTCACCATATACAATTAACGTTTTTAAGATACATTCAACTTCCTCTATAGTTGTTTTTAATTTATCAGCGAGTACAGATAATTTGACATTTTTCTCATACTTAACTAAGTTTTTTATTTCATAACACCGTATATTTCTTTCTAATTCTCCAACGTATTCCTTAATGAAGTCATCTTTATCAAATGAATTTTTATACATGATTAGAGTTTCCTGAAATTTCTCAAGATCATAATTCTGATATGCAGTAACTAAATTAGTCATCGCCACAACTTCAGTCTCATTTTTAAAAGCTTTTGTTTCCTGTGATTCAAATGGATTAATCTTTGATCTAATTAACATTGAAGCAAGTACATAGTATTTTAGACAGGAAAGCCTCCGGTGACTTCCTGTTTCATCAAAGCATTTGAAAGCTGCAAAAAAGTCAGAGTGAGCGGCGTCATAATCTTTGTTGAATAAATGCATTTTACCTCCGCATTCATATATAACACCCATGATCAAAGGATGAGAAATTGCCCCCTCTACTCTAGTAGCTTCATTATATATTGTTTGAAGTGCACGTGTATTTTTTAAAGCAGTATGTAGTTCAATTTCTAAAGCATATACTTCAAGCAATTGAGTCGCTTTCTTCTGATCATTATCACTAGTATCGTTATTACAATATGTTCTTAATTCATTTAAAATTTTCTCTAATTCACCGTAATTTTTAGATTCAAGGTACAATCTCCCAAGTTTAAGTTTAGTTTTGAACCAACATCTCTCATTTTTACTACTTTCTAAAGTAGATAGTGTAACTTGATAAAATTTCTTTAACATATCTTTTTGTTTAGCTGTAGAAATAAGCTCAAGAATATTACTTATACTCTTTTCTGAATAGTTCTTTGTCACAGCATTCTTTGTATAAGAAAGCATTGATTTGTAGTAATCAAGCATCATCTCATATTCTCCCATTCTAAATGTCATTTTAACCATTTGTTTTAGGGCTTTAAAACCCCATTCACCTTTACTTTCTTCTAATTCAAGAACTTTTTGCATTCCCGTTAAGGCCTCCATGATATTTCCCTCACTCTTGTGTGCTTTAGCAGAATAATACTGATTTTCGAGATTTACATCAGGTTCAGATGCATTGTCGCTATCACTATATTGCTAAAATATAATTAAATAAATAATTAGACGTTGTTGAAACATACAAGTTCATATTCGTTATCAACGTAATCATCATCATCACTCATTTCTCTAGAAATAAAAATATCAACGAATAAAACGTTGAGTAAGAATAGTATTTCTTGTTTTAATAGTAAAGCTTTGGAATAATATGGACTTTTTCCATATAAAACACATTGACTATTACATCAACAAAATGATTGGTGATTGTTGTTTATTGAGTGACTTTTTTACATCAGTATATGTACAAATTAATAATTTCAACAGTTTCACTATGTTTTTTAAACAACATTTTTGTTTTGAATGAAACAGCTACTATTAAGTGTTTTTCTTAGTGAAATTACTATGTTGCAATTGTACATTTCATTGTTTTTTTAATCTACATTATTTTTTATATTGATATTTATTTGAATTAAAATTTTATTATTATAATTTGTAGTTAATTTTATCAATTTTAAAAATACTATTGTATTTGTATGAAAATATCAAATGTAAAATATGTCTGGAGATAGTGTTCCATCATGGCGATATCGTGCACGATCAGATCCTAGAACATTTAATAGGATTCCTATCTTTGAAAATGATGATAGTAATGATTCTGATGATGACATTCAATTACCATACAATACAGTAGGAGATTATAAAAAACCCGTTGTTTTCCAAAAAAACAGAGACAAAGAAGTGTTAAAGGACATTCCTGAAGACAGTGTAAAACCAATTGTTGCCTCCCCTGAAAGCTCAGAAGAAACTTTTTATAGTAATATATTGGGTGGTCTTGAAGCTGGGTTGCGTTTCTTAATTCAACATCCATGTAACGTTATAAGACGACAATGTCAAGTTCATCAATTTGCAAAGTCATTACATCTCCAGCCATTTACTTTAATTCCCGTTATTTGCAGATCAGTCTCAAATGATGTAATGTTCTTGATTTATTTTAATAAAATAACGTCAAATTATTATTTTAGGGATTGATGTCTCTGTGGAAAGGATCAACTGGAAATATATACGTTTATGGAATGTCTTCTTTAGTTGAGATTATAGTTTCTGATGTTTTTAATTTACCTCATAAGATACTTTCAAATGACACGTCAAGGAGATATTGGAGACATATTGGAATGAAGGCAATTTCATTTGCACTTATTATGCCTTTTCACATCTCTTCGTTTATAGAGACCGTCCGTTCTCGAGCAGGACTCTCTCCAGGAGACTATAGATTTACAGAGGTATTAACTAATGGAATCGATAGATTAAAATATGATATATTAGGCCCTAAAGACAATTCTAGAAGATTTTCTATTTTTTATTTATCATTTCCAGGCACCATATATTATACAGCCCACTACATGATCACTCTAAAGTCGTATAATGTTATTCATGAGATGGTAACAAATTACATAATACGTAAAAAGCCATCAGAAAGAACATTGTTTCATAGATTTCTTCCAAAGACTATTGCATCACTTACCTCAATTATTGTAGCTGATGCACTATTATATCCATTCGAAACAGTTCTTCATCGTTTGTACATTCAAGGTACAAGAACACTGATTGATAATATGGATACAGGAGCTTCTGCTATTTCTATTTCCGCTAAGTATCTAGGTGTAAAAGATTGCATTCAACAAATGTGGGAGAAAGAACATAAATGGGTTTTTTTAAGCGTAAATTTCAGTGGTATTTTATATTTATATTTTTTTGTTTTTAGGGTATTGGTGCACTCATGCTTCAATCAATATTGCAACTATCTCTTTTGAAATGTACTCGTTATGCCCTAGAATATGGTACCAAGACATTGCATAAAACTTCAAATTCTGACACCATAATACACCGACCAAATGCATTGTCTGGAGGGCCAAGGCTATAAATGTTTATATTTCAAAGGAAACTGAGATATGATTTTTTGTATTAGTTACGATAGGTATATTCAACATTGAAGTTATCTTATTAGTTGTTTAAAATATTGTGGATTGTTTTAAGAACCATATTATTTTAATGTTTAATAGGTTTGTATTTTAATGTCATAGAAGTGTTTCCTACTTTTAAAACCCTTTTATTTTAAAAGCATTTTTCAATTATTATAAATTTATTTTCAAAGTTTAATTCTTTATTTATTGCAAACTCTCCAGTGTGAAACGATGTTCATTGAACACAATGACAATTATTACAACTGTGAAGTTAATTTTTGTCAATGATTAAACTATATTTAAAAAATAAGTTATCCAACATTATCTAGTAATAATTACAAGCTATATTTTTAATGTGGAAAATAATTGTAAATTGCTTTAATATTTTGAATTATAGAGGTACGACTTTACGCAATTGTTGCAAAAAAGAGTGTTGCCTCTGATACTAAATGTCAAGTGGAATGATTTTTAGATTTTACTAGCAAAATGAATATGAGAACTTTTCTAAAGTTGTATACAAAAATATGTTAAGATGATTACGTGAATTTTACTATAAAATAATCTTTGGACATTTATTTTCCTTTTTTTAACTATACTGGTAGTGATAAAAAAACCGAATAATAAAATAATTTGTGAAACATGTCAATTAGCTTAATTAAATAAAGGTAGATTATCAACGTTTATTTAAATGTTTGTGATTATTTGGAATCATTCATAAATGGCGTACATACAGTTGATTTATCAATAATTAATATATAACAGTCTTCCTGAAAATAATGTATATCAAGTAACAAAAAGAAACGAAGCAATTCTCTGAAGCTGGTATATCAATAGCTACATTTAGTGAAAAACTGGCAAAGACAATGATTTGCTGAAGTAAATGTTGCATAATGTAGTAGTATTTTTCGAAGGTTATTCTTGAATAAGAATTATAATTAGTTAATGTTTAGTGCCTGTAAACAACACTTCAACGGTGGCCCTACGGAAACGTAAAAGTATCATTTTTTACTTGTTACCATATATTTATTTTGATATTGTTCTGTATTTTATAATCTTGCTTAAACATCTCTAATTAAATTACAATAAAAGAAATATATACTAACCGCTTAAATTCTTGGTTATTTTCGTACTAGTTTTTTGATAAGTCAATTAGTAGTATGATTTTATTAAGTGATTGTATATCTAAATTCTAATCATGCTAAAAATTTTGCACAATGTATAAGTATTTTTAAGATCAATTTTCATTGTGTAATTTCATTTAATATAATTTACAATTCAACTTTAATACTTTACTTATGTTAGTAATCTGTATCTTATAACAACCACGTAAAAATTTAAAATAATTTATGCTTTTATAATGTATTTTAATGATGGTAATTTTTAGAAGAAAAAAAGATTAATTTTAACTAAATCACTTTTTAAATAATAAAATGTTTTCTAAATAAATACTATCATTAATTAATTCTTCTTTTTATCATTTTCAATCGAATATTCAATAATTTATCAAATTTTCACATTATATGTTCAAACATCAATATTTCTTTGGTTTCAAGAGAAAATAATAAAATATTTGTATCAGAGAACAAACACAATGCTGTAATATTATACTTGAGGTATTCATATTTTTAATATTAATAATACTAAAAATATTTATAAAGATTATACTAGTCGTATAAGTTGGATATCTAAGTGTTTAATTTTTATATGGAATTCGGATTCCACAAGCTAAGAAACATTAAAATTTTTATTAATAATTAAGAACTAAAAACATTTATATCTAGGAAATACCATAACAATAAAATAAATAAAATTATTTGTTTACTTATAAATCTTTGGCAATACTATGCAAAAAATGAACGCTTATTATGTATAATTTTTAATAACACATAATTTTTTTACAAGTTTAAGATTAAACAAAGTGCAAAAATTTTTTGCTGCCTTTATAAAAAAACGAAATACAATAATTTTTGGATGTAAAATGAATATTGATGCTATAACGAATAGAAGTATTATTTCTAAATTTGTGTTAATATGAAATATTATTTTTTTTCTAATCTCATTAGTCGTAATCTTTCGTAGTTCCTTTCAAGAGCTTCAGAAACTCTATGTCTCGCTTCCATACTCTGGAATCCTAATCCCACTCGAAGAAGTGAATCGTTTTCTTCAATATTCATCATTATATCCATTTCTATTTGATTTCCTAAAATAGAAGCTCTTTGATTTTCTGCATGAAATTCCGTCAAACTCTGTGTTTTTAGAGTAGCTTTAATTAATTTTGCCATTAATTCTGGTGTTATATAGTTTGATTCGATATTTAATACCTTTAGACTTGTAGAAGTTTCTAATAGTTCAATGAGACCACGTGCTTCAGAATCACTCATTGCTGTATTAGCCATTAATAATTTTGTAAGATAACTACTTTTAGTAGCCTTTTCAATTAGACATCTTAACCTTTCTTTCGAAATACTTTTCATATTGTTGATATTAACTTCTTTCATTGTAGGATCATTAGTTTCAAGTTTATTTATACATTCCTCAATGTTAGTTTGATTTTCAGGCTCGTCTTGTACAATTCTAGGTTCAAAACCTCTTATTACACTACCAAATGATGTCCCTGTTCCATCATCTTGTCCTTTTCCTTTTAAAGCATTATAATATTGTTCCTGGTTTAATACATTATGCATTCCTAGGATACCAGCTAAATCCACTAAATCTCTTTCTGGTGCTTTGTGTAAAGCTTCTGCTAAGTCGGTATCTTCCTCTTCACCATCCTCAGAATCTTCATCTAAATCAACTTCAATTGGCATTTCCATTCCTTTCGCTTTTTTCTCAATATTTGTTTCTGTTTTTTCTTTATTTTCTTCTGAAATTCCAATAATATTTATTCCACTTGAAGTTTTCGTCTCTTCCTCTACCTTATGTTCAAACACTTTTCCTCTTTTAATTCCAGGTACAAAAGGTACCACCTCTTCCCAATCCTTTTCCTTGGCTGCCTCTTCTTCCAGAAATTTTAATAATTTGTTACGATCAAAAGGTCCTGTTGGAGCTTTATTTGTTTGATCTCGACAACGTTGTGAAGGTGGGAGTAACGAATTCTATAAAAATTCCAACAATATTATTAATTACAGATATTAATTTACTTACGTCTGGATCAAAATCACAATTAAGATCCTCTAATTCCTCTGGTGACATATTTGATAAAATAGCTTCCAATTCTGCATCATCAAATCCATTCATATCGTGACCATATAGTCCAATTCCTGATTTAAGGCTTCCTTTCTTTTGAACTTTAGTAGAGTCATGAAGTTGATCTTTTGTCAAAAAACTAAAAGAAAAATTAGGGTATCCGAATACATTCATAATAAAAAAATACAAAAAAAATATTTTAATATTACAAACTTGTCAATTTAATTGTTTATTTTATGTCTAAAGTAGAATTCTTCGATTTATTTTTATTTACTATTACAAATATTACAGCAAATGGTAAAGTAGTTAAATGTAGAATACTTTGAAATGATCTGTACAATATTTATTTCTTCAAGAGGTCGGAAGTAAACATAATTTTATTGTTATTCTTTCATCATCTATTTATCATTAATCTATAGTTGGTACTATAGAAATATAACATTAATAAAATAATGTCGATACTATAATAATGAGAAGAAAAATACAATTGTAATTATTTAGTAAAGAATCTATTTATTACATTAAAGCAAACTTTATTCATTTTAAAAACTTTTCATTAAATAAGTATAGAGCTCATTGATAATAAAGTCTAAGAGAGTAAATCTATAAAGTCATATGTTTGGTTATATAATAAAGATAACAACATAAATATGTACTAAGTGATTTATAATGAAAACGTATAAAACAAACAAAAAATGACAATCAACGTTTGTAAAATTAATATTAAAAACTATTAAAAAAACTTACTCAGATGGTGACATTTTTTAAATTGGAAGTAATAAATTTAATCTTTTTCTCAAGATTAAATCAATCGCAAGATTACCAGCAAGCCAATAATAAAACTATAGTGTAAAGTTGCACTGTTCCAAAGCTCAAAAGTTGATAACTATACATAAAATATCTTGTTGATTGAGAATATTCTTAACGATGCCAGTCGTCTATCTCTGCTATTTGTAAAGAGGCTCTTTATAAAGATTATTTTTCTAAAATTATAGAGAAAATAAAATTTTAAAAAAGCAAAAATATTGATTTAAAATAATATTTAGTGGGTCAAATTTATTACCAATAAAATTATTTCACATGATTGAAAAATATTTATAATAAATTGGATGAAAAAAAGCGATATGTTGTTAAAATTATATATTTTTTCTAAGTAAGAAAAGTATAAATTGATATTATACCACACTATTCAGATATTGAATATATAAACTAAATACTGATATTATTTCCATGTCACACATGGTACAATTATTTAATTATTTCCATAAACAAGATAAAATACACAACTGAGCATTAAAAGTTAAAATTGACAACTTTCAAACAAATAGGAAAAAAATATAGAAAAAAAGATAAACATTTGATATGAAATTACCTATTAATTTTTATTAGAAAAATATCATACATACATAAATATTATTAAATTATTAATTCACCAGAAAATTCTTTAAATATAATATAACCATTTATATGATGGTTAAAATAAAATCATATTTAAATAACGTTTAATGTTACTTATATAAATTGGATGATTTAATAGCTAACCAAATATAACGTCACGCCCCATAGCTGGGAAATCAACAACTCCATCACCACCAATTAATTTTTCAGACTTGGTATTCATTGAAATTCCAAAAATATCTCCAGATCTCCATTCGTTTGGTATTTTCCATGTTGTTTCATACTCATTTCTAGAAGAAAAATAATAATAAGTAAATGTGATATTAGAGAAATATAATATTATAAAAAAATGAACAACAAAGTTTTAACAATCATTTTTATTTACCTTTCTTTTCCCTGTGTTGACATAACCGAGTTAATCGCAGGTCTGGTAGGATCAAGTGATGGTATTATAAATCTACTTCCAATTCCAGGAATTTCTTGTTCATTTGCTGTTATCCATCTTAATCTTGTATGTTTTCCCTTTGGTATAAAAAAAAGTGGAGGAATCTCATGCTCTTCTACTATTTGTTTTGTTTTTTTATCATATATATTTGGTTCATCACCAAACAATTTAGCAGCATACATACGTGGATAAGTTGTTATTTCATTTCCACGTGTATTAATATAACCTCTTTGCTCATTTGATATAACTAATGGTTTATCAAGTTTTTCTGCAAGATCAGTTCCTTCAAATAATGCAACTAAACCTGGATTATTTTTTAAATTTTCCAAAACACGACTTTGTTTATTTCTATATTGTGACAATTTAGAAGGTGATTTTCTGGTTTCATCAGAAATAGATGTAATTTTTTCACCATTACTTGAATTAACTTTTTCTTCTTCGATATCAATTTCGTGACTTTCATCTGATAACGGATTTTTTTTATTATTTTCTAAAAAATCATTGTCATTTGCAACTCCTATCATTAATGGTAACATTTTTCTTGGTCTTTTAGGTACTTTTCTTGGAATTGCAAAACCTGGTTGAGGATTAGGACTTACCAATGGCTTTATTGGTGACAACAAATCTTCAGGGTCGGCAAGTGCATAATTAATTTCATCTAATGTCATCATCGGGACTAATTCTTTTTTTAAATTTGTTGACAATTCAATTGGTGATTTTCTTACGCTTGTTGTTACACCACTCTCGTCATCTAAATCCATATCATTTAAACCAAGGACTAAAGCGGCTTTTGGATCAGATGCTATAAATTCTTTAATTGTATCTTCTACATTTGTGGCTCTTGGTTTTCTTATTCTTTTAAAAACATCATCGAAATTTTCCTTTTCTGTATACTTATCATTATTTTCAGACTTATTTTCTGACTTTTGTACAATTTCCATCTCCTCACTATCATCAATATAGTCGTCATTATTTGATGATGAAAGTTTTGTTTCACTTCGTCTTATAGTATTACCCATTTTTTCAGCAATAACAGGATTCATGGCAAATTGATTTGTTTGAAGTCTACCTAAACTTTTATCGAAACTTTCTCTTAAATATTTAACAAGCTCCGAGCCTATAGGTGGATCATTTGGATTAATTGGCATAGGATTTTGTTGCATCATTCTGGGCATAGGTCCACCTCCTGGCATTTGAAATGGATTTTTCCCAGCAATCATATTTGCAACAAGACCAGGTAGTATTTGCTTTTGAAATTTTTCAAAAACAGCCTTAGCTATTTGCTCTGTTGGATCGTTATTTTCAATTTCTCTTTGAGTTTTTAAAGCTTGTTCAATTCCTTTTAAAGAACTTCCAATAGGAATTCCATTTTCATGTAACATGTCAATAAATTTATTACCTGTTTTTGGTTGCATTTTTGCTTGCTCGGCTTGTTCGAAAACAGCATCAGATGCTAACTGTTCAATAGGAATTTTTTTATACTTCTCATACTAAAAAATTATAAAAGTATTACAAATAAACAACTATCAGATAATCAATTTTTAATAACATAATTTAGTATTTGTAATTAATAAAATAGTCAATATTTTAAAAATTATAGTTATATAAAGAAGTTTTGATAAATAAAATTATATATAATATTCTCACAAAAGTTTTTAATTTCATGTATTTGTGTAAAGATCTTTAATGAATCATTTAATAACATCCTATTTACAAAAGAAAAAAGAAGTCAATTTTCTATATTGAAACAATCAAATGGATCACCGGACCCTGATCTCTTATGCCTTTCATAAATTATAGTGAGATGTTTTTTGATGATTTTATAATCAGGCATATCATTAAATTGTAAAGATCTTATATATTTATAGATATGCAAAAATTCCAGTGGTAAAAAAGCAAGCATTTTGTTTTCAAAACGAATTTGAAAATATCCACATAAAGAAGAGGGTAAATTACGCCATGGTAAGGTACCTTTGTAAAATTCCACTAACATATAAAAAAAACTAAATAAGTCATCTCTAAAACTTCTAGTATATCCATGATTATGATAAGGAGAAGCATAAATGCGAGTTCCAGAAAATTTTTTTGTTCTAACTTCTGATTTAAAGGCATACTCATCTTTATTTCTATCAATAATTACCAAACTTTCTGATAATCCAAAATCAAAAAGGTATATATTCTTCATATTTTCACCAACACCAGTTGCAAAATTGTGACCTTTTATATCATTATGGAGAAAAAACTTTTGATGAAGATATTCAATAGCACTAAGACATTGTAATCCAAGAGCTGCTGTAGTGTATAAATCAAATGAACTGTTATTCTGTTTCTTTCTTATTTCATTTAATGTGTTCCCCAGCATTGTCATTACAATTATTGTTCTACCAAACAATTTTCCGAAAACATAAGTTTTGCAAAAATAAGGGCTTTCTTTTAAATTGTTAAGAACAAAAATTTCATGCTCAATATCGTAAAGATGATTCCTTTTTGATGACACTTTCATTGCATAATATTCCTGATCACTCGTATCTTTCATATGGCAAACTTTATAAACTACACCAAATCCTCCTTTTCCAAGTTTGTCAACAACAAATAATTTTGGTGCTATTTCTTTTCCGCTAATAAATATTTCATCATCAGATGGTAAAGTACTTGTTCCAGTACTAGAAGAGAAAGAACTTTCTTCTAAAAATGACTCTTCTGTTTTGTCAATGTATAAAGAGTCAGATTCACCGGAACTAACAAAAAAATTATCATCGGTTGAATAATGCTCAGAAACACTTGAAGAACAATTTCCATTTGTAGTATCATCCTCACTACATTTTTTATTATCGCATTTCGTTGATTTAATAATTCTCCGTACAGCATTTGGAATTTTCAACCAATTAACCATTATCAATTTTGTTAGGATATTAATGGTTAATTTAAAAAGATAAATTACTTTGAAAATGCTTACTAATTCCTTTTTTGATTTCTTTTATTCAAATATTGATCATTACGAGACACATATTAAAATTTTATGTAATTTCATTAATTTTGAATATTTCCAATTTTTTATAATGTCATCATTAAAGGTTAAGATAGATAAACAAATATATTTAGATTATAATTCTACAACCACTTTTCAACTATGTCAGAAATATCCATTAAAGTAAAATTCAAAATATGAAGAAATCTCAGTATGTTTATCTTTATATTATAATTTAAAAAATTGTTGAATATAGCCAAAAAATGTATTTTATATAATTGGTATCAAAATTAATAGAGTATATTATATAATAGAATAGATAGTGAAAAAAATACTGTTGCAAACAATGTTGAACACTCTCGTATTAAACTAACTATTGATGACAATATAGTATTGGTTTCAACAGTATTATCAAAAAATGAGGCAAGTATTGTTCAATCAAACTAAGAAGTTAAAGATTTGTAGAAAATAAAGGAGAAGATATTTTGAGCAAAAATATTAATTAATATAGTTGCTTCACAAATAATTGAAATATTTAAAATTATTATCAAGAAGTTTAAGTTAATTACATAATTTATGTATCAAAAAGAAGTGCTTTAACCAACAGATATTTCTTACAAATGAAAATAAATACACAGGCATGAGATGTCAATCGAAAAATGGATTAACGATTGGAAACAGAAAATGCTAATTTACAAGCTAAATTTAGAAAAGATGTCTAGAAATGATGAAAAAAATAAGTTTAATAGTTGCATTTATATAAGTAACAGCAATATTTCAAAATAGAATAGTGAGATTTTGTTTCATACGTTAAAATACTTAACACCTCTGTCTTATGCTTTGAAACATTAGATGTATCATTAACAGAATAATTGAAGAGAATGCACGAAATTTGTAGAAAGTGTAAGTTCAGTATGATATTCAGAAAATACCGATTCATGTGTTATCAAAGCAGGTAGGTAAAGTGAAAGAAAATTATCTTTCTTGTATACATTTTAGTTTTGACGTGGAAACAATTTTTGATATTTTAGTATTGAACATTAAAAAATACCTACCTGTTCTGGTTTAACTTTTTTTAAAACATCTAGCTGTGTTTGAAAAGCATTTTTAGCCATTTCCATTTGCCCTTTTTTAATTAAAGCATCTAAAAATGTTACCCCAATTTCTTCCAAAGCATATTGACTTGGTAATAATTTTTTCACTTTATCATCATCAAGAGCTATTGAATTTAAAGAAATTTGAGATAATTCTTTGCCTATTACTGAATCAGAAGGTGGTCTTGCACTTGTTTTAATAATTAAAATGAATATAAGTACTATTTTTGTTAATATAATATAATTTTTCATAATACAAAAATAAATTTCTATATAATTAAAAGATATAGTAACGAAATAACACTTACATTATTAAAATATATATTAAGTAATGGCCTGAATAAAAGTGCTAACCACACCTGGTAACCCAATTAAATTTCAACAATGTTCCCTTTTATTGTAATTAAAATATGAAAGTGTAATTATGTAATGAATGTTAAATTTAAATGATACAATATTCGTATAGCTCATCTTGAAACATTATGAACTGTGCATAATAGAATATCTCTGAATTTACTTTTATTTTATAATTATGCATTAAAAATATAAGAATAGGATAATAAAAATTAGAAGGAAGAGATAATTTCTTTCAAAATCTGGTTATAAAATTAACCTAATGAAAATAGTTTATTTTAAATGTTATTAATAAATATTGTAGAAGATTTAACATATGCTACATCACACATCATTTATTCTATTGAAGAGATATGTAAAATCATATATTAATTAAATAAATGTTTATATTTTAAATGTAGATTGACCTTTTGGATAGAGTTACTACAAAAAAGTTATTTTTTTTTATATTATTTAATTATTTAAATAGTTTAATATTATGGTTTTTATAAAATATTAGAATATTTTGATATAAAAAATTGGATGAAAATAGTAATACAAAAATTTTTAAATTAAATATATTTTAAACATTGCTGGAGACATACATCAAAAAATCATATTTTAAGATATTTTTAATGAATAAAAGAAATTAAGAACTTTTCTCGTTATTATTATAAAAAAACAACTAGCAATGATTTATTACTCATCATCATGTAATTTTTAATGTTTTAACTATGTTTTTTAAAAGATTTTACTAAAGTGTATCCTAAAATTAAAGGATACAATTAAAATCAACCTCAGTTTTATACTTAAGTAATTTAAATATTTTTTTATAACGTTTAATATCCAACAATAATAATTAGCTGATAATTAAATTATAGTACAATAATATTTATTAAATTAATATATTTAGGTATAAATAAGTAAGCAAACAAGTTTATATTTAAATCTGAAATTGAAATATTTACTAAACAAATAAGTTGTTCGTAGACTTTTTTACAATATATATTTATTAAAAATACAACAAAATATTGTTTAATTATTTGACATTATATAGGAATATTTTATCACAAAATAAACATATTCTTAAACAAATAGTTTGTAATTATTGTCCATTCGTTGTGTTGGATAATATTATATTTATTAATTAAATAAAATAAACTAATCTCCTGTTTCATTTCTTTGAAATAAAATGTGATATTGTAAAAATTTTATTGAAAATATTGATATAGATGTATATATTTTTTAAATAAATAGAAGGTTCCTATTTAAAATATCGATGATTAGAGATGTATTTTTTTGTAGAAATAATAACCGGTCTTGAGATAAAATGTTTTTGAAGACTTTTTTATTTATTTTTGATCATGAACAAATGGATGAAAAATATTAAGATTGATAAGTTATTATTTTCAATATATATAAAATGTCAAATTTTCAAATTTACAATATAATCAGCTAAGTTTACTAATGACCATGACGAAAAATTAATGTCAAAGTAATTTACTTGACCTGTGCATTTAACTATTAATTATTTAAAAAGATCTATTAATATAAATAACAACATTTCTTCTTTATACTAAAAATCCCAATAATAAAAAAAATTATTTTTACGCTTCTATTTTTTATGTTTGTTTTTTATTTCAAAAATATTTTAAAAACGTTAATTCTTTGTTTTAATACTTAGAACATTTTATTCATTTAATTAAAATTTAATAATTACTTACAATTAAATATTTGAAAATTATACAACATCTTTTCGACCTTTTTTCTTCTAGTTTTTGCATTTATTAGTATGAATAATATTATAACTTTTAATTTTCTTGTCATTTGATATAATCATAATTTTCACTTAGCCAGTGACCAGACAATTATGTGTCATCACATATTCAACTTTACTACACGTTTCATATAACTTTTACGAAATGTCTTAAAATTATAGTTGCCTCAAAAAAAACTAGTTGATCCTGAGATAAATAGTATTTGTACCAAAGAAATTATTTATTGTTTCAAATACAAACTATACTTTGTGATGTAATATCATTTTCATTATAAATTTTAAGTGTTAGCTATTTTATTGTTATATATGAAAATATCTTTAGAATAAATCTTATTTTTTCATAGGAAATAATTGATATTAAATTATTTATAATTATTATATAAATTTTTTCCTTTATTATTTGTTTGAATTTTTAT
Source organism: Strongyloides papillosus (assembly GCA_005656395.1). Classification (NCBI taxonomy): domain Eukaryota; kingdom Metazoa; phylum Nematoda; class Chromadorea; order Rhabditida; family Strongyloididae; genus Strongyloides; species Strongyloides papillosus. Next base: position 1,071,347 of record SRSI01000010.1, on the reverse strand, counting down.
TTTAGCATTAAACATATTTCAAAACATAGCTAACTACTAGGAAACGTTAAATATATATTTACATTTTTATTACCAGATTAAACTAAATTAAATATCCATTATCATATTTATTAAAATTTTTTGAATTTTAGAGAAAATGTTTTTATTAATTTCGCTTCCTATTTTTTTATAGCAATACTCAAGGTTTCTGTTAAAACTAACTTTATTTAATCAGGTTTCATTGTCATTTTTAAATATTTATTTAGGTGTCTATTATAGTAGTCAAAAATTTTATAGGAAAATGTATATTTGTCATTTGTTTAAAATATTAAAGTAGGAAATATTGTTGTTTGCTTATTTTTGTCTAATGTTTTCAAACTATTTATTTTTCGACTTTTATAAATTTATTATATGTTATTTAAATTAAATAAAAAAATTGATTACTTGCTTGGCATTTTAGTTTGTCACTTATGTTATCTAATATTTTTGATTTATAATATTTTAATGTTTTTAAAATTTTTATGATTAAATAAAAAATGGGTAATTAAAAAAGTAACATATAATTAAATATCATTGTTAGTATAATTTTGTTTATGTTTTAGAAAGATTTAAAATTTATTTAAAAACTTTTTATATGATAGACTAATTTATCATTGTAATTCATTTTATTTCTCATAACAATAGAATGGCAATTTATCTTTTGATAGATGAATTTATATATTGTAATGAAACGTCAAAAGTAAAGTAAAGTAATTTAAAAATTATATTAAAGTTTGTTTTGACGGATAATATTTTAAATATTAGTAACTCACTAGATCATAGACTAACAATACACTTTATTATTTTTATCATATTATAAAATATTTTTTCTTTATCATTAATACATTATAATTTGTTATTTAATATTATTATAATTTACACTATTCTTATAAAATTATTTTCTTTTATTGCACTTTGAAAAAAATCTTCATTGTGTTTTTTTAACTTCAATGTTTTCAAATTTTAAAAAATAATATACCTATATTTTTATTATTTATATAAATTATTGAAAAAATGTATAACATAATTAGTTAAAATCGACAATTGACAAATATATTTTGATGATCAAAGGGCAATTTTTATATAAAAATGATATAACACTTTTATTTGCATAAAAAGACAAAATATCAACATTTTGCTAATTAAAATCTTTATAACACAAAATTGTAATATACTTTCATTAAAATATATTTGTTGGTACGATCAATCATTTTAAAAAGATCAAATAAATTTCCGGTGTAGGAAGTAAACATAAAAAATTAAAAACATATTTTTATTTTTCTGACAGTCTATACCTATGCGTGTTTGGTATTTAAATTAATGTTTCGAATGGTAGAATATGTCACTATTATATAATGGTGTGAAATTTTGCTATAATATTTATTTTAATTGAAATATTTTTAAACTCATTTTCAAAACAGAGTGTTAACAATTTGAATAACATTTAAATGCTTAAAAAGGATACATTTTTTATAATACTTTAGTTTAAACAAATATTTTACCATTTTTCAAATGTTTAACTTTTTTATTTTATAATCTAATACTTTTTTAAGATTTAAATTTAAGCAGCATTGAGACTCAATGATAATGTTTTTGATTGTATATTTTACAATATAAATTATAAATTTTCTTTTATTTTAAAAATAATTAGCTTGGTTAATTATCAAAATTCTAGTGTACAGAAATGTTTGTATATATCTATTATTAGAATAATATGAATATTTTTAAATTTGTTATAATACACTACAGAAATACTAATATTTTAAGAAATTTTTTTATCTAAAATATCTTAGGTTATAAAGTAATAATTGAAAAGTATATCTGTTAATTATAAATAATGGCCAATGGTTAAAAATGACTAGTATTAATTTAAGCTTCAAGATAATCATTTCTTAGTTACGCTTTTTCAAATATTTAAAAATCAAAAATATATAACTAATTCTTGTTTTTCTATCAAAGTTTTAAAAATGTGCGTAATACTATACTAGCATTTATTTAATTATTAAGCAAGAAATCTAGATTTTTAAGTAATGTATTTCAAATTCTAACACTTGTCATATCCATAATTATTAAATTATTATTATACGACGCGATTCTATATACTTTGACAGTTAATTATTAAAAGATCATGATGACGCATTAGTTAATTTGATCTAATCAATTTTATGAATTTGTTAATTAAATGACAATAATTTGAAACGGAAGCTATATTAAAACTGAATGGTCCTCTTTAAAATCCGGATTAATAACTTATATTAGAATAAAAATAATTATTGTAATATTAATTGAAAATATATATTATTTAATTGATACATGTTATGATAATATTTACATTAACTTCTATTATTCCTAAATTAAACATTAAAATTGTTATAGTTACACATATTTATATTTAAAAACATATTAGTCTTTTGATGTTGAATGTTCGTTCCTTTAATATCGAAATGTTTTTTAAAAATATTAAAGAATTAGAAAGTATATCATATTGTCTTGGAATTAATACGGGAATATTCTGGCAATGTAGAAGTAATATTAAAAATGGCATTATATTAAGAGATGATACTTAAAGTATGTAAGACGCCGACTTGTCTATTTTTCTATTTTATAATTATACATAACTGCGCAATGTATATTTTTTATTTTTACCTTTTCTTTATTGTTAAATTAGCATTGATATATATAAATAAATAAAGGATTTCCTCTTTATTACTTATCAATATATAATAAATTTTTCGAAGAAGGAATTGATTTTATTATTATTTAAATAAAGAAATGAAACATTTTTGAGGCGAAACTTCTTCTTCTTCTTCTTAAACTCATACAATCCACTCAATACTTTATCAATTTGTTTTATAACAATGTAAAATATAGGAGATGCTTAATTTTACATTTCTGAATGTTTTATTAATTTTTTAACGACATCGAGACAACATGGCGAGTTCTTACTGGTATCTAATTTTAAGACTACTCTCAAATAAACTATTTTTTTGTTTGTTAACCCATATATTAAGAAAAATACAATTTTACTTGTTAAGATGGTGACGAAGGCGATCTAATTCTTAGCATATTCTTTATTTTAAACGGTAGATATTTAATTTTAAGGGGATATATGTATAATTTCAAAGTGTAAGTTAGAAAATTGATGTCATTAAAATATTATCATCATTTTGTTCTACTCGCTTTTTATTTCTTATTTAATGCTATATTTACCTTATTTGAGCTATTTATCATAAATAATTTTTAATAGTAATAATAAAATTTAAACAATTACTTTATTGCTTCAAATTATTTAAACTATTTACTATTTTTAAAAATCAAATGACTAATATTTTAATATATAAATTAATTTTTTTAGTCTTTGTGTATAATTTTTTTAAAACATATAAAATCCGTTTAATTAGAAGTGTAATTATTAAAGTAGTGTTATTATATTTTATATAAAATAACGTTAAATTTTTATAATCTTTTTATCAAAAATATTGTTAAATTTATTTTTAACGTCATACTATCTAGAAAAAAAGTTGTAAATGTTTTTACTATGTTCTAAATTTATTTTATTTTAAAGTAAAATGCACTTAATAATTACTAAAGTTAGCATTTTGTTAATTTTCAATAATGTTCTTAATTTAAACGATTTTCAGTTAATATATGCATACTTATTTTTGCTTTTCTAATGGTATTTGTTTCTAATAAATCAGAAAGCATTTCTGTTAATTTTTTAAATCTTCATTATAACTTATCAATTTTCACATATATCACATCCAAAAATATTTAGAACGATTGACATGTTTTTATTTCTAAATTTTACTTTGGCAAAATAATGATTAACTATTATTAAATAATTTTCAATCACAAATTAATTTATATATTTGTTGTAATACTCAAGTATATATCATATGATTTTAGATATATAAAGGGCATATCATACTATAATCATCTAATTATATATTTATGCCTAATAATTCCTATTTGTTAAATAATCTTAAAACATTAATTTGTTTCTTTATACATAATTTTAATGAGTTTATATAAAAAAATCATTAAAGTTAAAATGAGTTTATATTACTTAATGAAAAACAATTAAAGTAATATAAAATAATACTTGCACATATATAATATTCTATAATTTTCTATTAGTTATAATTGTGGTTTAGGGTTTCCATCAAAAAACGATAATTTAAAATTAAATATTTCTCAGCATTAAGATAATGCTATATTGCTTTTTTTGAAATGATTAGTTTTTAAATAAAATGTAGTCTAAATATTATTTCTGATATAAAATGTTTGTTTGTCTAATTTTTAAATAGAGATAATCTTTTTGATTAATAATTATTGCATCTTGATAAAATATAAAAATTATTTTGAATAAGGTTTTATCTTTCACTGTTTTAATCATTAATGTTTAATTATTTTAAAAAATTTTTACTTATAAACAATTAAAAATTTATTTTATTAAAATATGTATTTAAATAAATATAAGAAAATACATAATTTTTTAAAGCATATATCTATACCAAAAAGAAATTTTATGAAAAAGAAATATAATTAAATTATTATACTCGTTATTTGTTTTCTCCATATAACAATACATACACTCTTTCATTATTGCACTTTAAACAACAAACCCTTAATCATTAGAGAATAACACCAATGACAGATTATGTAATTTTTTTTATTCAATGGCACGGATATAGTTAGTGATCAAACATTATATATAACTAATTCCACAGTTAGTATAATAAAATGTCTTATGCTTTTTTTTCTTAATAAGTATAAGGAATGATAGAAACAATATTCTTTAGGAAGAAAATAATATATAGGCAGACAAAAATATTTTATACTATCTAAAACCTTTAAATATATATGAATATCCTTTGTTAAAAATTTATTATTCTATATTATTTTCTATATATTTTAATTTTTATTAAACTGATACTTTATAATATACATAAGATTATTCTGATTCTTTTTCTTAAATGATATTTCAATATTCTTATCTCTGATGAACTTTGTCATATTTTATTGACATTACTGTTTAACATGGAAGTGGTTATACAACAGTATTTTTGAATATATTCTTAGAATTTTGATAATAACTTTATTAGTCCATAACTTGTTGGTTTAGAAAATATATGTTTGCTTATCTTATTAATTACATATTCCTATTCCATTTGATCATTATTTATATAAAAGTTTATAGAAAAAACGTGAAATAAAATATTTTAATTCATATACTAAATAACAATATTTTTCAAATTATTTCAAATTTTATCACCCCACCTCAAAATTCTTATACTGTTTCAAGAAATATATAACGAATTTATACGTTGCTACTAATATTTTCGATTTATAAAATACATACTTGGTATTTTTTATTGAATATATATACTAAAATTGTTTGACAATATATTCTTAGATAAATATATATATTCTTCTAATGTTTGAAGATTAAAAAATAACATTAAATAATAGGCTTTATCTAGATATTAAATTGTATAAATTTTTATGCCATTCAAAAAATCCTTTTTATGTATAATGCTTTTTGAGGTTTTATTAACAGATAAATAGTTAATTAATGATTTTAATGTAATTTATTTTACATATGAATTAACGTTTATAAATGAATAGGCAATATTTTAAAAATATTATAATTAAGATAGATTTGGCGTCATCATAGCGTATTAACAATTTATTTAGCTTTAAAATTTTGAAACCCCATTACATATTATTTTTTGCATCTTATTTTATGTGTTTTATAAGTCAAAATAAATTGTTTTTAACTTAAAAATATATATCAAAAACCAAAATGTCATTTGTGGTGTTTGGTATTTGGTAGAGAACTTTCTTTTCAATATAAATAATGCAATATTTATTATTATCTTTATATCAGTTACTTATTTTAAATTTTTTGATAACACCACAGTAAACAACAAACATTTATCATACCAATATATGCTTTATTATGGTGTTATAATGTTTACATAAATATTAAAAATATATAAAAAATATTTATGATAAAGAGGATTAACTTTTAAATATCATGTTAATTATTTTCTTTATAATTTACAATTAGTATAAAGATGCCTCCCGTAAATTATTTTGATTAAAATTTAAAATTAGTAGAAAGGGACAGGCATGTATTCTAATAAACTTTTCTTATTTACTTATTATAAATAATTTTTCATTCACATTTGGTACTTTAATAATAACAACAAAAATCTTCTTTTATTGTTGTTGATAATAAAGCAACAATATAACTCTACATTTAACGATTCTTCTTATAATTAACAAATGTTAATCTTTTATGTCTGATTTTGGATGAAACATAAATAAATTTGTTAAATGCAATAATAATCCAATTTTATTTTAATTACCTATAAAAGATACATATTGTGCATACAATATTATAGTATCTTATTGTTAATAATTTACACTTTCTTAATTAAAAAAAATAAAAAAAAAATAGACTTTTTAAAGCCATTAAGTAATCATTATAACGTAACATTACGTTCCTTAACAGGAACTATTAAAAATTTTAAAAATATTATGTAAATAATATCTTAATGATAAGAAATATAAATCCAAAGTGCACATTTTTTTTATTTATCACTAATATTTTATATTGAAACGCATATTGTTTACTTTTCATAAATTTTTTGATTATACAGCACAATAATTTTCCCAATCATTTAATCACTTTGATAAGACCAAAAAATATTTATCAGTGTTGTTTTCATTTTTTATCTCAAATTAATATACTGATAATGAAAATCTATACTGTTCTTATCTTACTTTTTACTTCTTACAATTTTTATATCAATGTTTATAGTTTGTTATTAAGATAATTGTAAAAATATATAAAATAATTATAGAATATTTTGTTTTAATCTAAAAATACACATTTATTAATGTTGTTTTATAATGGTACATTTTCCTATTTAATTTTCTTAATTTACAATTCTTGATCCTTGCTCGTTGTTTTCTTTAAAACCCTTAAAAATTAACTATGTTTATTTTATATCAAGCTTTTGATATAGCTACATATTTATTCTTTATCAATATAACCACTGATTGTGTTGATTTTTTTTAAAATCATTTTTTGTGTTTTATATTTTCGTTATATGTTTTTCACGTTAGTAAATAATTCTTAAACAACTGAATCTCATATGGATATATTTATTTACTTTAATTTCTATCATTTTCAACTAGTATCATACATAAACAATATGAAACAGTTAAACTAAAAAAAGGCGGTATCATTTTGGCATGTTTGATTTTTAACCGTTAAAAGTTGTCTTTAAAGTATTATATATATAAATTATTTGTACATTTTATATATAAGTTAATCAACTGAAAAGCTACTGATATCAGCTTCTTTTTTATTTTTTATTTTTCATGGGGAAATATTGTATATTTTTTCATATACATTGACGAGAACAAACTAAAGATTTGTCGATCATTACTAAATTTTGATTTTACTTTACATTGTAATAGATTCTAAAAGTGTACCTTTAAATCATTCATCTTAAATTTTTTTTTTCAATTTTAAAAAAAATTATATGTACAAACGAATTGTAACTATAGCTACAAGAAACCACATTAAAAATGTTAATATTTTTTATTTTTCAAATCACTATGGTTTTTGGTGTTTGAGGGGATAATAAAATTGTAATATATAAATATTTATAAATAAAAAATAAATTTATTTTTCTTTTTTTTGATAAATTTCTTCGGTCTCAAATAATATATATTTAAATTATAAATTAAGTAAAATTTTAACTTAAATTTAGGGTTAAATTATATTATTTTCATAAAAATTTTTCTTTATAATATTTACCGTTTGTATACTGATATATTTCTATTTTGATTTTTCTAATATAACTATACTTTAGTTTTTATAATAGATATCCGGTGAAAGCTAAACTATATATATAATTACACCATGTTTGCCTTACAAACTTTTTGTCCTAAAATTGCGACAGAAAATAATATTAATATATATGAAGAAAAAAACACTAATATTAATAATAATTCAATTAATTTATCACAAAATAACACTTTGTGTTTTGAGCATACTTGGTCTGTTCTCATTGCCAGAAGGTAAATTTATTTTAAACTTATGTAATTTTTCAATTCATAAATAATATTATAGGAAATTGTCTCCAACAGAATCAGTAATTTTAAATGTTTCAAAACCTTTTTGCATTTCTTACAATGCTATTCAATTTCAATGGTGTTTAAAAATCCTTGAAGAAGTAGATTTTTGTGCAGAAAACAGTGATTATGGGTCTTATGAGTCAAATGCAATTGATGGGTTTAGTGATAAAAAAGTAAATGTATTTCTTTATTATAAATCAGGTCCAAAAAAAAATATAAAATTAGTTTCAGCAAAGTATGTTTCCCAATAAATTTATAACACTTTTTTTTAGTATCTGTGTCAAAAAGTCAAACGGTGAAAAACTATTTCCAAAATTTCATATAAAAGAAACTGAATATATAATAGGTTCTGGTTGGACTGCCGATATGAAAATATTTCAAAGAGATTTTTCAGAGTATATTAGTGCTAATGTTGGCAACTATGTTCATCTTTCTGTACAAATGGAAATTAGTTCAGATTATTTCATTTATCAAGGATATCTACCAAAACTAAGCTATGATGATAAGGAACTTGAAAATATTTGCACAAAAGTAGTAGAAAATGTTTATGATCAATCTTTATTACCATCTACTGAAGATTCTCCTATTTCATATTTAACAATAGACGCATTAGCAATTCACAAAGAACTCTTCAAAAAAGGATGTATTGAATTTGAAAAAATTTGGAAAAAATTGTACATTGATAGAGAATTTGATGATAATTTAGTTAATAGTGCTATGGCACATACTTATTTTAAATTAAAAATTCTTCCACACCTATCTTATTTTGAAGATTATGGAGAGTTTCTAGATAATTGTAAATACGTACGATTTATACCATTTCTAAAGGAGTTTGAACGTTATGCTTGTGATAGTTTATTAAATACAACAAACGACCTAGATTTAATCACCCGTTTACTTGTAATTTCGGAAAGATTTGAAATGCCAGTACTTAAAATGGTTTCATTAGGTATGTATATTGATGTAATATCACAAACAAGAAAAACATTTAAAGAATTGCAAGATAGTTCTGATAACCTTCTAGAAATTAAAGATGATCTTAAACAAATTGCCAATCAAATACATTGCCTAAGTGATAATGAAGAATCATCTGGGGAAGAAGATAATTCACAACTCATAGCAGAACGTGTTATGCAACAAATTACAAAATTATCATTGAGTGTTCAGAAAGTTTCAATGTCACCAAAAATGAAATCAAATCCTTCTACACCATCTTCATCACCAATACCATTAGCTTTTGCTTATCCACAATCAAGAAGGAATTCTTTAAAAAATTCAAGAGATAAACGTGGTTCAACCACTTCAATTTTATCTTGTCCTGCTGTACCACTTCGTTCTATACTTAACTCATCCTCATCTGACTCAACCTCATCAACAGATTTGTCAAAAGGTTCATCATATACTCCTATGTATAATCAAGATTTTCGTAGGCGTTCAATAACCTTTAATACAATAAAAAATAAAAATGTTAAACCCTCAGAAAATAATATTTCTAAAGAAAAAATTGAACATAAAAAGAATGATCTATTTAAATTCGGCAAACTTACAGAAATTGAATCGACTACATCATTGTCATAATTTTTACGCTTTGATTGGTATAATAGTTTACGATATTCGAATAATTTTATCAATAACATTTAATTTAGAATTTCATAACAATATTATAACTTATAATTATGAATATTAATCTATCTTAATACTTATATTCATTTTATTCAAAAATTATTTAAAATCCCTTGGCAATTTTTAGATTACTTCCTAAATTTATAGTTTTACGGGTAGCAAAGGCATTTTTAAAATTTTGGACAGACAATCACTACCTAGCACCCGAACTTGTTAAGTATATATATTTAAAGTTTTATATAATTTTTAGTTAAACTAATTTTACAAAATATTTTTATATTTATTAATTATACCGACAAGTTACTTTGTTATATATATATAATAAAGTGTCTTAATTGAGACAAATTTTGTCTTGAATCTTTTTACTATCACACACAATCTTAGTTTTTACAATTTATCACATTTTATACATTTTATTATTATTGTCAAATTTGTATTAAAAATTATATTAAAAGCTTTTTTTCTTATATTATAATGAAATGGATGGAAAATGATCGTCGTATATTTTATTTGATTTCCAAAGTTATTTTGTGCAATATTTTTTAGAATTATACATAAATTGAGTTAGTTATTTTTTAATAAACCAGTTATAAAAAAACTAACAATATTTTAAAAAGGTATTTTATAAAGTTTAAATACAATACAATAGAAATATTCACATTTCACTTTATGTAATAATATCTTTATAAAAAAAATTCAAAAGTTAGTACGATTGATTAATAAGTTTATAAAAAATGAAATTAACAAATATTTATAAAAAGCAAAGTATAAAAAGGATTTAAAAAGTCAGGGAAACTACATACATAATTCAATTGAAAAAAAAACCATACAATTTGTTAATGCATAAAGTAGACAATCCTTAATTATCGAAGAAACGTTTTCTTTCAAATTGGTTTATTTTAAAACTTCTCTCCTTCGAGCATATTTTGTTATGTTTATGGAAAGATAAAATCAAATGATTTTCTATGAAAAGTCAGCATTAAAATACTCAAGACTGGATTTTTATATATAGATATCAAAATACACAAAAACTTCTCATTTATTGTATATTGTTACATTTATTAGAATTAAAAGGCTTTTTAAGAAGTTTACTCGTATACTCTTCTTTTTCATTTTATCGTATTAATATAATTGGAAGTATGATAAAAAAGTTTTATGCCACCAAACAGAAAAAGTTTTACCTTTAATTATTTTTAAACAATTTTTTAGTATGGTATCCTTTGGAATAATTGTGAATTTTGTATTTTCAAAATTATTAAGAGATATTAAAGACACATTTAAACAATATAGATTCTCTTGACTGTATTCTATCTCAAAGTATTGAAAAAAAATTAACCTTTGGCCTTACGACATTCAAATGTACTCTTCCGTAAACTTGCAAAAGTTATAGATCTGGAGAAGTGTTTTATTTAGTTGGTGTCGTTTTAAGAGACTCTAATTTATTGTCGTTTTTATCTCGGTTTTAGTTTGGTTTCCATTTACTTAATGTTGTTATGTAGTAATTTTACCGATTTATTAAATGAGCTTCTAGTATTTTTCTATTCAATTTCCGAATTATTGAATAACAGATGCACATTTGACTATTTTGTTAAATTTAATTCCCAAAAATATTTTCTTATTCCTATCTATTATTTTTTTTAATTGTACTTTAATAAAGTATTGACAGGTATATTTTAGTTAAACCTTTTGTGAAATTTACAAAAATGTCTTTAATTGTTTAAACGTGTAAAGCAATATATGTCTAATACAAACGGTATTCCAAAGATTTATAGTTTGTACTTTGCAACAACTTTTTAAATTATTATTATTAAATTTAGAGGCATAAAAGTAGGTTATTTTGGTTAGTTATAACTTAAAAAATCATAGGCTATCGGTTAAGATACGTTCTGTTGTGATTTTAATTCTATCATTTTCTTATATCTTGAGTTGTGTAGATTTTTATAGTCAATTTTTTTAATCGACATACATATTTCTTTAAAAAATTCTAGAATAAAGATAGCTTGTTTTTCGTAAACTTTCAAATTAGATATCTATCCAATATTTAAACTTTTTCTCGATGGAATTTATTTATTTCATACTTAAATGGTTTAACTTGTACATTGCCAATACACATAACGTTTGTCTTATGTGATTAATTTGGTAGATTTTTTATTTAATATTAAGCGAAAAACTTGTTTAAAAATCTTTGTTAACATATGTATTCGTGATTTATTTTTTATATTCGAATAGTAAATGATGTAATTAATTTCTCCTGATTGAATGTATAAATTCGTTTATATTTTTAAATTTATCATTTTCCAGATCTTAAATGAACAATAAAAATGAGACAAAAATTGAGCTCAAAATTGCCCTTAAAGAAAAGTTTAATGCAAAAGATATTCAAGATACACTAGATTTTACTTTAATTGATGAAGGAAAAGAGAAATTTAAAATATGTAGATTGAATGATTATGTAGTTAAAAAAGATCCTTTACTTGGATCACAAATGTCTGTTCTACTATCACTTTCATCTGAATTAGCTTCTAAAGAGTTCTTAAGTTTTTTAAACGCACTCAAAGATATGTTGAAACCAATGGGCCATCATTTTTTTGTTGGAATTGGAAGATTTCCAAAGAATCATGTGGATTTCGAGTAAGTTAACTACATTTTTTACTATTTTTACTATTAATTTTTAAAGATTGACAAGCAAAGCTGTTCGCGTTTATAAAATGGGATGGGGAAATTACTATTATCCCGATACTTTTATTGACCACTATTACGTGAAGGAATCATGGTCAAATACTTATACTAGGGAAAACAAGGAATATGAATTGTTGTACGAAAAATATTGCGGCAATGTGTCACCGATTTTTGCCGATTTCTATCATGATAGACAATATTTAGAAGTTCATTTAGCAATACCGAGATGCAATCAAGATAGTCCATGTGAACAAAAAAAACGAAGCGTGGCTAGAATTGTTTTATTTTACAACAAAATTATTAAATTGTCTATTAATGAAATAAAAGAAAGTGACAATGAAAAAGGAACCTTTATTGTAAACCTCAGTTTTTGGACTGCAAATCCTGTATCAATTTACGTTAGCCAATACACAATAGCTAAAATTGGTGGAAAGGAAAGACCGATTTATGATTTTAAACAAACGCGGTCATTTGTTGATGAAGATGCTGAATATGTAAAAGAATCTATACATGAGTCATCAATTTTTTATATTCAAGTAAAATTATTAGGTGGTGAATTAATGAATTTAATTGAAAGGTTTCGATCTATAACATCAAAAGAAGTTGAATTTACAAAATGGGCTACTTTAAAAAGAAACTCTTATGTTGAGAAGCCATTTGATAATGAAGAATGTAGAAAGAAGATTGAAAATGAGGGTAGTTTTTCACTATCTTATCTAATTGATGCTATATTTTCACGTGGATTTGTTGTTAAAGACCAACTTTTATCTTCTGCCCAAAGGAGAGATAGGTTTATAGATGCAATTATTGAATGTTATCGTGATAATAAGAAGATTACTTTACTTTCTTTAGAAGCATTTTTAAATAAATTGGATGAATTAACTGTCGTTAGTGACATAATTGAGGTATTTGAATGGGTTTACAATTATGAATTAAGAAATTTAAAAATAACAAATGCTGTAAAAGAACATGAAAAGAAGGAACATTATGTGTACGTAAGAAAGATTATTATTACCCCAACAAGGAGGATTTATAGAGCACCTGAGTTAATGATGCATAATAGAATGTTGCGCCAATTTGATCCAAATGGAGAAAAAACATTAAGAATTTTATTTAGAGATGATAATAAGCGACCGATAAAAGAAGTGAGAAATGATTATATTTTAGAACAAGTTATTAGTGATTGTCTTGATAACGGGATGAATATTGGTGGACAATTACACAATTTTCTTGGATCATCTAATTCACAAATGCGGGACGGCGGATGTTATTTCTATAGAGGAACAAGACATGACATTATTGAGTTAAGGAAAAATTTTGGATCAATAAAACAAGAAGTAGTTCCAAAAATGATGGCACGTATAGGTCAATGTTTCACCCAAGCATTAATAGCAGAAAAAGCTGTTGTTGTAGAGAGTAGAATGTTAAAAAATCCTGACTATGAGACTACTTTCTGGATAAATAAAAATGAGAAAATTGGATGCTTTTCAGATGGTTGTGGAATGATTTCATATGATATGGGAGAGAAAATATTGAAGAGTCTAAATCTATTTGACCGTGTTTCTTCATGTTATCAATTCCGTTTTAGAGGCTATAAAGGGGTTCTTTCTGTTTGCCCATTTCTGGATAAAGCCAATAAATTAGCTGAAAATGATAAAATTATTCTCATAGATTTTGGAAGAAAGAATGATTCACGATTTAAACATGAATTTCCAACAGATTGTGTATTTAGATCTTCTCAATTGAAATTTAAAGGTGACTCCAAAGATAAGCACCTTGAAATTGTAAAGTCATCGCAACCGTCTCTACTATCTCTAAATCGACCATTGCTTAATGTTATGGATCAAGTTTCAAAGATGCAATCGTATGAATGCAATAAAAGAATATGCAATAGAGTTCATGAATTATTTGATGTTCATGTTTCATTGATTAGGAAATGCTTACTTACTGAAAAAGGTGCATTTGAAATTCTTTCTTCTATGCCATTAAAGTGTTTTGGTGTTAGTCAATTGAATAGTCCAAAAGTAGTTTCATTTCAATTAGAACCATTTTTTAAAAGTATGATTAATTCATATGCACTCTATCAAATTCAAAAAGTACTGAAAAAACTTAAAATCCAAATTCCTTGTAACATGGGAAGGACAATGTTTGGTATAATTGATGAAACAGGAATACTTGAATACGGACAAGTTTTTATTCAATACAATGAAGATATGAATATCATGACTAATATAAATGACATTCATCCAAAAAGAATAATCCACAAGGGGAAAGTTATGATAACAAAAAACCCTACTGTTGTATCTGGTGATTTAAGAGTTTTTGAAGCTGTTGATGTTCCCGAACTTCACGATTTGATTGATGTAGTTGTTTTTCCACGTGATGGGCCACGTCCCCATTCTGATGAAATGGCAGGAAGTGATTTAGATGGTGATGAATATTCAATATTTTTCGATGAAAGTTTATTTATTGATTATAATATGCCTGCTTTTGACTTTGATGCTGGAGAATCTGTAAAGTCTGTTCAAAAGGGAGTTAAAGATGAACATGATTTAGATGAAAAAATGAAAGCTTTTATTAAAGATTTTCTAAAAACTGAAAGTATTGGAACATTAGCTTCATCCCACTTAATGCAATCTGATTTTTTAGGATTGGATTCAGAGGTTTGTTATCAAATTGCTATAAAACACAACAAAGCTCTTGATTTTGCAAAAACTGGAGAATTTCCTAAACCATTAACTACAAGATGGAATAGATCTATTCCACCAGAAACACCGAGAGTTGTAGCGGATATTTTTGAATATCGTGCGATGAAGAAACCTTCTTATGAATCTAGCCGTTTAGTAGGAGAATTGTTTAGGCGTCTTTGTAATTTAGAAACTCTTTTATCCACATCTTCCAGTGCTTTGGGAAGTGGCATGCAAAATAAAAATAAATTATATGATATAGCTAATTGGAAGGAACAAGAAGTGTTAGCAACGAGATTTTACTATAGATATGCTGCTGCTATCACAAGTCTTCAAGATACTTATGGAATTGACAGTGAAGCTGAATTGTTCAGCGGTTTTCGATTGAATGTACGAAATAAGATAACAGATAGTGATGACGATGATATGTCTTTTTATAACACGGATTTAGTAATTAAAGAAAAATTAAAAATGATTGTTTATAATTTTAAAGTTGAAATACTCAAACTTTTTGGAGATTTAAATAGTTTTTTCAGTGAACTCCCTCAAGAAGAAAGTAAGGAACGTATACAAATGGTTTTAGAGAGTCCTTTAATAATTTATCCAGAAGATTTTAAAAAATTTGTGGTTGCCGCTTATCATGTATCATATAATATTGTTAAACGTGGTGACTTTAATGTTTACTCGTTTCCCTGGATATTTTGGGATGTTCTAAAAAAAGTTGGTTCATTGAATTCTATTAAGGTTGAAGGAAAAAAATTTTTAACTCCAGGATATTTTGATTCTTCACTCACTTCATATATTAACTTATACATCTCATCAGAAAAAAAAGCCGATTTTGAAGAATTTTGTTTCATTCTAAAGACTGACCCTCAGTTGAAAGAGTGTTATAGATATGTTAAAAGATATGAAAATCTGGAAAAACTACTATATTTTCTATTGGAATGGGCAAAAAAATGGAATATTGTATCGAAAATAAATAAAAAATTACTAGTTGTTTTATTTATTCAATTACTCTGTGGTTATTATCATGGTAGTTCAGTTGAGACATACAACTTTCTTGATAAACTATCAGAGTTAACAGATGAGGAATTAAATAACTCAATTGATATTAATTCTATCCAAGGTGGTACTGGAAGACTCTGTCTCGATATTCTTTCTCTTCTAAGTTCATATCAATTTAAAATACGAGACTATATATTTGGATGGGATATGGGAATGAATTGTGATTTTGCTTTGTTAAATTTCGAATGGACTTGTATTTATGAAGCTGCTGTTGAAACTATCAACAATTTAGCATTTTCACACACTTTTGAATCATTGCCTCAATTAAATAAAAATGTTGAAGTGAATTGCAGAATTCAAAGTTTTCCTCCTATAACTGTATATTTACCTAATGGGAGTTCTGTATATGCTTCTACAATTTTCGAAAAAATCAGAAACATGTCAGGCTTGCTAAAAGTTTACCATCGTAAAAATGAAAATTTAAGCAGAAGTATACAAAACGTATCTGAATGGGTTATAACCCCCATTGGCACATATGAATCATTAATGAAATTTAAGAGTCTTGTAAGACCAGAAATTCCAACGAGTATGAATATAACACACGAAATTGATCTCGCTCACTATATTGCAATGAAATTTTATATAAAAGCATTAGACATTTCTATTATTAATTCTTGAATTATACTTTTATATGTTCGTTTATCTACTATTAATAATTATGTATTGAATATAATACAGGTTGATTTCTTTTTAAATTTTAAAAAAATAATTTTGATAATTAATAAATGTATATATTAAACTAAAAGATTTGGTAGTTTTTATTAAAAAATGTAAATGGATAAAAAATATAATTTTATTAATCATTACTACTGTAAAGATTTCTTAATTGTCAAACCATTAAAATATCACAATGTAACATAACGATTCATTGATCATTCAACTACGTATAAAATTTTGAACATGAGTTATTATTTGTTATGTTAATTCAATCTATATTTTTTATTATAATTGCAAACATTAAAATTGCTTTTACCTTTACTATTATTAATTTTAAAAATATGTTTTTTGAATTTTTAAAAAGGAAAATCCTACACGTAGTTTAGGGTTTAGATGTCAAAATAGAATTTATGCTTCAAACTGTGATCTGTAAAAGTTTTATAGATCAATAGATCATTAGCATAATAAATGTTATATTGTTGTGTAGGTTTATGATAATAGAAACACACTTCTGCAAATTAAAAAACAGTAATTAATATCTTAAATAACAATTGATTTCAAATTATATACGCCCTGTGTGTTGTGAAAAAATCAAACTACTAAATAACCTTAAGTCAAATAATATACAAAAATATATGCTTTTAAATAATGGAAAAATTTTAATTAAATTACTACAAACATATTCGAATACTGGACATCTTGCTACTTTTCACTATGGATTTTCAGGTATATCAAAGAGATAAATTTCAAAATATAATTAATCATATTTAAATTTAATTGGGAAAGTCAAAATCCAACATAGACAAGGTCATTAAAAGAACATGTGGAATTATTTTTGCCTACAATTCTAACATATAGTAATGAAAATTCTGGTTAAAACATAATTTTTTGTCTTATTAACAAACTTTTTTGTATTTCTTTCACTAATGTTCAGTAGTTTTAAAAAAATTTCACAAACATACCAAATTTACACAAACTATTCATTTATTCCTGTAGAATTTTTTAATGGCATAAAGGATAATTAAAAATATAAATATAAGGCAATAATAAAATAATTATAAATGAAAAAGTAAATCAACATATCTTTTACTTGCCAAGTTTTTATACAAAGTTAAACCAAAAATTACAATAATTATCTACTTAATATTAATAACTAGAATAAAAAAATTACATGCCACGCTTAGAGCAAATCTCTTCAGCATCTTTACACATTTCTTGAAGATGTTCAACGTACTTCGTCAAATTAACAGGTCTAACATCAGTACCAACCCATCTATCGATTGGAACTTCGTTGTGTGTTTCAACCTTGCATCTGACATTAAAATTATGAATAGTATTTATAATACTTGAAACAACCATATTATGGCCATCACTTTCACCATGAGCTTCTATAATGGCGCCAATCTCAGAAGCTGTCTTCTTTAACAATTTTTCAGCACTGCTATCAAACATTGTCAACCAATGACTTCCAGAGTGATCGTAAATCTCAAACACCACCATCAAAGCATACTTGAAATTATCGGAAGTGAGATCACACTTTGAACAATGATATTGACCATCTTGAGCAACAACTTTCTTCTTACAATTCTTCTGAGAACAAGCAGTGTAAACTAAATTCTCTCTGACTCTAGCAACTCTACCAATCACATTAAAGAATCCACCTTTTTTATCCTTATCATTTAAAAAGTTAACCGTCGCGGAATGAATTGTCAAATTCTTGCCAAAAGTTGTGCCAGGTGGTCGAATACTACTAACCTGGATGTTACCACGCTCCCTTGCGTACCAATCTGAAATGTCTTGAACAAGTCCAGCGCCATCAGATGGAACGACTTTTGATCTAAAACCAAATTGTAGACTACATACACCATTGAATTCATTAACCGCAACGCTCTTTAGGATTATTGGCTTATGAAGGTAATCCTCAGTAAATTCATTGCATGAGTTGCCCCAAATAGTTAATTTTACCAAAGATGCAGATTCGTCGATCAGGGAAATATTCATCCTCTTTGTTATCCCGTTCTTGGTACTAACATTAGTCGCTTCTTCCATACTATCCACTACAGCAACTACATCAACGGATTCACCAGGAAACATCTTGATTTTTGAGAGAAAAACACGATTTATCTTTCTAGCAGGAAGTGGAACTGAATCTTCACATTTTATTATTTCAACATCATTCCTCATCGTTATTTCATATTCGTGTCCGGTACTGTTGTAACGCTTGTTTGTAGTTTTGATCGCCTTATTATTGCCTTTGATAGCGTATGATGATCCAACTTCTATCAAACTATCCAACTGAGCGACCATATCACCAAAGCAAGAGATCCTTATTTCGGTCCCCTCCTTATCGGTAATAGAAAAGTTGAAAACTTTACTGGCTCCTCTTGGAGTGTTAATGTCTCGTGGTTGAGACCTATCCGTAACAACTCCTCGAATTTTCCATTGCATTAAATATGGACTAATTGAAATTATGGGCACAACAGAAGCATCGTATTCTGACGATTCATTCTTAACTTCCTTAACAACATTTCTTACTACTTCAGGTGGAAATTGAGAGTTCGATTCTTCCGAAGGTCCTTGCCCTATTTTGTCGATTTTCAAACCCAAATGCTCTTCTGGACTTCCAGAGTGAGGTATAGGGCTTCCGATAATTGGAGAATCCTTTGCTACCAATTCAAAGTCATTGATTGTCAAATGCATTCTTTTAACATTCTCCTTAAGCGTTGTATTGGAACAAAATTCAAGTATTTTAATTATTGACTGGGACTTATCCATTCCATATGATCCAAATTTCGCAATACTGTTGTCTTTAAGAAGAATAGTTGCGTAGGAGAAAATCCCATCGTTCAAACGAAGACGAATACTAGATCCATCATTAGTAAGGCGACTATTCTAAAATAAATCAAAAATAATCATAGAATTAAAAAAAGTTACAAACCATTATCTGAACAACTGGTTTGAGGCCATCGACTTTGTTCTCCGCTAGCAACTGGAAGAAACCACGGCTCAATTCATATTCTTGATGTGTATCAGAAGGCATTTTACAACACCGAAAAAGGTAATTACTTAAAGTATAATACTAACAAAAACACAAGAAATATTTATACATTATATATAATAGGTAAATTAGTAATAAATTTACATATAACACATTGAAAAAAAACCAAAGTACCTTTTATTATACTTGGCCAAATTCCCATATTAATATTTGGTGAATTGACGTGCTTCATTTGATTTTAATTACTATTTCTCATGAAGAAAATATCATAAGTAAAATTGGAGTTGCATATACTTGAAGAAGACTTATGGTGAAAACTACATAGATGATACTATTGTAATAACTCTTTTTTGAAAATGAAATTAAAGTATTTACTACTTATTATTCATACATTATATATCGTTGAAGGAAATGAGTGTCCGAATTTTACTAGAAAACAGTGGTTTACATATTTGTTGGCAAGGGTATGTCCAAAAATTGAAGACAAGAGGTGTTTATCATTTTTACCAGTAGATATTTTAACAGACAAAGCAAATTGTATAAATTGTAAGTTTATTCATATTGATTATTAATTTATGTATTAGATAATGATATACATAATAATCATGTGCGTGTTATGAATATAACGGCATTTGAAGAATTTAGGAAAAAAGAAAATGAAAATGGTTTAGCTTGGTGTGCTCTAGTGATTTTTTATCGTGAACAATGTATTTTTACTGAAAAATCTTTACCAATATTTAAAAGTATTCCTCATTATTTTCCAAAGTTGTTGGTGGTTGCTGTTAAAACATCTGATAATTCAAAAATATTTCAAATGCGTGTTGTTGAACCATCTCCTACTATTGTTCTGTTATCAAATGGTGAATATTATTCAAGAATTCCAACAAAAAACATTACTATGGATAAAATGGTAAATAAGATTCTCGAGAAAACTGACCTTCAAATTAGTAACGAGCTAAAAAATCATTTCAAAGAAAATAAATTTGCCATTATCGAGGAGGAGGAGGATCTTGTGGATTCGGATGCTGATAAATTTGAAGCAAAAGCAGACGATAAATTTCTAAATGTTCAACTGAAATTAGCCATACCAACAAGTATTTTAAGTGGTTCTTATCTTTATATCATCTCAGAAAAAGGGAAATTTTGGCGCGAGTTGTTAATAAATTTCGTAAGACCTTTGAGAAATAGATTTAATAATTTATTATAATTTGTTAAATATTGGAAATAAGTAATAAATATACTAATCATAAAAATTACTTTTCTAACAGAGGAAAATCAAACTATACAAGAAATTTGGGATTCATATTTTCCTGGTACATAACTTGAAACATCTCCAACACGTTGCGTCGTTCTCCCGCAATTATCTCCATACCTTTTTACTTCTTTTACCCAGAATGATACTGTTTCCCACTTTAATGGAAGTTCCGCTTTATTTTTTAGTTTTCCATGACCATTTTTCTCAAAAATTCTAGATACATAGTAAAGAATACAGAAATTTGAAACTGTTTTTGTTGTTAGTGTAAAATTATATGCATACATATGATAGTGGAGAAATATTCTAGATGTGATGTAAAAAGCGATAATTATATCAATACTATAGTGTTCATGAGCAAGTAAAATACAGAATATTCCGGCAAAATTTAAAATATAAGTGATTATATGAAGTAAAAATAAATTATTGCTTGTGTACTCAATTATTGTTAGGTTCAAAAGTGTTAAAGCGGTTGTATGCCCACTAAACATATAATCACCGCATGTTACTACACCTCCAATTGATGATCCCATGTGAATAAAAATTTTAATTGCTTCTTTCACTTTTTCACTAAAAGAAGGAAACAACTATAAGAAAGCTATTTAAAAAACATCTTGTAGTACAAACCATTGATCGACAATTGAGATGAAGTCCTGGAACAGATAATGATGTGACATACATTGTAATGCAACGTAAAAGATAGATTATTGAAGCAATTACCAAGAATCTTCTCATAATTATCATACGTCGATGATGGAGAAATAACAGTACAAGTAGAATGATGAATAAAATGAGAATACACCATTCTGCAGCAATAAAAGCTTTTGGAACATATGGAATATTATCTAAAACAATATCTGGGAGGGATGGATATTTATCCATATCTAAAAATTTAGGTAAATTAAAAAATAAATACCAACCTGGTACTTTCTCGTGAACCAATACCATTGTAAATGATGTGACAAAGAGTGTAACAATAAAAATTACAAGTGAAATCACCAATTTAAAAAATGTAGTAAGAAAATTGTCATGTCGAATTTGATCAGATAGTACTCCATTATGATAAAAAACTTTGACAGACATTTACAAAGGTAACTACTAAAAAAACTCAAATTCTCAACACGAAAATATTCGTAAAAAAAATATATCCCGCTTTTCTACTATTTTAAGGAATCAACGGATATTATGAATACTATGATCACGCAATTTGTTCTTTTTATAAATATATTGTATGTCTATTTTTTGTCCACAAATACCATTTTCTATAGTAATTTTGTCTTTAGGTTACGAAATGTCATGCAATTATATGTTAGATTTCCATTTATTAGATTATTCAAAGTATGTCATATTATTTTTTGTTTGATGTTTTTATTTATAAATTTAACGTACTTGTCAACGGAACTTTTATTTTCAATAACATTAAATGCATTAGAAAAACTTTTGAATAGATGTTTGTGTTCATTTTTTATGCACAAATGTTTGAAATTAGTTTTCTCGTTTTATGTAGTCTTCGAACATACTTTCGTAATTTTCTACAATAAAGCACAAACAGATAGCTAATTGGAAAAAATTGTAAACTTAAAATTTAAAAAATCAACAAAAAAATACATATGGTTAATAATTACAAATTTTATTATTCATGTATTTGTGCAACGAATTTTAAAATACAATAATCATGGAAAGTTTCTATGTTTCCATACCTTCTATGAAAATTTCTTTCTGATTCTTTTTTGAAATTTTAAATTTCTTCAATTCTTCATGCAAGGCGATGATTTGTTCAATAGCAGAAAAATTGTCTACATCAACACCATTTTCTGTAACCATTTGTACAAACCTTTTACCATGACTTAATACGTTTATTGAATCTGTTAACTTATTATTTTCTCTATTCTTATTTACATAACCTTCAATATTGTGTAGATTATATTGTTTTTCGTTTTCACGATATTTAGGCATTTCTTTTGTACCATGAATAACAAAAGTTAAATTACTAACGAATCCTTCAGTTTCAAGATCTACAATAAAAACATTCCAATCACCATTTGGATTTTCACCCCATGTTTGGACAGAAGTAAAAGGCCAATTTTTGAAGCCACTGGTAGAATCATCAAGATGCCTAGGATGTAAAAGCTGGGTTTTTGTTCCTTTAGGGCTTTCTAACCAAATAGCTAAATTTCCTCTATATCGATTTTTAGCTTCAACTAGTAATTGAACTTGTTCTATGTAGTTAACTTCGTTTTTCATTCCTCTACATCCATTAACATTAAATTTTATATTTAATGCTTTACTAGATGTTAACCACCTTTTCTCAAATTTTGGAAATACTATTGAGCACGTTACCATTTCAGGAATGTGTGTCCAATTTTTTGCCCATTTTACCATTCTTTTAGCATTTATTAATCCAAAGCCAAATCTGGAATTAATTAAAAATCCTGCACCATTTTTTTGCCAACCATCCGAAGAACTTTTAATAAGACCTGATGGTTCTGCTGTCCAAACAATGAGATGTTGAATATCTCTCCATGTCAAAGAATTATTTGCTTCTAATGTTAATGCTATTATACCTGCTACTGTTGGTACAGAAGCCGACGTTCCAGAATGATCAGTAGCACATTTATTATTTAAATCTGTAGTTGAAATTAAATTTTCTGATTTTGAACCAGAAGAATAAGCACTAACAAGAGTACTGGAGCATTCTTCGCCATACCATGGTGAATTGTTATTCTGTGTTACTCCACTAACTGATATTGTATAGATACTTGCTGCATAGCCATCACAATTACAATTGTCTGAATGTATACCTCCATTACCAGAAGCCCAAACTAGAATTGAACCTTTTTTCCCTCTACCATTAATAACAGCACTTTTTAATGCTAATTGTGTTAAGTATCCAGGTCCTTCGACTGTCCTTCCATCATCATTTGGTCCCCATGATGCTGCAAATATATCCGTTATCTGATTTGCATACGTTATAGCTTCTGCTTCAACACGATCATTTACTTCTCCATCTAACATTCTTATTCCTCCTACTTTTGCATTAAATGCAACACCCACTCCACATTTTGTATTGTTAGCAATCATCGCAATAATTCCAGCACATTTTGTTCCATGTTTATTAAAATCATCCATTCTAGGTAATGGATCATTATCATCATCATTAAAATCATATGATGCAAGTGGTTCATAATTTTGTTTGAGATCTTCATGATTGTAATCAATTCCATCATCCAATATGGATATTACTATACCTTTTCCTGAATATCCCATTTTCCATACTTCCATTATTTGCATATCATAAAATTGATGAATTGATTGATTTTTTCTTTCTTCGTCATATTGATGCTATGAAAAAATATTTTATTATAAATATAGATATTTTTTAACTTACTATTTGCCATTGATTTTTCCATAACGGATCAATAAACATTGGTAAAGACTTGTTTTCGTAAGATTTTTCCTCAGTTTTATGTAAATTTTCATTTGTAAAGTTAAAAATTTGAAATAAATCTTTCTTAAATCTTTTGTAACTTTTTTGTCTTTCAATCCATTCAACATTTGAATTCTTTCCAATGTCTTCTATTGAATTTATTTTTCTTTTTATACGATTATTATTTTTACCATTATCAATTACTGTATTATTTGTTTCTCTAAGTACAAATATATCATTAAATCCTTTTATTTTTTTAACAATTTTATACTGAGTATCATTTATAGCTTTAATCAAATTTCTCCAACCACCATTAACTTTCACAACCCATTCCTTTGTAAATACTCTAGAATCTAGTCTGTTGATACTATGAACGTTATTCTTATAACTATATTTTTTATGAAATTCTTTCAATACTTCAATTAATTCTTTTCTTAGTCGTCTTTCTTCATTTATTTTCTTTATATGAAGGAAATTCTTAATATTGCTCATAAAGTTTAAAAATTGCAAATTACCTATTTGATTTTCTCCTATGTCGTAGTTTGATTGCTCTTTAATAGTATTAAATTTATAAACACCATAACTTGTATCAACTGAGATGGTAAAAATAATAAATAATAAGAAGTAAGTCATAGGGAACAAAATATATACATTTGAAAAAAAACGAACTCTTATATTTAGTTGAAATATCATAATATACAATGAAATTAACTAAAAGTTACAAATTAATTGTTGTTGACAGAAAATATTTATTTATTTTGATGATTGTAGAGAAATTTATGTTGATAAAGAGTATATTAAATTTTACTAAGCACGTTTCATTTAAACCTTATTATTTAACAAGAAAAAGATCAAAAAAAATAAAAAAATAGTAATGTTTGTATAATCTTGAGAACAAACCAAAATGAAGAAATATATATGATTAATATCTTTTATCATTTTTTTCTTATGATAAAATAATAACCTATTTTAAAGTAACAATTAAATTTTAAAAAGCTATAATTTTAAAGGATAAAAGTATTATTTGTTTATAAGAAGAGAAAATGAGAATAAAGTATTATCGTTTTAATGATAAGAATTTTATTTCTTTCTTTATCATATAAAATCGTGAATTGTCAAGTGAGGTGATAAATTGCAAATTTTATTTATAATTTCTTAGACATTCACATAAAAGTTTTCCTTGATGTCATCAGTATTATCTGATAACTCATCCATACCATTTTCATTTATATCCCTTTTTGCCCTCCAATGAATTCTGGCAGGTACAGTTAGAAGATAACCATGATCATAAATATATATTCTTTTATCAAATGGATTATATGAAATCATGTTAGCATTTTGATATAAATTTACCCACTTGATATTTGGTGTTTTATACTTATCTCGATAAAAATCATAGGAAATAAATATTTCTGATTTTATATCAGTTGTGTTTTTAATTAAATATAAAACACCACATACAACGAATCCATTTCCTACATCTGTATGATTAACCATTGTAAGATTCCATGTTTGGTAAATTGTTAAATTTGAAATATCAACCTTTGATACAGACAAAAATGGCTCATCTTGGTAATGGAACATAACCCATAATGCATTTTCATCAACAGCCAAATCAAAATAATTGTTATGAAGATTAAATAGATACTTAAATAAAATTAAAAATTTAATAGAATTTTACTTACATCTTTTTTTCTAAATGATACATAGTCACCCATAAACAGTTCTTTGTGTCGTTTTGTGGTTAAGTCATATTTTATAATTGAAGGATATCCTATTCTTTGATAATAAAAACTTCCATTAAAAAATATGGGATTTGTACCGGAATAAATATATGGTAAAATATGATCTTCTTCGACATTTTGTCTCCTTAAATCGCTTTCAGATGAATATTCATACAAAATATCACCTTGAAAATGTGGAGCTAACCATCGTTTATCTGAATCTTTACCACTTTTTGGATATGCATCTCTCATCCATGAACCATAAAATGTATTTGAATGGGCATGAAAAACAGGACGACCAACACCTTCCAAATAACAATGAGCTGTTGCTCCTTTGATATAAGGTGTTTCTGTGACTTCTGGTGGGGCAAACCAGTCATCAGTTACATTTGTCAGACAAACACGCATGCATGATTCTACTTCTGTCATATTTTCAATCATCTAAATATTTTATATTATAAAAGAATAGTTTCTACATACACGTTCAACAATAATTGGCAAAGCTTTCTCGATAACATACGGCATTTCTTGATCCTTGAATTTGTTTCCAAAAATATTATAATGAGGGCACTTCATTTCTTCAATTTTCGGACATTCTTCTTTTGGACCACTCATCTCCAATTCTGTAGCTACTGTGCATTTAGGACAAATAGCATTTTTCCCTCTTATTCCTGGAGGTCCTGAAGGACCAGGTGGTCCAGGAAGTCCAAATAGACCTTCTTTCCCCGGTGGACCAGGATTTCCTTGTGGTCCAGGTTCGCCTGGTAATCCTGGTGGACCAGGTGGTCCTCTTTCTGATCCATTTTCTTCTACACAATATTCATGTAAATCCAAACATTTATCCATTAATTCATTCATCTTTAAAATTTAATATTTTGTTAAAAATCATCCTACTTATTTTAAAATTTATTTACACATTTTGTCGATGATTAATTTATGAAAATTATGTTTACATTTATTATTAAGAAAAGAAGATGTGTAAGTTAATTTTTTATTGTAAATATATGTAAACAATATAAATATTTTTTTGTTTTAACTTACTCGTATTTTTGAAAGCGATTGAAGCCACATTTCAGACCTAGTTAAATTTAACTTGGAATTATCTGAATCTATTGGAAATATAGAATTAATACTATCAACATTTTCTCTTTTTGTTCTTTTATTCCATTTTTCTTGAAACTTTACATTTTTTAATTGGTGTATCTTCATTGCAGTTAAAAAAATACGATTTTCAAGATTATTCAATTCATAGTATGAATGAATAAATAAAATAATTGATACTAAAAATAGGAGTAGTTGAAAATATTCCATACGTTTTAAATATTTTTTCCAAACATTTTCATCAAAACCATTACAATGTTTTACATCATCTTTTTGTCCGCTGTCAAAAATCAGTAAGTTCATAATTACGATAATAATTATTTCATTAAAATTGTCATGATTTTATTTTTGATATTGAAATAATTTTCAAATTTGATACTGTTTATACAATAAATAAACAAAAGACTTTTTATTAGCTTTCCTTGTAATGAAATCTTATACCTTTTGATTGATTTATTAAATTTACTTCAAACAATAATTTTTAACATATTTTTCACAGAAATTTAACTTATATCGTGAAAGTAACTTAAGAATATATCTTAAAATTAATATTTTTATGAAAACACTTTGTTTGAAAAAACATATAGTAAACAAAGATGTTACAACTTTTAATTATTAATAAATGCTATATCTTTAACACAAAACTACCTAGTTCGACTAATTTGTTTACAATAACTAAATAAAACTAAAATTTATAAACAAAATAATAGATAAAAATTATAAACCTCTAAAACAATGTTACATATACTGTTTCACAAATTAATATTAATCTTCGATCTGGTTTAAAAATATCCAATTGAAATGACGAAAGAAAGTACTCAAAATGATGATAATAATAAATTAAAGCTTGTTATATCTTTTAAATTTTTTCTTCAGATTTCAACTTTAAAGTACTCAAATCATTGAATATAATTTTATATTTTTAAGTCTGTTTACATTTAAAATTATCGTTAATTGAAAATAAATGTGTTAGACATTTTTACAGTCCATTGAAATATAATTAAGTTCCATAATCCATGAACAATTCACCATAATGGCATTTACTATATAGTGGTAAAAATAGATTTTTTTATTATTTTACAAAATTTTTTTTTACAATTTCATTGCATTATTAATTTATAGAAGGTAACACAAAAGTTTTTTTTACTATGAGCAATTACTTTGAAAATAATATACTTCAATATAGAGGGGGCGATTTATTTAACAATAAATATAATTATTTATAATTCTTTTTTTTAAACATATAATATATTCTTCTTAGATCATTTTCTTTTGCAGTGCATTTAAATTTTCAACATAATAGATTGATTGTAAAAAGAAATGCAAGAAAATTATTTGAAACAAATAATATGTGTTATTAGTATTTAGATATCTTCTATACGATACGTTAAAAATAAAAGAAATGCCATTGATTTGATTGAAATATTCTTTAAAATTTTATGTACGTATATTTACTTAATACTCTCTCTGATTTATCAAACTTTTCCCTATTTCATTTGAAAAAAAATATATATATAACTTTATTTCATAATAGTCTTAAAACATATAGTGAATAAATTTTATGTTCTTATCAATCATACGGCAAAAATGAAAAAATGTATGTATGTGTATTAATCAAAGCAATAATATATAAATTAAATTCTCGTGTACCAGGCAAACAATAATTGTGCCAATAAGAAATAAAGCTCTTCTAATATTCTTAGTATTAAAATTAAAAGTTTATATGTTTACTATTTCTTGTAAAGATCAAAAATTTGAAATATAATGTTGTTTAAATAATTCCACCACTAACTAGAGATCCAGAGATGATTTGATAAAAATATTATTCTGTGTTTGCAATAAGTAACAAGCCAGCAGGCTTTAATATTTTACTGGTAACTTTATTAATCATTAACATTTTCTTTACCATCCTCCAGATACTTTTCATTACCTGTCCCTTCTTTTCGCCTACTCTAAAGAATGTATATCCTAATTCCAGTTATTAGTAATGATCACACATACAACACAAATTATTTTCTATAAATCTTTATCTTTCCCTCATGGCACTCATACTTAGTTTATCGGGATCTCTGTACACACTATCACTTATTGTCTCATTTATCTATTCACTGAAAAAACTTTCCTTATCATCTCTCTTCCCTTATATCTTTTCATTCTTTACTTTTATCCCCCATTTTATTTGACATCTCTAACGCCTCTCTCGTTATTCACAAAACACCCTTTCTAATTTGATCTTACTTTAACGCGATATATCCAACCCGCTAACGACTTTATCAGTAGATTCTTCCTACCCCTGTCGACCACTACTTGTAGTTATTACTCGAGACTTATTTTTGTTCTATTAGCTTAAGACACTCGAGAGAGAGAATGTCCTCCAATCTTTATAAAAGTCCTTCTATGGCTAATGCCAATATTTACAAATCACCTTCTGTATCAGCTTTTGCTGGTGGTGCTGCTGCTTTTGGAAATCTTTCTGTTGCTGATCTCGGATCTTTAACTAGACTTGAGGTATGCTTTATTCAATATACTATTTTATTCATCTATTTTCTATCTAAAATTTATATTTGCAAATTTTTTATTAAATTTATCAACTTTTAGGACAAGATCCGTCTTCTTCAAGAAGATCTTGAATCTGAAAGAGAACTTCGTAACAGAGTAAGTATAATGCTTTTATTTTTTATTGATAAAAATTTAATTTATTATTAGATTGAAAGAGAACGTGCTGATCTCTCTGTTCAACTTATTGCTTTAACAGATCGTCTTGAAGATGCTGAAGGAACAACCGACTCACAAATCGAATCCAACCGCAAGCGTGAAGCTGAATTATCCAAGCTCCGTAAACTTCTCGAAGAATCACAAATCGAATCCGAAGATGCTATTAATTGTCTTCGTAAAAAACACCAAGACTCTCTTCTTGACTATCAAGATCAAATTGAACAATTACAAAAGAAAAATAGTAAGATTGATCGTGAAAGACAACGTCTTCAACATGAAGTTATTGAACTTACTTCTACTATTGATCAAGTTCAAAAGGATAAAGTAAGTTAAAAATTATATGACATAAAATTTTTAAAAATTTTATCTAGTTTTTTATTTAAGTTTCTATCATGTTATATGATTGATTTTTAGATTTCTTTTTATTAATTAAACAAACAGATTGTTGTTTTTAAAATCATATCTTTAATATTATATAAGTAGTCACATTAGCTAAATATTATTTTACCTTTACCGATTCAGATCTTATTTCCGAGAAATTACTTTAACTTTATATATCCCTTGTTCTTAAAACTGTTGACAAGATGTTGATGAGCAATAAGATGACTTGCACTGGAAATTAAATAAAAGTTGAACGTTGATACTTTTTCAACATAATATATAAATTTACACTATAAAATTGAAATTTTTTTAAAATAAAGATAAAATGTTCACTTACAAACATTGTAAATTATAAATATAAATGCTTAGTAATACGATTGATTGTAAAAAAAATTTTCAATTGTATTTTTGTATCACAAGGTAATTTTCTTTGAGTTAAAATAAATCTATTACTTTTTTCGTTTTCCAGTAAAACAAAATTAATGATGAAAAATTTTTATTGTTTATTAAAATTGATCATAAGGATAGTAAATTAACTTTGTTACTTATATACTTCTTAGATTTTTCACATTCTTATCAAATTTTATCATAAAATTGTTTTCACTATTAAATAACAGCCCACGATATTTAAAATGGCACACATATACAAACATCTTTTTGTTATAGGCCATTTAACTAAAGCTTTACTAATCATAAATCAGTATATAATATTAAACAAAATAATCAAGAAGCTATATATCTACTTACATATAGTTGTTGAGTAAATGATAAATAGAATTTATCTAGATTAAATAGAAAGATGAGATTTTAAGTAATTTTACTTGAAAGAGATTCTTCTATCTTAACAATAATTACTTTTTATTGGCAACTGTTGATTTTAAAAGTTTGTTAATTATATTTTATGAGAAAATGATTTTTATACTGGTAAAATTGTTAGATATAGAGGAAATTTTATTTTAAGTGTTGTAAAAAATTATATCTGTGATTTTTTAAAAAAAATAGTAAAAATATCAAAATACTAAATTAGTAAAATATCCATGAATAGCAAATATAATGAAAATACTTTTAGCACATTGCTGAAAAAGCCGCCGAACGTTTTGAAGCACAAGCTAATGATCTTAGTAACAAGGTAGAGGATTTGAATAAGCATGTAAATGATCTTGCTAACCAACGCCAAAGACTTCAAGCTGAAAATAACGATTTATTAAAAGAAGTTCATGACCAAAAAGTTCAACTTGATAATCTTCAACATGTTAAATACCAACTTGCCCAACAACTTGAAGAAGCTAGACGTCGTCTTGAAGATGCTGAACGTGAACGTTCACAAATGCAAGCTCAACTCCACCAAGTTCAACTTGAGCTTGATGCTGTACGTACTGCTCTTGATGAAGAATCAAGTGCTAGAACAGAAGCTGAACACAAACTTTCTCTTGCCAACACTGAAATCACACAATGGAAAAGTAAATTCGATGCCGAAGTTGCTCTTCATCATGAAGAAGTTGAAGACCTCCGTAAGAAAATGCTCCAAAAACAAGCTGAATATGAGGAACAAATTGAGCTTATGCTTCAAAAGATTTCTCAATTGGAAAAAGCAAAGAGTAGACTTCAATCAGAAGTTGAAGTTTTGATCGTTGATTTAGAAAAGGCTCAAAACACTATTGCTATCTTAGAACGTGCTAAGGAACAACTTGAGAGAACTGTTAACGAACTTAAAATACGTATTGATGAACTTACTGCTGAACTTGAAGCTGCTCAAAGAGAACTCCGTGCATGCCAAGCTGAACTCCAGAAGATGAAACATCTTTATGAAAAGGCTGTTGAACAAAAAGAAGCTCTTGCTCGTGAGAACAAAAAACTTCATGATGATCTTCATGAAGCTAAAGAAGCTCTTGCTGATGCAAACAGAAAATTACACGAACTCGACCTTGAAAATGCTAGACTTGCCGGAGAAATTCGTGAGCTCCAAACTGCTCTTAAAGAATCTGATGCTGCTAGACGTGACGCAGAATCTCGTGCACAACGTCTTCAAGCTGAACTTCAACAACTTAGAATTGAAATGGAAAGAAGACTCCAAGAGAAGGAAGAAGAAATGGAAGCCCTCCGTAAGAACCTTCAATTTGAGATTGATAGACTTGCTGCTGCTCTTGCTGATGCTGAAGCTAGAATGAAGGCCGAAATTTCAAGACTTAAGAAGAAATACCAAGCTGAAATTGCTGAACTTGAAATGACTGTTGATAATCTCAATCGTGCTAATATTGAAGCTCAAAAAACAATCAAGAAACAATCTGAACAACTTAAAGTCCTTCAAG
The DNA here is from genome assembly GCA_005656395.1 of Strongyloides papillosus. NCBI lineage: Eukaryota > Metazoa > Nematoda > Chromadorea > Rhabditida > Strongyloididae > Strongyloides > Strongyloides papillosus. The sequence continues at coordinate 1,038,554 of SRSI01000010.1, read as the reverse complement.
CTAATTTGGAAGATTCTCAAAGACAACTTCAACAAACTTTGGATGCTTATGCTCTTGCTCAACGTAAGATTTCTACTCTCTCAGCAGAACTTGAAGAAGTCAAGAATGCTTTGGATAATGCTATTCGTGCTCGCAAGCAAGCCGAAAATGATCTTGAAGAAGCTAACGGACGTATTAATGATCTTCAATCTATTAACAATAATCTTACTGCTATCAAAAATAAACTTGAGACTGAACTTTCCACCGCACAAGCTGATCTTGATGAAGCTACCAAAGAACTCCATGCCGCTGATGAACGTTGCTCTAGAGCTCTTGCTGATGCAGCACGTGCTCTTGAACAACTTCATGAAGAACAAGAACATTCTATGAAGATTGACGCCTTAAGAAAATCATTAGAAGAACAAGTTAAACAACTTCAAGTACAAATCCAAGAAGCTGAAGCTGCTGCTTTATTAGGAGGAAAAAGAGTTATTGCTAAATTGGAAACTAGAATTAGAGATTTAGAAACTGCTTTAGATGAAGAAACAAGAAGACACAAAGAAACTCAAAATGCTCTTAGAAAGAAAGACAGAAGAATTAAAGAAGTTCAAATGCAAGTTGATGAAGAACACAAGAACTTCGTTATGGCACAAGATACTGCAGATAGGCTTCTTGAAAAACTTAATATTCAAAAGAGACAACTTGGAGAAGCAGTAAGTTTTTAATTTTAATGTCTTTAGATTATTCTAATTTTAGGAATCAATAACAATGCAAAATCTTCAACGTGTTCGTAGATACCAACGTGAACTTGAAGATGCTGAGGGACGTGCAGATCAAGCTGAATCTTCATTACATCTTCTTCGTGCTAAATCACGTACTACAGTAGTTGGAGGAAAGGCAAATGCCTCAAAAGTTTACGTTCTTGAAGATGACTTTTAAGAAGGATTCCTGAAAACATTATCAAAATATATATTCATTATAAAATATGTTTTTTTTATATCTTTTTAACTTTATACAAAATCTGTTTTGCCGTCAAAGGCTGAATTTTTTAAATGAAATTAATCCATACAATAGTACCATGGTTGCGGACAACGACATTTGATAATATTAAAATTTTAATTTTTAATACTTGTCAGTTTTTATATACTTTTATTGAAATGTTAAAGAGTATATGAACAATTTTTATTATTTACTTTCTATAATACAATTATAATTTTTTTTTTCAAATTTAAAAACATTTTAACCATCAAATAGAAACGAAAATTATAAAAAATTAACAATAATTATAGATGACCTTATCATCATTGTTGTTTAATTTGTATAGTGGTATAAACTTTTTTGAAAATTTAGTTTTACTTTTCTTAAGATACATACAAACATGTTTTTACGCACTTATAAATTTTAAGTACTTTAGAATCTAAAGATTAGATCAAATTAATTCTATCAAAACCAAACGTTTTTTTCTTTCATTCAAGAAAACTTATTTTGTAATTTTGACGTTATTGCTGTATTTAAATAATTATATTTCTTAAATTTCTTCATACGTTTTATACACAAAATTAATAATGATAGAATTATATAATGTTAAAGAATACTTTGTTTTTTAATTGACAGTAATATACAACTTTATGATAAGAAATTTTAATAAATTTCATTTATACTCAACTTCAACTAGACTTTTAAAATAACTAAAACAGGTTATTTCATTTATAAAAAAATTGGATCAAAAAAAGTTTCAACGGTTTAAAGATTTATAAGATAAAATAATTTTGATTTAAATCATTATTATGGATAGCACGCGATAATAATATGCCGTGGGTCACGAAATATTGCCTACTACTGCATATTTTTCTCTACAAAGAAGTATCATAATTACATATAATGGCAATACTTATTAATAAGGAAATATATTAATTAACATGAAATATTTTGAAAAAAAAGAAAATTTACTATTAATATTAGTCAATCAAATTACCAATTTATCCAAGGTATTTCACTTATAATTAATTATTTACAAAAATACATATTTTAATTTCCCACTTTTTTGTATAATTTTTACGGATATGCTTAATCAGGATATATTTTCGTCAGTTATATTGTATGCAAAACTACTTGTTATTAGTTTAGTTATTATGTTCATACATAGTAAGATAGTAAGTAACTGGGTGAACTTTCGTGAATAAACTTTCATCTTGCCTAACATTAAATGAATTGTAACCATTATTAATGCTTTTATATTATTTTTAATGTAAAAAATATATTTTTTAAGTAATTACAAATAAAACTTGTTTCTTCCTTAAAAACATAACAACAGATGTCATTAAAGCCATTTTAGTATTAGTGGTAAATTAATTACATATTTTCCACCAGGTTAAAATTCATCTAATGTTGATTTATAGGGGCTTATTCAAATAGGTATAATCCACTAACTTGAATAAACTTAATAAATAATTTCATCTTATCCGAGTGAAGCAAATTTCAAGAAATTGTTTTATTGATGGAATTGAACTTGTGAAATTTACTTATTACTATAATATACCATTTTTTACTTTAATAATGGCTTTGAACATGTATTATAATCAAAAAACCTAGTTAGAGTTTTTCCTTATAAATTTTAAAATACAATGCAAATCATTTTATTTATCATTAGCCCAACAATACAAATTAATTTTATTAATTAGTGTCACAAGAAAATTATTTTTATGTAATTTATGCTAAAGATACAACGGAAAAATAACAAAAATATTTTTTGAAGGGGCAAATAAACATGGAAATATTGAATTTATAGATTATTATATACTCAAAGCTGTAGGACAAAAAGAAATAAAACCAATGTATGATCGATTAAGAATATTTATTAGGTGGAAAAAAAGTCGATGTTCAGATTACTGATAAAGGAAAAGCACCATTCAGACTTCAAACAATTGCAAAAATTTCTATCTAATATTTAGACATTATTTCATTTTTAAATTAGTACAGTAAACCGATTCATGATACGTAAATTAAACTTTTTTAACTATAATCTCGAAGCATGGAAATTTAATTTTATATACTGGCACACAGTAGTTTAATAATTAATTATTGTAATATCGTCTATCTTTCTATAAAAAAACCCTCAAATTAGGAAATATCAATCTAATCTGTTTCTCTTCTTTACTATACTATACATGTACCTTACTCTGACATATTTGTTCCCGCGTTTTTATTATATATGGGGATTAAGCGCCAAACATCTCCTCTGAATATTGTACATAACGACAATTGTTTTCGTATAGAGACCAGATTAAGCATTTTTATACTACTTTACTTAATTTATAGAATTTTTTCTTCCGTAGTCCAATTCTTTATTTTTTTTTAGCTAGATACATTTTGGTACATCACGTATTTTAGTAATTTAAATTATGTCTTCAAGTGATAGTGATTTTGTAAGTTAAATTGTATCGGCGAATTAGTTTAATTATTTATAGCAAGAAGTTGTTGTTAAGAAGAAAAAACAACCAAAAAGTCCTAAGAAAAATGGCCCGTCTCCGAATACTACCCTATCTCGCGAGGATCTCAGCGTTTTTACAAATATCGACAATGTAAAAAGTGGTAAATCTGGAAAAGGTTCCATTGAACAGATGTATCAGAAGAAGTCTCAATTGGAACATATTCTTTTACGTCCTGATACATACATAGGTTCCGTTGAATATACAGACAAAACACCGATGTGGATATATGAGATAGAGGAAGATAAGTTAGTTCAACGCGAAATTAGCTATGTCCCCGGCCTATACAAAATTTACGATGAAATCTTGGTAAATGCTGCTGATAACAAGCAGCGTGATAAAAAAATGAATCTTATCAAAGTCGACATTGATAAGTAAGTTTGTAAGATTTTTCCATATTTTTTATATCATTATAGGGCAAATAACACAATATCTGTCTATAACAATGGAAAAGGTATACCTGTAGCTCATCATGGTGTTGAGAAAATGTATGTACCTGAGCTTATCTTTGGTACACTTTTGACTTCTTCTAACTACAATGACGATGAAAGAAAAACAACTGGTGGAAGAAATGGTTATGGTGCTAAGCTATGCAATATATTTTCTACAGAATTTACTCTTGAAACATCCAGTAAAGAGTACAAGAAACAGTTTAAACAGACATGGATTAACAATATGACTAAAGACAAGGAACCGGAAATTACAAAGGCAACAGGTGAAGATTTCACCAAGGTAACGTTCAAACCTGATTTGAAGAAATTTAAAATGAAAGAGTTAGACAATGATATCATTGGACTTATGGCTCGTCGTGCTTACGATATCGCTGGCACCACACCAGGAGTACGAGTTTATCTAAATGGAAAAGTCATTCCAGTCAAGTCTTTCAAAGAGTATGCTGAAAAATACGTTGAAAGCGTTGTTGGCGAGGATAACGAGAAGCCTAAAATCATCTACGAGAAAGTCAATGACAGATGGGAAGTTGCCTTAACTGTGTCTGATAAAGGTTTTCAATCCGTTTCATTTGTTAATAGTATTGCTACTTCTAAAGGAGGAAGGCATGTCGATTACATAACTGATCAAATTACTGCTAATCTAATAGATACAATAAAGAAAAAAGCTGGTGGTGCTAAGAGTGGTGTTAATATCAAGCCATTCCAGGTGAAGAATCACATTTGGGTTTTTGTAAATTGTTTAATTGAAAATCCAACGTTCGATTCTCAAACGAAAGAAAACATGACACTTCAAGCTAAAAGTTTTGGAAGTAAAGCTGAGATGAGCGAGAAGTTTTACAAAGAGTCTCTTAAATGTGGTGTCGTTGAGGCCGTACTCTCTTGGGTTCGTTTCAAACAACAAGAACAAGCAGATAAGAAATGTTCAACAAAGAAGTCAACAAAAGTTAAAGGTATACCAAAACTTGAGGATGCTAATGAGGCTGGTACAAAGAATTCCTACAAATGTACACTCATTCTTACTGAGGGAGATTCAGCCAAAACATTAGCAGTTTCCGGTCTTGGTGTTGTGGGACGTGATTACTATGGGGTATTTCCACTTCGTGGTAAAATGTTGAATGTACGTGATTGTCCTTTGAAGCAGGTTAACGACAATCAAGAAATCGGACACATGATTAAGATTCTTGGTTTACAGTACCGTTTAAAATATGATACTGAAGACGAAAGAAAAACATTAAGATATGGACGTGTTATGATTATGGCAGATCAAGATCAGGACGGTTCCCACATCAAAGGTTTACTTATCAATTGGATCCATTGCAATTGGCCAGCTCTTATGAAAAATAATTTTGTTGAGGAATTCATTACTCCGATCGTTAAGGCATCAAAAGGCAACACATCCCTCAGTTTCTTCTCTTTACCAGAGTATATGGAATGGAGAAATAATACAGATAATTGGAAATCATACAAAATTAAATACTACAAAGGTCTTGGTACTTCTACATCAAAAGAAGCTAAGGAGTATTTTAGCGATATGAATCGTCACAGAATTCCATTCACATATTCTGGACCTGAATGTGAACAAGCTGTTGAGATGGCGTTTAGTAAAAAGAAGATTGAAGCAAGAAAAGTTTGGCTTTCTAATTGGATGAGAGAAAAGAAGAGTCGTCGTGAAAATGGTGGTATTGAAGAGTACCTTTACAATAAGGATACTCGTAGCGTATCATTCGTCGAATTTATTAACAAAGAATTGATTCTCTTTTCAAATATGGATAATGAAAGATCTATTCCTTGTCTTGTTGATGGTTTAAAACCAGGTCAACGTAAAGTTTTATTCACATGCTTCAGACGTGCTGATAAAAAAGAAGTTAAAGTTGCTCAATTGGCGGGAGCTGTAGGTGAGATGTCTGCCTACCACCATGGTGAACAATCTTTGATGATGACTATTATCAACTTGGCTCAGGATTACGTTGGATCAAATAATATTAACTTATTGTTGCCCATTGGTCAATTCGGTACTAGACTTCAAGGAGGTAAAGATTCAGCTTCACCTCGTTATATTTTTACTCAATTAAGTCCTGTAACTAAAACACTATTTGTCCAAGATGATGAAAATGTTCTCAGATTCTTATTTGAAGAAAATCAAAAAATTGAACCAGAATGGTATTGTCCTATCATTCCTATGGTTTTGGTCAATGGTGCTGAAGGTATTGGTACGGCTTGGAGTACTAAAATACCTAACTATAATCCACGTGATGTCATGGCAAACATTCGTCGACTCATAAGAGGAGAAGAAATGAAAAAAATGGTTCCATGGTATAAACATTTTGAGGGAACAATCACTCAAGTGGACGAGCAAAAATATATATCAAGTGGACGAGTTGGTATACTAGATGATGAATCTATTGAAATAACTGAGCTCCCAGTAAAAACTTGGACTCAAAATTACAAAGAGAGTGTCTTGGAAGAACTTTCTAATTCAACCGATAAATCTCCTGCTCTTATACAAGACTACAAAGAATATCACACTGATCAGACAGTTAAGTTTGTTATCAAGATGACTGACCAAAATATGAAGAAAGCTCTATCTCAAGGTATTCACGAGACCTTTAAACTTCAAACTTCTATTAACACTTCTTCAATGGTTCTTTTCGATGCCGAAGGTTGTCTTAGAAAGTTTGAATCTCCTGAACAAATTTGTCAAGAATTTTTCGTTGTTCGTAAGAAGAAATATATTGAAAGAAAGGAATTCTTGGTAGGAATGCTTGAAGCTCAATCAAAGAGACTTTCCAATCAAGCTCGTTTTATTGTTGCTAAGATTAAAGGTGAAATTATCATGGAAAACAGAAAGAAGAAAAATATCGTTGATCAATTGATTAAAGAAAAGTTTGATCCTGATCCTGTTAAAGCATGGAAAGATTACATTAAAAAGAAGGAATTGGAGATGTGTGGCGAAGTTGAAATCGAAGAAGAAGAGGAAATTGAGGAAAATGAGACTTCTACCGATGCTGGATTAAAAAAACGTTTGGTTGACTATGACTACTTAGTAAATATGGCTCTCATTAAATTGTCTGAAGAAGAAAAGGATCGCCTTCTCAAAGAATCTGCTGATAAACTTGCGGAGTTAGAAGAACTTAAGAAGAAAACATGGGCTGACTTGTGGGAGCATGATCTTAAAGTTTTTGAAGAAGCTTTGAAAAAGCAAGAGGAAAAGGAAATACAAGATATTGAGGGAGCAATTAAGACAGCACAGTCTAAGTTACTTAAAGGAACTTCTTCTACCAAAGCCAGGAAAAATAAAATTAGTGTTGACGTTTCTTCATTTAAACCAAACCCCAGCGCTGAGATCGTAAAAGTTGAAAAACAACTTCTTTTGAATAAATATGAAAAAAAGCCAAAGAAAGAAAAAGTTCCTAAAGATGTAAAAATTCAAAAGAATGAGGGACAAGACATAACGAAATTTTTAATCAATTCAAAGGATAATGCGAATGTACCTGCTAGTGAATCTCCAAAAAAAGTACCTAAAAAAAGTAAGAAAAGTAAGGATGATTCCTGTGAAATCATTGATGACAGTATAGAAGTTCTTTCTATAAGTGAATCAGATGACATACGTTCTTCACCAAAAAAGTCTCAAAAGAATGAGATTTCTAAGAAAAAAACTCAAAAGAGAAAGAAAATTCTTTCAAGCAGTGGAAGTGAAGATGGTAGTAATTATGAGCCTTCACCAAAAAAAGCACCAAAAAATTCTGTAAAAGTATCTCCAAAAAATCAGAAAAAAAGAACTATTGTTATTAGCAGTGATAGTGAATCAGATTAATACAATACATGCATTTTAATAATTTTGAGTCTTTGTCTTCACAATTTTAATTTGAAAGATCTATAATCTTTTTTAAATATTTTAATTAAAATTTTTTTAATATTTTAATTATAATTTTTCTAAATATTTTAATTAAAATTTTTTTTGTATAAATGGGTGTGTTAAAATTTCATTAGCTTTTATTCTTTGATTGACGTCCAATGTAAGTAGTCTAAGGACGAGATTTCGAGCCTCTCTACTTATCAAATTCCAAGATCTATGTTCCATACTAAATTGAGCTTTAGAAATTAGTTTAAATAATTTTTGCTTGTTTTGACTTCTAAAGGGAGCGTGGCCGACCAACATTATATGGAAAACAACTCCTAGACTCCATATATCACATTCTATACCATATTTTCCCATTATTACTTCTGGTGAGACATAACTCATTGTTCCACAAATTCTTGATAGGTATGTTTTTTTTGGAACATAACATGCTAAACCAAAGTCTGTTAATTTTACGGTTAAATCTGAATTTAACAATATATTTTCAGGTTTAACATCACGATGAACAATATTGTTAGAATGTAAATATGCTAGAGCACAAGTAAGTTGAAATGTTATTGATGATACTGTTGGTTCAGATAAATGACCGAGCTTTTTAATTGCGTCAAATAGGTCACCTTTTGAAGCTAATTCAAATACTAATAAATATGTTGATTTTGTACTGAAAGCTTCGATAAGATTACATATGTTTGGATGTTTAAAATTTGAAAGAATATGAACTTCATTTTCAACGAAAAAGTTTTTTCCTTCCATTTTTGCTTTGCTAATTTCTTTTAATGCAAAACATTTATTTTGATAATTATCTCTTTTACTCATTTCTTGTTTTTGAATTTTATTATCACTTTTTAAAGATAACAAAAAAACTTCACTAAAGTTACCACTTCCAATTTTTTGATGTAGTTCATAATGATCTTTTAAATCATATTTACTTCGTATAGGTGTAATAAAACTTGTTTTTATTACAATTCCTTCATTATTAATAATAGTATTAAATGAACAATTGTCAGAACCAAATGTTGGTATTCTCGACTTTGTAAGAATATTCTTTGTAGATTGCGTTTTAGACAAATTACTTTTATTTGCAATTTTAGACAAATTTTCAGAAATATCTTCTTTTGATGATGTAACTGAATTTGAAACAAGAGATGAAAAGTAAACCGATGGGTCAAAAAAACTATTTGCAAACGATGAAGTAAATTTGGATTTTGTTTCCTTTAACTGTGACTGCTTTACATGATCATTATTATTTCTATCAAGAGATTTTCCAACTATAATAGTTTGCTTATCAATATTGTATATTAAAAATATATATTTTTAGCAATTTTTTTTATAAAAGTATAAATATTATATTTTTCAAATACAATTAATATTTATTTGTTTATTACAAATTACCATTATGTGAGATTTGTTTACTATTCAATTGTATTACTATTAAAAATAAACAAATTATGTCATATTAATTTTATACTATTTGAAATATTTTTTAAATAAACTATACTCTTCTAATCGTTACTTACTCATTGAGTGTAGAACGTTTCTTAATCGACAGGAATAAGAGTCGATTGTCATTTTTTAAATGATTCGTTAGTTGTATTACTATTCTGAAAAATAGTATAATATTTATTATCTTAGCATTTAATAAAATTGTATTTAAGATAATAACTTAAGCTAACAGATAAAATAGGTGTACTTTGCTAATTAAAAAAACTTATTCCTCAAGAGTTTAAATATACCAATGTAGATTTTGTAAATTATATTATTTCACTAGGCACCATTAAACAATAGTTTAAAAACAGACAATAAAACAATGTCCATAAAGTAAAATATATTTCTGTGTTAAAATAAATTACATGTTATAGTTATGAACAAAAAATATATTATATTTACCTATTTTAAAAAAAAATTGTAAAAATAATAAGTGATTATTTACAGCTTTTTTACTGTTACACTATAATTTAAGATGTAACTAAAAAAACAAAAGGTTATTTGTATACAAAAATATGTGAATATTTTTATAAAATTTTGTTATTTAAAAGGTATATTTTTTTACTTACGTCGTTTTTTAGTGTTAAACTCTTTTCTTAAATTTTTATAGCAAAGATTATGTGTTTTATTGGTATCAGTTACATTTAAATTGTTTGCTAAGGAAAATGCTGAATTTCTTCTGCTATATCGAAAAACTATTTTGTGATTTTTTGATTTGTTATCGTAATATTTTATTTCATCTTCGCTTTCACCAAAAGATGATGTACTGTTTGTGTGCTTATTAATAAACAACTCTGGTTTACATTGATTTGAAGATAGTTGGTGTTGATGACATAATATAGCGGCCATTGTAATAAAATTACAATATTTCTAATGCGATAAATATATTACTCTAAGAATAGATAAATTAGTATAAAGTTATTAAAAATCATAAATCAAATGTTTAAAAATGATCGTAGAAAGTAATATATGTTTAAAGGAAAATACTTTAAATTATATGTATTACTAAGGTCAATTTTTCTTTATACTACATATTATCTGATCAGTGAAATGTTACTCTATGTATTAGTATATTAAAATGTTACTTAAAATCAAAACTTTTGTTTATTGTTATAAATCAAATTAGACTTTTGAAACAAGGATATTTATTATTTGAAGATATATTTTGATTTTAGCATATATTTCTTGACAAAGGTTAAAAATAAAGAGAATAATTAAAAAGATGTTAAGAATAAAGAAATTAAAAATATACTACAAAAAAGGTATATATAAAAAACCATTTTTTGTGATATTAAGTTCTATTTGGTATGTAAATATTTGTTTTATTATCACTAGTTTAGACAATTTGATAAAATTTCTATTAAAAAAGTATAAAAACTTATTATCAAAATACATTTTTAAATAATCTTAGTATTTCGAATAAAGAAATACTTTTACACCAAATAACAAACGTTTTAACTTTAGTATGATGTAAATACAGATGCACTTTTTCAACGATCAAACAAACGTATCGATGTATGTCAATTATAATAAAAAGGAAGTTTTTATTCACAATTGAGAAATAGAATGCACTTTTTTAAAAAAAAAAGTATATGAGTAATTTTTCAGTTATAGATTTTTACTATAATAAAACTGAGAATAAAAATTTTTTAATGCTTATATAAGGAAATTTTAAAAAGGGTCAATTTCCGTTTGTATGGAGATTAATTTTGATATATATAAAATTGTCTATTATAATGGAGTAAATAATTGCTTCCATAAGAACAGGCATTATGTCCAACACATATATTAAATAACATACTGGTCACTCAAAATATAAACCGAGAACCATATCCTGGAATTAACATAATCTCTTTATAGCAAAATAAATTATTTTACAACATAATATATATATTTTTTATTATAAATGTCCACTTGTAATTTAAATAGCCATTATACATATTTTAATTCATTGTTAAATCTAAAGTAAAAATAACCATTTAAAGGTAATAATATGGTCGGTTTTATATTTTATCAAAAAAAAACTATATTCCTATTGACAACTTGTTTAATAATAAATTATTTTAGACATAATAGAGTGATATTTAGAAAGAAAAATAAAAATAAATAAATTGCAATAAATATTTAAATGACCGCTGAAATTCAAAATATTTACTATTGAGTGATATGATATTTTTAACAAAATTTTAGATAATATAAAAATCGGAATATACTATAAGCATATGGTTTCTTTTAACAAAGCAAGTTATGTATTTACTAGCCTATGTCCACTGCAAAGTAATCTTTTCTTTTTTAAATAATTTAGTTAAAAAATTGTGTATTTGAAAAGAAATGGAAACAATTAATGAAATCAAGATTAGTATGTAAGAGATTATATAAATTTTTTTTCTAGTTTATGGAAGTTAATGAAACTAATCACATTTTATCTACAGAATATATATAGAAAATTAGAATAATTTTTAAAGAACACAAATACATATTGTGCTTAAAAAATTATTTCAATATATCTTAATAATTATTCACTTAAATTTTTATAATTAATGAAATAATTATTAATAATACTAAGCAAATCTGTATTACTCTGTATAACAAAGTCATTGTAGTAATGAATTAATTATTCCCACTTACTAGTTTTTTTTATAGAGAATCGTTTATTACGAAATAAAATGAACATTAAATAATTATCAGAAAAATTTTAGACAAAAATTTTTTAAAGGTTATCATGTACTGTCCAGTAATAGAGTAAATAACAGAATTAAAATTAATAGAAAACTAACAAAATTATTTATTTATAAGAACTTTTTTTGTTAACGTTTGATTCATTTAAAAAAATAACAGAAAGATTTTTATAAATTATTTAAAAAAAAATAGATTATAGAATCTGAATAAAACCTAATCGTTTAATTAGAAATTTGGTTAAATAATGAGTACACTATTTCATGGTTGAATGCCAATAATAATCAATTTTAAATCAATTTTTTGTATTTATTGTATTAGATGATATATTTATTTCTTAAAAATTATTATTATTACAGCGCAAAAACCACTTTACGAAATAATAAGTAATTTTAATTTATAAAGATTCATTTGTTGGAATTATTTTAAATGTTATTTGAATTATTGTTGTAAATTTTGGTGGTTTTGTATAAATGATGATAAAAACAATATTTTTTAATTTTTATGTAAAAATATTTATGAATGTTATTCATATTGATAGAAATTTTTTTTAAAACTGTTATACTAGTATTATCAAAGTAATAGAAATTTAATAATTACAAGACTATTTCCTTTTCACATTCAATATATTACTATAAGCTGTTTATAATATACCCATGAAGTAGTAATTATATTCTTTTTATGTGCATATGTAAAGGTGCTTTAATATTTATCTGTTTACCTCTAAATCTGTTCATTTTATATGAATATCTACATGCTTGTGATTTGTTGCTAAGAGATAAATAATTTTTCCTGTTAACCAATAATATTAAAGTATTATAAGATTTTATAACATGGATTCTGAAGGTTCTGACCTTGTTGCAACATGGAATGTACCAATGTCAAAAAAAGTTTACAAAATAGAATTTGAACATGGTACAACTACAGGTAGAAGAGTTGTTCGAGTGGATGGAGAAGTAAGTTAAATAATAAATTCAAATAAAATAATATTTTAAGGTAATCATTAATAAGAATTGGCAATTTAAACTTGTAGGAAAAGAAACATTTCGTTTAGAAAATTCTATATGTTCGATATCAATAGATGCTTTAGGTATATTCTCATATGAGTATTCACTTGAAGTAGCAGGGAAGACGTTTGAAAAGTTCCAAGAACAACAAAAGAAATCTCTTGTAACATGGTATGCCTATATCGTTGGTATTCCTGCAAGAATTTGTTTAGATAAAGATAGTATGGAAGTTTGGATAAATGGAAAGAAAATTGAAACTGCAGGAATATTTGTTGACGACGGAACGGAAACACATTTTGTTTTCAATAACACCGACTGTTACATTAAAAATTGCTCTAGTGGTAAAAAGAAGATTGGCGTTATACACAAGTTATTCGTAAATGGAAAGGAAATTAATGAAGATGATAAAATTGACGAAATTTGTAATTCATAGTATATCCAATATTTAATTCCTATTACACACAGTTTACTTACTTTGTTTTAATATCATAAAGTAATAAAAAATTGGCACATTAATAGTATAATTTATATAAAGAATTAACAATTAGAACAAACAAAACTTTAAATAATTAAAAAATCATTTTACTTGACAATTAAAAGTGTTATTGAATTTGATTGAAATCTAAAAAGTGTAGGACCTATTTGAGATCCCGTTTATAACACTCGTGATGACTTCTCATATAGTTTTTCTTCTTTAAATGATGTCCCTATGACGATTCCTTGATCAGAAATACCAAGAAACTTCTCGAAAAAAATCATCAATTTATGCTCAAAGAAATTAGCTGTAATTTTTTTTTAAAAGAAAGATGCGATGACAATGATTATCATCATTTTAATTACTATATAGACCCTTGTGTCCTTTGTACATTACATTCTTGTCACTTTATTTTTACCTCTTAATACAAAAGTAATCATATTTATTTTGATATATATAATTATAGTCTGTTTTTAAAATGAGAGTTTTATACAGAGAATTGGCATATTTAATAGCAAGCGCCACAAAAATCTTCTTTTTTTGTTATATGACGATGGATCTTATGCATATTGTTAATAATTGTTTTGCAAACCGTCTGGCTTTACGCCCAAAAAATTTATTTTACTTTAATTATTATGTTTTCTAGGTTACATGGCTAAAATAAATGGAGAAAAAGGAAAGTTTATCTGTAAACATTGTAACGAAGTAATGGATGTAAGCATGATATATCTTCATGTCAGAAGTATATTCAATATTCCGCTATATAAGTGCCATCAATGTCATTTTTCTACGGACCACGCTTTTCATCAGGATCATCATAGTGCAGTAACAGGACATCTATTAAGTGACGAAAAAGATCTAAACCCCGTCTGGGAAAACATTGTAAATTACGTGGCAACAACGCTTATGAATTCAATTGTCAATAATAGTAAAAGTAAAAAAGCTACCATGAACATTAGTAAACCTCATGAAACAAGGAGAATTGATAATTTGGAGAATGCAATTAGTGGAAATACAGCTAATGTGCAAAGAAAAAGTGGTTCAAAACGAAGGAAGAGATTTTTTTCGAATACGATATTTTTAATTAACGATATGTCTTTTAAATATGAAAACAAAAACAACAGTTCTGAAGGTAAGCTTGAAACTTTGGATAATCATATTTTTTTAGATGTTAGATTTGTAGAAACTTATCCTGGTGCAGGACTACCGAAGAACAAACATTTTACACCACGACCGCCATTTAGCAGAAATAAGATGGTATTATGTCAAAAGTGTGGAAAGGAAGTTCGTGAGAATTATATTTCTAGAAGAAAGCATGTTTTTCTAAATCACCAGGATGATATAATGCACAAATTGAAAGATATAGAAATACTAAAGAGGACGGATATTCTATTTAAAGGATTTATGGTAATTCGAGATTGTTTCCCTGAGTATGCAGTTTGTAGCGATTTTCAATGTGTTGATTGTGGTTATTACTACAGTTCAATGAGTGGTGTAAGATATCATGTTGGTTTAACTCACCAAAAAAGTATTATAATAAATTGTCCTTTTGAGGACTGCGAATTTAAAACCGGCGGTGATTACCATGCTAAAGATCATATAAGAACACATTTGAAGGAGGTTGTGGATAAAAAAGATAAATTATCAATTAATAATTTAGCATCTTACGTTTCTCCCCAAAGTTACACTAAATTTAATAGTTCATGTGAAGTTGGAAATAAAATAATTAAATCTATAGTAAAACATTACATCCCAATAAATATATCATATTATGACAATTTTCAAGATGACTTTAAAAGTGATTTATCTGAATTTAAAAAATCTTACCTCCAACCATATATACTAGATGGTCTAATCAAAGATAATCATAATCAAGGAATGAATGAAAGTGAAGTAATTTCATCTTACAATGGTAATTCATTATTTAAAAAAGTTTAAATATTCTTTCTAGATACAAATGAAGAATTGGATTATGAAAGTGATGTACCTGAAGAAAATATGCTAGAGAGGAGCAGCGTTTCATTCAAAAAACGCAAACGTGACTTTTCAAATTCAGTAGGTAGTGATGCTGTTTTTTCGAAGGAGATAGCATCGAAATCAAGAAAAACTATTTACTCAGAGGAACCAACATCTAGTGGATTACCTATTATCAAAGATAATTTTCTAAAGGATTCATTTAATCAAGCTAAAAAAACAAAAAATAATGATGTGTCAGTGGAAAACCCAAGTGTTCCAAGATTAGGAAATAAAGAAAATGCTGGACAAGCAGTTGAAAATTCTAAACTTGTAAAATTTAAAAAAGAGGTACCACTATTTGAAACCGTAGCAAGGAATCTTCTTCAAAATAAAGGTAATAATAAGATAAAAGAAGAAATTGTACCTAGACCAAATATTAGTTTAAATGTTGAAAAAGTCAAAACTGGAATGACTGCATTAACTGCTGAAAGTAGAGTAGAGAAACCCTACAAAGATTTTGTTTATGAAACTTATAGCACAAGAGGAGAAGAAATGCGAGCAAAATTAAATAAAAGAGATTTTAGTAGAGAAAGATCTGACGTCAAATATCCTTCCCACTATAATGATAGTGGAAGACATTCATTAGCGTCACATAATGATGATGGTAGAAAAAATTTATCAATGTCGTGTAGTTATGGTAATTCATCGAAGTATTCAAAATCAACATATAATCAAAAATATTTTTCATATCGTTAATCTCAATAGATGGAATAATAGTTAAGCAGTATTGTTTGTATATATTTATTATTGTCATTGTATTATTTATTTACTAATTGAATATTTATTAAACTAGAAAATAAAATTTTTTACTACAAATTTTAATCCCAAATAAACAAAGATAAGAGAAGTTGTTAAACTCTAGATTGCTAGATCTGTTAGCATGTAAAAAAACAGGAAACCATAAATCATTTTCCTAGGTAATACAAATTGTTGAATTGTATTATCATCCGTTAGGCCAACAAATTCTTAAAAAATCATTTTGTTAGATAATAAAAAATAGAAACATTCCATAAAATTTATGTTTCTCTGCAATCAACAACCAATTGGAAAAAAAGTTGATATAACTTGAATCGTTGACATGAAAATGAGGATTTTAACAAAATGTGTTTTCCCCAATTTTAAAAAAAAATATATATATATATATATAATGAAAAGCATTTTTACCAGAGCTATAACCTCAACAATAAACATATAAGTTTCTCTATTGAATCATGTTTTTGTTTTTAGTTATCCTTACACGCAATCTTTTTATCCTGTATTATATATTAAACGAGTAAGAAATTGGCATACTGATAATATAATAAATTTAAAGAAGTATCAGTTTAAGCAATCAGAATTTCCAGTTATTAAAAAATTGTTTTATTAATAAATATTCCTGATATTTTTACTCAGAAAAACAACAATTCGAGAAAATCAATTTTACAGTGATAAATCACTCAAGAAAAAAATAATGATCATTTTAAAAGAAAATTGCTCTTCTCTTTTTAATATAATTATATTGATTAAATACAAAAAAAACATAATATAAATAAATATTTAATAAATAAAATAACGATATTTATTTCAACAAATAATAATATAGAATAACAAATAACAAGGTAACAAAAATTATTCTACTAATTTTGAAGCAGAAAGCAAGATTTCAGATAATTCTTTTTTTGATTCAATATCAAAAACATTATCATCTTCATCATCAGAATCCGCGGATAAACAACCATTTAATTTACCGTGAACTTTTATAATTTTTTTAATTAATACCTCTAAATCAAAATTAACTTGACTTTTAAGTCGGGTAATATTTGGATCCTGTGAAAGTTGTGCAAACGTAAGTTTTGCTTCACGAAGAGCAATCTGATCTGAAAGTACGTCAATGCAATTTCCAACATTTTCTAACCAATCTTTTCCTTTAAATTTGTTTGCCAAAATGCATCTTTCAAGAAGTTTGATATAAGATGAATATTCTGTAGTGAGTTGCTGGCTTTCAATGTTAGTATCGGCATTGCCAAGCTCCGGCTTTTTCAAAGCTGCATACACTCTCCAGACATTAGCATTAATGGATACTTTTGATGTTATTCTGGCCATGAGTTTCAATAAATCTGATCTAACATTATTATTTTTTGGAAGTTTATTAACTTCAGTACAAATAATTTCAAGACACTCATTATCTATGATATCTTTACCTTCTCCAACGTCAAGAATTCTATGGTAAGCTTTAATAGCGGATTTAAAATCTCCATTGTCGATGCAAACAAAAAGATAGTTTTCCCACATTTTAACGTCATCGAAGCAAAACTTCAACGCTTCTTCAAGTATTTTTTGTGCTCTTCCTTTTTGTCCTAAGCGAATGTAGGCAGCAGATAAATTATTCCAAGCTTGATAATGTTCAGGTTCCAAGGAAACACAGCGATGATATGCATTGACAGCATCTTGGTAATTTTCAGTTTTCCATGCACAATGACCAAGATTAAACCAAGTACCTAATTGTATAGGCTGTAGTTCAACAGAACGTTTCAAATGTTTATATGCATTTTCATAATCATTACGATTGATTAAAAGTTCACCTAGTGATTTACGAGCTCTAGAACTCTTGTCACCGGATACAGTAATTGCCTTTTCATAATAAGAAGATTGAAGCGTAATGTCGCCAAGATAACAATAATATAAAGGATTTTCATTTTTTGACAATAAATCTCTAACAAGAGATTCAGCTTTTTCAGGCTGTTTAAGTACTCTATAGCAATCAATAACATAATCATAAGCATTAAGAGACTCATAAATCCCAAGTGCTTCCGAAACACATCCCAGGCTTACTAATATTTCAGCATGATACATTTTTATCTTCCAAAATGGAGACATCCCTGAAGGTGTTACTAACTTTATACGATGATACTTATCTTCATCAGAGGTTTTATCATCTATTCCATCTAACAGTTTTGCTATAACCTCTATTTGACTACAGGATCTTTCTACTTTTCTTCGACTATTTTTTTCAAGAATACTTCTTTCAACTAGTGCAGTACATGTGGCGGCCCAAGACTTTTCAGATGATGATAACACTCTATTATACAATGAACTTAGCTTTTCAGCCTGTAACTCATCCATAAATTGAGTTTTTCTTTCGAAATATGCAAACGCTAACAAAGAGGCAGATTGTAATGATGATAACATTCCTTCTTCATGTTTTTCTGCTGTCCATACTGTTTCAAGAAGAGTATCATCATTAAGTAAAACATTAGTAGGTCTATCTAAAATATCTTTCACACAATATTCATCATCATTAAAAGTCTTTTCTTTCAAAACGCAATTGGTCATAAGCTGAGCGATATTACTCTCTTGAAATTTTGTTCTTTTACCAAGAACTCCAACAAACTCAACATTAAAGCACCCAATTTCCATTGCACGTTTCAAAACTTTTTCACCTTCATCAAGATCATAGTATATAAGATTAAAATAAAATGACATTAAATAAAAAGCAATAACATCTGATTTCAGTTTTGCATCCATGGTTTCGAAACTTCCAGAGCATGATTTTGATATAGCACCTTGAATATCATCAAAAAGATCTTCACCTTTTTCTTTTAACGATAATTCCGGTTCAATTAATAATGACGCCCATAATAATAATAATTGATAATTACTGAATAAAAAATTAATATCTCGCTTGTTTACTTTAATTGATTCATAGAAAATTTTTGATAGATAAAGAAATTGCAGTCCACGGCAATTTTCGTATGGCTTATTCAAATCAAATGATAAAGCATTCTCAACAATGGATGATGATTCGTTGGAAAAAATAAAAGAAAGCCCCGGTACTGCATTTTCAAAATTTTTAATAAAACTTTGATGGCCGACATAATTTAAGGCAATGTAACCCTCTAAACAAAATTTTCCCAAATACAGAATATCATCTTCGGAACCATTATAAACTTTTAAATTTTCTTCGAGTTCTTTTAAAGTATCTGCCCGTTTCATTGAATTAACAATTTCGTTAATTCTTGCATAATCGAACATGATTAACCTATAGAATATAAAATTGTATTAGTAAAAATATTTATAAGTTATGAAAATACAAACGGTAAAAAACCATTTACAATAATTAATTGAAAAAACACTCAATTTTATTAAAATTAAAAAAATGTATCAAGCATAATTAAAACGAAATATCTACAGCTTGAATAGGTTTTTGATATCATAAAATATTAGTTGATGGTTAGTCGAATATTTCTATTTTTTAAAATTTTTTAACAAAGGATATATTTGTTTGAATGCTTCATCAATATCTTTCTTAAATTTTGCTCCCGTAATAACAACTTTACCGCTTACAAATATAAGTAAAACAACTCTTGGTTTAACCATACGATATATAAGACCGGGAAATAGTTCAGGTTCATATGTACTAAATTGAGCATGAGCAACACACAACCCTTCAAGGCGAATTGGAAATTTTACATCACAACTACCAACCATATTTTGAACTTTAAATTCCGTAAACTTTGCATTAAAACCAAGTTTCTGTATAATTCTTGCATATTTCCTAGCTGCTAATCTAGAAGAATCTTCACTTTTTGCCCCAGTACAAACCATTTTACCTGAGGAAAAAATCAAAGCGGTAGTTCTGGGCTCTCGAATACGCATAATCACAGCAGCAAAACGTTTTGGGTTATATTCAGCGTTACGTGCAGACTGTGCTACTTTTTTGAGATCTAATGAGACGCCTAAATTAACTGTTGATACAATATTTTGCAGTGTCGGCAAAGGAACATCCACTTCTATACTTGAATGAGATTGTCCAATTACCGTCATTGCTATATTAGATTGTGGAGGCAATATCTTAGAACTCTCAATTGAAAAGTCATTGTTAGCTATAGGCATTGGTGTTTTTGGTAAATCTAATCTATTTGACGCTGGAGCAGCTGATAGTGGATTTTTATCTTGATCTAATTTACTACTTAGCACTGATGCTGGCCCATTAAAAGGAAATACTGACCCAGGACCAACAGCAGAACCTGGCCCCATTGAACCCAAACCAGTAATAACTGAACTTGAGAATACAGATCCTGGTCCGATTATTGATGATGGTTCATTTGATACATTGTTATGATGTGATGTTGATGCTGGTGTTTGCGCTGTTGCTGTGAAATTTGACATTGGCTCGAACACAGACAAAGGTGCCTGGGGACTACCACTACTTCCAAATTGATCCATTTCCTAGAAATTTAAACTAATATTAACAATACAACAATTACCAGGTATAAAATAACGTATTTTTAACGTTATTATAAATATAAGATAAAAAAACATATCTTGTTTAGTATTTAAAAACAACAACAAAATGGATAACTAATTAACAAAAATATCACTAACAACAAAATTAAATGTATCCTTTAACAATTCTTCTTTTGGTTCTTCTGACATAACAATTTTCTTAGCACTAACATCTTCCTCAACGATAATCTTTCTTTTTAATGAAACAAATTTCTTGTCCAATCCTTTGTTACTCCCTTTAAAAGTCCAATCTTCATCATCTGCCACACCTTTGACACCAGTCTTTTTATTAAGTAAAATATTTAATAGATCCTCGTTTGTCTTAAAAATATATGGAGTTTCAATATTTCCAATATTTTTATCAATAAAAGAAGCTTTTTTTGTTATCAATGGCAACCAATGACTTTGTAGGGTTTTAATTTCCCAGAGACATGAATCTAAAGCTTTACAATCCTTCAAAGATTCACAATCTTCAAGATAAGGATCACATTCTAAATTTGTACATTGAGTATTATGAATCATCTTTCTCAATCCCTCATATTTGATCATCAAATTTTGTAATATCGTTAGAATAGGTCTAACAACACAAATTGGGGCATACAATAAAACTCTTGATAATTTCTTAGCAAAAGCAGCTACAATATATAATGGAATATGTGTTGAAGATAAAAAGAGATTCAAGGTATCTAAAAATTGAAAAGCATAAGAAGCATGCAATATAAAAGGTGTTGTCAATTTGTAAACTGATTGGTAAAATTGAGGATATTCACTAAAGAGAAAAAATATTAACATAATAAATTCCTTTAAACTTACAAATTATATTTTACAACTAATTTTATCAAGCCATTAAGGGCCAAAACTGAATAAACACCTCCATGATTGTAGTAAGCAAAATAAAAATCACCAAATAATTCAGGTTTTGGAAACTCTTCTAACCTATGATCAGTGAGAAATGGCAAGATACTTTTTGCTAAAGCTCCACTAAGTTTTTTCTTAGTTAATACCATCCAAACACTTTGATATAAATCTAAAAACTTGTCAAACTCCATGTTTTCTAACACTTTGTAATTATCATTAAAAAGATTGTCATTTAACTTTTCTGGAAGGGGTAAATTTTTAAGGAAATTAAATAAGTTCCACACTTTTTCTGCACTTAAAGCTTTTGACCCTAGCTTAGAAATTTTTTGAAGAATTAATGTGCATGAATCTTTGAAACAAAAAATATTCTTTGCTAATTTTTTTAAAATAACTTTAGCATTACTTTCCTTTTCTGTTACAATATATCCAATAACTGTGTTTAAGAATACTTCCAATTCATTGCTTTTTGTTGCATTATTTGTAACTGGATCAATTTTATATATTTTTAAACTTTTTAGTTTTTCTTTCAGAACTTCAACCTTTCCACCATTTATAAGTTCTTCAAAATTTTCCTTTACAGCCATCTATAATAACAATTTATTTTATAAAAATATAAAAAAACAAAATAAATAAGATAGTATGCCAAACATTAGATGGAATAAATTTAAAACAATATATTTAAATTTTAATGTAACCAAAATGAATTACATAAAAGGTAAAAAATATTATGCCAGTTGTGCATTATACAATAGATAATTAAATATTTAAAATAAAAAAATAATTTTCATAATTGTCATACTTATAAAAGTTATCTCCAAACTAAACTAATAATACAAACATTTGTTATAAATGAACTAATTCGAAAACTTATTGAAATGGAGAATAATTATCACCGATTTCTGTGCAAGACCGATTTGAAGATAGTGTTGGATTTTCGTCTATTATTTTGAATATTAACGTTTATTTTTTATTTTCCACTCCGAGATTTTTTAAAATAAAATGTCGAAGCCTGAATTAAGTGGACCACCTGAATTGGTAAACCTATAAAATTATTATTTAATGTGTATTTTTAGTATTACAATGAAGTAGAAGCAAAAAGATATGATTGTAATAGTCATATTTGTCAAATTCAACGAGATATGGCACAACGTGCTATTGATTTACTAGAGCTACCAGATAGTATCTCTGGAATTATTCTTGATATAGGATGTGGTAGCGGTATGTCTGGTGAAGTCATCACCGAAAATGGCCATGATTGGATTGGTATCGATATATCACCTTCTATGCTTAAAATTGCTAGTCAAATAAGAGATGTTGAAGGTGATTTAATAGAAAGAGATATGGGATCGGGATTGCCTTTTAAAGCTGGTTGTTTTGATGGAGCAATATCAATTTCGGCTATTCAATGGTTATGTCACTCTAACTCAAATGACCAAAAACCACGTAAACGGTTATTAAGATTTTTCCAATCACTGTATGGTTGTATGGCAAGAGGATCAAAAGCTGTTTTTCAATATTATCCAGAATCAGATGCTCAGGCTAATTTAATTAAAGGAGCAGCAATAAAAGCTGGTTTTAGTGGTGGTACAATAGTTGATTTTCCTGAGTGTCAAAGACGTAAAAAGTATTACCTAGTTTTAAATACTGGTGGAGTTCAAAATTTACCTAAAGCATTGAATGAAAATGTTGAAGTTGAAGATGAGGTTGATCAATGTGAAGTCATCGAAAGTAGGAGTTTTAATTTACACGGAAACAGAAAACGAAAAGCTCCAAAAGGTTCTAAAGATTACATTATTGCTAAAAAGAAAGAATGCGTAAACAAGGGAAGGATGTTCGTCATGATAGTAAATATACTGGAAGAAAAAGAAAAGTTAAATTTTAATTTTGTTATTTTTAATTGTTGTATTTTTGTTGTTAAATTTTACCTAGAATTTTTATTGATATATTTTTACGGTTTGTTCCAAGCCATATTTTTGTTAATGTAAGTAAAACCTTAGTGAATATTGTTTTATGTTAGTAGTAATGAACGAAAAATTATGAATTTGTCAGCTATTTTACCAAGAAAATCATACAATAGAAAAAATTTTATTTTTAGTTTAAAATTCATTTTTCCTACTAGTAAGTTTAGTAGTCCTATACTAATAATGGATTCTGAAAATACTGTCGAAAATTCGAAAAAACTAAAATCTCTCAATCGTTGAGTCTTAATTCTATTGGAAGTATTGTAGAGACAAATTTTCCTATCACGCAAACAATATCAACATCTAATCAAAGCATGTTTTGTTTAAAGGACAGCGTGTCACATAGCCAGCAATATACAAAAAGTGAAACGATAACCTTTAAATCAAACAACGAAATCAAATATTCTAATAAAGATAAATTACAATATGAATTAGATAGGAATATTAGAGATAGTTGTGATAAGGGTTCTCCGTCTAAACTATTTTGTTTTAAACAGGCGTTTGTCAAACGATATTACGTCTATTTCTACTAGATCATATCATTCTTCTTCTGAATCTACAATATCTACTGACTTTGCAATGGAATCTGGTAAAGAGGCTGCTGCTAAAGCTTGTGCATTAGCTCACATACGTAGTGGTTACAAAATTGGAGTTGGAAGTGGAAGTACTGTAAAATATCTAGTTGATTTTTTGAGGGATAAAGTATCATCAGGAGAATATAAAGATTTAAAATGTGTTCCAACAAGTTTTCTGGTAAGAATTATACAGTTTTTTTTATATAAAATCACTTTTTAGACTAAAAAATGGCTTCTTGAAGCCAATCTTCCAGTTTACTCACTAGAAAAATTTACCTTCTCTTGACATTTGCATTGACGGAGCTGATGAAGTAGATTGTAACTTAAATTGTATTAAAGGTGGTGGTGGTTGTCTAACACAAGAAAAGATAGTTCAATCATGCGCAAAAAAATTTTTTATAATAGCTGATTGTTCTAAGAAATCTGAACATCTTGGAGAACGCTGGAAAAGCATACCATTAGAAGTTGTACCTTTTGGGTATGTTCGATAATAAAGAAAATAGAAGAATCGCTAGGTGGTAAATGTACACTTCGGATGGCTCATAAGAAATGTGGCCCTGTGATAACTGATAATAATTGTTATGTTGTTGATTGGTATTTCCCTTCATCTTTCACTAATTCTGGTCATGACTGGCATTCAACTAATAACATTTTGATCAATATCCCAGGAATTGTGGAAACTGGTTTATTTTTGAATGTAGCAGAAGAGGCATTTTTTTGCTACAAATGATGGTAAGGTAGAATGTGTCAAAAAAAATTAACTTTATATTGATGTTCTTTTAAAATAAAATAAATTGATAATATTATGATTAATTAAAATTAATTACAAATTTACGATTTTAATAAAATTAAACGATTATTTTTAGTATCCTGTATATTTTTGTTGTTTATCCATTTCATCTGGATGGAATAAATCTGGTCACAATAATTTGTAAAAATAGATACCGTTCATATTTGAAGAGAATTATTTAAATGTTTTATAACACGTGGTAAATATCAAGTTTTATTTACTTTTGTATTTTTAGCTAACGTTGCATTATTATTTCATTAAAATAGTAACTACTTTTATTGTTCAAATATACAGATTATTTTAAACAAAATAGTTGATTTTATTATAGCTTAATCATTGCAAATATATATAAATGATAAACTATAAATATCAAACATTAATGTAACAGTTATATTATTGTGATACATTTTTCAAGATCTTCTACGAGAAGAATTTAAAGTATCCTATTTAAAATTTACAAGTATATATTTATTTAACTTCTAGAATTATTAAAATAGTTTAAAATATTTTCTGGTGAAATGTATATAATTTAAAATTAAAGAGTTTGTTAAATTTTTAATTATAATTTTTGATACTTATTCTAATTACACAAAATATTATTCATATGACTTCTCATGATCTAACTTGTTTCAATTAGTGATTGCGCAAAATTTTTGTTTACTTGTTTGATTTCTAAGTATTTATAGAGTTAAAGAAATGATCTTTTAATTAAAATGACCAAAAACATTTTATTTAACATAGTAAAAAATTAATTGAATGTTATAATGTCAAATATAATATCAAAATTTAAAAGTCATTTGGTTACTTTATTGTCTATTTACTGCTTAAGTTTAAAAAAGTTAACCGAGATAAGCGGAAATTCTATTTAAATAAAAAATTAAATTTAATTTAACTTTTGTTTAATAAAGTTATAAAATTTTTGAACGTGAAAGGCGTGATAACTAAATAACAATTAAGACGTATTTTGATGACACAGAAAGTTATATAAAATATGATTGTTTTCTCTTTATAAATTACAAAATTTGTTTTTTAATAATTTTAAATATACATTTTATCTGCTATTTTAAATTTCTTTCAATGATATAATTATCAAAGAGTATTATATTTAATAAAATATTATTTATACATTAAATGTTAATGTTAAATGTGTATCTTTAGATAGTTATACATTTTAAAATAACCAAATAAATTTTATTACTAACTATTATGGCACCTTCGATAGGAAATGCTAAAAAAATTCGATACTAATGATGTTATTATTAGCAATCAAAACATTAATGAATCTTCAAGTGACTTTTGTATCATTTTGGTTTAGACAAAAATGCTGATAATATACCAAGCCATTTCCATGAATGTCAAATTTGTATGTTGTGGTGGATCACCTAAGAGAATTGGGACACTATGCAAAAATGTTTGCTAAAGAAAATGGATTATGAGACTCCTACTGATCTATCAAAATCAGATAGATATTGCCTTTATAAAACAGGAAAGTTCTTTGGGTTAATCATGGAATTGGAGCACCATCACTTTCTGTAATGCTCAATGAAATTTTTAAATTACTTCATTATGCCAATTGTAAAGATGTTTTATTTTATAAGATTAGGAACATCAGGAGGTATTGGAGTTGAACCAGGAACTGTGGTAATAAGCTCTGGTGCAATGAATGGTGAACTAAAACAGGAATTTAATCAATGGATTAATGGAAAAAAAGTTTCTAGACCATGTTTTGTAGATGAAAAATTACGATTTGAACTTATTGAAACTGCAAATCAATTATATTTCCACAATGTTCTGGATTAACATTATGTGCAGATGATTTCTACGAAGGTCAAGCAAGACTTGATGGTGCATTGTGTGATTATACATCACAAGATAAATTTAAATTTTTAAATGAATTAGTAGAAAAGGGAGTAAGAAATTTTTGAAATGGAATCAACATGTTTTACTGCATTAACAGCAAGAGCAAATATCAAAGCTTGCTGTTTGTTGCGTTGCATTATTAAATAGATTGAATGGGGACCAGGTCGTCATTGATAAAATACATATTTAGAATATGAATGAGACCATTCAAATTAGTAACAACACTTTTAAAAAACAAATTAAAATAAAATTTTAATGTCAATTTATTGCTTGTACATCGTTATAATGTAAATATAAATTATCAGTAAAGATTAAAATTTTTAGTCGTAATTAATATATTAAAAACCACTTTGTTTCTAATATTCCCATGTTTTTTTAAATATTTTGAAAAATGTTTTTAATTATTCTAACATTTATCTTTGGAGGTATTTTTTTGTATTTTAGTGCATGTTCTAGAACAACACATTACTTAGTATTTCCTCAGGGGACAATGTGTAACAAACTGGCATCCGTAGAAACAATCGCCAACACTTACTGGATAAAACTAAGAACTCAAGTATCAGATTTTACAAGATCAATTACTAAGTATTTGATATTCAAACCCAAGTGTTCTATCAACTCAGATTTACAAAAAGAAGCAACCAAAAGTTCAAATACAATACCAACTGAAATTTCAACTACCACTTGTTCAACATTACCTGAATCACAAGGAAGTCGAATAAGTCCAACAACAACCATCACAAATCAGACTACAGAAAGTCATGATAAAACATTAATAAGAAAATTAACACCCACATCAAACAGTGTTATTAAAACAAATGAAAATAATTCGGAATCACAAAAAAATGATGCTAAAAAGTCACATAAACAATTTCTTGAATGGAGTTCAAATGAAATTATACAATTAGATCCAGCATCCAAAGCTGCCGAAGAGCATCGATTAAAATTGTTAGAAAAACGTCATGAAAAATTAAAAGATGAAAAAAGAAATTGTTCCATTAAAAATTAATTCAAAAAAGCATATTTAACAAAATTTTACTATTTATTTAATATAAAAAGAACTGTAGAACTATAGTATATCGCAAAGTCTGAAATAATACATTTAAAGTTTAAATGTTAATTTAATAGTTTTATTTAAAGTTGTATGAACCTTTATTTGTTTTTTCTTTGAGTTAGTTCGTTCTCTAATTTATTTTCTTGAGTTTTTATTTCTTTTTTCTTTATATTTTCAAAAATAATTTTTTGAGCTTCCAATTGATTTATTTTTTGTTGGACGTTAAAAACTAAATTTTGTTCTTTAGCTAAAGAAAAATTTTTAAAATTCTTATAATCATCTGGTTTTGATAAATTCATTATCATTGTCATGTCATAATTTATAAATTTCATACTTTTTAACTTTTTTACTTCATCTTCCCACTTTTCTTTTTTATAATTACCTATTTTCTGATTAATATCCTTATATTTATTAGAAACTATTCCTTTTGTTTCTTCATGCAATTTTTCTTCGATTTTTACTATTTCAGTACAATTTTTTTCTAAATCTTTCATTATCTGTTCCGAAATTACATTATTAAACCATTGGATTAAATTTGTTATGTCTGAATGCAACTTTTTAAAAATATCTAAACATTTTCTAGCATTTGTATCGTTCAACACATCTTCAAAAAATATTGTTAGTAAATCTAAAGATTCAGAAGTCTGTTTTTTTGTAACAAAAGGAAAAGTAATTTTATTGCCCATATAAATTTGACATGATTCTAAATTCTGAATTGCTGCTATAAAATTATTTTTAGATTCAGCACATATAAAATATCTATCTTTTTCATTATATAAGTCTTCTGTCAATATTTTTTCCCACTTTTTAATGCCAAAAGCTATTTGACATTGAGAGTAAATGACTAAAGTGCGTCCATTTATCCATTTATTTCTTGCTAAATGAAAAGTTCCTTGTTCCAGCAATAATTGTTTGAATGATTTTATTAATTCAGAACAATTCTTAAGGTTATATCCATAATTATCTTTTAATTTAATTTCGCCATTTTCATATAATGCTAGTAGTCGTAAAATTTGTTCATAAAAAATTTCGAGAATTTTAATATTATTGTTATTTTTCTGCTTATTATTTTCTAATTCTTTCTCACTTTTTTGAAGATTTTCTAAAGACAGTTTATATTGAGAATTAGATTCTTTGCTTTTTTTATCCCATTCACCCTTTTGTTGAAGTACAGTTTTTACACTATGTTGATAAATATTTTCTAAATATTTCTTTTCGTGTTCACTAAAAATTTTTAATAGATAAAAAAATGATATTTTACCTTTGTTTTCGAAGTTCTTTTGATGTTGCCTCTAATTGATCAAGAACTTTTTTTATTTCATCACTTTCATATAATGTTTTATAATATCTCAAAAACAGATTTTCTTTTCTTAAATAACCAATTTGAATAAAAATTTCCTCAAGATCTAATTTTTTTATGTTATCCTCATTAATGTATTTAAGAGACGTTAAGTTTTGCGTTGAATCTAATTGAAAAAAATTAGTAAATTTTTCTTCTTGAAAATCCATAATTAGTTAAGTATAATTTATAAGTGATTAAACATAAAAATAATCATTATACAGGATAATTTTAATACACAGTAATTATTGTTACTAAGGAATTGCTAGGACAACGCATTCTTTTATTAGGATTAAATTTATTGTTGGAAAATGTTAAAATTGATACATAAAATTACTAATATAATAAATATATTGTTTGTTACATATTTTAAAATTTATAGCAGAAACTTATAATTGATCGAGATATTCCCTTTTCCAGTATCTTCCCTTCACACTCTATATCACCAAGTACAAATGTTGTTTGTAAGGCACTTTCATTAATAAAGGTCTTTTTCGTTAAAGATTGTCCCTCAAAGTCGTAAGATGCTTTTGAAATTTTCTCTGCTTCTTTTAAACGCAATCTTTGTGTTTCATCACCATACATAATCACTATTCTAAATAACTCTTCCATACCTTCACCTGTATAAGAAGATTCTAAAATTTCAAATAACTTTGGAATTCTGTGAGAAACACACACATTAAACTCTTCGGATGGCTCGAGTACAATGTTTGATCCACTTTGAAATTCAACAAATTCATTGACAACATCACATTTACCAGAAGCAGCATCTATCTTAAATGGAATCATCACGGCAAAAGCCTTCCTTGATCCACTATTTTTTATTGTAAAATTAAATTTAGTAATTGCAAAAGATGTCTTAAAGAGATACTCGTCCAAATTAACGTTTGGAACCTTAATTAACATATCTGGTGATTTGTCAATGCATACACTAATATTTGTTGTTCCACAAATCCCAGCTAATGGAACTTTTTGTTTCGGTTTGTCAGAAATACCATAAGAACCATAGTAGATATACAATGTATCTTGGTATAGTCCGTATGAATTTGGATTAAATGATATGTACAATATTTTTACTTGATTAGGTTCAAAAGTAATATGCTCGCCTGCAGATTTCGAGTTATCTTCTAATGAAAAAATTTCTCCTTTCCCTTTGAATTCTAATTTTCCTTTGATAATATTTGACGAGTTATTTTGTAAAGTTAATGGCAATATAGATTGACAATTCAAAGGACAAAATCCGAAATGAAGAAATTTTTCTTTAGTAGAGATATTTCTTAAAGTACTGCTTATAGAAAGTGTGCTTGTTGATGAATGCCGTCTTCTCTTCGTTATGTCACTTGCACTTTCAGCAATTATATTTTTTGCACTATTAACACCATTAACCGCATTTTTTCTTTTTAATAAATTTGACATAAATTCTTGGAAAAGAACTGAATTATCTACTGCAATTGTTGATATATTAGGTCCTTCAAAATTTGAAAACAATCTACTTTGTCCGAAATTATTCTCTCCTATGAAATAAAAATTATATCAAATATTGACAATAACTTACTTATTGGAGTAGAAGTAAAGTAATTAGGGGGATTTGAAGGAGAATCATTCGTAGATTCTGATGGGAACTTCTTCGAACCAACATTATTAGGAACTTGTAATTTATCTTTAATTTCATTACGACCAGCACTTCTTCTTGGAGTTTCTTGATTTATATTTTGTACTTTAGGAGAACTAAATTCATAGACAGATGGTTCCCAACTATTTTCTTTCACTTGTCTAGATCTATCAAATCTAGGATCATCTTGAATGATTACATTTTCTTGACAAAATTTCTTTTCATCGATTTTTAACTTATCAATAAAAAGAGAACCATTGATGAATTCTTTTGAATCAATTTTATTTTCCTGAGAATCGTCAGAAATTGACAACTTGTGAAATGGTTGATTATTTGTCATCAAATCTTTAACTCTATCACTAGAATTTGATGAAAGTGAATTCTCTTTCGAAGTTAATGGACATTCCTCGGATATTCTAGAAAGATTGTCCGCTCTATTATAATCTAAAAATAAAAACAATAAAAAAAATTTAAAGGAAATTGTATACCTTTGCTCTTTAAGCCAGACATTGAAATTGATAACAAAAATACTTTTTTATTCCAATGGCGGTATTCAGTGAGTCTTCCTATCACGAAAAGGTAATATTAAATGGTGTAATGTCTTTGCAAGGGAATATTTGTTTGCTGAATTATCTATTGTTATTATGGATCCTGAAAAGGAAGATAGACGTGTAAAAAAATTATTCAATATTCCTATTGAGTCTCAAAAACCTAACATTGGACCAATTCCAATGTCTACAGATCTTCGTATTAAATTACAGAACTTTCTATCAGAAGCAGAAAAAGTTCCAATGCCTGAAAATGCTGAAAATAAAAAATTAATTGAATTTGTAGAAGACGATCAAATTAAAAGTAATTCAAATGATAGTTCAAGTAGTGATGAAAGTAGCTTGCAGGAAGAGGATGACCAGACGCCTTCAAATAATGTTCTAATTAACTTGTATATACCAAAGAAATGTGAAGAGAAGATCTCCCCTGTCGAAGAAATTAATGATGTATAATTTTTTTTTATGCAATAATATTTTTTAAAAGATAAATATTTGAATATTTTTTTGCGACCGCATATATATATATATAATAAAAAACTAAGCTAATTGTTTGAAACTATAATGATAAAACGTTAATTGATAGTTTAATTTAATTTTGTCAGTTTAACTACTATGTTCCAAAAATCAAAAGTCAAAGAAGATAGGTAAAAATAAATTCATCGCAATAAGAGTTCCATGAAATAATTATTTCACAAGCATCTTATAGGTGTCAGAGTTAATAATGTAAAGAGAACTTTTTATTTAGTAGTTCTGCGTTTTTTTTAGATACGGCAATTGACACTTCTTTTGATTTGGTCATCACGTTTGTTTTAATACCCAAAGATTTCCTCTATAAATATCAAAGTACTTTTATACATTTCTACCACTTTGTCATGATAGGAATGTAGATTATTTTTTTAATGTGGAAATTTTTATTCGTGTTGTTGTAATTTTTTACCTTATATAATGATTAATAGTAGATTTTCTAATTCACATATAATTTTTTATAATTAACTTCGAAACATTTTGTAGGATGTAAAATAAAATTAAAATATTCATGGAAATTTTTAATGTTACAATATCGTTATTTCATCATCGAAAAATATAAAGGTCACAGATCATAAGTCTTATATCGTTGACAAATTAAAGTAGTAGCTTTAAATTGACTAATATATATTAGAGTTCACTATTAGTTAGTTAAAAAAAAAGACTATTATGCTTCTACGTGTTGCTAAATACTAGTATTAATTGCTGGAAATATATATAATGCTCGTATTTCTTCTATTTAATAAAATGTTTTTTATTAAACAAATATTCACTTAGTGATTATAATAGTTTTTATTTTTAGTGAAGACATAATTGCGCAATGAGTGTTTCCAAACTTCAAGAAGAATTCATAGAACTTCAGAAGGAGATTGGGAAATTCCAAGAACTTTTGAATTTAGCGATGGATGAGAGTGAAGTTTCTTTAGAAGTTTTGCAACATTCTATTAAATCAAACATTTGGGAGCTAAAAGTACGTTTGGATGACATTGCTTTAGCTATTGCACAGGAAAAAAAGAACGCTGAAAAAAAATGTGAAGTACATCAGGTCGCTAAAAGTATCTTCAAAATGGTTAGTGAGATGGAGGAAGAGATCAGTAAAGCTCAGGTAATTGAAAGTAGTAGAAGTAGTACTTTACAAGAATTGACTGAGGCGTATGAAATTTTGAAAGAGGTTGAGGAAGAAGGTTTACCAAAACTAGAAGCTGAGTATTCAAAGTTACCAACTGTTGCTAGTGAAGATAGTCTCAGAAATAAGGCATTTGAGGAGCAAATGAGAATGGTTGAGAATTTGAAGAATATACAATCCTCGATTTTAGATAGAATTGAAACTATTAATGAATTTAATTGTTTGGTTTCTTCCTTCAAAGACGAGTTTTCTTCGATTTCTGAAAAGTTGGAAGTTTCTCAATTTAATTTTGGTAAAATTAATGATATTAAAACCAAGGACCTCAAAAAATTGTCAAAAGTCTTGGAGGATATAAAAGAATTAGCTAACGAAAGAGATATGAATGATTCAGTTTTACTCCAAGAATGTGAAGGAAAGTTGACTGCCATAAAAGAAGCTGTTGATTTGAAGCTTATTGAAGCAGAGCGGGATGTTATCAATACTGTCGTTAAGAAGTTAAATGGGCCAACAAAGGACGTAGATTTTGAAATCCTTGAGAAGAATATTACTGTTCTACCCCAAGAAAGTGTTTCATACATTGACTTGAAAAATAAAATAAATAGTGCTAGAGATAAGTTTAAACTCCAAGAAAAAACAAAAAGTGAATTAGAAGTTATTATCAAAACACTTAAAGAGATTAATGTTGCACCAAAAAAGTCTTTGTCTGTTAATGAGCATATTCTTGCATTTAAAAAGAAATTAAATGACCTCACAGAGTATTTGAAGCCGAAAACTGATTCATTTACTCTTACTGGAGATGCCGAAATCGACAAAGACATAAGAAAACAGAAACAACAGGTTGAGGAAGCTATTAAAAATGTAAGAAAACAACTGGAGTTAAAGGAATCTGAGAAAGCAAACACTGATATGGTTATGTCCGTTATTGACAACATAGATGAATTGGTATTGAAATCTGAGAACAAACCAAATAATAGCAATTTGATTGATTCAAAGGAAGCTTTTTCTGTCCTTAAAGATAAAATTTTAAGCAAGTCTCAGGAATTACATGATTTAATGAAGAATCCCTTAAGTGCCAATTTGAAAGAGATTGTTGAAGACAAAATTAAAATTACTGAAAAAGCTTTAAAAAATACAAATTCAATTTTATGTGATATTGAAAGATGTGAACAAGAAGTAGACGAATCAGAAGGTAAATTGAATGGAATTGATGTTTCCGGAAGTAAAGCAATATCAAGTGCAGAGGAGTTAATTGAACGATACAGTAATTCTCCACAACCTTTTGATGTCGCTAGCAATGATATCAAGGTTATTTCCTCGCTTATTGTTGATATCAATGAATATGTTAAAGCTATTAGTCAAATTGCCGAGACTTTTAAAAATTATAATCACAATACTTCTTTGTTGGTAGAGAAAATGGAAAAATATAGCAATACTATTAGAAATTTGGAGGAGCTTAAAACTAAGGTTGAGAAGGACATCGACAGAGAACGTAATTTAATTGAAATGAAAAAACGTCTACAAGAGACCCTCAATCAAATTGCCGAAAAGGCTAATATTTTAATTAATAAAGTTGATACTTTGGATTTGTAATAATTTTTGCACTTAATGATATTTGTTTTAAAAAATAAAGATACTCCGGAAGCTTTATATTTATTTTTTTACATTCATTTTTTAAGAACTTTTTACTGTGTGTATTTAAAATTTACGTTGATTTATTTTATCTCTTGTGATTTATAGTAGCAATTAATAAGTTTAAAAAATTTGTTCTTTAAATAATATACTAACTTAACTCCTGTTTGATTATTCGCAAAATATAAGAGTATTTTAGATATAAAATTAGAATAACATTTTATTCTAGTCGACTTTGGCAAGGAAATATTTGTAAATTAGAAAAAAATGTTTAAATATGCCATTCCCAACAATATTTAATAAAGTTTTTAAAAATTATTTATTTTGCTTTAGATAAAGTTTGTTCAAATTAACATAAGTCAACAATTTAAAATACTTTAAAACTTTTGGAAGTATCCATTTTATGTTACCAGTAAAAGCAATTTCATATCCATCATCGTTTTTCTCTTTCTTTTTCTCATTTACTGAATAATTTTATTTAGAAATAAAGTAGAAAAAGACGCTTTAACTATTCCATTCAATAAATATAAAGATATGAGTATACATTCACCAATTTATATTCCATCTCAACTACGTCCTTTAGGCCCTTTTTGAAGGGACATATATTCTACATATAAAGAAATGAAGACTATTTTCAATATAAAACATATGCTTTTCGAGTAAACTTAAAATATATTGATAGATGGGGTTAATACACATGGCATAAATGCATTTTATATACAAAAAGTAGATTGCTTTTATGGCACTTCTTTGATATTGTTGCTTTAACATGACAATTCTTGTTACTAAATTTCCTGACATTAAATTTTATATTTGACATGATATAAATATAAAAACCAATAACTAAAGAGAGGAGTAGATTTTTATACATGTTTATGAAGTAAATAGTTTTATATTAATGTTGATGTATCTGTGAAAAAAGATTAAGAAGATATAATTTTATAAAAATGTAACATAATTAATGCTATTTTTAACAAAATCTTAAATTGGCTATAAATTTTTTTTTAAATTTATGTTTTATAATTAATTATTTTTACTAAATATTATTTAATTAAATCATTCTTTATTTTTACAATGAAATTAATGTATTGATATTATTATGCCAACTCTTGCCTTTTCTTTTATCTGTATAAATCTATTGGTTACTAAATTTTTTGAAAGATATCCTAAAAAAGCTTTATATTTTTTATATTAATGGAACATTTTTATGATAAAACCATCATAAATGGTCATTTAAATTTTAGTTAGAAATTTTAAAAATTGTTATTGGAAAAAAATGTAATAAATTTGACAATATAAATTATTTACTATTTTTTTCATATATAATCTTTAATTTCTATTATAAATATATTGAAAAAATCTTTTTGATAAGTATATTATTGATGTGTTATTTTATATATAAATATATGCATTCAATTTACGTATTTTTCGTCGTGCTTTATCAACTAATAGTTAGATGAAAAGATAAATTTTAATAAATTTGTGGTATTTAAAATTATAATTTTTGTCGTAGTAATACTATTAAATTTCTTATATATTCTTCACAAAATTTTTCATAAACGTTTTACTATGCATTTTAGAATTTAGAATTTTTTTCACTTTC
Source organism: Strongyloides papillosus (assembly GCA_005656395.1). Taxonomy (NCBI): domain Eukaryota; kingdom Metazoa; phylum Nematoda; class Chromadorea; order Rhabditida; family Strongyloididae; genus Strongyloides; species Strongyloides papillosus. The sequence goes on along the minus strand of SRSI01000010.1, from coordinate 1,002,372 downwards.
TAATACACTCAAAGTTATTCAAATCTTTTTTATAAAATTTATTTTCCAAATATAAAAATATAATAAGTTTTTAGCAGAAATTATATTTGTAAATTTTTTTAATTTCAGTTAGATACTTAATTCATTTGAAACGATTTATTTTTTAAATTTTAACTTAATATTCTACATATCTATTACGATGACTAAAAAGGCTTATTAATAATAATATAAGTAGTGTTGATACAAAATTCTATATTGAAAATATTCCATAAAATTATCTTATATATTTAATGTAAAATAATTCTAGCTTTTCTATCAATATTAAATATAATGTTAAACTTTCTATTTTTAATGAGTAATTTTTTATTAAAATAAATATCATAATGCATCATATTTCTTTGTTTTTATTGAAATAGTTCCACATTTTTTCTTTGTTATATTGTCTATTCGTTAAAATAATATTTTTTACAAAAAAATAATTTATAAAATATTATTCTATTCATTAATAAATTAAGAATATTTTAGGTTCCATAGATGGATATATTTTATTACTAATACTTAATATATTAAGTGGGATTTCTATTTACTTATTTGGGAACCTAAACAACAAATTAAAATTCATATTTTTATAATTTTGGAAATTAAATTTATAAACAATTTCTACAATATAACTAAGAAAATTAAAAAAAGCTTTGTAAAAAAAAGTAATATCTTAATTCAAGATATTTCATATTTAATCTTAAAGTAATAGATTAATTAAAAGAGGAAACTTTTCATTTATTTCAATCTTACAAAATAAAAAGTATACTTAAGTATTCTTCTTAAAACACAAAAACGAGCTTACAAGAAATTCTTTATCAGTTTTATCGACAAAATATTTCCACGCAATTATAATATCATTTTAATTCAAGTATTGTTTTTTGAACCAAACAAAATTCGTGATATTTTCAATAATATAATTACTTAGTAGAAATTTAATAATTTTGTAGCTGAACAATTTATTACACGGTACTAAATTTAAATATATATAATTAATATTTGAAGAAGAAAAAAGAAACGAAAATACTTATTGGTAGAAGAATAATTATTTGTTTAACTATCTATCACTAATATTATATAAATTTGCTAAAATTTTATAAACCAAGATACAGTGAATATAGTCGATAGCAACACAGAGATCTGCAATTAAAGAATAAAGATTAAGCTTATATTTGTCAATTTGACTCATCTTCACCATCTTTTAAAAATATTTTAGGTGTAACAGTGGTGGGCTTGTTTTGAAAAGACAGTTGGATATCTATATTGACATCAATATCTTTTCGGCTTTTAAAATAAAGAATAGTGCAAATTGTTAACAAAATTATATTTCTAAATTAATTATTTAAGAATATTTCCATACTATTGATTCTATAATCTAAGCTATTTTTGATATAACTATTTATAAGTTATAAGGAAGCCTAAAAAACAACATATATATACTTTTTTAACAGCAACATTTTACAAAATCAATTTATTTTTCAACAACAAAAATAATATCATTTTTTTGTTATTTCTAATTTCTTTCAAAAAATAAATTAGAATAGCTGCTATATATTAAAAAGTATAAAGTTACATTTAAATAACCTTTATATATTTTGCTACAACATTTCTAAAAAAATCAATCATGTCGAAGTTTAGAAGACAAGGAAGCATCGATTCTAATTTTAGTCATCATGAAAATGAATTTGACTTAGAATTAAAGAATAGAGAAACAATAAAGAAAAGTGTAGAAGAACAAGCTGCAAATCAACTAGAAAATGCTAAAGTACGTTTCTCATTTAAATTTATTAATAATAATTTTAGTATAATCCTGTTTTATTTGCCGTTTGTACAAATGTCGAATTTGATGGTTCTATTGATGATGATTCTCCTGTACATGGATGTGCTGTATCTTTTAAACCAAAAGATTTTTTACATATCAAAGAAAAATATAATAATGATTGGTGGATAGGACGTTTAGTTAAAGAAGGTCATGAACTTGGTTTTATACCTACACCATTAAAATTAGAAAATATTAGGCAACAAACTTCAAAAACGGGTGCAAAAGGTTTTAGAAATTCAACATCTGCTTCTAATTTAGGAACAATGGATCCAATGTTACAAAAAACAGGTTCAAGAGGATCAACACCACCAACACCAGATGGAGAAGATGAATATGGACCTAAAAAAATTGCTTCTATTGTTACAACACCTCCTGTAGCTAAAGAAAAGAAAAAATTAATGTTTAAAAAACAAGAAAATGTACCACCTTATGATGTTGTACCTACAATGAGACCTGTTGTTTTAGTAGGCCCTTCTTTAAAAGGTTATGAAGTTACTGATATGATGCAAAAAGCTGTTTTTGATTACCTTAAACATCGTTTTGAGGGAAGAATTATAATTACAAGAGTTACAAGTGATATTTCATTGGCTAAACGCTCACTTCTGAATAATCCTACAAAAAGGGCTATTATGGAACGTGCTAATTCAAGGAGTAGTAATTCATTAGCAGAAATTCAAGCTGAAATTGAAAGAATTTTTGAATTGGCAAGGTCAATGCAATTAGTTGTATTAGATTGCGATACTATTAATCATCCAACGCAATTATCAAAAACTTCATTATCTCCAATACATGTTTATATAAAAATATCATCACCTAAAGTACTTCAACGTTTAATAAAATCACGAGGGAAAAGTCAATCACGAAATATGAATGTTCAAATGGTTGCTGCTGAAAAACTTGCTCAATGCCCAACAGAATCATTTGATGTTGTTTTAGATGAAAATCAATTAGAAGATGCATGTGAACATTTAGCAGACTTTTTAGAAGCCTATTGGAGAGATACTCATCCACCAGTAAGATCTCCACCAAGAATAAAACGAGGTCCTATGGCAAATCGTGGACCATCGACATTATATACACCAGCACAAATGCTCCAAGGAATATCTCATATGACATCATCAACACCTGGATCTAATAATAGAAATATAAATAATAATACTGTTTTAAGTATTAACAATTCGAATAATAATAATACTACAATTTTACCTAATAGGGTTCCTCAATTACCAATACAAAATTCTTCATTATTAGGAATGAACAATCCACAAACATCTCAAATGTACAATCAAAATATAAATATTAATAATGGTATAAATTATAATGTTCCATTAAATAATCCTATCAAACAAATGTCATTCGGGAATCACAATCAAAATAATGTGTCAACTGAGTTGAGCCAAAATCCATATGATGATTTTGATCATGATTCTTATGGAGATAATATGTCGGGTATACAAAGAAGAAACGTTCCATCGAGTATTGGAGGTAATCAACAAATGGGAGTGCCAACAGGAAATATGATGCCAAGAACTATGCCAAATACACCTGGTATGTACTAGTAGAACACTTAATAATCACTAAAAAATAGTCAATTTAATCACATGTTTGACAAATTATACATTTATTTTCAGTTTATTAATATATCTACAAAAATAATTTGTAATTTCATTTATCAATAAAAATATTTATCTAATATTTTGTAAAATAGTAATTTATTTAATAGTATGTTAATTTTTAATTTTCATAAAACTTTGAAAGAACGTTATAAGTTATTTTTTTTATAAATTTTTAAATATCTAGTTATGCATAGTTATATATATTCAAAAAATACCATTTATGGTAAATAAAAAATAGATAAAGTCGTTTGAAATTCTGCATTGATATTATCTTTCGTTCATTGAATATTTTTATTGTCAGCACCATTTACGTAAATTTCTCCTTTAAAATAAAGTTAATGAAAATGTAAGTAACATTATAAGATGATTCATCATACAGTACATTATGTACTATATTACATTCAATATCATTAAATAGTTGTGGTAAACATTTTTACTTAAACAAGCAATTTTAAAATAATGGGGATTGCTGATTGTTAAAATTATATTTTTATACTTTTTTATTTTATAAAACTATTATTCTGTGAAAATATTGCATTGTTCTGTTGATTGGAAGTTAAAATGGTACTTTTTAACATCATTTTATTTGGTAAATTGATAAGTCAAATTTTATTTTTAGATTGAAATTTTAATTGAAGTAGTATTTAAAAAATTTATATAACTTTTTTCTTTAAATTCTGAATACTATTTAGCAATAATGAAAAAGATTCTTTTCATGGAGAATACATTATTTTTGATCTTTTAATAATTTTTTAAAATGTTGGTCTATCTTTAATTGCTTTTATAAATGATGAAGATCACCATTTAAATCAAAGAATTTTTTCATATTAGATTAAATGATCTTGTAGAAAATTTTTATTCCTTGATAATTTTAACGATTTTCATAAAAAATTTATTAATTCTTCTTGATAACATTAATTACTCTAAAAAAGTTGTCAATATTTAATTATAATATTACATACATAAAAAATGGTAACTTTTTTTTTCAATTTTCTATATTAGACATTTGAAATAAATTCATAATAGATATTTCTATTGAACAAATGACTTTGAGTAGTAGAAGAATGAGAAAGTGTATAGGAAAAAACTGCTATTATTTTTCTTTATAAAAGAGCAATTTTTGTATTGAATAATTGTTTAACTGATTACAATTTAAGGCAATAGAATAATCCTCTTTTATTACTAAAATTCATTGTTAAAATGTGTTTGAATTACATTTCTTAGTTAAAAATTAACTTTTTGCACAGATAAATAAAAAATAATTGGTTTTGTGAATTGGTGAAACAATTAGCAATTGTTTGAGAGGGATGATGCTATAAAATTAAGATTAAAAATATATCGTTAATATAACTTGTGTTTTATTTTACTTGAAAAGAAGACAAATGTTGTTAATGTAATTTTTACGTATAATTGATAAGTTGTGTACTTAGTAGTTTTATTGATAATGATAAGTTTCTCGATGTCTTCATAAAAAATATCAATAAATTTGGTAAAGATATGACATTAGGAGGTTGTAATTTGTCATTGTTATTCATTATAAAGAAATATTTTACATAAAATTAAAAAAAATAGAGTACAAGTTAATTTTAAAAAAGTATAAGATTTTTTTCTATATTTAAAATAAAAAGTGTCTGAGTTATTCAATAGAAATAGGTATATGATATTATATACAAAGAATACTAATTCTAAAAAAATTTATTTTATTTTTTATACTATAAAAAATATATCTACATTCAATAACACAGCATTGTTTTATGTTTCGATGATATCCGAACAGTAATAACATTTTTTTAGAAAATATGAACACTTTTTTACATATGATATACAAAATATGCACTAAAAGTTAAATTTAAAGTACAAATAATGTTTATTTTAATTATCATTTATAATATACAATGTAAAATTTAGTTCATAACACATATTTGAAGTATATAGTTGTCAGAAATTGATACATAATGTTTTGATATAATACTCATCAATTGTTTTGATCATTTTCTATACTATCAATTAACATATCTATGAGTTCATTTAGTTGTTTTATTAATTTAAGTCTATCCATTTTACCGACTTTAGGTATATCCGTCTGAATTTGAGAAATTAGAGCATTAATCTCATTTATATCACCGGAATTTTGAACTCTACTAATAGCATCAGCATATTTTTGTGTAACAAGTGAATCAGATGAAAACTCTTTAGTTGTAGAATTATCATCGAATGAATTATTTAAATTTGTTGTTATTGTTGAATGAATTTCATCATGATTTGAGGTTGTAACTGAATCTGTTGATGAAGATGTAATGCTTTCTTCAGGATAATGAGAGCTTGTAGAATAAGGAAAAGTGCTTGATTCAATTGATGAAATTGTTGTTTTATCAGTTAATTCGGTATTATTAAAATTTTGTGTAGATGGGTCAGTGGTGCTTTCAACAGGGTAGTGAGGGGTTGTGTTATATACGAAGATAGTAGTTTCTGTATTAATATCATCATTGAATGGTTCAAGCTCGGGATTTTTTGTCATTAAATTAGATGATGTTGTTTCAAGTTCATAATGTGGAGTTGTAGAGTATTGAAATACTGTTGAATTATAATGTGTTTCATTTGATGATATATTTTCAATTGGTCCCACTGTTGAAGTTGTTAATTCATTTTCATTATCATTTAAAAAGTTAGTTATTTGTGGAAACTGTGTTGTTTGGTTATTTGTAATTTGTTGACTATATGACTCATTAAAATTTTGGTCTACAGTTGTTTGTTCAAAATAATGTTGGCTAGTATTATAAACAAAAGCATTTGGATAAAGTGTTGTTGATTCATAAGATTGCGTAGTAGTTGACTTAATTAAGATTGTCTCTTCTGTGTAGTGCGGTGTTGTATTATAATGGAAAGTTTCTGTTTCTTTTGTCTCTTCTTCATTGAAAGGTGAAATTGTTGTTTCCGAATTATTATCATTAACAGTAACATTATTTATTACTATTCTATTGCTAGAGTCATCTTGTAATTTAATTTCGGGTAAACTAGCCATTTCTTGTAAAACTACATTTGCTATTTCTTTACCTATATAAACAGCACCGTTTGGAGAACCCATTGATTTTAGAGATAATTCAGGTGATGCAAAATGTATTCTTTTTAAAAAGTAATTTGTTGTTAGTTGAGACATGTTCTTAATTCCATCAACAGGTATAACGCCAACAAGCCCATTTACATATTGTTGTTTAGTCCACTGGATATCCTTAATATCAATTAATTCATCAGTCTGATTTCCAAGATTTTGATTTATAATTTTAATGTAAGCCTGAAGTCTTTCTTCCTCATTTAATTCAGATGCAAAGTGTGCTATTCCATACAATAATCCAAGATTATTTTCAACTTGGCAATTATTGTCTTCACTAATATCGAATGTTGTCATCCAGTACAATGAATTAGATCCTGTTTGGTCAGAGAAAATTATTTGACCACTATGTTTATTGTTACGCCAAAATGGGGATGTATATGATGCAACAAAATAATAAGCGTCACCATATGACGTATAGTTGGATAAAAAGTCATGTTCTGATTTATTTAATTGAGGTTCAAAATTAATTTTTGAAATTGCATGTGGTGATATAGCTACAATAACTTCTTGGGCCAAATAATTTTGTCCATTTGAAGTAGTAATAGAAACTTGGGAACCAGGTAAACTATTATTCTGTATTACTACACCATTATCATTAAGTATGGAGACACTTGAAACTTCTTGATTATAGTTGATTAAAGTATCTTTTGTTAATTCATTTATAAGTGATTGCAATGAATTTTTCATTATCATGCTTTTTCCGTGACCTTGATTACTTAACATTGTTTGAATATCTTCATTTTCACTAGCAAGTGTAAGCAATAATTGTAGTGCTGATATTGAATTAGCAGGAGCATCATAAAAAGTTTGTAAAAATCTAAATACACTATCTTTTGTTGATTCCATAAGTTGTTGTGAATTGATAAAATTTTCACAGCTTCGAGAAGAAAGCTCATTAAAAATTTTTGGTGATGATAAATCTGATATTGACTTTCCACCTCCAGGCAAACTGTTCCAATCTGATTGTCTATAGTAATAAAATTAAATAAGTTATATTGTAGTTTTAACGTTGTTTTATTTTTTTAGACAGTTTGTATTGACAAAAAAAAACTTTTACATTTATTTTATTGCCAATATACTTTAAAGTTATATGACTATTTTTTTGTACTATCAACTTTCTAGTTTTAAAATGCATTAAGTATTTTTTAAACTTACCGTTTAAATCTGAAATTGTTTGTAGCATTATTGTTAACAAATATTACTTTCTCACCACAGGAGTTAGCTTGTGAATAAAGGTCGAGGTTAAACTCTTTTGCTAATTCAATAATCTCATTGTGTGATGGTGAAATCCATATTGCTCCAATATCAACCATTTGCTTCTTTGATGAATCTTCTTTTGTGATTGAAAGTGGTTGCCCACGAATTCGTCCTCCAGAGATATTTGAAGCTTCTAAAACTAGAACAGATGTAGAAGGATTCTTTAACCTTATTTCTCTAGCTGCGGTTAAACCTGTGAGCCCAGATCCAATAATTACGACATCATAATTCTAAAATTGTTAATGAATAAAAACTAGTAAAATTATTTGTAATTACCAGAACATTAGTTGAATTTCCAAAAACTGGTGAAAATAGTATTAATAATATTTGAATTTGCAAAATAAAAAAATATTTTAATTTGTCCATCACTTCAACAGTTAAAGTATTTATAGTATAAATATCTTTAAAAAATGTATATTGGAATGAGATTTCTAAAATTTACGTAATTTCCCTCTTTTATACTTCAAAATTTATTTGTAATTTACCTTGAAAAAGGCGTGTCAAAAAAGTTTATAAAATGACAAATTGAATAAAAATTAAAAAATCTTGATAGAAATTGCGTAATATACAAACTACATTATTATTAATAAAGTAAAAAGTCTATGAGGAAAATGCTCAATTTTGTATGAATTGCAACAATAGTTTTCTACTAACAATAAAAAAAAAAGATGATGTATGTGGGCTGATATGAAAAGAAGAAGTCATTTGTAAGACAATGATTTAAAGATAAGTTGGTTAAACATGTATTAAGTTGGTTATTCATTATTCAATGTATTAGAACTTTATATAATTAATATATGTGAATAGTAAGTGCATGTTTGCTTGTTTAAAACTTCAAACACAATTTTTTTTAAAAAAAGTAAATTGAAAAGTGTAGTAAGACTTTTGCATTAACAAAGTTTTTTATATCTTAAAATTTGGACAAAAATTTTTTATTTTTACCTAATTTCTAAAAGTAACTCTAGTTTGCATAAGATATTACCTTTATGATTTGTTTAAGATACCAATACTATTATAAAAATTATAAAATGTTTTCATAAATTTTATTTTCAATATTTATTTTTAACACCTACTTAAATATGACAATTTTGACAGGTTTTAGGAACAAGTAAAACGGAGCAACTCTGTGCTTGGAAGAAATAATTGTAACCTTTTGACAATTATTTATTTTATGATTAATATTTTTTATGATTAATTGAGTTCATAATATTTTTTTTGTTAAATAATTAGATTTATATTGAAACATTATTTAAAAATCAATTGGTAATTGATCAAAACAATTAATATTTCCAAACGTTTAATTAAACAATAAAAGTTTACAAAGTTTATGTGCTAATTTTGTGAATTATTTAATTTGTTAAACAAATTTAAAAGAAGATTTACTACGTGAATCATTAAATTTTTAATTTCATATGCCAAATTAAAAATGTTTCTGATCTTTAACTGTAAAATTATGCAAACTTTAAATTGAATAGATCTTAATATTGTACAACTTATCATTATTTATTAAACAAAAACTCGAATTCCTCACATGAAATATTTTTACAGTTTATTATAATGACTCAATCTAATGAATGTTAGCTTTTTAAGACAACTTAATATAATTTCAATCATAGATATAGAATATTATACTAAATAAAATAAAGGATTTTATAATCATAAAAAAGCAAAATTATTTTAGCATATAAAACAGAAAGAAAACGACATAGATTCTTAAATTTTTAATCGCCAGATTTACAAAATTATATATAATAATCTAAATTATTTTCAAATAAATTTGTTAACAATAAAAAAATTATTTTGTCATAAATAAAGTATTAAGTAGACTCTTCAGTTTCCAAAAAAAAGTTATATCACTGAAGTGATTCTTATTTTTATACGTTAATTAAATAAAAAAAATAATATTTAAAATGACTATGGAAAATTAATAAGATTTATTTTAAAATAAGTTAATAACCAGCAATATTATATAGAGATTTGTGCTAAATTTAAATAACTTTTTTCAAAATTTATTATCTGCAATTATTTTGTTAATAATAACAAATATATTTGAACTTTTTTCTTTTTAATACATCCTTTTTTTATATCCAAGAAATATTTTAAAAAAATTAATTATGCATTTTGTAAAATTAAATACAAATGTCTAGTGTTATTTTATTCGGTATTAGATATCTATTGAATTAAACAGATTAATAATGACTGATACTGTATGTTTTTTTTAGTTAATAATTAATTTTTTTAAATATGTATAATAAATTCTTTTTTCTTATGAATCCAGTATTTAATATTCATTATGTGTCGTAAAATTTAAGTATCCTTACTTTTTTTTAAATAATTTTAAATGTGATATAAATAATTGTTTTTAATACTTTGTTTTAAAAACATTTTTAGCAATTATTACATCATATTTCTTATAACAATATTTGAGACAAATCGGCAATTACTTAATAACTATTAACATGTCAACCACAAATCATTTATTCAAAGAATCATCAATTTGTCTTTTCATAAAATATTTTCCATTTCTCTTCTTACCTTTAAATTTGTTAAACGCAAAAATTTTATGATAAATATAAAATTTTTATATATTTTTAAAATAATCTTATTAAAGTATCATAAATTAGATATCTATTGTTAATTTCTATTAACTTTGTTTTTCTAATAGAAAACTTATTTTATTACGATTAATAATTCGAATATTATTCCTAATGATATAGTAAATATAAAATATGAGTACTGTTAACAATATGATTGATAGCCGAAAGAGTACTTTCCAAATCCTTCACACATTTTTTATTACAAATGTTGAATAAATGTGAAAACATAAATTCACTTTACCTTAGTTATCTCCAACAGTTTAATTTGTTTTTAGTTTAAAAATTTTATAAACCACCGCTTTGATCAACCACTGCCAGAGTTTACATTAACTGTATACTTAAAACTGCACGAAGTAAGTTACGTGAAAAGTCCTATATCAAAATTTTTAAATAAACCAATATAACTTTTGACTATGTTAAATACCGGAAACTTTAAGAGTGTCTATTTGAGGAATTGCCGAAATGTTGAATGGAGAGGTGAACTTAATTACAGCATGAAACTATAAAATCTTTGATATTATAGAGAAAATAGCATAAAAATTCTTTAATCTTCTTAAATTTAATGCCATTACCTATATTTGTTTTAGCTATTTCTTTATTATACAAAAATGTTACGGGTCATATTCAATTCATTTATCTTTTCCATATATAATTCTAAACGCCTATTTGTAACAAATTAAAATCTTCCTAATCTTTCAATACAACATTATATTCTTTAATCTTTATTGTCAATATCAATATAAACACACTATAATTCTTCTATCAAACAATGAAATTTCCTTTTTCAAAACAATAAAAAATTTCATTAATGTTTGGTTCTCATATAAATATCTAAACATATGTCCACAATTGCTTTTATCTTTCTTTGTAGTTTTTATCAACATTTATTCATTACTTAATTGTATTTTCTCAAGATATACGCTTTTTTAATTCATACTAGTAAATATTGTAAGTAATAATTTTTATTAGTAATAATAAAAGAATGGATAAAAAAAAGTATTTTTGAAAGGCATTTATTTATTTGACATACATGTTTATTTTCCCGTAACTTATTAATAAATATAATTTATGTCTATATGTATTTAATTATCACGTTCTTATTAAAAATTTTCTAATAATAAGTACATTAAAAGTCCTTCAAAAAACAATATTACTTCATTCTTTTAACACTTCCTAAGTAAATGTAGTCAATTGTTTTGATTAATTGTTGAAACACTTATTAACCTTGCAACCAATTTATAACTGAATTCTATTGTTATACAATAATATTCTCATTCATTGTATTTGCATGGGATGATCGGGGTAATGAATAGATAATGAAAATTATAACAATCTATTTTAATATATTTATTTACTTTTCTTGAATACTTTATTATGTGTGAACAGCTTATAAATGTTTTGTTAAGGGCATTTGATTATGATTATTATAGTTGTAAATAGGATTATTTATAGATAAAATCAAAAAGATTACTTCTTTTACAGGTGATTGTTTTATGGTAATATTGAATCATGAAACTTTACAACTTTTAGATTATACTCTCCTAGAAATTTTTTGATAGATCGTAAATTATTTTTATTAATAAAATTTTTAATCATAGTCTAGGGTATAATATTACATTATTTATTTTAACTATATTTCATATAAAATTAATAGTTTTTTTTGAAATAAAAATCTTCCCTAAGAACATAAAATTCTTTTACTCCTAGATATTAAATATAATCCACATAAATTTAGGCATTTATTAACTATGTACATTGACCATTTTTATTTAAATAAAGTAAGATATAGACTCCTCCTATTTAGAATTTCACTTTAATGTTGCTTTATATTTATATGATTGTAGAAACTATTCTGTCTATTATTATTTTAAAAGATTAATGATATATTAAACTGTTTTTCTTATCATTAATAACTTTACAATAAAAATAACAACTTTTGTTGTACTATTTATTTAAGAGCCAACACATTTGATTTAATTATGATATTATTAAACCACAGTGGTTGTTTGATGATGAACATTTGTTATTTTATTGATATAAACTTTTAAAGAATAAACTTATATTCCTAAAAGAATATATTCTTTATACACTATAATTATTAAATATTTTAGAATATAGAAAGATTTAAAAATATATTAATAATAAAATTTTATATTTCTATATAATTTTATCTCTAAATTATGAAAATTATTATTTCTATATTTTTCTTTTTTTCTCAAGTTTATTGTATTCAACTAGATTCAGCAGATTTGATATCAGCGAAATGTCAATCAAAATGCTACAGAAATTTCGAATTAAGATACATTGTAAGTCTTTAAAAGGATTTTTGTCATCAATCATTTGAAGTATATAAGAAAATAAGGTATCACATATGATGTAATTGTTATTCTTTTTCCTTTTTTCCGCTAACACTTTAATTTTATAAGGTTACGTAAGTTGAAGATGGATTATGGTAATTAGTTTTTTGTTTGAAATCATTTAATTTTATTGTTGTCTTTTATGTTCAATATAATGTAGAATATATACGATTGCAATTTGTATAAAATAGTATTTCTTTTAATATCACAATTTTAATCCATAGATGAAAGACCTTCTAAGAGAAGTATATTTGTTATACAGGTGTGATGATTATGGAAATTAATATCTTTAATATGGCAAAAAGCATCTTATGTAGAAGTTTTATCTTTCCACTATAAAATGCAAAATTATATAATTTTAAACTATTGAGATTTGAGGTAAAAACGATGAGACTCTAGGGATTATATAGTATTATTTTTAAATATATAAAGTAAAGTTATTGTCAATGAATGATTTCAATTTTTAATATTTTCAAATTGATACAATAAGTGATATTTGAGGTTATTGAATATGTCATATTTTATTAAACTCAAATAGATTCGCTCTAATTGATTGATATTAGGAATTGAATAAATAAATAGCACCGATTTTTTTATAGTAAAAACATATGGAATACTTAAGTTAGTTTTAATTCTTATCACATTTCCAAAACAGTTCATTAAATTTCAATATGTCTTTTAAAAAACACTTGAACATGACACTTTTAGATAATCTATCTTTGGTAAACTTTGACAAATCTTCTTCCATATGTTATTTAAGGTTAATTTTATCTAATTAATTTTGTATAGTATCATTTCTTTGAAGTATTTAAAAGAATAAGACAAATAAAGTTTGAATAATTTTTCAATGTATTACAATTAATTATGTCTATTTTAATTAGTCAATCTTCATGATGTCAGCAGGAGTTCGTGAAATTTTTACGAAGAATATCTTTTGACAATAGTGTTTTTATGTAGAAATATAATATAATGGCATATTTGTAGACATTACCGACATAAGCTTTACCTCATACCGTCATAGAATAAATAAATTGCCATCTATTGACCTTTTATTAATTGTATTCATATCCCGACAATCGTTTATAATCTTCAAAATTTTGTCACAATTAAGAATGAGCTTAAACATACTTTTCGGAAGGTTAACAAGTAAGAAAGATTAAGATATCATTAATTGTCAATAATTAAAAAGAATAGACTTTTTTTGTTAAGGTCAATATAATAGTATTTCTTTGATAAAGAAATATTCAATTTATTAAAAAAGAATTATAATTGCTTTTCTTAGGTATAATTTAAATCTATAGTTTTTATTTAATTACATGTTTTAAAAAAAAACAATAAATGCCTTATTAACTGTTAACTAATAATATCTTATAACATTAATTTACCTACTATTTTTATTAATTTATCTTTACAATAATAATTTTAAATCAACAAAACATCTGTATATTTAATAGTAATTTCTTTTTTGTTGCATAATTCTTTAAAGATATATGATAATTTTATATTTAATAGCAATCTTTTGAGTTTACATTTACTTTTATGAGGTCTTTATTTATTTTTGTATAGAAATTATATGAATTAAAAAACACTAATAGGAAATATGTATACAACATGAAAATAATTACAATTAAACTTTCATTTTTATTCATAACAAAAGTTGTCATTAAAGAATATCTTGATAATAAAACTTTAAAACAATATGTTTCCACTTGATGTACTTGATAAAGGCACACTACTTAACGAAATCTTAAGAACCATGATTTATAAACTAATCTATACGAATAATTATTACAGTAAGATAGATTATTATTTATACTTTTGAGTTTACATTATTAACAAATATATTAGGGTGAACTTTTTATTTATTACTTCAATTTTAAATTACACAATGAGATATACTTTTAGTTGAATAATAGTAAAGGTTGAGAAAAAAGGTAAAGGAATTGTTGCATCATAATGGATAACTAAAATCTATACAATTTGGAATGTTTAAAATGTTATTTATTATTTATTTATAGAATGACAATTTGATGAAAAAAAAGTTAAAACATAATATAGGAAATGAATGTAAAGAAGATTTTAAATGCAATAGTGTAAGTTTTATTTGTTTTTTAAAATATCCAGTCAGTCTGGAATCAAAAAATTTGTTTGTAAAGGTCAAAATATTTTTCTCCATAATCTCTTCATACATTGCCAAAATAAAATTAAAAAATTTTGTTGACAATTAAGAGCATAGTATCGTTAATTAAATTTCACACTTAATAACGATTTGTTTAAAATTTAATTTAACATCGTGTTGTTAATAATCGTTCTTTTCCGGTTGATACAATGTACTTTAAATCATCTTCCATAAGTGTACTGTTTCAATGCATTTCTTTTAAATATAATTTATGGGTAAGATAAACTGAAGTATGAAATTGTGATTTAAGTGATAAAGGCCTAAAATAAAGAATTAAAAGTTGTTAATCAAAATTACCATAAACTAAATAATAATACTAATAATAATTTCTTATATTTAGTAATAATTATTTTATTTTACATTTATTTCCAAAACACTGCTTGTTTAAAATTCATTAAATATTATTAAGAAATAACATTAAAATTAATAATATTAAATATAATAGTAATGTAACTATTTATTTATAGTGTATTTTACCCTGTAAAGAAACATTCGAAGATGAAAATAATTGTTTTTTAAAAATGTGTAATAATGTTGGAGAACAAGGAGAATGTTATGAAAGTTGTCAATTTATTTATAATTCAACATTAACAAAAAGTGGTACTTGTAATAATGATAAAAAAATAAAACATTTAATAGTAAATGAATGTTCTGCAGCCTGTTCTAGTGATGGGGATTGTCCAGATATACAAAAATGTTGTACGGTTGGATGTAGTAGAATATGTAAAAAACCAAAAATAAAAGATTCACGATTGTTACCTATTCCTGAAAGCATTTCTATACAAGAAAGAAAAAGAAAACGAAGTGCTGTTATTAGATGGGTGATGAAAAAGTTAACACCTGCTCATGTTAATTCAAATGCTAATATATATGTTATTCAATGGAGATGGGGAATACAAAATGACATCGAGAAGATGATTCCATGGCAAACAATCACAATGAAAACAAAAAACTACGCAATTATAAAACATGTCCTTTTACCAGGAAGGTATTATGTATTTAGAATTGCCGCAGTTAATGAATATGGAACATCTGGTTTTAGTAATACATCAAATATATTTAAGTTATCAAAAGAAGCAAAAGCTCCTAGTGAACCATTGAATGTAACAAGTCACGTTTTGGGATATAATAGTTACGCAAATGAATGGAGTTATAAAATTCAATGGTTACCCCCATATTCCGATCTACCAATTAAGGAGTATCATTTAAGTTATTGGGAAAGTGATAAAAATACAGCTGATTTATTAAACTCAAAATATACAAATATTCAGAGTAAAAGATCCATTGGTGTACATGTTTTGGATGAAGACGATGAAAACTATGGTGAAATTAACAAAAAAGTTTTAATATTGCCTAGCTATTCAACTAAGACTGATATTAATGGATTGAAAAGTGGTAAAAATTATATTGTGGAAATTTATTCTACAGCTGAAAGTAGTGATGGTATACTAAAAGGTGATCCATCCTTTATTGTTATAACAACTAAAAATGAATCATTATTAAAAGATGACAAGATTAATGAAAATCATAATAATGAAGTTTTTACATATAATCCTTATCATAAACCAATTAATCATAAGCAAGTAAATTTTAAAGCTGCAATAACCACTCCATATTACAAATTTGGTTCACTACATACTTCAGTTTCATGGGAAAATCACAAAATGTGTTCCCCGACAAAAAGAACTTTTAATGTAAAAATATATAGTAAAACATGCAACAGTGACGTTATATTAAAAACGACAAATGATTGTGCTCTTACTTTTGGAGAATTACAGTTTGATTGTGAATATGAAATAGAAGTAAAAGAAAATGAAACTGGTATTCATTTGTTTACGAATACTTTCTATACGTATTCATGTATTGATACTCAAGGAATGAATGAGGAAATATGCCAATCATATCAAAAAAGTGGAATTATGTGTTTACAAGTAGCTCCAACAATAATATCATGCTCATGGACTCAACAAACAATGAGATTGCCAACAGAAACACTAATTGGTTATAGAATTAATTTAAGTTCTAGAAATTCACCAAGTAATTTAACAATATTACCTCCAAATCAAAAAAATGTTATTTTTAAAGATTTATTACTAAACACTGATTATTTACTAAGAATACAAGCTGTGACAAATCAAGGATTAGGAAGTCAATTTGAAACAATATTCAGAACATCAGAAGACATATCTAAAAGTGAATGGAATAATATTCCTTCCACTTTAGAGTTACCATTAGAGTCTAGTTTTTCAAAAAATATGTTTTGCCCTTTAACTATTGTAATTACAACAGTTTTTGGGATTATTAGCTTTTTTTAAATAATCTTGGTGATTTTATTACTTGTTATAATTGTATATAATATTAGCTGTATAATAAAATTCTTTACAATAAATAGTATTTATTACTAATTTTCAAATAATAATATTTGTAGTATAAACAATTTATATTTTTATTAAACAATATATCACTTATATAAACACATTTTTCATGCCAAGTTGAATTTTATTTTCTGCTACAATAATATAATATACTTTTTTAAACAAATTATAATAACTATTGTTAAGTATGCGAGAAAAGGATATCTTAAGGTTAAGCAAATTGACAAATAAAAAAAGCAAAAAAACTATGTATAGATTATATTTTTAAACAGTTTTAAATTTAAACACGATTATTTGAAAAAAACCACTCTTAATAAATTTATAAACAATTGTCGAGTGAAAATTTAAATGATTCTTCTATTGATAATTGTGAATACTATTTAATTAAAAATTTTTAAAGTTTGTAGAATTAAATAAATAACTATTTCATGATAAGAATATCTTTATTCTTTTAAATTGACAGAAAAAATTATAAAATAAATGTTATTTGGTTGGTTACTTTATTCATTTAAATAATTATAATTCACTATGTGAAATGATTTTGTAAATATGAAGCGATTTTTATTGAGGAAATAAGCTCGTGATATTCCGTGGTAAGTTATAATAAAGTGTCGATTTTTATATAACATGAACCTATTTCTTCAAAATATCATTTTATTTATTACAACATGAATTTGTTTTTTGTTGAGGAGCATCATCAGCAACATTAATTCCACCTGTTCCTCTACCTGATGGTCCACCACCTCCTTCATTTTTGGGTAACTTTTTAGCAATCGCTAAAAAGATATCATTAACATTTTGAGCTGTTTTAGCAGATGTTTCTAGAAATAAAAGACCATTATCATCAGCATAAGCTTTAGCTTCTTCAAAATCAACAAGACGTTTCCCGGCCAAATCTGCTTTATTTCCAGCTAATGCAATAACAATTTCTGGAGCAGCTTGTCTTTGAAGTTCTTTAACCCAATTTTTAGCTTTTGTGAATGACTCTGGACTAGTTATATCGTAAACAACAATTGCAGCCTGAGCTCCTCTATAATACATTGGTGCAAGTGAATGGTACCTTTCTTGTCCTGCTGTATCCCAAATTTCGAATTTTACTGTTGTATCATCAAGACTTATAGTTTGCGTTAAAAATGCCGCACCAATAGTTGATTCCTGATATTCATGAAATTGACCTTTGACAAATCTTAAAACCAATGAACTCTTTCCTTAAATTAATTTATTAATAAAATGTAAAGCTATTTATATTTTATATAAAATAAACAAAAATAAACACACCTACTGCTGATTCACCTAATAAAACTAATTTAAATTGACAATTTTTTGTTGGTCCAGTAGCACCACTTGTTCTTCCGGCGTTTCTATTAGCCATAATTATATATCTACAATAGAAAAAAAATGATTGCAAATGTTTTAAAATATTATCAATTGTATGAGAGCGCATAGAATTATGTTCAGTCGATAAAAGGGATAGAGTTTGACAGTAGTGATAAGTAGGGACATGATCATTCTTCCAATTATTCATTTCAAAAAAATTCTCGTAAATTAGACATACATCTAAAAAAAAACATACCTTCTGCCAAAGAAACTTAGGTGATTTGAAAAGACAACAAAATGATAATCTTTTTGTTTGTCACAATCATAATATTGTTCTATAGATATCCCTTCACCAACTGTCTTGTGAATATAGTAAACAGAAAGTCGTAGTAAGAGGAGATAGAAATTTATTTGTTTGTGTTAACATTAAACTGATATTGATGAGTCATTTGAGAAGAAATTGTAATTGCTACTACTAGAAATATATGTACTTCGTCTTGATACCGCTTTATTAACTGTACAAACTTAATTCTATCTAAAATTAATAATAAAGAGATAAAAATTCTTGATATATTGGTTTTACAATTGTTTGAATAATATATGGTCAGAAGTTTTTATTTTTTTTATAACTGTTAAATGAAAATTACTACGAGAAAGTATAAATAACATAAAATAAAGATATTTAATTTCACTTTTGTCTATGTTTAGTTTAATTAAACAAAATTAAAATGGCGTCAAAATTTTATTTATATTAATTACAATATAGAATTTAAATGAATTGTGAATATAAATAGTTTTAAAAGTTAGCGGTAATATACTGATCACAATCATAGCATTTTCTGTAGAAAATTCTATCGGAAAATAAAATGAATAGAAAAAGCAAGCCGAATGGAAAAGCCACAATATTTACAAAAATTAAAATAATAATTATCCAAAATCTAGTCTTTCTATACATTACTCCTGTTCCACAACAGGGGCAGCGAAATTTCCTAGCCCATTTTGGAATAGAAAGTTGTTGACCTCCTCCCCCAGCTGAACCACTATAAGCTTGATTCGAGTTTTGGTTATTTATAACAATATTTGGTGCTAAAATATCAAAGTAAAATTTAAATAACTTTTAATTGTACCTTGTTGTGGTTGAACAGCTACCGGGAACTGCTGTGGTAACATTAAAGTAGATTGAATTGGTGTTTGTTGGAAATGGTTAGGTATCATTTTGGTTATTTGAATAGCAAAATCGTTATAAAAATTTTAGTATAAAACTTTTTTTATATAAAAAAAACAATGACATAAAAAAAGTGTTCTATAAGGAAAAGAAAAGTAATTTTTATCCAAATCATTTTTTTGTTGGAAATTTTATATATTAACTTTACCGTATATTAGTTAAACATGCCCTAGTAAAATTAAATTGTTACTAGAAATATTTTAATGATAATAGTTGGTTTTTCATTTCTTGATAAATTAGAAGTTTCATGCTGATTATATGAGATCTTTAATGACAATTTTTTTTTTCTAATTTTGATGCTAGAAGCTGAAGTTATGGGAACTTTTTTTAGTATTTTATCAATCAATAATGAAGAAATATTGCATTTACTAAATATTTTGAAAAATAATAACATTTGATTAATTTGGAAAAATTAATAAAAATACTAAAATTTATAGTATATTCTTTACATAAGAAAATTATTATTTCATTTGATATAAGTTTTTAATGTATGCTAAGATTTTTGAACAATATTAAACTATTATAATCAGAATTACCATACACTTTTTGGAAATAATTTTATCTTTATTAAAAGTAGGTGAAATAATTTCTGCAAAACACATTTATGTCGCTTTTTTAAAAATAAAAAGTATACTGTTAAAATATTAATAAAATGCTATTTTCTCAAAGGTTTAATCATGTAGGATAATTACAATTTCAAAATTTGTTAGAATTAAGGCCCTGTAAACTTTACTATAATCTTTATTTCAAGTACAATAAGTTCGGGTTCAGATGTACTACGATAGATAAGTAAAAAAAGTTATTACTTAAAAAAACAAGAGTCTTGTTGGATAAAATTCTAGATAAAAATTTAGTTAATTGATTTTGTAAAATTCATTTTTCTTTTGAATGTCAATTCTTTAGTTTTACCCCATTATTGAGAAAGACCAAGAATATAATATTGATGTTTACTTAAAGTGTCAACATTTTGATTTTTTAAAAAGTCACCTAACTAAAATGACAACTTATTAAGGCATGTAAATCAATTTCATTAAAGTGAAAAAAATTTTTGATTACCAAAAAACCTATTATTTTAATAGTGTAAAGTAAGATAGTACAAATATTATAAATATTGAATAATGCTGGACGTTAAAGCAATATACTGTTTTTCCAGAATTTTGTTGATTGAATAGCATAATTTGTAAAGATGAAGTGTGATTAGAATCAACAAACTTTTGTGATTCTATTTCTTTATTATCTTGATTTGATTTACCTATTTGATTTATATTGTTCATTATTAATGGTTGCAAAGTTGAGAATTTATCCTCTTCTTCAACAAAACTCATTTCGTTGTACTTATTATTTGATGTATTCTTAAAATTTACTGATCTTATAAAAAAATCGAATTTTTCCTTTTTAATTTTAGTGTCTTGGTTAGAATTTTTAGACCCATCTACTATTTTTAACGAATTGTGTTTATCATTTTCTGATATTTTAACACTTACTGTTTCATTATTCAAGTTGGATTTATCTTTCATATTAAAACTAGGTGCTGAAGCCTCATTAATCTTATTATCAGTTTTAATATTATCAAATGACTGTATACTTTTATCATCATTCTTTTCAAAAAATGAAATTGTGCCATCTGAATTTGCATTTGCAATTAGTAATTCTTTACCTGTAATTTGGGAAAGATTTCCGATTTCTTTATTCCCATTATTAGACTTTTGGAAAGTATCATTTTTATTGTCTTTATCTACTTTTGTACTTTCATTCCAAAAATGTAATCTTTCAATTTCTTTAGCGTTCGCAATAATAATATCTTCTATACTAAGTGGTCTATTTGAAGCAGTAGCTATATTCATTGCTTCTACTATTGTATCGTTAAAATCGTTGTCAAAATTAATTTTCAAATCACTAAAAATTAGCTCCAAAGTATTTATATATATTAGAAATATAAAAAGCACTCTTTTAATCATCTCTATACGATAGAAAAATAGTGAGTAATAATTAGATGAAATATTTTTGTCTTATGATCTCACAACTATAGAGGAACAACTTAAATAGTCTTTCATTTCCATGCTCTTCCATCAATCACGATTTTTTATTTTATAAAACATTGTATTATAAAATATCGTACAAGGGTATTTAGTAAAAATATGTCAAAAAAAACATTTTTGTAGAAACTTGATTTAACGAATATTATAAAAAACCTACACTTTTAAATTTTTTTGATATATATTGTCTTGAATAAATGCATATTTATTAATTTTTTAAAACATAGAATTTTTTTCTAATTTGTATTTTTAATAAAATTTATTTATTTAACAATTTTATTGACAATTATTTATTTTTCATTTTTGTTATAAAATTTACTTAACTATATAGATGCTCATTCTGTAATTGAAATTTACTTTTAAAATTAAATTTTTTTTCAATCTATTTTACAAACAAACATTAAATAGAAATGAATTGTATAAAAATCTAACTTAATAAATTAATATTACAATGTTGATGATAATTTGGTAAAATTTGATCAAGGTAACAGTAACAATAAATTTTTTTTGTTTAGAAAATTTTTTTATTTTCAATATTCTCCTTTATATATTTATATTGTCATTCAATTGCAATAAAAATTATCAAGATAAACTTTGAAATTATGATAAAATCTTTGCTCATTAGACAAAGATTAATCAGTTACTTATAAGTAAAATAATGGCAAAGTTTGCAATTACATTAGAAAGACCAAATAGTCGTAATAATTTTTTTTACCATTTTATATTTATAAAAGGGTTTTAAAAAATTTATTTGCGCAAACAATAAAATAAAAATAGAAATTACAAATTTACGGCAATTTTTTTTATTAAATATTAAACATTTAACGTATTTTTTATATTTCCATTAAATCTATTTATTAAATTACTATTTTTTAGTCCTACAAAACGTGACATATAATTTCTGATCATTGGATCCCATTTACTTTTGTTCTTTGAGTATAAATTAATATAAATTGCAATTAATACTATTAATCCACCATAAACATAGTCTATTGTAAATGGTTTAGTAAAAAATATAAATGAGAAAACTATTGTTACAGCTTTACGTAGTGTCGTTACAGTAACAGCCATTAAAGCTCCGGTTGTCCTGACTAATGTAAGAACAATATTAATTCCGAGATATCCTACTGTTGAAAATATGATTATTAATATATATTGACTTGGATAATCAAGTAAAAAAATAAATGCATAGTAAATTTCCATTGTAAATATTTCATATAATAAAATATAAATGAAACCAAAAGTATATGAATAAAAAACGACTTCTGAATTACTAGCACCATATTTTTTCATCTCCTTTTCTTGAACATTACCAATAACGGCATCTGCGATTAATGCACCACAAATCATAATATACCCTGTTGGATCGAAATTAGGGGCAACTTTAGTATCTGCTAAGAAAAATATTATCAAGCCTAATGACATTAAAAAAGCAGCTGAAATATCTAAACATCCATACTTTTTTTTCTGAATTAAAATACCACCAATTAATACAGGAATAAGTTTACAACATTTAAAAATAACCAGCGTTGGATAATTTAAATACCCTGTTGCAGCATTACTTAATCCAATTGTTGTAACTGTGTAAAATGCAATTTCTAAATATTTTTTTCTAGGAATTTTCTTTCCTTTTTCCTTTTTCATTTTTCTTTCAATATACGAAAACATTGAATAGAAAAAAAATTGTATTAATGTAATATACCAACCAAGACTTTTCATACCCTCTATTTTAAACATATATTCTTGGACATAAGCATAAATAAGGTAAAAAAACATTACACCTCCACATAACACAACAAATTGTAAATAAGTAGGCCAATATGTCATATTAATACCAATAAACATAACTTGATAAACATTTTCTCTTGCATGTTGAGGTAACATTCTAATATTATTATAAAAAAAATTAATTATTAATAATTTTTAGCTAATTAATAATAGGCTTTTTAAAAATGCTAATATATATTTGTTCTAAAGTTACCAATCAATGTTTTATAAATGATTTTAAAAACCTAAAATAGTAGCTAATAATTAAGAAATTATTTAAATTATTATATTTTTGAATAAAAAATTACAAGTCAATTTACTAATCACCTTTTAATAAAAAAAAATAATTTAAATTATTGTAAGCAATTTTCAGTTAATAATTTAAACATGCTGTAGTTGCCACGTGTATGTAAAAATTTTTCACATATTTTACGTGTTAAAAGAGTTTGAAAGTTTTAATTATTACTCAAAAGTATTTTACAATATTTATACAAATAAAATCGAATGGTAATTTTTAAATGTTCTCCAGAAATTATATAAAATTATAAATCATTACAGAATAGTTGATATTAAATACAATGAGGTGGACTATATGAAAATTATGAGAACTAATAAGAATACAAAAAATTCTCCCTTAGCCCATTGATCCCAATATATTAATAATAATAGATTTTATCAAATCTTGATTTGTTGTTAACTTCTGACATTAAAATTTTGAATTATCTATTTACTTAATATATTGGATTACGATATTAATTTTATTTTATTTAAAGAAGATTAAAATGATAATAAGTATAATATTATCATTATTATATACAGTAAAAGTTATAAAATATTATCAAAAATTGTTACAAAATGTAAATAGAAATTATCTCTAACAGATATATTATTTACTTATTACAAAACTTATAATAAAATTCTTTTTTGCTTTTTAATAATTGTCACATTGTCGATTTTAATGTAAATAAATAAAAATAACGAAACGACTATAGATTAATTGTTAAAATTCTTTAAAAAGCAGCTGAACAATTAAAAGATCTTTAGTTTTTCAATAACTTTTTTACGAAACAAAAAATTTTATAATAACAAAAAAAAATTAATGATAAAAGTAAGTTAGTACATTATATTCGCATTTAAAATAGATAATTGAATAATAATAAACTAGTCTATTACTTTTATGAATTAAAGAAACTTCCATTGAATTGATAAAAAAAACATCTTTACCAGTAAAATTTCTCAAATGCTCACTTAAACTTTATTTCCAAAAAATAACAGCAAAATATGTGATTTAAAATAAATAATCAACAATATAGTTCATGTATATGATAGTAGTGCCTTGAAAAAAAAAACTACGCTGAATACATAGTATACATGTCAGAAAGTTATAGTGGAAAACAAGTACATTAACAATATGGAATATTTTTCTAGGATCATATTTCAAAGAAAAAAGTGTCAACCAAAATTTTATAACAAGTGTAACAAGTAAAACAATCAAAAAAAAGTTACTTGAATTAGTTAATTAGCCATTTTCTTTTGAGTGGCAAAGTAGTCACGAAGAACTTTAGCAGCTTCTTCATCACGGCCATAGTCCTTGACGACAGCGCAACTGCATCCAACTACTTTTCTGGCTTTTCCATCTTTGTCATACTTACATTGTCCTACCCATTCCCCAAGTATGGCTTTATTGTTAACCTTGATCAATGGAATTGAATGTTCATGGCAAAGAGCTTCAACGAGCTTAACATACATTGGCTCGTCACAGGATTCAGCGAGAACACAGAAATGACCAGCGACCCTAATAGATATGATATATTTAAAAATATGAAAAATAAAAACCTACTTATCTAAAGTCTTGGCAGCTTCATGAAGTCCACGTGAAAGTCCATCGGCATAGTATGCTGATTTCAAAGCTCTTTTGACAGCCTCATTGATGTCCATCTGGGTAGAGGCTTCTCCTACGTTTTGTTGAACTTGGTCTTCCATTATAAACAGTAATCCTCGAAAACCTAAAAATTTTTATAAAAATATTAATTAATTTGAATTAAAAAATTTTAAAAAAATTTTAATTGCCAAAAAATTATAAAAATAAATAAATTTCACCTATAAATCTATGAATATTAAAATATAATATTTAAAATGTTGTTTACCTCAATACTGTATTCGTTTTAGGAGATATTGGTATTTTATTTCTTTTGAGTGCACGTCATTCTTCGAGAGAAAATGTCATATCTCTCATATTTTTGTCTCGTATCTATTTTGTTTTAGAAACATTTCTTTTATAGTTTTTATAATGAAGTAATGTAATTATTGTTTTCAAGTGCATTTAATTTATATATTATTATTATTCATACTTTCTCATGTAATTGATTTTTATAGAATAAAAAGTATTTTTCTTATCTATGTATTTAAGATTTCTTTAAAATATTGTTTATTTAATGTAAAATGAATTCTTCTCCAGTAAAAGAACATTCATTTGATAATGATTTTGAAACACCAAAACAAAGCATGTCTTTAGCAACAAATTTGTTAATTAATGAAATGTGTACATCTGAGTTTTGCAAACCGAATTTAGACTTAACTGACCACATAAATAAACTCTTTCCAACAGAGCAATCGCTATCACAACTAGACAACATTATTTTTTCTGTTGGCAAAGAAATAGATGACATTGATAATGAATTAGCTGAACTTGTTGAATCTCATGGACAGATAGAATTGGATGGTAATGATGCATTAATTCAAATACAAACAGCAATGATCGATTTAGAAAGAAAGATCCGTTCTATAAGAAGCAAAACTCAAAATTCTGAACTAAGTGTCCATGAGATGACTAGAGATATAAAACAACTTGACGTGGCAAAGAGAAATTTAACTTCATCCATAACAACTTTACATCACTTGCAAATTTTGTTGTCCGGTGTCAATTCATTATCATTATGGATACCTGATAAAAAATATTCAGATATTGCTAGTCAACTTCCAGCAGTGTTAAATGTGCTAGAATTATTTAATGATTATCAAGATATCGAGCAGATTAAAATTTTATCGGATAAAGTTGTTCAGATAAAAAATGACATATCTGACCAACTTAGTAATGATTTGAAAACAGTCTTTCAGAAAGGAATTCTTAATCAAACAACAGCGGATATGTGTAGAATAGCAGCTGTTTTAAATAATCATGTGGAAGAAAATTTTTGGAAATGGTTTATTGATTTACAACTTTCAGAATATTGTGTTCTCTACGCAGAATCTGAGTCAATTGCCTGGCTTGATAAGATAAATGAAAGATATATTTGGTTTGTAAGGAAATTGACTGATTTTGAAAGACTAATACAAATGAAAATTTTTCCTCCACAATGGGAAATTGGAAGACGTCTGACAAAGGAATTTTGTGATCGAACAAGAAATTCATTATGTCGTCTTATGCAACGAAGAAGAATGGAAATAGACTGGAAACTTCTCATGCATAGTATAAATCATACTAAAAGTTTTGAGAGTTTATTATGTAAAAGATTTCCCGCTAAAGATAACTATAATTTTGATAAAATTATTTGGAAAGTATTTGATGATTTTATTGATATATATGTTGCAGCTCAAAATAAAAAACTTGTAGAGTTTCTGGATGAATGTTCAAGTAAAATTAGGAATGGATCTGAAAGGCCAATTCGACAAACTAGCACAACTGCTCATTCCCTGAGCTCTAGTGCCGATGTATTTTTACTGCTAAAGAAAATCATAACAGACTCCACAAAGCTATGTGCTGATCCAGATGCTTTATTATGGAAATTAGTTGATATATTTAAAAATTGTCTTCAAAAATATGCAAATGATTGTATTACTGCTTTCCTGCCTAAAGACAGTTCATGGAATAATTTGTCTGCTACAGCAAGTTTGTTTCCTCATTTCATAAGAGATGATACCTCTCAACGATTAAATTACGACCAACAGTTCTTTGTCTGTTGTTTGCTAGCAACTGCTGATTGGTGTGCCGAAACAACATTACAATTGCAAGATAAGTTAAAACAAAGAATTGAAACAATTGATTTTACTAATGAGGTTGAATTATTTTATGGAATATCTAACAAAGCACTTTTGGTATTAGTTACAGATATTGAGCTTTTCTGTGAAAGTATATTTCATGAAATGATTAAGAAGGACTGGTCTAAAATTAAGAGTGTAGGAGATGAAAGTCCCTTCATAATGACATTAAAAAATTATTTAACAGAAAAAATACCGATCCTTCGTGATTATTTTACAGACCTCAGAAAATATTTTGCTCATTTTTGTCTGAAGCTAGTGACACAAATGGTTAATAAATATCTCGGAGTAATTTTTAGATGTAAACCAATTTCTATAACAGGTGCTGAACAACTATTGTTAGACACTCATTCTTTAAAAACATTTCTTTTAACAATGCCATCCGTTGGAAGTATTGTACAAGTTAAACCACCAACAATGTACATAACAACAGTTACAAAAACTTTGACAAAAGCAGAAATGGTTCTTAAAGTTGTAATCCAGCCTTTGAAGAATAATGAGGACTTTGTTGATGATTATATAAGACTATTACCTGAATCAGAATATACAGAATTACAAAAAATCTTAGATATGAGGTCAATGAAACGATCAGAACAAGCACCTATTATATCTTTGTATCGTTCGAAGATTGAAACTATGACAACAACTGAATCGCCAACAGATAATTCGCCAATTGCTGCCAACGTATCAAAAACAATTGACAAAGTTGCAGAAATAACATTGGAAAATCTAGGAGATTCAAGTATGAAAAAACTAGAGAAATTAGTCAAGAAATTGTAAATAATTGTAATTAATAAATATTGTAAATTTTAAAATTTCACAATAAGAAGGGTAGACGAAATATTTTTAAACATTTTGTTAAGTTTCTAATAAGTCTTGCAACTCTTTTCTTTTATAATAAACTTTGGTATCCCGACACCATTTTCCTCTCTGCTTTCTTTTTCTTTGTTAATCATCTTTTTAAAAATTAATTGTATTTTGAATTGTTCTAGAAAGTACTAGACACGATAAAGTATAAAAGTCACTCATCTGTTGGCTATTGATTTTAATAAGTGGTTTTAATCGTATCCTTATCTTTACTTTTATTTTTTTTAATATCATTAAAATTCTAATCATAACGTCGGATTTTTTTAGCGATTGGCAACTATGGCAGGAGTTGAAAATCAAATGCAATTGATTTTTGATGAATCAGGGCAACCTTTTATTCTAATGAGGGAGCAGGAGAAGCAGAAGAGGCTCACAGGAATTGAAGCTTTAAAAGTAAGAGCAAAATTTAATTTCTTAATAAACAAATCCTTCTAATTTAGTCACATATTCTTGCTGCCCGTGCTGTAGCCGGAATTGTAAAATCATCTCTTGGACCAAGAGGATTTGACAAAATGCTTGTCAATCCTGATGGTGATGTAACAATCACAAACGATGGAGCTACAATCATGGACAAGATGGATGTTGAACATCATATTGCTAAGTTATTAGTTGAATTATCCAAAGCTCAAGATGCTGAAATTGGTGATGGAACAACAGGTGTCGTTGTTATGGCTGGTGCAATGCTTCAACAAGCGGAACAACTCTTAGACAAAGGTATACATCCCCTTAAAATTGCCGATGGTTATGATCTTGCCTGTAAAAAGGCTCTTGAAACATTAGATAAAATTGCTGAAGAATTTGATGTATCAGATAGAGAAGCTCTAATCAAAAGTGCTATGACTTCTCTTGGATCGAAAATTGTCAATAAATCACACAGACAATTTGCCGAGATGTCTGTAGATGCTGTTTTGACCGTTGCTGATATGGCTTCACGCGACGTCAATTTCGATCTCATCAAAATCCAAGGTAAAGTTGGTGGAAAACTCGAAGATAGTACTCTAGTTAAAGGGATAGTTCTTGAAAAAGGAATGGCTCATCCACAAATGCCAAAGGAAATCAATGATGTTAAAATTGCTATTTTGACATGTCCATTTGAGCCACCAAAACCAAAAATTAAACATAAGCTTGACATTGGAACCGCCGAAGACTTCAAAAAACTTCGTCAGTATGAAGTGGATGTTTTTCTTAATATGATAAAAGATGTTAAAAATTCTGGTGCTACGCTTGCTATTTGCCAATGGGGTTTCGATGACGAAGCTACCCATCTTCTTTATGCCAATGAGCTTCCTGCTGTTCGTTGGGTTGGTGGACCCGAAATTGAACTTATTGCTATTGCCACGAAAGGAAGAATTGTTCCAAGATTTAGTGAGCTTTCACCCGAGAAGTTAGGTTTCGCTGGGACCGTAAGAGAAGTAACATACGGTACAATGAAAGAATCTATGTTATTTATTGAAGGATGCCCCGATACTAGGGCTTGCACTATTCTTTTGAGAGGAGCAAACACAATAATGATTGATGAAGCTAAGAGAGCTCTTAATGATTCTATGTGTGTTGTTAGAAATCTTATTAAAGACAATCGCATTGTGTATGGAGGTGGAGCTGCCGAGTTGGCATGTGCTATTGCTGTTTCAGAGGAAGCAGATAAGATTAGTGGTCTTGAGCAGTATGCTTACAAAGCTTTTGCCGAAGCACTTGAATCAATTCCAATGACATTGGCTTCTAACTCTGGTTTATCCCCTATTGATACCGTTACACAATTGCGTGCTCAACAAATTGCTGAGAAAAACCCACGGTTAGGAGTTGACGCATTGTACAATGGCACAAATGATATGAAATCTCTTAATGTTATTGAAACTTTGTTATCAAAGAAAGAGCAAATCTCATTGGCAGCTCAAGTTGTTCGCATGATTTTGAAAATTGATGACGTCAGAATTCCAGAGGAAGAACATGGCATGGGATATTAATTATAAGCATACTATTTAACATTTTGCGATTAATAAAGCTTTTTATATATTAAAAAATATTTTGCTATAATTATTTGGTTTGTTAATTTTGCTTTATGTTGAACCTTGTTAGAAGTATTTATGTAATTGATTAAGAATTTTATATAGAAACTACGACAAATCAGTTTACGCTTTCTGGAATTGATATTGATCTAGAAATTAATTTTATGTATAAATAATTCCAAAATTGACATGAATTTCTTGGTTTTTTGTTATCCATAAATTGCTAGAGAAATTTTCGTATTATTTGGAATTTGTATAATAAGTTTCCCTTGAAAGTGTAAATATAAATTGATATCAATATTTGGCTTTTAATCCTCAAAACTATTCCATTTCATAATACAATTTCCTATAAAGTTATTTCATGCTTATAATAAATTCTGTATAATTAAATTAATTTATTTGTTGAGTCTATTTTTTTAATTATCAAAATTGAAGTGAAAGTTAAGCGTTAGTTTGTAGAAATTAACTTCAACATAAAACATCATGTACCTTTATTGAATATTTATTGATAATTATTATTTTATCTTCAAACTTTAAAATAAAAAATCGTCAAATTGATAAATTTATATCTACATTGAGAATACATTTGACTACTATAAAAAATTTTTTTAATTAATTTTACACTAAAACTTAAACCTTTATTATACTTGTCGAAAATGTTATTGTAGTTATTTACTAATTAAATATTTTTTGTTTAAAACAAGATTATTTCTCGATATAATAATTAAAATTGATTAATTTGTTTATTTATCAGTAAAAAATTTAATAATTTTTTTTTATTCTTATATTTTTTGGTGGTTTACAATCATAATCTAATTACCAAAAAATATTATCAATTTTAAATATATCGGTATTTAATTACTGTATTATAAACTAAAATTAATTGTAAAAAAAGACTTAATAATATTTCATTGACAATTATTTTTGTGGCATAATGTAAAAATAATTGTATAAATTTTATTGAGTTTAAGCTTTTAAAATTAAATTTTTTAGCCACAAAAATATAATGGACATCTTTTTAGATATTATTTTATTGCTTCTAACTGAATATCTAAAATATTTTTTATACGTTGATTGATTTGTAGTCTCAGTTTATGCTACATAAATATTATGTTATGAATTAATGTATTTAAACAGAAAAAATATAATTTTGACATTTATTTCAATCATGCATATTTTCTTATAATTAATTTTATGTAATTTATGTTCAGTTTTACTGAACTATATATTACAACTATTAATTGTATTGAGTTTGTTTATATGTTCTTTTGATAAAAATAATTATATTTTATTATAATGGTTAACTAAATTTCTAGTACATTAACACATTTAATACCTTTAGTGTTATTATTATTAAATTATTACTATATTACTTTGAATCCATTACGTTAGAATATATATATTTTTTGCATTTTCAATTTGAGTATACGGAATTAAATGGTCCATGAGATATTCTTGTAACATAGAATATTATTTCATAGAATGCATAGTTTAATTTACGAAAGGGAAATTATTTTCTTGGCAAACAACCATTATTTTTAAAATACTGGAAGTATCATTTTTAAGGCAACAAAGATTATATTCCATATGGATAGTATACATTTTTCTATTATTTCATATTTATTAAAAAATCACAATATATATTTACAATTAAAGTGTTACAATTTTTATAACAATGTTTTTAAAAAAATATATCCTGTATTATTTCAATAAAAAAACAAATTATAAAACTACTTTCATATAAATAAACATATTTCATTGATTATATGTGTAAAATTATAAATATATTTAAGAAACATTTCCTTATATGTGTATTTGTTTTTTTTCTCAATTTTTACTACCATAACAACTATTGTTATGCTCCATAGAATGTCGTATATCATATGAAGATATGAAATGGCATCTTATAAATAATATGAAGTACATATAATTATTAATACTATTCCCCATAAAATTTCAAATAAAAAACATAATATTATTGTAAATGAAATTTACAAGTATGACTTAAAGCATTTATTCAAGTCCATTTTAAATAAACCTATATTTTATATATTAACAGTTATATTACTAGATTGTCATGATACTTCAATTATATACAAGTAAAAAATATCAATTTTTAGTTAAGTGTTACTAAAAGTGCAGATTTTTTATATTTTTATACACTTTCAATATATAATGGCACAAGCCTTAAAAATAAATTTTAGCCAGTATAAATGCATGTATAAAGATGAAAAGACATATAAACAACTATTCTTTTATCAATAGTCTAGAAAATATAAAAATTTTCCTCTCTATGTGCTTTTATATAGCTTAAATCACTTTTTCTTTTACCAATTTAAATTTAGTGATAGTAAAAAGAAAAAATGGAATGTTTGCTATAGCTATAGTTTTTAAGTTTAAATTTTTGTAAAGTTTGAAAGATTAGAAAATTAGTATGTAAATAGGTTAAATAATTGCAACAAAACTACCAGTGAAACTATATAGCTGTCTGTTTAGTCAATATAAAATATTTTTTTTTAAATTTAATTTGTACTAAAATATGTTGTAATGAATATAATATTTATATAATTATTTCAAGATTTCATAGCTTTAATGTATTAGTTTCTTGAAATCTTTTTATTAAATTTTTATAGAACTTTATCCTTCTATTTGTAAAAAATTCATTTATGTAAAAAAAATTTTATTTAATTTCTTAATTAATTCTAAAGTAGAAATTTTATAATTTCTTTTTTACGTTATAATAAAAAGAAAATTGGTTATAATTAAGAGTATTTTTAATTAACTTTCAAGACTACACAACATTTATGTATCTTTTTTAAATCGTATAAAATATTGAGCTATATTAGGAGACTAAAGTTTTATATTTTTTGGTTATATTACATTCCTCGGTTATAGTAGAAAAATGAATTTATTTCACTTTTCTTTGTAATATTTTTTTTTGATATTTAAACATTCTATAACTTGAAGCTTTTACTTTATTTTCTAATTTTCTAAAAAGCCATTTAAAATTAAATAAATTATTTTATGAAATTCATGCTAATTTACACAATGTTGCATCATTATTAATGCATAAATTTTTATTACAATCTCTATTAACATATATCTATAATGTCCATTTTCTAAATATATGCATGTTTTTATTCAATAGTGAAATAGGTATTCTCCTTGCAATATATATTTTATATAGGATGCATTGTAAGAAATATACTGTCATTAAATTTTAATAACTCTTATAATTTTTTTTATATTTTTAATTACTCTAAACTCATCTGATAGTTTAACTTTTAGAAATACAAATAACATTAAATCATAAGCGTTAACGATTATTAAGGCATGTTATTGATATTTACATTTAAAAAATGTATTTTTAACGAAACTAATATAAAATAGTTTTTAA
The DNA here is from genome assembly GCA_005656395.1 of Strongyloides papillosus. NCBI lineage: Eukaryota > Metazoa > Nematoda > Chromadorea > Rhabditida > Strongyloididae > Strongyloides > Strongyloides papillosus. The sequence goes on along the minus strand of SRSI01000010.1, from coordinate 968,386 downwards.
ATTAAAGTAAAATAAAGTTATATTAACAAAAAATAAAAATTTATCTTAGGAAATATAGTTAAATAAAAATAAAATTTTATTATTTGTCCTTATTTTTTAGTAAAATATTTAAAGCATAAAAGAATTTTAAAACATTTAATTGTGTTTCTATTTTATGATAAATGTTACAAAAATTTTCAGTATTTTCTAACATAGCCTAGTGATTTATTTATATATGATCTTATACTATGTATATTTCTAGAATATTGGTTACAAGTTGTTGATAAAATTATTTAAAAATATGAAGAATAAAAAAAGTTATTGAGTTTTAAAGTCAGTATATTTCTTATAAAACACTATGTATATAAATTAATAATTTGTTGTAGTTGAATATTATTATTTCTAAGCAACAAAAATTAATATTATGTTTGCATATTAAAACAAAATCTTTTTCAAGGTGAAAAATTTTTTTTTAATTTGTATAATATAAAGTTTTAATTTTAAAAATCTGTTATCGATATATAAAAAGTGAATATCACTTAGTATACTTTTGTGCAATTAATACCTAACTACTAGTATAAACATTTTTTAAAATTTTCTCATAATTATTTAATTTCATAATAATTATATTTAATTAGTTATATAAAAAAATTAAAATATTATAAATAAATATTTTAATATCATTACAAGCTTTTAAATATAGTTTGATTAAGTATCCAATCTAATAAAGACGGGATAATGAACTTTTTAAAAATTGATTAACATTGCGACTGTTTTTATATATAAACACAACTATGTTATTTTTGTACTAGCTTTTAAAAATAATAATAAATGGCATTTTAATTAAAGAAAAGTTTTAGAAATTAGAATTCTTCTTGAAATTATTAGATAAGTTTATGAAACAAAAGCAAGTTTTTTGATCTGGTTAATTATATTTTAACAAAATGTACACATTAAATATTATTTTTGTAAGAATATTTATTATATGCTAACAATTGAAATTTTTATGTAACTGAAATTATAATTTTTCTTGTAAAAAATTAAAGATATTAAAAATATTAAATCCACGTAATATCGATAATTTAATTTATCTCATTATAATTATACTTTTTTCATATAATATTCTTTTGAAAAATGATAAATGTCATTATTTTTATTGTAAGTATTTATAAAGTTTTTAGTAAAATTTTTGAAGTATCAAAAAATATTTATTATATAGTATGTTAAAATTTTATGATCAACGAAATTTTAAAAGTTTTAAAAAAATAAATTTATAAAAAATGTTATGTATCTGCAAATGTGTAAGTATCGATAGACCTTAGTTTTGCAATACATATTCAATTTTTCAACTACTCTTGTACGTAAGGGATGATTATGATAAAGTTATAAATTTTTAAGATAATGAAAAACTTTTGGTTTTTATTATATGACATCATTTCTTTAATTATTATATTAACAATAAATTTCTTTATCACCCTCCATTGAAGTAAGAATCACATTATAATTTGGGTTAAAAATTATTTTTTGTTGATATTTTAACTTCCCTTTTTATTCAATGTTTTATTTTTTAATGACTATCTTTGAAAAAAGACACACTTTTGGAAAGATAAACTCAAATATAAGTAACTTCTTATCTAATTTACTAATTATAAAATTTTTTTAAAAGTTTATTTTTATTTCTATGATTTATCAATTTAAATATTTACATTACAATATTATAAATATTATTTGATAATTATTTATTTTGTATATTTTATTTATCATATTTTTTAGTTATACTTTAAGAACTAATTTGTCGTTATCATGTTTTTTTATTGATATACCAAAATCAATTTTTAAAGATATAATTATTTACTTTAAACGTATATCATTAAAATATATAATTTTTTTACCAAACTGAACTTAAAACAAATTAACTCTTCTCACTTTCCGAGTATCTTAACTTCACTCTTTAAAATTACAGATTTTTCATTTTACCTTTTCATTTTCGACTATATGTCTACATATAATAGTATTGCGATGTAAGAATGAATCGTGAAAATTATTTGCATTTCTTTAAGACATCTTTATATTCGGATTAAATTTTATCTTTTTCAATAAACAGAAAAAGACTAAAAAAAATTAAATTTCTTTAATTGTTCTAATATATTAAATAATTTAAAAATGTTAAATTTAATTTATTACAAATATCATTTGATATTATAACTAAGTAATCTAACCTTTAATAATTATGACTAAAAAATCATTGCTTTCTATTTTTAACAAAATTTATCTAAAAAATTATAGTTCACAATCTTTTGCTATTTTAGATTATTATATTTGATACTAACTAGATAAGAGAATAAGATATAATTTTTAATAATATATTAAAATTTTTAAAAGCCTATTTAGGTAGAGAAAAAAAAGATTATGATAAGAGTATGTATGTAAATATGCAATTATATTAGAAATTTAATGTCTCTATATATAATAAAAATCTTAATAATTTATTTTTCCTTTAAATTATAATAGCCTTCAATCAAGAATAAAAATCTTACCATTATATTTTACAATTTGTTAGCACTAATCTTCTCGTTAACTTGATATTTAAACTATTATTCAAAACACGATCTCCAACTAATTATCTTAAAACTATCAATTAAAAATTAAAGTATGTTATATCACTATCTAACATGTTTTGTCGTCATCACCAATTAACTATGAATGTTGATCATTATAATTTAATTTAAACAATTACTTAATAAAATTATAAACTTATTTCACCTTTGACGCAAAATGAAAATTTTTTAATAAATTATATAACAGAAAATATTAATATTTATCATTATATATGTCATAAAAATCTTTTAAATCAATTCATACATTTTATAACACAAAGAAAATTTTGCTTTTGAAATTGTATCAAGTTTTACTATTTATACATTTTTCAATATAAATATATTTTTATTAAAATATAGTCAAACTATTGTTATATCAATAAAATCTAAAAATTAACTTAAGTAAATAAGTCTAATAATTATATTTATTTCAAAACATCATAAATATTATCAATTTAATTTACAGTATTTATAAATATACTATACAAATTTCTTTGTATAGAGTTTAGTTGTAATTATTAATAAAGTGATTTTTGATAATACAATTTCTTCTCTTTTTAATCGATTAGAAGGTTCACTTGCACGTTATACAGGTATAACAAACTATCAAACATGATTTTGATAATTTTTTTATTGTCTGCACATTTATATGTATATTTAAAAAAATTCTCATCATCGCTAATTGTTTACATTTTCTCTTGAATCTTTAAACTCATATATGTTATTTCAATAAAAAAAACAAATTTGAATTTAATATTCAAACATTCATTATATTTTTTTATCAAATTGTTTATAATTAATATTGCTTTTATTTAATCAATTATTAAAAATAATATTAAAATGCTCAAAAACTAAATCATATAAATGTTTTATAATACAAGGCAAAATCTTTTCATAATCCCACTATTAACAAATTTTTTTTTGCAAAACCATACTTATCCCATATAGAGATAATGCTTATCTAAATAACAATTTTTAAGTAACACTTTTTTAATGAAAATATATTCATAGTTTCCTATTTATTATCTTTAAGAAACTAGCGAAGATTATCCGAATGTTTTAATATGGATTCGCGTTATTTTCATCATTGTTATTGGTTTCATTTCAGTTATCTTGTGGATATTAAATATTTTACGAATTTCAAAACTATCGATATTTACCATATTTTTCAAGAGAAATGGTTTATAAGGAAACAATATAATAAATTAACATTATATGAAAGTTCTAGTAAAAATAAAACCATCAATTTCTGCCAGTGTATTAATTCAATTTATAATTAAAGACAACTAACATATTAAAACAATTAGTTCTTTTTTAGCAGAATATTAAAGTGTTTTACTGAAAACTCATTTCTATTGATCTCTTAACATTATCTAATTCTCTTTGTATTACTCATCATTTAATAAATCTAATAAAATGGCATTTCAAGATACTGTTTCAAAAGGGAAACAAATTCCGTCACGTTTAACAACAATGCCAGATCCTATAAGTCTAGAAACACCAAAATTATTTGAGGGAATGTCACCAAGCATGGGATTTGGAGGAAATAATTTATCATCAGCAATACTAAATATCAGTCCAAAATCTGCGTCAGAAATATATGATATTATGCGGATAAATCCTTTTGATATAACATTTAAAGAAGAGAATCAAAAAGTTAATAGGAGTCCCGAAGAATTAAATAAACAAGGGTTACTTCCAAATCCAAATGCTAATATAACATATTCTCCAAGTATAACATTTCTTAAAACATCTAAAAATACTACATCAACTTTATCACCTGGTGTTAATAATGTACTTCAATTTTTAAAAGGTACATGCTCAGAGAATTCTTTTTTAAAAAATGATAGTCCAGATATTTTTCAACTAGCAGTAAAAATAAAAGAAAGTCAAGATAGGCAATTTTTAATAGAATCAACTGCAGGAAATGACTCTTCTAATCTTATTCCAAAAACAGCAGATGTAATTGAAAGTTTCTTGGAATATGAGCTTAAAAGAAATAACCAAGCATCAATGTTACATAAATTAAGTAATAATAATTCTGGAATAATTAGTGCAACTCAAAATATAAACAATTCAAAAAATTTAACTAATTTTTCTTTAAATACTTTTAATAATAATCCTGGACCTTCAACTTCTAATGATACTTCTTTAACATTTTCATTATCTAATAAAAGCAATGAAAATACTACATTTACTAATAGTAATACTTTTACACAATCATATAATTCTACATTTGGAATAATAGAATCATCAACTGTACAAAATGATACAAATGAACAATTATTAAATCTCAGTACAACTAAGGCATCTCAACAGGATGGTTTTGTTAAAAATACAAATACACAATCTTATATTTCATTACCGGTGAAAAAAGAAAATATTGATAATAATTCTCATAGTAATTGCCAATATAATCAACAAGGAGGTATTCAACCCATTCAAAAACCACCTATACAAACAACTTGTCTTGTATCAGAAACCCCAACTTTTAACAACAATATGAGCACTTCATCTAATACTAGTATAGACTATTACCCTCCGTCTGTTAACTCTGAAAAATCAGACAAATCTACAACATCAACTTCATCAAATTCCATTATTAATTCATCTAAAAAACAAGCAATTTCAGGAAATGTGAATCAGACGAATAACTCTCAAAATTCTACATTAACTTCAAATGCACCCAGAGGACGTGGTAGAAGATCAACAACATCAGATTTACCGCCAGATGAAAGACGGAATACAATCCTTGAAAGAAATAAAGCTGCAGCTGTTCGATATCGAAAAAGAAAAAAGGAAGAACATGATGAAATGTTAAGTAAAGTTACAAATATTGAAAAAGAAAAAAATAAATTAATTACACAAAATGCTCTTTTAGTCCAAGAAAACGAAAAATTAAAAGCATTACTGAATGCGAAAAATGCACAATGTGTATGTCAGGCAAAAACTTTGCTTCCCGTTATGAGTAACCATCAACAAATAGATCATATCATGAACAATTACATAAATCTGGGAGGTCAATAACATATAATATGTTATAATATTTTTTTCATCCTACGGATAGTTGATGTTCTAAACATAAACATTAAAAAAAATCAATTCCATTCTTTTATATAGTTAAATTAAATTTGTTTTCAATATTAAGATTAGTAATGTTAGGTTTTATAAATTTCTACATATTAATAAATTTCACTTAAAATTACACTCTTTCTTGTGATTCAATGTTATTAATTTGATTTCTAGCAACAAGTATATTAAGAACAGGATATTTCTTAATATACTTAACAGCTTTCTCATGTGTTATCATGGTAAAGTCATGTCCATTAACTTGCAATATTTTATCATGTTGGCGAAGACCAGATTTTTGAGCAACGTTGCTGTCAATAGATGTGATATATATTCCCTAAAAAAAAAGTAAAACTTTAGTTACCTAACATACATTATCTGGATATTTAAAAGGAGACAAACTAGGATCTTGATCAATTCCTCCACCAATTTTTAAACCAACTTTATAAGTAACTTCATTATCAGAAGTTGATACTATTTCTTTTCTTAATTCAACAGCAATAGAAAGGCATTCTAACGGTTGACCTGGAGTATGAAAAAATGCAGAAACATTCATAATTAAAAACAACAATATAAAGTGACTACTTTAAATAATAATGTAAGAAGTAATCGATAGAAAATCAAATAAGGTCATTGGTACCTATTACCAACTAACAGGTACAAAAGTTATTTACACATGAGTCATTAGTTTATAAAATAAAAAAGAAAAAACAAAAGTAAAGAAATCAATTATTTATAAGAATTTTCTATTCTCTGAAAATGTCGGGCAATGAACCGACGTAGTTACGGACACTTCTTAAAAGATCCTCTCGATCTTCAAAATTGAGTTCCTTAACAAATTGTCGTTTATCATCAGTAAGTTTATGCAAAACACCTATTGTACCATTGTAATCATCACTAACAATGTGGCATTCTAACAACATTTTAAATGTTCTGTAGAGACAAATACTACGAATTTTTCTTAGTTCATCAGTACGCGATCCATCGTTAATTGTTGAGGAAAACCATCCTTTTGGAAAACTAAATGCCATGTTAATTTCATTGATGAAAATATCTTTTGATATTTTTGCTTCTTCTTTCCACTTTGCAGTCTCTTTTTCAAATTCAAAACATTCCCTCTGGTAGTTTTCCTTTTCGACAAATGGTAATTTTGATAATTCATCATTTGATAATTTTTCAAAAATAACACAACTCTTGTCAAAGCAATCATTCCAGTACTGATATTTCGAACAAATACTATCAAAAAGTTTGAATGAAAGAAATTCTAGATTATAGTCATCATTTCTTTCTTTGTTCTCAGATGTAATGTATAACTTTTCTATCTCATAAACAATATCATCAGGTAGTGCCTTCAATACTTTTTTCCAGTAAAAATCTTTGTCATTTATCATCAGCCAACGTAACAATTTACATCCTTCCTCAAGAGCCTCAACTAAAGTATCACTTCCTCCATCAAGAAGCCATTGCCATGATGCTATTTTATTTTCAATATCTGTGTTACTAATATGAGGATCAAAAGAATTTCTAGTTTTATTGCAAAGAAGAAGACAAATAGCTCTTGTGTCCATTCCATAATTTTTACAATATTTGAGAAGAATTTTACGATCGTCTTCATCTTTAACTCCATCAAGGAAAATCTTTGCTTCTTCTTCTCTTATATCGTCTGACAAAGTACTTAAGTAATAAGGAATATACTTATGTTCTTCTAAATCCTTCAAAACATCAATGTACGAAGATATAATTTCATCTGCCATCTTTAAATCCACTTCGATTTCAAATTTTTTAAATAATATTGTAAGATTAGCATACATCCTCACAGTATTTGGATGTATTAAATGTTCACTATCTACTATTCGATCCTTACTATCTTTAATTTTTTTATACATAAAATCTATACACTTTGAAAATTCTTCCGTCACAATATACTTTACAAGGCCATAATAGTTATCAACATCCTTTTTTTCTAAGTTTTCAAAAATCGAATCTACCGTCAAAGCTTTTTCAGTATTTCTTTTTAATTTACTCTTATATCCAAAGTTATTCTCCAATGCATCATCAAAACGAGCATCAACAGCAGTGGATAATAATGCCCATAATCTATCATTAAAAGTTGTTGAATATTTAAGTAAAGACTTGAGATCTCCAGCAACCGATGCGAAAAGAACTCTATCTGCATCTGTATATGTAGAAACATTCTTGTCAAGGAAACTCTGTGCAACAAATTTAGCACAATCTCTTGATTTAAAGGAAGAAAAAAATCTCAATTTTTTGTCATCAGAAACAGAAAGCTTAGGATCATGAATGTACCTCTTGACTTTTAATAATCCAATCATACTTGCAAATTTAGTTTGTATTGCCAATTGAATTCCCTCATCAATTCGACCACATCGTATAAATCCAACAATCAATTTAACCATATCATGAATATTTTCTAAGTCTTTACTATTTAAAAATAACCCATCATTTTTAAATCGAAAATCTGTTGACAATGAAGAAATTGGTTTCTTCCCGTTTTTTACCTCTAAAATTGTATTTCCAAGAACATTATCTAACTTTATTAATTCATCAAGTAAATTAAGTCCACTTGCATGACCATCTAGTGTATCTTCAGCAACTGATTCTGACCACTTTAATAAAGTATATAAAGTTCTAAATTCAGAATCATTAAATAGTAAGAAATCTCTTAAAGATTCTGACGTTTTTTCATTTTCATTTACATATTCATCTATAGAAAAACACTGTAGAAATAATCCATAAATATTCCTTTCCACAATAAGTTGGTCAATAGTATCATTCATGAATTTGGATGTGGATTTATTTGTAATAGGACGATTAATTAAGACAGAAACAACTTTCTTAAGAGCTTCATGAAATTGAGACATCGATATTTTGAAATTGTTTGAGTTTTCAAGAAACATACAACTATCGCGTATAACAACATGGTTAACTATAATACATTATTAAATAAAACTCAGAGTAACTCACTTGTATGAACTAAATCTTTTTCTGGCATTAATGAGTATGTAGATGAAGTTAGTATTGAAGAAGTATCAGAAAATTTCATTTTTACTAATTTATTTTGACAAAATGAGATACCTACTTATATAATTTAGTTAACTTGCAAAAAATAATGTAATTTAATAATATAAAAGGCGATGCAAAATAAATGATACTTTGTTCCCACAAATACACTTTTCCAAATATATTCTTTATAAAAGGAAATCATAAAAATAATTTAAAATTCTACGCATAAAATTTATTGTTTTAAAAAAATTTTATATTTGAAAAAATAGTATCTGAATATTTATTTTTTTCAACTTTATATTTTTTATGTTATGGGAAATAAAAAATAGAGAATAATTCGGTATCTAAAGATGAAATAAATATTGTGTTTTATATGACCCGACTTAACGAAAAGCAATTTCGATAAATATGGGATGAGAGTACTTAATAGATGAAATGATTTTTTTCAATAGAATTAAGAAACTAAATTATATGTTATTATACTTATAACAACAATTGTGAAACTTATGATAAATGTGACAGATAAAGTGGAGTTAAAAAGAAAAACAGATACTGATGCAACTAAAGCAATTGTTATAGTTGAAGCAAAACACTTATAAAGGCTATTTAAATATTTTACAATTAATGAAGTATAGATACCACCTATTGCTAGAACAAACATTGCCAACCAAACAATAATAGTAAAGCCATGGAAAATTCCTTTTTCAATAATATCATTAACATTTTTTGACATCATACAAATAATTGCAGCAATAAGGCCCCACGTATAAAGTTGAATACTTCGAAGCCATAGTGAAGACTGTGTTCCATTTTTTAACATTTTTTCAAAGTATACTGAGGCAAATCCAGTTAAAATACTAATAGCAAAAACAGATGATAATCCAATTATTACACTTTTATTTATTTCTTCTCCAAATGGTGATATAGTAATACCGAGGAAAATGAGTAAAATGCAAATCCATCGTTTAAATGATTGATTTTTTTTCAAAAAAATTACCATAAATAATGCAGAAGTTACAATTTTTAATTGACAAGTAACCTAAAACATTGACTTATTACTTTAAAATGATTAAATTTACTTGATATACACCAGGTGATAAATTTTGTGCAGCAATTATTTCAAGATTATTTTGAATTATAAAACACACAGCTGGAGGACTTATTTTCAAAAAATCAATTGGTTTCATTAATATTTCGTTATAAAGGCCAGAAAAAAACTTCTTGATATTATAATTTTGTTCTCTAAAATATAATGGATAAACTAGAAGAAGCTTCAAAATTTCACATAGAACTGGAACAACGGCAGAAAAAAATTTGTCCTCTTCTTTAACATTAATTACAGTATATTTTATAAGAATATTATAAGATCCCCAACAAGCAACTATTCCAATAATTATGTAAATTTTAAAGAAAATTGAGGTTTCATAGTCATTAAGCTTTGTTAAATTCTTATCTTTTTCTTGGTCCACATCAATAGTGATTTCTTTAGTATTTATGCCATCTTTTACAGGTTTTATTTTTTTTCCATGAAGTACCATAATAAAATTTTTAATAAAGATATGACGTTAGAATTTGGCTGAATAAAAATGTACAAAAAAGAATAAGATTAATGAAAGTTTGTTGATCTAAAACAAGATATTAAAATACAACATTTTGCAATTTCTTTTAGAGTAATTTTTAATGTTCTATGCTAGGATATAATAGGTATCTCTTAACTAGTTATAAGCATGATAATATTACGTATCAATTTATTTATTGTGTAGCTACCAAGAAGTCATTTAATTCTTGTTTTGAAATATTTTACACTTTTTATTAAAATATATATATATTTATTCCGACTGATCTCTTAAAAATTATTTTAGATCCAATATATTAATTTTTAATGAGAATGAATACATTTATGATATAATTTTTTTATGATATTTATTAAAATTGAAAAAAATAAATTCAATGTCTAACATTAAATTTTGTTTATTGCAAAAAATAAATAAAAGATTAAAGGAATAGTGATTTTTTATTGTGGTAAAAAAATAATAAACTTATAAAGAGAAATAACATTTTTTAAATAGATAGGTATTAACAATGTTGAACAAAATCACTATCATAATATCTCTTTAATAATAAAAATAAGAATTTTTTAATATAAAGTTATAATAAAAATATTAAATTTCTTTCATACAACATTATACTTTAAAATGTAAAAATATATACATATATAAATATGACTTTTCATATGATTCCTAAATTCTTCGAATAAATTTCAAATATAAGAATACCAATATTATTTCATGTATTCAATAAAAGTTTAAAAAACACTATATTGAAAACTTAAATTACTACTTCCTTAGTAGATTTTAATAGCATAAACCTTTATAAACAAACTTGATCTGCTATATTTTCAATAAGTCTATAGAATAAAATAATATCAGGTTCATTAATAATATATTCAGAAATAAGCATTAATCAATTATAAAAAATTAAAATTCTTTTATTTGTAGATTACATTACTTTTTTTAATGTATTTTTCATTAAAAGTTAAATATATTAAAGGCATGTGAAGATTTGTTTAACAGATGTGTTAAATTTTTTGTGTAAACTGAATAAAACATTTATTAAATTAGTTATTTCAGGTAATGTGATATATTTTTTGCGCATTTAAACATATATTGTAGTAGATTGCTGTAGGGCATAACTATATTATCAATATTAAATTATTTGAACAAGTTTCATTTAAGGACAGAGATTAATATTATCTTTATTTCTTAAATAAACAGTTCTTGTTTAACATTAACTTTTTTTTAATTAAAATGTAGAAGTCTATGTGATTATGTTATATACTTAAATTAAATTTAAATACCATAAATAAAATAACATCATTAATATATATTTATTATTACATAATATTTTCAAATTTGATTTAAGAAAAATTAATGGAAGTTTTTGGAAGATTATCTTTATAATATACAATGTAATACTAATTAAGAATACTTTTTAATATCTAAGTTATTTGTAGGAATAAATTTTCTAATAATGTAAAATTAAACTGAATTAACAGTGATTTATTTCATAAATGTATATTGTACATATTTTAGAACCTTGCATACAAAAAAAATTTTAAAAAATTAAACAGTCTATTTTTTAATAAACTTATAATTTACATTTTTTTGAACTATGTACTAGAAATAATTTTTTTTACTTTTGTTATATTTTCATTTCATCAATAAAGATTTTAACTATTTCCTTGTTTTTAATATAATTAGATTCATAATAAAGTTAAATCTAAAAGTACTTTTAAAAATGCAACATATTTTAATGCTGGAAAGGTTTTAATCGTATGAGAATTTTTATGAGCTAAATTCATTGGACAATTATATTTGTTCGAAGTTTTTTATTTAGAAGCAGAAATTTCTAAGGTTTTGTTCTAAATTTTACTCGACATATACTCTTATTCAAAACATTTTATTAGTAATCACACAAAAAAACAGATCTTTAAATCGTGGTCACCTAATTTTGGAGTTATTAAAAAAAAACTACAGATACAATTTACAATTAATAACTTAATTATAATTACCCTAGAGAAAAGCGGCGTAGTACTTAACAAACCGCCTGAAATAAAAGTAAATTTAATACTAATATAATGAGTTCTCCATATCACAATCACTGAAATAACTAAAATGACAAATTTAAAATTTCTCAAACCTTACCTACAATAAAAGAAAATAAGAAAAAAAGTTTTTTTATGATATAACTCTTTTCAAATGTAACCGATCTTTGTGAATAAAAATCCAAAAAATGTGTTTATTCTAACTTAGGGGACTCGATTAGTTCCAGTTTTTTTTGTGGCTAAAATTGTCCAAGTTATCTTTGAAAACACTTTTTATGCCTTTTTTTTACATAGTTTTGTTACTCAACTAACTTTCCTCAAAATTCATCGAAGTTTTTGGTTTACGACTCATTTGAAAAATATAACTCACAAAAAAAGGTAAATTTTATGTTATAAAGATTGACCAAAAATTGGCCAAATCATGGACCTTAAAGCGATGATCATGTTTTAGCAGAAATATTCTAATAGAATGCACTGGAAGATTAAACAAGCCCAAGAAAAGAAGTGATTTTAGGCTGTTTACTAAAATTTTTTTGAGTAGCTTGCTCTTTTATTGCTAATATTTTAACTAATGACTTAATATAGAAAATGCCTTCGTAAAATATGCGCTGCAGCCTAGTCGTACTGCTGAAGGCAGGTGTACGGCTGGTTAATAAAAAAATTTTTTAAAAAATTCAAAAACATAATTTTATTTTAAATGACGTAAAATTAAAATATTACATTGAATATTATGAATATTTTAAAAATATAAATCCCTTCAAATTAATAAGATATACTTAGTTTTGTTGAAATGAAATATTAATATGCCAACAATACCAAGTTTAAAGAAAAATAGAATTCTTAATTGTGATTATTGTCAATTTAGAGTATTGAAACTTTTGGGTCAAGGTGGTTTTGGTGCAGTCTATTTAGTCGAAGAACTTATTAGTAAGGGAAAATATGCCGTAAAGACCGAGCTTATACCAAGAGAAAAAGATAAATTTCAACCACGTCTTCTATGGGAGGAAACAATTTTATTGGAAATACAAGCTCTTCCGGATGAAAATCAAAAAAAGCATTTTATTAAAATTGTTGATCGTGGTGCTCTTCCACCACTACGTTATATGCTAATGACTCTTGTTGGAAAATCTCTCTTTGATCTTCAAGTCGAACAAAAAAAGAAACGATTCAGTGATAATACGTGTTGGAGGATAGCTGAACAAACTTTAGAAGCATTAGAAGCTTTTCATAATGCTGGTTTTGTTCATAGAGATATTAAACCCCAAAATTATACTATTGGTGCTGAGAGTAGAGAAGACATAATTTTTTTATTAGATTTTGGTCTGGTACGTTGTTACACAGGAAAAAAATTCACTCATAATATCATTGATAGACCAACCTTTGCTGGAACATTAAAATATTGCAGTCGTTCAGCCCATTTTAATGTGTATCAATATCCAAAAGATGATTTTGAATGTTGGATAATGTGCATGATGAATTTCCATCATCAGAGTTCTATTTATTGGTCAAAGGAATCTAATTTGGCGCAAATAAAAAATATGAAAATGAAGCTATTTGCTGGAAAGGAACCTCTTAAAATTTTCAAAAAATTAGTTCCATCAGATTACAGGGGTTTAATCGAAATGATTGGTAATTTGACTCCACTTGATTTGATAAAAAAACCAAATGCTGAAATGAGAGCAAAAGTTTATATTACTCCTTTTTATGAGAAACTTAAAGAAATCCAAAAGAATTATAGATTTTCTAATGAAAAGTTGTTCGATTGGCAAAAAAAGAAAACAAAATAAATTTGAACTCAAATTTCTGGTTTTTAGTGGAAAAAACGAATTTCCATAATAATAATGTCAACAGCATTAAAATTAAATAATTTCTGTATAATAAATATTGTGTTATACCACAATATATTAATCAATTAATTTTTTATTAAACTTATTAACATGATGTATTCTCTTAAAACAAATAAAATTTTAGTCTTGCATTCCATTATCAGTTAGAATATGCCAATATTAAAAAAAACTTACATTATCATATTACTCCTAATACTATACATTTTTACACACTTTTTGAGATACTAATGGATATTTTATGCCTATCTAACTAACTATTTGCTCCTGTTATAAATATGCCTAATGTTCCAACATTGGACAAAAACAGAACAATTGAGTGTGATTTTTGTAAATTCAAAGTCATAAAATTATTGGGTCTAGGTGGATTTGGTGCAGTTTATTTGGTTGAGGAAATTAACAAAAAGTCAAAGTATGCTGTAAAAACAGAACTTATGCATGGTAAGAAAAGGTAAATTTGAACCACGTTTATTATGGGAAGAAACAATATTACTAGAAATTCAGGCTCTCCCAAATGATAATTACAAAAAGCACTTTATTAAAGTGGTTGATTGTGAAGAATTACCACCTTTACGCTTCATTTTAATGATGCTTGTTGGGAAATCCCTCAAAGATTTGATGTAAAATCAAAGGATCAATGCTTTTCTGATAATACATCATGGAAGATAGCTGAACAAACATTAGAGGCACTAGAAGCATTTCATAGTGCTGGTTTTGTTCATAGAGATATAAAGCCTCACAATTATACAATAGGAGGCCATTGTTAAAAAGATGTTATCTATATGGTTCATTTTGGACTCACACGTTGCTACAAAGGAAAAAAATTTGTTCATGTTGTAAAAGATTTTACTTAACTTTGTCGAAACTATAAAATATTGTAGTCGCTCCTCTCAAATAGTGTGTTTCAATACCCAAAAAACGATTTGGAAAGCTGGATAATAACAGTAATGAAACGTTATTATTCTGATGCAGTTTTTTTTGTGTTGAGAAACAAAAATTGATGAGAATAGAGTAATGAAAGGTGAATTATTTATTTCCAAAGAACCTGATTATATATTTGATGAATTTATTCCACCAGAGTACAGAAAAATTGTATCTCTTAATTAAAATTTAACACCAGTTGAAAAACTTTAAAATCCTGATAGTGATATGACTAAGAAAGTTGGTTTGGTACCAGTAGCTAAATTACTTGCTGAAATTGGAAATATTTATAAATATTCTTATAAAAAATG
The DNA here is from genome assembly GCA_005656395.1 of Strongyloides papillosus. NCBI lineage: Eukaryota > Metazoa > Nematoda > Chromadorea > Rhabditida > Strongyloididae > Strongyloides > Strongyloides papillosus. The sequence continues at coordinate 953,037 of SRSI01000010.1, read as the reverse complement.
GTTTGAATGGCAGAAGAAAGATAGTAAAAGTCTTTCATTGAAAGAGCGACTTCTACAACAACGAAAAAGAAAAGATAAAAAAAGTCAAAACATGCCAAGGCAATGGAAAAAAGGCTTAACTATTAAAATAATGTCTTATAGCAATAAATAAAATTTACTGTAGTTGAGTGAAATTATTAGCCATTTACTAAAAGTTTGATGTATAATCTTAAAACAGAATAATTTTTTTTTATTTTAATTTTCCTAAAAATAAATTTTCTAGATACAGTTTTTTATACTTCATGTTTTATAGTAAAAATTCACAAAAAATGTGAGAAATGACTAGATTCAAATCTATTGTACAATATAAATAATAATAGTCAGTAAAACTTCATATAGTAACACACTTTTAATCAAATAATTTTTTATTATTTAAAGACATTATCTATAGTAGCATTTTTTAAGAGACCTTAATGAGAAATAAAAAACAAATAAAAGAGAACATCAAAAAAAATTATTAAGAATATTTAATCACTTTTAAAAAGCGTATAATGGGATTGTATCTCTGATACTTAAAAATTTATCATGAGCCTTTGAAAAATTCCAACCAGAATCTTTGAGATAACGTCCATACCAAATTTCACTCATACCACTTTGTTCCATAAACGATATAACAATTACATATTGAATCTATAAATCATTTTCATATATTGAAGATGTAAATAGCCTTTAACAATTAGTAAAATTTTACAAATTTGCTTGACAATTATTAATTTCTCATGGAACATATGAAATGGGTAGCATATTTTTTAAATCCATACAATATTTTTTGTATTTTGAAGTGCATTCTTCATCGATAGGATGAATAGTTAAAACATCTGATGCTATTGAAATGGCTCTAAATCATTAAATAAAGATTTTCATAAAAATACAACTTACGTTCCCCTTCTTGGTATACAAACAAAACTACGAGTGAAATATTTCAAATTACTTTTTAATTTTGAAGAAGCAAAATACTCTTCTCCATCATTTAACAATCCTTGTATCGTAAATACTACGATTTTGCTCTTAAAAAATTTAATTTAATTTAATCAAAAAAGTATACAATCAAACATACAGTTACCATGCAAACATCCATTACGAAACTCTCACGAATATGTTCTGTTGGAGGAAGTCTACAAAGCATTGCTAATATTTCAAGATTTCCTTTTCCGTATGTTTCTTTTCTACGGAGATTAAATTTATCTTCAACTAAGATATTATGTGAATTTTTTCTATATGATTTGTAAAAAGGTCCACGAAGTACTTCTAAACTTTTTGATATTCTATTTTTATTTCCATCATTTATGGGTTCAAAGACATGAGAAAATATAGCATTTTCATCATATGCTTCCGAAAGTTGTTTTCTTGTAGTTGTCCCATTTGGTCCATCAAAAATATCGTAATATTGAGCAACAAACATCTTCAAAACAGTTTCAATATTTCTTGAGATAAAGAAACTTGGTTTAATGACAACGTCTTGCTCATTATTCAAAACAGGAGCACAATCATTAACTTTTATAGGTATTCCGTCCTAAAAACAATATTATAATTCAACAATTTTTAAACATACCAAACTTTTAAGATAAGGGAAATATCCTTGTACAACTCTGAAATAATTTTCAATCCATTAATAGAAACTTTATGAATGAATTTATGTAAAAATAAAAAAAATATAATATAATATATAAATAGCTAACCTGGAATATTCTGAAGTTTTAGTAAAGAAATTTGAAATACCAGTATTCTCAAGAAACAGCTCTTCAATTTTCCATATACGAATCCTACTTAGTTCCGGAATTTTATCAATAAAGTTACATGATAAATCTAAAAATTTTAACATTGGCATTGCATAGACCATCGATGAAATAGCATATAAATCCCTCAAGCCTGTACTTTTTAGGGACAAACTAACAGCTTCTGAACACTTATTAAAAATAAACTCAATTACAGCATTGCAAACCTCTACTCTTTGAAGTGATACAATGACACCTTTACTTTTAAAAAGTGGATCAGAACTGAAGTTTGATAAATCCAAGGTTTTTTTATCATCTGTGAGTCTACGTTCGCAGACAGTTTCTATTAAATTTTTAAGATCAACAGGTAATTTATTAAATGAACAAGTCTTCTTTTTTGTTAAAATTAAGAGATTTGTACTTGTTCTAGGATTTTTAACTCTTCTAGAAAGTTGTTGCAAGCACGTTGCAACTGTTGAGTCCCTTACAAGAAAAGATATATCACCTGTATCCGTTCTAACAGGGAAAAATGGAATAAATGGTGTGGTATACCCCTGGATCTCTGTAATTATCTCATGAATTGAGCATTGACCACATCCTTTTACCTAAAAAGTTAATTTTAAAAAAAGACATAAACCATAATGTTCTTTAAAACTTACATCAACATTAAACATAACTTCTTTTTGATTAAAAAACCCAGATTCCGTGAGTGAGTCTTTTTGAAATTTTCTATTATCATGGTTTTTACTGATATTTTGAGAGATGTGTTCTTTTTTTCCATTATTACCATTGAAGCGATTAAATGAATCATTATAATCATCATCATGATATTTGCCGATAATATCAGGATCAAAACCAGCAAAAACCTTACGACTTTTAGATTTTACATCCGTTCTCCTATACATATCTGCGAAAATACTACCTGGAAGCGGAGAAGATAAAGTTGAATAAATCGAATAATATGAGTAAAGTGACCTTTCTCTAATAACTTGAATCTTCCTGGTACAATAATTTTGTAGGAAAACCTGAAAGAATAAAAAATAAATTATTTTTTAAAATTCAATTAAAAGAATTTGTAATAATGACACTATTTTATTCATGGTACTATATTTAAGTCGATAGCTATTTGTACATATTGAAAGAAATCTTTAATCTGCTTCAAATAGAACTGTTTATAAACGTCTCTTCAATGATTCTCTTTTTGATCTAAAAGTTTTTTTTATCTATTAATGTATGTGAAAAAAGAGAAGAAAACAAAGAATAACATATCACATGGTGACGGAGATTTACAATAATAAAGGCATTACATATTTAACTGTTGTTAAAACAACAACTAAACATTGACTTTTGCACTATGAACCTTCAAAAAGTTAACCATCGTTTTCCCTTCGACTCAATGAAACAAAGTGATACTCCAAATCTAAACATTGTACTTGTTATATTTTATTTTAACTTCGAGTCTAATTTTTTTAATACATAGTTCTTCTCATAATTTTTGATCTTTTATCGATAATGTGCGAGTTTAACGACATATTTTAGTCGTTTTTTAGAACTACTTACTACATTATATATATTTCACTCCTATTAATTATCATTTTGGTTCATGATACTTTTTTAAATTATGACTTCAAATTTACGAGTGCATAATTAAAATAAGGTTTTTAATTGATTAAAAATTTATAATTATTAATTTTCAGATTTTCATAAATATGGAAGAAACTCGTGGTGAACCATCGAATATATCTGATGGACTCCATAAATATATGAAAATATCAGCTAAAAGTATATTGTTAGAAAATTCTATTTGTTGTGTATGTGGTGATAAAGGAGTTACAAAAACTTATGGTGATATTTTGTGTAGAGGTTGTACGGTAAGGACTTACTTATATAAAAATGATAGTATTTTTTTAGGACTTTTTTAGAAGATGTCTAGAGAAAAATCCTCAACTAACATGTAAACTTAAGGGTGAATGCGAAATCACAAAAGGTATATCATTCGTATTAGTTAAATAATTTTTCGTTTATTATTTTTATAGAAAGTAGAGCAAAATGTAGATATTGTAGACTAAAGAAATGCTTCGACTGTGGAATGAAACGAGAAATCTGGGAAAAAAACAAAATGCGTTTTGCAAAGAATTTAAAAAATAATAATTTCAACAAGGAGAATTCACAGAATAAATTGTTAGTAAAAATTGCTGAAATTAAAACACCACCTGTTTATCTTACTGGTACAACAGCTATGAAAATAAAAACGGATGTTTCTCCTACTAATACAACAGAAATGAAAATAAAAACGGATGTTCTTGAAAAAGATAAGAATAAGCCTGTAAAAAGTAGTTCGACCCAAATAATGTCACAACCAAAAGAGAGTATTTTGAATGATTTAATTGAACGTGAAAATATAATGAAACATCCCAAGAGATGGCACTGTTATAATTCTAAAGTATTTTTTGTAAGTTATCCTTTTGATACCACAAAGATTATTATTAATTTTCTTTAGGAAACAATAAAAGACAATGGTGAAACCGTTTACAGTGGTGGAGTATTAAAACCACTTAACGAGATGCTTGGATCCACTATTCAATGGACAGAAGCAGTTGGAAAATTTATCAATTTAAAAATAAGTGATAAAATTTTTCTAACAGAAGCATTTGCATGCAAAAGTATTATATTATGCCTTATGTACCGTGCAATGGACAATGAAAATTTCATTTATATGACTGAAAAGAGCATCGATGAAAATTACGATGAATCAGATGATAAGAGAATATTTAATAAGTTTTTTGGAAAAAAATTACGGGAATTGGTCAACAAAATGCTTAGACTAAATGTAACTTATGTGGAATTTATATTTATCAAGGCAACATTATTTTTAAACAATAATGTTGATGGTTTATCAAACGACGGCTCAATTAGTGTATTGGAACTAAAAAAAACTATTTTAGAATCTTTCATTAAATATAAAAATAATGATTCTTTATCATGTCTACTAAGATTGTATGATCTCTTATGTTCTATATCACCGTTACTTGACATCCTCTCAAAAATGATAATGAAAAACAAAATTCTGAGGGATGTATTCAATTTTGATAACGCTGGAGTACTAATACAACAATATATAGGAGAACCAAGTGTAACTAAAGAAGATGAAATAAATGAAAGAATTACCACTGAAGATGATTTTATGGTTAGAATGTAATTAATATTCAAATTTTTTAATTTTTTTGTTTTATTATTTAAATTTGATTTTAATAAATAAATTCATTGGTACAATATCTCTCGTTGTTATTTTTTAAAAATACTTGAGAAGAATAACAAATTTTTCATTTTCGTCACCGGAAGAATTTCAGTTTTCTCTTTGGTATAAAGTTTTTTTTTTCAAAAAATTAGAACTATATTAATAGCATCTTTCACCTGAACTCTAATAGAATGGATTTGGAACTAAAAAATGATTTAGCAATACTGGGAACGTTATTGGAATCCATAAAAAAGGATACCAGTCCAACAGATGAGGAGAGAAATAAATTTCTTATTACGCTGTTTGGCGGTGTTGAATGCAAGTTAACTTGCAACCAAACGGTACTTTTTATCTATCTCCTATATCATGCTTCTGATGGAAACATCAATGTTGGACATAGCTATATAATGAATGTTATTGAAGTGTATGAACGTTATCTGTCAACACCACAAGCACGAGAGGTGTGGAGATCATTTCTAACACATGAAGTTAAAGTAAGTTTATATAAATTAATATTTTATGAATATATATTTTTAGGTTAAAGTAATCAATATTTTAAGAGACAAATCATTTAAATTAGTTAAGCGAATACTCTCGCCAATATCTAATATCTTTGAATTATCAAGTGAAGATATGCATCCATATCTTTATAAAACTTTGTCATCAATGTCTCGCGACCCGGAACAAAATGGATTCTTTTTTTGGAGTGATTATTTTGGAATTTTCGATGCTATTGGAATGTATATTTATGGATTATTTGTACTTAAAAGGAAAAAAACAATGGCGGAAAATGTGAAGACAATGGAATTCCTTGATAAAATTGATGAGGATAAAAGAATTAAAGTCATAAAGTTTTTTGATAGACTTATACCAATTAATATATGTGTAAGAAAATATGAAGAATCATTTAGAAAAAAATTAAAACAGTTAGTTGGCAGGCATTGTGAAAAATATCAATATCTTAAGGATATTCATAATATACTAGAGATAAAAACTATTGAAAAACTTATCAGTAATGTGGTAAAAAGATTTGATGTCAAAAAAGAAGTTATACTGCATACTCATATTTATAAACTAATGTATAGACTTAATTTCCATTATGGTGGATATCTAAAGGGTGTTAGAAATGGAGAATCATCCACAGCTTTAGTTAATTTCTACCAACATGTCTTGTCAGAACTAGGTAATTGTCCTGATGCCTTCCAAACATTTATTGAAACGTTTTATAACATGAAACATGGTGAAGAGATTTGTTTTTTTACCATCTTTTTTATGCCGAAATTAAAAGAATATATCGATAAAAAGTCCAAAGAATACTTTAACAAAGAGGATATCATAAATAATTATAGTAAAAAATTTAATTATTTAATTGAGTATAACTTTGATATTGGAGAGTTGTATAGTAGAACACGACAAGAAGTTATTATAACAGAAAATTTAGAACCAATAGCAAAGATTTTTGGAAAAATAGATGTTTATCTTGTTGAAGATGAAAAACATTTTGAGGAAGCATTGTCTTGGTTAAGTGATGCTTCATTAATAGGTGTTGATACAGAATTTTTACCAGATATGGTTGGTGGTGGATTGTGTTTGTGTCAAGTTGCCATTGCAAATAGTGTATTAATTTTTGATGCTGAAAAAGTTTCTGTTAAAAAGAAGTGTTGGAGAGATTTAATGGAATTTCTTTTTATGACATCTAAGTGTCCAATATTATTTTTCGACTACAAGAATGATTTCAAAATGTTAAAAAATATTTTAAATAATATTGATGAAGAGAATCTTAGTAATCCTTTTAAACGTATCATTGATGTTCAATTTTTATATATAAATTCATTAAAAGAACCTAGGTTTTTGAAATTTCTAGAAGATAAATCTGTTGTAGATGTTGATAGGGTATCTCTTAAGGATATTGCTAAAAATATTACTGGATTGGATATGGAAAAAGAATTTCAATATGCACCATGGAGGATGAGACCATTACCTCTAGATATGATAAAGTATGCTGCGACTGATGCTTTTGTATTAATTTTAATATATAAGAAAATTAAAAATATCATTAAAGATGATGATTTATTCTCGAAGTTGGAAGGTATAAATGAAGATTCTACCCAAAATGAGAATTCAACGCCTAATATAAGTGATAATAATAAAATGAAGAAGAAAAAGGAAAACTCATCGATCTCAGAAATTATAGAATACATCAAGAATGACACTGAACTACTTTCATATACTAATGTAACAACAGATTTTACACTTTACATTGATTCAATGATTCTTAATCTACAACCTATTCTACTAAACTTAGGATTTAACATTAATACAACTGAGGTTAAAAGTTATGGGTCCTTAAAAAGTGTTGATACAATAATTTTATCAGTTGGTAAAGCTGCTAATCACTGGAAACTTAATAATCGTTATAATCGAATAATTTCCCTGAAATATACTGATTCATTGGAAGATAAAGTCTTATACATTTTTAAGGAATTGAAAGTAAAATTTGAGGAAAAATTTGTTGCTCAAAAATGTATTAATTGTCATGGAAATGATATTGTTATCGTCAGTCGCCTTCTACTCTTATTTATGTATTATGATGCTTTTTTAAGCGACACTGAGAATCACAAACATGTCACAAATTTCGATGATATTTCTGAGGAGAGTCTTGAAAAAAATTTACATGAAAATAAGGAGAATGGTTCATATAATTCTATAACTGGTTTGTACCATTCAAAAGATTATATTATTGATGTTAAAAATAAGAAAATAATGTTTACACAAAAGAATGAGTGGATAATGTTACCACAGCAAAAACAGAATGCCTTTCTTAAAATTTATTATACTCCAAACGATTTTATGTTATGTCGCGGCTGTAACACATTTTCAGCACGCCACAAAGTTTAGTTTTTTTTAGTTTCATGTATGTTATTTGTATTATACGTATGTATATAGTTTTGTCTTGATATATTCATTGTAAAATTATTGGTAGTTTGATTTAATAAAATTTAACTACATCAAATTTGTTTTTTATTCAATTAGTATCTCTATTTTTATTCTAACTTTACATGTTCATTATTAAAAAGAACTTTAGAATTTCAGTTTTGTAGACAATGCATGAATAAGGTGCATTAATTTTTCCGTTATCTTAATAATAGGAGCTTATATCTTATTTTCAACTAGAGTTTCTTGCTTTATTATATATTCTTTCTTATCAATGAATTACTACTTAAATCTCATTAAGTTGCCTTTTTTTAACTTTCTTTATATTGATTTCAACTTATCTTTTTTATTGTAGGACATAATTTCATGTACACAAAAATTTCAATCTTCTTTTTTATTTGATATTATACAAAAAATAAAAGTTGTATTTCGTAATTGTCAAATCTTTGAAATGTTAACATATAAATCTACATGTAAATTAAGTAGTTATTTTTCTTATTTATTTATTTGTGAATACAAAAAAATAGGACAAATTTTGACAAATTAATCTAAAATACAATAAAATATCCCACTTGTTAAAAAAACAAATATTATGAAAAATTCTAAAAATATCAAACGAAAAATATTGTAAACCATGCAAAGTATTAAGTTGTTGGATAAGTTTTGCCGTTTTTTTTTAGAAAAAAATATATGTTTGACAATTTGAGCTAATGCAACTTTTATTTTATCTTGAAATTTTTTAAAGATATATAACAATGATGACGAAAAGCAGTAGTTACTCAACTAGACAAAATATTATTCCATATTTGTACTTTTTTTTTTAAATTTAAAAATGATTTTTTATTACATACAAAAGTGCACTGTATTCTATAACTTTTCATAAGTTTGATTTTTAAAGATGATCTTTAAAAACATTATAAAAAAAGTTGGGCTTTCAGATGATATAAACTTCTAAGAATATAAATTATAATAATTCAAACTATTTAAACATGTTAAAAAGATACTTATAATGTATCATTAACCATATATGATTCAATTGTATAACGTTTTATTGAAAGAGTTTTTCTAAATACACGACTCCCCCGTACTGAATATCATTCTTGTTTCTGATTTAACATTGGTACATTCTATAATAATAAAATGTTAATTGGTATTAAAGGTAAAATGTAAAACCTTATTTTATAATTTTTAATAAATAACTAAAACACTATCCTGTTTTTATTTTATTTAAATATTCTATGTTTTGTCATTGTTCTTTAAAAACATAATTTAATATGTCTCAATAAATTTTAGATAGAATTTAAATTCAGATCACGAATCTATTTTAGTCAATAAAAACATATATTTTTTAGACTTATTTTGAAGATATGTTCCAAAAATGCAACTTTTAAACCATTACTCAAAAATCTCTTGAATCTTACCTAGAAATTTACTTATTAATGTTTCCGACACATATATAGCCTTTTTTTAGTCTAATTACAAAACATTTTTTATTGCATCACTCAAAATATTTAATAAAAGACAATTTACATATATTGGATGACTCTAAGAATTAGAATATTCAAAGAATTAAATTTTTTAATCCTATGTGATCGTTTTACTTGACCTTAGTGTGCATATAAAGCAAATTTAAATTTCTACTATATTCAAATTTATACTCTTTATATATTCGCCATCTTCATTTTCTATTACTCTCTCTTTTTAATTCTAATCAAAATGTCACTCAACGAATGGCAATGTATTTGGTGTAAACGCTGTATTGGTTCACTGTCTCAAATACAGCTCTACTTTACACTGTATGGATATACATTCTGTTTATCCTGTCTAGAACTAGATATGGCTTCGGAAAAGATTAAGGAGGAATTTAAGAAACGTGAAGCCCAACTTCTTACGGCTATGAAAGAAAAGGATGCCATGCTAAAGGAAAAAGAAGAAGAGAATTGTTATCTAAAGGACAAGGTTACTCAACTTAATCAACTGGCATCAAAGTACAAAGAAAGTTGCAGAGCTCTGGAGGAGAGAGTTAGAGAGCTGGAAATTCACTCTCAAAGAAGCAAGGAGACTCTTCTGGCAGTTCAAGGCAGATTGGAGTCAATGAATTTAAAACGTCGTAGAGAAAACGATGATAAGATTGTATGTTTCTAATGTTTTTTTCATTCATATTGTTTTATTTCTAGGTTAATCAAAAACCTGTTTTTGACGTTTCACAGGTATCCTCCAATCTTCAAAGAGGGATGAGTCAACCAACGGAGAAAAAGTCTCAATCATCTGAATGTATAGCATCAGAGAGACCAAAGGCAAAGGATACACAGTTTCAACATTTCCGGCAACCATCTGTGCCGAAATTTAAGCCTGCCAAAAATTTCTTCGCATTAGAAGACTCAAAGGTTGATGAATCTTTTGGATTTCCTGCAATTGGGGACGAGACTATCTCTAAAGATCGGCTATAACAAACCAAAGCAGGCTTTTCGACCATTATCAACAAGTACATAAAGACGAGTTGATATGGTCCCTGCTATTTCACAAGATGGTTCTATTATAAGTGAAATACCCTACTTCAATAATTAGACAAAAAAATTTCTTTTTTTTTAAATAATTGTATAGTTTAAATTGTATATGTATGTGTATTTAAAAAATCTATATCTAACTACTTATTACTTCTAATTTACACTAATAAAGTATAGTGCACTAAAAACATTTGTATTGTTGATTTTTTCTATAAAAATTGGATTTTTTTTTGAATATGAGACAGGTACACTCATACATGTGTGAAATTTTTATACTAGACTAAAACGATTAATTATTCTATTGAAATGCCAATATCAATATAATTCTCTTATTTTCATGTCAAAAACAGAAGAATTTTCATTAGCTATAAGTAATTTGTGCAAAGGGAAATTAATTCATCAAAGATTATTTAGTTTTTTATTTCAATATATGTTAATAATATTTAAAACGGCGACGCGTTAACAAGCGAGTAAATTGTGATGATATTTACGTGTAAATATGGTTTTATTTTTTCTTTTTTACTGGTGGTACCAACATAATTATACATATTTGTTCAGTCATTTGAGTACTTAGCAATTTTTTTTAATATGTGCTTTAAAAAAAGGTAAATGGTTAAAACCATATTCATATAGCCTATTTTCAAAATACACATATTATTTGCACATATCTTGAATTATTATTAATTAATTTATCTTTATCCATATATTTGATATATTCAATAAAAAAGAAAGCAAATTTTTAAATTTCCTAAAAGATTGATGTTTTTCTAAGTATATAATAGAAAAATTTGTATAAATTTTGGATAGTCATAATAAAAAATAATAAGAATAAATGATTTTTTGAATAAAAGTCAAAGAACAATAAATTATAAATGTTCTTGAACCAATTGTTTTTAAAAATTAATTTGTATTTCTACCAATATAATAGAATTAATATAGGTGAAAAAATTAGTTTTTGTCTAATTGTATGTAATTTTTGTGCTGATTTAAAAGTATTCGAAATCAATACAGTATATGTCAATTATTGAGATATAGTAAAAAATTAAAAATCAACTTATATTTAGTTTTTGAGATTTAACAAAATTTTTATTAAATATCATTAAATTCTTGGACAGAGCAGATTTTTCCTCCAAATCTTTTTATGCTAAAATAGTCTAAACTAAATTATTTGCAAATAATTGATTTAAAATACTACAGTCTTGCTACGTATATTAAAAGTTTTCAAAAAAAATGTTTAAAAAATTTTACATTCAAAAACAATATCATATTTTAACAAGCAATTTTCAATATAATAAACAGGAAATATTACTTGAGAGATTACAACTGCATTATTATGGAACGAAAGATTTTGCTTGTATTTTAGTTAAACAAAAAACAGAATTTTTCAATGAACATTAAATATTATTAAAATCAATTTTTTAGTTAGTAGAATAATTATATAAACATACATAAATTATTTAATTTATTTTCTAAAACATTATTGTTATTTATAAATACTATCAAATAATAAATTTAATAATATAATAAAATTATTGTTTTTAAATATTAAAAAAAATTTGATTAGACTAACAGTTCAACTAAATTTATTATATGCAAAAATTGCACTTACTGTTGTTAATGAACCTAAAACGAATAAGAATGATATTTGAACATTGGCAAATATTATAAAAGATAATACTGCCACAACAATAATCGTACACGTAGCAGCAAATGATTTTTGAATATTATCAAGATATTTCATTATCAAAGAAATATATATTCCGCCAATAGATGCTAAACATACAGCAATCCAAACTTTGGCGTTAAAACCATGTAAAATACCTTTCTCGTAAACCTGAGATCTTTTATCAATTAAAATCCAAACGAGAGAAGATGGTATACCCCAGAAATACAATTGGATATTTCTTATCCACAAGCTATTTTGTGAACCATCTTTAAGCATTTTTTCAAAATATACACCAGCAAAACCAGCGACAAAACAAACTATTAATATAGAAATTAATCCAACTATTGCATTTTCATCTTTATTATCTATTTTTGAAGCATCTTGTTTCATGTTTCCCACTTGAACAATAGCTATACCAATAAAACAAAAAATTATACAAAGCCATTTTTTACCGGAAATTTTTTTCTTTAGAAATAAAACCATAAAAATTGCAGTTGACACTATTTTAAGTTGAGATGTAACCTAGAGTGAATTTTATATATTATTATCAAAGAACATACTTGAAAAACACCGGCGGGTAAATTTTTCATTGCAATAATATCTAAATTATTTTGTATAATGTAACAAAGTGCAGGTGGACTCAGTTTTAACAATTCTTTAGGCTTTTTTATTAGGTTGTTATTGATGGAACGTATAAATTTCTTCGGAGCCATTCCGACTTCATTGAATAGCATAACAAAGGAAATGACAATTTTTCCCATTTCACTAAGGAATGGAATAGTACAAGAAAAATATAAATCTTCTTTTGGAACATTTGTTTGAGTATATTTAATTAATAATGTATACGAACTCCATATTGTAATCATTGTAGTTACTACATAAAATTTGAATGCAAATGATGAATTGGAGTCCATTATTGGAGGTCGTACTGAAGTCACAGATTTAGTCTGTGATTCCGAATGATCTTTATCATTTTCTGTTGATACGTTAGAAAATTCAACATGCAATGACACACTATTTTCATCATTTGTTAGAGATTTTAAAGTATCCAATGAATTGTCATTGATTTTTGATGCCATAGATCTGAAATCACATTTAAAAAATACGGAATTATGTTAACTCAAAAATTGATATTTGATTTTTATAAGATTTGAATTAAACAAAATATGTTATATACACAAAATTTTCAAATAAAAACATTTATTATGTTTAAACACGTTATTCGACATTTATATTTAATAAAAAATAATTTAAAAATTGGAATTTTATTTAAAACAAATTCTTGACGACAAAATAATTTTAAAAGACATTTTGAATATGTTAAAAAGTTTTATTAACTAAACTAAAAAAAATATAAATAATGTTAACCATAATTTTATTTATATGAATACAATATTTCTTCATATTTTGAATAATTTATATAATAAAATATTCTTTATTTTTGCATATTCTTTATGGAATTAAAATCTGTACTATTAAATTTCATTTAATGATTTTATTAAAATAATGTCAACTTTTCGTTAAAAAATAGAACATTTTATCATCTCAAATTAATACAAATAATAAGAAATTTCAAACAATTTATTATATATAATTGTTTTTTAATTTTAGTTATTTATGCATAGATTTTGTTGCTAATATTTAAAATTATATTTTTGACAATACATAATTTTTTGGTTTTTTTTTCGATAAATAAAAATTGAAAAGTAAAAATATAGGACAATAAAGAAATAAATATCATTGATAGTTTAGTTTTCCCCTTAGACCTAATATATATAATAATTTCTTTTCAATTTTAATGAAGATAATAAATAATTTTGCAGAAAAAATTTTAGAACGTTTTATAGAACATATTTCCATAACATGATAATTTATATCATATAAAAATAAGCAAAATCACATTAAATATTACAATCAAAATTAATTGTTTATTGTTGTCTAAATATAATAATATAAAATTCTGGTACTGTAGAAGAATCTAGTAACTAAAGATCTCAATAGAAATTTGCCTTTTAAGTTGTATTTATAAATACTGCAAAATATAAAAAATATAAGAATTTAGAAATACAGAATTGGTGAAATTTATGTGCACTACTTTTATTATGAAAAAATATTGTAGATCAAATTTAAGAATAATTTTTTTAATAAAAGCAACTATATATGTAGAATTTTTTAAATACAAAAAATTGACTAAGACATTTTAGTAAAATCGATTATTTCATTTGTCACAAATAATACAAATAAAGTGCATCTTTTTCTCGTACGATTTTTCCGTCATTAGCAGATGACGAACAATTAATAATAAATTATAAAATATATTAACATTTAGAGAACATTTTTATTAAAAATGCATCGTACAAGTTGTTTTTTTTTGTAGAAAACAAATGAGAATATAAATTACTTTTATAATATTTTATAGTTTTAAATATTTTTTAAAAAAATGTCATTTTATCTGAAAATTATGTATAGAAATTGTTTAAAAAATATATATTTACAATCCATTAATATTTTAATTTAACAGTATAAGAAAACCAACCAATAAGTTATATAAATTTTTTTGTAAAATATAATTTTTATATAATTAAGAATGATTGATAAAGTTCACCGGTAACTGCTTATTATTTCTTATGTCAATTAAAATTTCAGGCTAAAATAAAATTTTTGTTGAGATTTACTTTGATATCATTAGAAATAAACGTGTTATTCATTAGAACTCAAGGTAACCGTAACTTGTTGACTTGTACGACAAATTTTTGTTCTAGTAATTTAACGCTTTTCAAAAAAAATACGATTAAAAAAAAGATTCTTCTATATTAACGCTAGATCATGACAAATAAATTAACTTTATTTATTTGATTTGAAATACTAATTGCCATTCTATTAAAAATCAACTTTAAGTTTATGAGATGCAATCATATATTTATTCGAAAAATACAAAAAAGAAAATTAGGTTTTATTTATAAAACTTAAAATATAGTAATTAGTAGGATTTATATTAAAAATATAATATTCTTAAAGTACTTTTTATTTTTTATTCATAATTTTCGTCAAATTAAAGTTTTTATTGTTTTGCATTAAGGAAAATATTAAAAATCATTAATGTAATTCAAACTCACACTTTATTATTGACATATAGTCAATGCGTTGTGAAAAGTAAAGCAAACGAGCAAAGATAAACTTAAAATTTGGTATACGTAGATATATATATACCTATTTTACTACAAATATATTATTCACTACTTATCAATAACTTTAAATATTCATATTAAAATTTTATTATTATGAAAATTTAATATCACAAAAAAAAGATGATTACTGCAAAGAATGTTGATGATAGTATTAGTGTACTTAAAAAAAATATATCTAATGTAAGTTTATATAACAAAAATTAAAGGATAATTGATTAATTTATCGTTATAGAATCCAGCATTTATTAAAGCAAATGAACATGACAAAAATGTGGTCCTAAATAATGAGTGGTACTTGAAAAATACTTTAATCAGTAGAAAATATGATTTAGACATAACTCAAGCTGTCATTTTGGAAGCCTTAAAATGGAGAAGTAATATAAATATTAAACGTATGCTGTGTAAACATAAAATAAAACTTATATTTTCAACTATATGAATAATTCATAATGATAACCATTCTTACTCAATTAAATATCGTAGTAATGAGTAAAGGTCAAAACATGTGATAATACTTTATTGTACTCAAATATAAAAATAGACAAACTTTATCAATACATTAAATAAATCTTTTAGGTACATCCATACTTGAATTTAAATCTTTATTAGAAAGTGAATTGATGTATTTCCATGGTTATGATAACACTAATAATGAAATATGTAGGCTTTATTTTCTTTTACTACAACAATATATTTTATAGTTTGGATAAATTTAACACGTTTTAATAATCAATCAGAAAAAATAATAAAAAAGTTAGTAATCTTTTTATTCGAACATCATTATTTTTCAACAAAAGGTGCTCCTATTGCATTAATGATAAATACGTATCAAGCTTCTATTTATAATTTGGTAATTATCGATATCTTATACTCTTAATTATTTTCACATTTATTTTAGAGCATAGATTTTTTTAAATTTCTATTTAATGCACTAAAATATTTCTATCCTAATTATTTAAAATCTATATATTTGTTTGAGTCTTCCCCATTAATACAATCAACTTGGAGAATTATTAAATCAACTTTTGAAGATGAACAAAATGAAAATTTCTATATAATTTCATGCAATACAATAAATAATTATTTGCCAAAGAAATATATACCAATTGATTTTGGAGGTGAAGTAAGTAGTATCTGTAAAATAACAAAAGTCGATAGTTTATATTAAACAAAGTATAAAAAGACAATGACTTTGATATTTTTAATATAATTATTTCTTTATTGCGTCATTTATAAGCAATAAATATTTAGTTTTAAAAAATTTCAGTTGAAATGAAAGGAAATTAATCTCAATTTTAAAGGCATTGATATAAAATAAAAATGTCAAAAGTTTACACTAACTTTACTTCTTTTTGTTTAACAATATTAATAAATATATTACTATTGATAAATGTATAAAAGTTCATTTAGTAATATCTTTTGTTAGCAATATTTTCATTACTTATAACATTCGAATCAATTTATAACATTATATTATACCGTTCAATAAGAAATATATGTATAATTAGTTATACATATTACAAGATTATTAACGTTTAATAAATGCCCTAATAAGTTTATTTGTTGATAAGTCTGATAAAAATAGTAACAATCATTTGTAAAAGAAAATTTTACATGAAAAATTAATATTTCACTAGTGTATAGTTAATCAATAAAGACAATATTTCTATCATTTTAGGATATTTTTGAATTTAAAATGGAAGATATGGCTAAATATACACCTTCTCATGATTGCCAAACCGACTCAGGATATTATGACACATCTATTTTGGAACAACAACCACATGTAAATACATCATTTATTCGTAAAGTTAGTTTATTTAATATTTAATCGCTTAATATTGATTATGCCTATTCTTCAGACTGTCTCTTTTGGAAGAGATGACGATGAAGATGTTCGAAGAGTAACACCATTAGTTATGTCATCTGATGGTAATAATGTTATGATATCTTCACAAACAAATGATACTAATTGTGAAAATAATAAACACTCATCGAGATTAGTGAGAAGAAATTCAAAAGGGCAATTACCACCATCTGTTCCACCAAGAAGTAATTCTATTAAAAAAAATAATCATATTCCATTACATTTGAAACCTTTAGTGGAAGAAAAAATAAATGCACCACCAGAAGAATGGTTTACAAGTGATATAGTACACATGTGGTATGTTTTTATTTTTACTATTATATATATTTTATAGCCCTTCTACAAATTTAACTCTTAAATCAGTTGAAAATGAAAATGACTATGTTGAAATTATTGTTCTAAAAAATGTATCAAGTCAAAATATATTTTATAAGATAAGAATAACTTCACCTGAAAAATTTAGAGTTCGCCCATCCACAGGAGTTCTAAAGGCAAATAGTCAAGAGATCATAAGACTTTATCTCCAAAATGAGTACAAAACATCCGTTTCTAGAGATCGTTTTTTGTTAATGGCCTTGGCTGTTGATGGAAATTTAAAATTTGAAGATTTTGGAAAAATATGGCAAGAAGTTAGTGATAATAAAAAAGTGGAACGAAAACTCACATGTAAATTGAGTGAGAATTCAACAAGTGGGCAAAGTTCTGAGCAACCATTATCTGTACTAAAAAGAAATTCGACTATTGGATTTACAAAGTATCAAGATAATGATATTTCATCATTATTTTTTAGGCAAAATATTATTATAATTGCTATTGGTATATTAATAATTTTCCAAATTATAATAATTTTAAAGTTAAATGCGATGCCTTATTCTACAATGAATCAAATGTCATCAAATGAAAAGTGCATTTCAAGCAACGAAAATATCTTACATGAAGATGAATTATGATTATTTTATTTATAATTAGATTTGTTGCTTTGTTATCATAAAATATTTTAATATATTTCTCGTTTTTAAAATAATCAGTCTAATGTTTACAATCCATATAGAGATTAGTGAGCATACCATAATAGTGGTAAAATCATGATTCACTAAATAAGTTACCTGAGAATAACTAATATTTAATTATAATTCAATAACATAATAATATCTATGTCTATATTATATAAGAAATAGTGTTGTTTAAATACTTATTAAAAAGGTAAATGTATGAAATCATATAAAACAAAATTAAAATTTTTTATTAAACGAATAGTAAAAAATTTTAATACCTACGATCTTAATTATTTAAAAGACGGTTACAAAATAGCTAAATATATGAAATAAGTCCAAATAACAACAACATAAATTTAACAAGGCAATTTTTGTAAAATACTATTTGTATATTGTTTTTTAAAAACTAATATTTTATTTGATATATAAATATTTAAAGAAAAATTATAAATTTAACAACAATCTTTATTACATATCAATTTTCATAATATTGCTTATACAAAATTATAGAAACTTTTATCAGAATTTTAATACAGAAAGAGATATAGCAAATTTAAAAACCTTTTCTACCCTTTAATTAACTACGGCTAATAATGATAAAATAATGACTTACACGTGTTATAATATGGTGGCTATTTAACAGTTAGTAGGTAATAAAATGATAAAAGTTAAATTATTTACTAATAATGTATGAGTTTTATTGATCTTTTTACTAGAACTTTCTTCTTTCTTTATATATGATATAAAAAAATGTTTGATATTCCATTTAATAGCAATTTAATAGTCTTATAAACAGTTTTTTCCCATTTTTCTTAAATTTTAGTAGTTTATGACAATGAATTCAGTTTCGTTTTTTTTAAAAATTTTTGTCGGTACTTCCTTAATATTAGAAAATAATTTAATTACTAAAATTGTGTTTGTAACAATTACTTTAGATTTAACTTTACCCATATTCTTTTTAGTAACTGTTAGTTTTTCGTGAATTTTTGTAAGTTTATTTTCTTCAAAATCGTCGTATATAGCCAAGTAATCAAAAATAATTGTGTTTGTTATTGTTAACTTTTAACAAATCCGTATCCTTTTTAAAATATTTATTGTTTCAACAGAAGTAAAGTTATTTATAGAATATTTTGAATAATATTCTTTAAAAAATTTATAGATGTTATCTAAAACACGTTTCATTTCACTCTTTCTTACATTTATTAGACAGAAATTTGATAATTATTTTTCTAACAATTATAGTAGTAACATTACTTAGAATGAAGTAGTTGATCCAAGTAAACCTTCAATAAACATTTGAATAATTGATGTTATATATTTTCTGTTCCAACTCGAAATGTTTGTCTAATATATTGGTTTTTTATTTCTGAATAATTAAAAGCAAAGTTTGTTCTTTTTTTACTGCACACACATATCCAATATTATTTTTCCTCTTCTTTACCGTAGCATTTCAAAGATAGAGGAAAAATGAATATGAATAGATTCTTTTAGTGCGTTTATAGGTTCTTAAATTAAAATCATGACATATTTGATCTTTGGTACTATAAAAATTCTATGCTTTTTTGTAAATATTTATATTTTTACAATATTATCCGTGTTTCTAAAAAAATCAACAATAATACCAGCATCATTAAACAAAATTTAATTCAACGGGCAAAATATTCGCTTCTACAAAATTATCAATATTACGCAGTCTATAAAAATATTTCACCAATTTCAGATATTGTTTATATTTTCCTCCAGTAATTTTTTTGACTACTTTTATTACAAGAGGACATTCAAAAGTGTAATTTCTGTAAAAATTTCTGTTATAAGAATGTTTAGAACATCATTAGACATGGGCGGGTCGGTAAATTTTTCGACCCGGGGTCGGTCGGTTTAGGGTCGCTTTTTAAAATCGACCCAGGTCGACCCAAAACGACCCGTTAAACTAGTAACATATACCCCTGTAAAAAACATAATTTTAATATAATTAAAGAAAATTTTCTATCAATAAAAATATTACAATATATAAATTATAAATGACCCCTTAAAACTAATAAATTGTTCAAATTCATAGTAGTTAAATTAGTTCGTCGACAATTTCTAATATATAATAGTGTTGAACTCTCAGATTTGATGTTAGTTGACTTTATTATTCCTAATTTTTGATAATTGACTATGTAAATTAGGTGTTGATAACTTTACTGAACTCCAAAAATGGCCAATATTAATTTCAGAACTAATATTTTTAATATGGTAGAGATAATTATTATTTCACTAACAGATTAATTTTCCAAAGTTGTCAGTGAATAGTATAAAACCGACCCTAAAATTTTTTATAATTTTGCATCGACCCTAAAATTTGGGGTCGACCCTTAAAAATTGGTCAGGGGTCGACCCATTTTCAAGGGTCGACCAGGGTCGGATCCCATGTCTAAACATCATTATAATGATAAGTTGTATAATCTCAACCATTTGATTAACGCTTCTTTCTTTTTCTAAAGTTGGTAATAATTCTTTTAGAAATTCAAAATCGTTAATTTTTTTAAAATTTTCATTAACAATCAATGAAAATAATAGAATTGATGATTACCTTAAACAATAAACACGATAAAAATGGAAAGATAAAAAAGTATTAACGAGATGTAAAAGATTTTGAATCATTCCTTCAGTTATTTTACCCATTTGTTGTTAACAATCTTTTAATGATAGAGTACGAAACTTAAATTACGTTGCTTTCTAGAATGAAATTAAATGAAAAAAATATGTTTAGTAAATGTATAGATGACTAATTTATAGAATAATTTTTAACATCTGCATCAAATTGAAAACATAAATCTTTCCATCTCTCATGAAACAACAAAGCTATTTTTAAAATTATTCATTTTTTATTATCATTATATTGTCTACATTTTCTACACAATCTCTATTTTTTTACATTTAAAAAATACAAATAATTTTACCCATTTATTTAATTCTGATTTTTCCTCAAAAAAAGTTTTATCAGTAAATTTATGCGGATCATTTCTTGCAATACTTTTAATATTAGATTCAAATTCATTTGAAAATTCTTTAACAAAATTCTCAGATTCAAAAGGTCTACCAGATATTAATTTTAAATCTTCATTCAATTTATTGACATAACAATATTATATGTAAACGTAAAAAACAATAAATAATATGATTTCTTGTAATTTCGTAATTTTACCACCACAATTAAATTCTATAACGTTATCATTAACTGAACAATTATCTTTTAATATATTACCATTATCCATTTTATATGATAATAAAATAGATAATTTTAAAAATAACAAAGGTGATGAAAAAAATGTAGCATTGTGATACTTTAAAAGTCAAAAAAATATGACAAATTTATTGTCTTTAGCAGTAAACTTTATTTAATAAAACAGTATTACCGTATATATTTCAACTTTTGTTATTTAAAAATTCAATTATAACAATAATTATTATTTCTATAACTTTTTATTATTTCATAAATATAGCTATTTAAAAATATAATTATATTTCACAACTCTCCATTATCATAAACAAAAATAATTGCATTCAAAATATACATAAAATATTTAACAATTGTAATTTTATAAAAGTAATTTTGAAATTTATATATGTGATGGAAAAAGCTTTCTAAAATTTTATATTTTTGTATGTTTATTAAAAGTTAAAATTTATTCCAAGTAAAATAAGTAAAAAATATAAAAGTCCTAGTGATAAAGATGATTTTTGTTTTGCATAATTATTTCTTACAGTGAAATTACATTTTTCATTTGGATACAGTAAATTACACATATCATTTAGATCATTTAAAGTTAAGTTATTGTTATATTTTGTTAATAGATCAAGAATAACACCATTTGTCCATCCAAAACCTTCTTGTACATCATATTCACCACCACCTCCTCGACCAATACTTTCACTTACGACGTTGTATTTTTCAAACATTGCTTTTTCTTTCCTAAATGTTCGATAATTTGAAATAATCCAACGTTTTGCTAATTGTAATGCTTCATCTTGTAAACTAAAATTAAATATATTGATATTTAGAATTATTATTTTAAACATACTAAGTATTATTTGTTCTACTTAAACCTATTATAACTGCATGATTTGTTGGACTCCAACCATTTGGTAAGTCCCATTGTTGTTTTGAATCAATTAAGCTAGTTGGTAATCCACCTCGAAAATTAAAAACACCTTCTGACTTTAATCTTTTATACAGTAGTGGTATATTATTTTCTTCTTCACTACCAAAACATTTCCAAAAAAGAGGAGAGATATTTGATGCATAATACCTTAAATTATGTTTTTGATCTCTTATATTATAGTCAAACCATCCGAAATATTCAGGGTAGTAAAAAACTTCCTTAAAGGTTTTCATAAATTTATTATATTTGTCATTAAATTCATCACTTTTATCACTATATTCCATATGAGAATACAATTTAGATATTGTTCCGTAAACGTTACATAATATTGCATTTATGTCAACCTCTACAATATCTGTTGTTTGGAAAGAAGAAAAATCAGAAAAATTTGATAGAAATCTTGTTGAAAAATCCCAACCACTTTCAGCAGTTGAACCAATACTTCTCCATATTTCACGTTTTTTATCACATCCCTTAATGTTTTTAGTTGTATTAACATCTTGAAAATAACTTTCTGGTCGTGGTACATTACTATCTGCTCTATACTGAAAAACAACATAATTATTTCCGTTTACAGTAACGTTAACAGTTCGTCTTCTTTCCCAAAATGATAATTCTGTTTCTAATATTGGCATAGCATCAAAAAGAAAATCAATGTCATTAGTAGCTGTGTAATATTCATCAACCATTGATGTAAGAAGTGCGGGCTGTGATCTTTTTAAATAATAAATTCTACCACCATTTGGAATAAATGAATGTTTTTTAATTATATAAAAAAAATTTTGGATCATTCCTTTGGCAGTTTTATACATACCAGATTGAAGTAAACCTTTAATTATCCAATATGTATCCCAATAGTAAAATTCTCTAAAACGCCCACCAGGAATAATAAAGTTATTTGGAATATATATTAAAGAATATTTTTCATCATTTTCCTTGACATCAGCTTTAACATTTCTACACAGTTTTTTCCATATTAAATTTAATTGTAATGCCCAGTTTCTTAAAGCACTGTCTTTAATATTCAGTAAATTTTCTGGTTTATCAGACCAATCATCAAGTGAAGTACAACTACAACACGGTAACATACAATTAATTTTACACTTACTTTTCTAATTCATGACCCTCTTCATAAAAATAATCATTAATAAATTTTAATAGTTTGCTTTTATCAATTTCTTCAACACTCTCTGGGAATTGCATTAAAAAGTCTGTCATTGTTTTATTTGGATTATATTTTAGTGGCTTATCAACAAATGTTTTAGAATCATTGAATAATTTATGGTACATAACAGAGTGTAATAATTTACCTGTACAATAGATAAAATAATTTTTTGTATCTCTTTCATCACAAACATTTTCAACACCATATATTTGAAATTCACAGGCATCATTTTCTACTTTAGAAGTCCCAGCTGCCTTTAATATTTCCTCCAATGTTGGTAAAAGAATACTTCCACTTTTTCTTTTTATTGGAGGAAGCAACTGGGAATTAATATATGAATATGATAGAAAAGTACATAAAATAATTACCAGTAGCCGTGAATTAAAAGATATCATCTACAATGTAAAAGTTATATCACATATATTATATATAATATATTTAAATAGATGTACAAAGTAGTTATTGTCAAATTTATAGCGTATTAAAGTCACATGGGTTGAATTATTCTAATATAATCGAATATTAAAATTATTTCAAAGTACATTTTATTATTAGAATTTTGTTACTAATGTTTTTGCCAATAATTAAAAAATAAAATTGAAAAACTTTTACGAAGCATATATAATAAAAAAATCTTTATATTGAATTACTAATGATATAAAAAGATAAGAATATTATAATGTAATCATTTATCATTTAAATACTTTTCATTCTTTGTGAGATCATATTTATAACCAATTAGGACCCTAAATAAACTTAAAAATAGTCTATTTTAATTTTTACATCAATCAACACTTTATTATTGAGTAGCAGTTGTTGTTGACAATGTATCATTTGGAATATTATTATCACAGTTATGCAAGTAGCCTAAACGTTTTTGTTCATATTCTAACTGTTGGCTGAAGTACAGACATTCATTCATTTTATCCTTCATACGTTGTAAACAGGATGATGTTTTTAATATGCAATTTACAGCACTGGAAAGTAAAAATCAGAGATCATTTAACTTAAATTTAAATGTCTTACTCTTTCGAATTATCTATATCAAAACATGCTCCATCTAATTGTTCATTTATTTTTATCATTCTATGTTTTCTTGATGTTATCTTTGGTAATGTTTTATGAATATGAACTTGCATTTGATATAATGCTAATGAGGGGTCATGATCTAAAATATGTAGTGACTCTGAAATTTTTTCTGATACTAAAAATTTCCTATATTATGATGATAACGAGTAAGAACATACTGAAATTTATGGTTGTAATACAGTCATTTGATAAATAACCTGGTCTTCTGCTTGTAGACATATCTTTTATGAAGAAAAATGAGTGTTGGTAATTCATTAAAAATTACAGAAATATAAAGGATTAATAACCAATGTTAAAAATAACTTTAAAAAAATATTAATTATATACGAAAACAACTAATACATAAATAACTAATAATAATTACCTAAAAATAACGCAACAACATTTTAGTAATAATTATCATTTATAATGACATTTTCATTTCTTCTAAAAACCTTGTTTTTTCCGCAGCTTTAAGTTCCCATGTCGATCTATTTTCAAAAAAGAATAAAATTTCTTTCTTACTTTTTAATTCATCCCTAGTTTTGTTAATTTCTTGAAGTCTAAATTGTAAGTTTAACTTTTCTGCTTGAATTTTTAGAAGATTTTCACGATGGTTATTCCATAAATTGAATTCTACTTTTTGCGTGTTAATTAATTTATCCTCCTCTTCACTCTGTATCTTCTTAAACTCTTTCATTATATCATCGCTTAATAAATTATTACCAGGGACACTATCACCAATTTTTGATATAATTTCAGTTAACAATTTTTTTTCATCTTCATTTTCTTCTCCTAAACGTTCTAGATGATCATTGCAAATATTTTTTGAGATATTTAAAGCAGACTCCTTAAAGGAACTCATTTCATTATTCTCTAGAAATTGTAATAACTCTTCATATTTATTTCCGATAACAATGCTTAGAAGTTCTAATGACTTTTTTAATTTTATATCTTCGTAATCAATGGTATCAACAAACAATTTTAAACTTTTAGAAACCAACAAACCACACTCTTCAATGTCAAAATGATTATCATTCCATTTACTTTTTAAATACGGATATCGAAAAGTAGGAGATTCGTCATCTTCCTCGAAAGGTCCTTTGACAACTAACAAATTCTCATTCATTTTCCTCTCTTCAGTTGGTAATTCAATAAATTTCACCAGTGAAAAAACAGACAAATGATTAAGAAGCATTGAATCGAACATTTCCTGTTGCATAACAATACTTGCAATTCTTGCTGCCGAACTGAAATCATTTTTACTAATAAAATAATCTATAGCCAAACAGGCTACATGTTCATTAGGAAATATTCCGTAGTTAATAGGATCGTTTAAAATTTTAAAAAATTCTGAAGTAGCATTGTGTTTTAACAATAAACGTAAAGTAGCATATTCGGTTGAAGGTAGAAAGTCTGATGCATTGTCTGTATGACGTAGTTTATAAATTAAATCTAAAATATCGTTAATTTGATCCTTTTCTTCAGCACCACAGGCAGCAGCGTCCACATCAACAGCACTTAAAAAATTAAATCATCAAAGTAAAAGATACCAACCTTGCTTTACCTCCTCCAATAAACTTCTTTTGTACAGCTACAATCCATTCATATTCTCCACCTAGGGATAATTTCTCCATATCATTATGTCGATCAGACCATTCCTTATTTAGTGAAAATTCACTTGTTAAAATTGCTTTTTTTACATTTGAATAGGACAAATTCCTTCTAGAAAATTTTGCAAGAGAAATAGTCAATTTTCTAAGCATAATATAAACGAAAAAAAAGAATTCAAATGTCACAAATTTAACCAAAGTGTAGACACATTTCTCCAACGTATAAAAACGACAAATCTATTCAAAAGACAATCAAAAATAACATTTTCATATGGAAGTATTTTATTGGTAAAAACGCACTAAATACATTATTTAATGATATCTAGATGATTTTGAAGATGCATAACGATAGATGTAGTCCTGGACTTTGGTTTTAAAAAGTCCAATATTTTTTTGATATTGCGTAGCAGCTTCAATGTTTAAAGGATCATCAAAATCAATTAAATCCCCAAATAAAGCATCTAATCCATGGATGACATCAATGAGTCTTCGTGTAGGCATCCATCCATGACCATCCAGTGAGTTAGGACGTAATACAGATAAACAAATAGCTCCTTGTTCATTTATATTTGGGTGCCATATTCGTGTTTTGCATTTCACAATTGGAGGTACGTTGTTGTATTCCATAGGCACCGTAATTTCAAATTCAAATGTACCACCATAATACATACCTTCTTTTGGTGTTATAATTAAACGCATTTCATAATTATTGTTATTAGGAAAGGACAAACTACATGAAGGCATTTTCGCAAGTGCTTGCTGCAAATCACTCATCTCTATAAACATAATCAAAAAGAATAATGACAAAAATTTTTATTTACCTCCAGCCAATAACCTATCTCGAACTTCAATACGTGTTCTAGTGTATTCTTTGTTTTCATTTTTACCTTTAATTCTGTCACGTAGATTTAACATCTTCTTATTTATAGCCAATTAATATGGTCGAAAAAGAAAATATAAAAAAATAGGTATTTTTATCAAACAACCCTGTTAAGAAAACGCCGCGCCGTTACTTACCAGTACGTCTATCAGCAGAAATTGGGCTTACGTATATTTTAAAATTTTTGAAATCTCGTTGTTTTTTTATTTTTGATATTGTTTATTTTTTTTAGGCTTGATTAAATATGCGCCCACTTCTTCTGAAAGGACATGAGAGAGCTTTAACACGTGTTCGTATTAATTTAGAAGGAGATCTCATATTTACTTCTGCTAAAGATCGTACTTTATGTGTTTGGTTTACAGACAATGGAGAACGTTTAGGAACATATGATGGGCATGAAGGAGCTGTATGGGATATTGATGTTACTTGGGATACAAGATTATTACTATCATCTTCTGGTGATTGTACAGTTAAACTTTGGGATGTTTGTACAGGAAAAAATCTTATTTCTATGACAAATCAGGTTACAACAAGGAGTTGTGCTTTCTCATATAGTGGAAATTTAGCAGCTTACACAACAAAAAAAATGCAAATAAATCCATCAATATTGCGTGTCTTTGATATTCGGGATCCTAGTCATATTATCGAGCGCCAGAATTACGAAGAAGGATCTATTTTGTTTAAAAAATTCAAATTTGATATTGATTCTGAATCTTGTATTTTCTCTGAGTTGGACAATGTTGTTACTGTTGGAATTTCAAATGGTACATTGGAACAATATGATATTCGTAATCCTACAGAAGCTGTAAATTCCACAAAAGAACATCAAAGTAACATAACTGATTTACAATTATCAAAAGATGGGAATTTCCTTATTTCTTCATCTACTGATAAAACTGCCAAAGTTTACCACTCTAGAACTCTTGAATTATTGAAGTCATTTAGATCCGGAAGGCCTGTAAATTCAGCAGCAATATCTCCTACCCGTGATCATATAATTCTGGGTGGTGGTGAAGAGGCTATGAATGTAACTCAAACATCGACAAATTCAGGTCAATTTGAAGCTCGTATGTATCATTTAATTTATGAACAAGAATTTGCCAAGTTTAAAGGGCATTTTGGTCCCATTAATACTCTTGTTTTCCATCCAGAAGGAGATATCGTTATTACAGGTGGTGAAGATGGTTATATTCGTATACAAGAATTAGACGAAAAATACAAAACTTTTGAAATGGAAAAATAAAAAATATCAATGGACAAAATAATTTAAAATTACATGTCTTTTTTTGTTAAAAATAAAATATATTAAAAATTTTAAACAATTGGAATTGAATTTATTTCTACCTTAAAAAATACAGTAATTTCACATATTTCTATATTTAGATAGTTTAAAGATATTACATTGTGGTAGTGATTCATTGTATGGACATAATGAAATTGCGATACAGGGTATAAGAGATATTCCAAGGATAATAAGTAAAATACTTTTTATCAGTCCGGAGCATCCTGCTGATTGTGATGTTGTTAATCGCGTGTAGATCATATAAAATGTCGCTAAAGCAATTGGCAAAGTATATTTCGATTCTCTTATTTCTTTTAAAGATCCATTTGTTGATGCGAGTTTTGTATAGTGATCGATAATCCATGTAAAAAAAATTGTTTGAATGGTTCCAAAAACAATAACAATGGAGGATAAAATGCGAGTTATTGGAGATGTTGGAGAGTGTAATAGAGTTATGATAGCAGTTAAGAGAATGACCGGTGTATAGATCCACCAATCTACTTCATTCTAAAAAAACATGTTAAAACACAAAAACAAATATTACAAATTACCTGATAAATATGAAATGATAATGCCAGAAAAATGCATACAATAGAATATCTGATATAGCTCATTTTAAAGTAAAACTTCTTAGAGATAACTTAAAATATTAATTGAAAATGCGTATAGTTTGATTAGAAAAAGGTTATTATTCCACTTTATCAAGGTTATACTTTTTAAAGTTATAATCAATTCTGTAGGTTTTATTACTAAATTATGAAAGTAACGTCTTAACTGTGTCAGTTATAATTGATATTTTTTTGTATATTGGTAAAAAAATGATAAGATTATTTGTTGTTTATTCTGAACTCGTTTGTCAACACTATAATTATAAAACGCAATGGTAAAATATATACAAAAAACTAATCTTTGATTTTTAAATATCTTTAAAATATACCAACTGAATATAAATTAATTTTTAATATACTGTCGGACGATAAAATAGAAGTACTACATTATGTTAAAATAATGTTTTTTTTAAATTTACTATAGAAATATATACTTAAGCAAATTACAAAAATATTACAAAATAACTTATTAAAAATTTAACCTATTTTTGCTCAAATCCAGTAAGTACGTCATTCATTTTAAAGATATGTCAATATTGTTAAATTTCACTTTTTTTATATAAAAAATTGTCATTTTAAAAAGGTTAATTTAAATTTCAATTTACAAATTGTATAATATACTTTTAAAATAATTCAAAATTTTTATTATCTAAATCTATTTAAAGTTCTTTTAATTGAATTCTTTTTAAAATGATACGTATCATAAAATAAAGTTTATTAGCTTGTTTGTTGAAAGTGTAAGGGTGAAATGTTTTTAATTTTCAAAATATCTATTAGATTAAAAATACTCCTTCTTTTAAGGCTATTTCTGTTCGAAGCAATTATAAAGATGACAAAAATGGAGCAACAACAAAATCTCTTAGGAGCTTTTTAAAATATCAATCTGCATATATACGATAAAAGAGATTAATAAATTAATAGAATGAAAAAAAATGATTACAAATTTTGATATAAAAGTAATTTAAGAAGATTTTATTTTTAAAAAATAATGATAAAGAAATATATTCATATTAGCTTTATTAATTTCATTTATCATAGTAAAAAATTTTATGATGGTTTTTTGTTTGATGATTAATTTAAAAAATAAAAAACTTCAAATTTTAACACTTTCACTGGAAAAATTTTTTTTGTCCATAGTATAAAGATAATAGAGAATAAGTATTTTATACCAAATTGTATGCTAGATAGAAAATTAATAATCATTAATTGGAATAAAAAATGTATAATCATCATTGTTTGATTCATCATATCCTATCGAGGAAAATGATCTTTTCCCAAATTGTAATGGTCTATAAACACTTTTTTTACCAAATTGAAGTGGTCTGAAATTTTTTTCTTGTCTTTTACCAAACTAAAAATTATTTATTAAAAGTACGAAATAGATTAAATACCTGAAGAGGCCTAAAATCAGATCTATCTTGTCTTCCAAAAGCATCATTGAGGATTTCGATCTTGGTAGGTTTTGAATTTATCACTTGTGCTACAATCATCATAAGAGTAGCTAAAATAAGAAATACAATATGTCGATAGTGATTGGTGACCATTGTTAGTAGTATGAGTACCAAACTGTTCCAAAAAAATATAAAAAGTGTCTTTAAATTAAAATAAGCTTTTCAATTTATAGTAGATGATAAGGAGTGGCACTATAAATTTCATCACATATTGCCATATAGAGCAAATTAGTGGTAAATTAGTGAAAAAAAGAGGTGGAACTTTTAATTTTTATTCAATATATCTGCAAAAGAAATTAATTGAAAAATTTTTATTGTTGGCATGTAATGATAAAAATAAAAAAAATAAATAATCGTTAAACACCTGCTCCCAACTCTTGGGATTAACATTAAAACTTCAATAAAATTATTCAAATTTAAAGTGATGTAATCTTGTAAATATTTTTTTAATTTTTCTTAAAAGGATATTTCATAAAAAAAAGATTATATATTATTTAGGCAACATAAATATTTGTTAAATCAATTCCTTTTGAAGGATGACTCCAAAATAATATATTTACTTTTTCTTCTAATTTTTCTTTCATATCAATTGTTGTTAATGCAACAACACATCCTCCCCAACCTGCACCTGTTAGCCTAGCAGCAAGAAAACCGGCTTCAAGGCATAATTTAACAGTTGAGTCTAATTCTTCGCATGAACAATCATATAATTCCTTACATGACTTATGACTTTCATTCATTAATGCTGCCATTAATGATATTTCATTATTTTCGCAAGCCTTTTCAAATTCAAAAACTCGGTCAGCCTCTGAAAAACAATGTAAGACACGTGGTGTTATTGTAAATTCTTTCATTTCTGTTGTATTTGAGTTAAGAGATGTTGATATGAGTGTATTATCGTCAATTTTTAAAATTTCTTTAATCTCGTCTCTTGTGTATTTACCACCATTGATAGATTTTAACTTTTCAATAGCAATATTATACATATCCTTTGGATAACTATTATTAAAAACTTCTTTGGCTAATTGGCCAAGAGTTCTTATATTCATCCAATGTTTATAATTTTCTAATTTTGCTATAATTTGAGCTCCTAATCTACATTCAACAACACGTTGATTATAATAATTATTGGATCCTTTATTATGACTTGATCCAGAGTGAATGACAGCAAAAATAGCATCTTGTGGTAAAGAAATTGGATGAGCAATTAAAGGTTTAAAATCTATTCTTAAAGCATGACCATTTTGTGCAAGAACTTCACATGCTTGATCCATTCCACCTCCTTCAACACCTATATATCTTTCACTTTTTGCACAAAGTTCAGCAAAATCTCCTTTATTAATAATCTCAAAATGTTTACCATTTGTTTGAATGGCTAATGTCATTAAAGCTGATCCACATACAATAGAGCTGGAAGATGAAACACCTGAAGAAGGTGGTATATCTCCCCATACAAGTAATTTCATTCCTTTAATATTACAACCATTATTTTCACTTAAAAATTCTATTATTCCTTTCCATCCACATAAATAATAGTCAATCCATGAAGGATTATTACATCCATGCCATTTTTCTATATCATCTAAAAAAAATTGTTTTTCTGGGTAAATTTCTTTTTCAACATTTGCAATTTCTAATATGCTTTCATTACACTCAATTCCTAGTATAAATGTTGCACGATCAATTGCCATTGGAAGAACAGAATAATCAGAATAATCGATATGTTCACCTAATAAAAAAATGTTATTTTTACTACTATATAGAAAAAATATACTTTTGCTAATAAAATATTTTTTTGATTTCATTGATGATATCAAATTTTATTTGCCATTATATGGAATTGATAGATAATGGAAAAATTCATTTAAAACATACCAATTAAATTAACTCTTCCAGGACATCTAACTTTCCATTGCGGTCTAACTCCATACTTTTCTTCGAATAATTTACACATGTGTACAATATCAACGGACATTTTCTTCTTTTTCAAATCAATAAATAAAAAATAAGAGAAATGAATGGAAAATAACAGATTAAATAAAGTGTGTTTAAAAAAATTTATTTATAAACTATAATTATAAAAAAATTATTAAATAATAGAAATAAATAATAAAGTAAATGTTTAATGTTAAAGTGTATAGCAAAATAATGACTATAATATGAGATTATATCTTGTCAACTACAATAATGTTTATATAGGAAGTAGAGAAATTTTGTATAAAAGTCAGGTAATGGACAGTTGATAAAGCAGACAATATCATTTTAGAGATTTATTTCAAATTGTCATAATTTAAAAGCATTTTTAAATACATATAATAAGAGAATCAATTTTATTAAAGTAAATTTGAATGATAAATCATGTAGTAAATAAATAGTTATACACATATATAAATCAAATATATAAACATATATGATTTAGGGCGTACAAAAACATTATTATATATAGAAAAAAATAACTACTTAATAGTACCATTTTCTGCATTTATTTCATTTAAACCAAAATCTATCAATATTTTCTGTACTTTTTCCTTTATTACTCCATCTCTGACAATAGAAAAGTATCCAAATTTGGTTAAATCAATAATCGTACTTCCTGGATGACATATAGTACTTTTATTTTGAGGAAACAGATTATCACCATCAACAATCAAACTAAGATTTTCCCATATATCTGAAAAATGATTGATAGACGTTGAATTTACTGTTGCACCTGATTTATTTGCAGAAGTCTGAGCAATTGGTTCACCAAAATGTTTAACCAAATCCTGAACAAATCTACTCTCTGGTATACGAATACCAATCGTATCAACTCCTGGATTAAATGATATTGGTAATAATGGAGACCTCTTGAATAGTAACGTTACTGGACCTGGTAGTAATTTATTTACTAATAATTTTAATGAATCAGGAACAATAGCAACATTATCAATAGATTCAATATTGGGTAGAAAAATACCTAAAGGTTTGTATTGATCTCTACCTTTAATGTCATATATTTTATGAGAATTATAAAGTGATGAACATATTCCATAAATTGTATCAGTGGGGATAGCAATAACTCCATTATTTTTTAATATCTTTGATGCTAATTCAATAGCTTTTTTATAGTCTTAAGAAATAACTAACATTATTATAGTAATTAAACCTACTTTGATCTGTATCTATGCTGATAAATCTTTTCATTGAAAATTATTTTAATTTTTTATCTAAAAATATATGTTAATATAAATAGTGTCATAAAGATTTTTATCTATTGCCTTATTTTAATTTTACATAATTTTGTTAGTTAAAAACCTTAGAATGTAGATGAAAACAATTTGTTAAAGTTTCAAAATATTATAAATTTTATATTATTTTTAATACCGAAATTCTTTATTTGTATTGCATTTAATTTGTCATCTAAATCTTTATAATCCTGTATTCATTGTATTTATAGCTCATAAAGATATTTTGCCTTTCAAAAATTAATTCCATGATATATTTTATCAAGAAATTCTACAATTTATAGTATTAATTACATAACATTTCTAGCTACTAAACAAAAAAAAATCATAAAATATAATTTCTGTGTTTTTATTGCTTATAAAAAATTTTTATCTATGTCAGAATTTTGTTAAATTTTGTGATAATAAAATAAATCAACTTTTACAGGCAGAGAAGTTTTTATCTTTATAAGTATTAAAATTATACATGTAAGTACAATTGTCTAGATGTTATTTCTCTTTTAGTATATTTTAAAAATATAAATATTTTTTAATTTAAAAAAAAGTGATAAATATATCTTTATCACATCATTTTTATATTTAGAATTAACGTCAATGACGCATAAAAAATATTTTGACTACCCAATTTTCTAGACTTATTTTCTAAAAACATTTTGTTTTTTTAACATTAATTACAATTTTATGACTAATTTAAACTTACTCTTGAAAAAATAAATATATACGCTGATTTATCATTCGTATCCTTTAATTTTATATGATATTCTGAAATTTATACAGAATTGTGTGTTTAAAAATTTCTAAAAGAATAAGCCTATAATTGGAATAAAATTGCTTGTGAATTTTAAATAATTAAGAATTGGTTTATTTACGATCAAATAAATACTTTAAGACTGAAAAATACATATCATAAATTTGTTTAATTATAGTTTACTTTCCCACTCTTAATTATTATAATGCTTTTAAAATTTTTGAAATAATAGATTCCACAATCTTTCCAATCGGGACATAAAGATTAAAGTTTTATTTTAATAAACAATAAATTACTTAAAATATTTCATATTATATCAAGTATATTATTAATTTAAAGAGCTTTGTTATAAACATATCATTGATCAAACAATTTTAAAAATGCTTTTTATTTTATATAAAAATGTTTTGAATCATATTTACTAAGATTAATTACAGATAAAAATGATTGCACTTGACCGTCTTAAAGTTAATAAACATTCAAAACGCGTATTGAGTATACAAAGTCATGTTGTTAGTGGATACGCAGGAAATAAATGTTCAGTTTTCCCATTACAATTAAATGGATTCGAAGTTGATGTCATAAATTCCGTTCAATTTTCAAATCACACCGGTATTTATTTTGCCATTTATATATTATTGTTATTTTTTAGGATATGAACATGTTAGGGGACAACGTCTTGCAAGTAGTGATCTGAAAGATATATTTGAGGGATTAAAGTTAAATGATTTAATAAATTACAGTCATATTGTAACTGGATATGTAGGAAAAGTTGATTTTTTAAAAGAAATCAAAGAAATTGTTTTGGAATGTAAGAAAATTAATCCCGATTTAATTTATGTGTGTGATCCTGTCATGGGTGATTGTGGAGAATATTACACTCCTAAAGAATTGATGCCAGTATATAGAGACGAGATTATTTCTCTTGCTGATGTTATTACACCGAATGCTTTTGAATTGGGCGAATTAACAGGCATACCCATTGAATCTGAAGAAAGTTGCTTAAAAGCAATTGACATATTACACAAAAAATATGCTATTAAGTACATTGTTATTTCAAGTGGTGTTATGCATCCCACTGACGAAAACATTTTTTACGCATATGCATCAAAACTAACTGAGAATGGGCAATATGAACAATATAGATTTAAAATTAATAAAATAGATATATACTGCGTAGGAACTGGAGATGTTTTCGTTAGTCTTCTTATTAATTGGATGGATGTTCTAGAAAACGATATTCAACAAGCCGTTTGCAATACAATTTCAACCCTTCAACACATTTTGCAAAAGACAAATGAATGTTGTGAGGATAAATCTCTTCCCCAAGATCGGGAAATAAAATTAATTCAAAGTAGATTTGAAATTTTATTCCCTACAATTAAAATTGAAACAGAAAAAATTTAAAATTTTATTATTCAACAAAAATATATTTATAGTATAAATAGTTCACATCTTTACTTATTCTCTTTCGACTGAAAATGGGGTATCAACAACAATATGACCACAGCTTTCGATAACAACAGGAAGCTCTGGTTTGTCACCGGAAAGTGTTTTGGTATTCTCGATTTTCCTGACAATTTCCATTCCTTCAAGAACTTTACCAAATACTACATGGCGACCATCAAGCCATTTAGTTTTAACTGTTGTAATAAAAAATTGAGAACCATTACTATCAGGTCCAGCATTTGCCATAGATACCCATCCTGGTCCATAATGTCTTAATTTAAAATTTTCATCTGCGAATTTTTCTCCATAGATAGAGCGACCACCAGTTCCGTCTCCATTTGTAAAGTCACCTCCTTGAATCATAAAGTCTTTAATAACACGGTGGAAAGTACTTCCATGGTATCCTTCACCTTTTTTTCTCTTAGAAAGTTCGATAAAATTAGCAACAGTTTTTGGAACAGTCTTTCCGAATAATCCAATTATAATTTTCCCAACATTTTCTTCACCAATTTTAATGTCGAAATAAACCTAAAATTTTCATTATATAAACATCATTAGATACAATTTTTTCCATACCTTGTCTGTAACTTTTGGTCCTTTTGGCTTCTGTTCCACATTACAGCGACCAGTTGAAATTAGTACAGATAAAATAATTGAAATAAATAAAGTGTAAGAAAAAATAGACGTATTTAATTTCATTTTTTCAAATACACTATTAAAAGTCTTGCTTTATACTAGTAGATAATAAATGATCGGAAAAGCAAAAATGTTTTGTAAAGTTGGCAATGCACAGCTCACAACGTCCTATCACGAAAGATAAAAATGCAAACTAAATTTGTGATAACAAATGTCACTAGCTATATATTTGAAGAATCAGCAATACCTTTGTTTTTCTAATCTTGAAATTTTTTAAACGCACTTTTGTTTATAACCATTGTCTAATATAAGGTCATTTTTTTACTCTTAGTAAAAATTATGTTTAAAATAACAAAACTATGGAATTTATTTTTAAAAATTTACTTTTATTGATATAAACAAAAAATGAAATTTAAAGGGAAATTTATAATGATATTAAGATGTTTTAAAATGTACTTTTTTAACATAAAAATTAAAATTCTTGTTTCTTTTTCTACATCAACAATCATAAAAAGATAGTTAATATTGTTATACATGTTATTTCAATTATGAAGAAGATATTCATACTTTTTTAAATTTAGGACAACTCTAATGATTTTTAATTATATATTTGAGCACCTTTAAAAATTTGACATTGATGAAATTTCAAAAGTAACAATTAGATTCTTATAAAAATAGGCGTACAAATTCTATGGTTTTTGAACTTTACAAATAATTAACCTTTCTAGTAGAAATAAAGAAAACATAATCACAATCAGATGAGAACATTGAAGATTTTTACGTTGAAATACATGTAATTCATTGTTTTTATTCATTAATTACTCCTTTACATACAAAACGTTTTTATATCAATATTCTACTATGAAAATTGTGGATATATTCCTTGTAAAATATCTAATATAATATTTAAAAAATAAAACATACAATTACTATAATTTATTAATATGACATTCTATTATATTTTATTAATTTAACATGTAATCGATCATATATTAAGCAATGCTCATTTTTTCTGATTAACTTTTAACTTGTGGAAAGTTAAATTATAATTTACGGCATCAATAAGTTAGAAACAATAATAATAAAAGGCTTTTTTAAATTACCAAGCTTAAACAGTAATATTAATAAAAAAAATTTCGACATAAAATTAAAGTAACTTCAATGAATCTAATGGATAACAACTATATTTTTCTAAAAAGACTCAAAGTGATTATATATCTCTAATGAGTTTATTTCAGGTATGAAAACTTTTTTGAGAAGAAATTTTATCACTACAATATTTTAATCTA
Source organism: Strongyloides papillosus (assembly GCA_005656395.1). Taxonomy (NCBI): domain Eukaryota; kingdom Metazoa; phylum Nematoda; class Chromadorea; order Rhabditida; family Strongyloididae; genus Strongyloides; species Strongyloides papillosus. Next base: position 915,327 of record SRSI01000010.1, on the reverse strand, counting down.
TTTACTTTTACCGATATTATAAATAAACAAATTCTAAACAATTAAAAGTATTTAAAGAAATTCTTTTTGATTGAAGGTTAATTATTTATTAATTTAAATTTTAAATAAGATTTTAAAGTGATGAAGTATTGGATCTATATAGACCATACATATTAAAACATTTACACACCACTTTTCATTAAAATAGATTTCTCAGATGTCCTTCACAACATCACAATGAATATTGAAAATTTTCAAATTCTTTCAATTATTTTATACAACTCCTTTCTAATGTACATTCATTTTAACAATATATATTTTTCCAAACTATTTTAACAAACTAAAGCTTTCTTTTAAGGATAATAGTGGAATTATGCTTACCTATAGTAAAGTTCTTAGTATAATAATTTTTTCCTTTTTACTAAGTACGCATAGTGAAACAATTTTGTATTGGACACAAGTCACCTTTTTGCTTGCTCGGCAAGTTTGTATTTAAATTCTATGATGTATATTAAAATTATTGTGTACAGACCTAGGTATTATATCAGGCGGGAAAATTAATGCGCCATTTCATTGTTAACCCTAACATTTAATTATATTCAGATGGTCTATCTCTTGCAAAGCTATTTCAGGGCGTATTTTATTTAAAAAGTGTCGCTTTTTTAACCATATAAAATTATTATTTATTACATAATAATTGTTTTGTTGTTTTTAGATACTTAATTTCTGACCACTCTTATTTAAAATAACACTTCTATTTTTTTTTGGTTTCTCATTTTAACTTTTCTTTTCAAATTGTTTAAGATATGTCTACTGCAACTCCAAAAAAAGGTACTAAACGTACTACAAGAAAAAATGCTCGTGAAGCATCCGTTGCCACAAACGAATCTACTTCTTCTTCTAAAGTTAACCTAAACACTAGCACCTCTCCAATAAAAAGAACTCGCGTTCAAGAGAAATATGAACTTGGTAATCTCAACAACAGACTAGCCAACTACATAGATGTATGTTTATAGTATTTTTTAAATTTGTTCTATTAACAAATTAATTTTTAGATTGTTAGACGCCTAGAAAACGATAAATCTCAATTAGAGTTAAAGCTTCAGGAGATTGAGACGACATACAGCGTTCGCAATGATAAGATTTGCACTCAGTTAGAAAACGAACTCCAAGATGTAAGGGATAGGATTGACCAACTGAATCGAGAAAATGCTTCATTAGCGGTTGAAAGAGATCGTGCTGAGGCTAGGCTTCGTGATATGACTTCCCAATTAAATGATTGGAAGAGTAAGGCCGAGTATGGGGAGATAATCACAGATCAACAAGCAGTTAAACTCAAAGCGCTTGAGGGTGAGATAAAAAATCTTAAAGATAAATTGGCTTTTGCCGAGAAAGCTTACCATTCAGAGATTTCTGAAATGAAGAAAACCAGAATAGCAGATGTATCTGCAATTCATAGAGATGCTGAGAATAAATATCAATCACAATTTGAGGAACAAATGAACGCTCTCAGGAAAGATTATGAAGATAAGTTTCAAGCTAGTAGACAGGACATTGATAACATGTATCGTTCCAAACTGAGTGAAGCAAATGATGCCGTTAAACATGCACGAGAGAATTCTGCAAAAGCTACCGAAGAAGCTGCTCACCTCAAGATAAGGCTTGCGTCCTTCGAGTCTTCACAGTCATCATTGGAAAAGACAGTTTCTGATCTTAGACAGAAATTAAGTGACAGCGAAGACAAAGTTGCGGGCCTCCGCTCTGAAATGAATAAACGAATCGCTGAAAAAGACATTGTCATAAGTGATATGGACCAAGAAATTAAAAATCTCATGGAACAATATCGTGATCTCATGGATATTAAAGTTCAACTTGATGTTGAATTAGATGCCTACCGTCATTTGTTGGAAGGAGAAGAAACTCGCTTGAATATAACAAATGTTTCCACAGCTGATCTTTCAAATAGACAGGATCTCAATGCTTCGTCATCATTCTTGTCTGGAAGTGTCTTGAGAAATTTTTTTGGGACTGAAAAAAGAACGGTTAAGAGACCACGCATAGAGGAAGTTCAACCAATCGAACAAGTTGTTCAAATTGTTGATGATGAGCCAATAACCGTTGTTAAAAACTATAATATTCTTGCCGAATCTTTTGGGTCGTTAGAAATTGCTGAAGTTGACACCGATGGTGCTTTTGTTAAAATTCAAAACAAAGGAACATCTAGTATTTCTTTAGAAGGCTACAAACTAAGATTAGCGTCGCTTGAAAAAGATGTTGTCTATAAATTCACAAACAGACAACCATTAGTTTCTAATGGTACTGTAACAGTTTATTCAGCAAATGCTGGTTTTAAGCACAATCCACCCAGTAATCTTGTTATGAAAAATCAGGAATGGCTTTTAGGTGACGCTTTTAGACTTGAACTGGCTGACTCTAATGATGAAATTGTTGCTTTTTATGAAGGCAGAGTTACTTCTACAAAAGAAGTTGATCCAATTCGTGAGGGACGAGAAAGTTGCACAATTATGTAAATGAATGTGATGACGTATATTGCTGTTTTTTTTTTACTATTTTTTCGTATTAAATTTGTCTTCAATCAAATTAATAATTTTTAATATTAAAAAGTTACGAATGATGAATTTGCTTTTTACAAGGGAAGCGAAACATTTTATTTTTTTTAAACAAGAAGGTTTTTTTAGTGATAATGGGATTCTATAAATTCACAGTTAGTTTATATATATCATTAGCATTCAATATTGTAATATCTTCTTTATCATTTTCACCTGTGCTCTATTGTTTGTTTGTTTTTTTACTTTTTTACGTTCATTTTATAATACAATTTAGAAAAAATACGGTTTTGTAGATTTAATTGGTATGACACTTGAATTACTCTTAATATGTTGACAAATATTACAGTTTTCAAAGAAAATATTGTCTTCTGCATTGTTAACAAATACATGTTATTGTATAAATTTAACGGAATCATATTTGTATAGATTATCTTCGTTTTTAGTAAATTCTTTTTCTATTAATTATAAGTAAAATAACTATTTAGATACAATAAGACAAAACGGTTAAAGGATTAGTCATCATTCGTGTCCAGTAATTCCAGAAGATATATTAAAATTATATATGTTAATATAGTTAAAGTGATTATATAATGATTATGTCACAGGTCCTATTTATCTTTTTTGTTCTAAACTTTGACAATGTGTCATAGGAATTATTAAGAACAAAGTTTTCATAGTAAAAATAGATATTATTAATACAAACATTTTAAAAACATGTTTGGAGCTTTAATTGTCCAACCCAAAATTAAAATCAACTACAAATAATAGCACCTTTTCAAGTTTTAAACAGTAGCAATAGAGCAAGTGGTAATAGTGTCAACGTTAGAATAATAATAAATTTGACAACCTCGGCTTATTTCTTTTGTATTTCGGTTGCCTCGTGAAATTGGTCCCCTGACATTTATGTCTAATATATACCCGTGTTAATATTTTTACTTTAATAAATAAACGACAAATGTGTCGATACCTTTCAAATTTTCGTGATTACAAGACTTATAATTACTAATTATTATATTATTTTATTGTATAACAATTGAAATATTTTCATATATTCCTTATTAACAAAACTGCTGTATTTTAGACTAATGAACTTTATAAATTATTTATACTTAATTTTTATTTTCTTTAACGTTGTTATTGCTCAGCCAAATGTTGATTTTTTCACTACTGGATTTCATGGTTATGATAATCGTCAACTTCCAACAAATTTAGGTATTTTTATTATCTATTATATAATTTTTATTTCCATTTTAAGTTTCCACATATAATACATATACGACAAATCAAAATCCAAATATATATTCCGAAACTAGAGAATACGATTTTAATAAATTATTTCAAAGTTCAAGTTTTAATGCCGTTCCAAGTTCTGCATCTTCTTATTATTCATCTGGTGCTCAAGGAAATGACAAAAATTCTTTTGTGAAAACAAATTCTGTTAATGATTTACCACCAATAAATACAGCTAATCTAGCAGGTCAAGATCCAAATGTGCTAGCTCAATATCTTAAATATGTTGAATCAGTTCAGAATATTGGAGGTGATAATTCAGGACAATTAAAAAATCAAAATTCTTACTCGTCATCAATATTAAATGGAAATTCACAAAATCATAATACTGAACAACCTTTGAATACATATTTAAGCAGTCAACAAACCTCAGCATCTTCATTTCAAACACCATATACTTTACCATCAACAGGATATTCCGTTTCTTCACAGTCAAATGTTAATTATCCTTCTTCCACTCTTACTTCATCAAACCCATATCCAGGACAAGTTAAAACACAATATGTATCACCTTCTTCTGGACAACCGTCTTCTGATTTCTCAAAAAATGTTAAAACTTCATATAATATTGAATATCCTGCTCAGCCTGTATATACTGGATATCCAACAAATAAAGTTTCTGGTATAAGTAGTCCATCTATCTATAGTGGACAAGAAGTTAGCGGTCATAATACTATTTCATCTAGTTCACAATATCAAAATTCAATTAATTCACCATACACAATTTCTCAAGGATATGTAAATCAACCATCAGTTGCTTCATCATCTTACAGTCAGTTACCATCTAATCCACAAAAACCGTATGAAACACCTAATACCATAAATCCATACAGTAATCAAGTTTCTCAAAAAACATCTTTGTATACAAATAATGGGCAATATAATGTTAATAGTGATGTTAATTCATATTCTTCATCTAATGTTCCGATTATTTCACCTCCAGCCCCTAAGACATATACATACGTTCCTCCACAGAAACCTACAGCTGCACCTCAAGTACAAATTACACCAGCTCCCGTATATCCTGCAAATAATTATAACTCAAACCCTTCAAATTATAATGTCCCAGCATCTTCTTCTTCAACAAGTTATAATTACCAAAATATTGGAGTAAGACAAAATAATAACGTTCAACCTGTAATTTATCCTAACAATCCGGCATTTAATGGTGTTTCATCATCGAATACTCAACAAGTAAATAATGTATATTCACAATCAGTTAAACAACCTACTCAAAATATAGTTTATACAACACAAAGTCCAATTAAAATCGAAACTACAACAACTTTAAAAGAAACAAATAGTTATATTATGGAATCAAATTTAAATCCAGAATATTCTAATAATGTTGTAACAAATTATGTTAAATCTACAGAAAAAGAGGACAATTTTTATGTTCCAGATGATCAAAAAAGTATTTATGAAAATATTGAAGAGGATAATTATGAAAAGACAAATTCTTTGCCATCACAAGGAATTTCCTATAAAAATTCATCAGAAGTAGAAGAAGATAATAATGATATTACATCACAAACTTCTATAGCTGCTTTAACTCAACAAGTATGTTAATATTTAATTATATTTTAAAAATATTTATTTAGATTAAACGTCTCCCAGCAGTTTTTTATGCAGATTCAAGAGATCCAAACACTCAACGTATCGAACATATGCTTCGCGATACATATGGTCTTCCATTGGTTACTTTTTATTTAGATAAAATTGATGATACAAATACAGTAGAGAAAAATCTTCAAACATTGACAGCACACACTGGAACACCATATCTTTTTATATGTGGTACTTTTATTGGAAGCCAACAACATATAGATAACTACAAAGATAACAAGCAAATTCCACAACTAGTGGAATATGTTTGTGGCGATCAAAAACATAGACATAGAAGTAAACGTCATGATAACACTATTTCTTTTCCTAAAGTAATGTGGACTCTGGATAGTTCAAAATAACTAAAAAATGTTAGTTAGAAATAACTATTAAATGGGTGAACAATGACTTTAAGATATAACTTTGTAAAAAAAATTAATAATTTATATTATATCTAAAGAGTTTATGTCATGATAAAAATTATATTATATTAATACTAAAAATTATACCTTTTATATATAAAAAAGTAGAAATAAAATTTTTTTAATTTATAAAAATATTTTTTATTATATAAGATGTTTCCGTTTGTCTAACAATGTCTTTTTTTGTTCACAAAGAAGTCCATTTCAATAAACAATAAGGTCCATTAATTTTGTCATTAGTACTAGATATTCTAGTTCCACGAAAAGATTACTGTCTAAGAATAGAACTAGTCCACCTATTTCAATATAAAAGTATTACTAACAATGTCTCTTAATTTATGTTAGACATATTTAGTAAAACTTCTAAATTTATAAATTATTAAATATAGACATATAACTAGCTAGTCTTTTGTAAAAAATATATTTGGTTAAACAAAATAAGTTAAAATCTTTAACAGCAACAAGAACTTGGTTAACTTTGTTATCATAATCAGCGAAAATTGATATAACGAGTCTAAAAATCCATTATTTTAAATGTCTAAGTTGGTATAAAATACTCATATTGTTTTCAGTTCGATATAATGTTTAATTTCAGAGATATAATTACCATAGAATGCATTTTGCGTTTGACTTTTATTCTCTTTTACCGTATCTGCACATATAGAAATATATCATTAAAACACCGAAAAGTCATGTCTTCCATTGGTTGTGTCAAAATTTTCCACTCATTCAATTTATGATTTTTTTTCATAAAAAATATTTCAAAATAATTATTAAATCATTAATGTATTTAAAATTATAAATTAATAAAAAAATTAAACTTTAACATTTTAAAAAATGGTATTAATTAATAACAAATTATTCAAAACTAAGTAAGTTGTTGAAATTTACATTTATTACCACATTAAGAAGCTTTGTTTCATTTTAAGGTGAGACCAATACTTTTGTCACATATAATCTTAAACAAACATTATATTTGATGTTGAATGTTCAAAACCAGATAGTATTCCATAATTACAATACTTTACATATTAGATGTTTGATAAAGAAAATGGAAATTTTTTCTTAAATTGTTCGGATAATTCTATATAAGCTTTAGTAAATTCAATATCATTAGTTTATTTACAATTGTAAAGATGTTTTTACACTTTCTTTAATAATATTTCTTTAGACAAAAAAATAATATGATATTTTATGGGAGGCAGACTTTTTTTTTAAAAAAATTTTTCGCAATTACGTAATAAAGTAAAACATTGGTATTTAATTTCCTGAAAATAACCATCTTAGCATAAAGTACAACAATTAACACTAAAATTTCTGCAATTTCTTCAAATTAATTATAACAAAAGAGTTTTTAGAATCCCTTATTGATCGATAAGTCCTTCTATATTTTGTAATTTTTGTGCTAATTAGTTTATAAAATTAATATAAAAATAAGTTTTAATCTCATAAAACATATCAATTTACATCAGTATGTATATATTTCGACTTATACTATAATTTTTACTCGCTTTGATATAATTGAATCAAAATATTTTAATCTATATTTATTGAAACTAAAATCAGTAGCATATGAAAATTTTACAATTATATTTTGAACATAACTCAGCTCAAATTTTAAGAGCATCTAAAACTTTGTTAAAAGTCTTATTAGCATTTTCCGATGTTTTTAAATGAATTTTTTTCGATAACATAATTTTTATCATACATATCTACCATTAGGTAAAATTGTTTCTTCTACTATTGACGGAATTTCATGAACAGTTGGTGATATTTTTTTAAAAACATTTGTTAAGTCATTCATTTCAATATACCTTGTTTATAATTTAGAACAAGCTTACTCTTTGGTCGTTTCATAAAATCAGCAGATGCCAAATTACTATATATATAAAAAATAATAAGTTTAGGTATATTTTTAAGTATGATAACATTCCAGGAACAGTTGCTTTTTTTCTAAATGGTAGCATACATAAAAAAATTATTATTTTAGGCAATAAATTTATTAAAAATAATATACATATAAAATATACAAAATTAGAAAAAAAAGTTGTGTAAAAGGATTAATTTCATTTTTCAGATACTCTTCTTCATCTTAATAATTAAATCACCATTTCTAGCAAATTCCTTCTTAAGTGTATTTATATCAATATTTTGAGGAATTTTATAACATCGATTTATATCTTTAATAGATATTTTGTCATTCTCTTTAACAGGTTTGGAAAGTTTAATATTTAAAAAATTATCTTTAAACGTGATTTCCACATCATCCTTATTATATTGGGAACTATTGAAAGTGAGTATTGATTTTTTTCTTGTTTCTGTATATTTAAAATATTCGTCATCATTAACATTTTGTGGCCATGGATAGATTTCTGAATTTTTCCTTACATTAAAACTTTTTTTCCTATCGATATTAGGCGCAAGTTTAGTAGTAGAATTAGATTTGTGTAAATTATATCTAGATGCTGAACCGGCAAACAGCATTTTTCAATTATGAAAGAAATAAATTTTAAATGATAAAATTAATATTATGAATGATGTGTTTTTTATGTCGCCTCCTATTATTAGTTTGTGTATTCTATTAAACCACATCTATCACAACTTTGAAAATAATTTCATATGTTGATTGATTTTTTACTTTTACTTGTGTAGTATTAGAATGTTTATTGGTACTATAACGACAAATTATATTAAATTATTTGAACGTTTTTTTAAAAATTATCTTGTTTTTAATAAATCAAATTTAAAAGTAAAAATGTTGAAGAAAAGAACATATTTAAAAATTAAAAAAATAAATATTTATTAATAACATTTTAATAATATATGCAAGATCATAAAAGAAATAATTATGAAGTTTTTTGTATCCCACTTTCTTAGTATTTTATCAATTACATTCAATTTTTGTTTTTTTTATGTATAATATGATATACATTTTACGTTTTGTCAGTTATACAATTGTAGAATAATGTGGATTTTTAAAATTCTTTTGAGTTTTAAAAAATTTGAAAGTTTCATAACTATTTTTTACTTGAGTCTCTAATAATGAAAAAATTAAACGATGTTATTATAATTTTACTTTTAGTATTAGTTGACAAAACATAGAGAATATCTAAAAAATATTTTTCTTTGTAATTCTTTGTTAACAGCACAACATTGGGAAATTTCTAAATGCATTTTGTTTTTTGATTCTTATAAATGAATTTTAATGAGTTATTATTAGAAAATAAATAAGCTTACATACATACACCTATCTATTACGTACATTTATTAAACAAATTTAAAATCATAAAAAATTTTTTTCATCCAAAATTACTTTTGATGACAATGAAAAAAACTGTAAATAGAAATATTATAAAAATACATTTTTATTAAAGTAAATAAATGTATCTAAGATATACTTTGTTAAAATAGTATAATTTTGAATTTAATATAATATTAATATTACTGTGTTTTACTGAATTTGGAAAATCTTTATGTTTTTTATACATTAGAATTGGGAATATTTTACATGGAAAATTCAAAATTTGCAAAAAAAAATGTAGAAACTATCTCTTGCGATGTCATTTAGGATGATACAATGATTAAAACATCAAATTTGGACTTTGGGTTCACAAAACAAATCTTATGATTAATAATTATTTAATTTCCAAAAAAATATGACATTGATAATAAAAATGTTGTCGTCTCACTCAATTTTGGTTGTAAATATAATAGACATTTAATGGATATGTCTAAAGATTTTATAATTAATTAATAGTATATTTAAATATATTTATATTATATGATCTTACATTCAAAAAGAGATCATGAATTAATTTCATAAACTCATATACTTTACTTTTAATTTTTGGTACTCATTTTTATAATGCTTAAAAAAGTTACTTTCATTTTTAGAAAGCATTTATTAAGATATATTTTCTGAACAATAATCTACCATTAGATATTTTAATATATTTTTTTCATTATTTAAAAGATAATGTTTTCAATTTAGAATATTTATACGTCGTAATAAAAAATATATTTCAAAGGAATATAGTCACTGTTTTTCATATAAATTAACAACAACATTTAAAATATTACACATATAAAGAATTTAATTTCAAAGAATTTTTAATATTTCATTTTATCTTTTAAAATATTTTTCTAAGATCAGTGAACAGTCTTAATTGTAAATAAATTACATGCAAATAATATAAAAAATATAAAAAAAATTTGAATGAGATAAAGGTTACTATTTTTTTATTTGGAATCCAAGGAATGCACCTTTATTGTAATTCTTAAATTATTATAGTAAATTTTTCAATCATTCATACCATAGAATTAAACAAAATTGAATTTTTTACTACATCAAGTTTGCAAAAAGATTTTATGAACAGTAATTAAAGTTATTCAAATTTTTGCTTTTAAAGAAGTTGATGATAAAGTTTATTATAGTTTGATAAATTAAAAATTTTAGTTAATTTTTATGAAATATATCTACTGTACTAATAAACACAGGTTTTGAAACAACTAAACATTATTATTTACCAAATAATAAAATTTCGATAAAGCATGAAATGAACGAATATTGTTGAAATTAACTTTTTTTATTTTTATTTTGTAGGACAATTAAATTTTTATAATGAATAATAGATAACTATATTTATAGTTATATTTTTATAAATTTTAATATCAAATTAAGCATATTAATTTCTTTTTTGATATCTCGGATAACAAAAAATTTTGTGGAAATTTAAGTACGAGGTGTTCTATTTGCAGTAATTATAAGTTCACCAGAAGAATTTACTTTGTGTTGTAGTGTGTTTGTATCATAGCATTGTGGTAGTTTGTAAGTTCTTGAAATTTTCCTTTCACATGTTGTACTGTTTTTCCTTTTTGGATGTTCACAATGGATCCCAATGCGCTCACCTTCCACAGAAACCTGAATATCCTGTGGGTCAAAGGCTCTGCAATCTAAAGTAAGAGTTATTTTATCATTTAATTCTTTAGATTTAAATATTCCATCATTTTTTACGTTGAGTGGCCAATCACAAACTATCTGGTCTTTTCCTTTTTGTAGTAATGTTGAAAACACAAATGCACTGCTTTTGTCATCTTTTTTTGATGGAGCATAATAACTTCCAGTTCTTTCTACACGTTGTTCCTCATTTGGTACAGTAGGTGAATCAGTAGAATCACTAGGATTATTATTATTTGCAGCCATTTAAAATAATTTTTAAAAAAGAGTAAAAGATTAAGATTATATAAAAAATTTTGTCTTTTTATACTGCTTGAATTATATTGAACTTTCAAGGAAATAACAAAATTGTGTTTTAAATCATGTCATAAGTTTCAAAATGTTTTCAACTTAATTACTTAAAAACAAAAAAAATTGGCCAACATAAATCAAAGTGTGAATGCATTGTTTTTAAATATTACAAAATATAGGAAATGTCATATAAAAAAAATCTTATGATTTTTTATCAAGTACTATTTTAAAATTAAATAAATAATTTAAAGAAAAAAAATCAAAGTTATTTAATTTCGTTGATATAAATATTGTTGTTAGAAAGTTAGATTTAAAAAATAAAACAATTTTTTGATGAATTTTTATTTATCAAAATTATTTTCTTGTAATACATCATAAAGATTTTGACGTCAAAATTATTTATGTTTCTGATAATACTCCTAAATTTACTTCTGTTTACATATTAAAGCTCAATTTTTTCACACAAATTGTTTGTAATTGAAATTATATGTTATTAAATATTAGGTGTAAAATGAAAGCTATTCTTTATTTTCCATAACATCAAATATAATAAACAAGGTAGATTTTTCTGCAAGAGTATTTTTAAAGCTAAGTACACATTTCAAGCTATTTTTAAATGAACATTTAATTATAAAAGATTATCAACTATTTAACTCATAAAACAATCTTTTTTAAAATGTCAATTTATAGAGGAAATTTTTTACTCATAATTTTACTTTCGAAAATGAAGAATTGTTAAAGAGTATCACATGATATCAAAAGTTTATTATTCACGTGGAAAAAAATAGCTAAAATCACTATATCTATCGTTCATTTTTCAACATATGTTTAAAAAATTAAAAATTAAATGAAAATAAAAAATTTTATTTAATAATTCTGTAACTTATATAAAAAAATCTATGCTTTCTTTTCAACTGTTATGGTTAATTCACCATTTTTCAAAGAGTGCTTGACAGTTTTTGGATCAAGAGATGGTGGTAATCTATAACATCTTGAAATTTCTCTCTTACAAACTAAACCACTTTTTTCAACTTCTTCATGAAGACAGTGAATGTCAATTTTATCCTTGTCAACAATAACATTAACTTCCTTATCTTTGAAAATCTTACAATCGACAGTGATTCCAATTTTTCCATCAATTTCTTTTGATGTAAAAACACCATCTTCAGTATGATTTAAAGGCCAATCCCATACTAACTTTTCATTCGAAGTAGACATAGTGAAATTTGAAAATTATGAGAACAAATGATTAGAAATATAACATATATTGTTCTTTTTATACTTTATTTTTTACACAAACATGCAATGAAAATTATTTTTTATTTTTATTTTATTTACCAGATATAAGAAATTCAACTATTCTTAGGTGTATCTTTTTCTATTGAGAATAAGCAACTTTTCTATGAAAAAATCGCTTTATTAAATAATCATCTTACAAATAGTGAGTGTTAATTCAAAACAATGCCACTTAGCAAACAAAGTTGTTTCAATTATCCACAAAATAACATATGCTTTTTGTAGATGTTTATTTTTTGAGGCTGCAAAATAATCTTATATTAGTAAATATGTGCAATTTATAACTACATTAAATTTTAAAAATAAAATAACAGAGAAGAACTATTTAATAATCAAAATATAAGGTTATTTGGAGAGAAATTAAACAAATACCATTTATCGTCATAAATTTTTTTACTCTCCATTTTTCATTTGTTGCTTTTTCTTATAATCATTTAAAGCTGCTTGAATGGCATCTTGTGCAAGCACTAGAAATAATTTCAGCGATAAAGTTGAAATATTTTAAAACTTACTAGAACAATGGAGTTTTACAGGTGGTAAAGATAATTCTTTAGCAATATCATCGTTTTTAATTTTACTAGCATATTCTGTAGTTTTACCTTGAATCCATTCTGTTGCCAAACTACTACTAGCGATAGCACTTCCACAACCGAATGTTTTAAATTTGGCTTCTACAATTTTTCCATTATCATCAACTTTTATTTGTAATTTCATGACATCACCACAAGCCGGTGCTCCAACAATTCCTGTCCCTACATTTGGATCCTTCGTATCTAAGCTCCCAACATTACGAGGATTCTCATAATGATCAATTACTTTTTGATGATAGGATGCTACTTGTGTAACTTTTGAAATTTGACAGGGATTTTTAGAAATAGAAGTTAGAAATTTTGTGCAAGTATTCATATTGTCTTTAACAAAAAATAGAAAAAAGAAATACTAATTGATAAAAGACTAATTTCTAGAGTGTCTTTTCTCCAAAATTATATTTATTGATAAGCATCTTATGATATTTTTTAAAAATATTTATATTATGAAAAAATATTTTTAAAAGTAATTTTTTATTAGTAGACATTATATCAGTCTTTATTTTAAAAAAAGAACGAGAAGTAATATTAAAGAAATTTTTTCGAAGCTCTTATAATTAAATCGCCTTCTTGTGTTATTTCGTGCGTTAGTGTTTTAGGATTTATATATTTAGGAAGATGATAAGTCTTTGATATATAAGTTCCACAATTATTGCTTTCTTTACTTTTCTCATGCTTACAAAAAATATTCAACCGTTCACCATCAACATAAATTTTAATTTCTTTTGGTTTAAATTGTCTAACATCAAAGGATAATTCAATGCATCTTCCATTGGTAACTGCGATGACAGATCCATTATTCTTCTGATTATAAGGCCAATCACATATATATGTTTCTTTTTTCGACGGAATTATACCTCTTATGAACTTACAATCATAATTTGCATATGGAGAGTGATAAGTATCGTGGTACTTTGCTATGCCAGAATTTTTTGATTGTAATGAATATGTAGTAGATAAAGAATTCCTAATAGGTCTTCCAATGCATGAAGGTATATGATTCTGTGGATGCTGGTTCATTTAAAGAAATATGAGTTCATAATAAAATTGTTGTTTTCTTCTTTCTTTTATATATGTCTTTTTGTTAAGGATAGAGTAAAAATAGTTTACATTAATCTTAAATTATCTTTTATTTAATATAGACCACTTATAAATCCTTCTGAAAACCATGTTTTAGAAAAAATGTTTTTAAGCCAATATATTGTGAATGTGTTCTTAAAAACTACAAGATTTTTGTTATCTTAAGATTTATTTAAATGATCAGTAGAAAATATTAATAGTAGAAAACAATATAATGTTAATGACAATTTACAATTACTATTTCATATGATGTCTTGTATAAATTTGTTTTTTGTTAACTTTCTTTTTCTCCTGTTATTATTAAATCTCCATGATCGTTAAATGTATACTTTATCGATCTTGAATCAACATTATCAGGAAGTTTGTAGATTTTATAGCTACTTTTAGAAATTAAGTGGCCTTTGTTTTTGTCTTTTCTTATTATTTTAATCCTTACCTGATTACCAATAATATTGACTTTCATCTCTTTAGCACTGACATTTTGGCAATTGAATGTTAAAATAAAACGATCGTCAAAACAAACAGATTTCACAAAACCATCATCATTATTAGTTTTATATGGATAGTCAATAACAGAGTGATCTAAATTAAAATATCTTCGTTTCATTTTTTTAACAAATTAAAAATATTAGTTTTTTTGTTGTAATTTATAAAAAAATTAATATATAACAGAGGTGTTATTGTTTTCAACTATGACGTCATATTCATACATCACGGATTTCTTTTATTGATATTTAACACATAGAATCAATGCTCATTTTTAATTATATCAAAAAAATCTATTTTATATGACATTAATAAAATAAATAACAATAAAATAATTCAATATAATTTTGCGGTAAAATGATATTAAGATATAGTTGAAGACGGAAGGTTTTAATTTTATTTTAATGTTGTAATAAGTGAATTTGTTGATTTCTCTGTCAATATCGTTATTGGAATTTGTCTTACTGAGATGAATTAACAAAGATATTGAATAAAGATTGTACATTTTTACTTATATCAACATCATACATTCAAATGATAAAGAATAAGTAATTAGAGAATTCGTGAGAGATAATTTTTAGATATAATATTTTACATTTAACAAATTACTACTTCAATGGTAAAGTTTTATTAATTAAAAATAATTTCATTTTAATTTTATTATAATCTATTAATTAATAATATTTCCAGATAATAATTACCATAAAATTTTTTAATTCAACTTAAAAATGCCAAATTATCAAAATTCATTGATATCTACAACATGTGTTCCTGCCAGTGTTTGGGATTGGCCATTACAAAAAGAAGATGGTGTTGTAACAATTCAAAATGATTCAAATAAGTTTGAAGCAGCATTACAATGTCAATATTTTGCTCCTAATGAAATTGAAGTAAAGATAATTGGAGAAAATATAGTTATACATTGTAAACATGAGTCAAAATCACCAGAATCATCAGTGTCAAGAGAAATAAACAGAACTTATAAATTACCACAAGATGTAAATGTTTTGACACTCAAAAGTCATCTTAACAGCAAGGGAATTCTTACATTAACAGCTGACAAGAGGTAAAATTTAACCTCTTTCCATCATATTTACCTGATATTTTAAAAGCGCTTTCTAAAATATATCTTATTGTTTTAAAATAAAAAAGAGATATATTTAAATTATCATCTTATTAATTGTTGTATAAATATGAAGGAATAACACAATTCTTTAATGTAGATATTAATATGTCAAGTTCATTTACAATATTTTAAGAGATCTTCAATCTCTTTATTTTGTTGTTTTTTAATTATATCTGCTGCAGTTTCTGGTGTTAAATCTCGTTGAGGTTCAGCAAATACTTCAAAACCAGCTAGGTGTTTTTTAATTGTAGATGATCGAAGTAAAGGAGGATAAAAATGAAAATGAAGTTGCCAATGTGGCTTTGATTTATTGAAATATTTTCCACTTGGTGCATTAATTACTCCAAACATATAAGGAAATGAGCAATCGAAAATTAAATCATATTTCAGAAGTATTATTTTTAAAATAATAGCTAATGATCTTTTTTGTGAATCTGATAATTCTGTTATGTATTGAATATTAAATTTTGGTAGTATCATTGTTTCAAATGGCCATAATGCCCAATATGGTACTAAAACAACCCAATCATCGTTTTCACTAATAATTCTTTCTTTTTTTTCTATTTCTTTTTTCATATACTCGTAAAGCATATTTTTTCCATTTTTTTCAAAATAAATTTTTTGCGTCTCATCTTTTTTTAATGGAATTGAAGGAACATAATTCATTGCCCAAAGTTGACAATGTGGATGCATATTACTTGAACCAACTTCTGTACCTCTATTTTCAAATATTTGTATCCAATCAAATTCAAATTTTAATTTCTCAAATTCATCACACCAAGTATCTAAAACATTAAAAATTTGATCTATACTCATTACACTCAATCTATCATTTGTTTTTTCACTATAACAAATAACTTTACATATACCAGATAACAAATTTTCTTCTACAAACAGATCATCTTTCTCAGAATGATTGTTTATAATATTTTGTTTATCTTTATTAAATGTTGGGAAATCATTTTCAAATACGTAAACTCCACTGTACATTGGATTTCTTTTACCATTATCTCTTATACCACCAGGAGCTAAGGGATTATTATTAATAGGAATGTCAATTGAAATATCTTTATGGTTGTCTAGAGAAACACTATCATATTTCACTTCTTTTTCTCCACTCCAAGGTCTTTTTAATCTATCCGCAGCTACAATTACCCATGAATCAAGTAAAGGATTGTAACGTCGTGTTGTCATAATTATATTCTCTTCCCTAAAATACAATAATTTTAATTAGACATAAAATAGTTATTAAACAATCGTTATTGGAATAAAACGTGTAAAAATGACCGAGACTTTATTTAAAGGCTAATAGTCAGATGATTTGTACATCAAAATTTTTTACAATCAACACATTTATTATGTATACTTTAGAAAAAAACTAAATAGATAATTTTCAGTGGTAATTACAGCTAACTTATTTATTATTTAAATAAAATTCTTTTAATACATCTTATAATTAATTTTAAATTAAAGAATATAATATAACAATAACTTTCTTACATTGCGAGAAGAAAAACTATTTTAGTAGTTGTAAGATTATGATATAAAAGAAAAATTCTATTGAAAAAATAGAACATTTATTGTAACAGAAAAAAAAAATTCAACAACTTATTCAATCAAAATCGGTTTTATTATAATATAATATGACAATAAATATGTTAATATATAAATCTGTGAATTAAAAGAGAACTAATTTAATAAACACCTTTAACATTTGTGTAGTTTTATAGCCAATAATTTTAATATTTATATATTCCCTTTTGAGGTAAAAACTGAATTCAACACATCAACTTTTGAAAGATTACTGAAAATTGGTATTATTATCCTCTTTATATTTTTCTGAAGATATACTTAAAATTTGTTGTCAACTGATGATACAATAATTGAATGTTATCATATATAGCTAACTTATTTTTAAAAGTTACAAAAACCTCTTTTTAATAGTAAAATAAGTAATTTTTATTTTTTTTTCACTAAAATAAATTGTTAAAATTATATGTAATTATAAAGTTATATTTTGTTTCTTCTAATTAAATCACTTTTGCGCACCTATATAACTTATTTTATATGAAAGATGTAATTATTAAAGTTGAATCATATTCTATTTATTTTTATATCTTCTAATGTTTATCTTTTTCTTACAAGCCCCTTTATATGTCCAGTAATAAAGGTATTTTGTCATATTGTTTCATCACAAATATCTAAAGATACTAGTAAAGATGTTTATCGAGAATATAATAAAGCTAGATAAATTATCTTTTATAATATATTTAACAATTTTATATAGTTTCAGAAGACAATGTAGACAGAAAATTAATTTTACAATTATTAAAAAAAAACAGTAAATATTTAAGTTATATCTAATAAATAAATCTTCTATAATGCCGCTTGTTATTTACTCATTATAATTCATGTCATTTTATATTATTAAACGTACCGTGATTAACCTTTCACTTTTCACATTTAAAGATATTCATACGTCAAAACTTGAAAAATTATAATGGTTTAAACGGTTTTCCTACCTTCCACAATATTCTTTCATTTTCCTTTTAATATATATACATTTCAATTATTCAATATGTTCATACTCTTTACCTCTTTTTATTTATGAATAATATATCATTACTTTAACTATCTTTAATATATTTTATATTCATATCGTAAAGTGTGTAAGATTTATACAAAAGAGTATTAAAAAAATTCATTAGTTCATTATAATTAACCTTTTATTTTCTATTCTAGATCACGCAACAAACAGTTTAACTTAAGAAAAAAATTAAATAAGTTATTATAACTTCTTAAAACTATTTTTGTATTTCTATTTTATGGATTAATTTGGATTATTTAATATAAAATTAAAGTAAATGTATACTGATCTCTTAGTATTTTTCAAAAAAACATTTTTCTTTATATTTATATTATTATTAATATATATTTCGTGTGTAAATTCAAAATGTTTACAACCATCAGTATCTGAAAATTGTCAGATACTTTTACCTGATATAGCTCCATATGATGTCGGATCTATTGCAAGGTATTCTTGTTCTACTGGCTTCGAAAAAATAGGAGATGAAGAGAGAAAATGTAAAAGTGATGGAACTTGGTCAGGAGATGCACCATTATGTGTTATTGATGTTGCAAAAGATAAACCTTCTTTTCAATCATCAGGCAATTCTGCAATGTACGCTGTTACTACAGTTCCCATGTGTTCAATAACAGAAAACTCAATATATGAATCAGCATCATGGAGTGTAGATTTACTTTCAAAATATAAAATAAGAGCAATCTCTTACGTATTAGGACATCTATCAGGATCCATTTCTGATATTATTTTAATTGATAAAAATGGTGAAAATCATAGTTGTTCTAAATTTATCCATCAGAAAAATAATAATCCAAATGAAACAGTTACAGTACATTGTCAAGGAAACAATATATCTAAGATAAAAATGATAGTTGCTGGTAAACTACATCTTTGTGATTTCAAAGCCTATGCCATTGATTCACGTAAGTTTTCATTTACAATACTTTTTCTAAAAATATTTTTGTTATTGAGTGATGCTATTAAAAATTATTAAGATGTAACACTTCAAATATTTTTTTAAATTATTATTCTAGAGATAACTTTAAAAAATAAAACTAGAATTCACATAACTAATTATTTATCTCTGTTACTTTATATATGTTGTTTTGTGCATATATTTTTATAAAATCTAGCTTAAACAAAAATAATATATAAAAAAGTATATAGTATAGTAAGATAAAAATAAAATTGTTTAATTGTATTCAAACTATTTGTACAATTCAATATTTGTACTTTATAAAAATTAGATCATTCCACTTTAATAATTGATATAAAAATGAAAGAAGAGTTCTTTTTCGAGGTAAAGTAATTCAACTAACAATAAGATTCTTAAAATTTTAAATGATAAAAAATAAAGTAAAAATATATTTATGTATGAATGCTTAAAAAACTTTTTTTTTCATAAATTGCTTTAATGTTACACATTTGTATGTAGAAGCACCATGGCAATGTGGGTTATCAAAGATGGATGTTTTAGCTATCCATGAGGGAACCTGCTTTTCATCTTCACGTCATCAAAAACTAGACTGGAAGAATGCACAAAAAAATTGTCTTGATATTGGTGGAACACTTCCAATTAGAATGACAAATGTAACAAGAACAATTATTAGATCTGCATTAGCATCAGTTTCTGATGTATCTAACTTTTATTGGATTGGTTTGATGGGAACATCATCCGGATGGAATTGGGCTGATGGTGATATTTTAAATGAAAATGAAAGTGATTGGTATGAAAAACCTCAAGAAGTTCAAAATAGTGAAACATTAGCCGTAGCAATTGGTAGACCAGCATCATGGAAATGGATTAGTGCATCTCAAAGTGTCTGGAATTCATATATCTGCCAAACAAAACCAAAATATTGTACATATCCAGGAATTTTAGAAAATTCAAAAGTCGTATTTTCTTCACAAACATTTACCGTTGGAACGTTTGCATTTTACTCATGTGAGTATGGTTTTAAACTAGTTGGACAATCAAAGAGAAGATGTCATGAAGATGGAAAATGGTCATATGATATTCCTGTGTGTGAGCCAATATTATGTCCGGAACCACCACAATGGAAAGAAGGAAATATTATAAAACTTAACAATTCTTTATCATTTGGTTCATTAATTGAATATAAATGTTTGAAAGGATATATTCTTGATACTACAAAATCTCATTCACCACTTCGTGTTTGTACTTCAGAAGGTCAATGGTCAAATACAATTCCTTCATGTAAAAGTAAGTATATTTATTAATAAGTCTCATATTTTTATAATAGAAATTGATTGTGGAATTCCACCAACAATAGCTAATGGAGCCTTTCAGGCAAGTAGCTATACACTTAACTCAAGTGCAACCTATATGTGTGATGAAAATTATCAATTAATGGGACACTTACAAATTGTTTGTACAGAAAGTGGTACATGGCAACCTCAACCACCAATTTGTTTAGGTAATATAATAATACTTCTATTTTTTACATTAAATACTATTTTTAGATCCAACCTCATTTAAAAGTTCAAATGACTCATCAAAACGTAATGATATAATATTATTTGTTATAATTTTTATCTTATTAATTCTTCTAACATTATTAACATTAAAAATCTTTTTAAGCCAAAAACATTATATAGCAAGTGATAGAATTCAAAATTTCTTTCCAAATGTTCTTAATCACATTAGATTCAAATCTCGTGAACCATCTTCAGGTATGACATCTTCAACTTTAGATCGTTCCTCCGCTTCACAAGTTGGTGTATTAAATTCAAACAACATTGTCTATGCAACACCTTCTATTCCAACTAATTCATCTTCAACTGTAACAGATAATACTGGAATTTATTATTCATCTTCTCCGATATCAATAATAGATCCTTCCATAACTGTAAATGGAGTTCAACAAATTGAAATACCTGCTCATCTTATTCAAATGCATCAATTACCCAATGGAAATATTCAATTAACAATGCCTGCATCAAGGCCAATTGTAAGACCATCTATACCACTTTTTACACCTATTCCAACTATGGATATTGAGAAGTCATTGTCATTAAAAAAAAGTATACCATCTCCTACAAATAGTCAAATATTGTACTCATTTGACTACGAAAATTACTATGACATTCCACCAGATGGAGGTGTTGATTTATATGAAGAGGTTAAAAATCCCACTACTAGTGCACATTGTTTATAAATTGTCAATAAAATTTATTACTTTTCTTTTTTTAAATGTATTAAATAAAATAATAAACACTTTAAAATAAATATTTACTATCTTATATTAATATCAAATTATAATCATATACAAATATTTAATTTTTCTTCTCAAAAATAAGTATAATTTTAATATATATATACTGTTATTCTATTTATAGTGTAAAAAATTTGACTTAATATTTAATAAGATTGTATAAAAGTATTTAACAAAGATATCACTCTTATTAAACTTCTGTTCTTTTACCTAACGAATTATCGTAAACCCAATTATCATCTTGTTTTTTAAAGAAAATGTTATTCCAAGTTTCTCCGTTTTCTTTCCTCTTTTTAGCTTCATCACGTTGTCTTTGTTCAATCCATAATTTAGAATTTGTGGCTAAATTAATTTTATTTCTAAATAATGCTGTTGTAACATGCCTCCAAAGGCGTCTACTTTCACGATCACCCATCTTAGAAATAGGATCACATTCTTTCTTTATTTCTGGTTTAGCTTTAACATCAACAAAAACATACTCCTCACCATTTAACGGTTTACCGTATATAATACCATTCCATTCTCCACGTAATGTTAGTATTGGTTTTTTAACACCTGGTCTAAATAATGAACCTGTTAATCTATGTGGTTTTCCACCAAAGAATGACTTTGTCAAAAAATCTATCTCAGCAGTATAACCTGTCTTCTCACATGAAACTTCAATTCTTCCACCTAATTCAATCCATGGTGTTCCCATAATACTTCTACCATATCCACTAGGAAATGTCAATTTATAAACTTCATCATAATCATGTAAAGTAACAGTTCCAAATCCAATATTAGCTACACCTATTGATAATCCAAGAAATGAAGATTTTGTCCATATGAAACCATTAAATGATATTTTTTTTCCAGGATGTTCAGCATAAAATGCAGATATTGGTGGATGATGTGAAACTTGTTCAGCTATAAACGTTAACTGATTTTTATCACTTCCTGGGAAAGGTCCAGATGTAGTTTTTTCACCAGATAACTCCATTCCAGGAACTGTCCATCTACAACGGAAAGTCTCTCCTAGAATAGGATTATATGGCTTCTTAGCAACACCACTTTTGCGAGCTGGATAGAACGCACTAAGGTAATATCGTACAACAGCAATAAATCTGGATTCAGGTGTTTCGAGATCAGTTCCTCCAACAAAATCATCTGGATGCGCAAAGAAATCTGCATACATCTCAAGTAAAGATCTTCGTTCCAAAATAAATGTTGGTAGAGTAACTTTTGTCAAATCCATACCAACACTTACCTATAATTAAATTGTTATTTATTATTTTGTCATTTTAACAGACATACCTGTGACAAGAGATGCATCAATACACTTCCATGTTGTTGCTGAACATTTCCTAGGTCACTTTCTTCATTGTTTTCATAAATTTTATCAAAATCTTCATTACTATCACCCCAATCGGGTTCAACATCAGTTTGATTATATACTCTCATTGCACTTTCGTCAATTGGTATTGATGATACTGATATACGTTTTTCAGAATTAAAAGATGAGTAATTTTTTTCACCATTCAATGAACGAGCATCAAAAAATTCGTCTTCGTCTTCAGAAGATGAATAAGACATTGGTGGAACAATATCAACTATTTCCTTTTCTTCCTACAATATTCAAAAATAACAAATAAATTAAAAGACATTAATTAAAAAAAGACATAATTTTGTAAAATGAAAATATATTAAATAATTTTTTAAGAATACAAAAAAAATGACTGGTTAAGAGTCAGCTTATGCTCTCTTACACTTTACATATAAAAGCATTTAACAGTAAAAAAAGATATTCTTTGATAGAAAAGAAAAAAACTTACATGTTTAATGGCTGCAACGGGAGACACAGATTTATCATCATCAGTTCCATTATTACTTGGTGCAAGAGATCCAGAACGTGCTTTATGTTTCCCATTTGAATCTATTTGACTTTTAACCATTTGTAAAAATATAACAGAACTTCTTATTGTGTCAAGTAAAATATTTCCAGATTTTAATATTTCTCTTATTTTTTCCTTTCTTTCATTAGTTGATGTTTCTTCAATCGATTCAAGAATATGCACCTTAATAAAATGATTTTTAAATTAGTTTTATTAACTATGTTTTTACCTCTTCCATTGCAATTTTTAATTGATTGTCTGCTTCTAGTAATTTCTCATTTAACAATGTTAGTGGATCCTGTTCTGCAGGTTTATAATATCCACATAAATTATGAATTGTTTTTTCTAAAGCTCTTACCCATTTGTCACGTTCATTTTGATCTCTCCCCTAAATTATAAAGATTTTAAATTGTTAGTCTTTAAAATATATATTTTTTACCTGTAGATGAAAAATTTTATTATCTACAGATACTGTAAATAAAGAATTATTTACACCATCAATTCCAATTGTAGCACCTCTGAGTCTAATGCATCCTCTTTGTTGTCTGCGGAGCATCTTTTCTCTTGACGTATAGTAGACGAGAATATCATTTTGTAGAACGAACCAACGATATTGCCAACCATGTACTAAATTAGTCCATTTTGATAGTGGTCCTTCCATAATAATAAATGTTTTATTTATATTTTATAACAGTTAATAAAATAACAAAAATCCAAATTTAAATATTATTAAAAATTATTTAATTATAATTGTTTCTAAAAAAAGACTATTGGAATGTTATATTATTACAAAAATAAATCTGTGAAAAATATGTTTAAAATTTACGACCAAGAATATTATAAGAAGATTAAGCGTTTGTTCTGAAGCAAAAACAATAATTGGGATAATATTACAAATATTGGTTATCGAAATGTAAGTATATTATATTTATTGTCTAAAACTTAATAAAAATTTAAAGCATACCATTAGATGCATAAATTTATGTTTTTATTATTTATTAACATTGAATGTTAATTAATAAAAGACGATAAAGAAGATTCCATGTATAATATGGAAAAAAATATCACACTTACATAATTTTTACTGTGCTTTAAGAAACAGTAAACTATTGCCATTTTAAGTCAAAAAATTGCGCAAAGCATGTGTCGTGGATGAGATATAGTATATATGGAGAAAAAAATTTTTTAGTTAAAATATTCAGTGAAATATGTTTTAAACTAGTAAATTTATTAAAAATTGATTTACTATAACATTAACCGTTTTTTAATGTAAATAAATAGATTTTACTTAAAAGGGCTTAGCATTATTATGTGTAACAATAAAATATAATAGAATTAATTTATAAGTTTGAAAGAATTTCCAGCAAATTATAGTAAAAGTAGAAAAGTCAATATATAATATAAAAATTAGAACTATTAGACAGTTTAATATATTTTAACAATATTTTGGTTATTTCTATAATCTTATAAAGTTTAGAATTAAATGAAATTTTGGACTAATAAAATCAGGTGACTGATAACAAAGAATTACAATATTAATTTTCTTTTTCTTAACACGTCACCAAAATAATATGATTATAGTATAATACAACTATAAAAACTAAGAATGATACACTAAATTCTAAAATTATTACCTACTTTCAGAATGTTAAATTTTAAAAAAGTTATAAAATTGATTTGTGATAATAATACTTTAAAATATATCTTTGAAATTTGAAATAGACATGCAAGGTTAAACAAAATAAGATAGCTAAATAAACATAAGTTAAAGTTTAAGTTAAATGATTGATGTATCTAAATGCAAAGAAATGAATATTATACATTTATTTCATGTTTAAATTATATGTATATATTATTTCAAATATAATAATTGATTAAATAGGAGTTAATCTTAAAATAATAGTTTTAATATATTATTCTCAAATGAAAAAATAATTAAAGCCATTAACCAAAATTTTTTATTTAAAGACAAATATTTTGTGCAGTTGGTCTTTTCATACACACTCACAATGGTTGATTATAAATAGACTTTATACCAAAGAAATTCATTACAATAACTCCCATTTAAGCAGAGATCGGTGAATATTAATTTTATATGAAGATTGTTACTTAATTTTTTGTCAAAAACATATTTTTTTAAAGTTGATAATGTATATGTCTGTTAAATGGATAATTATATCATCATCATATATTATTTCATTGTTTATATTTCAAAAAGGTTTTTTATTAAAGAAACCGTCACTAGATTATTACTCTAAATGTGAAGATTTTCGTGGTCGCTCAGATTTATGTTGGAATAAGCCTTCATTTAAGAAAGCTATATGGATAATTATCGACGCATTACGGTATGATTTTATGGATTCTGGAGGAAAATCAACTGAACCTTATAAAGGACGGATTAAAATTGCTGAAGAATTAATAAGTAGCGAACCAAATAATACAATATTATCATTATTTATTGCTGATCCTCCTACAACAACATTTCAACGGATTAAAGCTTTAACAACTGGTTCATTACCCACATTTATTGATATGAAAGATAATTTTGATGCTGGATCAATTGACGAAGATAATATAATTGATCAATTATTATCAAATGGTCACAATATAACATTTATGGGCGACGATACATGGTAACATTAAATTTTTTTTTGCTATAATATTTCTAGGACTTCACTTTTTAAAAACAAATTTAATAGAGAATTTCCTGCTCCTTCATTTGACGTTTTTGATTTGGATACCGTAGATAATATGGTACTAGATCATTTATTTGATGAAATAGCAAAGGATGATTGGAATGTTATTATTGGACATTTCTTAGGTGTAGATCATTGTGGTCATAGGTATGGTCCAGAACATTCAGCCATGTTGGAAAAGTTAGATCAAATGGACAATATGCTCAGAAATGTTATTAAACAAATGGATAATGAAACAATCCTTTTTGTTATGGGCGATCATGGAATGTCTAATGATGGAAATCATGGTGGTGATAGTGATTTGGAGGTTGAAGCTGGATTTCTAGCATACTCAAAAATTCCAATAGTTCATGGAAAGAGGGTTAAAAAGTTTTTTCAAATTGATTTTGTTCCAACACTTTCATTTTTACTAGGAATACCTTTACCTTTTACAAATATTGGAGTAGTTGTTGAAACGTTTTTTCCAATTCGCGAATTACTTAAACTTTTGGAAATTAACATTGCCCAAGTAATTAGATTGATAACAGCATATGGTCGAGAAGATTCAGGAATGACTACGAATTTTCAAACTATACTTCAACAGTATAATTTTGGTTTAGATGATAATGTTGATTCATTTTTTAGCATACTATATTTAATTCAAGAACAATTACGAAGTGTTTGGGTGACATTTGACTATAATCTTATTATAATAGGTGTTTTAATGCTATTTGATACTATTCTTTTTCAAATAACTTATGATCAAGATATCACTTCGTTGTCCAATATTACTTTTAGATCTGGTACACTTTTACTAAGTATATCATTAATACTAATGCCTAAAAATGTCTTAACTCTTGAGATAATACCTTTTGCATTGCCTTTTAGTATTTTAGTTTCGCTTATTAAATTAATTAAAATGGTTATCACAAAAAAAATTATACTGACAAATGTTTCTATTCTTTCCTCAATATTATATATCGTTCATTTGTTATCTCTTTTTTCTAATAGTTATATAGTTTATGAGCCATACGTTTTAAAGTTTATTGTTCAAACACTACTTATTTACAATGTTGCCCAAGTTTTTCAACAAAATCGACGTGTATCAAAATCCCTTTATTTTAATGTAACAAGTTTTTCAATTTTTGTACTATTTTGTGGTGCTATATCGTCGGAATTATTTAAATGTAGAGAAGAGAGTAAAAATTGTTCTGAATCATTTTTGGTCTCAAATTTTATATCTTTCGATAATATTTTATATTTTTTTCGCATGTCAATAGCCATTGGATCACTAATAAGTACCAACTTATACATTTTATCGTCCCAATTATTTTCTTTTAGTAGTGGACAGAAATTATTTCTAAAATTAAGTTATTTTTTTATAGGAATAATTTCAATTTCATGGATACTAAGATTTGTTGTTAATAAAAACAACACATTGTTTTTCAAT
Source organism: Strongyloides papillosus (assembly GCA_005656395.1). Lineage (NCBI taxonomy): Eukaryota > Metazoa > Nematoda > Chromadorea > Rhabditida > Strongyloididae > Strongyloides > Strongyloides papillosus. Next base: position 887,822 of record SRSI01000010.1, on the reverse strand, counting down.
TTTAACTTTTATATTTCTTTAGCCACACATTTATTTGTATTATCTTCACTATTGTTAACTTTAATATTTTCACCTGCCAAAATTTTTTTGTCGACATTTTTTTATTTATCTATATTAGAAATTGCATTAATTGTAGGAGATAATTCTGCACTATCAATTGTTTGTATTATAGCTTTTCTAGTTTATTTTTATATTTTTTCAATAAATGATTCCCAAATATTGTCAATAAACTACTACTTTATAATTTCATATGGTTTCTTTCTGCTGTCTAACCAAACAACAATTCCTACAATTCCATGGCTAGCAGCATTTGTTGGAGTACCGGGAAATTTTACTATAACTTTTCTACCTAAACTATTAGTTCTAATTAATTTATTTGGAGCAGTATTCATAACAACTATCTTTTCTTATAATATTGTAATTAAAAATTCAAACTTTGTGTCAGTTCCATTTAATCTTGCTTTCTTATTTGGTGTAAAGGTAAAGTTAAAGAGGTTATTTTAGCATTTATAATTTGTAAAACATAATTTTCAGATGTTAGTGATATGTATAATGTGCATTATTCATAGAAGGCATTTAATGCTTTTTAAAGTATTCGCCCCAAAATTCATCTTTGAAGCAGTTAATTTTACCACATTTCTGGTTCTTTCTACGGTTCTATCAATTATTTATCATATAAAAACACTTTAATTACTATTATGATTTTAATATATTTATTCTATCATATCCTATACTTTATTTCATGAAAATAAACTTATTTACGCAAAAGGTTGTAACGAACAATTCCATAAATTATATGCTTCTACACAGTCATTTTCACATTTAGAATAAAATAATAATTCTAAATATGTTTTCACTTAAATTACAAATCTTTGTAGGTTTGTTGATACTTTATTTTTATTTAAAGATATAATCAAATCCCATAGCAATAACATAATGTCTAAGTTATGTTCTTAACGATAAGAAAACTTATCAAAGATACAGAAATATAATAGTTGAGAGAACAAGAAATTTTAATGTAAAAATTATATGTTTAAATAAACTCATTGTCTATTAATGCACTTCCTCTATACTTTTGTAATTTTTAAATTTAATAAATATACACCAATAACTAATTTATCAAAAAAAATACTGAAACAAGTGATGTAATATTATTTAATTACATGAAGTAACAAAAAGATACTGCCAATAACATTCCAAAAAACGTTTTTTGCATTGTTAAAAACCAACATACTCACGGACAAAAAAAAGGACAGAAATAATCTCAATTCACATATATCCATAAAAGGAAGACTTGTGGGTGTGAAAAACTATAATATTCACATCACCAATAAAGATTGTAAACATGTTTTCTTTCTAAAACACAAAAAAATTTGTTGGAACAAAGTAACCTATCGTGTATGTTAGCGTTGATAGGTTTTATGCATTATTTTAGATTGTACCTATTATTTTGTTTTATTATTTTAATGAGATGAATTTCGAAGATATTTCTTTGGATTTAAATAGCTATGTACCATTAGGGAAAGAATTTTCATCAGAACGATCTATTGATGTATCAGAAGAAAGAAAAAAGAAAAAACTAGAAAGGTCTAAGAAATTAGAAGAGTTACTTTTACTAGGAGGTGATGATGATAGTCCATCAAGATACAGTAACGCAGAACTATTAAAGATTACAAAACGAAAGAAACGTACTACCGATAAGGTAATAAAAACAGACTTTTCGATCTTAATCGAAGGAAAAACAACAGAAACTTTAAACGAAGATTCATGTGCATTCTTCCCACCAGAAACGCCAGTGAAAAATGAAAAAAAAATTACAGATAAGATATTAGTTCCAGGAACCCCCGATGATAAAAACATCGCTGATAATCCGAAGAGAAATTTAAAAAGAAAAATTACTTTTGACGATGCTTTATGTGATGAGTACGAACAAAATACTGCTAAAAAAATTTGCATCGATATTAAAGTCGATAAAAAAATTTCTGAAGAAAAAAGTAGTAACGAGATACAATCACCTTCAGAAGAAGGTGTTACTGAAGTAAAAAAAGAGGATACCGTTACTGAATTAAGACGTAGTCCTAGAAAAAAGAAAATAGATTGTTTGATGAAGACACCAGATTCTAAAAAAAATAATACAAAAAAAATTCTGATATTGTTCATGAAACACCTTCTTTTAAGATGAAAACAACTAGAAGGAAATCTAATGATATATGCAAGATTTCTATGTTAGCACAAACTAATCCTATTGCAAAAACACCTTACACAAGATCTCAAACATCCTCAAATTTCCAAATAGTCGACTGTTCTAGTAGAAGTAATTCTTCTTTTTCAGTCTCTTCATCTTCTTTTTCAAAAACCAAAATGCCAAAATCTACAAGTCTTTCTTTGCTCACAAAAACTGTAAGTAGATCTCGATCCAAAAACAATATTAAAATAAAATCCAAAGCTCCAACAGATTTTTCTGGACTCTTTATAAACAACGACATTGAAAAAAGATATAACATACGGTTAAATACAATATTTAAAGAGGTTAAGAAAGGGGAAATTTCACATAATGATGTATATTACGGAAAAAATACAAACAGAACTAACATTTTTTCTGATGAAGTGATTGATAAACTTAGGACATCTCCACGTAAAAAAGCTGAAATAGCCAAAAATCGTACTGGGAGAACTATTGAAACTAATAATCAATTAAATTTTTCTCATCAATTGCTTAATACAAGAAATCATTCCCCATCGGATTATGATAAAAAGCAATTAAAATTGGAAACAGGATCTTTCTTCGTTAAAAAGGCTCTCTCATCACCAACAAAAGCTTCTCAACGTAAAATTGAAAAATTAAAAAACATGTGATTTTGATAAGGAAAATTAAATTATGTAAATATAATTAATATAAATTTTCAATACATTTTGTTGACTACTACATATTTGGTTACAGACCTAGTATTTTATTTTCATTTTGATAAAATAGTTATAATTTATTATAGAAAATGGATAAGTTAATAAAAGAAATTACATGTCTACAAGAGTGGAGTCTTTCTACGGCTTCTATCATTCAAGAAAATTCCCCAAAAATTGATGACGCTTTAGTATATCCTTTACCATTTGTTCCTCGAAATTCTTTTAAAATTGCAGTATCAAAAAATTCTGAAGCTATTGTTACTATTACACCGGATAGAGTCATGAGAGTCAATGGCTTTAAAGACGATAAGCTAGTTCTTAAAAGTGTTATTAAATTAAAACAAGATATTCTTCATGACCAAGCTATTTTGCAGTATTCTGAATCAGGCCAATTGATACTTATCACAAGATCTTTTGGTTTCTTAGATATTTTTGATGTTAATGGTGTTTTTAAAAATACTATAAAAGTTTCGACTAGCACAAAAAATATTTTTGATTCTATCTCATGTATACAATCTGTAACGTTAGATGATGAGCATTGGACAGATAAAGTTTTTATTCTTCAGTGTAATGGTTCATTTATGTGTAAAAAGTTATCTGGTGACGGTAAAATTGAGACAGTTTTTAATATCATTATTCAATCAAATGGATATATAAGTAGTTTTCATTATAATTCAAAGTATAATTTATTAATAACATCCAGTGTATTTTTGAGAAATGATAAATCAAATTGTAAAGAGTCATCTCTTATTGATAATTATGGTATTAGTGTCTATAGAAACTCTAAATCAGATGGGGAATCCTTCAAATTGTTTTCAGGCACAAACAATATAGCTAAAAAGTTTGACTCTTTTATGGGACTTATAAGTTCATTTTACAAATTTGAATCAATAATGACATTTTCTATTAATTCAGAAGAAACAAATCTTGTTTCATTAACAAACTTTGGGAAAGTTATAATTTCTTCCATGCCAAGTATGAAAATCCTTCAAATCTTAGATCCCACTATTTTATTAAAAAATTCAAATACTTTTGTTTCTGTTTTATGGAACGAGGATAAGGAATTAACTTTATTACTAAAAACTGGAGAAATTTATCAAGAGAACTATGATTCAATATCAGAAAATATGATTTCTGGAAATGTAAAACCAACATTAAACAATTGTCTTGCAATTTCAAAGAAAAATAAAGATAAATTGGCGTGTTTCAATGGTATTAATGGTCCAGATTTTTATCCACTTGATAAAAAAAATCTATCCGATAATGTATCCTTATTTTTTGTTTTATTTATATGGATATTTTCTTTCTTTCAAAAATGTTACTTAATATCACTTAAATTTTTTCAAAAAGAAATTAATACAAAGAATGTAGAATATAAATCAAGGAAGATAGATCTTTCTATTAATACGATAAAAAATACAACATTTGAAGTTTATTTAAAAAAATTATTATGTCAAAAAAATTATGAAAAGGCAAAAGAGTTAGCTAAAGAACATAATTGTTTCGACATTGATAATATTAACAAATTACAATGGAATGAAGCTAAAGAACCATCAGATGAATTATTGTCTATTTTATGTGAAATAAAAGATAAAGAATGGGTTGTAAATGAGTGTCTTAAATGTAATTTTTCTGACATCGATTTTCAATTAAAACTCAATGATATTTGCAATAATTTGAAGTGGGAAGTATCGGAAGAATTACAATTTCTTATTTCTCATAATAATCTTATATTTCAATTTGATGATTGGGAAGATATGGAAAAATTTAATCAAATTAAACAAATGAGTTTGCTTGATTTAGGAATATTTATGTTACAGGAGGAGCGTATAGATATATGTGTAAAATTAATAACTTCCTACAGAAAGTTACTAAGACCTTACATATTGATAATGCTATATTATATTCCAGAAAGTGTAAATCCACGACAATATAGTCAATTACTTCCTGAAATAAAAGGACAGTCACAAAATGAAATAGATCCATATTTATTTTTGAATGATTATGATGAGAAAAAAATAGAATATTTTGATAAAGAAAAGGAATTGATATCAAATAGTTGGAATATTATTATGGAACAAAATAGTAATGTTATTCCATATTATTTGGAAGGAAAGAAACAACAAACTATCTGTCTTAATTGGTTAATCAAACGTGTATTACAAATTGATGAAAAGTGCGGGTTGGCAAATTACAGTATGAAATTATCAGAAATTTCAACAGAAAGAGGTTTTACTGAAATGGAAGATTATATAATGCATTGTTATTTTTATCTTCAATATTTGTTAAAACTTAATGGTGGCGTTTCATCGACACTTGAAACATTTTTAAATATGGATAGTCAGGTAATTGCTAAAAGTGTTATAAAACACATGTCCCCTTCAAATATAATTGAAAATATTCCTTTATTGGTTAAAATATTTTCATATTTTGAGGGTAGAAATTCCAACTCGTGTGCTGAAAATGATATGGCATTAATTATTGAACACTGTTCCCAGACATCTATGGCGTCTTTGGATGTTATGACATCGAATTTCCCAAATTTCCTTCAATACAAATCTATTGAAAAGTGTTTCTGTGCTTCTAATTTAAAAGGAAAACCTCTAATAGATGAATGCCAAAAATACAAAATTGAAAAAGAAGTAAGATCTGCTTTAATTATTTTTAATCAACATGGTGTAACCCCAATGTTTTCACAAATAATAGAATCTAGAAAAAATCAAGGTAAAGCATGGAATTTATTAATGATGTTAATAAGAAATTCTCAATGTCTCTCAGAACAGGATTGGAAATATATGATAATGGATGTTAATGACATCAGAACTGTTATATTTGATAAAGTTTTAACATTTGAAAAAGTTAATCAACTGCTACTTGACGAAATGATTGAATTAATTGAAAAAGTTTCCCCTGATAAGATACCAATTCATTTAATAAAAAATGATGGACATTTGTCTGAAGAAAAGATAACTCAACTTATTCTAGCTAAAAGTAATCATTATTTGAATATGTCTTTACCTGATATCAATGATGAAAATTTGGTTCTTGCTGAAAAAGTATTGTTTTTAGTTCCTGAAAACATTAATAAAGAACAATATGATATTCAAAAGAAGCAGCTAAAAAAAGTTAAGTTAGCTTTAAAATTAGGATGTAAAAGAATACCAACTCAAATTATATTTTGTGATGAAGAAGAGTTAATAAGAGAACTAGTTTTTATTAATGACAATTATAGAAAAGTTAATAAGCTCTCTGAACTATGCATGCTTTTTGATACAGATTATTCTAAACCTCAAGTCATAGCATTATGTATTGAAAGGGCAATTGAAATGGAAGACTTCCAGATTTTAAAAATGTACATTGAAGAATTAATGGAAACCTCAAGAAATATAGCAACAGTGTTTAATGCTTGTATACTACTTTGGAAATCTAAAATATTTTTTGAAGTAAGTTTGTAAACATAAAGTTTATAATACTATTTTTCTAGATGCGTGAAGAAATACTAGCTTGCATGCTACTAAACTGTACCAGTGAAAATGACACCCAAATAGCATTTGATATTATGAATTGCGATGTAACACAAACAATTCGCTAAGATCGAAAGATAACTTTATTTATAATTAATATTTAGAAGATTATTTAATTACTATACAATTTTATACATTATAAATAAATTCATTGTTTTCTAAAAATTCTCCTTGTTCTCTTCTCCTTGTAATAAGTTATAATAGTCATTTCCCATTAATTTTCTGGCAACAGAAGACATCTCACTTATAAGGTCTGGCCTTTCCGTCTTAGTAAATCTAGGTGGAGGATGGAGATCGGAATTTCCATTTATCTCTATCTTCTCTTTGGGAGGAAAACTTAATTTTTCTAGATCTACAGAAGGAACCTGAACAACATCAATATCACCCAGCATTTTCTGTAATTCATCAATACTATTTTTAGCTGTTTCCAATTGCATGTTGTATTCATCGTTAGCAGACGTAATCTCTTTGATATGACGAATTTCTTGTAGTAAACAATCCTTATAATTTGAGAAAAACTTAGCAACCGTCTTATGTTCATCTTCGGTAATTTTATCGATACAAGCGAAACATTCGTTCCCATGGAGTGCACATGAATCCTTGTTCCTCTCCACAGTTATAAGCAATTCATTAAATACTTTATCCACTTTATCATATAGTTCATTTTTGATTTCAACGGGTAGCCGCTCTCTAATGCTTTGTTCAATTCCGTTGAAATTATCATTTAGTTGGTTGATGTATTCTTGTAGTGAATTCTCAACTTGCTTGAAATTAACACGACCCTCAGAATATTGATCCCCCAATTCTTTCAAAAGAATCTTTTGTTTGTCAGTTAAATCACTACTTAGTTCCTTTATCTCTAGGTAACTACATTCTAAATCTTTGATATTTCCAACTAAACAATTATTCATTTCTTCATGTGCCTTGTTGAAGGATGAATCTTTACTAAGTAAACTAATTCCTCTGCTTCTACTTTTCTCAAGTTTATCAAAATATTTACTACATGTTTCTTTCAACGTGTTAAGTCTACCAACCAAATTCCCTATCTCATTTTCCAACTTATCGACTGTAGATTTCAATTCAAGATTTTCCTGATTAACTTTCGTAAGGCGATTTGCCATTTCATGTTTCTCCTTCAGATGGAAGTCACGCTGGAGACTTCTTTCATTGCAGGTTTCTGAACTTTCTTGAAGATCAAATTCGAGCTTGCCTAACATATCCATATATTTATTGAGCTGTTCTTTATTTTCTTCTATTTCTCGGTGAAGCATTTGTATACTGTTCGTCGACTCGTAGTTCACAGGAGTCAATTCTACCATTTCCACTTCTTCAATATGAGATGAAGGTACCCGGATATTTCTAATATTCCTGCGGACTTTCAAAGAAACTAGACTTTCCTTCCGTGGACAACACTTTAATCTTCGATACTTGTCAGCAATTTCTAACGACTGATTGGCATCTGGAGATACGTAATCCGTAGTAACAATAAAAACCATAGAAGAAGCGTAAGTGCCTGATAAAGCTGGCCTCAATATACGAGTTAATATTGATTCTCTAAAAGATTGCGAGGGCTGTGGGTTCTTAAGAATCTTACCCAAAAGAAGATTTAAAGAGATATATCCCATCCTCGCAAATTTTATTTCCGAACTCATTTGTTTATCAGTTGGGTCAACCAAAAAATTCGTAGAAGAAAGGTCCACAAATACCACTTCACCATAATTTATTATTCCACGTTTATTCTTCGTTACAACCCGCAATTTAACTATTACGTGAGATCTCGATACAACCTCATAGTCATTGTTGGATGCAAGACCCCTTCTGTTTAAAGCACCACGAATAGTACAGGAAGCATCTCCGAGATCAAGCATAGGTAAAACTACTGGCTCTTTAACGACCAATTTGTTGTCATCGTCAGAGATAATTGAAACTTCCTTCCTCTCATCTGACAACAAGTCAAAAATTTTGTCACCACATATTTCAAAAACAGAAAAATAAAAATCTACCGTGTTCCCAATGTCTTGACATTTCTTCTCACTTATGTATTCTAGTGTCTCTCTTAAGATCCCACCCAACTCCTTTACATCAGAACCAAACAATGTATCAGTTTTTCCAGAACTTGAAAATCCGTAGGAAATTACATAAGATTTTATCCCGTTAAAACTTTCATCAACATGAATCTTTGCCACTTCGTAAAATACCCTCCGGTAATTAATATCTTTATCAAGAATTTTCTGAAAGGGTCCGAACACCTTTGGAGTAAGTTTAGGTCTTTGAATTGTCAGTGTGTTATCAGGTAGTACGTCAACCCTGCCACATTTAGATACATTAGCATTACTCTTATCCCTGTAAAATAATTATTGCAACAATAAGATGTATATAGAAAAAAACATACTTTAAACAAATAATGACTCTTGATGAATTTAAACTGCTTGACATTCTTAGGTGTTAGTAGAAATACCCAAATTATAGTACTGAAGATATTGTTATTCTAAAATAAAAAAAGATATGTAATGAACGAATGATGACAATTTTAGATATATTTATATATATACTGCTAAGTTATTCAAGAAATGAAATTAACGTCACCTTTTTTTGCATATATATTTTTGATACCTACCAACTCCTGAACATTTTATATTCATCAAACATATTGTTTAAATGTATTGTACTTTTAATTTGGGGAAGTGTTTAAACCGCCTTTTTGTTTATTCTTATATGATCCATGTGTAAGATTTGGTAGTTTATATTTATTGATACTGTATAAGATGTCTCCATGGAACCGGAGTTTCAATAGGTTTAACGAGAAAATCTGTTTTGGTGGTACTTTGAAAAATCCGTCTGGATTTCGTGGTAACCAATATAATGAAAGTTCAGTAAATTCTGTCAATAACACCCCCATCGGAAATTCTCTATTTTCACCTGTTTCACCAATTAGAATCCCAAGTCTACAAGTGAAAAAAATAAGACAAGCCAGAAGTTTTCAGAACGAACGGCTTTCACGTTCATGTAAGTATTTTTGTGCCATTAAAATGAACAAATTTTATGGGAAATTTTAGTAAAAAGGAAGTCGTTTGACAAATATAAAGAAAATAATTGTCTTAGTTTTCCATTTACCGAGAGAGATGAAGCATTGGCGAAAATCAGTAACGGATTGATTAGTGAATTACCTTACGAAACAATGTCACCAAAAAATAGGAAGAAAAAGAAGGGTTTTGTAGAACAAAATAATAAAAGCTTCCATTCCTCTAATGAAAGCATTAATTTAAATGTTGAAAGTTTAAATATAAATAATTTAGATGATTCAGTTAATGTAGATGAAATGGTAGTTGAAAGTGATGCAACACCTAAATTCTGGAATGAAGTATCTTTTAAACCCCAAAATGATGAGATATCATTTCTATATGGAAAGAGTACCAATGATAATACGTGTTCAGAATTTCTCACTCCTAAAGACGATAGAAATGACGACAGTAGTGATGAAGGTTCAATTATTCAAATTCTTTCACCAATAAAAATAAGAAATACACAATATTTATTCAATATTGAAGGAGTGAGTAATTTGGACGATAATGAAGATGATACAGAGTATAACAGAAAGCTAAATTCATATCCATCACAAGATAACTTGGAAAATCAAAGTCCCGTGAACTATAATTTTGCATTCTCACAATTAAAAAATAGGGATTGTTATGAAATGTCTGATAAAAAGTCGACAGTTGAAGATGATGCAGACTTTAATGAGTGTTCTAAAAAATGGTCTAATCTTATAGGTATTGGAAACGAGGGAACGGAAATTGACACGGTAAATGATGGTACTTTTTCTTACAGTTCAGATGAAGACAGTATTGTTCCTGAAACTCAATTTAGTCTACTTTCTGATAAAAAACCACAGTATCCCTCAGAGCCGTATGTTTAGGAAATCCTATGTTTCTGAATCTTATTTTTTTAGGGTACAATGTTTTTTCGAGCCTCCATCTCAAATTTTTAAAGCGGATCAAAATGAGTCAATAATGAATCTAAAGTGTAATCAAAGAAGAGGAAGACCATCTAGAAGGTTGAAGCCTAGACAAAACTACAAATGGTCGTGGTTACATGATTCATTTACAGATTATCTAAATAAAAGTTACACTGAAACACAGCGACAAAATCATGACATGATTGTCAATTCAAATTTGCTTAGAATCGAAATTTCATTAATCAGCAGCTTTCCAATATGGGGTATTATATTTTTCAAACCATCTAAAGATAAGATGAAAGAAAATAATGTTGCTGTAATATGTCCAAGTTCAAATGCACGTAATATAAGAATGAATTGCGAATGTATACTCAAAATTTATCCTAAGTATAATTTTGTGGTTTATTCACCTTATAGCAAGGTTATTATAAATCCAATTATTAATATTTTGTAGAGTAAAATATATATTTTTTATTTAATTTTATTATTATTTTTCTTCCTTTCTTAGTTATATGATCTGAAGAATGGTGATTTGTATATTGTGTTAGTTCATCAAGATACCGATGCTCTTGCTCATTAATTATAGATGATTGTGCCGCATGTTGTAAAGTAAACTACCTTAAACTAGTTTTTTAGAGAATTCCACGTCAGCTTTATTATCCATTAATTTGTATAAATGGTTAGAAAAATGTGAACCTTTTCTCATCTGTTTTGTTGATTTGTATAAGTTAACATTTCAAACTGGAATTGTAATGCGTTTGTACGTGCCAATTATGAAAATATATGCAATCCTCTAAATAAGATTATATTATCTGTTGGATGTTCATCAGATATTAGTTCTGTAGTAAAGATAAAACGATATAAATATAAGCCGATACATTATAATCGTTCATAAAGTTGATCCTTAAATTATTTTGCCATTTATAATTTCGTACGTAAATTACTTTTATAATAGTATAACCATTGATTATTCAATATTGTTTATATATAAAATAATCATTTTTGTTTATTACTAAATTTTTATCTTACTACAAATTTCTTCATATAAATATTTATTCTACATTTCTCAAACTGCATCGAATAGTAGGAATAATATTTTTTTATATCAATCATATTGTTTTAAAGTTTGGAATTATTTAAAATTTTTCCAATTAAAAACTTATATTATATTTATTTGTTTAGTAGATATATAAGGATATTTAAGTTATCAAACCAGTATACTTTACGTAATTATGAAAAGAAAATTATTTAAAAAGAAAACTAGTGGTTATTTAAAATTTTTCTTATATTTTATCGACCCTGAGGAAATACACATATCTTATTAAATCACACGTACATTTTTAGTATATATTGAATGACCTCTTTGATTAAATATAGTAAAAACACTATATACAATATCTACAATAATTTTATTTAGTAGAATTTTTCTTATTTTTTAATTTAACTTAATAGTTATATGAATATAATATATTAAAATATAAAGATCATTAGTATACATATACTTATCACTATAAGTAATTTATTTTTATCATTGAAGTCAGTTAGGCGTGTAGAGTAAATCAAATTGTAACTTAATCTTTTTATTAAAATAACCATTTCTCTTTAGATGAAATTTTTTATAATTTCTTTATTCGTTGTGATATTCACAAAATATACAAATTGTGATGTTTTCACTTCTATTGCTGATTTAAAAAATCTCCTTGAAATGGAAAGACAATTTCCTGATGTGATTGAAAATTATATTGAAAGTGAACAAGATAGATTAGAAAGATTAAGAAAAATAGCAAAGCAATTTAAGTCTGGAGAAATGAAAAATGATATAGATAACATGACAAATCCTATCAATGCTTTCAAAACTATTAAAGAAATGACAGAAAAATTTAATAAGGTCTCTACAGTAATGAAGGAAAATAATGGTGAAGTTTTCTTAGGAGATTTTGCTAACTCTCATACAAAAAGTTTTCCTGGTGAAGAAGATTTAAATGGAGCTGCAGTTGGACTTTTACGATTACAAGATACCTATAGATTAGATACAAAAGATTTAACAGAAGGCATTATCCATGGAATAAAAAGAAGTGAAAGAATGACAATTGAAGATATTTTCGAAATTGGACGCCAATCTTATGTATCTGAAGATTACTATCATTGTCTTATGTGGATGGAAGTAGCAAAAGAACGTGCCTTAGAAGATGATCATTGGTTACTACCTGAAATTTTAGAATATTATTCATTTTCATTATATAAACAAGGAAATTTAAAACATGCTTTAAAAGAAATTGAAGAATTAGTTAAAATTGCTCCAAATCATCCACGTGCTAAAGGAAATGTTAAATGGTATGAAGATGAATTAGAAAAAGAAGGTGTTAAAAAAGTTGATATGAGAAGAAATTTAGGTAGAATTAAGAATCAAAGACCTGGAAGCTATGATGATTCTGAAAGATCAATTACCGAAGCATTATGTAGAAATGAAGTTCCTGTTAGTGTTAAAGAAACATCAAAATTATATTGTTATTACAAAAGAGATCGACCATATCTTATTTTAGCTCCATTTAAAGTAGAAATTTTAAGATTTAACCCATTAGCAGTATTATTCAAAAACGTTATAGATGATGATGAAATTTCTGTAATACAAGACTTGGCTACACCCAAACTTGCTCGCGCAACTGTTCAAGACTCAAATACTGGAAAATTAGTACATGCTTCTTATAGAATATCAAAAAGTGCTTGGCTTAAAGAACATGAACATGAAGTTGTTAAAAGAGTAAATACAAGAATTGATCTAATGACTAATCTCGAACAAGAAACAGCTGAAGAACTTCAGATTGCTAATTATGGCATAGGAGGACATTATGATCCTCACTTTGATTTTGCAAGAAAAGAAGAAACAAAAGCATTTTCTGATCTTGGAACAGGTAACAGAATTGCTACAGTTCTTTTCTACATGACAGAACCAGAAATAGGAGGTGGAACCGTTTTTACAGAACTTAAGACTACTGTTCAACCTTCAAAACATGATGCACTTTTCTGGTATAATTTACTTAGATCCGGAGAAGGCGATCTTAGAACGAGGCATGCTGCTTGTCCAGTATTATTAGGTGTAAAGTGGGTTTCTAACAAATGGATTCATGAACTCGGACAGGAAGCTAGAAGACCATGTGGATTGAAACCTCATATTCAAGAACGTTTTGTTGGTGATTTAGGAGGTCCAGAGCCTAGAAATGCCCCAAATTTTCATCCATAAATAATTTTCTTCTTAAATAATAAATATTTATTAATTTGATGTAGTTACGGTTACAGTATAAAAAATTTTGAAATAGAAAAATATTAATTTTAAATATATAGTTAAATTATTTACACAAATTATTTTTCATGAGCTATTTTACATGATTTACAGCACCATGAATCCATAATTGGGCCAAACATTTTACAAATCGTTTTAGGGCTGTCAGAATCGCCTAGTAAACCTTTGCAAACATTTGGAAATAAATCACTACAACCATAATCAATTGTAGTTTTTTCTTTTTCTGTTGATGTTATTAAATTTTCTTTTGTAGTGGATGTTGTTTTATTTAATAATTCAACATTTTCTGTTGTAGGTTCAGTTGATTTTGGTTCCTCATTTGGAGTATCTTTAACAATCGTAAGTTTATCTTTCCATTGAATATCATTCATACATTTTGCGCAATTATATATTAAACAAACTTTATTATAATCGGCTTTTGCTACATTTTTTACTGTTCCTATAATATTTTGATATTTTTTATCTATTGTTTCCATTGTAATTAATCCTGGAGCTTTTGCAAAGGCATTTTTCCCATAGTGCATAACTGATCTATAATCGTAAGGAACACCATATGTTGTAGCTTCATCCGTATTAATTTTTGCAAACTGAGGATACATCCATTTATCTATATTTTCGAAGTGAACTTTAATGAAATTATCTCTATCAAATCTAAATAAGAATAATTAAGTTTCAATATTTAAAAATATACCAACCTCATTTGTTCATGCCATAAGCCAACTGTATGAAGTAATTCGTGAACCACAATTTCAAATGTTAGGCATGTTTGATACATATTTGATTCTAACATAATTGTTTGTTGACCACCTTCTCTTCCAACTAATGAATAGCACCTATAAAACAAAATATCAAAGCTCATTTATAAAATTACCCTTCATTGAACTGATTATCAAATTGTACATAATCTTTTTCTCCTTTTCTTGGTTTAAAGACAATACAAGTATTCTTTTCTATGGCATCCATAGCTTTTCTAACAGTCTTCCTTTCCGTTAGATCTATTTAACATATACATAAATCAAATTAATTACTATTATACTTACTAAATTTTCCTTTTATTGTATATGGTATGACAAAGTGGTCTTTTTCTTGATTTAAAATATTCCATTTTTTATCGCTACCCGGTTTTAATGCATTCCTTTGAATGTTATTTTTAGAAGGACTGTAAAAAATATAATAATTATTATAATAATATAAAGAATATCTTACTCATTAAAAATTGTTCTTAATTCATAAATATCCCCATATTTTTGATTAAAAATATCAATAATTTTTACTCCGTAACTAAAGGAAAAAATAAGGGCAAAATGGAAAAATAAAATTTTATAAAGCATATTTCTGAAAAACAAAATCCATTAAAACAATCAAAAGGATTTATTTTGAAAAAATATATGTATCATACATATTTTGGAATGCTTTTATACATCTTCTCGACATAAAATCGTAGATATCAGAATATTTTTTCATTTATATATCTTCATCTAACTTCATATCAAATCCCGCCTTTATGTTTATTTCATAGAAAATAAAATGTCTAAATATACAAGTCTTGTACATGATAATAATAGTGATTGTTTAATAATGATAAATATAATTGTTTTGTCTGATGTTTCTTTCAAAAAGGAAGGGAGCGATTTTTAATTGTTTTCCTTATTTTAAATATAATACTTTTTTTTAAAATCTGATTTAAAAATGGAAGTAGTAAAAGTTTCAAATTATTAGAAAAATTTTGTTTACTTAATGATGAATAAAAAATACAAAAGAAGTGATAATATTTATAAAATGTATAAATTCCTATTTTATTTATTATTACGTATCATTTTATATCTTTTTATTATTATTATTATTAATAAATAAAAATTTTACTTTTTGTACTTTTGTATAATAAGAGGAAATGTTAAGAAATAAAGATGAAAAAGTCAATCTCATGATCTTTACAAAGAAATGGAAAGCTGTATAAAGAATTTCTGTGATTAAATATTTGTATAATTTAAACATTCTGGATATTTTTTGATTACAAAAAAAAGTATACAAATTTCTCAAGAATTAAAATTTCATTTTTATTTTTAATTATAATAAATGATATTTTTAATTTTATACTTTTTTATGATCATTAATTTGTAGATTATTTAAATTTCTAGTACATTTCTACTTTTGAAATCGTGTTTTTTTTTATCTAAATAACTAACAACTGCTTTTAATTTTAAAATATAACAATACATAAACAATTTTAGTATTTTTAGAAAATACAAACTTTACATTGTTTATATTTTTAACATCATTATTACCTTGTCATTTTAAATATTAACAAGAGTGTTTGTATTTATGCTTTTACATTTTAATTGAAAGTATTAATAAAATAAATTATTAATCGTAACACATCATTTGCTAACTATGTAAAAAAAATTCACAATTTTTATTAATTACTTTACTTAAAAACATAAATATACAGATGTACAATATAAATATATTAAAAGAATATACATAAAGAAAATAAAAATTTAACCCCTACATTGTTGTTTATATACTGATACAAAAAATCAAAATATGAAACTGAGAAATCAACATTCCATTTTTGGCCATAAATTACAAAAAATATGCAAAAGAAACAATTTTCAACACGTAATTTGTATAATTTTAAAGAAATAACATCTTAATAAAGATCAGTACCATAGATTTTATCGTTCTCTATTAACTTCTTTTGGTATAATTTTTCTATTTCCGGAACTTGGACTTTTACTTGTATTTCGTGGTCTTCTGCGTGATGCGGGGAAATTGCCGCCAGCGGCCATATAAGGGGAATCTTTGAGACCGGATATCAATAAGTCAAAATCACCATGACCCATCTGAGTTGAGTCTAATTTCGACCCATTCTTTTTATTTCTCGAACGACCGTTATCAATTCCAGCCATAATTTTTGATTCTAACTCTTCTAAAAGATCTCCATTTTCTTTGTTATTCTGACTCATTCTTTTTCTTTGTTCCATAATTTTTTCTTTTTTGATTGCATCATTCTTGGCTCTTATTTCTGCAGCTCTTCGATTTTCATTATCTTTAATTGCTTGTGTGAAATTTTTAGAAAATAAAGCTATTTTAGAAAAGAATATACTGGGTTGTTGTGATTTCGGATTTTCGCCATAAAGTTCTACACATGAATTAAATGAAATTGTTGCTGTTTCACATGATTGAGATAGTGCTTGAACTCTTTTTTCTGTTTTTTCAATAAATTCTTTTAGTTGAACTGGTGAATCATCTCCTTTAACATTATATTCATTTTTGGCTTTATCAAAGTGTTGCTCAATTTCTTTGATATCAGCTAGAACTGTTTCCCACATTATGCTTGATGCTTTTTCAGAAAATTTGAGTTCTTCTGTGAATAATAAGAGATCTGGAAATTGTTTTTGTATCGTATCGGCTATTAAATGTAACAAGGAAATTGAACGATTATAAGGCGATTTTAAAATATGAAGTGAATCTAGAGAAGCTAATTTAAATCCATAAGCTCCACCCTTCCTGGAAGAGTTCATATAATTTCCAAAAGCCAAAACGATTTCTAAAACTTTATGAAATAGTTTTGCATCTTTAATACACTTAGAAGCAGCAGTTAAATTTGATAAATTTGGTTCTATTAATGCTGCACTTTCATCAAACGATGACATAAACAACATAATTTCTAATTTATGTTTTAATCTTTCGATTTTCATTAAACTAGCTAAAAATTGATCTTCTTCTGCAAGACAATCGAAATTGTTGTCATTTTTTAAAGCATATTCTTTAAAAATTTGACATTCCTCGGTTGTTGGAATAATTTTGAGTAAAATATCAACAGATTCAGCTGGAAGGGATTTTAAATCAAAGCGATGAACTGCAGTCATAATTTCATTTCCAGTTTTATTTAATTTTCTTTTCGTAATTGCAATATTTTGTATTCTTTTACCATCTAACAATGATTTTTTCACCTCTTTTGTTGTTGAAACTCCTCCTGAAGAAGTTGTTGATAATGATCCTGGAGATAATTGTGTTTGTAAATGAGAATCGACTTTTAAATTAGTATTGACAGCTAAAGATCCTAGCTTGAATTTTTCTTCTAAATCAGAGAAATCAATTATATCTACAATTTTGTCATCGTTGAGATTAGAAAAGATAGTTTCTTTTACTTGTGCAGGTTTCATTGGTGTCCAATTAAGTAGTGGAAGTTTATTTTTGGTTTCAACAACTTTTTTTATTGGTAATGCCTCATTAGAAGGTAAAATAGGTATCTTTTTATTTCCTCCAATAAGTGGTGGTGGTGGTGGAGGAATTCCAGCTCCACTCTTTGAACCCAATAATGGTGGGGGTGGAGGCGGGATTTTATTTTTTTGACTTGATGATGATTGTAACAATGGTGGAGGTGGTGGGGGCGGTGGCGCCGCACTTGAGTTAGAAGAAATTGAAGATTTCGAAGTTGATTTCGTTGTTGGTAGTGGTGGCGCTGGAGGAGGAGGAACCTTGACTGTATCTTTATCTTTATGAGTTTCTAATATCTTCAATTGTTGATCTTGTGCTTTTTTCAAACCAATCTCCATTGCATTTTGAATTTTTTCTAATTCTTGAATTCTTAATTCAAATTTAACTTCTTTTTCTCTCATATCTTTTTCTTTTTGTGTCAAAGTTCTTTGAAGTGTATTTACATGATTATCATATTCTCCTCGGATTTTTTCTTTTTCATCTATCAATTCATTCATTCTTCTATTTAATTGTTCTACATTTGAAATATAATCAGCCTCAATAATTTGTATATCCTCAATTTTTCTAGAAAGCTTATTTTCTAATTCCTCTTTTTCTAACAATAAATTTGCTTTTATAGAAGAATCTTCAATTAAACTTGCAATATCCAAATAGTTATCTAAATATGCAATTCGTTGATTTTGGAGACTTTCACATGGATTATCTTTTAATTGTTCCAAATAATCATCTAATCCTAACATTGTAAATTCATATTGTAAATAGGCTCGATAATTCATATCTTCGACAGAATGAACAAGTATATTGATAAATTGCATACAACTACTCATAAAATCAACATGAAATTGAGGTGGATTACGAAAATATATCATTAGATATTGAAAGCGTGTAATTTCTTTATGGTCTAATTTGAATCTGTTGAATGAATTAATTATTAATTCATGTCCACCTTTAACTAAACAAATTGCAGATAGTAATTCCATTACTAAAGATTTTGTCCGTAAGGATTGATGTAAAATGCTCCTCGTTATGCAATAAATAGCTTGTGGATCATTAAAAACCATATTAAAACCATTTTTATTGTTCATTATAGCACGTAAACAGGATACACAAACATGAATATCATTTTCAGGATCTCCAAGATATTTATTTACTTTTCCTTTACTCTTTCCTTCTATCGCTTTTTGGAATAAATTTTGTTTCATCGTTGCTGATAATGTTGATGGCATATTTGTAAGTGATGTTTGACGATCACCTATGTTTCCTAGAATGAAATTATTAAAATTTATATTATAAGTGATACCTTCATCATGTCCACTTGAGGAGTTGCTTGCTAAAGTATTGGCACCATAATATTCACCACTTGTATAACTAAAAGCTCCACTTGTATTTAAGATAGAGGAATTTGTTGAATGTTGAGATATACTGTCAGCATGTTGAAGTTGACTTTGTACTACAGAATTTTGCAGTTGTGTTAAATATTCAACTAGAATTTTGAGTCCATTATTTGTAGAAGGATCAAGAAAAGACTTAACCCAATCAATCGAATTTGTTCTCAATGAAATTTCTATGTGCTTTAAAATGGAAGTTGATGTATCATTTCCAAGTTTCTTTTTACTTTTCTTAAAAGTTTTAGGATCAAGATACAGTGAAAGTTTTTCTAGATAAACTGAGGAATCTGTAACAGAGTACATGTTCTTTTGATCTCTCACCAAATCCCACTTTTTCTTCAAATCATAATCTCTTAATAACCTAATTTTATCTGGGGGTAAGTCCATTTTTTTCTAAAAAAAATCATCCCTATAAATTTTTAAGTAACATAAAACATACTAAAACATTTTCAAATTCTTTTAATATCTCTTCCTCACTTGGCATTGGCAAATCTTTTCCTTCTAAAACCATTGCTTTATCATCGGTAATAATATTTCCGTTGGTAGAAGATCCTGAAGATAAACTTGGTGAAGGTGGTTTATTCATATTTGTTGTTGACTTTCTTTCAATAGCAACCATACTAGAAAGATTTCAAAAAGAAATACAATATCTATTTACAGATAAAAATTGATAAAATCTTTAATTTCTCTTTTCAATGATAAGTACGTTCAATTAACTTAGTTAATTTATAATATTTTAACTAAAACAATATAGTATATAAATATAATCCAAAATTATACTTTGAAAAATGTAATTAAAAATAAAAAAGTTTGTAGAATTTCATTTAAAGTATAGAGTTAATATTTTCTTGTTTTTCTAATATGTTATCTAAAATACAAAGATAATATTATGTAAGCAAAGAGAATTGAAATATCCTATAATAAAACGTTAAATAAAATTGTACATATCGGTAAATATCAAATCCAAATATGTTAAACTCCTCTTTCATCATTCCCTCCATCATGTAAAATAAAAATTTAAACAATCTATTTTATTCTTTTTCCACTTAATTTTGATCACGCCATTACAATAAATAAAATCTGATACATTGAAAGAAATATAAATAAAAAATTTAGTATTTAAAAGATTTTTTCATTCAATACTGTCATTTCAATTAATATTATATAAACCGATTTATATGATAGTGTTTATTTGTATATTAATAGTTAAATATAATTTATTAGTCTATACTATAACTCTTACTCAATGAAAAATACAATATAATAAAAGTAATTTTTTCCCAAATTATATAACAATGATAAATATAAATCATTAATAAAAGTGGTATAAGAAATGAAAGGAACATATTTGAATGGATAATGAGTGCATATGCTACACAGCAGTTAGGGCCGTTTGTTTTAATTCAATCCATCATTACAATTCATCCTTAAAATGCCATTAAATAAGGTATACATATAAGATGATTATAATGGAATTATGTCTAAAGAATAAACTCTCACTCACTTTTTTCACACTAATTCCATTGTATATGTTGGTCAATCATTGTTATAACATAGTAGTATAATTTAAAGAAACAATAAAAATTCATATTAAGTGTATGTCGAAAGAAAGAAAGAATTATGATATGATGAGAGTAGTATATCTTTACTTAATCAGTTGGTTGCTATTTAAGGTCAATATATAATCTCCGTAATAATCTATCAAAATATTATGATTTTTACATTGACAAAAATATAAACTATGTGAGGCATAAAAAGTTTGGAAAATATGCGTATTAAAATATAAGTGCATTGTGTATTTAAGCAAAAAAATAAGATTCCTTAACATTAAAAACATAAAGCGAAAATATATAACTAGTTTAAAAGTTACTGACCGCTTCTGTTATCAATTTCGGAAGTATGTTAAGCAAAAGGCTTACTGCCAAAAGACAATTTTTGTCGGGTGAAATATAATGCTAAAGCCTGTTGTCAGTATATATATGGGAAAAAAATCAATATTAGCAAAGTAGTAGTAAAATTTATAGGAAAATAATGATAAAATGAACGTTTAATCTGTCGTAAATAATTTATCATAGGTTAACATGTGTGAAATTTTATAATTTAAGTTCACAAAGTTGTTTTTTCAAATACTTGCAATAAAAAATAAACGCTTAATAAAAATTATATAAAATCTGGTATAACTAAAAATATTGACATCTACATAATTAACTTATAAAAATCTAAGGACAAGTCATATGCGATACAAAAATATCCATAGTGCATACTATAAATTATGATTTATAATATTCACTAATTTGATATATAATACAATATAAATAAATAATAAGGAATACCACTTTATTTCACATCAAGCTATGAAGTTCATTCAAAAAATAAGAATAATTGCAAAAAAATTTGAAGAAATAAATAAAGTAAGGACACTTTATATAAGCACACATTTGTTGATATTTTGGATTACTAAAAAAATTTAGTTTATTTTAAAAACTATTTCTTAAGTTTTAGAAAGCTAACTGTTGAGAAAAAAACCAATTTGTATTGGATCATCAGGCTAATTGTAACATTTGCGTAAAACTATATAAGAGAAATACTTAATAAGTAGAAAAGAAGCTTAAATATCCAAAATGTAGTAGATAAATAATTTCTTTACCATATCATAGTAGACAAATTATCAAGCAATAAAAGTTAGATCATTTTATAATTTTAAATTTATAGCAATAATACAAAATTGTAATTGTCATTTTAATTATTCTGTAATCTTGAGAAAACAATGTTTCAGAAATTTTGAAGATAATGTATTATATAGAGAAATTCTATGAATAATCTAAATACAAAATTAAAATACTTTGTATTATTGTATTATATTCTCCTATAATGACTTATTTAATAGAACGATCATATTAAAGCATTTTTCTTAATCAAGAATATCATTTTTCCTATAAACGTCAGTATTTTCAAGTTGAAATCAGTTGTTTAATTGGTATTATAAACTTATAAAAATAAACATTAAAATGGAAGGTTATTTGTAAGCTATGAAATATACAAAGAAAAGAAGATAAATGAATAAAAGATCATTCAAAGTTTCATCTTAATGATCACCTAAATTTAAATGTACAATTTTTGTATTGATAAATAACCTATGTACAGACAGTGAAGCATTGATAACTAGTTATTGTAGTAACAATCTATTTTAATATATAAAATTAAATTTTTTAATGTAAATATTTAAGACGGTGAAGGAATAAACAATACATATATAGAAGCGTTGACTCAACAAACTTATAGAAATATATTTTTGCGTCGACATTGTCAAATAATAAACTGATGTTTGATTCATCTTTTTATATTATAACCTAATGTATAATTTTTTACCTTTTGATGACTCATAAATTAGATATGTATAATATATCAAAAATTTATTTCTTAATAACAATTTATTTTTTACAAGGATAATTTGACTGTACAATTTTACTTGACAATAATACAACGATAACTTTTATACAAATGATTAAATGATGCCTAAATGATTAAATATGTCGTTTTTAATGTCATCATACAATCTTTGAATATAAATATTTATTGTATCCATTCTATACAGTTTAATTTTTCAAAATAAACATCTACTATGTAATTTTCAAAAGCAATAAATTAAAAAATATTTGATAACAGATTAATGATGAAAGTCAAATATTTGAAAACAAATAAAATGACAAAAAAATGAATTTTTATAGTCAAATAAGTACATATATTTATACCTAAACTTTGATGATTATAAAATCATGGGTCTATGGAAAATTAAATTGTTTTTCCAATTATTTCTAGATTAAACAAAAGTAATGCGATAAAAATATGATAGTTCTATATTAGTTTATATGTCAACTATAATTTTAATAACAAATAATATTACATAAATAATATGTATAACCACAATACTTGATATATGGCGACATATCTTTCTGATGAAAAAATAAACTATCACAAAATTGTTCAAAACAATAAAGATAAATCATATAAATAGTAATCAACATTTTTTCAATTACTGTTTGAAGCAATGCTAACTAGAAATCTACACATATATACTTAAATATCAATACATAAAAAAATAAAACAAATAATTATCTTGAAATTGAATTATTATTGAACAGTTGTCAAAACATTTTAAATACAGGATTTAATAATGTTTGAAACCTCTTGTAAAAGGTTAAAACAGTAATACTGAAATAAAATTGTGTAGAAATAAAAATAGAGCAAAATAAGATGTATAAAAAAATTTTTTTAGATATGTACATAGAAGAAAAAAACAATAATAACAAGAAATTTGTCATTAATTTTAGAAGGTCATTAAAATTACTAATTATCTCTTGTTGAAACAATGTAAATGTTAACACATATGCAAGTAGTTTAATTGTCTGAAAGTTAAATAAGATAACTAAGAATTATTACAAAAACCATGTAACTCAAAAAATGTTGCTCATAGAACATTAGCATTTATCACTTTATATATTAAAAAAGTATAAAATAAAAGAAAGATTTAAGAGCTATATAGATAAACTTCGCTTCTAATTATTTTTAAAAAATAAATATACAAAATTGATACTTCCAGTGAAATATTATTTCTAAATTTATTTAAAGTAGTCAAAACTAACATAGAATAAAATATTAAATAATGAAAAAAATTCTATGGTATTAAGAAATTATGTAAGAGATAAATAATTGTCCCATATAATAATAAACATTACATATTTACAAGATAATGGTTTGAAAATGATATGTTTAAATTATTTCAAAACTGTCTTTTTAAACAATCAACCTAAAGCTTATTATATTAATGTATTATATAACAATGTTTATTACCAAATTGTAATAATGTCATTTTTATATTATTTCCAAGCATTTTAAATATAAATAAGATTTCGGCTTTCTGCTTTATCAAAATTTCTAAATTAAATTAATAATGTGGTGCATAAAATAAATCGACAATTAGATGTTGGCAATGAATTAAGAATATTTGAAAAGCATTATATTTTACAAAAGTACATTCGAAGATTATAGTAGTGTAACGAAACGATTAACTCAATTTAGGGTCGTTAAAAAGTAATTATTAAGATGAACAAAATTTCCTCTGTTCATTTTATCTTTGAAATGGTAAAAAAATCTGTTTATAAATTACAGTACACAAAGCATAAATTATATTTAAATTCAGAATAACTTAAACATTTTGAAGTAATTGTTTAATCAATGTTGAATTTTATTTATTCTTATATTTAAGATATTAAAATATTGGAGTTTAAATATTATTATATACATCCTTAGTTTTTAGCTTTATTATTACAAAAAAATAAAGGAATATTAAAACGTAATTAATTTTCGATTGATCAAAATATATTTTAAAATGTTAGTAATCTTGGCTTTATGTATTTTCTTCTACATTCAATTTCAATTTAACGACATTTTTAATTGGAAGTATTTGAGAGATGAATGTACAAAGATATTAAATCAATTTTTAATTTCTAAAATAAAGTATGAGTGACATTGAATTTACAATTTTATCACCTTTAAAATTTATTAGTTATACGTTATCTTGATGCGATTATAAAAAAATTTTAAGATCATTTCTAAAAAAATTAATTTATAAAAATCACAGATTATAAAATGATATAGCGCATAAAGTCTAAAAAATGAACTCATCTTGGTAGCAAAAAATGAATTTAATTTTAAATCATACTTTATTATTTAACTATAATTTAACATTGAATATCTTTACTGTAAACAATGGAAAAGTTAGAATTTTACATAGCCTACTGTACTTTTAATTAATAGTTCCATTGAAATTCTACATTTAATGAATAAGGACACTACTTAAATGTAATCTTTGAAAAAATATTTAAATTTTTACAATAGGAATGAAAGATCAAGAGGGCGTACTATACATAACAATACAATATCAAAAATTTATAATACGCACATTTCAAAAAAATATTTTTTGAAGAGAAAACTTGCGGTAGGATACGTCATACCAAATAATTAAAGACAGTAACCAATCCCAATATTAATAATATTGAATTTAAAAGTATAAGCCATTTCTATAAGTGTTTTCTCATTAACGAAAATTTTTTATATTTTATTACTTTTTTTATTTTACAGGGTTACAATGTCACACAGGAAATTTTCTGCTCCTCGTCACGGATCCATGGGATTCACACCAAAAAAACGTTCAAGAAGACATCGTGGTAAATGTAAGGCTTTCCCAAAAGACGATCCATCTAAGCCAGTTCATCTTACTGCTTTTATGGGATTCAAGGCTGGTATGACTCACATTGTTCGTGAAGTTGAAAAGCCAGGATCTAAAGTCAATAAGAAGGAAGTTGTCGAAGCCGTAACAATTATTGAGACTCCACCAATGGTAATTTTCGGAATCGTTGGATACATCGATACCCCACGTGGACCACGTGTTTTAAAGACTGTCTTTGCTGAGCATTTGTCTGAAGATTGCAAACGTAGATTCTACAAAAGCTGGTATGTTTATATTTTTTTAAAAGCCTTTCAGATTCTCATTTCCAAAATTGCTGAGTTAGTATTTCACTATAAATCTTTGGTCAATCTTCATAATGAAGTTTCCTCTCCTCTGCTTTACGGTATGAGAGATGACGACACTAAAAGATAACTCTCCAATGACAATTTATTGTTATGAGGGAATGGGAATTCTGTTTCGGGCTATATTAAAAGCCCTTTAACGAATTCTCATATCTTTTTCTTTTAGGTATCGTTCCAAGAAGAAGGCTTTCACCAAGTATGCCAAAAAATGGCAAGATGATGCTGGTAAGAAGAGCATCGAATCTGATCTTGAAAAGATGAAGAAATACTGTTCTTCTATCAGAGTTCTTGCTCACACCCAAATGAAGGTTCTTAAGAAGCAACAAAAGAAAGCTCACATTATGGAAATCCAAGTAAATGGAGGAACCATTGCTGATAAGATTGAATGGGCTAAAGAAAAACTTGAGAAACAAATTCCAGTTGAACAAGTTTTCAGCCAAGATGAACTCATCGACTGTATTGGAGTTACCAAGGGTAAAGGATTCAAAGGTGTTACTTCTCGTTGGCACACAAAGAAACTTCCAAGAAAGACACACAAGGGTCTCCGTAAGGTAGCTTGTATTGGAGCTTGGCATCCATCTCGTGTTGCCTTCACTGTTGCTCGTGCTGGTCAAAAGGGATACCACCACAGAACTGAGATGAACAAGAAGGTCTTCAGAATCGGAAAATCATGTCTTACAGCTGAAGGAAAGAACAATGGTGCCACTGAATTCGATTTAACCGAAAAATCAGTAAACCCAATGGTAGGTTTTTCTTCCTACAAATGATATGTATTTCGATGATGTTATCTGCTTAGCAATTCCGAATATATTTTGAGGAAAATGCCGCTTACTGAGTTATACATTTCAACTACATTTATTAATAATATTTTAACTAAATGGTATATTTTTAGGGTGGTTTCCCACACTATGGTCTTGTCAACCAAGATTTCATCATGATCCGTGGATCATGTATGGGATCAAAGAAGAGAGTTATTACATTGAGAAAATCTCTTCTTACTCACAAAAAGAGATTCGCTTTTGAAAAGATCAATCTTAAATTTATTGATACCACATCCAAATTCGGACATGGTCGCTTCCAAACTTCTGCTGAAAAGAAGGCATTCCTTGGAAAACTCAAAAAAGATTTCGAAGCTGAACAACAAGCCTAAATTTTCCGAGTTCATCAATTGTTACCCTTTGATTGTTAAAAATAAAGTTTTGTTGATTATTTGTTATGATATTTTTTCTTTAAATGCGTTTTAATTTTGTAATTCATTTGAATAGTAAAAGCTTATATTTATTTTTACTAGAAGTATAAAGCCTACACACAATTAGTAGAATTTTCTACATAACTAGAACAATCAAATCATAATTTATTAGAAAAAATCATTTTTAAAGTATCAAAATACAATGAAATAAAGTAAATCAGTTAATTTAAATCTCATGAGCTTAATTTCTTTAATCTTTCTCTCATATCTAATGTAAGTTGTCCTAGATCAATCATGGTGAAGTAGTTTATAGCAAACATAATATCTTCTTTATTATTTCGTGGGAAAATTCCTTTCCATATGTGAGCCATTTCTGGATCTTTCATTTTCTCATAAAACTTTGCAGCACTTATATTCTCAACAATTGTTTGAAATACAAATTTTAAGTATATCCTGCCTGCTGGAGTAGTATCTGTTTCCGTTAATCTAACTATACTCAAAACATCCCAACTAATAGAATTTGTAAAAAGAAGATGTGAAACAAGAAAAGCAACATTTCTTAGTTGAGTTATTGGAAAACGATGGACATTTGTATAGGCATCTTTTGCAATTTCTTCAAAACAATTTTGAAACTCCTGTTTTAAATTACAAAATCTAGCAGCTAAATTGCCGTAGAAATTTTCATATGATCTTTGTTGAGCACATGCATCAACAATCATGTTGCAAAGCTCCTTCTCAAGACCTGGTTTCCATTCATTTTTAATAAGTTTATGAGCAGCTTCCTGATAATCTAGGGATGACTGAAGTGTGAGATAAACGGATTTACGAAAAGCCGTTAATTGTTCATCAGTTAGATCAATAATTTTCATGGCAACAGGATTATCAGTATTCTCACTAGTTTCATTTTCTTCTCCTTCCTCCTCTTTTTCTCCACTATTACCCTCTCCTTGTTCAAAGTCATCATCGTCCACATCTCCAAGAATTTCTCGTTTTACCTCGTCATATTGTTTCTCGTTTTCTTCGAAATTAAAATCAAAGCTAAAGTAATTTAATTTATTTTCTGGATCGAGAACTTCTGTCAATGAAATATTATGGGTAATCTGATCCTCCTCTTCTATAAGATCTAACTCCTCGGGAACAGATATATGGGCTGCAAATTTTTCTTTCCTTGTTTGAAATAAAACCTCAATCATATATTGAATTCTCTTAGAAATGGTATCACTATTATTCAAAATAGATCTCAATCTTTCAAATATGGCTGTTATTCCTTTTGGTGAAATTTCCGTCAATTTCATACCTATTTCTCTTATAAATGTTATACTCATTTCAATAGAGTCATCTGTAGGAGTTTCCATGAGTGTAAACAATATTTCAAGTGACAATAACTCATGTATTACATTTTGATTTGTTAAATGTGCAATAAACTGCAAAATCTTTTTTGCGTTGTCTTTATCATTCTTATTGTAACATCTTTTAAATTGAATAACCAATCTTTTAATTAAAAGTTCTCCAATATTGGGAAATTTAGAATTAATAACAGAAACAAATGCAGCATAAACATTTGAAAATGTAGGAGAAAATGCCTGAGCTTGAATAAGAGCCTTTATAAGCAATCCTTTTCCACGAATGATGTTAACTTTCATTAATTCTTGAAGAACAGGAACAATATTTTGTGCATTCAGCTTGTTTACAGCTCCTTGAATTTTCTTTTTTAATAATTCCCAATTCAAACGTTGATATGTCTCTGAACCTTTATCATCAATTTTCGCCATCATTGCCATCATCCGAGATGGAGGCATATAGGTATTTATACTTAATACTTTCATTTCTGGTTTACTTTCCTTCTTCTCTACTGAAGTAGAATTTTTTGTTCTTTCAGGAGAACTAGGAATTTCACCTTCAGTTGACATGATAATATCTAAAAATAAACAATTAATAAATTATTCCACAATAAACAAGACAGCATTTAAAAAAACGTAGTATAAAATTTAATAAAAACTGTGTTCAAAAATCGCCAGAATTTACCTAAAACTTAAGAAAGAACTAATTAGGGAAAAAAAGAATACGTCAATATATTAACGATACAGGTAAAATATAAAAACAACTGATAAATATTAGAAATAAACATAAATGAATTGTAAAAAAAATTATCACGATGATGTTTAAAATGTTATAAATCACTTGAATACAAAGTAACAGACATATAATTCCAAACAAATGACATACGATATGTAGGAAGACTAACAACTACCATGAACATTGGAGATGGTTTTAATGTATTTTTCCTTTTTTACAATTTTCACAACCGAAATATTTCAATTTTTATGTTTGGTTTTCAAAAAAGATAAAAAAAAGTAGACTTTAAGAAATATATCATTTAATAAGATCTTATGCAATTATGAAATGAATTAACTAATGATAGAGAATAATATTCTTATTTAAAATAAAAAATTATTTTCACAATAGTACTAAAAAGTTTCGTACAAGAAATGTTACAAAACAGATTTATTTACTGCAAATTAATACAATGCCATATGTGAAAATCATCATTTAAAAAAAACTTATTCAAATATGTTCTTGGTAGTATTGTCTTGTTTTATATTTTTTGTACCAAAAGCGCACTCTTGAATCATCACTACAAGTTATAAGCATAGCCATATTTGGAGCATGTTTCATTTTTCTGACAGGAGCAGTGTGACCTAGAGGCAAAAACTTCTTTTTCTCAGTAGTCCTTGAATCCCATGAATTTAAATTGCATGATTTCTCATCTGGAAATAGAATGAAATCTTCTGTATGATTGAATTCAGCATTGACAGAAAGCCTTTGACTACTGAAACCAGGAGCATGATAAACATTTAAACACCGGTTTGTGGATAATTCCCAAAGTTTAACTACTGAATCAAAACCAGATGACAAAATGTATTTCCCATTCTTGGTAAATTGAACACTACAAATTTCATCACCATCATGAGCTTTTTGAAAAGTTTCAATACACCTTCCAGAAACCCCGTCCCATATTTTAATGTCGCCATCAGATGATCCTGTCGCAAGCAAATTCCCAGTACAAGTATAATCAATTGTTTTTATAGCTGCTATATGTTGGTCCAGTGGTTGTGAGGAAACCCAACATTGTTGTGTTTCAGTTGAATATAATCTTAATACTTTATTTTCTGTTCCAACTGCAATATAGTCCCCTGATGGATGGAAAGATATTGCATTTAATCTCTCAACTTCCGTAATTGATCTCATTGCTCGTCTAACAGCACTTTTAGCATAGTCGAAAAACTTTAGTGTTTTATCACTTGATCCGGAGACAAGTAATTGTTGTTTTGGATGAAAAGCCAAGCAAGTTACCTCATCAGAATGATCATATAAAGTTCTAATTACAGGATTTGCATCGAACTCAGAATTTCCTGACTCTTTCATTACTACTTTGTCAATGTCAATAATTTTAATAGTACAATCTTGAGATCCAGTGGCAGCGAGCTTACCATCTTCACTAAAAGCAACTGCACGACTTGGTCCTTTATGAGTAGTCAAGAAAATTGTTTCGTACAAGGATGGTTCTGGACTACTAACTGGAACATCGGCGTCATACTCCAAATCAAGTCCAGAATATCCTTGATAATATTCATCATCTTCCATTTCATCGTCAAAATTTACCTCTTCGTTTAATTCTCCATCATGTAAAGAATGTTGAACAACTTTAAACAGTTTATTGCAAGGTGGGGGTAATTTCCCAGTATTGCCAATTGTCTGAAATAAATTATTTGCTACTTGTTGATAACCATCATACAATAATTGTCTAGATTCATTATATAAAATAATTAATTAATTAAAACTTACTCAATAATTAGACGATATAACGTATCTCTATCTTTGATGTCAACTTTCATTTCGAAAATATTAACGCAGTAACTAGTTAAGAGGCACTTTATACCAAAAAAAAGGAAATCATAAAACGCGGTACATTTCAGTATGTATCGTATCGTTATGAAGAGACAGAAAGTGGGATGATTATAAATTTATTTACAGAACGTGTAAACATCGGTAGTAAGAAGAAAAAACACAAACACATAGAAAAGTTATTTATTTTTTTTTAATAATTAGTTGTAGAGACGGTAGTTTTCTTTTTTGGTTGAGATAGTCTTTCAACCATGGCCATAATTCTCTCCTTGGTTACAACTCCAACTTTCTTTGGTGTTGGGTTGACAGATAAGGGTGTAGCTGGTGCAATTTGACTTGGAAGAAGAGGGCGCCTATCTGCTGGACCAACAGAATTGGCACGTCTTTGTGTCAGACGTATAGGTTCTCTGGAAACAGAACGTCTAATACTTGAGGGTGGTCTATGAATGATTGGAGGTTCGTATTTCTCAGGTTTTTGAACATTTTGTCGAAGGTTGTAAACTGTTCTCGATGATCTATCTGGTTTCGGTGGTTCACTAGCTGCTCGCTTGGCTCGTGCTGTCAATGCAGGCATCTTCGGAGGTACAACAACATTTCCTGGTTTCGTTGGTACAGCATTCTGTAGTAAGTTTGAAAGTCGTCTGTTACTTGCCCTCGGATCGCTATTTCCTGTTGAGTTTGTTCTATTAATAGACGGACCCAAACTACGACCTCTAGTTTGCATACTGGGTAAGACAGGCTGCAATTGTTGTTTGTTTTCGGTTCTATTATCCTCAGTAAATGGTTGACCTAGACGGGCACTTCTTCTTGAAGGCAATTCAACCTTTGTCTTCGTAACTGATGTTTCAGACTTAGAAGGTGTCTTACCAAAAGTAGATAGAAGCCTTGTTGAACTTGGAACAGGTTGCTTGGGGACAATTTTAATTGAAGGAATCTCTCGTTTTGGAAGACCTTCACTAATATTCTCCTTCTCATTTACTTTTGACACTGATGGTCTTCTTTTAGGCAATGATTCTCTTTTCTGCATTTTCAACTCATTTTCTTTCATCTCTTGTCTCATTTCTAAGAAAACAAAAGTATATTTTTGTCGTTAGGATAATTCACTTACTCTCAAAAAATTTGTCGCCAATTGAGTCATCCAGTGAATCTGTTAAAAAGTCGCGGTACGTACACACTGAAGGGATGATATAATAATCGTCATCACAATTCTTTTCCATTTTGTAAAATACTATAAGGATTCGCTGAAATGCAAAATTAATAAATATATTATTAGACAAGATACACAGAGATAGTCTAAAGACAAGATACAACAGTTATACCCGCAAAATAAAAACAAAATTTCGCTGTAGGAGAGGTACCATTTTAAGAGAAAAGTGTACTCGTTAAATATTTAAGAAATGTGGGGATCACACGTTCTATTTTAAATTGTGCATATGTTCTTTAGAAGAGAAAAATACAAATCGGAGTTAAAACGTTTGAACGTTTCCCATTTGTTTAACTTTACTATATGTCTTTTTAAAGTCGCAAAGATGTATAATTAAAATTTATGAAGGAAAACTATTATTTGTAAAAATATATATGGAATACTTTTATATATTCAACAAATCAAATTTAAATTACATGCGTTGTTTTAGTTTAAGAAATATACTTATTACCTATAATTGGATGTTAATTTTTTAGACATTTAACTAATATGTATAATATAAATTTAAAATCTAACTGGAGAGAAATATTATATAAAAAAGTGGTGAGTATTTTTTTATTATCTTTTTTAATATTACGAATAAGTTCATATGATTCTGTTATTTCGTGTTACCACGACATTGCAAGAAATGATGTTACAGAGCAAATTGATCCCTTTCTCTGTACACATATAATGTTAATAAATTCTTGTTTTTTAAACAGTTCTGAGCAAGTTGTTTTTCCTCACATTGAGGATATGACATCTGTTTTAAATCTTAAAAAAACGAATAAAGATCTTAAAATTTTACTAACTTTTTTACCTAACCCCGAGTCCATCAGAAATGTAATTTATGATGATAAAAAATTTAGTAATATGATAGATAGTATGTATAATTTTACAAGATTGTCAGGTTTAGATGGTTTTGACATAGATTGGGAATTTCCTGCCTGGGGTCATGGATCTAGTCCCAGTGAGCGAGATAAATTTACAGAATTAATTCAACGACTACACGACATCTTTAACAATCCGAAACTAACAAAAAAATATCTGTTAACTGCAGCAGTATCGGGTCCATATACTATTGCATCGAAAAGCTATAACTTTTCAGCAATGAATACTTATCTTGATTTTATTCAAATTATGAATTATGATTTCCATATGTTTTCAAAATTAGAACCTTTTGTTGGATTTAACGCCCCTTTATATGCAGAACCGTACGAGATATATATCGCGGCGAGAATGAACTCAGCATACTCAACAGAATATTATCTAAAACAAGGAATTTCTCCAAAAAAAGTAGTTTTTGGTATACCAACATATGGACGAGGGTATAAACTACTCGAAAAACGCATGCATTTTCCATATGCCCCTGCAATTGGTTCATCCTTTTTAGGAGGTTCTTATTCGTACACCATTTCATGTAATTATTTAATTGATAAAAATTTTAAGTTTGTATGGAATGAACATGCAGTATCTGGATACCTTGTAAATAATGATCGAGATTGGATTGGTCTTGAAACTGAAAGAAGTGTTAAAGAAAAAGCATCATATGCAGCTAAAAAAAAGCTAAGAGGTATTATGATATTTGCGTTATTTGAAGATGATTATAATGGTTTATGCCCAGGTAGTAAAGGAAACAAAATGTTTTTAACTAAAACGGCAAAAAAAGAGTTTTTAAAAACAAAAAAAAGAATGAATATATTGTAAATTTTAATTTAATTATAATATATAAAGATACTAATCATTTATTTTCCTATGACATTCAAGTTCCTTAATAATCCATTCATGATCTAAACCGTCACTTCCAGCCTCGGCATCTTCTATTATAGATATGGTATTTTTAACGACATCCTCGTATTTGTTTACTGCATCATTTTTTTTGTTCGATGAAAGACTTTTACACTGACTTAACTGATTACAAGTTAACATAAGACCAATACTTGATCTTAAACAATTTGGATTAGCTTCCAAAGCATGCTCGAAATACTTCTTGGCAGTTTCATAATTTTCCTGCCCACCTAAAGTGTATCGTGCCTCACCCAATCTTCTAAAGTATATAGGATTATGAGGATTTGATAACATTAATTCCTCCAAACAATGAATTCCACGTAACAAATCATTTTCAGAAAAATATAATTCACTTAGTTCTTTCCAAGCTTCAGTGTCATTAATATAGGTTCTTAAATGACCATTTAATGTATTTATAGCTTCAATTTTATCACCTTTGGCTAGAAGAATCACTACTTTTCTTTTGATATATAATGTATTACTTGGATCCGATTTAATTAGATTGTCATATAAATAATTTGCTTCAGAAAATTTCCCTAAAGATTCCAGTCTCATTGCTTGTAGCCTTCTTACTCTATTAGAGTTAGGGAATTTTCTATCAAGTCTTTGAATGGTATCAAGGACTATATCATGTCGGGCCACATCTAATGCTGAGATACAAACTTGTTCCAAAATTGGCCATAGTTCATCGCCCAAGGAGGATGGGGATCTTGATAAAACATGTTCCCACATTTCGATTATAGGTCTAGAATTTCGAACTTGTTCTGTTCTCCATTTTCTTAATAGTCCTCGTGCGTCTGAAAATACATTTCGAATGATACATAATATAACTTACTATAAAAATCTATACATGTGTAATCTTCAATATTTTGTTGTGCCATTGTGAACAAAACAATTGTAAATAAGAATAATTAAAAATAAACAAGTTCAATAGAAGCTAGTATGCTAAATGATTATAAAAACACTACTCCAAATACAGAGAAGTGATTTACGTCTTATACAGACTTTATATACAGTCAGATATTTTTAAATAATTGAAACATAATTTTTAGCCAACAATTATTGTCAGAGCATAATTTTTCATTTTTGAGCTAAAATGGTAAAAGAAAGTTTGATATTTAATCCAAAACAATTTTTTGAAAATCTTCTTGAAGGTAACAAAGAAAATATGTCAACGGGACTAGCTGTTATCAAAACATTATCAGAGGCATTGAAAAAAACAACAGGTAATATTAATTTAATTTATTATTTTTTAAATTAATCATTAGCATCCACTGTTACCGGACTTTTGGAAGACTTGAATAATGCAAGAGATGAACTTTGCAAAACTGACTATTCAACCGCTTCTATCCGATCGGCATCTGAACTTTTTATACGCTCTATATCCCTAGTCTCTTCGGAATCATTACAATCTGATTTCCAGGAACTAATTAAAATTTTTATAAGTCGAGCTTATAAATTTACTGAACGTGTAGATAATTCTAGAAGTATGATTGCGAAATATGCTGCACCCTATATACGCAATGATATGAAGATATTAACACATTCATACTCTAAAGTAGTATTTGAAGCATTAGTGTCTGGAGCTAAAGAAGGAAAGAGCTTCCATGTTTATGTTACAGAATCACAGCCTGACAGTAGTGGTAGAATTATGTACGAAAAATTACGCAAACATAATCTCCCATGTACACTAATTTTAGACTCAGCTGTGGGATATCTTATGGAATCAATTGATATTGTTTTTGTCGGTGCTGAAGGGGTTATGGAAACAGGTGGTATAATCAATAAAATTGGAACTCTCGGAATAGCTATATGTGCTAAAGCGTACAAGAAGCCTGTATGTATTATGGCCGAAGGTATAAAATTTGTCAAGGAATATCCTCTTAATCAAGCAGATATTCCAAATGAATTTAAATACAATACTTCCACATTGTTAAATAAGGACTTGTCAAAAGAACACCCTTTAGTTGATTATACACCACCACAGTACATATACTTGTTGTTTACCGATTTAGGTATATTAACTCCCGCAAATGTCGGTGAGGAACTTATAAAATTATATGTTTAAAATTTTTAATATAATTTGTTTTATTTATCAAATATTTTAGCTAACTTATATCTTTTCATCATTCTTATAAAAATGTTTGCTACTTCGTCTGGATTATCTTCGTGTACTAAATGACCTGTCTTTTTAACTACTTCCATTTGAAATTTTCCAGCCATTTGTGCTATAGTTAATTCTTTATCTAATCTATCTGTACCAGCTAAAATTAGTATTTTAGCTCCAGCTACTGAAATGAATTGTTTTGAAATTCCTTTAAACCATTCTTGCCAATATTTTTCACTTTTATACAAATCTGTTTTCCATACAAATTTTCCATCCTCTTCTTTAATTTGATCAGGCATTGATACTCTGGCAGAAGTTAAATTTGTTGTAACGTGCGTATTTATACACCATTGAATAGCAGATTCTACACTTGAAAAGGAACTTGGTCTTTTATCTAAAATTAAACGCATTGCGGTTAATGCTGCAAGAGCTGTTCCCTCAACAACATCAACTACTCCTAAAGCTTGGAGATTTGGGAGTACGTTTTTGGCAGCCAAATGAGTTGCAATAGCTCCACCAAGACTAAAAATAAAAAAAATCTCACTAAAATTAACTTTGCGTACACCATACCTATGCCCAATCATTATTAGCTTAGGTTTTTCCTCTCCATACAGTACATTGTACACTTCATAAATGTCACTAAAATAAAGTACATTTAATATTGGGGGATATAGTTTTGATAGGAATATTCTAATAGATCATTTTTCTATTCAAAAAAATATTAAAAAATGAATGAAAGGTTATGTAGAAAAATTGTGGTCACTGACATTTCAAAAACTAATTTTATAACTTATGACCACAATACACATTTTTAATAAAAAAATAAATATTCCTATTCTCATACACACTTACTTAATCAATGTCTCTTTGGATAAATCAAAATCATTTGATGTTGTTGTCATTCCATGTCCTCTTAAATCTATTGCTAAAACACGGCACTCCATAGCAGTTGTAAGAGAATTCTACAAGAAAAAATTCAAATATCTCGTAAGTTTTTTTCCCTTAAACTTACTGTAAAAACAGCCCATGTTAAACTACTAAGGCCAGCTCCATGAATTAAATAAAATACAGGTCCAGATGTACCTTTTAAATAAGTACAAAATTTATCTGTATTATTTATGGTTACAAATTTTTGCTCGCTAAAAAAGTCGTTCCATGACAGAGGGCCACAATCTCCGCTCATCATCAAAAAATTTACTACGTTTTTTTTTTTGTAGTTTTAAAAACCTGTTATACAACCAGAAATGTGGAATAACGATACTACTGTGTTTATTTACAAAATGTACTATTGAGAAAATAACCTTTTTGAAAGTTACGTAGTTTAAAAAGACTAATTTTTTAAATAAAAGTCTAATATTTGATAGCCAATGTATATTTATATGTGCATTGATTTATCTACATTTTGTTGGCCCTTTAACTCATGTCACAGAAATTCGTCTTCAATCCGATAATATGAACGAACATATATTTCTATGTCTTCAATCACAATTTAAACAATGCACATAAAATAACGTTATTCCAACACCTGACATTATTTCTATTCACTTGATATATAAATGCAAGTGTGTTATGTTTCTCTTACACAGTAATCTCAATTTACATTTATTTTAATGGTTGCATGCTAACGCGAATTCTTTTGCTAAATTATATTTTATAGTGCTGTAACATGTAAATATTATTATGTAGTTAATTTGTAAGAAATTATTTAAGCTATTTTAATTGTGTAGTAATTTGAATATTTTAATCATGGAAATTTGATTGATTATTTTTTTTTCTTTTCATACGAGTATGTACTATTGTAATATTAATTTATGATCAAATATAGATACTATAACACGTTTTTGTATGCGTTTTATATTTTATTTAAAGATTTTACCAGACTGATTTTTTATTTAAACATTACCTTTGTTTATTTTTTTAGATTTGGTTGGTGTAAACATGAATGGTGAGCCACCAATTTCTAATCTTGAAATATGTAATTTTATCAATAAATTAATAGAAAGAAATGGTTTAGATCTATTAACTTCTTCATTTATTAGGAAACAATTGAAGGAGAAGTACAAATTTAATTTTGATCCTTTTAAAAAATTAATTGATTCATTAATAAGCGGTGTTATCCAGAAAAGACATGAAAAAGAAAATGACAATGATTCTCATACTCACGATTCAACTGATGATGAAATAGATTTCTCAGATATTGCTGAAAAATATTCTACAAAAAATGAAACAAAGGAAAAGTCACCATCACCAAAGTCGTTTGAAAGTTCAGAAAGTAGCGAAGATGATGGACCAGAAGATAGAGATTATGTTAAAAAGAAGTCTAAATCATCAAAATCACGATCTTCAAAAACCAATAGCGTTGATTCAGACAATGAAGTTTTCGATGGTAATGATATGGCTTCTGCCATAAAACGTCGTCGTGCTGCTGCAAATATTAAAAAATCTGTAATTGCAAATAAAACAAAAAGTTCCTCTTCAGCGACAAAGCGTTCTGTAGCTAGTAGTGGTTTTACAAAAATAATGATGGTTAGTGATGAATTGTTTGCTATAACAACAAAAAAGTACATGAGAAGATCAGATGTTGTTAAATATATGTGGGATTATTTCAAGTCCAATGGACTTATCGATCCAAATAATAAAAAAATGGTATTATGTGATGAAAAATTAAAAGCCTTAACAGGAGTAAGTACTTTTCAAGCTTTTGGAATGATGAAGTATATTAAAAATCATCTTAAGGATGCTGAAGATTTAGATGAGGAGACTAGAAGTATTATTCTTAAAGATCTTGGTGTTGAAGAAACAAAAATTGATAAGAACGATAAAACTGAGTCAAAGAAAAAAAGTAAATCAGTTGTAAGTGACAAATCTGGAGCAAACAAAGTTCCAAAGAAGGGTAAATCGTCTTTCTCCCGTTTTTGTGTTCTGTCTGATGAGTTATCAAATTTAACGGGTCAAAGATATATGACAAGATCAGATGTTGTTAAGTTTATGTGGGATTATTTTAAAGGACATAATTTAATGGATCCAAAAGATAAACGTATGGTAATTGTCAATGACCAGTTAAGACCTATTTTTCCACAAAAAAGAATTCAAGCATTTGTTATGATGAAATCACTAAAAAACCACATTAAAGATCCGAATTTACTTGGACCAGAGCATATGGAAGCTATTACAGCTCTACACAATGAATTGGAAGAAAAACGGAAGAAAGCTGAAGAAGTTAATTCTATTGTTGATGTTGAAGAAAAACACAGTTATATTAATGAAGAAAGATTAAAAAAAGAAAGCGAGAATATAGTTGAAAAAAATAAACGACCTAATGTTTTTTCGGTTGGTTCAGGTTATCAATCAGTGGAATCAGACGATGAAGAAGACGATGATGATCCGTATGGTTCATCTTCAATCCCATTTAAAGTATCAAAGATCGAGGAAAACAAAAGTGTTTGGTAATATTAGTTTTGTTAACAATTAATAATAAATTTATGGGAAGTCCTTTTAGGCTTCCATTATATTAAACAATTTTTTATATGGGCATTTTGAAGTGTAAGAATCTTTTGAAAATATATTTAAATACTGTACATCATTTTCTACAACGCTTATTGGTCGGTATGATCTTATGCTTTTAGGCATTTATGAATATTGGTTTTATTCAAGATAATTAATTTATACAGGGTGGATCTTCAAAATTTATCAAGACATTGTTTTTAATTAATGATTAAGTTGTTTTTATCAAGTTTGGAGCAAAACATTTGAAGTTACATATAATAACATTTTATAAAATATTTTTGAAATTATTAATTAGATAACTATGTCGAATACTATTTTTGAAACTTTTGAAAAGCCAGTTTCTTTTTTTCAACATTAGTAGTACTTGTTTTATTTTAAACAATATTAATATTCGTCTTATCGTGATTTTAAATCGTGCCCCATTGAAGTTTCAACAATTGCGCCCTGTATTACTTAATGCATGTGAATTTTAAAAAAAAAACATATATATTAAAAATATTTTTATTTAAAGTAAAATTTATGCAGGAAGTTCTATGTAAATTGATGTCTATGACATCTAATTTTTATTTATTTCAAAAAATAAACTATAAATAAATAAGAGAATATTAATGACTTATTAAAATATATTAGATAATAAATTTTATGTTTATTTTTTGTAAAATTGTAAATTTTGGTCATTCAGATACAGCTGATCAAACGATTTATTTTATTGTAATTTATATAGTTGAAAACAATTATATGCAAACTTTTGATTCTTTTATTTTAATTGATTCTTTTATTTTAAATGTAAAGTTATAAAACATAATCACAATGAGTAAATAATCCTACATCTATACAGTTTTAATTCTTTACCCTCTCGAAAATGTTAATTATTTCTATGTTTTTTGTAACAAAGAAATTTGTTTCTTGATTGATATAGCGATTTTTAGTATATAAAAAATTATTGTTCAATTTTTTCTACAGAATTCTTGTAGTTACAAAAATGGATTCTCTGAAATCATTTACATTATGTTGTAGTTTGTTTTTAATTTGGAATTATGTAACCTTATAGTTGTATTTTCTAAATTCATCTACATTTTAGTGATATGCCTTGTTTTGTAGTCATCATATTAAGGTCCTTTGTGGGAGGAACTTTGTTTTTAACTATAGTATTTTATTTTGCAATTTCTAGCTATTTTTGCCATAAAAATATAGTATTTTTTTTCTCCCTACTGTTATGTAAATAACGAATTATATGTATAAAATTAAAATTTAATCTGAATATGTATCGTTTGTTATATCCATAAATTGACTTTTATATTAAATCATTGATACATTAACTATGAATTATTTGTAAATTTGTTATCTTTAAATGTTATTAAAATGAAATCATTTTATGATATTATATATCGATTTTTCGTTGTTTTAGATGAGTGATACAAACGCGCCAAAAAGTGGTTTAATGAAGTCAATTAATTTCTTCCGATTTCGTACACCAAAAAAAGATCTTGACGATACACCGCTTCGATTTGGTAAAGGTTCCAAGTTAAACGATAATGATACTTCAAAAGATTCACTCACATTAGAAACACCTTGTTTGGATAGTCCAGTTTCTAGATTTTTCAAAAAAGTCAGGCCTAAACGATTAGAAACATCAAGAAAATTAGTTGATAAACCACCAACTTCGATTGAAACTGATGATAAGAACGGAAAATCAACAAATCAAGATGATCAAATTGATCTTTCTAATGTGACGATACGAAATCAGCAAGTACCCACATATGTAAGTGTGTCTGTTGCCTTGAATGGTTATCATATTCCATCTCAAAAGTGCGGACCTCTGGTAAATAATTCAGAACAAAATGGTAAAAATTTACAAAGGTATGTTTTGTCTTTGTACAATACCAAATAAAATTAATCTAATTTGGTTTTAAAAAAGCAATATAACGAGCAAAAACCATTGGTATATATTTAAATTTATTTTTTACAGTGTTTCTCAAGAATATGTTACAAATATAGAAATTGAAGAAGTTGATGATCAACAAGAGATTCCAGATAAATTTTCAGTTAAATGGAATACGGTGTCAAGCGAAACTCCTGAAGCATACAAAGAACTAGCTGATACAAGCATATCTTTAATTAATGATAGAAAGAAGTTAGCAAATTTATTGATATCAGAAAGTAAAGATATAATGTGTGACGATGCTCATACTACTCTTATTCAAATTAATGGACATGGAGACATGATAACAAAAAATATTGGGAAACTATATAAGTATATAGATAATTGCTTAGAAGGTGTCCAAGGATACGGTGAAGCAACGACTATTAATGATCTCTCAAGTTTTTGGTATGGTGTGATTCAACCTGAATTGGATAAGTACTCAAAAATACTGGAAAAAGCTGATAAATACAGAGACAATAACTATAAAGAAATATTGCATGAAGAAGAAACAGTTAAAGTTATTAAAAAAGTTAAACCAAAAATAACTACAAATAAACAAAACACGGTAGAAAGTGAAAAAGTAAAACAGCAAAAAGCGGCACGTGAAGAGCAGCGGAAAAAATTTCTACAGGAAATGAAGAAGAAAGCCGCATCATCCCGAAACAAGGATATCTCCTCAGAAAATGTTATTTATTAAAATTATTTATTTATATAATTTTTGCGTAATCTATTTTAATTTAATATTTACTAAATTTTCGTGGACAAATATTCTTAAAATAAAGAAATCTAACACATTAGGTTTTTTAAATTTACAATTTTCATAACATTATAAATAATATAAAAAAATACATTCATTCAATAAAAGTTAAGATATTTTTAACACTAAACATTAAAATTTTTTATAAGTAAATATTTTGTTAAAGACATAATTCCACATTTTATTACCAATGTATTTTTCATGCTTCTTTAGAAGAAATTTAAAGATAATTGCAAAAATCTAATAATATGCATCGTCACCACAAAATATTAATAAAAAGATGTTTGATTGCTATTATTTTCTCTTTTTTTATTATTTGGATCTCAAGGAAAGTATTTTTTGACAAAGCAGTAAGAGAATACCCGTATGTTAACATAACAATTTTTTCATAAATATAATATGATTCAGATCTGTTTTAGAAGTAAAACCATATAATAAATTATGTGTAGTTGTACCTTATCGAGATCGTTTAGAAGAATTAACGGAATTTGTACCTCATATAACAAAGTTTTTGGAGAAGCAGAAAATTAATAATCAAATATTAATTTTGAATCAAACAGATGGATACCGCTTTAATCGTGCTTCCTTAATTAATGTTGGATTTCTCGAATCTGATCGTCTACGATGCAATTATTTTGTGATGCATGATGTAGATTTACTGCCATTAAATCCAGAATTAAATTATTCACACCCTGGTGTAGGTGTAGTGAGGCATATATCGGCTGGTCCATATCATCCAATAAAGAGGTAATTTTTTTAAATTATATATAAAAATATATTGCACAATTTCTAGGTATGATTACGCAAAATTTATTGGGGGTATTTTAATGCTTACGATGAATGATTTTAAAAATGTAAATGGAATGTCAAATAAGTATTGGGGTTGGGGTTTAGAAGATGACGAATTTTATTTGAGATTACAAGATAGTGGTTTAGCTAAACATATTGAAAGACCTCAAAATTTAGATAC
The DNA here is from genome assembly GCA_005656395.1 of Strongyloides papillosus. Taxonomy (NCBI): domain Eukaryota; kingdom Metazoa; phylum Nematoda; class Chromadorea; order Rhabditida; family Strongyloididae; genus Strongyloides; species Strongyloides papillosus. The sequence continues at coordinate 844,604 of SRSI01000010.1, read as the reverse complement.
CAACAGAGAGAATACATTTAAACATATTCACGGTAAAGAAAGAAAACGTGATTACAAACAAATTGGTAATCAGAGAGAGGTAATTATAAAATTTTCAAAAAAAATACCAATACATTTTTAGATGTCAAGAAAAAGGGATAGGATATCAGGTCTAAATAATGTTAAATACAAAATTATAAAGCGGGAGATTAAAATGTTTAATTATAATAGTCAAGCTACGATTATCGATGTAGAACTAGAATGTGATTTGTCTTGGACACCATATTGCATATCTAATTAATTATGTAAATAAAATAACTTATATAAATTAAATATTATATATTATGTTACTTTTATTTTCTAATAAATATTTACAATATTATTTAAAGAATTCTTTCATCCATTCTCACGTGGAATATTTTTTTCTTTTTTTCTTCTTTTCTAATTTTTGCTTTGTCATTTGTATCCTCTGAGTACTTAAAAAAATGAGAACCAGTAGGCATAATTACACTTATTGGGATCACATTTTGATTTGAGCATTTTAGAAGGAATTTTCTTCTACTATTCATATCAGGACTCGATATAGCTTTAACTTTTCTTATAGATTGAGATGCGGATCTAGCAGTTTGAAACAGTAGAGTTGTTTTGACTACTTCATAAAATCTTGTGTCCAAAGAAATATTCAAAATTGGATCTAATACAATTCTTAACAACCAACCTATTATCGCTGCTGTTGACCATATTGCCATTTCATAACTAAACAATAATTAAATTAAATTAAATAATCTAACACTTTTGTGTAAAATTCTATAAATATCATAAAAAAATATACTATATTAATTTAATATAATAATTTTGTTTTTTTTACAAAAAAGTGTTTTATAAAGTTAACCTTAATTGATATGTGGCAACAACTGATTGGCATGTTGAAGAATTCTAAAAATATCATAAAATTTTAATACGTAAGATTAAATCATTATCAATATAATAAAAGGCAGTAATTTTTTAGATAATGTAATTTAGTTTCTTCTAAATACATCAGTCAATTTATTTATAAATTTAATTATGTAAATTATGCTTTTGAAAAAAAAAACTAATAAAAAAAAACTTACATCGTACAAGTCTTGCAATCCATCAATTTTTTGTTTGAGAACAATTGGTAATGCAACAAAACTTATCATTACACCGCATGTAAGACAAAACATTGTTATATTTATAGTCATACGATGAAATTTTAATAAATGCAAATGTGCACTTCCGGATTGTTTTTTATGACGATATAAAAAAATTACAATTGAAATATGAGATGATATTACAATAGTAAATGATAAAGAAACAATCACCATATTAAAAATTGACATAATATAATCTTCTGTAGTAACTGTCCATTGAATTAGATCAGACGATCCGTTAAACACATTAAAAGCATCATTCTTACTAAAAATAAAGTTTTAGAAATAATAAAAAAAGTTTAGACATTTTTGCATTAATTGAATCAATAAGCTCTAATAACTTATTAAAAATATAAATTACAAAATATAAAAATATTATGAATGAGATTTTGATAAAATTTTGTTCTAAAATATTGATTCAAATAAATGCAATTAATCTTAAAAAAATAAAAATAAAATAAGATTAATTAACAACCTAATAAAAATTACAACTATACTGTAAATTACACCCAATCCTGTTAATGTAGATGTTCCTATTAAAATTTTTTTATCTGTCATGGTTGTTCTTGTATATACTGGATATCTTATTGCAATAAATGTTATTATGGCCAATGAAGCATATACTGTTGAAACAACCCAATAATCTATTGTTAGAAGTAATGTAAACCATGTTCTACCATGACCAATTGTATATGTAAAGATATAACAACTTGTATTTAACAAAACTGTTCCATTTTTCAACAAACTTTGCTCCATAACCAAATCAAATTTATGCATCACTGTGAAAAGAAATATAATTGCTGAAACAACGGCATCCGTGATAGATCTGTTTAACATTAATGTATGTCCTTTAAATGGTAGCAATTTTCGTTTTAAACCCACAATTACAATATAAATAAAAAATAAATTAATTACAAATCCAATTAGTGATAAAATCATTGTTACAAGAGGAATTACATTGTCCACTAACTAAGTAAAAAACATCTTTATTGCCAATATAGTTGATTTTTATTTAAAAAAATCTAATTTTACTTACATTATTCTTAGCTTCATCATAATCTATGATGCTTGAATCAACAGATTGGTTACATAAAAGTGTCCAGTTGTTGTTTACGGGAGGACTTGTATCCCATTTATGAAAATACGATCTGTTTGAATTGTGATCATTATTATAGTTGTTTTCATTTTCATCTGTTGAATAATCGAAACATATTGTCAAAGTCATCTTCCCATCTCAAAAATAATTACTTTATTATTCAAATATAAATAATCCTCTTAAAAATGTAAATAAAATAATAATTATACTAGAAAAATAAGCACTCACTATTATTACTAAAAATTTTTTTAAGTAGATTAAAATTATATTGCAATTTCTTAATAATATATTTAAAATTAATATTACCATTAAATATATATGATTACAATGAGATCAATTGTTAAAATATTTTTACGAAACTCAATGCATTTTTATAAGATAATATTATATTGCCTATTTAAAAGGTTTATTGATCTTATCTATAAAAGTGATAAAAGTGTAAATTGGATTGATTAAAATTTATGTTTGAAATACATTAGAGTAGTTTAATTTTTATAATGCTTGATAAGAAAAAATGTTTTCATTTATTGTTTTAGGATTCATTTCCGTACTTTGGTAATATTACACTAACAAAGTTTATCCAAAAGTTACTACATTCGTTATGATATGTACCATTTTCAAAAATGATTGGAAATGAGGTAATCATCCTTAGGCATATTGAGCAATAAATTTTTTATTATTTGTATTTTTGGGAAAATTATTTATTGATGAAGGAATATTTTCTATTGTTTCGTTGAAAAAAGGAAGTTCTAATAGGTTAGCCCATGTTTCACTGAATATTTGAATTTTTTTTAATATTTCTTTATCATTTATATTATGAGTTGTAATACTTGCAGCTAATCGTTTCACAATCTGATGAATATTATTCAACGAGGCAATAAACATTTTAGCCTTTCTAGTTTTCGATACTTCAGTTGAAGCAGATAATGACTTTGTTAGAATACTGTTACTTTCATCAATTATTTCCACACATTTATCAACTATTGTAGTCCAATCTGTAGTTAAAAAATTAAATATTTCACAAATATTTCATAAATATTAGAATAAAATTTACTATAAAATTAAGGTGATTTATTTTTGGTAAATTATTGTAAATTAAAAGGAATATACTAAGCGCTAATATATTAAATACGTGAAGGAGAGTAGAAATTTGATTTTAAGATTAAATATTAAAGTGCTTTTAAATTCAGTTAATATAGCAATTTTTATACAAACTGAATCTTGTAAAAAAGTAGCTTGGTGAATCAATGCTTCTATTTAAAAAATATTACATGTTGAAATCTCTTTTTAATTTTAATAACTATTAATTTATAATCTAAAATATCTCGATAATTGTAACATTTAAAATTGAATAATTATCAGCAGTTTTAATGAATCCATAAAAGTTAATAGTATTTTTTTTATAAAAACAATTGTTCAAAAGTCAGTTATTCGCGTACCTATTTTTTTATCAATAAATAGTAAATTTTCTGAATATTAAACATAAATTCTTTGTGACGATGTTTTAGCGTTTTATTATTTTTATTTTACAAAATATCATTAAATAATTACAGTTGGGGAAAAATATATATAGCGTCCGAAAAGTAATATGGTAGTTTAGAATATTTTTTTTTCTTAATATTCTTTAAAGATTTTATACTAATTTTATTGTCAACGTTTAATGAATTTAAATATATAATATAAGAATCGTCTTATCACATTCAAAATTAATAGAATTTTATTCAGCTTTTACTGTAAAATAAAAATAAAATCAAATACCTGAAAATTTCAGGTGTTTAAAACCTTAAAATTGAAAATAAGAATGCATATTTAAGTTACATCGCCAAGTAATAATATTTTTCAAAGAAAAAATATATTTTTGTCTACTAAAGCGTTTTACTAAATTTATAAGTTTTAATATTTTTTTGTTAATTTTATAAAAGATCTTTGGATAACTTCTTATAACTCAGTTTGGATGTCATTAGTAACTAAAATAAATATACTTTAAAGCTAATTTTGGGAATATTGTCTTCAGAGAATTACTTTTATAATGTTTAAATTCATACCTTTTTTAGTTTTTATATTATTCAACATATTGTGATTATTTGAATATTTTATCATTATATTTGATGTTTTTCCATTGTTGTTTTCATTCAATTCTTTAGAATTTAAAAATTTTTCTTTTTTATAATCATTTTTAAATACTTCTCTATCGCTATTGAAACTTATACCTTGATATGTTTGCAAAAAAGGAATTGGTAACTGCTTAAATGTACTCAGATCACTAATAGACATCTTTTTTTGTACCAAAGCAATTAGTGCTAAGCATGAAAAAAATTCTTGACGTGTTAAATAATTAGACGATTTAGTATTTACAAATGACCAAATTTGATTCAATACTTCAATTGGTAATTGAGATGTCAGCATAAGATTATAAACTCGTGATGTGATAGGATTTTGATCTTTCTTGTGTGCTCCACAACATTTAATTGCTTCAATATAAAATTTAGGAACATTAGATTCATGTACTAAGGCTGGAGGTAAAATTCCACCTTTAAAATTATAAACTATAATGTAATATTTTTATATAATATTTATCTTTTTATAATTACCATTGTGTTCATTACATATATTATTAAATGTGTTGTCGGTATTTCCAAATAAATTGGATGATGTAACTTTAGCTTTATTTTGTATGTGGTCTTCCATTTTGTATTAAATATTTGTATATAAATATGGAAAAATTCAAATAGTATATTTTATCAATATCTCTATTTGGTAAGAAGTATATTTATGTACATATCTAAGTGTTAACATGCCATTTAAATGGCACATTTTCCGCTTATTCTATTAAACTATTCTTTTATACAAAAACATTGATTTTTGATGCATAATAAAATTCTTTTCATTAAATCATATTTTTATACATACAAAAAAGTCGCCTTTTTGATTATTATTAATTAAATTCTAAAAGAAAATAATTTGCAGAAAAAATTCTGTAACTTTATCAGTTATACGTGTAATTGTGAAATTTTATACTTATCTTCGTCATTGAAACTGATCGTAAAAATGCATAATTTAAGAATTTTGACAGGAAATTATGGTTGTAAAAATATTATGACGTAACAACTAAATATTCAAGATCCGTATACTCCCTTTTTTGCAAAATAAATTAATGCTTCCGATGTAAAAAACATAATGTGTAATACCATTAAAACTTGTTATACCAAATACTTTTAAAATATTTTAAAATTAGTATTAGAACTTTATTAATTACATTACTAAAGTACATATAGATACCAAAATACAAAAAAAAATTAAAAATATATATTATAAGCAAATATGTGCTAAAATATTTCATTATCTTAATGATATTCATAAAAATACTTTTTGTAATTGATGTCTTTCAAATAAATACATTCACAATAATGTTCAAAATTTTATGTGTAAAACAAAAAATTCTTCATTAAATTAATCAACTTGTTTATTTCCATTAATTATTTAATAAATATGAGAAAATGTTAAACATATAAAATTATCTTCAATTTCAATTTTTTAAAGATGTTTCTTCAATCATGGTAAAACATTAATATCAATCAAATGTAAAAATATTAAAGATCCTTATAATGAATTTGTATTACTAAAAATTATACCAATAAATAATACTTTATCATAACCAAATAATTTATTATTTCTATTATTTGATAATGGTTTTCCTTGTCCTACTAAAATCTCCTTTAATTAATTTTCTATCTAGGTGTAACAAAAATCTTAAATATATGTCAAATGATTATATATTCATAAATAAATATTGAATAACTTTCATACCAAAATAAAATAATTATATCTTTCAATATTACGTTTTCGTGTTTTTGAAAAATATTGAATTATTAAATATACGTATTTTTGAAAGTTATTTATAAGAGTTTTAAAAAAAGCAACATTTTATTTATCCTTTAATTTTTCATAAATTATTAGTTTAAAAATAGCAAACCTGTAACATAAAGTATTTTTCTATATTTATTACATTGAATTAGTAATACTAAAGAAAAAAAAGGTGAACTTTTAATTGTTTTGTAAAGTAAAGTATAAATAACTTACAGTATATTGAAGCAAGACATGAATGGTAAAATAATCTTTCAAATTTTATTTCTAATAAATTTACGTTAATTTCAACTTTTTAAAAATACTATGGAAAAAATTAAAGTAAAACAAGTTTTAATACTTTTTATAGTCTTTTTAAAATCTTATTTTTTAAAGATATATTTTAAATGTTAAGCGTCATTTATAGCTACAGTTCTTTTTCTTCTACCAGCTTTTGTTGCAGAATTTAAGCATTCTTCAAATGATTTCCCTTGGCAATGAAATCTAAAACATTTCTGTGTAAACTAGGTATTTTAAACTTACCTTTGAAAGAAAGTGGTTTTTCCGCTTCTATAACAACGGTAAATAACATCATTTACCATTATATCTTTTCCAACTTCCACAAAAACTTTTGATTCTGAGTCAACACATCCTAAGGCAGTACTACTTCCATCAGCATTACACCGGTATTTAATTTGTTGATTTTGAAAAACTTCACCTTCGTTAAAAATAACTCCATCTCTGTCACAACCGACAATTTGTGAAGAATATCTTATTTTACCAGAACCTTCTTTAGTACATGAAAATTTTTTTGATCCAATTTTTCTTGTCTCACCAACTTGTAACAGTATTTCTGGTATTTCATTTCTTGTATAACAACCTAGAATTTATGTATTAATTTACATTATACATTTCCTACCATTTATAGAAATCCTATCATCTTCACAACGCATTTGAAATGTGCCATTTCTCCATGTATCACCAGTATTATAACTTATTCCATTATTATAACATGTACTTTTATATTCGTATGTAACAACATCTCCGTTATTTATACATTTATGCTTAATACCATTTTTAATGAATGTTCTTCCTATTTGAATAACTGCTTTATCATCAGATATACAAGCTAAAAAATGTCTCACAAATATATATTAAAATATAATATAATAAAAAAATAGCAGACCTATTACAGTTGACACTCCATTTACACATTTATAATGGAAATTTGCTTTTGTAAATGTCTGACCATTCTCATGAACTCCATCATCTAAAACACAGGGTAATGGATTTGTTGTACCATCTTTTTGAACAGGAATGACAACTTTTATTTTAGAAGTATTCGGATCCTGACCTAAAGGAACAATCACTATTGATTTTTCTACCTCTTCAGCACCAAAAATTGCTATTGGTGAAGCAAAAAAATACAGTATAATGAAAGCGGTCAGAAATGAGCTCATTATAAAATGATAATGAAGTTTATTTGTACAATTAACATGCTTTTATATTAAGAAAATTATACTTTAACAAAATTACACTGTACATAAATTCTTGTTTTACTTCAATCTGCCGTATGTGACCTTATTTATCACTAATAACATTGACATTGTGCTATTAATTTTGCCGATACTTTTAATGTGCTTCATTACTAATTGTTAAAATAAACAATTTTGATGATCCTGATTAATCATAGATAATTTTTCAACGACATTATAAAGAAAGTGTTTAAAATAGAAGATTAAGGCATTTTGTTTTAATAGAATGATAGGTTGATAAAAATTTTTTTACAACAAAAGCCTGTTTTCTACTTGTTTTTAGTATTAAAAATGATAAAGTTATAAATCAAAATGACATTTTTTATTAATAAATTTATAATATATTAACAATCCACAATAAAAAAGTCCATTTTTAAAAAAACGTCATATTATATATATTATAAATATTATGGTTGCAGGTATAAAGAAATAGTATAATCTCTACCCTAATAATATAAGCATTATATTCATAATCATAGGAAGGATATCATATGATAGACCATAAATCCATATAAACCATATAAATATATAGTCTTTGTCCTTAAGACACTATTAACATACTAAATATTTATTTACAATTTATTATTTTAAGACAATTTAATAATATTATGGATATAAAAATTTTATAACCAGTTTAAAATATTGCCATACTTATGAACTTACTGAATATTTTAAAATTGATGTATCTCATAACATAAAATTACATTTCTTCTACTACATATAATATTTCTTTCAATAATGTATAATATCTTTATTCTATTGACGCTTTACGACACTACACATTTAAAAATTAAAAATCAAAAACAACCAATATACTTTTATCATCCGAATACACATAATATATTATTTTTACAAATCTTTATTTATTTATTTTTCCCTTTTTATTTATTAAAAATTATTAATAACTACTTCCAAAATGCATACAAAAAAGATGTCACCATCTAAAAAAGTAAAAACCAGCCACTTTACAACTTTTATAACTCTCTATGATTTAAGAATTTGTATAAAATCTTAAGATTTTATTTAGTGGCACCGGCAAAAAAAAAACTTTTTCAAGAGTTTGTACCCTTAAAAAATTGTCCTTTTTATTATGCCTCTTCTTTTGACTACAGGTGAATTAAATTTCTTTTTATGATCTTATTACTATTTCCATATATGTAATGCATAAAAATAAACACAATGCCAGTCATTTACTTTTTAACTATTAAAGAAATTATTTTAAAAATTATTGATATAATGTAGAAGAGATGCTATGTATAATATATATTAGAGATAAACCCTTTTTTGTGAATCAATTTATTATAATAATAACATTTATTTCCCGTAGCGTTTTTACTGCTGTTTATTCATATCTTTTAATTTTATTTTTCTCATATTCATTTTTAATATATCTAAAAAGCTGCTTTCTTTTGTTATATTTAACACTTCGTATTTCCAAACATTCATATCGGTAGTACTTTTGTCATGATAATCATGAGCATGAGAAAGGAAAATGTTTATTTCACACAGATGTAATAGTCGGTGCATATATTTTATCCAATTTACCTCCTTCCGGTAAACTTCTCTCTCCACCTAATAATAAATTTAATAGTTAAAAGGTTACTATATTATAAATCCATAACTATTATGAATTTGTCATCATTATATATATATTTTTAAAATTTTATATTTCTACTTTCGAAACGAAATAGTAATTTAATTTATAACCCTTTCAGTATTATAAAAAAAAATAAAATAACATTATTTTCTATTATATAATTGGTCATCATATGTAAGCAATGACAAATGAAGAAGTTACAGTTAGTATACCAAATATTTGTACAGAAATAATAGAGTAGGTATTATTTGCAAATTTTTATAACATCTAAATATATTTATTTATATATATTCTATTTTTAGTGATACCATTCCTAGTATATCATCACAAAAAAGTCTCATCCGTAGATGGTTACCATCTTTTAATCTTAATATTCTTAATTCATCCAAGTCATTTTGTTGTAAAAGAAATAGTTCACCTTTTATAATAGAGGTACCCTTAAAAGAAAATATGATTAACGTTTTTGAGGATCAACTATTAAGTGATCGAACTGTCAAAACGGATCCATCAATGAATGATCGTCGCAGAACACTATTGATAAAAAAAAACTCAAAAGATGAAAACTTTGGATTTACAATACAATCATATTTGTTAAAAAGAGACGGATCTGATGAAGTGGAGCCAATAACCTATATAGATTCTGTCAGAAAAAACAGTCCTGCTTCAAGAGCAGGACTTATTCCAGGTGACATTATTGTTGCTATCAACGGGAAAATTGTTATTGATTATACCCATGATCAATTAAAAGACCTAATTACATCATTAACACAAATGCGTGTGATAGTAGTTTTTGAAAATATGCAAAAACGCATTGACTTGTCTAAGCGACAGATGGAATTAGAAAATATTCTAGAATCAAAATTGAAGGAACTTGATCAGTTAGAAATAGAGGAAAAAAATATATATATAAATGTAACAGATAAGAGGTATAGTTTTTCAAAATCACAAATTTCAATGTCATCAAATGGATCATCGTGTAAAGATTCTGCTATTGGAGGATCAGTAAAGAGTGATGTTATATCAAATACCTGTACATCAATATCCTCCAATAATTCAATATCATCTGCATATCAAAGAATATCAGTACCTATTGTTACTGGAGAGATTTCTTTTAATTCATCAAAAATATCTTTAGAGGAAGAATCAGAGGAGTTAGACGTGTAATGATATTATCACTCTAGTATTATCTAGTATTTTGGGTAAAGACAATATTTATTAGAACTATTATTTTTTTTTATTTTGCCAAAACTATATATTAATATATTTAAGTTATATAAAATTATTTCATTGATCTCAATTATTTTCACCATGTTATTTTATTTTAATATAAATTTACTTATCTTACGATGATTATTTGTCTTTTTTCTATGTTGTTATAAATGTGACGTTTTTCCACAAGTGTATTTTATAAATTTTGTGTAACATAAGAAATTTTTTGTTATCAGAATTTAGTTACTTTTAGTTTATGTTAAAATGATGTTGTTAAGGAATCGGTTATCATTAAGATATACTCTTAATACATTTAGTTGTCGACATCAGGAAGTTGCTTCAAGTAATAATTTAGCTTTGCTATCAACATCTGCTCATCAACTGTCTTCAAAAAAAAATTTAAAAGAGCCTAACGGAATATTAAAGAAATATGAAAACTTTCTTAAGAATAACTTTCCCACATCTTATACCGTTTATAGACAAATTGTTGATGGATGCAAATGGTGTATCTCAGATTTAAAAATGTACTATGTGCTACGTAAAACGCTCAGAAACAATAAAAAAAGCATTGAAGATTTAAAAAAAGAAGAATTAGAATGTTTAATTAAGGTTAGGAAATTTTTTTTGTTTAATTTAGAACGAATATTTTTAGACGTCATCAGATTTAAGTAAAGTTTTGACGTTGGCTGTTGTAGCACCAATACCTTTAACAATTTATCCACTAGCATTAGCAATGTAATTTTGATTTCTTTTAATCTTTAATTTTTTTTAGTGTTTTTTTGCCAAGATTAGTTTTAACACATCATTTTTGGAGTAGACAGAAGTATAAAGAATTTTTCTCTAAAAATATATTTTTAAGATCACGTTTTCACTATGATTCGCTTTCGTCAATGGTAAAAATTAATCACCAACAATCATTACCATTGAAGTTTGGTGATATTAATAAAGAAGTCGTTACTGTTCCTAGTTTTGATGAAATGAGTGTATTGGAAAGGGTATGTAAAAATATTTTAAATAACATTTCTAATTATTATCTATTGTAGTATCATTTATTACGTTTCCATCAAGTATCACTTTTTAATGGAATTAAGAAGCTTAAGGAAAGATCTCTTCTTATTCATTGTCTTGATGATAAATTACGTAAAACATTAGATAATAGTGTGGATAAAATGAATGAACAAGAGATAATTGTCCAATTATATATGAGAAAAATATACTTTGAAAATACTGATGATACAGAATTTTTACGGAAAAAATTAGTAGAATGGCTTAGACATTCAGAAAAATTTTACATAAAGGGAAATGAAGGTTTCTTGCTTTATGCACCAATTATAGAAAAAGGATCAAAGTGTTAACTTTCTTAATTGAACTTATAAATATGTTAAACATAAAAAATTAAATGCAATTTTTTTCTAACAGGCTTTAAATAGAAAATATATATTCATTGCCAAAATATTGAAATAATTTCAATTACCACAATATACTTTTACTTATTCATTATGTGATACTTACATTGTTACCACTTTATAAAATTGCAATTAATAATCAATAACCTATTTATTTAAGTAACATTTTCTAAATAGTACAAATAAAACTTAAAGTTACACTTGCTTTAATATAGTTGATACAAAAATAGATATAAAATTCGAGAAAATTGGGACATTTTACCACAAAATGTTGGAAGAAAGATTGATGTAGTTTTTAATATTCTGTAGGAAACATATTTATATTTTTGAAATTTCAGTTAAATAGAAAATAAAATGGCTTTATCTAGAATAGGACATCTTAAATTGAATACTAGTTTGTTCAGTTTACATCTTAAAAAATGTAATTATCAATCAAATATTTTTTTCCTATCAACTTCCACTATTTCTTATTCAAATGTCCAAAAAGAAGGCCAAGCTAGTAAGATGTTTAAAAGATATGAAAACTTTATAGAAAAAAAAATTTCCTAGGTATTATCTTCTTCATAGGCAAATTGTTGATGGTTCTAAATGGTGCATTTCTGATTTTAAAACGTATAGATCATTGAGAAAAGGTTTAAAATCGAATGAAGTAACAATAGATAATTTTAGTAAAAAAGAATTAGAATGCTATATTCAGGTACAGTTAAAAAATTGAGTATTTTTATTTTGTAGTTTCCATCTGATTTTATAAAAATGATGACAGTGTTGTTTCTTATTCAATTTCCAATAATTGGCGAAATTATAATTATTATGTCGTAAGTTTTTGCCATAACAATATTTTATATTTATATTTTATTTTATGTTTTTTGCACCAAAGCAAGTACTCACACGTTACTATTGGAGTCCACAAAAACGCAAAGAATTTTGGTCTGCAATTTTAATCTCTAAATCCCAGAAACATTTTGGACCACTTTTATCAAATATTAAATTAAATGAAAATCTTTCACTACCTATTGAAATTTCAGAAATTGATAACCATAATATTATTGTTCCTAAACTAGAAGAAATGGATGGTTCTCAGTTGGTATGTTAGAATAACTTAATATTATTAATTTTAACAATTTTAGTACCATCTTTTACGACTTTATGAAATATCCCCTTTTAGTGGGATTACCAAACTTAAAGAAAGATCTCTTCTTATTCACTGTCTTGATAAAAAATTAATTAGTGAAAGTGATAACACTATAGACGCAATGGATGAAAGTGAAGTAATTACACAATTATATATAAGAAGGATTATGTTTACAAGCGATGAAGACATAAATATTTTAAGAGAAAGACTAAAGACATGGGTAAAATATTCGGGACAACTTTACGAAAATGGGAATGAAGGTCTTCTACTTTATATACCTGCTATAACTCAAGGAATTAGAAATATTTCATGATATATCTCACAATTTACCTTGATATATATTTTTTTTAAAAATAATTATGGTTTACAAATTAATGATTTTTAATAATCATTATTATAAAATGTTAAATATAGAAACATTAACATAGAAAAATGCTTTTAAAATATTTGATAAATGCGTTATAAATATATTTTTGATTAATCATACAACAGAAACATGAATTTAAAATTATTAGTAACTTTTTAGTAAAATTAAATTTTTAGGATGCATAATCTTTTTTCTTTTCAAAAGATAATAAAAAAAGGAAGAGCAAACATATTTTCAAACAATCTTTTATGACTTTTATTTTCCTTTATTAGAAATTTTTATTAGTAGGAGATCATGAATTTTAAATTTAAGAATATTTTGTTGTTAAAAATCTTCTGTTGTAATATTTTTAATATTAAAGTTGTCGCAGTCACAATTTAACAAAAAGAATATCTGATTCACATATAATGATTAAATGAAAGAAATTTTTTATTTGGACATTTGAGTTTTTAAAAATGACGAATCCTGACTCATTTCTAGAGCATTTGAATATTTTGTTGGAAGTTATGACACATATAAACGTGTCCTTATAACTTCGGAAGACAGATTATTTTCACAGTTGATAGTTTTCAAGAGGCTAGTAGCTAATTATAAAGCTTCAAAAAAATTTTTTTTCTGATATGCTAACTTCTTGTAAATTAAAACTTGGTACTGCTTTGAATGTACAGAGAAATAAAACGGAAGAATATGAAGATCAACATTCAACATTTAATGTTATAAGACGTGGTTGCAAAATAACTTTTTTTTTACAAAAAAATTTTCAAGGTGATTTTGAAGTTGGCAGCTATCTTAATTTTAAATTAGGTAAATTAATTGTCGTTATTTTTTTAAATATATTGCAATCAATTTAGATGATTATTATGAAAAGATAGTTCATTTAGATAATAGCAATTTAAAAAATTCACCAGATTATTTTTATATTGAAGAAATTCATAATATTTCTTTTAATATAGTTGAAATTACAATTGTTGTAGGACATGAAGAGCATATAGGAATGTGGGATATTTGTTTGATTGGAACATCAACATTTAACAAGCCAATTCTTTCAACTAATGTAAAAATATTTGTCATATTTAATCCATATGATCCTTCTGACCCGACATTTTTAGATAATGAGCAATTTTTATCTGCTTATCTTTTAAGAGATATTGATTCTGTCTGTTATATTTCAAATGAGGATGATAAACAGATGATAAATTCTAAGCCTTGGAATCATTGTCAATTTACGGCTGCAGCTGTAGAAGTTACATCTATTCTACTTAAAAAATTAACAAAACATAATTTTTTGAATATCACAAAAAGGAATGACATCATAAATATAACAAGAAAATTAAGTTTTGCTATCAATGAATGGCTTTTACTAGGAAATTGGGATAGAAAAAGTTACCAACAAGATGCTAGAAAACCAGAAGAATGGGATAATAGTTTAGATATTTTCATGATATTTTTAAGAAATCAAATTCCAGCAAGATGGGGACAATGTTTTACATTCGCACCTCTATTTACTTCAATTCTTCGATGTTTAGGAATTCCAACGAGAACAATAACATGTTCTGATGCTGGTCATGATATACAAGGTTCACTAGTATTAGAAAGAAGGATTATTAGAACTATTAAAAATGGATTCCAAACTGAATCTGAGGAAGGAATTTGGACATTCCATTGTTGGTGTGAGATATGGATAAAAAGATACGACTTACCTAGTGGAATTTATGATGGATGGCAAGTCGTAGATGCTACACCTCAAACAACATCAAATGGACTAAGACAACGTGGTCCATATCCAGTAAAGGCATTATTTAATGGTGTTGTTAATTTAAAATATGATGGGCATTTAATGTTTTCTGAAATGAATGCTGATATAATTGATAGAGTTTTAGAATATGATCCAAAAATTAAAGGCTATCGAGATTTAGGTTATCAGTTTGATTCACAAGAAAACTCAACACAAAGAACATCGACCACGGGCGGTATATTGGTTTGTCCATCAGTGATTAACCCTTTTTTAGCTGAAGATATCACAGAAAATTATAAACCAAAAGATGGTACAATAGAATGGACAAACCAATTTATTACAGCATTAAAATCATGTAAATTCTACAATAATGAACATCCAGTAATTGAGTCCGAACAATTGAAGATACCCTCAGAAACTGGCCAATTAATTTTAATAAATACAAATTCAATGAAGATGAATGTTGGGGATACATGGGTAATAACCGTTTCATTCAATAATTTTACAATTTATGATGAGGATATTTTTTATGACTTTATTATATCAGTTTGTGACAATGGCAAAGATTTATTTGGTCATATATTTAAAAGTACCAGAAGATTGATAATTCCATCAAAAACAAAAACTATACAAACATTTACTGTAAATCCTTCAATTTATCATATTGAGGATTTTAATACAAATATGATATACATTATCAAAGTTAAAGCAACAAATCATCTTTCAAGAAATGTATGTTATATAAATAAATTAATATTATATTTAAATATTTAGGTTATCTCCACAGCAATAGCTACAAGAATAGGTAAATTAGCAAAAGAAATTAACTTTCCAAAACGAAAATGGATTCCATCAAAATTAATCTAAATTCTCCATAAACATAATTGAAAATAAAAATATTAAATTTATTATTTATTTATATATTCAAATGATATCATCAATTTGGACTACATTTGACATTATAATGCTAAAAAAGATAAGCAAAGATCAATTCCCATTTTTTCTAAATGACTAATATTTATTTGTTTTCCTTTATGATCTTTTTTATCGAACCCACAATAAGTTGATTCCATAGTATAAGATCTTTCTATTCCAAATTGCCTCCATAGAGCAATACGAGCTGATGATTCTTTACTTTTAGCAATGGTAAAACGAGAATCACTTAAACTAAACGCGGAAGAAGTACTCTCTAATATTTCGGGTAACTTCATAAATTGATCATTAATTTTTTCATTGTCATCATCTAGCCATGACTCTTCTGGATTATTACCAAATATGAATATATTCGATCTTTTAGAATGTCCATGTAAATCTAAGAAAACAAAAGGTTTCTTTTTAAGTATATCAACGGAATACTGAATGACAGCTTTTGAATGATATATCTCTGGATGAATATTTTTAATTGGATTATGCCATGTTCTATTTAAATCATTACCACTTAAAGAACATCTGTGACTACCATTAATAACACCATCAGGATTAAGCATAGGAAATATTTTAAATATAAACTTTTCTCGTAATAAATTGGCTTCCTCATTTTCATTATCAAAAAGAAATTTAAGTATTCCATGCATAATCCAAGACGAATTTGTTTCACCGGGATGTACACGAGCAGAAATAACTATAATCTCTCTTTTATCATCAAATGGATTAGCTGTAATTGTTACTAGTTTCATACTGTTTTTGTTTAATGATTTCCCAATTTCATCAATACGATAATATATCTTACTTTTTTTCACACTAATTATCCTTTCTAATGTTGCTTGAAGATAAGAAAATGTATAAGGATAGTGATAAGCGATATAACAAATATCATTTTGATGCTTAAAGGTAATAGAAAATCGTATAGTATAAAAATATCTAACTTTATCCACTCCTTTATCATCATTTTCGTTAACTTCTCCATTTTTTGAGTTTAAAGTATACAAATTTCTAAAATAACAAATATTGGTTCCAGTTCTATGCCAACCTTTTTTGGGATCATTAAGTGAATCAGTAACAGAAAACATTACAGGCTGCATTCCATGAGAGAACATTGATGTAGATTTTAAACAATTTACAATTTCAAAGACATATTCACGATCACATTCTACATTTGAAACTTGGAAATAAAAACCATTGATAATGATGTGACTTTTGATTAATGTCAGGTGATATAATCAATTGGTAGAAATTTGAATCCATTTGGTAAGCTCGTCTCAAATTTCCGCTTTCAAAACGACTCTCGAAAATTAAATGATCATGCTGGTGAGATTTAATTCCAACATCTATTTTATCAGTATTGGATAATTTTCCAGTGTTGCTTTCTTCCATAACAAGATCATCTAAATTGTAGACTAACCTTGGATAAACCAACTTTTGTGCACTTTTTATTTTGTTATCATTACAATTATGCCTTTGAAGATTATCTTTAATCATATTTTTCATTGCTTCATTATTTTCTAACAACATTTCATCTTGTGAATGGTGTATATCCGGATTAACGTACTCGGGATAAGCTATTTTGACAAATTTTCCAACTGAACATGTTTCATTGCATTTTAAAGTAATTATTTGTGTGTAGTCAGTATGCAAATTCTGTTTACTATCATTTATTTTACCTTTATAATATTCTTCAAAATACCTACAGTAGTTTTCTTTAATTTCATTTTTAGAAATGTTAGATTGATGAAATATTTCATTACTATTGGAAGGTTTTGGATTTTTGCCTAGATTTTTTTTACTTTTCTTTGGTGTAGAAAAACTTTTATTAAGCGGACCAGAAACATTTTCAGACTGATCTTCGTCATCAAAAGTTAATAGTTCACTTTCATCTAAATCAATAGCTGAAGGACTAAATTCTGCACTACACTGAGATGAAATTATCGCTTCATCTTCTTCATCAATATTATCGTCATCCGAATCACTAAGTAGCAGTGTATTATTGAAATTAAATGAATCATTGCTTTCATCATTACAATCCCCTTCTAATATAGTTGAAGATGATAACCTGAGTTCAATTGTCTCATTAAGCTGATTATCATTGATAATATTAAGCATAGAGTTTTGGTTGCTTGATGTGCATTTTTGTAAAAATGATGTATTACAAGAAATACCTTCGGAATTTTTGTTGACAATGGAAAAACTTCTACTCTTAAATTCACTGCTACCACTTATATCTTCATCAGTTAATAGAAATTTTAATGGTGGAGATTCAGATGATGGAATGAAAAATTGCTTGTTTGGTAGACATCTCATACATAAAGCACATAAAGAGTCCTAAAATTTTTATAAAACTAAATTTTATTTAAAAAAATTACTTGTAATGATTGAAGACGACGAACAACGTTTTGATCATTAGCCATTGATAATTGAATATCAAGTTCAGATAGAAATTTTTCGCACATATTTAATATTTCTAATTCAACAAGTATTTGTTTACTTTTTTCTAGAAGTTTTAGAAATTAAATTTTATTATAAAAAAATTAAACATACTTGTCTTAGCAAATAAACGAATAGTAGCTATTAAAAATAGACAAATTTCTTGGTTAACCAATTGAATTGTTGAAGTATTATTTAGTTGTTGAAAAAAATATTTTTCAAATAAATCTTTCGTCACTTGAATACCACCACAATCAACAAATATACTTTTGTTCTTCCCTAATTATTAATAATTACAATATAATCAATTATGATAATAACAAAGTTGTTATTTTAACTTACGATTTTTTGATAAACAATAAATTATTTCTAACAGACGCTCAACCTTAGTAATTTCAATTGAATCAGATATTGAATTAGATAAAATGATCGAAGGTGATTGTAAAATCGGGCTTAATGTGTTTATTATATTTGAACAAAAACCTTTTATTCGCCCAATGCTTTGAATATTTCTTGCTAAAATATGTAAAAACAACCAATTACTTTAATACTTACGTGATTTTAATATTCTTAAAATAAATAACGTAACATTCAAAGTGCAAGACATGCAATTTATGTTCAAAATAACGTTAGCAAATATAGGTAGTAACCCCATTAATCTAGTTTTAATGGATAATTTGTTATCTTTTGAGCATAAATATAATGTTACCATAGCAAGTGCATCAACTGTGGCAATTTTCATCATCGTAGGATTTTCATAGGATGACATCTTATGCTTAAGACATGATAGTAAGTAATTTGCTGCATCTATTTTGACGAATCTTTTTAAACGAGATTGACTAAGTTGTGGTTTACAATAAAATACATAACCATTCAGTAATTTACAAAACAAAATTATAGATAATTGACACTTTGCCAGTGTTATTGTTTTTAAAATATTTACCAATATTTCATCTTGACTTATCCAATCATCTTTGGTTTTTGAATTATCGTACCTTTCAATACATCATCATTTTTACTCGATTTTTGCTTTTTGGATTTATTATCATTTTCTGGATTATTGCATTCACTACCACAAGACGACTTGGCACGAAATTTTTTGAGATTTTTTTTATGTATATCATCATTTGAATATGATTTATTTATAGGCTTTTTAACAAAATTTGACAAAGAAAATTTTTTTGCTGGACGGATATATTGATTGTATCTCTTTGAAGTGATAAAAAAATAAGACGATGGTTTTGATTGAACAGTTTTTGTAAAAGTTCCTTCAATAATTTTTGCTAACCTTTCTTCTTCTTCTTTGCTACAACTACTTAGAATATGATCTATAAGTAAAATAAACAAATTTGCTAGTTCATCTGGATCAACATTGCTATTCACTTCTTCGTTATTGCTATTCAATTCATAATAGTCATAAAACAATATATTCATACTTCTCTTCTTCAAACTAACAATAATACTATTTTAAATTCAATGAAAGAAATAATCAATCGATTTTACGAATAAAGTAAACGAAACGAAAAAATAGATAAATAAAACTTTTATTTATTCTACAAAATTAAAAATAACTTCTAATTATTGATGAATCTATATGAAGAACAATCTATAGTACTCCGCCATTCTGAAAAGTTACCATGGTTACTATAAGAAATATTTTAATGGAATCTTACATTAATTATACTACATTCATCTTCTGGGATTAAAGAACGACGATATCTGAAAGGTAATTCAGATTCATCGATTCCTGAACCTCTTGGAGTTTTTCCTACTTGTCCAAAATCATTTTTGAAGTAGGAGTAACGGTAGAAGATACTAGTGAAATTGGAAAATTTTCGGGAATAAATTTTAATACAGGTCCTTTTCTATTAAATTTTATCATTGGAGTTCTCTTAGAAGATAGTAGAAGAGCTGAGCCCGATAATTTTGCAAGCTGTTGAATATTCATGCTTTTTTTTTTGTTCGTTTGTTGTATCTTGTAATCCTACTCCTTTTATTTGCTGTTTTCTTTTAAATACGTTAGAAAACAACTTGGAAAATATGCTATAAACAATTTACATTGATAAAATATTCTTATTTTACAAATATATATTTATATTTAGCAATTCAAAAACAAACACGATATTAGCCAAAAAAAAACATGTTATGATAATAAAGAAAACACACAACACTACTGTCAAAACAAAAGTTACCTATGCCAAGTGAATGAAAGTTTTAGATATCCCATAACAACAAATACCTTTTCAGTTTAATATTAAATGTTAAAGTGTATAATTTTTCCAATTGTTATCCACTATCATTTAAATGAAACATATTTCTTTTCAAAAACTATTTTTTGGTATAACGTTTTAAATTTTGTATTATTAAATTTTTTAACGACATTTTCAATAAATTCAAATTTTTAAGATCTGTTAATTTTTTTCTAAATGTCTTCCGTTATTAATTTTGCAATAAACCAGTATATAAATCACAGAACCTTTTTACATCATGTAATTTACAATGGAATCACAATGGGACTCTTTTTTTTTCGGGTGTAATGATTGTATAAATGTTATAGATCCATCAGATTGGTCTATTAAGTAAGTTAAAATTATTTTTTATTTATAATTAGTAATTCAGATATCAAATACGTGATCCTGCTGACAATGATGAAATTAGTATAAGTGCTTATTTGATTGTGGATAATTTGGGCATATGTTTGTTATGTATCTGGACTCTGTAAAATTTTTGTTCTTCCTCGTATGCCTCATGAAAAACCTTATATAAAACATCAATGGAAAGTTACTGATAATACTTGTTATGTTTCTGTATTAGCACATAATAAACAAACGTCAATTGTTAGTTATGGGGATGACAAATAATACTACAGTAGTATGGAATAGAAATGGAAATCGTGTTTACACAATAAAAGGAGCTATTAGAGTTACATCATTAAATTTTGAGCTAGATGATATATTGTACATTGGGTATGAACGTGGAGAAATTAATAAATTTCTATTAAAAAAAGACTCTCATATTAGTAAACTTGAGACAGGTCATCATAATATGAGAGTAACTTCATTTACCTTAAGTACAGATAAAACTAAAATTTTTTTTCAACATCAACAGATGGGAAATTATCCATTATAGACGTTAAAACAAATACACTAATAGATTCAGTAGATTTAAAAAGTCCTTTATACGATTCTGTAACACATCAGAACAAGGAAGATAATATTTATCTTGCAACAGATAATGGATTGTTATATCAATTTGACGTAAAGGCAAGAAAACACGTTAAAACAATTAACTTTTGGTCACCATGAGCCATTAATGGAAATATTATTAATCCTGTAACTTCGTCCTACCTTCTTTGTACAGGAAATAATGATATTCTTGTCATCGATGCAATTGGAGATAAGCTTTCATCAAAAAGAGCATATGTAGGTTATTTTGACCAAATTTATGGAGCAGAGTATATTTCTGAAGCGACAAATTGTATAGCTATTTGTAGTAATTCGAAACATATAAATATCTTTAATATTAACAATAATTCTTCAATTTTAACGGAAGCACATGAAGATATGGTTACAAACTATTCATTCTCCTTCATGGAATGATTTTATTTTTGGATCAGGATCAAAAGATAAAAATATAAAAATTTGGTATATGGTTTCGAGTGATAATGGAATTGGTTTTTCACCAAAGTGTTTAGCTTTTGGGAAGTGGCCATACTGATCAAATTAGTTGCCTAAAATTTTGTAACTCTAAATCATCTTCTCAGTTCGTTGTTACCGTATCTGCAGATAATACATTAAAGTTGTGGGATATTTCTGATGCAATTAGAAATGAAGCATGTGATAAAATGGTTGATATCACAGCATCTTCCACTTTATTAGCTCATTCGAACGAAATTATGTGTTTAGACGTAAGCAGTAATGATACGCTTTGTGTTACTGGTTCAAAGGACAAAACTGCCAAATTATGGCATATAAAAAGAAGTAATATGAAACTTGGAATAGTTGGCACTTTGAAGGGACACACAAAACCTGTATGGAGTGTAAAATTCTGTGAAACAACCTCTTACGTTTGTACTGGATGTGGTGATCACAAAATAAGAATGTTCAACATTAGTGATCTGGACTGTATCCAGACATTTGATGAACATGAATTTGGTAATAACACAAATAAATTTTGTACCTAATCGTAAAGCTATGATTTCTTGTGATACAAATGGAATAATAAAAACATGGAATTTAAGCAAAAAAACTTGTGAAAAAAACGTATGATAATGAACATGATGGTTTTATTTGGACAACTTGTGTTGTACCTAGAAAAATAAACCAACTCTCGTTATAACAGGTGGGAAATGATGGTAAATTTATTATTGGGAAGATTGCACGGAGGAAGAACAACAAGTTTTTAACGTTCAAATTGCCGAACATGAAGCTAAAGTGCAGTCTGTTAAAAATTTAATTGAACAAAAAAAATATAAGGAAGGTTTTTTGTTCGCAATTGAATTAGAGCAACCGTTTATGTGTTTAAAAATAATAAAATTTATAATCGAGGAAGAAAACAATGCTTTAGAGGAAATTGTAAGTGCATTGGACAAAACTCAGTTAGCACGTTTATTAGATTATTTAAGTCAGTGGATAACAACAAAAAATATTTCATTGAAGCAAGTTTTACATTAAATATAATGTTACGTGAATTGGAACCTATGGATGTTATTAATAATATTAACTCCAATATTATTTTTGCTAACCTTTCATATGGAATGAGACATCGTGATAGGCTGATAAATCTTCATGATAATTTTATGCTTATATCTAAAACATACGGAGATGGACATTAGATTAAACACAGTTATGTATTGTCATATTTGAAATTGTTTTCAATTTTTTTTAGTTTTTGTTATCTTTGTTAATTGTTATTTTTATTTCTATTTTTTTGTAGTTAATGTTTTTAAACCACATAAATTTGTTTTGTTATTTTTCAATTTAATATATTTATGGTTATTTTAAATAAATTTTCTAAATGTTATTATTTAAAAAGAATTAGTAAAAGTAATATCTGATTATAATATAGTCACAAAAGTATTTATCCAAACATTGAGGTTACAATTTTTTAAATTGTATATACTAAAATTATATTAGATTTTTAGTGACATTTTATGCCTATAGTCCGTAATGATCTAAACCTAAAACATTGTTTAATTCATTACTAATTAATAGTTAATTTCTAATCTCAGTTTAACCGACGGCCATTAGTGTCTGACATTTATACTCAAATATACGTCTTATTTATTAGCGTGTTATATACTCTAAAATTTATATGATGTCTCTGTTATTTATTTTAAAATAGATTTTTAATTTGTAAAATGTACTTTTTTATAGTTATAAATTTATTATATAAATTATTTTTGTCATATTACAAAGAATAATTATTGTTGTAAACGTAACTCACATTCAAATTCTATCATCATGTTTAATTTAATTTTTTCATAGCAAAATACTACAATTTAAGGTAAATTATATGATAAGATCTTCTGGATCATTAAAAATAAAAAAATTGGCCTTGAAGTTTATTTTTTGTCAAAATTACGATCTATATTTTAGAACTTTTTTCATTGTTTATTTGTTGTGCTAGCATATACTATATATATCTGTAGTAATTTTCAATAATATTTTAAATACATTAAAATTTTTTACTATAAATATATGGAAATAGAAATGTTTTAATAAGTTTAGGTTTGTCAATAATTATACAAGTGAGGTTTACTGAGGAAAATAAAAACAGTGCAATTAATGTTATTAAATTAAAATTTTATATCTTGTATAAAAAACAATTGTAAATATATAGTTAATATATCATAGTGTTATTTTTTAGTAATAAATTTTGAGATTATTTATATGTAAAATTAATGAATTTGGAAAAAGACTTATTTTTACTACTCGTTTATGTTATAATTATTCAATTAAGTGGAGAACAGTTATCGTAAAATATCAATCATAATTGGTGATTTCTTTTCATAATTTAATTTATAATTTAATTGATATCAAGTATAGTTTTTTCTCTTCATTTTAAGGCTTTAACAATTTGTAAAATTAAATTTTACAACTTTAAGTATTTATTGATATGTAACTTCTTAACAAAGTTTATTTATCTCAATCATTATAAATAAGTAATTATCTTTAAAATTATTTTAAAATAGAATACTATTTCGTTGTAAAAACATGACTATATTTATCAAAAATACTTTATTTCATCATAACATGTTCTTTTGATTAAAACTGATGTTTGTAAAAAAGATTCTGGCATAGAGAAAATATTAAATGAAACATTTGTAAAAAGAATGACAGGAAATATTTAGAAAATTTTATTTTATCCAATGACCTTGAAAAGAAGTGTAACCATTTTAGTGGATTCAAAATAATGTGAATATATAAAAGAAGCTTTAAACAAAGTAAGATAAATTCTTGTTGATAGATAAAATAAATTTAATTTTCGTGATTACCATTAATTTTATTATAAATGTTTTGTATATTCAATATGCACTTTTCCTTTATATTTTTAATGTTTATATTATTTACCCTTATGTTAATCTATTAAGTAAAAAAAAACAAACCAGGAAATCTTAAAACTATGGATAGTTCTATCATTAATGAGCATATTCCTTTAAATTTTTTAAATTGCTTGCTTATCTAACATTATAGATTTGTATTTATATTATATTACATAAATAGTCGAGCATCATTTTAAATGAAACATATTTACAATTGTCTTTTAATTAAATACCAAAATGTAGTAATATATCATTTAAGATATCCAAGAATTTTAATGATAACATTATAAAAAAAATTATCATTCTTATTTTATAATATTTCAAATTTGCCATCAATTCAATATCAATAACTCAATTTATTATATTAAATTTTTCTATATACATATGAGGATGTTGTTAAGGAAATTTTATAGCTATCATTGATAATGAAATTTATAAAGTTTTATTTAAAATACAACTTCCAACATTTTTTAGTTGCTTCCAAATGTTTTTTTTTTTTTTAAATTAAACATAAATTTTTTATTTTTATAAACATGGTGTGAAAATATCTTCTATTGTCTATAACATTTTTTCAAATATCAAATATAAATGGAAATTTTTTTTGCGTAACATTGTTTCATCGAAGTGAAACTTTTGGAAATTATTTTGAAATTACAGGGTTTTTTTGTAATAGAATGAAAAATTATTTTTAATTAATACCTTGCAGAGACTGATGGAAGAAACATTTTATTAAAATGTCTCTTTATTCTATTCGATCTTCCAGAACTCCTAGGCGTGTAAGTGCATATAATATAATGTATAGTTACATATTGTTTAGTTTTTGTGTTTAGTAAGTTGTGAAATTGTGTATATACAAAAACTCAATATAGAATTTTTTTTTCAATTTGCAAATGAAAAAAAAAAGTTTTTTATCAATACATGTTGAATAAATTTATAATTTTTTATAAACTTTCTTAATTACAAAAAATGATTTAAAAATTCAGTTAAGGGCAGCTTTACTAGTTTTGATTATTTTCATTTAGAAACTTTTATCTTCACTACAACTAATACCTTATAATTACATTCATAACATGATTTTTAGCATTAAAATTTGTTTCATAAATTTACTCTGTAAATGTAGATTTTATACAATGATAACCTCACTATTATATTACTATGATTCTTAAAAAGTATAACGTCACATATAAAATACATATTACTTCCTACCATTAACTATTTAACTATCAAAAAGATGGTTAAAAGAGAATAATCAACAAAATATAAAAGAAAATACCATTTATGCATTATCATACTATACTATCTTATATTTTTGTGATTATAAAACACTATGTAAAAATTGAGCTTAAATTTCTCAATATATGATAACGTTAGAAATTTTCATGTGTCAATAATAAATTTTATAGGCATTAAAAATGAGTTATTTTTTTTTGAAATACTTTGTTTTTATTTTATTTCACATCTATCTAATCTCTTCTATAAGGAATAAAATAAACTTCTACATAGTATTAATATATAAGTAAATACTATTAATTTTACTTAAAATTATATCCACAGCTTCTACCAGTATCATTATTTTAGTGGCACTCCATATATATGCATATGTTAATCAAAATTTTACAGACAATAATCACATATAAAAAGAATTACAAGTCTTACTTATGTATAGACACATATTACTAAAATTCTTTTTTTTAAACTTTTTAAGCTGACAATGTATATAAGAAAACATATTAAAATTTCTCCAAATATATTTAACTATTAGTATGTTATCAAACTTTTATTCTACAAAAACGTTGATTGCATTTAATGGTAAAATTTTAATTGTAATACCTCTTATTGAGATATATACAAACAAATGCACTCACTTGTTGTTTAATTTATTTTAAAAATGTTATCAATAAAAATTAATTTATGACTCTAAAAAATATATTGTTCCCTTCATAATATATATTATTTCCCAGGAATATTCAATTATATTATATTAAGATAGGTCTTATTCATGGTAAGCGGAAGTTTTGTTTCTATGTGTAATAAAATATTATTTAACAAACTGCCACATCTTTAAAATATATTCTAAAAAATCATATCTCTCTTTTATTTCACATTTTAATATTCAAAATGATTTTTTTACTTGAAAAAAAGATTTGTTATTTTTGACATAATATTAATATAAAAGAAGTTAAAATTAAGAGTTAGACATATGCAAAAATTTGTATACAAAATAGTCAGGTAAAGTTTAAAACAAAAAAATTAAAAATATTTATTATTATTATAAAATCCACTGAATTACACAATGCATGATATAACATTAAGCCGTTGCTTAAATATTAAGCAACAATCATAGAAAGTTATATAAATTTCTATCCATTTTCCAATAATAAGAAATAAAAATTAAAAAATAAGTCAAATGGAGTTTTAAAATAATATCTCTAAAATTCATTGAAATCTAAGCCATAATATTTTATATAACTACACAAAATGTAAATTAAGCATATATATTTTTTTTTAAATTTATTCAATTTATTTTATCCTCATCTTCTCATGACAATTCTAACTTTAATTACTTCTACATTCTATTCTAGCACCATTATTGTCTTGGTGTTGAATGTGATATATAACTTTCACGCTCAAAAAGCTACTAATATAAACTTTGACAACATTTTTACATCATTCATAGGCATTTGTTTTGTCAAGATTTTTATATACTTTTAACTTTTGTTGATATTAACGATACGAAGAGATTTTTTTAAATATTTTATGCTGCCATTGTGATTTTCAATTTTATTCAATGCTATTATATGTATATATATATTTGTATGTATATATAAATATTTTATTATTACGCCTATTCTTCAATATTTTTTTCTTCTTCTATTCATTTTTGTATCTTTGGGGTATAAGTATTATTTTAATATATTAATAACAATTATTTATATATATTTTTTTTTTAAATTTTTTTTCTCTATATTATAGAGCGCCGACATGGGATTTCCCAAAGATAGTTCGGTCCTTGAACCTTTACAAAATAATTGGAACCGTAGTGGTATAGCAGATTCTCAAATTCTCGATAATATAGATGAAGATATTGAATCAGAGTCCTTGGCTTTTCAATTATGTCACCATGATAATTTATATCCTGAATATTTTAAACACATGAATGCTGGTAGAATGAAGGTATGTTCTCTCTAGCAATATAGAATGATCAAACATTTTATATTTATTTTAATGTTAAAGTAACAAAAAATGTTATATAAATTAATCATTTATTTTTATATATACTATATATATATTTATTTTCCTCAATACTAAAAATTTCAGCCAGCCTTAACATGTGTTCTAATATTATGTATTTTTGGTATTATTCTTCATTCAATAAATGAAGATTGGATAAAATTAGCAATTTTATCTTCTATTACAGTTGTTTTATTTATCTCATGCTGTCTGACAAAATCTAATGCTTATGTGATCTCAATTTTAATAGTTATTACTAGTGGAATACTGTTGGGAACAATACCAATATTGCTTCATTCTTGTATGGCATTACTTCTTCTATTTATTTGTTATACTTTGCTGCCACTACAATTACGACCATCTATTCTTGCAGCTTCTGTTTTAACTATAATTACTGTAGCAACACATTGTGTTCATTTTTCAGATTGGCGTAGTTTAATTGCAGAATTTATTCTATTATTAGGAATGAATATAATAGGGATTTTTGTTTATTATCCTATAGAATTAGTACAAAGAAAAACTTTTCGTGAAACAAGACGATGTGTTGAAACAAGAATGGCATTAGTTAAAGAAAACGAAAAACAAGAAAATATATTACTTTCAGTCATACCAAAACATATTGCCTGGGAAATGAAAAGAGATTTTGACGTTAATGATGATACAAGATTATTTCATAAAATTTATATAAGAAAACATGAAAATGTTTCAATATTATTTGCTGATATTTGTGGTTTTACAAATTTAGCATCTGAATGTTCTGCACAAGATTTAGTTAGAACATTAAATGAGCTATTTGCTAGGTTTGATGAGATAGCTCATCAGAATCATTGTATGAGAATAAAAATTTTAGGAGATTGTTATTATTGTGTCTCAGGTCTTCCAGATGGTCGACCTGATCATGCAATATGTGCTGTACAAATGGGTCTTGAAATGATTGAAGCAATAAAATTAGTTAGAGAATTATCTGGAGTAAATGTTAATATGCGTGTAGGTATTCATACTGGAAAGATACATTGCGGAATACTAGGTTTAAAAAAATGGATGTTTGATGTATGGAGTGATGATGTTACATTAGCAAATCATATGGAAAGTGGTGGGCTGCCAGGAAGGATCCATATTACAGAAGCAACATTAAATGCTTTAAATGGAACATTTAATGTTGAACCTGGAAATGGTGATACAAGATCAACTTATCTAGCAGATCATAAAGTAAAAACATATTTTGTTGTGGCTGATGAAAATAAAGTTGTTATACCACACCAGCAAACAGTTACAAAAACTTCAAAAAAGTGTTTTGAGTTAACAGGATTAGATAAACCAGGAAATCAAAAAAGAGATATATCAAAGGGTATTGATGAAGAAGTTGAAAATTATTTGATGCAAGGCATTAAAGCAATAAATAAAGAATCATGGAAATCTCAGTATTGTAAACCTGGGAGTTTAATATTTAAAAAAGCAAAAATGGAAGAGAAATTTTTAAGATATAAAGAAAATTCAGTATTAGGACAAATATCATGCGCATTGACAATTTTTGCCTTAGCATCAGGAGTTTTATGTACTGGGGGTTTATTTAATGAAAAAGTGGCTACTGCTGGAGCAACATCTGTTGTTATTATTATTACAATAGTTGGCTATATTATTCTTCGAAATATTTTAGTAAGTATAATAAATTACTAATTTATATACAATATTATTTTTTATTACAGAGTCATCAACCTAAACAATATCATTTGAGTCGTTTTTATAAATTTATATTTATTTTGGGAATGTTTTTTCTATCAACATATTTTATATTTTTACAATTTTTTATTGATCCAGTTTCAAATTGTCATTTTAAATGTACAGAAAAAGATGATAATAATACAGCAATTATTTATGGTGATGGAAGGTGTACTTCAAATGAAAGTTTTGACCATCTTCCAATAGAAATTATTTTAGATTGCACATTACTTATCATGCTATCAGTTTGTGTCTTTATGTCATTACTTGCATTGGAAAAAATGTTAATTACTATATTTTTATGTGCATGCTGTTTAATAGCTATTTGGTTTGTACCATTTCCAGATTTAATGAACTCTCAATTTTTTTTATGGGCAAAAGTTAATACAGAATTGGATAAAATTACTTTATTAGAAAAAATGAGTCAATATTGCATCGATGGCAATAATACTGATAATTTTTTAAAGTATTCTTTTACTTTTCTTGTATTTTTTGCTTTTGTTTTGATATCTCTTCAAAGTCGACGTTCGGAACTCATTGCAAGATATGACTTCATATGGAAACTCCAAGCTATTGATGAGAAAGTTGAAATGGAAAAAAAACATCAACAAAATAGAAAAGTACTAGAAAATATACTTCCCGCACATGTAGCAAATCATTTTTTAACAACACTTCCAACAAATCGTTCTGAATTATATAGTGAAGCAAGAGATAATGCATGTATTATTTTTGCTACATTGACAGAATTTAATAAATTTTATGTGGAATTAGATGGAAATAATGAAGGTGTAGAATGCCTTAGATTACTAAATGAAATAATAGCAGATTTTGATGAAATATTAAATCGTGAAGAATTTAGTTGTATAGAAAAAATTAAGACAATTTCCACAACTTATATGGCTGCTAGTGGATTGTCTGGTAACCTAAGAGGCAATCGTCATGTTGTGGCAGTTGTTAAATATGCTATTGAATTATTAAAAAGAATAAAATATATAAACCACCATTCATTTAATAATTTTAATTTGAGAATTGGTATAAATGTTGGTCCGGTTGTTGCGGGTGTAATTGGTAAGATTTGTATATATTTTTAATACTTTTTCTAATGCTTTTTACTGTTATTAGGTATGGATAAACCACATTATGATATTTGGGGAAATTCTGTTAATGTAGCTAGTAGAATGGATAGCAGTGGAATTCCAGGAAAAATACAAGTTACTGAAGAGGTAAAACTATTATTAGAGAAGGAAAATTTTGAATTTGAATGTCGCGGTGAAATAAATGTCAAAGGAAAGGGTATCATGACAACGTATTTTTTAAAACTGTCTCCAGAACAACAATAAAATTTATTGTACATTTAAACTCTTTAATTTATTTGTAAATATTTTTTCAATAAAAATCAGTATTAAAAATCTCGTGAAACAAATTATATTCGTTATTTTTTTTATAAATTAGCATTTTAACATTTTCTTTTAATCTACATATGAATTCCTTTTTAAAGCAAATTTATTGAAAAATAAATATAATAACAGTTATTGTTTTCAGTATTATTATAATTACCATAGATATTAAATAATTAAAAACTAATTATATTTTTTTCAATTTTCTTACAGTATGTCGTCTACAAGTAAACCAATTGAAAAAAGCGATAGCAAAAAAAATAAAACTACAGGATTTTTTGCAAATGAAAATGACTTAATCACACAACAAAATTCAAAGCAAATTGATAAACATCAAAATATGGGATATAGTAAAAATATGGAAACTGGAAATGAAAAATGTAGAAAGGAACAAAGTAAAGTGGCAAAAGAATTAAAAAAAGGTATATAAATTTCAGCAACAATCTCTTAATTAATAAAAAAAATATATTTTTATAGGTAAAATAAAGGAGTTGAAAAGAGAAGAAAAAAAATATAAACAAAAAACTTATGAAATAAGCAACGATTTAATAACTCAACTAAAAAAAAGAATGGAAATGAAGAAAGTATCAAAAGTAGGTGCGAAAGAACATGGAAATATTTTCCAGACGAATTTCCCTGGAAATGAATATGACTGTAAAAGTGAATCTATGTCAAGGGAACTCATTTCACATGATAAAAATAAATTAAATAACAAAAATATAGAAAGTAAGAAATATAATATATTTAATACATCTATCATTATATATTTTAGGAAGAAAAAGTGTCAATGTTGAAACTTGTATTGAAATTGATTTTCTAGCAATACCGTCATTGCAGAAAAATAGAACTTTTTCTAATCAAACATTTAACGAAAAAAAAACCCTTTCAAAAAGTGGAAATGAAAAATTCCACCGATACGCTTTGTATGATTGTAAAGAAGAATATGAAAAGCATAAAAAACCTTACATGTCTCCAAATAATAAAAATAACAATTGGCAAATTTATGACGACTATGGAAATCCATGGTGGGCAAAATTTAAAGTCGGACCAGTATCAAAATTACTAGTTCCACAAAAAAATGATGAAGATATAACGGACGACAAATTAGTTATAAATACGCAAGCAATACTTCAAGTAAAAGAAAAACGTTTAATATATTCTGAACCCCAAGAAGAAGATGGTTTTAACGACGTGTATGGACCAATAAGAGATTTAGCATTATTTAACGATACTCAATATGGAAAAACTAAAATATGGTGGATTTCATTAAGAAATGTCATTCATATGAATTTACTAGTATCAAAAAGAAAGAAACTTCTAACAAAAGAAAGCTTTTCCAAGGTTAAAAAAATGGAATCATTTAATGAAAAAGATCCAATAACAATTGTAAGATATATAAAAGGACTACCAAAAAAACAACAAATAACTCAACAAATATATCAACAAGTTCCCGTACGCATTTAACTTAATAAATGATAACTTTAAAAATTTGATAGATACTTGATTTTATTTAAATTTTATATTTAAAAAAATATATTTAAAGAAATATTATTACAAACCATTCCTTAATATTTTAAACAATTTTCCTTATAAATAGTATAAAATGATAAAGTAAATTCTCGACTATTACTTACTAATCTTAATTACCCTGAAACTCCAAAAGAAGTAGTACTAAAAATTATACATGTCAGTCATCTTACACACAATTGGAGAAATGTTCCTTGTCTTTGCATTTTAAAAATCACAATTTTTATTCTACGAATTGATGTTGTCTCATTCTTTGTCTATGGGAGAATTGGTTTATTAAACTGTAATATATTATAATTGTAGATACAAATTATTCAAAATATATAATTGAAAAGTATTCTTTATAATGGATTTTAAATATGAACCAACGTCACTAAATACCAACTACCAAAACTACCATTCTGAAATTCTTAAAATTGTTGAAGATAATAAAGATGTAAAATCGGCAATTGTTAAATGGTTTACAGATAACAAAATTAATACAAAATGTCCTATTGTAACTACAATTATTGTTACTTTAAAGCAACAATATGATATGATGCTTCAAGTTGTTCCTGACGATATTGAAATTAAAAGACGTCATGAAAGGATATTAGAAATTAAGGAGCAAGCTATTAACTTTCTGGTACGTTTTCCTTATGACTTTATAATAACTTTAAATTTTTTAGGATGTTAAAAAAGAAAGCTTTCTGATTTTTGAAAAACAACAAGATATTACAAATGATGAAGAAAAAAATTGTTTTATAACGGCACAAAAATTGTGTGTCAAACAAAAAACTCAGTTATTTTATAAAATTTCTAAGAGTAATGTTGCAATAGAGGATACAGGACTAGCATCTATTCTTTTCTTTAACGATACAAATATATCACTGGAAAAACAAGTACTTTCGGAAGAAGATCAGGATGAATTAGCAAACAAGAATTACAGGGATTTTCTCGAATTTTCTTTTAATCATAACATGGATCAATCAAAAATATTTACCATAATTCTTCAAAAACTGAATGATACTCCATCAATGAGTTTTTATTATATAACGTTATTAAAAAATATGAAGTTTTCAAAAATAACACTAAAAACAATACTAAATGAAGTGGATAGAAACATTAATATTTCTAAGGATATTTCTTTTCTAAGCAGCGGCGCTGCATTTGCTTTTATCGCTCATCACAATCTCATTGACTCCAAAGAACTCTATTATATGGTAAGTTACTAAAGCCTTTAATAATGACTAGTATTTATGTTTAGTTATCTCCAAATAAATATTCAGATATAGTTTTACTAAATAAAAAAATTGAGGAAAATTATGATAAGCGCATTAAAGTCGCTTCAAAAGTTAAAGTAGATTATTCGAAGTTAAATTATAATATGGATATGATTGATGAAAATGCTCCAGCTCCAAAAATTGTGTCGGCACCAACATTTGTTACTGCTTCGGAGGTTATTGAGTTTCAAAATAAAGCTGACAAAAAAGTTGCTAGTGAAATTGATGGATGGGAAAAAATTTGTGTAACTCATCGAAAATTAGGATATGTTTGGTCATTATTCCGAATTCATAGACACGATCTTGCTTTACCCCTTCTGGAAACTTTACCAAGTCAGCTTGTTATAAATATGATGCCTAATATTGGAATAATAATTGGCGATATAATAATGGAGAAATTAGCAGTAACATTTCCAAATGACTCTAAATATAGAACAACATTGAATGAAATCATCAATTCATTAAACGGTTCAGAGAAGCTAATTGAAATTGTTGATAGTTTACAATCACTTATATTTCTCTCAGGACCTTATCTTGGGAAACATTTCTTTGTTTGCAAAAGGCTTATTGATATTTTAACGGCGTATCTACAATGTAACGAAGATATTTCATTAATTTCACCACAACATTTTAACTTAATTGAAACACTTGTAACAAGAATTTTAATACCAGGGATTGCTTTTACTTCATCAGCTGAGGAATATAGTTGCAAGTTAAACAAATTACTAAAACTTTTTCCCATAGAAAAACGTTATAAAATGTATGAGTCTTGGATTAAAGATGTTGGTATTGAATATAGAAGTATAGGTCTTGCTCAGAAAAAAGTATATGCATTAATGAAATTTTATAGTAATAGAATTTCAAAAGACAATGCTAGAGAATGTTTTAAAGAATTATCACCATTTATTGAAGATCATCCTTATGAAGCTTTAAAGTGTATGATTGGAATGATTCAAACGAATGATATCATGATCCCTATACTTGTTGATACACTTAAAGTTATGACTGACCTGAGTTTAGATGTTCTTGGATTCACAATATACAAATATTTAAATGAAAATTTTAAGAAATGGGTTGACAATGATGATCTTCTATCAATAAAAAATATATCTAAATTTGTTGGTAGAATTGTTGCGGAACATGGAATTGATGTCACCTGTATTTTACAATTTATAGATGATAAACTGGGAGAGTCAAACGCTTATATTCTTTATTTACTTGGTGAAATTTTTTATTCATTTAATTATAAAATTTCACAATCAAGTTTGACGAATGAACAAGTTGTTGCTATGGCTGGAGGTGAATTTTTACAAAAAGCTTATGAAATAAGTGATATAACGAAAGCGAAAGTTGATTGGAATGAATTATGTATGGCTTTAAAGAATAATGGTACATTTTATTCAATTTACAAACACTTATCCAGTACTAAGTTAAGTCTTAAAGAGTTATCCTTAGAAACTATTGATCAAGAAGGGCAACAAAATTATTTGGCTTTGAAAGATATGTGTCAAGATGTTTTAAACCAATTTATACACATTATTAATGATGAATTGATTCCTAATTCATCTAGCATTGATAAAATTCCGTCTATGACACACTTATTGCAGGATAATGAAGTTAAAAATATTGAATTATCCTGGTCTATTAAACGTTTGGCTTTTTGGGAGTCTGTTAAAAGGATTTTTGAAAAGAAATGTAAAAATCATGTGTTTACTTCAACTGAGAATATTGACAGCAAAAAGCATAAATTCTGTAAAGACGCTATTATAAAGGAGTTGGAAAAAGTTGAGAAAGATATAAATGAGTCGAACTTTTATCAATACAAACATATGCCGTTACGTTTTTATTGTCTTTTTTGGTTATGTAGTGTTGATACATTAATTTTCCCATCGAGTAAATACAAAGAGAAAATTAATGAAATACAAAATGTACGAATCTATGAGGATCGTTTTGACGATGATTATGATCGTAAAAAAAGAAAGGAGGATGACTCTAAAAGAAAAAATTTAATTTCTGATTTAGAAAAAGAACAAAAAGATCTCAAACCTAAACGTCGAAGAGTTAGAAAAATTATTGCTTCTCTACTCTCTGATGTAGTTAATGGAACTGATGGTAGCCGTAATGACAATGGATGTTTTACTTCTGATTTTTGTAAAGAATTTGTTAGTTGTTGTATTATGCCAAGATATCAATTATCTAGGTATGAATCGTTTTATTGTTCTATATTTGTTAGGACAATTCATGATTTATCTTCTACAAAGATATCAACCAAAGAAATTCTTCATGAAATATTTCATGAGATTCCAATAGGTATATCACAGTATTCAACTGATGAATGTGCAAACTGTGGACTATTACTGCTTAAATCTTTTGAAATTTCTGATGATGTTTATAGTGAAATTAAGAAAAATGGGCATGACAGCAAAAAGCAGTCTGAAAGTATGGAGACAACTACATCAAATGAAAATAATGCTGACAAAGACAAAAAATCAAGTGTAAAAAATAATCTTACATTCGATTTCAATAACCAAGTAGTTAGTGAAGAAGTCTTCACTTTTATATATAATGAACAAGATATTTTATGTGATCATATTTTAAAGTTGTTAAATAGAGATGAAATGCAAACTCACGTCAACGTGTTAACTGTTATATCTGAAATGATTGATACATTCCCAAAATTCAAAGATCATTGTAAAAAAATTCTAGATATTGTTGAAACAAGATCTCAAGATCCTGAATTAAAAAAGACTAAGGTCTTACCTTTATGGTTAACTATACAAAGAAAACTGAAGGATAAAAAAAGTCTAGTGGATGGTCCTAAAAAAGTCAAAACAGATAAAAAGGAAAAGAGGTTAAGTAAAAGCAAAGAAGATAAAGCCAGTAAAAAGTCTGATAAAGAAAATGAAGTAAAAGAAAAGACTAATAAAGCTTCCGAAGGAACTCTTTCAGCTAAGGCGTCTTCAGTAGAAAATTCAGGGAAACATTCAAAGAAAGATTCAAATAATTCACATGATCATTCTAGAGAAAATGTTGATATCAAAGATCATTCACATGAAAATATCCAAGAAAATGATTCATTGGTTCGTCCCAGTCGTGCATTGTCAAAAGATTCAAACAAAGGAAAATCAGAATCTCATAGTTCACCTGTAAAATCTCAAGGGTCAATAAATGATAAGGAAAATGGTGAGACTGATACAAAAAATGAAAATCCAAGTACTCCTAAATCTTCTGATAGTTTTAGTAAAAGAGGAAGAAGTTTAGAACGAAATAAAACAGTCGAACAAACTGATTTACGTTCAAAATCGTCCGATAAAAATTATATTTCTAATGGTGACGTTAAAGTACCAGACCCACCCCAAGATGGTCAAAAACCAGTAAAGCAAAATGACGATTCCAAAGAATCCTCAAACGAAAGTAATAGCAAATATAAATACAACAAATTATCTAAAGAAAATGATAAGAAAGAATCATCACAGTCATCGGATAAATCGAGTTTGAAGCGTCAAAGGAAAAATCACGATACACCGTCTGATAGAGAAAGATCTTCCAAGGTTAAAAAAAGTAAAGACTCTTTTGAAAAAAGAAGAAAATTAGATAAAGTGTCTGATAAAAAAAGTAAAAGGAAAAATGAGTCATCACAGATGCTTGTAGCGAATGGTGCAGAAGCAATAACACCAGACTCTCCAGAAAAGGAAAGTTTTGGTTTCACAGAAAATTCAACAAAATACAGGGGTTATAATAATCGGAAATACTCGACAAAACGTGTATCTTCCCCTGATCTTAGAGGGCAAAATGACACGAGTGCAGATGAACTTAGCAAGCTTTCTGATGATAAGACAAATGATGACAAAGATAAAATACCTGAGGAAAAGAAAAAAGTTGATGATAAAAAGTATACGGAAGAAAATAGGAAGAAATTTTCAGATGAAAAAAGGTTTTCACCTTATAAAAATGAAACTAATGATGAGAAAAAAAAAGATAAATCATTTCAAGGTAATTCTTCTGAGGATCTTAGACCAGTTAGTATTAGTCCTGATAATATTGATGATAGTGAGAAAAATAAGTCATTAACAAGTAAGGAAGAAGAAAAGATCAGAGAATTTAGTTCATCATTTAAGTATTATGATAAAGAACATGATAGAAAATTTAACATGAACAGAACAAAAATTACGGGACCAAATAGTGAAAATGACAGGAACAATTACGATTCATCGCATAAACGACGGATTTCTTCATATCGCCAATCTGATGACTATCCTTCAATGTCTAAAAAACCAAGACGTGATCGTGATCATTCCTCATCTTCAAGGCGGTATACTGACAATAAATATCGTAGTGATAATAGAAGACACCATGGTAGTAGTTACCACTAAACATCTGTATTTGTTAAAATTATTTTTATGGTTT
Organism: Strongyloides papillosus; assembly: GCA_005656395.1. Lineage (NCBI taxonomy): Eukaryota > Metazoa > Nematoda > Chromadorea > Rhabditida > Strongyloididae > Strongyloides > Strongyloides papillosus. The sequence continues at coordinate 806,086 of SRSI01000010.1, read as the reverse complement.
TTGTTTGTATTTACTTGTAACTTAATTCAATGTTATTTCTTACTCTTTTAAAGATTTTTCAATAAAGTTTCTTTTTTTTTTATTTTCTTGTGAAAAGTTGAAAAACTTGTCATTATATTATATAAGAAAGTTTAATCAGAATAAATTTTAAGAATATGGTTCAAATCGATGAGATTTCTTCGTATAAATTACAACAGCGTCCAGCATATTGCAAATATTTTGATAATTTTAATACCATTATTGCTTCAACTTATCAATTAGAAAATTTTCAAGACCGTAGTGGATCATTTGTCTTATTTAATAATCAACTTGAAAAAATAAATGAAATTAAGCTAGAAGCAGGAGTTTTTAGATTTGATGTTGATAATTTTCAAAATAATCAAATTTTAGCATCTTTGACAAATGGAAAATTAGGGTTCGTTAATTTGGAAAATAGTGAAATTAAGTATAGTAAGAAATTAAGTGATGGGATGTTACTTAATCAATGTCAAAATTATAAATGTAACAACTATACAATTATAACAACAGATAATTTGGGTGGAGTATTTATTGTAGACAGTGGTAAAGAATATGAAATTGTTGAAAGTAAAGTTGTACATTTACTACCATATGTTAAAACACCATGTGAAGTTTGGTCTTGTGGATTTTTAAAAATTAATGATGAAAATATTTTTGGTACTGGGGGTGACGATGGAATATTAAAAATTTGGGATAAAAGACAAGGTTTAAATTTATTTATTGATACCTTTGAAACAAATGATAACAGTGGTGTAACTTTTATATCTAATTCATTGTATAATGAAAACGAATATATTGTTGGTAGTTATGATGAAATTTTTAGAATTTTTGATATACGAAATATGAAAGAACCAAAAAATTCGATAAAACTTAATGGAGGAATTTGGTATATTGAAGAACATTTTATTGATAATATACAAAAATTTTATTGCTCTTGTATGTATGGTGGATGGAATCTAGTTGAAAATAATGATAATAGTTTGTCAGTAAAAATTAGCAATAACAACCATGGTAAAGATTTACTATATGGTGTATCAAGAGTAAATGATTACAATATTGTTAGCACTACCTTTAATGATTTTACCATTCGATTGGAAAGTATTAAATAATTTATGTATATTTTATATTATTTCATTGTATTGTAATTTTAGAAGAAATAAGTTACTTTTTTCGGCTCTTCTTCAATAGCTATTGTATCTGTCAATTGAGATGGATATTTTACTGGGTACGAATTATTGTTATTTATCAATTTTTCATTTTTCATATGAGTTAGTTCATTAAGTTCAACTTTTGATGTTATTCTACTTGATTTTTCCTCACTTGATACATAACGATCACACATTTTATTTTTGTTTGGATTTACGGCAAAAAACAACATCAAAACCAAAATAAAACTTTCACAGCAAAAGAGAAAACTTGCTAGATACAATGTTCTAATCTCAGGATATACTAAAAATCCAGGTTCAATAATATTAAATTTTTGTAAAACATTTATAAATACTTCCTGGAGACTAAATAATGTTTGTGATATATGAACAATTATATAAATAATTCCAAACTTGTATTGTGATAAATTCTTTTTTGATACTCTATAAAGAACTTCAGAGGCATATACAGAAATTACAATACTTATAAAGCATGTAATATTTGAAATATCATATATTTTTTGGTGTTTATAACTATTTTCAAGAAATGCTATAATTGTGCACATTCTACCGATAATTTGAACAAAAACAGTTTGTGAAACAAGTAATGTTAAAATTTTAAAGTTTTTCTTACATCTTTTTAGAGATGGTATTTTAATACAACATAAAAATGGAAGATATTTTAATTCAAAATTTAGATCATTTAGTGCCATATATTCAATTATTCCAATCTCTCCTTTGAATAAAGATTTCATTAATCTAATAACCATTGTCACACAAATCATTAAGAAACTAAAAACTTTGTTAAAAATAAAATATTTATACCCACCATGTACCAATAATATGAAGGAAACTGGCACTCCGGGGAAAATACATGCCTAACAAACTTGTTGTTGCAGTTACTGGGAGCATTAAAGCTATCCATGTCATTGCATGTCTACTACTTTCATTTGAAATATATTTTCTTACAAAGTATAAACATCCCATGCCAACAGATAGAACAAAAGAGACTGATAAAGAAGCAATTGTTAATAAAATTCCATCTGCAGCAGACATATTTTTTAACCATTCAGAAAATATTGGGGGATCATGAGTTTCATTTTTAAATACAGAATTATTTAAATATGTTGGTTTTTTAAATAAGTTATTGATATCCTCATTTATCATTTGTGGCACTGTAGTTACTAATTCTTTACTTCTAAAATCATCGTTTTCAGGATAAAAAAACATTTTTTATAATTAGATGAAAATTTTGTACAATAAAATTTTATTAAATAAATACAAATTTTGAGATTTTTATATTTCAAATAGAAAAATAATGCTTTCCTAAATTGGTTATTGATACAGAAATTTCTTTAAATTATAGTTCTTATCAATAACCTAAGTTGGTAATCTTATCACAGTGTAATCATATATTTGAAATTAAAACTAAAAAGGTATATACATAATATGGTTAAAACAAAGTATTTTATTATTTTAATTCAATAATATTGGTGATACATTTTAAAAATTTATTTAATGAATATACTATGAATCAACAATACAATTAGATAGCATAAACATAAATAGAATTCTATTCAGAAATAGAAACATAAAATTCATTTTATTTGTGAATAGTTTTTAAAATAAAAATAATATTTACATATCATATCGAAAAATCTCTAAAAGAAATAAAAATAATACAATATATAAACTACAGATTTATCACTGTATATGCAATCAACTTTATTATCAAAAAATTATATTAATATAAGGTAAAACACCAAATATTCATGTGAGTAAAATAACAATAAGAAATAAAAAATGTTAACAGTTATATATTTATTATTAAATTTAATTTTTTTTACTAAAAGTTGTAATAACTATTGTTTTTCTTATCAATTATTAAGTTTTAATATTTTACAAACAACTTTGAAACCATATTTGATAAGGTTATTATTTATGTTATGTAAAGTTTTAAGAATCATATAACTTGTAAATTATAAATATTAAAGACATCCTTTTACCAAAAAATAACTTCATTATAAAAATATTTTTAATAGAAAATTCCAGAAAAGTAAAAAATAATCATCGTTTTATAATGGAATTTTTGATGATTATTTATTATCCTTATTACAAAAAGTATATTGCAATTTTGTCTAAGAAAATTGTAATTTTTAGATCAGTCTTCTCAATACAATGGATAAGGACGAAGTTATTTCAAATGACTCATGTAAAGAAAATGTACCTAATGATAATGACATGAAGCTGACAAATACTTTTGGTAATAAAATTAATAAATGATATTTGTAAATAGTTTTAGATATTTCAAAGTTTTCTAGAAAAAATTCTGTATCCTCAGATGCTAAAAATAATTCATTTACTAAATCTTCATCATCTGTAGGTTATTAAGTTCAATCTTAAAGGTTATAACAATTTTATAGAATACACCTGTGATTAAAACAATGCTAAAGTGTGTTTTAGAATTAGCAGACAAAGATTTAAAACCACAAATAAAAGCTGAAAGTCTATCAATCATTAATGGGATACTTGGAAATGTATCATCTGTTCTTCAACGTCAAATTATGAGAAAAATTTTATTTAGTATGGGTTTAGAAAATATTCTTCCGTCACTTTCAATTTACAAATGTACACGGTTAAATGAAGAATTAAAAATATTTGAGAATGGTCAACGTTATGAAGAATCCATTCAACTTAGCAAGAGTGGTAAGCATCCTTTAAATATATTTAGTGAAGCATATATGAAGCTTTCTATGAACAAAGAATGTATAACAATATTTGTAAGATTTTTCAAAAAAAATTTATCCATTTAATTAATTAATTATAGATGGAAATTATTGAAAAAATCGCATCAAGTTCTGAAGTAACTAAAAATGATATTTTAAAATTATACTTTACTCTGAATAAAGAATTTAAAAAAGAAGAGTTATCTAAGGAGAATCTTATGACAGATCTATTGAATAACAATACAGTTTGCGATAAATGGGCATTTGACAATGAATCTACTGCTAAATCTCCAAAGATATTAGGACAAAATAGTTATACCTTCAACGATTTCAATTATGAGGTTTCAATTTCTTCAGATTTACCTAATACAGAAAAAGAAAATTTAGGTAGGAAAACTATTGATGTTGAAGTACAAACGGAAGGTTTTCAAGAATTGTCTTCAAATCTTTTAACAGTAGTGGATGAGAACAAAAAATTAAAAATTGTTATGAATAAAACGAAGCCTCCTAAGGCTCCTCCTTTACCAAATTTCCAAAAAAATATAAGTTTAACCAAAGAAATTCCATCTTTGAGTGTACCAAAAGAAAAAGTAGTAGTGAATTTGGAAAGTAAAAAGTTATTGCCACCGCCGCCACCACCACCATTATTATTGAAGTGTAATGGAAAGAATTTTCAGTCAACCTCTAAATGCACTATCAAATCGAGTGATTTACTAAATGTAGAAAACAAATTGCCTTTGAATGTCCCACCGAAATATAATAAAGTGAAATCAACAAATGTTGTTTCATGGACACCTATCAAAATAAATAACTTAGAAAGTGGGAAAACAATATGGAATCAATTTGTAGAACCTGAATTTTCGGAATCGGAGAGGAATAAATTAGAATTAGTTTTTGAAAAGCCTCAAAAAATACCTCGAAGACTAACTGTAGCAGCATTTGGTAAAAAACCAAAAGATTGTTTATCACCGAATAAAAACAACAATCGCCTGTTGAGCAAAGGATTATCAGAGAAGAGGGTATTGAATCTAGGGATTGTTTTGTCAAGATTTAAATTAAAAGGTGTAAACTTAGTCGAAGCACTTGATAGCGAAAGATGTTCCACATTTGATATTGATCTTCTTTCTAATCTCCTTCTACAATATCCAACTGAGGAAGAGAAAAAATATTTCCAAAACATTGATGAGACAAACACATTAAATTCAATTGAAGCATTTATTTGGGCCGTTTCTAGAAAGCCGCATTTAAAGATTAAATTGGAATTAATGGTTTTTGAAGCAAATTTCCGAGTGGACTCCAAAAATTATATTCAAAAAGCAGAGCAATGTCTAGATGTTTGTAAAAAAGTATATCAAAATTCAGACATACAGAAATTTTTTTATAAATGTTTACAGATTGGAAATTTTCTAAACCAAGGCAATTATAATGGTAATGCATATGGGTTTACACTAACTTCATTTATCAATATTTTGACTTTCAAAGGAACTGTTACAAACAAAAGTTCTTCAATTAGAATAGTTGATTTGTTAGTTGAATCTAAAGCTTTTAATACTGAAGAGATAAAGAATTTTTGTGATGAATTAGAGAAAGTAAAATCATTTGATTTAAATGACTTTGAAATTATGTCAAATAAAATAAATCAACAGCTCAATGCTATCAAAAGTAAAGTAGAATCGACTGAATCTTTTATGACAACGGAAGAGATAACTTTTGTTTTTACAAATAACATAAATATCTGTAGTAAACTGAAACAGTTAGTTAGTGATATTAAATCATTGGAAAGTGATTTGCAGAAATACTACTGTGCAGAAAAAATGAAAATTGAAGAAATAATTTCCATACTACTACAAGCATTTAATCTCCTTAAAAAGGCTAACTTAGTAAGTTTAGAAAATTCTATTATATAGTAAATTTAAGGACTATGAATCGAATAAGATTCACTCAGAGAATCATCATAAAACGCAGCAATCATTAGGGAAATCGTTGAGTAAATTAAAAGAAAAAATTGTTAAATGTGACAATCGTAAAAATTTCGTCGATCTAACTACTTAAAATAACAACTTTATAATATTATTACTTTATTTATATGTATATATATTTAACATCATTATTTTTTAATTTATTTTGTAAAAATTGAAACGACAAAATTAATATATTTAAAATTTTAAGCGTTATCAAATTATATAAAAGAGTAATTTTTTTAAATAAAATATTAGTTAACTTTTTAAACCAATGTAACATTTATACTGACTCCTTTAATTTGACTTGAACTTGTTGCTCTGACTTCCAATCCTGATGGAAGATCATCCTCAACAAATATTATTGGTGTACTTGTAGCATTTTCAATTGTTAATTTGTGCTTTCTTACAACTTGATATAACTGACTGGTTGAATCCAATACTTGACAGTAAACTTTTGCACTTTCCGTTGATACAAGTTTAGCTTCTTTTCTGAGTTTTTGTATTCTGTTGACAACTTCACGAGCTAAACCTTCTTCTACGAGGTCATCATCAGCTTGAGTATCAAGTATTACAACTGTTTGAACATCTGAATGAGTCTCATATCTCTCATCGTTGTTAGATTTTGTTCCATCAAAAGTATATTTTACTGAAACTTCTTCTGATGTTATTTCATAGCCATAGACTGTCATTACTCCTTTAGAAAGGAAATTAGTTAACTCTTCATCACTTGCTTCCTTTAGATATTGAACAACTTTCTTTTGATCTCCTCTTAATTTTGCTCCTAATAATTTAAAATTGGGTTCTGCCTTCAAAGTAACACCATATTTTTCTTTATCTTGAGAAACAGTTAAACATTTAACATTGCATTCCAATAGAATGTATGATTCTAAAGATTTTAAATCTTCTAAAAATTGTTCACTACGATTAATGACAATAACTTCTTTTAATGGATATTTGACAGGAATAGATTTTCTTTCTCTTAAAATTCTAACTAAATCAACAACTGAAGTCATAGCAGAAACTCTTCTTTCCACACTTTCACAAATAGCTGTTGTATCAGGTTCGGGGATCATAGTAAAATGAACAGATTCTTCTGGTGCATTTAGAACTTTTCTTAAATTTTGCCATAAAAAGTCACAGAAAAATGGTGTAAATGGAGCCATCAATTTAACAATGATACACAAAACTTTCCCCAATGTTGATAAAGCTTCAAGTCTATCATTCTTATCATCTCCTTGGAAACGTTTTCTATTTAAACGAATGTATGTATTCGTTAAAGTATCAAAATATTTCGTTAATGGTGATACTACGGCATATAAATGGTATTCAGACATCTCTTTTCTGACAAATCCAACAAGAGAATTTGTAAATGAAAGTATCCATTTGTCCATAACATTCTCAAGAGTGTCAACAAATTTAAAATCATCTTTTGTATCATGTTCAAACAATTGTGTTCGTTGAACAAAGAATCTATATGCATTATACCATGGAAGGAAAACATCTTTTAGAACATCTCTAACTCCTTCTTCTCTAAATCTTAAATTTTCACCTCTTACAACAGGTGAATTTATCAAGTAAAGTCTTAAAGCATCAGCACCATACTTCTCTACAACAACCATTGGGTCTGGGAAATTTTTTTTGCTTTTTGACATTTTATTTCCATCACTGGCAAGAATAAGACCATTACATATTAAATTTTTAAATGGTGGTTTGTTAAATAGTGCTGTTGATAAAACTAGAAGAGTATAAAACCATCCACGGGTTTGATCAATTCCTTCAGCAATAAAATCAGCAGGGAAGATTTTATCAAAAATATCTTTCTTTTCAAAAGGATAATGCTGTTGAGCGTAAGGCATACTACCAGATTCAAACCAGCAATCAAAAACCTCAGAGACTCTTTTAAGTGTTCCTTTACCTTTTTTTGAAGGAATAGTTAAGTGATCAACACTTTCTCTATGTAAATCAGTAATTTTAGTTCCTGTTAACTCTTCTAATTCTTTAATTGAACCAGGACAAACGATTTCTTCAAAATCATCAGAAACCCATAAGTTTATTGGAGTACCCCAGAATCTGTTTCTACTAACTGCCCAATCTCTTGCATCACGAAGCCAATTAGCAAAACGTTTCTCTTTTACAAATGATGGAACCCAGTATGTTTTGTCATTATTCTCTAACAATTGTGGAATGAGTGTCTCAACTTTAATGAACCAAGATGGAACAGCTTTGTATAAAAGGGGTGTTTCAGATCTCCAACAATAGGGGTAACTATGTTTACATTGTTCTTGTTTAATAAGATTTCCACGCTCTTTCAAATGTTTCATAATAACTTTATCTGCATCCTTAACATACATTCCTTTAAAATCACTAACTTCTGAAGTGAATTTTCCTTCTTGATCAACAGGACATACGATTTTCATATCTTTAGTAATAACTTTGTGTTCAATACAAGTAGCATAATCAATTTCTCCAAAATATGGAGCTTGGTGAACAACACCAGTACCTTGATCAGTTGTTACGAATGTTCCTGTAAGCACCTTAAAAGCAGGAATTGTTTCTTTCAGATGAGCAAAATAAGGAAATAATGGCTCATATTCCATATCTTTAAAGACTTCTCCTTTCACTTTTTCAATAACATTATACATATCAGGTTTCTTAAATAATTCACTTACTCTGCACTCAAGAAGAATTAATTCCTTTCCAGTACTTTTGTCTTCAATAACAACATAATCCAATTCTGGATGAACACATAAAGCCAAATTAGAAGGAAGGGTCCACGGTGTTGTAGTCCAAGCAACAAAATATCTATTTTTATTAGCTTTTTGTTGAAATCCAATAAAACAGGCAGGATCAATAACATCTTTATAGTTTTGACCAGCTTCAAAGTTAGATAATGGTGTTGAACATCCTGTTGAAAATGGCATTACTTTAACACCACGATAAACAAGATTCTTTTTGACTAATTCTGAAAACACCCACCATACTGATTCCATAAACCATGGGTATAATGTCTTGTAATCATTCTCAAAATCAATCCATCTACCCATTCTTTGTATGGTAGATTTCCACTCATTAGAATATCTCATAACAATTGAACGACACTTTGCATTGTACTGATCAATTCCCATTTTTAAGACATCTTCAGGACCCTTTATGCCAATTGTTTTGTCAACTTCAAATTCGACAGGAAGGCCATGAGTATCCCATCCAAATCTCCTCTCAACATAATATCCATTTTGATGAGCCCAACGTGTTACGGTATCCTTAATAGTACCAGCAAGAATATGTCCATAATGTGGTAATCCGGTAGCAAATGGTGGACCATCGTAGAAGGTATAACGTGGTCTTCCTTCAGATTGCCTAAAATATATAGTGAATTTTTTTTATTCTTAGAACGTACTCTAGCGATTTTTCAAAAGTTTTATTTTCATTCCAGTTTTTAAGAATCTTATTTTCTTCCTCAGCAAAATTGATATTATCAGAAACTGTGTCAAGTTTTCCCATGACTATTTGACAGTAAGTTTTTCTAAAAAAAAACAAAATAGAAATATTTCGAAATGTAAATAAATAAATTTAAATAAAATAATACTATAAATTATTTCAATTATTAAAAAAATTAAAGTAAAAATATAAAATTTAATTAAAAAAAAAGTATATATAAAAATCAGTGCAATACGAAAATTTTTTTTAATTTAAAACAATAAAACCAAATAAAAATAAACTTTATATTTTTCAACTTCTTACAACAAAAATATATTGGACTTATGCAACCATAGTTCTTGTTGAGAGCGAATCCCTAAGAAAAGAATTATTTTTTTTACATATAGCAATATGAAGTAGAAATATTATTTTACATATTTGACGCTTTGAGATATGCTGTTATAGAATTTAAATAAAAAAAAACCTCTCAAATGAAGTTGTACTATGATATTTTTTATAGAATTGATACAGAAATATCAATTCTATCTAGAAATATTTGGTTTTTGGTCAATTTCTTTTGATACAACTCCTAAAAACATTGTTAACGATAAAAATTCAATCTATTCAAATAATTTGATTCCAAAATGATACATAAGAAGAGACATTATTGCCAGACTCCTATCAATGTATCTTTACAATATTCAAAGAAAATTTGTTTTCTTTATAATATAATTTGACTTTATTAACACAAGGACCCTCAATCATTTAATGACTCCCAAAATCAACTCTCTACTGACACGTTATACTGTTGATGATAATATTATGACATGACTATTAATGATTAACTAACTCGAACTATTTTTTAACTTCTAACTTTATTACTTATTTTTACATTAGTCTGTGATATCAATAAAAGGTTTATAAATCAGTTAAAATATTCATAGAATAGTTAAAACAACAAAAATATTTTTACATAGACATCTTTAATTTTATATCTACCAGATACAACAGTGTAACATCATTCGCGTCTTTTATATTCCCAACATATATTACAATTAAACTTCGCTTTTACAGGGTCTTCCTTTATAGAAATATTTAAAGATATTTTATTCTGAATATAAGTTTGATAATTTCATGGCGGATACCACTGATTTAATGCAATCACCAATTGATTTTTGTACCAAGGATGTTGAAAACCTTAGTACTCTTACTATAACTGATGCTAATGATGGATGGATATGTAGAATTTGTGAGAAAGTTAAATATTCTCCAAGATTATTAGGTTGTCTTCACTCCTTTTGTACTGATTGTATTTTTAACTTGAATAAAAATGGAAATGATTCGATGTATAAAAAAAATAATGAGGGACATCCTATGTGTACTAGTTTTTGTAATTATTCATCAATTGGAGATACATCTGATTCAGATAAAGAGAATAATTGGAAATCTCCTAATGGTAATGTACGTTGTCCAATATGTTTCCAGATGACAACATGTAATGAGTTAAAAATTGAAGATGCCTTACCATTAGATTATCCTATTATTCAACTTTTAGATAAATCGAAATATGTACCTAATTCTGAAATATGTAAAATTTGTAACAAAGGTGATAAAGCTGTCGCGGCATGTGAATCTTGTAAACACATTTGTGAACAATGTGTTATAATGCACAAGCATGTTTCTGTTTTCCAAAATCACAAAGTAAAATTACTTAGTGAAATTTCTCCTAATGGTGGTGCACCATCCAAAAGAGATTCACTTGATTGCGAGTGTGGTCAAAAAAAAGTTACATACTTTTGCGATGATTGCGAAGCTTTTATTTGTAATTTATGTCTCGGAAAACATAACAATCATACGGTAAATGAAAGTTCCACATGGAATTCAGTTGGATTATGTAATCAATTTGAAGATTTTTTGAAACTAATTGGAAAGGAAAGTGCTAATGCTGAATCTTTATTGAGTAATGAAGCTGAAATGAAAGCTTGCGATGAGTACTTTGCAGTCGGTATTGGGAAAATAGAATTTATACACGAAAGACTTGCTGATGCTTTAAATAATTGGAAAAATGATATGGTTCATGATTTGGAACGTAGAAAAAATGGGCTTAAAGAAATGTTTACCAAATTACGACTCAACTGGACACTTCTTAATGAAAAAGAACATCATATGGGTGATTTTATTAAGAATTTAGTTACTCCTAACTTAGATAAAGAGTTATGGAAATTAAAAAAGCCAATATTTGAACAAGCTAATTACTTAATAAATGAGTATAAAAAGTTTGGTAAAAATACAAAAATTGGAATACCATTACAATCTACGGAATATTTAAAAACTTCGATTCATAATTACTTAACAAAATGTTTAATTCTTGTTTGGAATTCTTTTTCATCAGATGTTGATGATAATTTAAAGCACCACGCTTCAAATAATAATTATTCCTTTAGTCAATTACCAATGAACATCAATGATCAAAATTCATACAACGGCACCCATTTTGATTTTAACGTTCATTATTCAAATAGTTCACCTCGTGAATATCGTTCTCATGTACTACAATACAACAATGGTTCTGGGGACTGTGAATATGATGGAAGTACTTCTGAAATTATTCCTTCTTCTTCTAATTACGGTGAAACTTTCTGTGACAACTATAACAGTAAAAATGTAAGAAATTCTGATTTGTCTGTTTCACAAAATGTTGAGGGAAATAATTTTGTTAGAAACATTCAAGAACGTCCTAAAGATTATTCATGGACACAATATAACACAAATGCTCCTATATTTACACCATCATCGAGTAATAATCAAAAATTAAGTATGAATGGCATGGTTTCTTTTGTCAGTTGCCCCAATGGTACTTATACCGAAAATTCCACTGTTTCACCTTGTCATAATGCAATTTATAATATAAGTAATGATACCAATTCATCTCCAAATAATTCTCTTCCTGATGTTGATACACCACTTTACAGCTTGAATCCAATGTCACCAACATATAATAAAAAATTTAGTTTTCCAAATGGAAGTAATTCATTACCTCCACCATCTCCTTTAATGACAACAACCTTAAATAATGGTAAGACTTGTAAGGGTAAAGAAATGTCATTAAGATATTCAGCGGGACTTTTTGGAAATCCTCCTGAACAACTTAATGCTCCCCATGGGTTGTCAATCGGACGTGATGAAGATGTTGTTGTTTGTGATACTAATAACCATCGTGTAGTTATATTTTCTGCTAAAATGCAACATTTTGTCTTTGGATCGGGTGGATGTGAAGAAGGATTATTATATTACCCAAAAAAAATTGTTACTTTTCAAGTACGTGGAAATTGGATGCATATTATACTTGATAGAGGTGCACCATCAAGATTACAAATTTTTACTTACGATGGAATGTTTAAATGTCGTTTCAGTAAGTTAATTATTTATCTTATATATTCGATGATAATTTATTGTTAACTTTTAGATAGTGGTATAAATAGTGATAATATTAATGCAATGTCATTTGATGAGGAAAATGAAACTCTTCTTATAATTGATAATAAAGGAATTATAACTGGATTTGGTGTTGATTTAATTCCTGAAGTTCATCGTCGTCTTGTAATTAATTGTGGTCGTCATATTCGTGAACCATCTGACGTCTTATATAATAAAGGATATTATTATATTTCTGATTACAAATCTCATAATGTATGTGTTTTTGATAATCAAGCTAATTTAGTTAAAAAGTTTGGCAATTCGTCAATTAGCCCATATCCTGTCGGTTTGTCAATAACATCAAATGATATAATTCTTGTTGGAGATTCACATGGTAATAGATATCACATTTCTGGCTTTAATATCGATGGAATCTTAGTTACTGAACATGAATGTCCTGATGTAAAGGTATTTTTACTGATAAAATTTTTTTTTAATATGTATAAATTAAGGTATCAAGATGTGTAGGTCTTAAAGTTGGATCTGATGGGAACATAATAACTGTATCAAAACAGAATAATCTTGTTCTTGTTTTTAATCCGCTCCAAAATATAACAATACCGACATCAACTTTCTCCTCTCCTAATATAACTTCCCGATTTCATATTTAGTAATTTATTTTGAAAAATGGGATATTGTTATTTTTCATGTGTTTATTTAACCAAAAGATATCAACACATCAAGAAATTTATTTTCTTTTGATTTTATCTTTCTATTTATTTGCAAATCATTATATTATCTATTTAATTTTTTAAATGATCTAAAATTTAATTTATTTTCTGTTATAATTTTTAGATATTGTAAATTTATAGAGTTTTATTTTCATGTTTCATATATTACTATTTAAAGATTTCTATGATAATAATAAAAGTTGATTTATATTTTATCAATATTATTGTTTGTAATGAATATCATAAATATAAATTTGATAGTTCACCATAATCTTGTAAACTATTTTAAATCTTGATTATAAATATGGTACTAAAAAAAGTAAATATGTAAAATAGTACTTATTTTTAATATATTCTATTATTTTAGTTGAACATATAGAAGAATAATTTTTATTAATTAGAATCAAAGCTCGAAATTGTATATATTTGATATATATGAATTATTTATACTTTTAATAAAAGTAAATTAAATAAAAATAAACACATATTGTTTATACTATATCCATAGAATATAGCAGTAAATAGGTATCTACAAAAAAAATTAACAGAATTCGGATACAAATTAACATAATAAATCAAGAGTCTGTAATTTAATAACGACCTTGGTATAATGTATCTATAGCAGTAAACATATTTTTCGAAGCGGTTTTCTAGGATAAGTAATTTTTCTGAGAAAGTAAATATGGCTAGAAATCATTGGGCAAAACCAATTTATTACATTTTTATTCCATCTTTTCCTATAGCTTCACTTTTTGTAGAGGGTATGAATATTTAAAATTTCTTCAAATTTTTAGTAAGTATTAATCTATTATATTTAAAATTTCAGGTGTTCGTGACGAAAATTCTTTTACAAAGTTTCTTGTTAAAAGGGCTACTAAAGAAATATCTAGTGAATTTTCAAATTTAATAGAAAACGAAGTAGATTCCTTTTTGCTTGATCATAAAAAGGGTTTGACAAAAAATGCTGAGGTGTGTTAAATATTAAGATTTCGTTTTATGTAAATGTTGCAGTTTAAAGTTTCGTTGTTCAATGAATTACTTCCAAAGACATGGGGCAGTTTCCTATTAAAAAATGGAACAGAATTTCAATTTCCTGTGTTGTTTGATACAAAAGATCACGAAGTGTTTAGAGAATATTTAAGAGAACAATTTACATCTTTAAAAGACAAACCAATACCATATAAAGTTGTTAATGAATGCCTAATAAATGATGAGAGTAAAAAATTTTGTATTCAAAGAGAACTTTATAAATCTTTTAGTGGTTACCATTTATGCTGGCCAAGTATTTTGTGGATGTTTTTGTCATCAGGTTTTTATGGACTTAGTACTGCTATTTTTCCTGTTATTGGTGTGCCAACAGGATGTTTAATATCTGCACTTGGGACAATAGGTGTTTATTCATATTTCATTAAAAATTTTAAAAAAAAGGAGGAAGTATATTTTGATAACGTCGTCATTGATAACAATGAAGTATATAAAACTGGTGCTATGGATTACTTGAGATCTTCAAAAATTTTATGTAATTTAATTGGTGAGGAAAATTTCGGAGAGTCTAATTTATATTTAATTAATGAAAGAATATCTAATATCAAAAAGGTAATTGCTGAATCTCGACTGCGGAAAGTTAAAAATACTTCTGTTGAAAAGAACAAAAAATGATAGTTTTAGTTTGTTATGATAGAAATTCTATTAGTAGGAAATCAAAGTTGATTAAAAATAGTTTAAATTTACACATTTTGTTGTTTGTTTCATTATACAGTGCTAAAATATTTTAAAAAAAATCAAAACAAATTTGTTTTCATTTGTTAAAAGGTTTTGTGCCTTCAATTATTTTTTATTATATAATTTATATTTATATATTTTTATTTAGTCATGCTGCGATGTCAAATGCTTCTTGCTTCATTAAAAGGTGGTGCTATTAAAGGAAAGATTTCAAATTCTATTAAAACAGGCAAAAAAGTACCCAGGTATATTAATATTTTTTATTACTAATATTGTGAATAAATTTTAAAGAACATTTAAGGAAAAAATGGATGAATTCATTCAAACTCCACAAGGTCGGAAACTAAGAATTTATATCTTAACTGGAACAATGGTTGTTTATCCAATTGGAGCTCTAATTTGCAATGGACCATTAATTAAAAAAACATTTCCTTGGCGTTTTAATGTTACTTACGAGTTGCCAGAAAAATTAAAAAAATTAATTGATGAAGAATATAGAAATTTTTTAGATAAAGAAAATCGTTTGGAAAGGGATGCAGTTGTACGATTTTCTATAAATAATGATGAGTCAGCGCATGATACTGTTGCAAAATCATCATTATCTACTAGATTCGGAGCAGAAATAGCGTTACCATTTTATATTCAATTTGATAACATCGAAGAAGCAACAGATTATTGCAAAAAAAATTTAAAAACAATAAATTTTTTAGATGAAAAGTTAACTATAGATTGGGATAGTGAAAATGGACAACAAATTATAAAAAGTTTTGTTTTAAGTGATAAAGCCAAAAGATTTTTAATCACAAGGGATATGTATAGTAATGATGGATATCATGCATTTGGAAATCGCTCTTTAGGTTGGGCAACCTGGACAGCGTTTTCAGGGCTTTTTACTTATTATTTTCATCAAAGGTCAAGATTATGTAATGGAACAGCCCTGTCTTTTGCGATCCTATATTCCATTCTTTTAACATTTGCATGTTTTGGTGCAAATGAATGGCATAAATTATATTTATTTATGCAAGATTTACATGGTGATAATGAGACTTCGAATATGACATCTGACTATTGTCTTGGGGGAAAAGAATATTACCTTAAAATGTTAGGAAGAAATAGATTATTAAGAGAACTTATGAATGATGGTATATCAAAAATAACACCAACTGGAGATGTTAAAAAAATAGTGACCTCTATAATTAAAAGATATGATTTGTTGAAAGATATTTCAAAAGATGATAAGGAAGATAAAGAAATGTTTCCAATGGATGTATGGTAATTAAGAATTAATTTTTGTAATTTATGAATGTTTAGGATTTTAATTGTTATTGTTTTATAACATGATATTTAATAATTTGTTTATATGTGTATTATGTCACACTTATACTTTATTTCTATTTAATAATTCCTTCAACAGAAACTTTTTTTAGATTACTAACATATAACTAACAAATTATGTCAACAGTGTTGGGACTGTTGGCTTGTGCCATTTCGTCGTTGTTATTTGGTTCCATGTTCGTTCCTATAAAAAAATATAATCCTGGAGATGGAGTATTTGTACAGTGGGTTATGGGCCTTACGATAATGTTTATTGGAGTAATTATGAATTTTATTAATAATTTTCCCCCTTTTGAACCATTAGCAATGATCGGTAAGAATAAATTTTTGTTTTTTTTTATGTTAAAATTTTAAGGTGGATTTTTTTGGGCTGTAGGAAATTTAACGGCGATTCCAATCATTAATATGATTGGAGTCGGATTAGGAATGTTGGTGTGGGGTACGGTGAATTGCACCGTTGGATGGGCATGTGGAAGATTTGGATTATTTGATACGATACCTTCTGTTCCTAAATCTCCAATTATCAATTATCTAGGACTTATTTTTGTTATAATGGGAGGTGTCTTGTTTTCACGAGTTAAATCATCAACTATTCAGAGATCCGATTCACAAGAGTCATTTGGACCTGTTGATGAGGTAGATGAAGAATCAAGTATACTTAACAGAGAAAATAATGTCAATGGAACCGAAGTTATAAATATAGATAGTACAAAATATAAAAAAGAGATAGGAATATTTTTATCTATTTGTTCTGGGTTATGCTATGGCCTTACATTTCTTCCAGTTGTCTATATACAAAGTCATCCTAAAGAATATCCAGAGGCACCTAAAGATGCTATAGCTTTTGCATTTTCACATTACACTGGAATTTTTGTAACAACTACTGTATTTATGGTTATCTATTGTATATATAAGAGAAACAAACCAGAAATTAATAACGAAATTATCTTGCCTGCTATCATTACAGGGATTATGTGGAGTATTGCTCAATTGTCATGGTAAATTTTGTATTTTAAATGATATTATATAATTAATTTCAATAATTTTTCTACTATTTTAATAGGTTTGTCGCTAATGATGCTTTATCTCAAGCCATAACATTTCCAATTATTAGTATGGTTCCAGGAATTTGTGCTGCTTTATGGGGAGTATTTTACTTCAAAGAAATTACTGGTAAAGAAAACCTCAAACTACTTGCCTTAGCAATAGGAATAACTTCATTTGGAGCAATTTTAGTGGGTATTTCAAAAGATTTCTAAGCTTTATAAACTTTCTTTTATATACGAAAAAATCCAGTTATTTTTATGAATAATAAAAATATGTATTTTAGTAAATGACTAATTATAGTTAAAAATAAATTTAAAAAAATTTATTAACTCTTGTAATCAATAATTTCAACCTTACTATCAAAATGGTTGAATGACGGGGGTCCATACAATTGTTCAGCTCTTTTTAAAAATGCCTTAACCATTGTTTTAACAACTTGATCGAAAAATAAATGAGATATTTGAGCATGAATAGAGTATTTAAATTGAAATGTTAGTGAAAAAAATAGTGTGCATGTATGATCCAAATCTGTAGATAATCCCGGTCCAAATCTCCATGTTGTATCTAAAACTTCAAATAATGAACCATCTGCACAGACAGAATGAACAACAAATGGTGACAAACTTGTTACTCTAGATCTATATTTTTCTCTTAATGGTGGAAAACCAATTGTTAAGTCACATAATGTTAAACTATCACTTATTTTATTAGCTTCTGATTTTTTACACCATGGCACAAATTCTGAATACTGTCCTACATCATTTACTACATTATACATTTGATTAGCAGAAAATCCGATAATTCTTTTTTCAGCATATGCTTGAGTTTTATTTGTCGATGGTAGTGAAAATAAACACCTTCTTATATTATGTAAGGTGCATATACTCATTCTATTAAAAATTATAGTAAAAAATAAATAAAATTACTTAGAAATATTAAAAAGTGGGAATACTTTTATGTATTGGGTAAATATATTATAAAAATGCAAAATATTGATATGATATTAAAATTTATAGTATAATTGAATATCAACAAAATATATAATTAAAAATATATTTAACTCTATAACTCCTCTTCGTAGATAATTTCTTCTAACATATCCTCATCACTATCATCATCCCAATTTAAATATTTTTTTTCAGTATTAGAATGAGAAAAATCATTACCTGTACACTGATATATACGTGGTGTCTGTTTAATACATTCTTCATTATGCTGTTTTAATATTTTTTTATGAAAATTACAAGCATGAACCCGTTTCCCTTGTATGGATGAGAATTTATGACCACATATTAGACATGTTGTACGTAATTCTTTTGGCATATAATGATTTTGATGTGAATAAGTTAAATGAAATGCAAGAACAGAAATATCCTGGAACATCCTGCCACAATCTTCCACAAGACAGACGATGTTTTTAATATCACATAATTTTGTTGAGCGTAATCGTCTTGCTATCATTTTGAAAGTAGTGTCTTTTGCTATATTTATTTTATTAGGACGATTTTTCTAAACAAAATATTATTATAATATACCTAAGACATACCATGTTACTACCAGCCTTACTATTTCTAACTAGTAGTTGTATATATTCACAATTTAAAATTTCATTTTTAATATTATTTACAGATTTTGCATCTTGTTTGTTATCACAACTCGTTGAAGGCTTTTCTGAAGAGGATGTTATATCCTTGTTATCACTCCTCCGAATAAAACACCTTTTTTCTATAGGACCTATTACAATATTATCTGTAATTCTTTCTGGATCCTCAGTAACCCTGTTATTAATATTATTTAAATTATTAGATAACAAATTATTATCGTTTATTTCAATAGAGTTACTATTTCCCACTTCTTCCATTTTCAAAACAAATAATTATCCAAACTATTGACGTAGTATTTTAAAATGTAAAATAATAATTTAAAATTTTTAAGCTTATCAATAGGAAATATTTATATTGTGTTTGGAATTATATGTCTTCTCTGTATATAAATCTTTGTTAGAAATGATATGAGTAGATAAATGATAAATACAATAAATACTACCAAATTCTTTTCTGTTTTATTTATAAATAGATATGCATTTTACAGTTGATGCTACTTTTTTAAGTATTAAAATTACAATTGAATCTAAGTGTTTATTGAAACGATGAGATCTAACCATAGTAAGGATATTTCCTTTCTGTTTAGTTGCAAATTATTACATAAACTACTATTTTCTAAAAAGAAGAAAATTACACAGTTATTAATTTTGTTGGAGGAAAAATTATATAATCTTAGACTATATTATTAATGCCAGTATTTATAGATTTTATAAGTAATAGGGAATTATAGTTACTTCTGTTCAAGTTTGATGAATGTATACATATAAAAGAAAAACAGAAAATAGTGCAACAGATGAGGAATAAAAAGATTAATGTTGTAAAAATAGGTTATTTTATTGGCATTTTATAAAAGTTGAAGATAATTTGGAGATATTCCTAATAATGATTTTGTGTAATATGTCAAATCATATTTATATATTCTTTTTACTACTTATTTTTTTGAATTACTATAAAATTTCTGCCTTATTTCCTGGAGCTTCAATTGAAGATGGTGATTACAGACATTTATATCCTTTAACATGTATAAAATTTAATGTTCCTTCTGATGAAATAAAATCAATAAGTTATGTATTAGGAAGTGTTGAAAATTGGGAATATCCAAAAGATAGACTATCTATTGAATTCTATGTTTATGATCAAACAACAAATACTGCATTACATCGGTAGGCTTTATTTTTGTTTAATAATTTTTAAAAATTTAGGTGGAAGAAGGAGTTTAATAAACTATTTCATTCAATATATATAAACGAAAATGTTAAAAATTGGCGTGAAAATAGTTTAATATCAGGAAGAAGAAACAATTGTGGTAGAGTACTTATATCTAATATTGGCATACTTTTATCCGAAAAAGCATTAATACAATTATCTATGATAGACAGTGTTATTGTTTCACCATTATTATTTGATGGCTTCCGAGGTATAACAAATGCAGAGGTATACGGAATAACAGATCTTTCAGAGGAATATCTTCAATTGGAAGACAAATTTAATCTAGAGTTAAATGATGTACTGATAGAACCTATTTATATCAACTTAAATAAAATGGATTCATCTTATTTGACATTTGAGAAAGACAATATTAGAAATGTTGAAATAGATAGTGATGAAACTGAAGTTTTTCTTTACTCAGCCAAAATAATGAATATTCCTTTATATCTTATTAATAATTACCACTACGGATATTTTTTTGACTACAAAAATTTAGAAAAAAATGAGAAAGAAGATTTAGTTAATTTGTTTATTGCAAATTGGATATCCGAGAATGGTATTTACTCTTTACCAACTTCAAAAATCCTTAAAACATCTTATTCAATTCCAAATAAATTTTCTTTTGATAAAATTTATCTTATCAATTTGAAAAGAAGAAATGAAAGAATGGAAAAAATGAATGAAATATTAAAAACAATTGGCTTTATGTATGAAAGATGGGAAGCTGTTGATGGTAAGAATTTGAATGATGAAGAAATCAGTAAAAAAATTAAATTTCTTCCCAATTACATAGATCCGTATCATAAAAGACCAATGAAAAAAGGTGAAATTGGATGTTTTCTGAGTCATTATGCGATTTGGGAAGATGTTGTTAAAAATAATTTAAATAAAGTAATTGTTTTTGAAGACGACATCCGTTTTTCTAAAAACGCAACAGGTATTTTAAGACGTCTAGTATCTGATTTAGACACCACAAAACAAAAATGGGACTTTATTTACTTTGGTAGGAGAAAAGAAAATCCAAAAGCCAAAGAATATTTTATTCCTGGTCATAAGCATCTTAGTTCAGTAACATATTCTTATTGGACATTAGGATATGCTCTAAGTAAAAGTGGAGCGGAAAAGTTGCTAGCTGGTAATCCATTACAAAAGATGATGGCACTTGATGAATATATTCCAATAATGTATAATAATCATCCATTTGATGAATGGAAAAATCATTTTCCAAATCGTAATTTAGAAGCTTATACTGTTTATCCTCTTATTGTAACACCAGAAAGATATACAAATGAACCTGGATATGTAAGTGATACAGAAGATTCAATTATTGTTCAAAAAGTTGATATTGTAAAAGAAGAATTATAATTTATTGATATAAATATTTTTTTTTATGAATAACATTTTATGGTATAATCCATTTTATTTTTACTATATGGTATATAAATAGTTTAACTTTTAGGTATGGATTTTAATTTGCTGTACTATCTTTCACTTGGATGTTTTGGTAAAAACTCATCATTTAAAATAAATGATAAAACATATCGTACATTAAAATTGCTAGCAACTGGAGGTTTTGGTCAAGTCTTTCTTGTGGAGCACGAATCAAAGAAATATGCTTTAAAGTATATTGAGACAAATTCAGCATATGAAGTTAATAGAATTAAAAAAGAAATTGAACTTCACAAATCATTTGATCACACAAATATTTTAAAACTCTTAGATTATCAAATAGATGTTACACTTACAGGAGATGGAGGAAATTTTTTAATGTTAATGCCTTATATTAAAAATGGAACATTACAAGATGAGTATGATATTTTAAATAAAGCTGAAGTCAAAACATATATCAGTATTGATAGAATTAAAAAAATTTTTCTTGATACATTGGAAGGTTTAAACTATCTTCATAGTAGAAATCCAATTGTTATACATAGGGATTTAAAGCCAGCCAATTTATTGGTAAATGAAAAAGACAATGTTTTATTAATGGATTTTGGTTCAGCTACAGAAACAAAAGAAGTTATAAGAGACTCTAAACATAGTAGAAAAATGATTGATGAAGCTAATGAACTATGTTCAATGCCATACAGAGCATGTGAACTTTTTAATTGTGAAGTTGGAATAGAATTGAATGAGAAAATTGACATATATAGTTTGGGATGCATACTTTATTCTTTATTTCATTTAAGAGCTCCATATGATTTAGAATATCAAAAAGGTGGTAGTTATGCGTTAGGAAGTAATAGTGGAGTTATACGTTTTGATGATAATTTAAATATTTCAGATGAAATTAAAGGTCTCATAAGAAAAATGATGAATGTTAATTATGTAGATAGACCATCAGTGAGTGAAATTATACAAATATTCAAGAAGATCAAATTCTAATGTAAAATTTTCATTTATTAAAAAACAATTTTTCCATGTAAACATATCATAACAAAAAATTAAGTTTTTAATTTTACTAAAATTTCTTTAAATTTGCAAATCAAATATTCTTATTATCACAATTAATGAACATCAATAAACTTTTGCGTACTTTACTCGCATTATATATGGTCTCTTTCTAGAAGATATGAAAAGTATAGTTTGTAGTTACTCGTTAATACATATAACATATAACTCAACGAAATATAACTGTGTACATATGATAATTGTAGTATGTAGCCATTTGCACTTTGTAAAAGTTTAAGTAAAGATGGGTGTTATATAAATTCTTATCATAAAATATATTTTTAATTTAATCGTTTTATACTCTATAAAAGTTTGATTAAATCATTTAGTTGATTATAAAATAATTTTAAATATGGTAGGAAATTTTAAAAAACCCAAGCCTCAATACCCTTTAGATGCCTCTTTTCCATCCAAATTTGGAAGAATCTTTTACAAAACTAAGGTAGTTAAATATTTTAATGAATTTTTATATAAATTTTTTTAGTTGTTACTTAAAAATAATCTTTACCCAATATCACCTCTTGTTTATTTATCATCAAATATTGGTGTTGGAGCGTATCTATCGAAGAATTACTATAATATTTTTAATGAAACATTAGGTATTTCTGAGAAAAACAATTTTTTAAATTATATGAAAATTGCATTTGTATCAATAACATTTACAACAACAAATGTATATATATTAAGAAAAATTTTGAAATATACATTTTTTTCATACAAAGGATTTCTTTTTGAAGATCCTAAAAAACCATCTTTAAAAACAAAACTTTTTGGTTTTGTTAGAGTAATTTTAAAGAAATTGAACCCTCCAGGTTTTAATACCTGTGATCATTTATTACCAAATTTACCGGTTCCATCAATTGATGAAAGTATTGATAAATATCTTGAGTCAATTAAAGAAATTTTTCCTGAAAATGAATTTTTGGAAATACAAGAAGAAGCAGAAGAATTTATAAATTCTAAAACTTCAACTATTTTACAATTATCAGCAAAATTATATTCAATGTTTACGGATAATTATGTTACCAATTTTTGGGAACAAGGTGCTTATCTTTATGGAAGAGATCCTTTACTTATTAATTCTTCAGTTGGTTATGTTGATATAGTTAAACCTGTTCCAGCAAACCAAGCACGTAGAGCTGCACATGTCGTTTATCTAGAAGGTCAATCGCAATTAGCAATTGATAAAGAACAACTAAAACCTATTGGTGAAGGAATGCTTTGTATGAGTCATTATAAAAAGAATTTTTGTTCTTGTAGAGTTCCAGGCATAGAAAAAGATTATCTTATAAATAATGGTCCAACAAATTACTGTATCATAATTCACAAAGGTGCATTATATAAAATTAACGCTTTTAATGAAAAGACAAATGTTCCAGAAAAAATTGATGATATATATGAAAGAATTGTTGATATATTATTAAAAGATGAAAATATGGATGAGGATGAAAAATTAATACCTGCTTTTACAACAGATAGAAGAGATTCATGGGCTAGAAATAGAGAAAAATTCTTTATTTCAAATGAAAATAATAGAAAAAATCTTAAAATTATAGAGAATGCTATTTGTGTTATTTATTTATGTGATAGAGATGATATTGGTGATGATCATGAGTCTACAGAAAAGTTCTTGCTTGAAAATTTAACAGGTAATGGTATTAATAGATGGGTTGATAAGAGTGTAAACTACGTAATAACAAAAAGTGGTCGTTTTGGTGGTACAACAGAACATTCAATAGCTGATGGATCAGAATTTGATCATTTTATGGAAAATTATATAATAGCTGATAAATATAACATGGAATATCCTAAAGTTATTGAAAATATATATGAAAGACCAAATAAAAGAGGTAAAATACCAATGGAACGTTTGTATTTTGAAATGTCATCCGAAATGAAAAAAGAAGCAAGAAGATGTTACAGTGAAGCATTGGATCGAGGAGCAGACGTTGATTTGAAATCATTAATGTTGAGAGATTTTGGAAAAGGGATTATTAAAAAAGGGAAAATTTCACCAGATGCTTTTATGCAAATGGCAATTCAATTAGCTTATTTTAAAGATCAAAGAAAATTCTCGTTAACATATGAAGCAGCTTCAGTGAGATTTTATCAAAATTCAAGAACTGAAACATTAAGGAGTGTCACTAATGATTCATGCAATTTCGTAAGAGGTATGTTAGATGGTAATTTGAAAAAGGAAGAGAAATATAATTTGTTAAAAAAAGCATCTGAAACACATACATATAATAACAAACAATGTATGATTGGAAAAGGTTTTGACAGGCATTTATTTGTTTTATATGTATTATCACAAATATTAAATAAAAAAAAACAAATTTCTGGATACATACATTAAACAAAAATGGACGTTATCAACTAGTCAACCCCCTTTTGTCACAAATCAAGTTGATGAAGATAGTGATATAGACTCAACATGGCAAGGTGCTGCTTTTGGAGCTGTTGATCAAAAAGGATATGGTATATGTTATCGTTTTGCTGGAAATCATAGTTTAATGATTCATATAACATCTTTTAAATCTCAAAAAAATACAGACAGTAAAAGGTTTAGTCAATTACTATACGAATCAATCAAAGAAATGGAAAATTTATTTGTTTAATTCTAAAATTTTTTATATTAACTTAGCAATATGTTTTAAAGTTTTAAGTCGGTTCTGATAAAATGATATTTAAAACCTTTTAAAATAAAGATAATAGGAGTTAGAATTTAATTATATATTCTCGTTTAATTCTTTTCAAAAAATTAACTTTGATTATTTTTAATATTTGTAAAATTATATTATATTTTCCTTGATAGAATACAGCAAAATTTAAATATTTTTCAAATATAATAATATATAATGGAATATTTATCTGAAAACATTAATTCCTTTCTTTTTTTTAAATATGTTAAATATTGTTGAAAACCAAAATTATAAATCATATGAACTTATTAAACCATCTGATAAATCGTTAGATAATGAAAATATAGAAAATGTTAAGCATAATGAATTATCAGGAAGAAAGGTTAATGGAATGGATATACATAATTTATTAGGAGAAGGAGGATTTGGTTGTGTTTATAGGTGCACAATGCATAAACGTTCTGGTGAAACAATATCTGGTGCATTTAAAGCTGAAATGAACAAAAAAGGAACAAAAATTTCAAATAGTCTTGTTTATGAATGTAGTATATTAAAAAAATTAGAAAATGCAGGGGATATGTATCATTTCACAAATTTATACATTAATGGTCAACGCCCTTTATTCTCTTTTATGGTAATACAACTTGTTGGTCCTAATCTTTATGATATATGTACTTATTTACCGGAGGAAAAATTTGAATATAATACATTTATTAGAGTAGCATATCAAACTTTGGAAGCCATACAAGCATTACATGCAATTGGTTATTTACATAATGATCTAAAACCAGCAAATTTTACTATTGGTGATAAAAATGATGAAACTGATGGAATAATAGTTTATATGCTTGATTTTGGATTATCTCGAGAATATGGAACTAGAGATAATCCTGTTACTATTGTTCATAAAAAACCAAAGGTTGGTGTTGAATATACAGGAACAATATCACATTGCAGTCCAAATGCACATTTAAGAAAAGAACTTGGAAGAAGAGATGATTTATATGCTTGGATATTTTTATGTATGGATTTTTATAATGAACTACCATGGCGATGTTTAGAGAAAGATGAAGAAATTGAAGAAATGAAACTTAAATGTACATATGAAATATATTGTAAATATCTTCCTAAAAGTTTTCATGGTATTTTAAAGCATGTTGATAGTTTAGGAATATATGATAAACCAGATTATGATATGTGTTACAATGAAATTACTAAAATGATGAAAGAAGTAAAAGTAAAAATGGAAGATCCATATCAATGGGAACTCTTACCTATAGAAGCAAAAAAATCATTAAATATTAGAATTGAACCAAGAAAAAATAATGCTATAAAAAAACAAGTTTTATCTAAGAAAAAAATAGCAAAAGATGTAGATGGAAAAACTAGACGAGCATCAGTTAAAAATATAAGTACGAAAAAAGAACGTAACCATGAGAGTCGTTCAATGAAAAAAGCTCATTCAGTCCATAGAAACAAACAACAAGCTAATGATGCAAAAGTTGTTAAAAATAAATGTGATTCGAAACAAAATCAAAAAATAAAAGAAAAGAAAAACAACAAAAAATCTAAAGTTGGATTAGATGATGACATTAACAAAAAATCTCTTTTGAATGAAGAATTTTTGTCATCTTGTGTTGGTGATGCAAACGATGCTATGGAGAAAAAATTAGCTACGTTTGAAATTCAACTTAAAAATAAAATGGAAAATAATAAAAAACAATTGGATCGGAAAAATAATAATGCATGAATAGATATTTTCTAACAAATATATTAATATTAAATATATAAAAATGAATTATACATTGACTAAACTTTTTTTCTGACTTCTTAAACATTAAAAAATCTACTGTAAAAAAATACCACTACTATATTGATATTGTCTAAATAGTTTTCTGCTGATACCTAACTATTAAGAATCATATTTTTATATCAGTAAAAAAGCAAACGAATCCATGATTATGCCAATTCATATTAAAATTATTCTCATAATTTTTCATTTTTTTGGTACTTCTCTATTCCGCTAGAACCATTAAGAAAGTCTTTTTTTTGTATTTAATCATTTTAATATCATATTCTTATTAAATAATAACATAAAAAAATATTATAATGTTTAATATTCATAATTTCTTTCAATTGTCATTTAAGTGGGTAAATATCCTACAATATTGCGCAGCACTTCTATAAACAAGTCGTTCTCTATGCTTATTTTTTGCAAACTATATTCAGCTACGTAACAATTCAGCGCTTATTTAGCTGTTCCTTGTTATTTAGCAAAATCATCTAATCATCTGAATGTGAACTCAAGATTCAGGGTCTACAAAATTATATTTGTCGTTACTTTTAGAATGTTTGAAAACTTGAACCTCAAGTTCATAGGTCTTGTAGGATTTTCAGCTGTCGGAATATATTGTTGACCATTCATTGATACGTTTTTTAATGACACTCATCATCATTTTCAAGTCTCTAAATAATACAGTGGTAAGGAATGAATCACAATATTCACGACACAATCCACTAAATATCTATACTGACGACAAGACATGATCACTATTTGTTCTTCTTCTTAGCAAATAGAGATTCATTTGCCTGCAAAATTATGTTTATTCCTCCAATTTTTTGACATTCTCTCTCATCCATTGAATCCACACATATTTCTCTCGTGTAACTTTATTTTGCCAACTATTATATTATATTGTGATTTATCTTTAGTCAATCCTTAGAAAACTGAGTGCTATTTTCTTGTGACAGACACGCAACTTACGGTTACATTGAAATCCTTGTCTTATATAAAGCTTAGATTCATGTTCTTCAGAAAAAGTCTCTTCTTTGATACTAAACAATGTTTTTTTAAGAATGTAATAGCATTTTCTTCAGTTAATGGGAGGTCTCAAAAATTCATAAATATAATTATTTTAAGCAATATTAATTAGTGAAATTTAATTCAAACAATTTATCAGTTATTAATGAGTTAAAATTATTTTACTTTTTATGGCTATTTTCTTATAATCGCTGAACAAGTGTCATACTATTATTTTAAAATATTCGTTAATTGGTTGAGTTATACACTAACAAAATTGCCGGTGTGTGTTATTGGTTGTTATGCTTCGGAATTATTTAAAGTTTACTAATTGTTTTTTCATTATCGATGTCAAGTATCATATTATCATTATTTTACACTTTATCTAATCATGTAATCACTTTTTTTTACAATACGGCAAATATAAAAATAGTCTTATCGAAACGGAAAGCATCAAAATACCACTAGAATTCAAGTACAATGTAAAAATCAATTTTTTTTCAATTTATGAGATCATTGATATTTCATACTACTCATATTAAATTGTTTCTGATTTCTAAATTTAGTTTAAATGCAAGTATTTACTTTAAAGTTTTTATTTTGATATTAAAATTTTTCCAATCGTTTAACATTCTAACCTTTTTCATAAAGAGTAAAAATTCCACTTTGATGTATCATGAGATTATTTTCAATTTTTAAAATACATCGATGTCATTTTCTTTGTTTAAATAATCAAATAATATTTTAAAAGTCAGAACAAAAAGCACCAAATAAATTACTTTTCGAAAATATGTAATATGTACTTTAGTAATATACTCTTTGTTTTCTCTATTTATAAAAATCATATAAATTTTTTATGTAAGAATGCTTTAAACAGACAGAATGTCAAAAAAAATACTGAAGTGTAATTTTAGCAAATCCCTTTGACATTCAAGAACATCCTACATTATCACTACCAATGATATTATGTGCCATTAAATAAGATTTTTCTATATGTTTGAAAAGCTTTATCTTTTATTTTAAATATTATGAAAAGTTGCGCCAAATAACATCTTACATCAAATGGCAAATAACTTTTTCTCCACAAAATGACATTATGATGGTTTCTCAAAAAATTGATGTTATAATAATTTAGGATATAAGTAAGTTTTATAAATTGAAAATATAATTTATACTGACAATCATTTACAGAAAGAATGGTTACGTTTTACGATACAATAAATAATTTTAGAAATTTTATTCAAATAAAAAATATCTTACAAAATATTCAAGTACACGATTATAAACCATAAAAATAAACCTTTTGATTACATCTATTTGCAAATTTTTTATGTTTAAGATAAAAAATAAACTAAAATTAGCTATCACTATAATATAAATTTATTTTTCTGATTAGAATATTATTTATTTGACTGTTAGTAGTCTAGAATAAAAGGTTTCGTTATTTGAAGAGTATATTAAAAAAAAACCGTTACAAAAGAGTACTATTTTTAATCCCTAATATACACTAATTTATAGTTTTCTTCCATTTGAAAATAATAAATTTATTGTTTTTACGTTCCCTCTTTACTATTCATTTTATATAAATATTAATAATTAAATATTGACAATATTTAAAATCATTTTATAAAAAAAAACAAGTTACTTAACCAACGATTTTATTTAGAATTTACATTTTGTTACACACTATGTTTTTTTCACCTACATTTTAAATAAACTGACGAGCATAAAAACAGATGCTAGTATGAAGACGAATGTATAAAATAATTGTACATAAGGCAAAAATCTTTTTAATGTTGTCTTATAAATACTAATTATTAAGGATGCATTTTAATTTTAAAAATTTATTTACTTCAAAAAAATATTTAACATGTGCACTGTAATTTTTAAAAATGTGAAATATATACAATATTTTTCATTACTAATATGTTTAAATTAGTAGAAAGAAAGAAGACGTTTAACTTATAGAGATAGCTACTCCTCTTGGAGTGAAATTGTCTTCTGGAATACTCTCAAATAGGTTTATATACAAGGATTTTATATGACTGTAATTACATATGTAATAAAACTACCTGTTTATGAAAATTTTCGATAAATTTATTGTTACAATCCAATTAAAATATTTTACTGGAAAATTTGCACTTGTAATAGCATTTCAATAACACTTTATCATATTATAAACTTTATAAGTAGATGATATTATGAATGTAATTTTAAAGATTGAATTTTTTGTATAAAATAAACCTAAAGCTGGGTTTGTAGAAATAATTATTTCATTTTATGATAAGCTTGTTTATCACCGATAATGTTTTATCTATGTGTGTATTGACAAAAATACTCAATTAGCACGAATTATTCAAAGGTATCTTTATAAACTCAAATTTGACGTTAAAAATGTTATTATACTTCAATTTTTTAGAAAAAAGAGTATGTTAAAATTAAACTATTGGTGCTAAAAAATACAAATTTGTTGTTGCTAATAAATTTGTCCTGGACAAAAAATATTACATTTCTTAGACATAATAATCCAAAAAGTTTAAAAGATTTCTAAAAATTCTAAAGAATAATGTTTTAATTTGAAATTGTGTTCTGGGACGGGGCGGACCACCCACGACGCAAGCCGCCATAGCTCAGTCGGTTAGAGCGTGGGTCTAATAAGCCCAAGGTCGCAGGTTCGACCCCTGCTGGCGGCAGATTCTTTTTGCTTTCACTTGATAGGTTTCAATGTTTGAAACTTTTTAACGAATGAACAATAAAATTAAACTTTTTTCATAAAATTACAATCTATTTATCCTCTACAAAGTTATTCACGTAGTAAATTTTATCTGCTGCACTTCTGTCACATTTTAAATAGTTCGTTTGTTGTTAAAATCGAAAATTTGTCGAACTTATGAAACAGTTTTCGTTCAATTTAATAAAGTTTTAATATGATTATTTTTATATTTACTAATTCAAAAGCAATAAAATACTTAATCACACAATATTATATCAAAACATAAGTTAAAATTTTAATTTAAAAATAACAATCTAACAATTATAAGTCTGCTGAGAACATTGAAACTTTAAAAAAATCTTTTAATTATTGTAAAGTATAACTTTCTAGTTTTTAACACAATTGTTAACATTTATAATGACAATGTTACTTTGTTTAATTTAATTTACAATGATAAAAGTTTTGAAAACGGCAAATAATTTTAAAATTATAAACATGTCTCATACTGTTGATAAACACTTTTGTACCATTAAAAAAGCTTTTTAATTCTATACAAATGTTTTATTTCTCAGGGATGACTTTTTAAAATATGTTATCTTTTTTAGATTTTACATATGATAAAAATAATATCTATTAATACCATCTATCAAATGGGGACCATGCTTTACTGTTTTTGAAACACTTTTAGTTAAGCCTTAGTCTAATTAATAACTTGTTTGTGAAATATTTCTGTATAAAATTTAGGTCGTCTATTTAAATATTAATAAAACAATTTTTAACCAATCTTACTACTTATATCCAAAAATAATATTTGTAATTACTATATTAAAAAAATTCAAAATCCAAAGTTGAAAAATAATTTTCTGACAAATTGATTAGGAAATTTTGGACATTTGAAAAATTTTTAAAAGCATAAAGACAACATAAGTTTGTATTGTAATTATTTTTTCACCTAAATCTGGACCTAGAGAATTATTCTCTCTGTAGACGTATTTTTTTCTGTATTGCTTTATAAGTATTGTAAAAAATATCTTTATTATACTTTTAATTTTTAATGGTCGATATATAAAGTAACGAAAAATCTTTATTTCCGCTTTTTAGATTGAATATATATGAGGTACACATTTATTAGAGTAAAAAGTTGTTGAATTGCATGAATAACATTTACGAATTTCAAATGCGACCTACAATTATAACAATATCTTTTAATTTCACAGTAACGATTAACTTTAGTTTTCACGCAATAAAATTCCTATGTTTTTTTACTTAGTTTATTGGAAATTAGAAAAATGCATTTAAACCAAAAATTTATTCAATTTGAATTCTAACTTTACTGTTTTGAAATTTATTAATATATTCCTTTATGTGGCCGATATATTCGAATAAAAATATATAATTACGAAATTTATACATATTAATACAACGATAAAAGTTAATAATAGAAGCGTATGTTAATTTTTTTTAGGTATAAAAATAAAATTTCATATTTTTTTATGTAATAAACCAAAATTTTTGTTTCATCTGAAATTTTCTATCCTTTTTTATTTAAAATTGTATGCTTAATTTTAAGCAATAAAATGCCATAATATTTAAATGGCAATTTATAAATGTGACCTTTTCCTAACGACCTTTTTATTTATAAATTTTTGTTCATTTTGCAGAAGAAATTCTACTCATCAAATATTTTACTCAGTTAGAATTGTTTACAAAAACAAAGAAATTTCAAATTATTTACAAATATTTTTTCAGTAGCAAAGAACACAAAGTTAATAAACAAAAATCTTCTATAGTATGTATTGATAATAACATAATAAGATTACTATAGAAATTTAATTTAAATAATTTATAAAAATAAATTTAAATGATGTACTAGATAGAGAATACAATTCCATATAAGTATGCCATCCGACAAATAACATTGATAAATCTTCTTCGTTTTTATGTAACAAATGATTACTAAATAATACTTGGTGAAAGACGTCCTGACAAATTTTATCAATTTTAGATACTAAAGTTTTCCATATACTTGTTTTCTTAAACTATTATTGTAAAAAAAACAAATAAAAAATTGTAAAAAAATGAATTTAAAAAATTTTGGGGCTTAGCTAATTTCATATATAAAATAAAATTTCGTTTTAAATATTAATTTTAAATCAAAAAACTTTAAAAAAACACATTGTATAACATTTAGTGTTTTTAAATTCTTTCGTTTTTCTTTACTTCTATTGATTTTTAACCTTTTTTATTTTTCGCCTTATCTTTTATCTAAAAATCATCAGATTATATTTTATTTTTTCATATAAATTATATATAATGTACCTGTTTTTGAAATTATAATTTATAATTTCTCAAAAGTTAAGTGTGTAATTTTTTTTCTACGAAAAGCATTTTAATATCTTATAAATAGCATTCGATAAGACTTCAAACATCAAAAGGAAAAAAAATCCTCTAAACTTTAACCTACAATTGTTGTATAGCTTTTTTGTTTACCAGTTTTTTGTGCTTATTTTTGTCTTTTAATCGTAATCATTGCAATGTACGTTTTATTAAGAAAATAATATTTTTATATTGTGGAAATAAAGCGTTTGTTATTTTTTATTTATGAAAATTTTAAACAAAACATATACTCTGAAATGATTATAATGAAATGGAACGCAGTGTTAACTTTTTCTATGTCACATGTTATGGTAATGGTCATCTGATATACTAAATATATATTAACTGAAGAAAAAGAAATTGCTTAGATTTCCAAAAAATGCATATTTATTTTTCGTTTGTTTTTAACTTCCTCTAATACTCTTGTAATAGTTAGGGGAAAGAGAAAGCAAACAAAAAAGAAGAAATATTTCCATTTTTTTCTGTTATTTTACGTACATGTTTTTTGCTTTAGTAATATATTATTTTATAGTAATAGACTTAAAAGCAGGTCGCTTTGAAATTTATTATATTACTGATAAATACAAATTTATAAGCTATTTCAAATATATTGTTAAAAATTTTTTATTAAATATATTTCTAATGTACATGAATTTTAACTAATTAAAAAAGTCGTCCATACCATTGTTATCCCCATCCTGCCCTTTGCATAAAAATATTATGTCAACAACGTTATATTGAAGCGAAATTTAGGGGAGGAGAAAACAAATGGGACAATCATATTATATTCAATCGACATTATATTATTCTTTCATTGCTGCATTTAGTAGTACATATATTAATTATTAAACTAATTCTAATTATATTTAAGAAAAACGTATTTTTATTAAAGAAAAAATATATAAATTATTATCGAATAATTAAATTTTTTAGCGATTATAACATTATTTTAAAAATAGTGTAAAGTACAGAGTACGTGCATGTCTTGGAGGCTAAATAATATTTCAATCTATTTTTTTTCTATAGTACATTTTTGAAGTATATTTTCTTTCAAAGTTAACATTTTCTCGTTCTTCTTTCATAAAATGGCAGCCGTTCCAGCAGTTAAAGTTCTTCACCCAATTAATACTGAAAAAAAGGATAAGAAATTAAAAACTTTCCAGGTAAAATTATATATATTATTGAATTATAAACAAATGATTTTCAGGATTATTTTCCAAATGGCACAAAAGCTTACAGTTGCTTACATTGTCGTGCACATTTAGCAAAACATTCAGAATTAATCTCTAAATCTTTTCAAGGGTCCCAAGGAAAAGCATATCTTTTTAATTCAGTGTAAGTACTTATATTTTTTCGTTTTTTTTCCTTTATTTGATAATTCAAATAATGATAAAACATTTGTGTTAAAGTGTTAATATTGGTTGCGGTCCATCTGAAGAGAGAGTTTTACTGACAGGTCTTCATGCGGTAGCGGATATTTTCTGCGAATGTTGTAAAACAACATTGGGGTGGAAATATGAACATGCATTTGAGGCATCACAAAAATATAAAGAAGGAAAATTTATCATCGAAGTCATACATATGGTTAAAGATAATGGTTGGGAAGATGGAGAACGTGATTTTTAAAAAGTCATCTTTTAAATCTCACATGTATTTGTAATTATTAAATTGGAAAAAAAACTTTCATTTTATGACTTTCAAGCACAAAACTGTAAATAGTTTTCAAGAAATTTTATATTAAAATTTTAGTGATTCATTTTATCATATTTAAATTATCTTCCAATAAAATAATGAATATTTTGCAACCAATAATTACAATCAAGATATTTTATTTACACATCATATCATTTTTATTAATGAGAAATATATACTACTTTTTTTCAAATTTCATATTTATTGGAATACAAACAGTTATTGGATCATCAAGTATTGATAACGCTATATTAAACTCACCTGAAGACATATTGTTTGTTTTAAATTCAAAATGGAAATTAATAAAGAACTTAGAGGTTGTGTTTTTTATAATAAACTTGTTTATCATTTTGTTTATCATAACAATGATAGCTTTGTGTTTTCTTTTTGAAAATTGGGGTAAAAATAAACTAAATGATGCTAATCACAAAGCGTGGGTAACAATTATAGCTGCGGAAGAAGAGTCAAGGAGAATAAAGGCTGCTGAAGCGATGAAAATGGAAAAATCAATTATTTCAGAAAAAAATTGAAATAAAATGAAGTAAATTACTAAAATAAAAACATCTTGCCCGTAGTATAAAAATTTTTAAATTTCAAAATTTATAATGTTAATTTCTTTTTACTAAAAAATTACATAAAACAGTACACTAAAAAATTTGTTTTGAATTCTTTAGAATAATATAAAAATTTACTGCAATGCTTAGTTAAAAATAATAAAATTCAATAACTTTTCGCATGTACAAGTTTTTGGATTTTTTTATATTTTATAATTATAATGATTTTCTAATAGTTTTTTATTATAAAAACACATGATGTCTTGTACAAAAGCATATTTCATATTCAAAAATAACAATTTTGAAGTAAAAACTTTGAGAATTTTTTAGTTGTGAGATGAAAACAGGCACCTTTAATGAAATGTTGTCACGAAAGATGTGTTTAGAATTGAGAGGAAAAAGGAGAGAAAAACAATAGCATACTTTTTAAATACTATGACTGACAAATGAACAAAAAAATGATAGTAAATTTTTACTTCTACTAAGAATTTATAAAATGACAGATTATTATCTTTATTCTTAATATGTATTTTAATAAGCAATTAGTTTAATCGCATATTAACTAGCTAATAATTTATATCGCAATTTATAATTATCTGTAGACTTTAAATCAATCTTTTACATAAAAATGTATGCTTATAAACTATAAAAAAAAGTGTTTATTATCGTATATAATTGTATACATATTATACTTACAATAAAAAAATATTCTTAGAAATAAAAATGACGTTTTATGATGAATAGTACTTGAAAGACGTGTTATAACAGAAAAGAGAAAAAAATTATTTCAAAGTTTATCAAAAACAATTAAATCATTAATATTGAACTATCTTTTATAGTATAAATAAGATATTTTAAATTAAATTTAATAAATTTCTACTTAATAAACATGAAAATTCCAAAAGTGAAACTAAATTTTGAACCAACTGAAATTAATAAAAATGCAATATTTATCGGTAACTTATATAATTTAAATTTAATGTTTGAATTTTTTTATTTATAAAGAAATATATAAATGTAAGTAAAATAAATATTAAACATTTACATTTTAGCTAATCATATAACAAGCATGTAAAAATAAATATTGCTCTTACAGTTGAATTTTATTAACAATAATTTCTAAAATCGATTAAATTGACACAGAAATTTAAAATCTGAAAAAGCCTATTCTACGAGACACGAATACAAAAATTTATTTAAAATCACGATTTTTCGTTTATTATGTTATTATCCTAGAACATTTTCAAAAAATTTTCTAAACTCTATTAATCATTCATCAAATACTATTTTGACATAATGAAAACCCATATGCTCGGCAAAATTAAATTGATACTTCCATTACTACATATTTCGCATCTGTGACATTATGAATCTCACAAATAACAAAAATAAAACAATCTTCAGTAAATTCATCAGTTTCTCTTCTGTACATTGAAAATCTCGTATGGAAATATATCTTTAAGCTACTTTGGAATTATATTCCATATTTTTGAAAAATCTATTAATGCTATGAATGATGAACAATCATGTGAAGAGACGTGGGCCAACTATCGAAGAGTTGGAGAAAAAAGCTAAAAATCCATATGATGCGATGCGAATTAGATTGAATTATTTAGAAAAAAATATAGTATGTTTTTCTTATTGTCATTATAAAACTCTGTCTTTAGGATAAAGCTATCGAAATTCCTGTAATTCCAGGAGAAGAAAAACCTCGTGAGGCTCCAGAATTTGTTAGAAATGTCGTCGGTTCATCTGCTGCAGCAGGTAGTGCAGAGTTTCATATTTTCCGTAATAACAGAAGACGAGAATATGAAAGGTTGGAGTATATAGATAAGCAGGCTAAAAAAGAAGAACTTGATAGGGAATATAGTTTGAAAAGGAAAACGATAGAAGAGGAAGAAGCGGCAAAGACAGCCAAAAAACGTGCGAAGAGACAAAAAAAAAAGAAGAAGGACAAACAAAATAGGAGTAGTAAAAAGAAAAAAGAAGAGAATATTGATACTGAAAGCGAAAGTAGTGATGAAGGATCGATAAAAGTATCAGAAAAAGAAACTACTCAGGACTAATAATTTTGGTACTTAACTTATTTTTTACTTTTATCAATGCTATATTTTAAGATATAGTTCATTTTTTATTACATTTCGGAGTAAACGTTTATTACTTTTATTTTCTTTACTTCAATTCTTAAATGTATCACAAATTTTTTACCAATGATTGTTTGTAGTTTTTTTTTCTAACATTTAAGATTCCGATAGCAAAATTTTGCTTCTCGATTAATGCATTAGTAGAAAAAAGCAATTAAAATTGTTTAATACCAAATTATTGTATAAATATTTGCTAATAATAGTTGAATAAATGCAATCAATTAAATTTTAATATGGTGAGCTTTAATATTTACTTAATTTATTATATTTTAACAAAATTTTAAAATTTATTTTTTTGTGTTTAAAAGACATAAAATTTTTATAGATTATTATAATTACTCTCAACGTTTTATAATACATTTTGATACAAAACAGACTAAAAATATTTGATGGTTGATTAAAATCTATGAAATTCTTAATTATTGTAAACTGGTGATTCACTTTTTCACGGATATTTTGCCATTGGCAATTCACCTTAGATTATAATTCTTTTGTTACTTCTTTTGGAGATTTATGTAGTTTTTTGTTTATTGTAAACAATGTAACAACTTCAACGATCAGAATTACTTTCATTTGTTTTCGTTGATCTGAAGACCGATTTATAAATCAACCACCTTTAGACTTTTGGTCAAAATCATTGATTTTGAAGAAGGTTCTTGTTACATCACTCCACGATCGTTTTTCATAGTTGTATTTAAATAGATTTAAAATATTACACTTATCAATTATCCCATAATGAAAAAATTTAATTTTGTAAAAAGATAGAATGTTGCTATACTTTAGATGATTGCATACAGAAAAATTACGGAAATACAAATTGTTGGTATAAAGTATATAGGGGCTAGTAACATCTTTGGTAAATATTTCTTCATCTTCTTATATGGTAAATATCTAGAACATTTTACTTATTATTATGTGTAATTTCTTCTCCTCTTATCCAGATTTATTATTTTTCTTTATAATTATAAAATTTCTTTAAGTTTTATTTACGGTAATAATATAGTAAAAATGAAAATAATAAGGTAGTGGTCAAGTAAGATGTTATAATAATAATTTGAATTTGTGCATATTTCGTAAAATTTGCATAATTTTATATTTACCTTCAATCAGCTATGTCATTTATTTTACCAAACTATATTTTTATGTATTTCAGACATGTGGCAATATTTAAAATCAGTATTACTTGGTCCAAGGCTTTATGCTATTTTTGCGAATCCTGATTACTATTACAAGAGTAATTTTATAGAAAATATTGGAAATCATATTCTTTCAAATCTTCGTGGCTTGAAATATACTTGTGTAGCATTATGGCCAGTAATGTTAATTGTTGCTATTAACAACAATTTGATAAACTCAACATCTGTACCTTACTTAATTAGGGTTTTAACAATGTGCTACATTTTTGGATACTCTTCTAGATTTGTTGGAAGACTTTTAAACAATGAATATTGTGTTTTTATTGAAGAATTAACAAAATCGTTGGACAAAAAAACATTTGAAGTATATGAAAAATATGATTTCGAGGTTTCAAAAGGACCAATTACTTTTGATAATTCTCTCACTAATATGGAAAATCAAAGGAAGATGTTTGACAATGTTGGAATTGATGAAATCCCAGATTGGGGATTATTTAATGTTGTTAGAGATGTACTTTCATATGTTGCAGTGCATTCTTTTGGAAAAAGATTGTTATATCCCGGACAAGTGGCATTACTTCAATATTTCTTTCAGCCTACATTTTTAAATGCAAGAAAAGACTATTTTTTGGTTCATAAAGCTAAACGAATGGTATTACTTACTCCTGAAAAAGACATTATTGATTCAGTATTTTTTGACAGAAGAAGTACAGGTAATAACAATGGAAAATACTTAGTTATATGTAGTGAAGGAAATGCTGGTTTTTATGAAGTTGGTTTAGTAAATGGAGTACATCCCCTTGGATACTCTGTTATGGGATGGAATACTCCAGGATTTGTTGAAAGTATTGGTGAAACATATCCACATAGGATTGCAGCAGCAATTGATACAGTATTTCAAAATGCTTTAGCTCAAGGATTTAGAGAAGAAGATATTATTGTATATGGATGGTCTATTGGAGGTTATCCTTCAACTTGGTTAGCTGCAAATTATCCAAAAATAAAACATCTTATTCTTGATGCTACTTTTGATGATGTATTACCATTAGCAAAATTACGAATGCCAGAATTCTTTGAAGGAGCCGTTATTCATGCTATAAGAACATACCTAAATCTTCCAGTATCATCCCAATTAGAACATTACAAAGGAGAAGTAACAATTATT
Source organism: Strongyloides papillosus (assembly GCA_005656395.1). Classification (NCBI taxonomy): domain Eukaryota; kingdom Metazoa; phylum Nematoda; class Chromadorea; order Rhabditida; family Strongyloididae; genus Strongyloides; species Strongyloides papillosus. The sequence goes on along the minus strand of SRSI01000010.1, from coordinate 766,081 downwards.
AGAAGATTACGTGATGAAATGATTATAACAAAACCACTTGGTTCATACAATGAAAAAATTTCATCGAATAGAGCTAATGATCTTTTAAAAAAACTCATTCTTTCTCGCCATTCAACTATGTTTAAGACGAGACCAGAATTGATAAGACACATTGATATATGGTTAGCTGTAGATGAAATTTCAAGACTTTCATTGCGCGATGAAGATCCAGAAATAGAAAAAGTTTACAAAATATGCTCAAAACATTTCATTGATGTGGATCTTGGTCATAATGATCCTCTTAGCAGTAATATTTTTAAATTAATTATTGAATCTTCAAAATAATTATTTTTGTTACTAAGAACACATATGTCTAATATTTTCCTCATAATTCCATGAAATCTTTTTTTATTTTGTTTTTTTAGAGAAATTGTATTTTAAATGTATATAATATTTTCTTAAAAGAATGTACCAACCTTGTATTGTGTTGTTTAGTCATATGTTTGTTTACAATTATACATTTTGGAGTAATATTTCACTCTTATTATACTCAGAAGTAGTATATGTAAATTATTAAAATGATAAACTTATGGTTGAAAGTGTGATCAATGATATTTCTTTAATTGAGCGTTGTACTTTTTTTCTCTTGGAAATCGTTGTCTTTTTAAGTACAGAAAAATAATTTCCGTAATTATTTATTTAAATTGGGAATGTTTAATTTTTCATTAAATTTCGTAGTCCTTTTTTAAATTCATTTTGCAATTTGTGAGTACTTGGAAACTTTCAAATAGATAAAATAAATTTTTAATGTTTTTATACAAGTTGAATTGATTTAGACACTTGCAAAAAATAATTTCGATATTTATATAATATCAATCCGATTTTGTTTTTATCAAGAGAATATATTCTTTTGGTGCTCATAATTTAAATTTATTTTTATTTATTTGGTGTTCTCATTTTGATTATTTAGTATATTTCTCGAATACTATTAATTTTGTGGTGTCAATTTGTTATTTGGACCTTTTTTTTATTTTATGATCTAATTTCTTTAGCATTAGAAATAAAATTTCATTAAAATAATTGTGACTTAGAAAGATTTTATGTTCATTGAATTTGTTTTTAAACAATATTGATAAAAAATTTACAGAGATACTATTGTTATGACTGATTTTACTGGAGACTATGGTGATAACAGAATCTGTACAACAAATGTAATTTTTTAAAAATACTTTTAAAAGAGAATGTAATTATTTTAGACTTTAGATGTAGATGATTCAATCAATCTTCGTAAAAGGAGGATAATCAATAATGAAGAGGATAATTGTAATAATAAGAGGTTAAAACATTGTTCTTCTGGAGAAAAATGTGAATTTGACATATCAACTAATACTAATTTGACAGAACAAGAACAAAACATCGAAATCAAGAAGCTTACTCCTATGAAGGAACTTCTTAAAAAGAATGTGGAAAACAAAACTCTACTTTCAAGTGGAAATAAAAATGTTGAGGGAAGGTTGGTAATTGATAGTGTAGTTTTAGAAAATTTCAAATCATATTTTGGTGAAAAAAAAATTGGCCAATTCGATTGTGTATGTTTTTACGGATTTAGTAATATATATTGTTTTTTAGCATTTTACCTCTGTCATTGGAAATAACGGATCAGGAAAATCTAATATAATTGATGCTTTTCTTTTTGCTTTTGATTATAGTCCAAGAAAAATAAGAATGAAAAAGTATAGCGAACTTATACACAATAGCAGTCATGGTAATCCTGATTTTGCAAGAGTAACTATATTTTTTAAAAGAATTATTAAAAATCGTGAACCACATTTATTTAATATTTCTCGATATGTATTTAAAGACAACAAAACAAAATATCAATTTTGTGGAAAAGATTCTACAAAAGATAAGATAAAAACTTACCTTAAGGAACAAGGAATAGGATTAGACCACGATAGGTTTATTATACTTCAAGGAGAAGTAGAAAATATTTCTTTATTGAAACCAAAAGCAGAGAAGGAGAATGAAGATGGAATGCTAGAATTTTTGGATGATATTATTGGAACAGCAATCTATAAAAAACCAATTGAAGAATTAAATAATGGTGTCATTGAAATGTATAAGGAAGTAGTATTTAAAAAAGCTAAATGTAATGAAGCAGAACATTACAAAATGATTTTATTTGATCAAGTTACCAATATAGTGAGAACAATGCGAATAAATAATAGTATTATTGAATGGGAATATAAAATAAACTGTTTTGAGATGGTGGAATTGCAAAGAAAAATTGATAACATTCAAAAGAAATTAACAAGAGATATTAATTTAGAAAAAGAATTGGATGAAGATGAGAAACGCTTGGATCAAGAAATAAAAAATTACAACGAAAGAAAATGTCAAAATTTAAAGAAAATAGAAAGCGAGAAAACTGAGATGGATAAAATTAAAAAAGAAATTTCCGATTTAACCAATGAGGAATTGAAGAATAAATTAAAGCAGGAGTCAGTTACTAAAGAAATTGATTGTATAATAGAAACAAATAAAAAATTGTTTGTTGAAATAGAAATAATGACTAAACAGCCTAAAGAAATCAATAAGAAATTAACTATATTAAAAGAAAAACTAGAAAATGAAAATTCAGAAATAAACACAATTGCACAAAAAAAAATTATTGCGGAGGAAGAATTTGTCAGGAAAAAAAAAGCATTGTACGATACTGAATTAAACGAAAGAGATGGAAAAGTTCAAGAAGAGAAAAGTAAGTTAAGAGAAATCATTAACGATAAAGATAAGCTGATGATCAAACTAAATGAATTGTCTTTTGAAAAAAATTATGCTATGGATGCTGTTGATGAGTTAAAAAAGAGTATAAAAATTAAAGACGATTTGTTAGATTCAACTGGCATAGAATATAACGTTTGGAAAGACAAATTAAATAATATAAATAATGAAATTCTCTCAGAAGAAGTAAAACATAGAAATATTAGTGAGAAAATGAACAGTGTTAGAAATGAAATTGAGAATGAGCGAAAAGAATTACTTGAATTTAAAAACAACTATGATTTAATGATATCAGTAGACTTGGAACCAGTTGACAAAATAAGCGAATATTTAATGAAATTGAATTATAAGGGTTTCCGTGGACGATTAGGCGATCTTTGTCATATTGATAAAAAATACGATATTGCTTTATCAACTTTAGGTGGTAAATTATTGGATAACTATGTTGTTGATACTGTAGAAGATGCTCAATATTTAATAAACAAATTAAGAGTTGATAAAATCGGTAAAGGTAGCTTTATGGTAATAGATAAAATTGCTGTTTTTGATAAAATGAATGAAAAGAGAAAGTATCCACTACAATCCCAAAGAGCATTTGATTTACTTAACATATTTGACCCCAATATAATGAAATGTTTTTATTTTATTTTACGAGAATCTTTAGTTGTAAATACAATTGACGATATTGAACCATTAAAAAAAGCTTTATTTGGGAATTTTAAAAAAATTGTTACACTCGATGGAACTATTTTTGAAAACAGTGGAAAAATAACAGGTGGAGGTAGACCTTTATCTGGCAAAATAGGTGCAAAAAACTGTATTTCAAACAAAGAAACTACCAAAGGAAAAGAAGAATATCAAGCAAGAGTAAAAGAAAAAGAATATAAATTGTCTAAATTACAAGAAGAATACAACAAATTATTGAATTCAAAGAATTCTATTAAGAAAATTTTAAATAAATTAAATCTCAATTTAGAAACATACTCGCAAAAAATAACTATCATTAAAAGGACACTTGAAACAAATGAAAAATCTAAAGAATTACTTAAAAAGCAACTATCAGATGCTATTGATCGGATGAATGAAATAAAAGTTGATGAAGAAAGTAAAAGATTATTAGAAAATCAGATTGAAAAGTGTCAGGAAGAAATATTTCAGAAAGAAAAATCCTTAAATGAAATTCAAAATGAGTATAACACCATTAATGATAAAATTTTAGAATTACGGAATAATATTTTAGGCTGTTTAGAAAAAGAATATAATCAGAAACTTGAAAATACCAATTTACTAAGAGAGGAAATCAGCCAAACTAATAAGAATTTAAAAAAATTAGAACATAAACTATACCGTACGACTACTTCGTTACATGATAATGAGCAAAAATTAGATAAACTTAACAACACAATAAATAACTTAAATACTACAGAAGAGACAAGTAAAAATAGGATGGTAAAATTAAAAAATTTATTATCACAATCTATCGAACTTGTTAATAATCTTCAAAATAATTATAATAATAATAAAAAATATATTGGAGACCTCCAAATTAAGAAAAATGATGTCAGCAACAGATTATCAATCGTCAAAATATCACTCGAAAAAGATAATTTAGAACTTCATAAATCTAAAAAGCATTTCGACAAATTAGAAATACTAAAAAACAATGCAAGATATACATTTTTTAAAGAAATGATTTTTCTACCTGACGATATTATCAGTTTTTCAACAGACGAAAGTTTTTACAACAAAAATGTATACAATGCAGAGAAAGAATTTGTTCAGATGTTAGATAATTATGAGTACAACGAAGAAAATGGTTTAGTTTATGTAAATGTTAAACCATATGCTATTGATGAAATTGAAAATATGAGTTATGGAGAAGTCGGAAACATTAAAAAAAAACTAGGTTCCTTACATAATATGAGTAAAGTACCTATTGATACTGATATTATAAATGAATTCATAAAAAGGTCTAACAGATTAATATCTAGTACCAACATATTTAACGAATTTAAAGAAATTTACGATAATTTAAAAAACAAATATGAGAAAATGACTGAAATAAGATTACAAGAATTTAATAAAGGTTTTAATATTATTTCAAGAAATATCAAGCAAATTTACCAACAAATTACTTTTGGTGGTGATGCAGAAATAGAACCAATTGATAAATTTGATCCATACAATTATGGAATTGTTTTTAAAGTACGACCTCCCGAAAAGTGCTGGAAAAAAATAATGAATCTATCTGGAGGTGAGAAAACACTGGCCTCATTGTCTCTTGTTTTTGCTCTCCATTCATTTAATCCGGTTCCATTTTATATAATGGATGAGATTGATGCTGCTTTGGATTTCCGAAATGTTCGTATTATAGCTGATTATATTAATGAACGTACTCAAAATGCACAATTTATTGTTATTTCACTACGCAAAGAAATGTATGAGCAATGTAAAAAACTTTTAGGTGTATGGAAATTATGTGATTCAACTTATTGCCTAATACAAAAATTAGATGAGCATAAGAAAGGTTGCAATTACAACATATTTTCCGAAGATCATTCAGAGTCAAGGAAACTAAATGATATATATGACAGTCTGAAAGCTTTATTCACATAAAATACTTTATGGTTATTAAAAAAATGTTTTGTACTTTAAAAAATATTTTATAGCATAAATTACTAATAAACAACTTAGAAAATTTTAAACTAACCTTTAATCAAAATTAAATAAAATAAAAAATGTAAAATAAAAAGAAACTTAATACAATAAATTTAGAAACGGTCAAAATACTTCCCTTTGTTTTCCACTGTCCATGATTTACGAAAATGACAGCCATAAGTTCCGATATGATAAAAAAACACATAAGACCAAAATAGAAAAAGCAAAATAATAACAGTCTGAAAAAAAGTAAATTAATAAAAATATTAAACATACCAGAGTGAAAGGCAAGTTTAAGCACTTTTTAAAATTTGACTTTATCCGGTTAGAATTCGATTGTTTATTCAAGTGATTGGAGACATCTTCTTCAAAATCACCACTTTTAAGAGTACTTTTATTTTCCGAACAAGAATCGTGGAGATTATCTGTTTTTTCCTTAAAGTCCGTAGGTGATTTATATTCACTTACTCCAGCACCAACTTCCATAAGACAATTAATTTTATTTTTAAGGCTTTTGTTTAGATAATTTACACTTCTAAGTGTTTGCTTTAAATTTTCGTAAATAAAACCAACTTCGGGAAACAAGGATATCTCCTCAACAATCAACATTTCGATCTCAATATCATTTTTAAGTTTCTGGACATTATCGTGTAATAAAAGAAAATCACTGTGCTTTTTTTCTGAAAAAATTGAATAATACCTATCCACATCTGCTTTAAATATATTTGATAAATTGTTCTTCTGTATAACAAAGTTCTCTAAACTCTCCCACTTTAAGTAAAAAAGACCAATTAAGTATTCTAAAGACTCCTTAACATCTATATCTACGTATCTTCCCATTGTAGAAAGTCTTTCATGGAATATTTTATATTTGTCTAAACATTTTGAAATTCCTTCGTCATCTTTTTCTTTCTTGTCTATAATACTTATCAATTCATTTTTGATAGTAAAGTAACTATTTATTAAAGCAGTGTTATTTTCCAGTTCACTTTGGTATTTTAAGATAGTCTAAAAAAAATAGTAATTTCAACACTATTAACAGACCTCAATAAAACCTTGAGTGTGTAGAAAACGACGATTTAGAAAGGCTACAACTACAGTATCACGAAGTAATGTTACTCTTTTTTTAAGATCATTCAGTTGTTTCTCCATCTGCAGTACTTTTTTCATATTTTCTTCGAATTCAAAAATGCCTACTAAACTTCCATTTAGAGATTTTAAAATCCTACCAACCTCTATGGAAATGTTGTTTGCTGGCAATAAAATAGTACCATTGTTTTGACTATTTTGTAATTTGTATATGGCCTCCATTTAGAAAAAAACAGACGTCGTAAGAAAAACCGACCCAACACAAAAATAAAATTTTTCCACAACGATTCTCCAACAAAAAAAAATTAATCAGTTATTTATAATCACTTAACATCACATTGTTATTCAAATACACACAAAATAGTTAGCTAAGATCTTTTTAACAATAACCACGATATATGTCGTTCCAAAAATTTAGAACTTTTATGCAATTTATCAGAATAAAATATATTGAAATAAATAACCTAAAAATTCACTGGATATCCTTCTATAATGCTTAATTGATAAAAAACTAGAAAAATACCAAATTTCTTTGTTTTATAAGATAACTGTTGAAAATTAACTTTTTTACATTCCCAATTGTAAAAGTCCTAAAGCGAGAATATGTATAATAGTTGCTTCGTCGGCAAAGCTTTTTGGTCATTCCTTACAATAGAGTCTTGTCTAAACACATTTCCAAATTACCTTTAGGCTTATTGGTATTGGTTTTGTTTCATGAGACAGAGAGAAATTAATACTATATAATCGCCGATTTAAAGTCGCTACGTTCTTTTTTTCTATCTATCTCTTACTATATCTAATTGCGATGGTTCAGAAGATAATTACCTTATTGGAAGAGGGTTACACACCTAAATCAATCTTGGAACATCTTGATGAATGTGGGAACGACGAATTTGATTTCTTTGAAGCTTTTCTGGAGTTCTATTCTGTTGTTGGACGTAAAGTAAATAGTATAAGTTCATATGAGCTTAAAAACGGCAATTCCATTTTATGGAATGAAAAATTAAGGAAAATAAATACGTCAGATACTGATGATGTCTATAGCAATTGGTTACCTTCCAACGAAAATCATGACCTGGAGCATGTTACTGCCTTTAATTCTTTGATGGCTTTGGGCTCCTTTTTAAAGTCGCGAAGACCTCAGGTCTGTGCTAAACTCACTGAAGAGTTTTCATCTTCAGAAATTGCTTTAGGAGAGAAGAACAACAACGAATATTGTTCTTTGATCGATTCCATTCAACCTTTGGTCTCAGTATCAGAAGAGTTGTTTGAATCTCGTAACTGGATTTTGACGCCTCAAGATAATTGTGCCACTTTCATTGGAAATTGCAATACAATTAATGCATATCGTATAGAGTTAGGATGTTTAATGGGAAGAAATGAAAGATTTAGGGAAGTGGTGGAAGTATTATGTGTATGTTTTATATCCTATGTGTTTGATTATAATTCTTTTAGACTTTGGCTCAACGTTTCGTTGAATATGTTGAAACGACAAATGTCGGGGTAGAAGTTTTCAAACTACTCTTAGATCAAGCATCTGATACTGATAAAACTGGTACTGCTGAACTATTTCTTAGTATTATGCTGACAACACGTTTTGGTAGCAGATACTCTCGTCATCAATGCGACAAGAAGAATCACAACAAATCACATTCTTCCGGCGGAGAGACAAAATTGTATGATTTAAGATGCTTAGAAGGTTTAAGGAGGGCATATTTCGGGAAAGTTATAGACACAAAGCTTTTGTCAGATTATGAGAAGAAAAAGTTCTGTTTTGAAACTCTTCAGTCATTAGATTTTTTACATCAAATGATATGTTTTAAAGATAAGGACGCTGTTAAACTATCTTTACAGTTTGTACACTTATGGATATATTCCAGTTCTCCGGTAGCTATTGCACAATCTGCAAAAATGTTAAAAACTATTTTTGAAGTTGAAAAAGGTATATTAAAAGACGGTATTACAATTGAAGAAATTCATAAACTGTCTTCCTGGATTTTTTTAATTATAAGTCATAACAAAGAAAATACTGAGATTTTGTCCAACAGAGATGAATTTCCTGATCCAATTCCATTATTGACGGAAGAAGAAGTTAGAGAATGCATAGAGCTCTACAAGTATATAATCTTAAATTTCCAGTCTAACGTTAACCCTCAAGACTTGAAACTTCTAACAAGTGTCGTTGGTGAACCAGAGGCATTTAAGTGCGTCGTTCAAATTATTACTAATCGTTATAAAGCTGATTTGAAAGGTTTTAGAAATTTTAAAGACTTTGTAAAGTTTTCAGTTAACTTTTGCTGTGAGAAGAACAGAATAAATTTTTTGAATTTGCTGACTGCTGAGATTAATGAGGATGTTATAAAAATGCTCGTGTCTTTTTTCGATGAAACATTTTATACTCTTTTGGAAGACAATTATGATGAATTAAATTCTACTTGTGTTTTGGTTTCAATTGAATACTTAGAGAGTACCATAGAACAACTCAACAATCTAAAAGTGAAATTCAATGATGATGTTTACTTATCGGTGCTTAAGAAATTCAACTTCTTGGAAATTTTCGATGCAATATTTAATTCGATCTCTAATTTCTATCCTATTGTTAATCCGTCACTGAAATTACTTTTGACAATACTAAAACTCAACATCCCGTGGTTCGTCAACAAAGAAAACGTTTTAAAACTACAGAAACATTTGGAAAATATTTTTATTGCGACAAAGGATAGAATTACAATATCATATCTATCAAAGATATTTATGTTTTTATATTACTGGACACGAGATACATTCGGACGTCATTCCATGGAGTTTAATGATACGGTTAAATTTATTTGTTCGAAACTCACCAAACATTGTCTCGAAATTTTGGTAAAAAATCACGAAATGTTGGAAGTTGATTTCAAACAACTTACGCCTGAAGAATTATTTTTCTATTCACTCAATCAGGATCACATATTTGCTGCTATCAAAATTGATGCCCTACCAAAGATCGGTAGTGATCATCCCAAAAGAATCTTTGATATACTAGTCCAATTAATGGAGCATTTAATTAAACTAAGAGATCCATTAGCAGCAAAAGTGATTTCTGAAGTAATGAAAATACTACCAAAGTATGCACTTCACATAGTTCTTATGAAAAATAATATTGATGATATGGATGATTTTGTACGTGTTTTGCAATTCTTGGAGCAATTTTCATCTATTCCAACAATGTCTGTTTGCAAAGCAATTACGTCATATTTTAATTGCATTTCTAAATTATGCATAAGGCAAACAACCAAAGAGGCTAGGAATAAAATAATAAAAACACTTGTAAAAGGGAAAATTCTAGATAAAATAAACAACATTCTTGTGAACGAAATTTTTGGCGATACACCTTTCTATTTTGATTGGAAAAACTCTAATATTCAAGGATTATATATTAACGCCCCTAAAAAAGACAAGTTGGGTGAAGAAAATGAACAATTGATAGAAGTTGCTCCATTTACTAGAAATTTACCGGCGGTTGATGAAAATGAGAATAATGAAATTGGCAAAAAAAGACTTCAAGTGTATCAAAAGAGATTCAAATATCCAATAAAGGAGCATTTTAAACTAAAAAATGAAGAATATTCGAAATTCTACTTCAAGCATGTCGCATTAAGAATTTTTAAAGTCGGGACATTATCATCTCATCTCATGGAAGAATGGGAAGAAAAAAAAGAACTTTTATCTTCTGTGAAAACATTATTTTTCTTAGCAAATGATATAGAAATAAAAACTATAATAAAAAGAAGTATTGAATGGATCTATGCCTTTACACTTCTTTGCCCATGGGAGAAATATGAGGATTTACTCGTTGAAATAAAAGGTTGTCTTTTGTTTAGTGAAAATGATTCTGACGAAAAGTTCGACATTTTTGATAGAATAAGTCTTAAAATATTTTCTATCTTAGATGAGAATAAGACATTAGATGAAAATATGAAATGTGAATTTGCGATCCATGCTTTATCCAGACTCGCATCAAAAAGATAGTATGAGTATAATTTTAAATTTTTGCTTCTATAATAATTATTTATTTATTAATTTTTTAATATTTTAAAATTGTAATTTTGCATGATAAATAAAATATGTCTTATATAAAAGTTGTAAAATCATTATTTGAAAATGCATGAAAAGTATTTAATTGTCTTATATATAGAATATTTTACAACGAATAAAAAGATGTCGCTGTTCCAGTTGAAAGATAACTATTTTTAACTCTTAGTTTTTATAGTTTTGCCGTTATGGACATCAAAAAAGCTGAAAAAGCTTTATCTATTAAAGCTAATATCCTAAAAAGGACACTCAAGGATTATGAATATTACCTGAAAGAAATCGCTTCTTCAGAAAAGTATATTGAGAATCTCAAATCTAGAGAAGATAGTGATCCTTATGATATTAAGAAAGCCACAGAAGTTCTTCAGGTTAGATTTTGTATTTTTACTAGTTAATTTGATTTTTTTTTGTTTTAGGAAAATCAGGCTATGTCACAAAATGCTCTAGATCGTATTGATTCTTCAAAATTGAATTTAACAGAACAATTAAAAGAGTTTGAGTTGACATACCAATCAGAATGTGGTGATTCTGAGAGTTCTGCCTCCCAGCTTATCAACCAAGTCAAGGAATATTTGGAGAAAGCTGATAATTTAAAAAAATAATTAAAAGATATAATGAAATTCAATTAACATTTTAATATTGTAAAACAGCTCAAATTTTTAATTATTATTAATGTTATGTTTTTTATATTTTTCTCCAAAATAAGAGAAATTTTATTTGTGAGAAAGAAAAATATTTACTTTTTTAATAAAAGATTTAATTTAATGTTTTTGACAAACAATATTTTCTTTAAATAGTTGAAGAATATGAAATTTGTATCACTCCAAAATGAAGAACTTTCATAAATGGAAAGTGTCTTCAATTGTTCTTCAGCTTTTGCTATTCCAACTTTCAATCGCAACAAACTACCCATCAAATATTAGGTTAGTTGCTAATGGTATTAAAGGGATCCAAGAAGTTATAAAAAACGATGAACCTTCTTTACATGTTGCATATCCAAAAGAAAAACCATGTGGCTCACGTTTTATTCTCCATAAACTCCAGCCAACAGATAAATTTAATACTAGTACATATTATGAATTTGATTTAATAAGAAAGAATACTGACGATATTATTGTAATGTACAGATATACACCTGAATCAACTGCTGATAAATATTTATTAGAGTTTATCGTATATTTTCCAGTTACTATGATGTCAACTATGAGAACTTATTTACCAAAACTCCTTTATAAAACAACACCAAAAGAGCATAGACTTGTTTCAAGACTTAAGATGACATTCTTGACAAATCCAGGAAACCTTGATTTGAAAAACTTTTTTAATCAAGAAACTATCATCAAAGAAAGAAGTATAGATCACTGGGATGTTTCAAGTCAAATTAATCCAATGACAATGGGATATGAACTTAAAATAGTACCAATAAATATTGGTGAAAAACCATCTGTTAAAGGAATCACTAATCAAATAACACTTTTTAAAGAATCTTTACCTGGAGAAAAGATATCAATTAGTGTTAAGGCACTTGGACCAAATGAACGTGGTGATTGTAAAGACGTTACTGATCATGAAATCATTTATTATACAATGATTAAAGAAGTTAGCAAATATAAATTTTTTATTAATTATTGTGCTCCATGGAAAAAGGTTATGGCAAAGGAGTATATATTAAGAAAATCATATTTCTTTATTAATCCTTCAAGTAATAATTTTTACAGAACTCTTGGTGTTTACATAATAGGTGCACCAAAAAATTTCGATCTTAACCTTTTCCCAGGAATTACTAGTTATATCAGTTCCATATGGGAATTTGTTGGTGTTCAAATTAAAGCAGATTATATAAGTATATATGACAATGTAACAGTTATAGCAAAAGATAACATGCCAACAATATATTTCCGTTGTAGAAATGCCAATACATTTTGTGTTCCAATCCACTATGTTGATGAGTCTGGAACAATGGATGTTTCAGAATATAATAACAAGGAAGTAATATTTGTTCAACTAACAAAATCAGATTTTGGAAAATACAAAATTGTTCTTCATTATTATGGTCCTTATGATGATATTGCTACAAAGAAAGTTAAAGCAACTAATGCTTATATTGTTATTCCATTTACTAATAGTCTTCTTGAAAGAAATGTTGAAATAAGATATATTAAAGTACCATCAACACTTAACGACAGCCTCAAACCACAAGTTTACGTTGTTTCACCGGGAACTCCACTTCCTGAATTAACAGCTTATCATAATAAAGATATTGAAATTAATACATTATTAACAATTGATCCAATCACATGTATTTTTAAATCTAAAATACCCGAAGAAAGGGGACTTTATACAGTTATCTATGAGAAAGGATCTGTACCACCAACAAAAATTATTGAAAATTCAATTACTGTTTACATTACAAAGACAATCTCACAAAAAATTGTTAAATACAAATTTGTTCATCTTAGTGTTTATGAGAAACCGACAATTACAACAAATAATAATGAAGTTATTATATTTGTACAATATAAAAAAGTAATTGGATTAGAAACAAAATATAATGTAATGATATACGTTTATGTTCCATGGAAATATATCATTGATAATAGTTTAGAATTACCAGAAATAAGAATCATATCTCCTGATTTTAATAAATATATAATTTCTTCAACAAATATTATCTACCTTGTAAGGCCACCATTGAATTTTAAACACCCGCTATTCATTTTGCCATATAATCAAGATACTAATACATATCTTACGACATACTCAGTTCAATTTCCTGTTATTTTACAATATATTCCAAAGAAGTCTCTACCACCAACAGAGGTATTATATAATTCAATTACAATTTACAAACCATTTAATGGAAAAATGTGCTCTGTTGTGTATCTTAATGATAATGAAAAAGCTAATTACCAATTTTATGCCGGTAAAGAAGTTATATTCTATAGAGTAACTCGAGTTCGTGACGGTGTTTATAAATTATCTTTTGAAATATATGCTCCATGGAGTAAAATTATAACAAAAGAATATGATTTAACAAAACTTTTTATTATATTCCCAAAAATTGAAGGAATAAAGTTTGAACAAAATATTGAATACAAGTATATTAATTATCCTGATACATTTAAGCCACCCAGTAGATATGTTATTGTTCTACTTCCGAGTGGTGAATGGCCAAAGATAACGACAACTACTACAACAACCACAACACAAAAACCTAAATCTAAAATTATATATATTTATAAAGCTTCAAAAGAAATTCCAGGAAGTATTGTCGTTCCTATAGGAGAAGAAATTGTACCAAAAGTTACGTATATTAAAAAGCATGTTACAATTTATGTTAAATCAAAGCCTGAAGATATTGAGTGTGAAATAGTTTCATACAACAATGATACTATTCCTCTTGTTTCTTCATCATCTAAAGATAAAATTACTATTTATGTAGCAATGACAAAAATCAAAGGCAGTTTGAATACATATTTCTTTAAGTTCTTTATTCGTGTTCCTCAGAAATGTTTAAAAGATGGTTGTAAACTACCAAAAATATACATTATTCCTGATGACTATAAAAAACAAATAATCGCTACTGAAAGTCTTATTTATCTTGAGTCTATTACAAAAAGATTTGTTTATATATATAACCCATATATGATTAATTATGTTAATAATTACGATCATAAAACATCACTTAGCATTGTATATTATAATAATCAAGAAATACCACTTCCACCAGTTAAAGCTGTATATAACAAACCAACGATTTACGTTGTATATGATTTATATCAATCACCTATTACATTCGAACAAATTAATAATATTAAAGAAATAAATACTCAATCATATATTGGAGAAACTGTATACTTTTATACTACAACTCAAACTTCTAGTGGAAAGATTCTTTATACATTTTATTTATATGCACCATGGAGTAATGTTATAGATAAAAAGTTAAATCTTAATAATATATACATGGTCTTTCCAAGTGCAAATTATGATCCAAATGTTTCTATTGAATATCTTGAGTGTCCTGAAAGTGTACCTACGTACAAAAGACCAGTAATTTTAATTTCTCCATTTGAAGGAAAAGAATGGCCACCAGTCCCACTTTTCCCTGGAAAACCAAAACAAATATATATTCCAGGTATCAAAAAACCTGGTGTGGTTATTTATCCATTATACCCAACAAATACAGTGCCAATTAAAAGTTACTCCAAGAAGGATATTACTTTTTATGTTCGTAAAAATTCATTGATGGTTTGTGAATATGAAATTGAAGAATTTAAAGGAACTGGATCACCAAGTATTGATGGACTTCATAGAAAAATATACATTTTTATTAAATATGTTAAACTTCCAACAGCTAATGAAGAGTATGAAGTAAAGTTATACATTTATATTCCATGGCAATATATTTCTAAAGTGGGATTAGAATTACCCATAATTAATGTTATTGGACCAGATTATAAAAAAATATTTATTAGACAGGATAATATATTTTATTTGAATCCACTTCAAAAAGTTGCTTTCCAAAAGAATTTTATTTATATATTTAATTCTGAATTAGGAGTTTATACTAAAGATTATAATGTTGATACTAATATTTACCTTCAATTTATAAATATGCAACCTAGAGCAATTCCAATTGATTGGAGACCTACAATTTGGAAACCAATTCCACAACAAGGACCATCTCAATTTCAAATTGTTTATCTTCAACCAGATGAGTCTCCAAATCCCAAATCTAATCCTAACAATGAAATCGTTTATTACTCAACATCCAAAACAGTAGATGGTAGACTCCAATATACATTATATTATCAAGTTCCATTTACACAAGTTTTAAACAAAAAATATCAATGTACCAATGTTTATTTCGTAGTTCCAAGAACTGGAAAATTCAGTAGAAAGGTTAACATTGTTTATTTAGATAGACCAAATGATATTTCTCATGATAAATGTATAGTTGTTTATTGCCCATCAGATAAAATTGAATGGGTCTATCCAACAACTACATCTAAGCCAACGACAACAACAACAACTACCACAACTATTCCTCCACCAATAGAAGTTATACCTCCATCATATCCAGGAAATGGAATAACTTGTGTTTCATACGATCTAAATGTTGGGAGACCTAATTTACCAATTAAAGGTACTATAATATATATACCACATCTAGGAATATCAGGAATTGGATATACCTTTAAAGTATTTAATGGAACAGAATTACCAACATATGATAAAGTACAAAACAAAATTCAATTCTTTGTTAAATATCTAAATGTTCCAGATGCTCCACGATTTTATAAGATGATTTTGTTTGTCTATGTACCATGGGGTGTTTTATCGAGAGAAAACAAAAAACTTCCACAATTTTATGTTCATACTCAACAAAATACAATAATTTTCGGACCAGATTCAGTATTTTATTTAAACCCTCCAAATCCTTATCCACCTGTCTTTATTTTCCCATATGATTGGAATACTATGAATTATGTTGAAAATTATAGTCCTGAAGTTAATATAATGATAAAATATATTACATCAAAAGAAGTTCCTCCACCATCTTCAATATATGGACGTCCTGGTTTTTATAAACAAGGTAGACCAATTATTTTTATATATCGTTCAGACAGAAATGCTAATATTGAGGTTAATAATTTCTCTGACAGAGAAGTAATCTACTATAGTTATGAAATAATGGCGAACGGTAAATATCAATTAATTTTAGATGTCTATGTTCCATGGAATTCCATTTTAAGAAATAATTTCAAGACGGAAACTACATATATTTATATACCACTTCAACATAAATACTTTAATCCAATATGTCAAATTAATTGGATTCAACGTCCTGTAGGATTTCCTGATCATCTAAACCCCATCATTATTACAAATGGTAATACGGATAAATATTTAACATATACAAACCTACAACCAAATATACCTATAGATCTTATTGTTTTTGAAGATAATCTTCCAAGTATGGATGTTTCAACAAATCCTGTTATTTATCTTCCAGATCCTCAAATTACTTCAGGAAGGAAAATTCTTGTTGAATTAATCCACATTAGAAATCAAGATGAAATTAAAATAAAAAATAAAAACAAGGTTCTAATCTTCTACAGATATGTTAAGAAAAATCCAAACGACGAGAAATTCGTTATTGAATTAAATGTATATTGTCCATGGAAATTACTTATGGATGAAAAAATTGATCTTTCTGTTATCTATGTCAAAATTCCATCAAGTAAATATATAGACCCAATTGTAGTTGAAAAGTTCATAGAAATTCCAGAAAATCTACCTGAGAGAAAAAGGCCAATTATTATCGTTATTGGACCAAATGAAAAATATCCCAATTTTGATAAGATTGCATCATTGATAAGATTGAATGTTATTCAATTAAAAAAAGATCAAATACCATTTGAAGGAAGTAGATCTTTTCATCTAACAATTTTCATCCAACAGTTCGATAACAAAATTCTTCCAACAAAAATATTAAAATTAAAACCAAATGAAGTTCCAAAGAATGTGTCTAATAACAATGAAATTATTTTATATTATCGCATTGAGAAAAATAGTGGTAAAGAATATTTCGTTAAGATATATTATTCTGCTCCATGGGATAAAATTACAAAAAGAGAATCATTTGTTCCACAAATGTACTTATATGTACCAAGATATCATTTATTCCTTAAAACAAATATTATTATTGAATATCTTGGTAATGAGAATGAAATTACAAAATGTTTTGATGGAATTGATAATATTAACAAAACTAATCTAATATCTGATTATTCTTATATATATAGTAAGTATAAAACATTCATTTATCCAGGATTAACTCTCAATATTGAATATATTGATAATGATTTATCCATTCCAAATAAAGGAATTGAAAATAGACCAACAATTTATAGAAAAAAATTTGCCAATGGAACAAAACCAACAGTAGATTTAGTACAATTAAAGAAAGGTGAAAATCCCGATATAAATAAATATAGCAAAAAAGAAATAGTCTTCTATAGATATGAAAAAATTAATCCATATATTGAGAAATATAAACTATATTTATACATTTACACAAACTGGGAATCACTTTTATCATCATCTGAAAATGGTCCTGTTAGATATTTCCAAACAATGTTTTTATATATTGATCCAAGTGATTATTTGGTAAAAAAACCAGCTTTAGTAGAATTCATTAATGTACCAAATGAAATACGTCCACACACAAATAATATGTGTATTGAAAATAATCCAGATTTTCCATTAAAACATGAATGTAAATTTTGTGAAAAAATTAAATCGATTGAGTTTGAAAATCTTCAACCTAATGATAATATACCAGAAGTGGGAAAAAATAATTATCCAACAATATACATTCGACCAAGAGGTTATTATGACAAAAAAATTAACAAAAGAGAACTAAGAAATAAAGAAAAGTTGCCATCAGATTTAGGTGATGCTCCAACTATCATGTATAAATTTGATAAGATTCCTAATGGAAAAAATCAATTAACTATTTACTTTTATGCTCCATGGGATAAAGTTGTTAAAAAAGAAATTATTTTACCTGATATTTATGTATATACCAATAACAAATAATCATTATGAAAATCCCCCAATTATCAAGTATATTGGAGATTTTTCATTATTACCAAATGAGAAAGCCCCTGAAGGATTTATTTCAACTTATCTTCACCCAATAAAAGCATATTCTCCTGTTATTTATCCAGGATTAAAATTAATGCTTCAATATGTTAAAAAAAATGCTGATGTCCCTCTAAAGGCTTATAAAAATCATCCAACAATATACAAGAAAATGAATGAAGATGGAAGCAAACCAAAAGTTAGATTAATATTATTTACAAAACAAATCAAAATGGATATCAAAAGGGAAAAAAATGAAACAATAATATACTATACATTTTCTAAATTTCCACAACACAATAGAAAATATACTCTAAAATTATATGTTGATGGACCATGGAAATTATACCAAAATAAAGTGCTAGAAGATCATAATATATACTTATTTATTGATATTCAAGACCAACTTGTCAAGAAACCAGCTATTGTTACTTATCTTAATCAAGATAAAGATACACATGAAGCATTAAAACGTTGTGTTATTGAAGATTATATTAATGAAAATTATCCTGAAGGTGCTGTTATTGATGATTTATTGAAAAGTGGTATAACAAAGATTAACAGCACTGTACCAACTGAAGGTTTCCGTGGTTTACCATCTATTTATGAAAGAGTTAGAGGTAATGGATTTAAGTTTATTGAATTAAAAAAAAATGAAGAACCAAAAAGGAGTGATGAACCAACGGTATTTATCAAATTTGATAAAGTTAGTGGTAAAGAAAAAAAATATGATTTTATCATATTCGTTAGTGCACCATGGGATAAAGTTACAAAAAGAGAAATTTTACTATCTGATCTTTATGTTATTGTACCAAGAGATCATAGATTTGTAAATAAGAAACCAATTATTAATTATCTTGGATCTTTCGGTAAATCATTAAATGGTAGACCTCCAAAAGGATTTGTTTCTGTTTATGATCATGAGAGTTATGATTTTAGCGAAATTATATATCCAGGATTAAAAGTTGATATTGATTATATTAAAGCTCGGGCAAACCCACCTACTGAATACTTAGATAAACATCCAACAATATATAAAAAATTGCCCCCTAATGGTAATAAGGATAAATTTACTCTTGTTAAGCTTCAAAAAAATGTAACGACAAATGATATGTCCAAACAAGATGAAAAAACAATTTTATACAAATATGTTAGAGAGAAGCCTACTGGAACAAAATATAATTTGGAAATAACATTTGTTGATGAATTTGACGACATCTTAGCTTTCAAAAAATTTTTACAAACCACTTTTATTTATATAAAAACAGATGATGAACTTGTTGACAAACCAGCAATACTATTTTTCTATGGTATATTCGGATCAAAACGTAAACTTATTAAGAAAGCTTTCTATGAAAACAATAATAATACTCATTATCCTTATGTAGATAATCCTTATGAAGATAAAGGCTATAAACTTGAGCATGAAATATTTAAACCGACAGATGAAATTCCTAAAAAAGGTAGTAATAATCAACCAACAATTTACATTAGACCTAGAACTTTGAATGATGTAATACCAAAAATAAAGGAATGGAATAATAAAGAGAGACCAAATGGTCTTGGAAATGGTGATCAACCAGTCATTTACTATCAATTTTCTGAAATACCAAGAAATTCAGATAATACTCCGAGATATACCTTAAATATATATTACTATGCACCATGGTATAAGGTAGAAAGAAGAGAAATTATTCTTCCACAAGTTTATGTTTATATTCCAAAAGATCATCCATATATAGATTCAAAACCAATTATTTCAAATATTGGTGATTTCTCACAATTAGAAAATAAAGCTCCTCCAGAACCATGCATTTCATACTACGTACATTTAAAAAATAAATATAGCCCATTTTCCTATCCAGGATTGTCACTTAATCTGTTGTATCTTAAAAAACATAATCAATTACCACCAAAAAATAATGAGATTATTCCAAACATGTATAAAAAAAGTTATTTCAATGGAACAAATCCTGATGTATCTATTCTAAAGTTAAAAATTAATCAAGAACCAGGAAAACAACAATATACAAATAAAGAAATTGTATATTATAAATATGTTAACCTTAAAGATACAGATAGAAAGTTTACATTAAAATTATATATTTATCTACCATACGATAAATTGATTAATGGATCTACCTACTTCCAAACAGCTTATATTATGATTAATCCAACTGATCAAGTTATAGGTAATACTGTTATAACTACATTTATAGAATGCCCATTTGATGAAAAGATTATTTCTCCAGGAATTGTATCAAGTGACTCAAATGGAATGATATCAGATACACCAATTAATCAATTTGATGATTCTCTTCATCATTTAGATGTCGTTTATTTACCAACCTCAGAAGATATCCCTAAAAGTCCAAGAAATAAAGATATGTTTATTACAATTTATGAACGTCCACGCACTCCTATTAATTTAAAATATCATTATAAATCACATCCCATAGATGAAACAATGGATCCTATTATAACAGGCCTTGGAAATCAACCACATATATGGTATCAATTTAGAAGGACAATGAAAGTTAGCAAAAATTATGGAGATAGTAAAGATATTTTTACTCATAAAATAACTTTATTCGTTTACAATAATTGGTTTTCTGTTGGACAAAGAGATATATTTATTCCTGATGTATATGTTTATATTCCAAATGAAAATGTTAAATATGAAGTAAAAACAAATTATCTAGGTTCATATAAAGCTATGAGAGGTAATAAAATGCCAATAGGATTAATTTCATATTTCAACCATCAAAAAAAACAATATCCATCCATAAAATATCCAGCTTTAACAATTTCATTTATGTATTTAGACAACAATAAGGAAGTTCCAACAAATTATGTTGATAACAGGCCAACTATCTATAAAAGAAAATATAATAATGGAATGAAACCAGAAGTTGAATTAATTCAATTAGAAGATAATGAATCACCTAATACTAATAAATTTACTGGTAAAGAAGTTATATTCTATAGTCATAAAAAGATGCCAAAAACAACAGAGATTAAGTATGTGCTTCATTTGTACATATATGCACCATTTGAAGCTATTTTACAGGGTAAAAAATATTTCCAAACATCTTATTTATACATTGATAAAAATGATGATCTGGTTGATAAAAATGCTAAAATAGAATATATTGGGGATTCTAAAAATAAAGCTAAATTTAGTTGCCTTCTTCAGCAACACCAAGAAAATGGTTATCCAATTAGTTGTAAAAATAATTTTGGTGAACCAGAATATACTGTTGAGGTAATAAAATTAAAACCAACAGATAATATCCCAACTACCGGAAAAAATAAAAATCCCACAATTTATGTTAGACCAAGAGACAATAAAGATATTGAATTTAGTATTCTTCCAATTTCCAATAAAAGTACTCCAACTAATAAACCTACTATTTATTATGGCTTAGTCTCCAAAAAACTTCATCAAACAACCGTTCCAGTTTTCACATTATACTATCACGTTGACTGGGAAATGGTTAAGAGTTTTAAAATTACTTTACCAGAAGTATATGCAATTAATGGTGATGATAAATATCCATTACCACCAGAAGGAATATTCATTGGGGCAGATTTTTATAACGATAAAGACATTAATGGTTTAATTAGTTGCTTTAGTAATGGAAAATATCCTCAAATAACATATCCATTTTTAAGAGCAAGAAATAAAGTTTTAGAAAATGATGATGTAATACCAACAAGAGAAATTAATGACAAACCAACAATCTATTTTAAAAAAACTAAGGATAATCATAATTATAATTACAAGTTAGTTTATCTTAATCATAAAGAAGAACCAAATACGGCTGGATATCGCGATATGATAGTTGTATTTTATAAATATGTCAAGATAGGACAACCAACGTCATTGAAATACCAACTACAAGTTTTTATACTAGGACCATGGAATGATATTCATGATAGAAAAATATTATACGAAGTTCCATATATTTATATATCTGGAAGCAATAGATTCTTTTTACCACAAGCAAAAATAAAAATGTTAGAATTGCCTTCTAATGTTTATGAAGAAGATGTTGTTCCATTACAAATTAATCGTATAACTAACAATTATCCAACAATTTTATGTTATTATTGTATTCAACCTTATGTTTTAAAAAGTGAAGTATTAAGGATTAAACAACAAGCACCAAATGTAATAAACGATAGAATTCCCAGAATTTTTATGGAACGAAATTCAAATGCTGGTATTTTGTATGATCTTGCACCCTTACCTAAAGATATTGATTTTAATAATCATTATACTTTTGGTCCTCAACTATATTACAATTATGTTGGAGATAGAAATAGCCGTAAACGTACTCTTCATATTTATACATTTACCCATTGGTTACCTATTAGAGAAGGTAGTATTATACTTCCAACGGTTCGTATATTCTTACCAAAAGATTCAAATCCTATTAATGAAACTGATTATCGATCAGTTAGAACTGTTAATGAAGTACCAAGACTACCAATTTTCCCATTTTATGGTTTTGTACATCCAAACAACAAATTTTACAACAAAGAAATTATTTTACATCATTTTGAAATAAAAAGAGGTTCTAATTATCCTCTTCGTCAGCCACCTAATCCTCATAATGGTAAAGTAACAAAAAAGTATCCTCATGATTATAGAAGTCGCTTTACTTCAAGAAGAAATTGGTTAAGAAACGATAAGGATGTTACTACGACAAGACGTAGATTTACAACAAGTATTCAAAAAGTAGAAACGACAAGCAGACCAATAATTAGAAGTCAGAAAAAATGCAGAAGAAAAAATCTGAGAAAACATAAAAAATAGAAGAAATTATGTGAGAAAATAATGAAGTACTTTTTTTAAGTTATCTTCTATTATAAATAACATATAAATCTATTTAAAAAACAAACTTTTAAAAGTTGTTTATCTTTCAAATAAATCTTTATATTCAGAGTTTTCACTTTATTATATCACAAACAATAGTTATTTGGTTTATTTAATCAAAAATCAATTAACTTTATTATGAAAACTAAATTATTATATTACAATTTATAAATTCCATTTAAAGATACTTAATTATATTTTTCAAAAGCAATTAATATTTTTACATGAATAAAATAAAATTTAACAAATTATGTAATATTTTCACATAAAAACATTACATTATCTTCAAGTGCCAACCTATTTAAAATCATAAAATATTATTTTAGAAGTAAAATTTTTGGAACTTATGATATTTATACTTTTTTCTAATATTTAGATATATAACTATTTTAAAATTATTTCAACTTCCAAAGTTTGAAAAAATGATATATCAAAATATTATATTTATATGTGCCGCTATATTTGAAATACCGTCTTTATTGCTCTTAATAGCTATTCAAGTTATTTTAATTTTACCATCGATGAAAAACAAATTCAATTCAACTTTTTATTCATTACTTTTTTGGAATGGGATAATTGATATTTTATCATATATAGCATTCACATTGCATCACCGTTTTCCAAATTATGGAATTTTTTTAAACATTTATTATAATTTTTATTTAAATAAAACGGATGTAAGAGTATTAGAATTTTTAAGATCATGGTCTAATATCGGTCAATTAATTGGAACATTTTTTCTTAGTGTCAACAGATTTACTTCACTAAAATTTCCTATTAAACACAAATTCATATGGGAAAAATTTTTACCTATTTCTTTATTTTTAATGTTTGGATTATCAATATTTTTAACATGGCCAATTTTATGTGATTCAATGTGTTATGTTTTACAAAATTCCTCAGACATAAATATTGGATTTAGAGCAAAATGGTTGTCAAACAATGCAGCATGGTATAATTCATTTTTAGTTACGAGTATGTTATCATTTATTTTCCTTGCTACCGGTTTAATTGTTAATATGTCTACATTATTAATTTTAATTAAAATGAGTAAAGAAACTAATAAAATAACGACACAAGGAAATGGAAAAAATAAATTTAATTTTGTTCGAGAAAGAAATTTCTTTTTAACAGCTTTAATTGGTTTTATTGGACAATTAATTCTTGGAATTGATAATGTATGTTTGATTTTACTCCTAAATATAATACTTTTTTACATAGTATGTAAGTGGCTACTTTAATGAAACAAAACAGTATAGTAATTTTTACATTATGGTTATGATATTTCCAATTGTTAATGATTTGACAATATTTCCAAGTGCTTGGTTATTGCTATATGTTTCTTCACCAATAAGAAATATTTTACTAAATCTTTTTAAAAAGAAAAAATCAATTGAAATTGCAATTCAATATAAACGCTCTACTATGTTGGTGTAATTAATAAATTACTAACAAGCTGTAAATCTTAAAAAAAAGTGGGAATTGTCAGATAGGGGTGAAAGACTAAATTTGTTATTCAGCATAGACTCATCAGCTGAACTATACGGTCATCATAGTTCCCAGTGATTGCAAGAGCCATCGAAACCAGATGCTTTGATCTCGCAATTTTTGTTATGTCCTTTTATCAAGGGAAACAACTGCGTGAGGGAATACCTTCTTCACCACATTCTTAATTTTTCATGTAAAAAGTCTCTTAATAAAAAATTCTTAATAAATGTATTATTACAATACCAAATAATTTATTGAAAAATTTTATTAATAAAATTATTTCATTAATTTCTAACTATTTTATGATAATTTTATAATTTTCTTTTTATTACTATATAATAATACTTGTATCGTTTAAATCATATTAATATGAAGTTTTTGTTAAAATTTCATGAACTTTTTATGACAATTTAGAACTTTACTGAACCTTTTTTAATACAGTAAGAATGCTAAGGTTAAACAAAAATTATAGACTCTAAACACTATAAAATTCATATATAATATAAGTTGCAAATAAAAACACAGAAACCATTAGTATTATATGCATAGAAAAGATTGATGGCAAACAATAAATTTCAATAACACTAAATAATTATGTTACCAAACAGTATACCTTAATTAAAAATATGTAATTACAAGAAAAGAATAAAGTATTTGCAAATTAACATATCTTTTTTCGCTTGCAATATTTCAAAGTTTATAACCAAAATAATAATTAATATCGATTCAAACAATTTTGCCTTGAAATAAAAAAAATTTATTATTAAGATGGTATGATAAAATTTTTAATTTGCAAAAAAAACTTAAAATAATATTTGCCATAAGGATTAATGTCATTACTATGTAGTTTAATCTAACTATAGTATGATTATCTACAACGCTAATGCCATAATTTTATTTAGAAAAATTACAAAACCCAGCAGAAAAGTGTAAGGTAAATCAATTCAATCATTATTATTACTAAATATTTTAACTACTAACAATTAAAAACTGATAAATCGATTTTTTATTCTTAAAATGTAAATTCTAAATTGCTTTAATTTGGGACAAAAAAATTGTTTAATTTAAAACATTAATATTAAACAAAAATCAAGTACAGTGATTTTTGAATATCATATAAATCAGTATATATCGAATGAATCATAAAAATATAAATTATTCTAATACATAAAAATTATTAACTTTGTGAATATTTATAATAATGATCAGAATGATAAAAATATATATTTTACAATGTTAAATAGCGCATTAAAGATAAAGACAAAGAAAGATCAAGTTATTAATATTTAAAGTTTAAGAGAATCATGAAAATTAACCAAAACAAAATGTCATAAGATGGCAAAATACTACATATAATGATAAATCATTTTACGATATCAAGTAGTCATGTTTACAAACATCAAGTATAAAAAAATCGGCAACTTATTTGTTGTTATTAAGTAGATTAGAGCTGGAATCTAAATATAGATCGAAGCTTCGAATACTATTAGTGGCATTTCTTACTTTCCTGTGAAATTATTAATTATTAAAAACTTCTGACAATAAATATTTAGGAACCAATATGAATAATTAAACAATTATAATGAAACAAGTTTTAATAAATTTAATTGTTAAAAATTAAGGAAATTTTCTGTTTTAATTATGTTCAAAATTTTAAAACTTCTAACTTTATAAATAAATTAGAAAATTATTCAGGAAAATTCAAAGTAAATTGATTAAAAATTTATTAATATCGTATATTCGTAATTCAATACATAATTCAATCTAAATTAATATGATTAATATTTTTTTTCCTTAAAAATAGAAATATTAAGATTTTTTTATTTTTCTACTAATATAATTTGAAACTATAAATTTAAATTTCAAATATTTTCCAATACTTTTTATATTTTTAATTTTTTATGAAATATATAAAAAGCTTATTTTAAATTTTCATGATCAGACGATTAACTAAAAATCACTAATTTAACATTTAATTCAACATTTTTATTTTGTTTTAATTGTGTTGTAAAAAACAGCAACAACTTTTGTTATAAATCAGATATTCTTGATACATATTTTAATGAAGTTATCTATTGATTTTCCATGAAGATAATAATATTAAAAATTCAATTTATTTAATTTGCTAGTTTAGTGAAATTTTTAACAAACAAAAATTACGAATATAATATTATATTATAAAATTTGGTTTTTTAGGTGATAATTAAATTAACAACATATATTACAAATATAATCTATTAAAAGTGATATTCGCATAATTTGACAGTAATAATGGCAAAAAAATTAGATAACAAAGAAAAAAATGGAACATTTCATTATATGGAGAACGCGACTGCTTGGACTTCAATTCATGTAGTATGTCTCCTTGCATTTTCATCTGCTGTTCAATTTACACTTTATTTTTCTTCTACTAATCAATTTTTAAAAACCGTAAGAATGCTTAAGTAATTAAAAAAATTTATTTTAGTTTGATCCTAACACTACAGAATTTTTCTATGGACTTGTTATATCATCCTATAGTGTTGGTAATGTAGTATTTTCACCTATAATGGGTTACTTAAGTAATAAATTAAGACAAATAAAGTTATTGCTATATGTTGGATTAAT
The DNA here is from genome assembly GCA_005656395.1 of Strongyloides papillosus. Classification (NCBI taxonomy): domain Eukaryota; kingdom Metazoa; phylum Nematoda; class Chromadorea; order Rhabditida; family Strongyloididae; genus Strongyloides; species Strongyloides papillosus. The sequence continues at coordinate 738,870 of SRSI01000010.1, read as the reverse complement.
TTGTCAATTTGTGGGTAATCTAATTTATTTTTATGTTGAAATCCTTCCGTTTGATAAAAAAATTTTTTTATTAATTGGTAGATTTATAACTGGTATTGGAGCCAGCAATGTTAGTTTAATGAAAGCCTATATATCAGGGGCAAGTCTACCACAAGATAGATCAAAATGTATAGCATATATCACTGGAACTATGGCTGTTGGAGCTTTTTGTGGTAATAATAATATACTCTTATAAAATAATTATTTTTTTAGGACCTGCTCTTCAATTAATATTTGTTCATTTAGGACATCCTGGAATTAATATACTAAACTTATTTCGTATTCATATGTTTAATGCACCTGCTCTTGCAGCATGTCTTTTTGTTATAATTAATTTCTTTTTTGTATTCTTTTTTTTCGAAGAGGTATATGTTGATATTTTGGAAACACCAAATAATAGTTATTTATCTCTTCCACCATATAATTTTAAAAGCATATTAATTTGTTATTTAACAAGATTTTGTCAAACATTTATATCAACAAATCTCGAAACTTTAGCTGCCGTAATTTCAATGTCTGTTTTTTCATTTACTGCACTAGAATCTGTAAATGTAATTAGTCTAGCTAACACAGGTAGAGCAATTATTGCTTTGTTGATATCATTGTTATATGTATTTGTTAAAATTGAAAATTAGTAAGTTTTTTAAACAATTATTTTTATTTAAATATTCTATTTTAAGTGTATCACTACGCAACACAATTATTATTTGTACATTCTGGATGATATTATTTCACATTATTACGTACCCCTATGGTTTATATAAAAATGTTTTAGTATACAATTCAACAATAACTTATTTTAATAATACATCTGTTGGTTGCAATATACTAAAACATTCATGGTGTGAATCTTTAACTCCATGTAATCCTTATTTATATTATATCACTCATACAATTATAATTGGAAGTACATATAGTGCTGTAAATATTTGCTTGAATACATTATTTTCAAAAATTATTGGTCCAAGAAGGCAAGCATTTGAGCAAGGTACTTTAAATATGTCAAAAGGTATTTCTCAAATGATATCACCACCTTTTATAGGGTACATTTTTGATTATGCAGGATTAAAAGTTGTCTGGATTATACATATCAGTTTTCTTTCCGGAGCAATTATATTATGGATAATATATTATAAAAAAATGGTGCCATTTAAATTATTTAATGACAAAAATTATAATGATATATTTTCAATAGAACTATCAAACAGTAATATTTCACAAGATACAGAAAAAAGTATACATAGTGGAAATTCTTTATCAACTAGTCAAAATATATTAAAAAATTAACTAGAATTACTAGAACTTATTAAATTTAACTCAAAATATGTAAATTAATAACAAATTAAATATTAACATAACTTTCCATACGTAATTATAATCATATAAACGAAAATTTACTTAAACATATATACAATATAGGGAAATAACAATTATTGTTTTTTTTTAGTTTTTTTGAAAACATTAATGGTATGATGATCACCAACTGATACAATATAATTGGAATTATAACTAAAAGCTACATTCCGAACTTCAATTTGTTTTAACTTTCCAAATTTGTGATCCAAAATAGTAATTGGGTAAGATGAAGTCTTTTTTTCTAGTATATTAAAAAGATAAACTTTTCCTTCCTGAGTTGGTACAGCAAGAATATTACACTCTTTATTTAGAGCAATCTTTCTATACCACGTATCTGATGGTGATGGTAGGATGAAATCTTTAAGAACAAAATATCTTGTTTCTGCATTTAAAATACTACCTGAACCGTGTATTCCATTTCGATTAGATCCAAATTTCCACATTTTTATTATATTAGATTGATCTTTCGTAATTAAATAATCTTTGAAAAATCGTACACTATCGATAATGGTAGAGTGAAGTATTTGATTAACAGCAATTGGAAATCTTCTAAAAGTTGTACGACTTACAGACCCATTATCACGAAGATTACTCGTTACATTTTCTTCTTTACATTTCTCTAATTTTTCCTCTATTTTTAATTCATTTGAAGGTTTTGTGAATTCAGGAAGTTTAAATTGATATAATACATTTTCCTTAGAGAAGTTAGGAAATTTCATTGAAACAGAACCTTCCTCATCATAAATACCCCATAGTAAAGCTTTGTAATCTTTTCCAACCGTTGCAATGTACCTCCCACAGAGAGAAAAATCACAATCAGATACATCATATTGATGTCCAAAAGCGCCACTAAAGCAAGCTAGAGCAATGCCGTGTTTGATATTCCATAATCGACATGTTACATCACCCGATGCTGTTATAATTATTTCAGGATCTATTGGTGAGAATTTTATAGAACTTATGTATTCAGAATGACCATATAAATTGTGCATTAAAATGCCATCAGTAGCTCGATAAACTTGAACAACTTTACACGTTCCACCAGCAACAAGTACCCTTCTAGTGTTATTTTCAATACAACCAACGTTTATAGCAAAAAATTCTTCGTCATCATTCCCGGAGACAATCGTACCGATATGAACAATTTCATTCATTCTTTCACCATTACCAATCTTATATATAAAAATTTTATTTTTACAAGCTGTAACAAAACATTCTGGTTCTCCATCAAATGATTTAAAAAACTTTACATCGTAACATGAATTTGACGATAACGATTTATCCTTAATTCTTATTTGAGCTACATTCCTGTATTGAAATTCTTCGTTCTCTTCCTGTTCTTCTTTTGTATTTTTTGGTTGTTTACATGATATTTTATTTTGTTTTTGATTCCTCATTTTAACGTAAGAAATTTTGTCAAAAGTACTTTTCCATAGGAAATATGAGATATTAGAATCAAGACCTAAATTACGATTAAACATTTCTAAAGCAGCTTTTGATATTTTTTTATCATTTTTTAATGTTATAAAGTCATTTTTATCAATACAATTAGGTTTATTAATACAGGAAAAATTCTCTTGACAAAAATTTTTATGCTGTTCATTTGAAATATCTTCCATTAGTAATTAACATGAAATAAGTTGATAGTTAAAAAGAAACAAAATGCAGGAACTAATTAAAGCAAAGAAAAATCTTATTTAGAAAATTTGGAAGGAAGTATATTTTTTAAAAAATTCTTTAACTTACAACGTTTCCATTGTTTTTACTAAATTTCACATTTTTTATTAAAATTCTAAGAAATGTTATAAAGTATAATTATCTATAAATGTTTGTTAAAAAATTACATTTTCCACGATAACTATTATTTTATAATTGATTATTTATATAAGTTAATTTTAGAAGATCTAGAAATAAAAAATTTAGAAATTCTGTTTTACTAGTTGTATAAATTAAAAAATGATAAATAATATATATATAAACACATGTTAAACCTTTAAAATTAATCAAAATAAATTATATCAAACATAAATGATAAGTAAGCTATTTCTACTTTTATTTTTGTTTTTTTTAAATTTTATAAAACAAAACTTGATTTTTCCTGATGTACTTTTTGTATACTTCTTAAAAGACGTTAATAAAAATATAATAATTTTTTTATGATCCAATGTTTCAACAATACGTCATATAAATAATTATTGTTAAGTACATAAATTTTACTGGTTATATAAATGTTATAAAAATTATGGTAGAAAGAAAATTATTATTTCGTTGATCGAAATTTAAAACTAAAATATGAAATTTTTAATTTCTATATCAGCACAATGTTTTTAATTACGATACTATATTCGAAAATGTACTTTACATAATGTCTTTTCTATTTATAAACCAAAATGCAATAATGATAAAAACAATAATATAAATCTATACAATATAAGTTAATTTTTTTTACCCAAGATTTAACCCTGTTTTATTACAGTTATAAATATTCTTAGTGCCACAATTAGCTTAAATCTCTAAAATTTAGACAAATTAGTAACGAAATATTTGTTTTAGTTAAAATGATCTTTTCATCGGAATTTTAACTATTCTCTAAATTTCTTAAACTCCAATATTTTATCCATAAGTATGTATACCAAAAATTCTTACCCATATTTCCAATGAATTCTATGTTATTTTCAAAGATTCCTGGCATTTCTACATTTTATCATGAACAGAAATTTTGGCTGAATTTCTGTGATTGATTGTCACTCGGTATTTGCAAATAATGGGCTACAGAAAATTTTTCGTGTGTTCCTACATCGTAAAAAATAATTCATACTGTCAATTTGGTTATTTTCAAAATATCTATTAAACGGTTGTTAACCATAATTTGATTTTAACCTAAAAGATATCTTTCTTCCATCAAATTTTTTAATATTTTGAATTTTCAATTTCAATAAAGATACTTTGTTTTTTGCACTAAAAGATTAATTTGTATCTATAAAACGTAAATTAAAAAATTTCAAAATACAATTTTTAAAATTAAATGGTAATTTTATTAAATTCATTTGATACTAAACATGTAGGCAAAAGATAAATTTTTTAAGCAAAATTTTTAAATGCCTGTAGAACGTTCACAATATTATTGGTATTTTCCTTACAAAGATATTCTAAATTTCGACGATGGTATCATACATAAACAGTTATCCGTAAATGTTTGGAGAATTATTATTACAACTTTTCTGGAACTTTTAATATTAGTAGTCATTATGACAATATGTTTATGTCATAACAAGAAAAAATATACGAAGATAAATGAGAGTAAAAAAAGAAAGATAAGTAATTCCTATGAAAAACTTGTAAGTTAATTATAATGCTCGTACTAATTTATTTTTTTTAATATCATCATTACAGAATACTTTATGTAATTGTAATTTTGGAAATTTTAATAATAACCATCATATTTGTTGTGAACAACCAATTGAAAAACAGTTATACTTTCAAAATAGCGAAATCGTTAAAAATTTGAATAAACCTTCTATTTGTGAATCTAATGATTGCATGGTTATCACAAATTCATGTAATCCACATATTTGTCAATGTTTCTCAAATAGGTGTGAGACAAAATGTAATTGTAAATTTGAAAATTTTACAAAACAATACATAAAAATAGGAAATCAGTGTTGTCCATTATCTCCGTTTCAAACATTTAATTGTACTGTTGAAGATGAAATTTGTAAACCTAAAATCGAAGAAAAGAATATTAAAGAAATTAAAGAATCGGAGAAAAAATTTAAGGATGCTGGAACTAGTACTAGTGACCTTAATTGTAATATAGATGATGAAAAAACGTGCCAAAAATAAAATTTATACTATGAAATATTAATCTAAACACATTTTGTTATGACATTTAATATAAAGAAAATCATTTAAATAAATTACTAAATATAATATTTATAAGAAAATATATAAAATAACAGTAATTATGCAGCAACAAGTGAATGTATTTTTATAAATTCATAATATTATATTTTATATCACGAGTAATACGATAAATATTAACTCTCCCATCATAACTCAATGTTCCAAAAGTCCAAGGATCGGCACATCCCCATGCACAGGAATAGACAGAATCCTCATGATCAATTAATCTGGTAATTAAACCATCAGGAATCGTTTTCGAATCATTTTTCACATCATTTAAATCGTCGAAAATTTGACCATTATCTAAGATAGAATTATGGAGACAAACTAAATTATCACTTCCACCAGTGAGGAGAAGTTGGTCATGTACAGGGTTATATTTTAAGCATTGAATCCAATGACAATGGTTTTCATATGAATTTACAATTTTAGACGTATTTCTTGTATCTAATATTTTAATTTTCCCATCATCACAACCCAATGCTATATAATATTGATTATTGGGATTAAAATCAAATGTTCTTATCCTTGTCATATTACTATTTAAAAATATATCTGTTAATGTATTTCCCCGTAAATCCCAACATGATAAATGAGATTCAGAAGATATTAAAGCTGTGTTTGCAAGTGAAAATGGATCAAACGCCGAATAAAATATATGTTGAAAACATTCAGAATTTTTCTGATTATTTTTACAGTCATCAGAAATATCAAATGTTTGAACAGAATTATCGTAAGCAACAAGCAGTTGATTAGAACTCCAGTTAACATTATGTATTACTTTTGGTTTTTCATCTAAGTTATCAGAAATTTGTACTTTTGTATGATACTTTATTTTATCTTCACCATTTAACATATGTTCCCAAATTTCAACACCACCAATTACTTTATTTCTATCGACACTCGATAATCCAATAGCTACAAGGCAACCATTGTTAGCTGCCATTTCTTTAATTTCTCCTCTATCGAAAATACATGAAGTCGTAGAAACCCTCTCAATTTCCTCATCATACAATAAAACATGCAATTCATTTTTGTTTCTCACACCATGTGTTCCCACTAGAAAGAAATTTTGATCATTTTCAGAAGGAAGTGAAATTAAACATCGAGCAGGCAGGTCTATTCCATAAATTATAGGAGGCTCACACATAAATATACTGTAACTATATGTTATATAAATATAATGATGTGAAAAAAAAGTACAACGACCGACAAAACAGTAATTATTATTTTTACTTATAATTAATAATAAAGAAAACAATTATTAATAAAATAACAAAACCTAAGTAAAAAATCTATGCAGTGCTAAAATACACTTTGTTAATAACACCAAAGATACTAAAAGCAGTATTGGTGAACAAAGTCATAAACAAAAAGTATCGCCATAAAATAACTTGAACAGATGGTTCTAAAAGATGAGATAAACCACCAGAAAATTTTGATAACGTTAGTGGAGAGCATTTTTCTGAAAAAATACAAATTTGTCCGAGACTTTTATATAACAATAAAAGACAAAATGTCATTATGATTGGAGCCAAGTATTGAATGGAAGCAACGCAAAAGTAGATAAAATATTGTTGAACTGATCGAATTAATAACGATGCACTGATATTACCATGTTCTTTCTTTAAAGCTGCAGCATTCTCATAACCGAGATTTAAAAATGACTGTAAATGAGGTATTCTAACAGCAATGCGTAACACCACCCATAATAATATAAGACCCATTCTTATCAGTTCAAATTGATGCTCTGTAACATTGAATTTACCACCACCATTAATAAAAACATTCTTTACAGGAATTGTAAAAAATGACAATATAAATACAGGTAATAAAAATGCCAAATGAATTAAACATTTTTTAAAGTTTGAAGAATTTTTTAAAGCTCCATTGTACATTGTTGCATATCTAAAGCTAGGGAATACTAAAGCTGATCCAATTAATGAAAACATTAAAGAAAATAATAAATAAACCAAGAGTGGTGAACGTCTTTCTAGTTTTGAAATTCCTACAATATCCTGTGTTTCGATAAATTCATTGACAATATCTGTTAAAGCAATATATGCTTGATCCAAATTAATATCCAAAAACTTATCTCCAAACATCGTAATTGTCATACATCCAACAAAATAAATTGCTAGTGAACTTAAAATAAGATTTCTTTCGGAAGTGAAAGTTTCATCAAAGAAAAATGAATATGTCAATGTGAGTAATGATTGTAATGCAAAAACAAGAGACAGGATAAGCCATAATACTGAAATATTAATATCTTGATTTGATGGGAAAAAGAATGAAAATACTTCAGAGATAACAAAGACAAAAACTGTAAAAATCGAGAAATCAATAAGCCAATACAACGTTGAATAATAATTTAGTTGACATATGTGCCTATCAACAACTGGAAATACGTGTAAGTCATATTCAATATTCTTTGGCACTTTAAAATCATTCTCTACACTTTGATTCTTTTGCTTTTTGTTCTTTTTTTGGTAGATTTTCCCGAATGTTTTTTCATTTATCTTTTTCAGTTCTCCTAATGTTGGTGGCAAATATCGGTATAAACTACAAGTGAAAATACATTATATTTACGCCATTTTAGAACTTACTTTTTAGATATGAACAAATTTATAAAAGTAATACTACTTTTATACTTATTGAAGAGAAATAATAAAATTAGCGAAATAACAACATGAAATCCAAGCAAAGCCATAATATCTTGATGCTAACAAATAACGTTAAGAAGAAAAAATAGTATAGTTTTATAAATTGATCAAAAGTAGGATGTATTGTGGTTTAATTGATAAAAGAGCCTAGTAGTAATAAAGAAAGACATTAAACGTTGGGCTAGAAGTAAAATTTGACATAAAGTCGATAATAGTTATCATAAATAATATTATTAGATAAAATCTACTTTACAAAATATGAACTATAATATTTCCGTTACAATTACTTTAACTGTCACTAAATTTTATTGCATTCGTAAATTGTATTAATGGAACACTAAATTTGTTGGAGTTTTTGTATTGGAAGAATGTCACCTATTTTGTCACGAGTAGGTAGATTTCTTCATTCACAATTTTACAGTTTAGGAAGTCGTTAGTAGAAGTGCAAAATATTTGACATCATATCACAATGGCAGAATTTTTTGATCTAGGAAGTCATTGCGGTTATTTTGATTGCAGACAATTGGGTAGGGATATTTTTCATTAAATAAAGTAGTAATTTAAAGATTTTCTTCCAATGAAATGTGATGCTTGTTTGGAGTGTTTTTGTGGACAACATATTCAGTATATAAATCATAAATGTAAGAAAGGTTTAGAAAATGACAATCAAGTTCCCATTTGTCCTATGTGTTCTAAACCTATTCCAGTAGGAAAAAATGAGAACATTGATGTTAAAATGAATCATCATATAGATAGTGGTTGTAAATTTAGTGGAAAGAAAATATTTATTAACTCATGTAATGTAGAAAGATGCAAGAAAAAAGAATTAGTTCCAATAAAATGTGATAAATGTAGATTAAACTACTGTATTTCTCATAGATTCCCAAAGGACCACGACTGTGAGAGTAGGGAAGTAGTGTTGAACAACAAGGAATCAACGAATCCGAATAAAAATATTGTACGGCTGAGCAATTATGAAGAAGATGCATCAAATGATGAAATAATAGCTAAGGCTTTGCAAAGTATTTTAATGGAGGATCCAAATCTAACTCAGAAAGAAATTGATCAAAAGTTGTCTGAACGAATGAACAATATTAATCTTCATATTCAAAGAAGTCAAAGGCAGGTTCACTTAAATCACAATCAAAATGTTTGTCAAATCCAGTAATTATTATATCATAAAATATTTATGATACATAAATTTCAGCGGATTTTTTTATATGTAACTATATACTGTGAATAAATGTATTTAAGAATTATATATTTTATTTATTATTCACTTATTTTTGATAATTAGTGTTTATATAAGATAACATACAATCTTGACAGTAAAAAAGTATATATGTAAATTAAATTCAAACAAAACATTTGTTTAAATAATTATAAAATAATAGTATAAGTTAACTTGTTAAAATGTTTGGTGTATTATTGTCACAAGGCACAGTTTTAATATTCACATGAAATGGCAGAAGTTAATGAATTGATAGGAGGAAAAGGTAAAATTGTATGTGAAAGGAAAAAGTGCAAATGAATATAAATCCCTGTTGATTACATATAGAAATAAGGTATATCAGTTTACATTATAATTAGCACTATTATATTAGGATTAAAAGATTGAATTTGGAATTGTCAGTAACATTATTATATTCACATCACCAACCGTTTTTATAAATTTCAGATTTATAATTTTTATTATCTTAAGATATGGGAAGAGGGCCTCCATCTGAAATTCCGTGTCAGATTTGTGGAGATAAGTCATATGGTAGGCACTATGGGATTTATGCTTGCGATGGTTGTGGATGTTTTTGGAAAAGATGGTAAGAGATCATTTTATTAATTATAAATTGTTTAGTATCAGAAAAAACATTAAATATGTTTGTATTTCTGGAGACAACAATTGTCCTGTTGACAAAACTCGAAGAAATTGGTGTCCAGCTTGTAGACTGAGAAAGTGCTATGATTTACAAATGAATAAAGCTGCTGTACAAAAAGAAAGAGGACCAAGAAAAGGAAGGAAAAAATTCCACCTAAATTTTGATAGCTCTATAGATAAAAATTATATGTCTAGAAATATCTATTTATTAATATTTGAAGCAATAGAATTTGTTAAAAAATTACCACCCATAGCGATTCTTGAAAATAATCATTCATGTATAATAACAGAGAAATGTTGGAGATTATTTTCACTTTTATATTGTTTTAACAACAAAACACCATTGAAATTCCTTGAAGCTAAATATCTTTTATCAAAGTTTTTCCCTCAAGAAACACACATAATTGTTAATGATGAAGAATTACGTATAATATTTTGCTTATTATTGTGTAAACTTAGTCAAAAGATTTCAATTTTAATGTTCGTAGCTCCAATGTATGTATCATACAATATAGCTTTATTTAATTATTCTATTACTTATTATAAATCAGATATTCAACGTTTACTCAAGATCAATTTAATTATTGATCTTGTTTTTCAAAATTATGAACATACAGCATTTGATAGAGAATTTGACAAAATATGTGGCATAGTTTCTGATATTCCGATAATCAATTATTTAAAATAAGATAATATATTAATTTTTTTAAGCTTCTAAGTATTTTGACACCAAAATTGTATATGTATGCAGAACTTTTATATAATAAATTTTTATGTAAGAATATATTTGTTATGTTATCAGTATATAGTTAATAAATTTTTTTATATTATTTCAATTATTAAATTTGCAAAATATCTTTAAAATATTATTAATAGACGATACTATGTTGTTTCACTAGGGCCAACAGTTATTATTGATATTTAAAATGAACATACCGTAGATCAAATTACCTAATAAAGATAAGGCACTTGTTCTTACAGATAAAGATTAAAAAATCCGGAATGCCAAAATAAATTATGAAGAATAAAACTACTTAAATTTAATAATAGTAAATTACAAAAGTTTATTATTATGTTTATGCTATTTCGTAATTCCTATCATGTAAACCAAAATATTGTTGATTTATCAAAAATGCGTTATATGTTTTCAATGGAGGAAACGCATATCCAGTAACTATATAAAAAAACAAAATAATTCATCGGCAGATACATCACTAAATTTATTTGGTGAAAAATCAAGAAGAGTGATGGTTAATAAATAATGGAAAATATTTTTAGAAGTTATTTTTTAACAGAAATTATATTGAATTATATTATTATATTTTTAAACAATGTTTTAAAAGTGCCAATAACGAAATGGAAAAGTACCGAATCAAATTACTTCACTTTGATTCACTTATTTATTTCATTTTCATAGTAGAAATTGTTCAAAAACACATATTCGTTTTTTCAAAATTTTCTAAACTATAACATTCTTCGAGAATTTTTAGATCTTCTGGAAGTAGAGATACATTAACTTTCTTACTTCTTAAAAAGTTAAAAATTGTGCGAGTTTTTGAGCTACAACTTTTACTACCTAATCTTTGTGACTTTCGATCTTGCATTGGTTGATTCATATATGCTGAATCAGGTTCATCTACTTCTATTGAGGCTTCAACAACATTTTTTAATTCCCAATCATAAGGATCACTAAATAGTGAACCACTAGAGGCTAAAACAGTCTAAAATATTTCAATAAAATATTAAATTATATAAACTTACTTTAAGTACCAGAAAAATTTTCCCATAATCAGGTCTTTTATAGTATGTTAATGATCGTAAATATTTTGTTATTTCTACAAATTCTGGGTATCCTGGAAAAATGTGTTCATCTTTTGTCTCCATTTTGTATTTTGTAATCTCTTCACGGCATGTTCCCAGGAATCGCCAAGGTAAAGGTGATATAAGATCAGCTATTACATACATCATGGACCATAAATCATCATGTCTTCCTTGTTCATTCCCATTTCCAGCATCGATACTACAAAAAATTGGTGTTCCTCTAAATAAAACTTTAGATGGTCGTGGTTCTCTAAGTGTAGCTTTCCCATTAATTGTAATAATATACTCACGACATAAACCAAAATCTAATAATTGAATAACTTTTAATGCACCACCTTTTCGACCAATGCAAATATTATCAGGTTTAACATCACGATGAACAAAACCTATTTCATGAAGTTCCTTTATACCATACAATAATTGAATACTTAATCTAATTAATGTAGAACTTGTAAATGTTTTACATTTACTTTTCAATTCAGCAATAGAACTACCAAGAAGTGTCATTACAATATATGAGAAGGATTCTTTTTTACCTTCTGCTAAAATTTGAGCAACATTATTTCTACCTTCTAATCGTTTTAACACAGAAGCTTCTATCTTTAAAATGTTTCCTTCATCCGTTCCATTTCTAGCTGTCTTTACAGCAACACGAATTCTTGTATTGATATCTCTGGCAGTGTAAATTGATCCGCATCCTCCTAGAACAAGGTAATTGAAAATCAGTTAAAATAATTTCATCTAAATACCTTCACCTATTTTTTCTATTATTTTAAATCGAGATCCAATAACTAGTCCAGATTCTATATTAATGGTCATTTAAAAAATGTTTTGAATAAACTGATTTCTGATTTTTAACCATCAAATTATAAAATAAGCATTTTATGATATAAAAATTGAATATACTCATCAAAAATCTACATCATCAAGAGTTATTTATAAATTTATTATTTACCGAATTTTATTTATAAATTTATAACATTACCTATAAAATTTCCAAAAATATACTAAAAATAACTACTTTGAAATACAATATTATTTGCCTTTGAACGTTATAGAAAAAATTTTAAAATGTATGAAAATTTATAACTTCATGCTTAGCTAATAAAAACATAAGTATGACGTTTAAAGGATCCAAAAATGCCAATTATACAATTTCACGAATAATTAAATTACTAATAAAACTATTAGAATTTCCTAGAAATCATTCAACTATCATTTTTTCACTAGAAAAGTTTCCATAAATATCTTCACATTCTATTTTTAATTAAACACTATTTTTAAAAATATGATCATAAATATTTCAAGATGTTTTATTTATTTTCTTTTATTAACTACAATTGTGTTCCTTCAAAATTCACTACAGAATAACGTACGTAGAAAATATAAAGTTGTTAAAACTTGTAAAGTAAGTAGACACTTCTAAATGTTTGAAAAATGATTATCACTTATTTTAAGTTTAATAACACAGAGTACAAAAATATGTTAGAATTACTTTGCATTCAATGTCATGAATTATTTTCGTATTCTTCACCAAATTTAAGAGCACAGTGCAGAACAAACTGTTTTGATAATTCAACTTTTATGAAATGTTTGGAAATTTTTGAACACCATAATAATAAAAGATCCCTGTACAACTAAATGTACGAATAAAAGCAAAAATATTTTACATTGTTTGATTATATATAATAGTATACATTGTGCTTCGTTTTTTAGTTACATAAAATATAACGTTTATTTCTAAATAAAAAACATTCAACATATCATTAATATACTAATTTCGTCTTATATCACTTTTTGCAACGTAAACATAATCTGATTTGAAATAGTGACATATACTAACAATAGATAATTAATTAATTTCACCAATTTTTGACAAATGAACAAAGAAATTAAATATTATAATTACTATTAATTTCAATAATTGTCACTACAAAGTATACGTAGTAACATTTAAAAAGCAGTTTCTGTTTAAATAATCAAACATATATAAACAAATAGTATTATAAACTCAATTTCAGGAATAAAAAATTATATTGAAAAGAATGTAAAAAAATCATTTTACTAACATTCCTACTAATATAATAAATGATGTTGTATTTGATAACAATTATATGAAATAATTTTTTTACTATCATATTAATATTCAGTTTACAAAAATATATTTCAAAAAAAAATTTAAGACAAAATTTACCTACACAACTATTTAATCAATATAAAATAAAACGTGTAACCTTTATCTATTCCCTCGTCACCCAACATCTGAAACGTTTTTCTACTTTTAATATTAACTACTCTAAAATTTGTGTTGAAATAGATATCCTTATACTTCATACATACATTAGTTCTGAACTATGTATGTAAATACTATTAGGAAGTAACTCGAGCGCGGAAAATTTGACATTGAATGTTATGCATATAAATGTCATTTTCTATATTTCTGCTCTCTCTAATAATAAGTATAAAATGTTTGGTCGAAAGGCCTACAACTAGTATACTAGTAATTCTCTCTATCTCTGCTTCCATCTACACTGTTCTGCAATTAACATGTTCAATGTCCTTGCTTCAAATCTCTGGATTCTCTCCTTATACACAGTTATATTTTTCTTCGCTTATTATACTATACGAAAAATGGCGAGCGATCCATTTTAAATATATGCTTACCAATCCATAACTGCTATGGTCTTTCTTTCACTAAATAAAATCTAATCTTTGAGTTAATGAGCGCTTTTACGTTATTGCTTGTGTCGCGAACTCTAAACTTTCTTTTACACACCATAGTCATAAGTACTCCTATAGATTCGCGCCGGTCGCATCTAAAATATATGTAGTAGTGGTGTGTCGCCTACATGCATATACAATATTATATAGAAAAATATGTTGTCCTACACTAATATTGCCTTTTATTCATGTCACTACGAATAACACAAGTATAGAGTAATTCTATTGGAATATTGCGCTTCGAGTTCTAATAATATGTATAATTAGGGCTTTGTAACTTAATGAGATACCATATATAATCCTTACTATATTCATGTAAAATTACTGTAGTTACCTATAGAGATTTCTTATCAAATTGGTATCGTCTAGCCGTTTAACACTATACAATATTAACTTTTAAAATTTTATCTTCATGTATTTTGTCACAATGTAATTTTTGTAATGTTTATTTGATTTATAGTTTGAAATTATATTTATTTTGTTTATTTGGTTTTTTTTTCATAAAACTTTTGATAGAATTAACCAGTTTCTTCCATGTTAAAAATGTAGATTGCTTGCATCACATTATAATTTGTGTATAGTTATAAATCAAAAGATTACAAAATATTTTGGCGGGCGATAAATTGTGTTTGGAATAATTAATCAGTAAATTCTGATTAGTTGATAAACTTAATATTCACTACTACTGTTTTATATACCTGTGGATTGAATATTCTTCTATACTATTCAACTCTTATATTTTTAGTACAAACAATAGTATATTTTTGATAAGTCATATTATAATTATATTAAACTTTTTTAGGGTAATATTTTAAAAAGTATGTTAGAATTATTTATGTTAAATTAGTATATTAATATGTCTTTTTAACATTCGGATATCCCAATATATTTGCCTAATAGACTCGCGCATTTCTAACCAACTATATATAAAAGCTTTAACGTACATTATCATATAACCAGCTGTTTTATTAGTGATTGTGAGAGTTAGTATTCCTACGTATTACGTGGTATATGAAAGAGTATTTGTTTTATATTTTATATATATAATATGTATTTGATAATAATAAAACTTAATATATTTTAGGTTATAAGTTATATTTTAAAACCATCCTACTATATTTGCTATGATGCGTGAAAGTAAGCCTCCAGTTAGGGGTAAAACTTCACCCTATGGATTTTTTGTAAAAATGTGTTATGAAGAGCATAAAAAGAAATATCCAACTGAAAACGTTCAAGTAACAGAAATTTCAAAAAAATGTTCTGAAAAATGGAAAACAATGTCTGATGATGAGAAAAGACGTTTTTTCGAATTGGCACAAAAAGACGCAGAAAGATATCAAGCTGAAGTAGCTGCATATGGCGGTGATGATGTAACTAAAAAGCGTAAAAGAACTAAAAAAGATCCAAATGCACCAAAACGTGCCCTATCTGCATTTTTCTTCTTTTCAAATGAAAAACGACCGGAAGTACAACGTCAACATCCAGAATGGAAGGTTGGACAAGTAGCACAAGAACTAGGAAAATTTTGGAAGAATTTACCTGATGAAGAAAAGGCAATTTATGAGAAAAAAGCAACTGAGGATAAAGAACGATATGCAGAAGAAATGAAAACATACCGAGGCGAAAATGGCCCTTCTAGAGCGGGACAAAGTGGTTTATCTTCATCTAATGGTTCAGCAATAACAGATATGAGTTTGGAAAATCAGCATGAAGTTGGAGATCTTCATGAAGAAGACCTATAAGTAAAAGAATTCTATTAATCCCATCATACCTGTTGCCCATTTTCTGTATCTCATGATATTTTATTATTCTTGTATATTTTTTTGACCAATTTTAAACCCTCTATCACTGACTAATCTGATTTTTATAATTTCCTCAGTTGTACAAAGATTTTCATTCTAAAAGAGTTATGCATTTTGATGGTGACTCATTTGTTAACTTTGTGATTTGTGCAGAGTTAGTATTTTTAGTGCTCATCGTAGGGCATTGTTAGATTTCATTTATTGAATATAAAAATTGCGTCAAGCAATATCCACTTTATGATTTTTAATTAATGTTTACTATGTTTTAATAATAAAGTATAATAAATAAGTGTTCCAAAAAATGTATAACGTTGGGATATTTTGTCGTTTTTATTTGTTGAGGATTCACCAATTGAACGATTATGTATTTTAGTTTTGTTGCATAGAGAAATGATGACTGAAGAGGGTACAGTTAAATGTGGCTGCAAAGGTGTGAGGTTTTGTAAATTTTGCATAAATTCGGAGCGTGTCAAAAAACTAACTTTCGAAGAAGATCCATTTAAAAATCACATGGTGTATGTTTTTAGTGGTGTTCATAAGAAAGCATTTTTATCAGAACTCTCACATGATGCAAGTGCGAAAGAGATTGCCGCTGAGACGAATAACTTGGATTCTTCACCATTCGAGGCACTTAGTGGTAGAAAATATATTGACATCAATGGACTGCTACTTTTTAAAGATTTTATCTCTGAGGATGAAGAAGAGTTCCTAGTTAATCGTATAGATAGAAAAGAATGGAAATTATCACAAAGCGGTCGTAGAAAACAAGATTACGGACCACAAGTTGCATTTAAGTACCAGAAAGTTAGGATTCATAAATTTATGGGTATGCCAGACTATTCAGATATGGTCCTTCAGAGAATGAAAGATATATCAGAGTCTAAACTTGGTCACTATCAACCTTTTGAACTGTGTAACCTAGAATACGATGAATCTCGTCTCTCTTCAATAGATATGCACAAAGATGACACTTGGATTTGGGGAAATCGTTTAATATCATTAAATTTAATTAATGGATCTGTTATGACTTTGGAGCACCAGCAAGAAAAGAAATTATGCTTCGTTAACATGCCACGCCGTTCAATGTTATGTATGTTTGATGATTCTCGTTACATTTGGAGCCATGCAATTTTCCCAAAACACATAACAGGAAGACGAATCGCATTGACGATGAGAGAACCAGCACCAGCATTTCTAGAAGGAGGTGAAATGTATGAATCTTTTGGAAAGGAACTGATTCGCATAGGGAAAATTAGAATACCCACTTAGTGATAATAAAATAACTTATTGTTAAAATTGTTTTTCTAACGGTGATTGTTTTACTGAGTAAATTTTGCTCCATTTAATTTGTTTCTTATAACGAAACGGTGTTTTTCTTTGGCGCTATATATCATTACAATTTTATTGTATTTGTCATCCCATATTTTTATTCTAAAGATGTTTACAGAAACAAGCTTTCCATGTACGTTTTTGTTAGTAATTTGTAAATTTCTATATACTTTCAGTTGATGAAGAGAGTATGGATGTAGATTATGAAGATAAAGAGAATAACAAAGTGAAAGAAGATTTGAAAGTTGACGGAGGTAGAGAAAAAAATGTTGATGAACCAGCGTGGTCGTCTTTAATTCTCTCTGAAACAGAAGCGTTGAATGATATTAAAAACATTGTTATGCAATGGATTGAATTTAATGAGGCAAGCGGTTTTGTTTGGAGTACTGAAAGTAAACTGAACAATGCGATTTTACATAATCTTAATCAAGAATTTAATATTCTTTATGGTTTTAAAAAGATTTGCAAGATACCACATTCAATCCTTGAATTTATTATGAATACAATAACAATTTTTCCATTCGATGTGTATTCTTATTTTGAGGTTTTAAAGTTTGATGATAACTTTGAGGAAAAGTTACTTTATTGCACAAGGTTTATTGACATTTCAACAATTGGTTTACAAATAATAACTTCTCGCATTGGTTTAAAATTAAATAATGAGGAATTTTTAGAAACTGTCTTCGATTGTTTTGTCAAATTAATTTACAAGATTGATGATTATTGTAAATGTTGTGATACGAAAAATTCGAAGGAATTGAAATTTTTTAAAGGGAAATTGCTTATTTCACTAGAAATGTTTGGGAATTTTTTTAAGCATGCAAAAGGTTATGTAGGATTTTCTAGTAAAGTTTTAAATGAATTGGCTTATATGTTTTTAAATATATACGAGGATTCATTCAAACTACCCATTAACAGGTGTTTAACAACTATTTTTCGAAATTCCGATGATCAATGTCAAATCTTAACCGAGTTAATTTTAAATTCCACTGTTTCAGCACAGTTTGATGAGGATACAACGAAAGAGGGGACAAGTGATTTCACAATTCTATTACTAAATTTAGTACAAAGTGTTCTTTACACTGAGAGTGACATTGATAATGAATATGAATTTGATGATAATATTGAAAGTGCTGTAAATTCTTTATTAGTAAAGTTTTCGCGAGCTGAAAAATTGATTGATATTATTATGTCAACATTCTTGATAAAATTAAAACAAAAAGAAGTTGAGAAAGTCGAACGTACTTCAATGTTAAAATTTGTTAAAGATCTGATAAAACTACTTTTCAAACCAGAATGGCCTGCTTCAGAAAGATTTATAATATCTTTGTCTACAAAATTATCATCTAATTTTTTACAAAGCGATAATGACATTGTTGTGAGATGTACATGCATTGAAATATCTTCTGAATTGTGTAAAATGATGATAAAAGAAAATTTGTATGATTTGGATAAATTTCAAGATATTTTTTCCAAGAAGTTATATGAAATCCAGAATCGACAATTTGAAAGCTTATCACTTGCAAAGAAAAAAATCTTAAAAACATTAAAAGTGGCACCATTAAAGTATTGCGTATTTTCAAGTATTGTTACTGACTATTTGAATATATCTGATACTAACCAATCAGTTTACAATTTTAAATTTTCAAAATACTATCATATTGCTGAATGTCTGGATTTTATAAATAGGGAACTTATTAATACAACAAATAATGATACATTGAATGAAAAGGTAAAAATTAAAATGAAGAAGATGGTTGGATGTATGAATAAATTTTTTATTTGGAACTTGAGAAATCTATTCTATTTTAACGATGATGAGAATTATTTAGGAATGACAAAATCTGAAGTAGAAATTGCAAATAAAATGATGGTTGTTCAAAGGGAACTAAATGGATATGTTAGCAATTTCTTTAAGGTTGTTGTATCATGTTTAAGAAAAGAGATTCCTCTTCAATTACGTGTAACGACAACAAAATGTTTATCCTCAATATTTGAACTTAATTACGATCTTATCAATATGCCTTTGCTGATTCCTTTCATAACTTTTAGAGCCCTTGATTTAAGTCCACAATCAAGAGAGGTCCATGTAGACTTTCTGGCTAGATGTATTTCAAAAAGACCAGATTTGATGAAAAAGTATTTTTCTGTTTTTTATGGGCGATTAAATGATCAGAGCATTAGTGTAAGAAAATCAGTCATAGCATCGTTGCCCATTATCATGCCTATGATGGAAAACAACTTAAAGGTTGAAGTAATTAAAGATGTACTTACAATGCCGAAAGACGAACAAACAATATTAAAAGAAATTGTCCATTTTTTTAAAAACAGATGGTTTAAAGAAGATTATGCAATGGAGATTCCAGATGAAATTTTTAATGAAATTAGAGCAGTTGCATCTTACTGCGATAGTGAAGAAAAAAAAGCTGACTTTTGTAAAGTAGTTCAATGTATAGAAGACACAGATTGTGTTTTAGTTCAAAAAATAATGGAACAACTTGTAAGGTACTTTTGGAATCAAATTTCAATTTTTTTTGAAAATGATCAAACAAGTAAAAGTATAAATTTATCGGAATGTCTTTCTGCTTTGAACTTGATAAGTAGAGTTCTTCCAGACCTGTTTGTAGACTTTATTGATCTAACTTTACCTTATGTACAAATATTTACTAACGATGAATCGTTATTGAAAAATATTTTGGATTTGGTTGGAGTAATTTGTAACACAATATGTCATTTAAAAATTGCTTTAAATAAAACAACAATGGATTCAATTGAAAAATCACTATGTGGTCTTATGTTAATCAAGAATTATAATTTATGGGATATATCGGTAAAAACACTAGCTAAAATGGATAGATTACGACAAGGGATAACTGATAGACCAATTAAATATATAACTAAATGTATTGAATGCTTCAATCAAAGTGATGGTACAAATTTAGACGCTAACTTAAGAATTATGATTTATCATTTTGGACTTTTTGTTAGATATTACCATATATCCTTTTTCAGAAAATGTAAATGCTTAGAAAATATTCAAAATGATGAGTTTTTGAAACAAAAAATTATATCATTGTTATTTAAATTTACAAAAAATTGCAATGAACCATTTATGGTAAAAGCAGTTGTTAAAAGTTTGTCAGAATCATTAATAACATACCCAAACTATTTTATTGAGAACAAAATCTTAAACTTTTTTAAAAAATTTATCGATGGATCACCAGAAAATTTCTTCAATTGTAGTGTTATTATTAAAGCATTATATGAAGCTATACAAAATGACGAAAAAGTATCACAAATTAAATCTGAAGCTGATAAAAACTTTAAAATATTAAATCTTGAAGAAGATTCTCTACCTTATAAAATATTAAGTGCCTATTATTTTCTTATACTAGAAATTTACTTTAAAATCGATACAAATACTCGTGTAGACTGCTATAAATTGATATCATTAAATGTATCAACTGGTATTATGAAACCACACGATAGTATTAAATATGTTGTGGCTTCTTTGTGTGATGTCAAACTTATTATTGAAAATGATGTTTATGGGTTACTTTTGAATGTAGAACGAAAGTCACCAAAAACGTTTTTACAATTTATTATTGAAGGTATGGTACAAGGAAGGAATCTTTTAATTCAACATAATCACGAAGAAACTATTCGAGGATTCTATTCAAAAACAGACAAAAGTAAGAAACTCAAGAATAGTGTAAGAAGTGTTGATGTTACGAGCTATTTTAACGTCGTATACAAATTTGTACTAAAGTACAAATATTATAGAAGATCATTTTTTCAAAGGATCATAGAAGAGGTTTCAACTATTTCAAACAATTACGATACAGTTACAGAAAAAATGTTTATTATAGACAGCTTAGCTACATTAAATTATAAAGAAACTGATTCAATAAAATTTATCATAGAAAAATGTGGTTCAATTTTGGATGTTTCTGGTTCTGAGCATTTAAAGTACATTTGTAATATAATAGAAAGTAGTTCAGAATCTAAAGAATCTTCGGAAGATTTATATAGAATAGATGAAGTTTTAGAAGTTTTGAAAAATTTAGATGATGAGAAGCTATCGAATCTTATTAATTATGTAAAAGAAAGTTACTCATTTTCTTTGTTATGTGAATTACGTTCATATCTTTTGAAACGCTATAATATTAAAGACGATGATGATGGAGAAGTTAAACTTCGTGGATTAAATGAATTGGATATTAGAATAATAAATTACAAAAATATTTTTAATTTTCAAATGCCTTTACTTGAAGGAGGATTGAAAACATTGTCGGAGTATATTTGTTATTACTATTCATCTATTTATGAACTTGATTGAAATGAACTTTTTAATGGCCCTGATGTTTTATTCTAATCACTTTTAGTATTGATTTTTTTATTTTTTAAAGTAAATGTTTATTTGAAAGTATTTGTCGTTACATTTTTATACTAAATTTTATTTGAATTCTAATTTTGTGTAATAATATCTTTTTTGTCAATGTATAAGATGGAAGATAAAAATGTTTGGCACTTTTTAATTTCGGTAGGGTCTTTTCTATATTTGATTTTTAGTAAAAAAATATTATATGATAAAATAAAGCATTAAATAATGATAATATTCTGTTTCACATCGATATTGTGAAGAAAGAAATTAAATTATTTTTAAAGTATAAATAACTGATAACACGCCCTGGTCATTTTGGTAATTTATATTACAATTAAGCCACTTGTAATTTTGATTTCTAACATTGTAAAAATGATCGTATGATAAATTAAAGTATTCTAGAATGAGAATATGAAACTTTCTTACTAATATGTAGAAAAAGCTGAAAAATAAAATATCTATAGTTATATTTAACTTTATTACTCTAAATTATGTCTGTAAACGTTTAATGAGATGTGTGGTGAAAATGGTGAACCATTCATTACGACAACGTAAAATGGAGATTTCAAGACATTGATGGCTATTATTAAGATACTCACTGGAGAGGGGTTGATAATGCATTTTGATAGTTTGAGGGTTCTACAAATTTCGTAAGCTTGAGGTTCAAGGTTTTAGCTACTTTAAATCTAGTCACAAATATAATTTTGTGGACTCTGAATATGAAGCTTATAACCTAAAAGTTTATATAGTGCAAAGGAACGGCAAGTTAGCAAATAAAGAACACGATAAACTGCTAGAAATATGTTAAATAATTATCTAGCTAATTTATTGGGTGAAAAATGAAAATATCCACAGAAAAATGTATTCTAAATAAATTTATTCAATCCAAAATTTTGAATAATATGTGAATGAATTTGATATATTTTTTATTAGATTACCACAAATGCCATTATTGTTTCACAGTGTTGTTGGATTTTCTACATTTACTGATAAATTAGGTATTATATATACTTAAATATATATAAATTTTCAAAATATAATACTAATTTACAAATAAAGATTGAAGAAATATTGTATAGAATAATGATGACATTACAGTTAAATTAAAATGTTATTCATTTTTAAATTACAAAATATTTCTATTTAACTTATCAATTATATAATATGCAATAATTTGGAAATAATGAAAACATTGAATTACTTTAGAAATAAAACATTGTTTATTAAAAAACCATAGTTCTAATATAGTCTTTTATGCTAAAAACTGAGAAAATTTTATATAGCTTTTATAATAATATTGTGTATATTTAGATTTGTTGAGAAACAAAATCTATATTTCTGAAAAGACATATTTTTTTAATAATTAGATATTAAAGTATGTTTAATTATACTACAAAAGAATAGCAATTGTTGTGATAACATAGTTTTTTTAATTAAATTAATATTTTTTTATGAATAGTAAATTGATCTGTATTACCATTAATAACAGAAAACGAAGACTTTCGTTCTTTCGATTTTTTTATTTTAATTATTAAAAACACAATACTATTTTGAATAACATCATTTTTATCGTTAAATTACAAATTTTTTTTTTAAAATTTTTAGTTATGCAGAGAAAAATATACCAAATAACGTATTTACACTTTAATCTAATTTGTAATTATCTATCAAATTTTTGATTATTTAGAATATGACTTTGTTAAAATTCCATAGTTATATTGTTTTATAATTTCACTTGTCATACTTTTTATGAGAAATTTCAAAAGTTCTGTATGATACAAAAAAATGATAAAAACAAATGTTTTGTTTAATAATATTTGCAATTGTTATTTATGTGAAAATAAAATGTCATTTTATTATTCATTTATTTTTTAAAACAATTTTATAGATTATAAATGTTATAAATGTAGAATTTGAAAAGAAATTTTCATTTAATATTATTCTCGAAATGAGTGATGATTTAGAAATTTTACGTGAAGCTATAAATTCATTTGATAATGTTGGAGATAATTGTGTTTTTGTGAAAGATGTTGGGAAAATCTTAAGAATATGTGGATTGTATCCATCTGATGAAAGTGTCAATAAACAACTCGGAAACTTATTAGATAATCCAGGTATTTTCTATATTTGATGTTAAATATTTATTTATATAGATGAACGTGTCGGAGCAAATGTTATTTTACCAATATATAATGAATTAAAAAAAGACGTTGTTAATACTGGAAATCCTGTTAAAACAATAGAACCCATATTGAACTTATTAGATCCTGAAGGAACAGGTTCAATAAAAATATCAGATCTTCGTATAATGCTTCAAACATATGGAGAAAAATTAGATAACATGGAAATAGATGGAATTCTTTCATATTTACTAATTAGTGAAGATGGATACGTTTCTAAAGATTCTTTTATCAGAGAAATATGTTTTGACATGTTTTAATAAAAAAAATAAATAAATATTTTTTAATATTATAGTTGTGTATTAAGAATATTCTCTCAAAAATAATAATATAAACAAAATAAGTTATTTATATAAATAAACTTATGAAATAATTTTATATATATAACTTAAATAAAAACTATTGTGTTTTTATAAAACCAATGATATTTGTCTTTTTTGGATGAACAAATATGTCTCTTCAATAAATATCTTGTTAATTTTAGACAATAAGTTCTTATTTAATACCTGCATCTTCTTTTTGATTGCCTTTGTCTAAACTTTAATTTCAAAAGAGAAATTCGGAAAATATGTGATAATCGAAATATTATTTTGTTTTCTAATACAACAAGTTGATGAAATAATATTACTAAATATGTTATTTAAATTTGAACAATTGCGGACATTTTTATGACAATTACCATTAAACGGATATAAGAATTCTTACGAAATGTTTATAGATCAGAGAAAGTGGTTTTGATGATGTATTGAATAATTAAAATATATTATATTACTCTGTGTTGTGTAATCTTTTAACTATAAATAAAAAAAAAATTTTTTATATCTATGTATATTTTATTGGATGTCATTATTACAAATAAGTGTATTTTATTACTACTATCGGTTAAAAAGCTATGTTGTTTGTTTATTGGCGGTTAGAAAAAATTAATTTTATACTTTAAAATATTTAGGAATTTTACAATTACCTTATATTACGTCACTTTTAGTTTAAAAGGTCAAAAATAGACTTTCACTTTTAAATTAATTGTTATTAAGAAAAATCTTTAAGTCTTTTATTAACATAACTGAAAATCAATTAAAATTTATTAGAATCACAATAAGTATATATTTAAATATTATATTTAGTTAATCGTCTATAAGTAGCATACCGTTACAGTATATATTTTGTTCATTTGTTACTTATAAAGTTTTCATTTAAATAATTGTATTACTAATATCACCTATTAGTTATATTACTTATTTTATATAACAAACTATGGTCATATTTATTGCTTTTTAAACAACTTACTATTTCAACATATAATTATTACATAAAATTACATTTATCATGAAAATGATGAGGAATATTAAAATAATCCAGTCGACAGAATTTTCAATTATTTTTATAATTGTTGCATTTTAAGATTTCTCATCCAAAGATATTGTAGAAGTTGTAACTTACTCAATTTCAACATTCCACCTTGATAATTATTTTACATATATCTTGAAACAGGAATATTTATTTCAACATGATTTTTTATTTTAACAATCACTCATTTTTCTTTTTTTCTTGCTTTAGTAAAAACAAAAATTAATTACGCCATCCTTAAAATTTTAACATTGAACAATTTATAAACAGGATTACAAGTTATTTCAATGTGAAATCTTTATCGAAATTTTAAACCAAATAATATATTTAAAATAAAAGCAAAGTAGCCATTATTAAAGATTTATTTAAAAAGGAACTAAGCTCATTGTAAAAATGATTCATTGGATAAAATTAAAGTTTATATGTAACTTTACTTTAAATTATTCATGGTGATTTTAATCTTTTGATGTTTTAATAACATGTTGATAGAATATTTTACAAATTTTTTATATTCAAGTTGCTAAATCAAAATAAGATATCATGATTTTTTGTGTTACAAAAAATTGATAATTCTAATGATTTATCTTTTAAAAATCCATTTATTCCATCTAATTGTTTATATATCTATAAAAATTTATCGCCATTAAAAGTGTTATTGTTAATATTATTCATTTAATCATTGGGAAATGTCTTTTAAAAATACAAAAGCTGTTCTGCTGATATCTAGTTTTAAATACTTATATAAATTGTAGGCCTATCAATAAATGGCTTTATGTTATGAATATATACATTCATCAAGGCAACTTTCTATATCTTTTAGCTTTATTTTATTATTTTGAGGATTTTAACAACCCATCATTTTTTAGTAATTATTAATATAGACAATTTTCTGTTCTTTTTAATAATATTATATGATATATTTTGATATTTTGTAAGAGTACTTTTAATAAACCTATTATATTTTGCGTAGGTAGTAGTTGTAAAAAAAAATTTGATAGATTTATCAACAAAACTATAATTATTTAATCTTGTACTTCTTTCTGTTTGAAAGTTGTTGTAATAATAATGCTATTTTTGTAATTATGATAAGGAAATATTAAATTATACATATCAACTATGCATTCATTTGATATTTAATTGCCGTAAGATTATTTAAATAACATTCTTAATAGATACTATTACCTTGAGATTCAATAAAGAATTTATTTGTCATTACTATTTAAGCCAATATTTAAAACTAACAATCTTTACTTTTTACAACATTTATTTAGAATAAAAATGAATAAACTTAACACAATATTATCATCTATTATTCTATTTATAATCTTTACTTTTACATCTTCACAACAAGTAAATGTTACAATTTTTGTTGAATCTCAATGTCCTTATTGTACAAAATTAATGAGAGAACAATTATGGCCATTCCATATTACAAGACCGGGTATTATGAATTTACAGGTATTTTAAAAGATATATTTATTTATAGAAAAAATAAATCTTTTTTTAGATTGTCCCATATGGTAAAGGTCAATGTGTTTTTAATGAAAAAAAGCAATTGGCATGTAGCTGTATGCACGGTCCCACAGAATGTGAACTTAATAGGCTTCAAAATTGTGCTATCTCATATTTTCCACAACGACATATCGGATTAGTTACATGTATTCAAGGGTTAGCTAATCTTCAAGAAGCTCATCAACGGTGTTTATCACGTCTTTCCCCAATAACGCAACAACGATTAATGCAATGTGCCTCAACCCAAATTGGAGAAACATTAAACTATTATTCTATGATTAACACTCATAGAGCTCAGGTTAACCTTTGGCCAACTGTTTATGTTAATGGAAGATTCTTTGATAGAAGTTATTCAATGGAACAAAAGATTTGTGAAAATACATCATGGTGTTAATTTATTAAATTTTTTAACGACTTAAAATATATTAAATATTAAACGAAAGAAGTTGATTTCTAAATGTAAATAATATAAGATCATAAATATATACAATTACTATTATGTTTTTTTTTTAATTTTTTTAATATGATAATTTATTTATAAGTAAACTAAGTGTATAATGTTTAGCCTCTCTAGAGAAACATGATTTCATTATTTTAAAAGTATTTATGGATGGAATACAATTACTATCAAGATCAAAAATTTTAGAAGACCTTTAATCATAAATTGTAAAAAATTTATTACCATCTATAATACCAATTACTCTCCTATTTTTACAAAATTTTTTATTATTTCTTTTTTTTGTTACACAATACTGAAATTGAAAAAGAATCATGTCCTAGAAACATTTTATAAGGTTAAAAACTAATTATACAATTCTATATTATGTTATCATAAAACAAAACGACATTTTTAGTTAAATTATAAAATTTTACTTTTTTAAACAACTACTTGATAATCTTAGGTATTACAACATTCTTTAAAGCAAAAAATTTGAATCTAAAAATTTTTTGAAACGTATAACACAATAAAAAAGTATGTTGTTTTTATTTTTAATAAGGCAACTTTATTATAATATGTAATTTTGATCGTTGAAAAGTAATTATTTATAATTCTTTACTATTAATAACACCTTTTTCCTCTTTTAATTTTTCTTTATTTTGCTTTAATATTAAATTTCATTGTACTTTTAAAAATAATTGTTGGTTAAAATATTTAGTGTCAAAAATTATAAATCATTTTTACTAATAAATGATTCAAAAATCTATTTTCTTTACAACCATATCTCTCACATGTGAATATCATGGTAGATAATTATCATTTAAATATCGTTTTACCATTGTTCCATTGCTTTGAATCGACATCCACATGATGAGGAATGCTACATCCACAAATTCCAAAAGACAAACGCTGAGATAAAATATATATTTTTACCTTGAAATTTATTTTAATTTATACTATCGTAGGCGTTTAATAATACTATTTTTAATAAATATAATTAACATTTATAATGTAACAGATCTTATGTAAATTCAAAATAATAAAAAAAATTCTTATTGATAAATGTATTTATTTACATTCCTATTGGTTAATTTTTTTTAATAAATATATAAATAGCGTTTGATATAATAAAAAAATTAAAACCACTATAAATGCTTTTCGAAATTAAAACAATAGTATAGAAAAAAAATTGTATAATAAGCCAAAATAACATTTATTTGATGCATATCAATACAGGATTATTTAAGAAGTTATCAAAAAATTATAAATATACTTTAAAATTATAAAAGTAATACAGAAAACAAAACAAGTAATAAAAGCACTTCCAACGGTCAAACTTGTTACTGATGTATTAAATAAATAAATTATCGGTGGAAGTATCACAAATATTATCAAAATTGAAAAATTATTTCTTATATGTTCTCCAAGTGAAAGATGCATTCTAGGACGGATAATTTCTATACGCCATATTTCAAGATACCGCAATATGCTATCTAAGAAATTGATATACCATGTATATAAAAAATAAAATCGAGAATTAGGTGAAATATTTTCATTTTCTGACTCTCTTCTTAACCATCTAAAACCCGTCTGTAGGATAATTATAAAGTATTCTTCCACACCGTGAAGTGAAGGTGTAAAAAATCTAACTTCACTATCAATATTATTCGTCAAAGAATGTAAATTTTGTTGATCGGTATTAAAATTTCTAATATTTTCATTAAAGAACTGTTCATTTGTATTTAGAACGTCAGTTTCATGGGTAGGTGAATTATTTGTTGTCACTGGAAAATTTGAAATATGTACATGTACTACGCTTCCATTTTTAACACCATAATAACTTAGTTTTTTGTTGTCGTCACGACATAATTGTCCTGAAAAAATAAGACGAATCATTTTTTTCTGATTTACAGCATCTTTAAAGTGTATTTTTTTAAATTCACCAACTTTCATGGAATTCGTAAAAGGAACAATTTTTTCTTCGTCATTTAAAAACTTTAACTTGATTGTTTCATTTAAATTTCCCTCGTCGTTATTTTCTTCTGATGAAAATTCTGATGGTGTATTTGATTCATTATTTTCATTATCTTCCTCGTCAGAATCAGATGTATTAGAACCTCGTTGATCACGAAAATGAATTGCAATATCTTCGTATTGATTCGATTCTGAACTACTTTCTTCAACATGAATGCTACTATTATCAATATTTCCAGAAAAATTTAATATTCCTTGATTATTTAGAAAGCCAAGTTGTCTCCGAGCTTCTAAATACAAATTATTTTCATAATTTAAATCATTGTCAGACTCATTAATAAACCCATAAAATCTTGCAATTCTTGATAGTCTTAAAGAACTGGACGTATCTTGTAGAACTGGTCCCGGAAAAAGAGAATCTTCGATATCGTCGTCTTGATGTGTACTGGTAAAACGTCTTATTTTTAAAAAGTCTCCATAAATAGAATTATCAATAGCCATTATTTGAGGATTAAATACATCATTAGTACTATTAATTAAATATATTTCGCACGCTTCTTCGTGATTTTGTAAACCATTAGTATCATTAAATATAATTTTATCTTCATCTTCAAAAGTTGTATATGTTACTGCTTCACCTAATATATTATCTTTTTTTTTATAGCATCGTTTATAAATGGTATCTGGTATACGATAAATTAAAGTTTTTCTAGAATTGTTATGTAATGTACATCTGAGCAAATTTTTTGTCACATTATTAATTAATTTTAAAGCTGCAGAATTGCCTTCCTCTTCATCGAATACATTTGGATATCTTCTAATTAATAATTCAGTGATTTGCATTTTAAATACAAAAAATTGTGTTTTTATAGCATATTTACAGTATTTTTCAATGGCCAATTCTCTATATTTTCTAACTAAATCTTCTCTGTTTGGACCATCTGGAATCCATTCTGTATATAATGATATCATCTGGTGAAGGAACCTTTTACTGAAAAAACTTTTAACATAACTTTTCTGTAAATCACTTTCAGATAAAAATTTAGTTTCAATACTATGCCTATAAATTATTTCATCATTTTCTAAATCACACGATTTTAAAACACGTGGAAAAGAAAAAATCGTTGATTTATGAGATGGTCGATTATCTCTTAATTTACTAATAGCACTTGTGACAAGTAAAGCAAAGGCAAAGTTTGTTAATTCTGCTATTCCCGATGAAATATTATATATAGAATCGTCTTTATGGAACGAAAAAAAAAATTTTTTTCCAGCAACATCACGTAAATTTTTTAATAATTTTTCATCTTTATCACCAGTTTTAGGTCCGTAAACAACAAGAATATGTTTTCTTAAATTTGATATATCATTTTGAAATATCGATATGTTAATTCCAGTGGTGTCTTCTCGTAAAATATTAGTAAAATATTGTGAACTATTGCTTGTTGATGCAATTATCATTTGACGTTCAGTTAATGGAAAGACCTAAAAACAACTTTATAAATAATACAATTGATTAGAATAAGTAATTATACCCTAACGATTGTTCGTGTTGGTAAAAAGATTTCTTCGACAATCCATGCAATTTTATCAATATTGAAATGGTCATTTCTTGTTAACCATGTTGCATGAAAATAAGCAATACCTAGTATTAATAAAAAAATTCCAATAATAAATGTCTATAAGAAAAATGAAAGCATAAAGAATAAAAATAAATCTAACTTACATAAGACGAAAAAAAATCTGCAAAATTTAGTTTTTCAGTAGATATTTCAATCATTATTTTAAGACACTCATGAAAAGTTTAAAATATTCTAAAAATGTTTATAAATAAATATAAATCTTTTTTAGACTATTTTTTAATTTAGAAATTATTAATTGTATCAATACTTAGTAGATTTCTTTGGAATTCTATGTATTTGTAGATATATCCAATTTGTAAATTAAAAATTTTTTTTCTGTATTTTTTACTAGTATTTTGATTATTAAGAATGAATAAGGTTTAATATTAAACTAAGTGAATATAAATACAACAACAAATGGGAAACATTTTTTATCTTAATGAAATGTTACAATTGAAAAAGGTTTATAAAAGAAACTATTTTTTCTATAATGTGTAAATAACCCATTTTGTTAGCATTAATATATGAATGTATAATGATGATAACGTGTGTTACCTTACTAGACATAACCAAAAGTTGTTTTGTATGTCCGATTTATAAAAAATATTTATAATTTTTTATTCATTTTATCTTCAATTAACTTTATGAAAACTTTAATTACCCATGTATTTTTTTATATAGTTACAACACTTTAAAATCGACAATTTTTTAAAATGTTTTTTGAATAGAGTAATAAATTATAGTTATTTGGTAAGAATTTATTTTCTATTAATTAATTAATTAAGCATAGATTTCATTCTTATAAATTCCTGTAATACAAATATTATATCTGATGTAGAAAAAGTTCTTTTATTACATAATGTCAGTACTACTTACGTCTTCTATTTGTTTGTAAATTTAGAAGTCTTGAAACACTTTATAAAATGGAACTGCACTTTTTTTATCATTATTATTTTATATATCAAGTTTAAAGAAAATGAATTTTGAATTTACATTAGCTACAAAATTTTCTCGTATATTTATTATTTATATCAATGAGTAACATAAATAAGATATATAGTAATTGAACTTTAATTAATTTAATAAGAATAATTAACTTATACGCTTCAGCAATTATGTTTTGAAGAAATTAGGTACATTTTCCAGTTATAAATCAGAATGCATTGAAGTTTTAGATTGGTATAGGAATTTTTGACATTAGTTAATTTAGGAAAAACAACTAGAAAAATTGTAGAAATCTCCAGAATTATGATTTATAACATTGCGTGACCGAACAATCATTGCCAAATAAAAAGTATCAAACTTTTGTAAAAATAAAATTTGTTAATTTCAAATTGATATAAAAAATTAAACACTAAGATGTTATTATAACTAACATTTATTTTCCTGTAAAATATGCACTTTTATAGTAAAATATTTCATTTAAAAACAAATCTTATAATGTGCAAACAAATAAAAATATTATTCAGAATTCCGATGGCAAGAAAAACCCAAAAAAAATTTGAAATGCAAATAAAGGATTCCAAAATTATAAATACAAATAAAGTGATCCTTAATAAAAATTACATGAATCTAATTTTCAACAGTTCTTTTTCAATGATAAATAAAAAATATTCTAAGCATAGTATGACGGTCCACGTTCACGGAATGCTTTGCATAGGACACATGAGAAAATTATTCCAAAAAATTGAATTATTATTAAAAGTAGTCCAACGACAGCTAAAACCTCAGATTTTTGTGAAATTAAATCCGTAATAACAGTATAACAATCTGGATTATCAACATATTTTTCTGGGCATTCGTTTAAATTTTTGAACATTTCCTTCGTATCCGAAGTAGCACCACAGCATTGAAATACTTCTTCAATTGGTAACAATTGTCTCCTTCGCATATCATTTTCAGCAGAATATTTTAAAGCTTTCATTATTATTTCTTCGAATTCTGGTCTACTCATTAAAGCCATAACAATTGCACCAATTTGTATTAAGGTAAGAATAAAAAGAATGATTCCGTACTACAAAACAAGAATGATTAGTAAAATTAATCTTATAATTAAATAAAAACTTACTAAGCTTAGGAGCACACAATTTTCATTACAAGCACCACAACAACCAAGGAAACCAACAAAAAGAAGTAATGCACCAATACCCACTAATACCCATAAGGATGCTTGATATTTTGCTAATTCTTCAATATAACTATCATTCAAATTTAAAGATTCAAAATATTGACGAAGGTGGACCGAAAACTTTGTATCCAAATTTGCCCAAAGTGATACAGAAAAAATTACTGCTCCAAAAGCGAAAATTAAAAAATTCGATACAAAAACGAAAAATTTTATAAGCTGGTTACCACACCCATAAACCATATTTTTTGTCTAAAATAAAAAAATAATATTTATTATGCATTAATTTGTTATTTTTTTTAATAATATAAATGTACTTATATTTCGTTCAATAAAAAGTAATAAAAAAGTTGAAAATATAATTATTAATAATTGTATCTATAAAAGTAAAAAGAAGATAAGAAAAAAAATTATAATTAAAAAAGAAAATATACAAAATTTACTTTATCATTAAATATCAATAAAATTAATAACAGTAAATATACATTTTAAATAACGAATACAATCTTTTTTGCACGTAATTTGAGGTTTACTAAACATTGTCAAAAATTTGATATTAATGTGTTCTGATAAAAGTCATTTGATAAGAGACAACTTCAGTAAGTGCCTAAATTATTATCAATAATAAGAAAAAGAGAAAGTATCTGAATTCTTATGGGTGAAATAAATAAGTAAATTCCCTCAAGGGTATTTCAAATAGTGAAAATAAAAATAAATATAAGGAATTGTCATGGACTCTAAAATAACTGCAATTACTTTTTTTACAACAATCCTTAAACAGTATTACCAGAAAAAAATAAAGAATATTTTTATCATGAAGTTTTCTTTAGTGGTCTTTCGCCAGGTTGGTAGAAGTTAAATTTTTATGGCAAAACAACTAATAAATTTTTATAATAAATAATTATTATAAATTCATTAAGAATATAATTTTAAGAATAGTAAATAAAAACTAGTACTTTATAATATACGAAGTTAATTTAAATGCTTAAGTATATATGTGAAAATAATATTTTCCCATGATATACTAGTTAAATAGATAAAATGATAAAAATATGAATACTCAGATTTTATTCTTCAAAGTATTTTATAATTAATAGCAGAATTTCTACTTTACAAAACTCGTAAGAAGCAACAATCAATTGATTATCATAATACTCTCCAATAAATAAATTGAAAGAAAGTAACAATAAATAGATGGACAATATTTAAATAACTAAGGTAAAACAACAATATAAAAGTAATTTTTAATGCAAAAACCGAATTGCAAACAATACAACTTTATGATATAAAATAACAACAATACCAATAAACATAACTTAAATAATTTCATCTCTAAAATAAATGTAAAGTGGTATAACTATTTTATCTAACAGTGTATGATACAAAAAAATCATTTAAATATGACAAATCAAAAAATTTTAAAATTTAAGGTAACCTTAAAAATAAGAAGCAAATAATAAAAAAAGTCATAAGGCAATCCATATCTTTAATAGTCAATTTTTATTTACACGTAATTATATTTCCAGGTAGAGTGAAAAAACGTACTACCATTAAACAAAATAAAATAAAGGTCATTCAAAGAAGTGTATGTGAATTATAACTTTTTTTCCCAATATATATGTGTTTTGAATGATGATAGTTTGACCGAATGTTTTATAAAGAAATTTACATGCGTTAAAATAATATCTAAGAAGTTCCATTTAATTATATGATTACTGTAGAAATTTATCGGTTCATTGACAGAATTCATTGAAAAGATTTTACGAAATAGAATGTTAAAATAAGTACACAATTTTAAAAAAATATTACTAAATACCTCATAAAAAGATGAATCTAAAAGATAAATTTAAAATTAAACATAACTACTTACATAAAAATCTTATTTCGCAATAATAAAAAATAATAAGTTTTTATTCGTGCTTTCTTAGTATAAATCAGTTTCTATCTAAACTAGTACAAACAATTTAAACAGTTTGTTAGGATTTATATAATTTTACTATACATCTAAATTTATTTTTCAATTCACAAATAACAAAAATAAAATTCTTAACAAATAATATTCAATAAATGAAATGTAACTTACTCATAGTTTAAAAATTTAATAGATACGAAATTTAGAACTAACAGTTGTGATCCAAGAATTTATGTACTAACGTCATTTATGTAGGAATAATTCAATACAAAACTTTGTTTTTGTGTTGTAGCTTTAACCTAAGTAAACTTTTTTTTCACATGAATGTTATGATTTTGACAAAAAATGTATAAAAGAAATAGTTTTTTTTCATATATATGCAATATGCTTTGAAAACAGATACTTAACAAACACGTTACATAATGCACTTACAATAAATTCTAAACTTAAGTTGACATAAATGTGCCTATTTCCACACTAAATTTATCTATTTTATAAAGCTTTTCTTTCTCAAATTAATAACTGACCTATAACACTATGTAGTACCGTCTTATCCAGAAATTAGAAAGTAACTTGATGTGAATATAAGGATGCAAGTAAATCAAGCAACATAACTTGACAAAAGGGAAGAACTTTGTTCGATAAAAGAAATTTGATAATTTTATAAAGCTAGCTTTATATAAAACTAATATATTAAAGAGTTAAATAAATTACTTTATCCAACAACATTAATAGTTTGAAAATATTTGTGAAAGATTAAATAAATTATAAAAAAATCTGAATGTAAATTACTCTTGACTATCTATTTGGAAATTTATATTAATTAATAAAATATTAATTAGTGCAAATAAAGATATCGAAGAAAATCAAGTTAATGTTAAACAAATATTTACAAATTTTATTGTCAAATTTTCTACTGATACCAAACTCAATAATACTTCTGATTGGTTTCTTAAGATTTGAAATCTAGTAATTTTTTCTCTTGTAAAAAATCACCATACTAAAGCTTATAATGCCAATCATACCTTCAGAAAACACCTATATATTCATATTTTCTTTGACACATTCATACGACGGTACATACAAAGTGTTCCCATTCAAAACAGTTATACAATAATATCCCTAAGTAATGAAAACATTTCCTTCAACTGTCTTTGCATTAAAGAAGTAATATAGTATAAATATATTCAATAATATGAAGACAAATTTAAGCTAAATATTAATAATCAAGTGTATAATTGCAAATAAAATAAATGGGCTCAGTTGTTTTATTATGTATATATTGTAAAAAACTTTCTATTAAAGAAATAATAATAGAATATCCAAAAAATATTACATGAAAATGATAACATTAAAAAAAACAACAAATAAAAAGTATTAAAAACAAAGATTATTTACAATTGCGTGTTTAAATAAAGTTAAACGACAATCAAAGTTATGTATAAAAAAGTTCATTATAATTGATATTTATTGATGAATCAGCTATGAACATTATATTTAGAAATGATTTCATCATGCAATATAAATAAACTGAACAATAATTTTATTTAACAACTATATCTTATTTACTGTCATAATGTTGGAAAATTTAAAAGGAAAATATTAAAAAACAATAGTTTTAAAATATTTAACATGAAAAGAATATTGTAATAATAATAAAGTGAATGATATTTAGTATAATTGAATTTGTTATATCATTTACCAAAGACAATACATCTTTTTTATTAGAATTAACCCTTAAATAAAACTTATTTGCTAATAATAAGCAATCTTATATATCATTGAAAATATAAAGAACAAGTAAAGTGTTGTCAATATAATGTTTAAGTGTTCTATTGTAAAAGATACACCCATATATTATATTATTCGAATAAATGTTTCATTGTAATTAATGATATATTGATATACTTTTTTTTATAGAAAATGACTTTACCTTCATCATAAATTAGCACCAAAAATATAAGTTAAAGTTATTTAATATAATTTATTAAATGATTTATAAAATAATTTAAATATTATTTTTCAATACATTGACCATGAAAATTTATAAAAATGACGTTAATATAAACAACATATGTGAGGTAAATTCAGTACTAATATTTATTTTTTGATAATAAAAAAATACCGGTCTGAATTGAAATAAATAAAAATTCTTTGACATTAATCTTCATATTTACAATAATTATTTATTTTTTCTCGCGCAATCACTCTTGCTTCCTGAAACGAAACATATATATGTTTCACCAATTGTGTGACCACATGAATTATTGAAATAATTTGAATCCTGTGCAAAGTTTTACATATTTTTTTTGGGAAATATTAGAATGGTTGGGACTGTAAAGCAAGTTACGGCATTGCTCAAAACTTCCTGTCATAATATTTCTATTGTTCCAACACGTAATATCGCTCGAATTCCTCACTGGGAATATCATATTCGGTTTGATGGTAAAGAAGGAAGAAAGAAAGTTGCTCAAGATGTATTAGATAGATTTAAACGTCTAAATAATGGTAAGATTCGTTAATTGCTTAATTTCTATATATTATTTATTTAAAGGAATGTGGATTCATGCAAGACCTGGAAAAACTAAACAAAGATATATGAAAGATGAGCATTTCCAAGAAACTTCATTACAATATGTTACATGTACAAAAAGAGAATGTGAAATGCTTGACAAGATGATGACACCATTTTGGTTAAAGAAACGTTTTTATATTAATGACCCCTACAAAGCATACCATATTCGACATAATATAGATTCCCCAAGAGTGGACAACAGGGGTCAACTAATTCGTGAAAGAAATAAAATACTTATGGATGATATAACGTCACTAAAATATTTCCAAGATCGTTAATGACTCTTGTTTTTGTTCCGTTCTATATTTTGTTATGAATCATAATGAAAATTGTTTTTAGGAAATTAAGTGTGTTTTTGTTTTTAACATATATATTTCAATTTAATTCATTTTACAAAACTAACTTTACAATATATCCGAAAGTCATATATTAATGGAATTTTTAAAATATGCCCAAAGATTTTGATATGTTATAAAGTAAATTTTGAAAGATAATTGTATTATTATTTTACTCTGATGTAGTGTGTTTTATTCACAAATATCTGGTTTTTTTAGCTACTGAGTAAATATCTGGAAACAGAACTCAGTAATTTTAATTTATTTATTCATGCCATGATTTACGTAAGCATTTTCTATTTAAATAGGGACTTGGGATGGGCATTTTGGTTTCTCTTTCTATAATTTTCCTTCTTCCTTCTATACCATTTTTGATATTTTTATCAATTTATTTACGACTGACAAAGTAAGTTTTTTTAATCAGTTCTAGTAATATATAAATTCTATTTCTTTAAATAAAATTTTTAATTGTAGAAATAAAAATTCAGTGGCATTTTTTCATCCATACTGTAATGCAGGTGGAGGTGGTGAAAGAGTTCTGTGGTGTGCTTTAAATGGCATGCAAAAAAGGTTAGTCTTTTTATAAATTTTATTTTATGATGACGTAGTATATTTTCACTGGGATAGAATGAAATTGGATGTTTTAAATGATAAAATTCACTAATTATTTCTCTTTAACAATATTATTAATAGTAATTATTTTTTTAACGTCACTATATATTATAATATTTATGGTAGATAGAAAATAAAAGTATTTTTTTCCTTATGAAAAAGATAGAATTTTAATGAAATTATCTAAATTGTAATATTTTTAATTTATAATGAACCGAAGACTCTCTTATTATAAATATTATTGGATATAGAAAAGAAAATTTCTATTCCTTCTATGTTAAGAAAAATAGACGTAGGCATCTTGTTATATTTAGACTCATTCATTTGTTTCAAAGCCATCATCTTATTGATGAATATTTTTATTTTTTTTAGATATAAGCATTTTAAATACATATAGTCAATTGTTACACATATTATAAATAGTACATTTTAGATATGGAAACAGAGGGATAAAGTTTATCATTTATTCGGGAGACATTGATGTAACGGCAAATGATATTTTGGAAAAAGCTAAAAGTAGATTTAATGTTAAAGTTACAGAGAACAAAATTAAATTTATTTTTTTAAGGTATGTTTATTGTAATGATATTTAACATCTATAATTTATAAATTTCTTGTTATATGTGGGTTTTTAACTTTTTGTACATTTTTTATTGCTACAAGAAAGATTAATTATTGATATGACCTTCCTACATTTAAATTTTTTGATAATTATCTTTAATTTATTTTTAACACATGTATATACATATTTTAGATGGCGTTGGCTTTTAGAAGCATCAAATTATCCCCGTTTCACATTAATTCTTCAAACACTGGCAGGATATTATGTTGGTTTAGAAGGGCTATTAAAATATAATCCAGAAGTGCTAATTGATACAATGGGTTATCCAATTGTATTACCATTATTTAAATGGATTGGTGGATGTAAAGTGAGTTGTTATGTTCATTACCCTACTATAAGCACAGGTATTTATCATTTTATTGTATATTGATCTTTATATTGAATATTTTTAGACATGATTGAGTTGATTGAAAATCGCAAATCGAGTTACAATAACGCAGAATGGATATCAAAAAGTTTTATTTTTAGTTATGCCAAATTATTTTATTACAAGTTGTTTGCCATATTTTACAGATTTTGTAGTCTTGGTACTGACGTAGTAATGGTTAATGGTAGTTGGACAGAAAACCATATTAATTCATTATGGAATTGTGAATCAAAAAAAGTTTATCCACCATGTAACATTGAAGAATTTTTAAAAATCCAAAATACTGCTGAAGATATATTTAAAAAAGAAAAAGTTGTGCAAGTATTGTCAATTGGACAAATTCGACCTGAAAAAAATCATAAGTTACAACTTGAAGCATTTTCAATAGCTAAAGAATTATTGGATAAAGAAGATATTAAACTTAAACTTATAATAGTTGGTGGTTGTCGCAATGATGAAGATATTCAACGTTATGAAATGCTTAAAGATTATAGCAATAAATTATCAATATCTGAAGATGTTATTTGGAAAGTGAATTGCCCATTTAATACGCTTTTAGAGTTATTGTCTACTTCACTGATTGGAATCCATACAATGATTAATGAACATTTTGGTATATCTGTTGTTGAACAAATGGCAGCAGGAAATATTATGGTTTCTCACAATTCTGGTGGACCCATGATGGATATAATTGTTGAAAAATATCCTTCAAAAAGTGCTAGAGGTTTTCTTGCAACAACAGCTTCAGAATATGGCGAATCGATTGTTAAAATAGTAAAACTTAGTAAAGTTGAAAGAGATAAAATAAAAGAAGAAGCCAAAAAACAAGTGGAAAAATTTAGTGATACTATATTTGACGATAACTGGTATAACGGAATTAAATATATTATGAATTAATTGTATATTTATTAAAAACTATTTTTCTTTTTCTACATTATCGTAAATATACATTGTTGTTTTTTCTTTTAAAAAGGTATTAATAGCCTATATTTATCTATAATTATAATGGTTTTCAAATAATAACTGTTGTTTTTAGATCGAAAATGAAACTGTATTCTATTATGATATTTCATAAAAATGAGGCTGAAAAGAAAGTTCGCACCTTCAAGACGTCTTTTGATCTAACAAGTTTTAGTTTTTTTCAACGTGGGTCTGTAAAGGAATTTATGGAATTTACAGGAAAACTTTTAATTGAAAGATCAGCTATACCAGCTAGAACGACTGTAAAGGAACAAGAATATTTTTGTCATACATATGTTCGTTCGGATGGTCTTTCTGGTGTTTGTGTAACAGATTCTGAATACCAATCTCATGTGGCTTTCACAATGCTTGGAAAAGTTCTAGATGACTTTGTTTCTAAAGTTCATCCATCTCAATGGAGTTCTATCAATCAGGAGAAAGATTGTCCTTACACTACTTTAAACGAACAATTAATAAAATGGCAAACACCATCACAAGCTGATGCAATGACAAGGGTTCAAGAAGAGGTGGAAGAAACAAAGGTTATTCTTCATGATACTATTCAATCTATTTTACATAGAGGTGAAAAATTAGATGATATAGTAAAAGCAAGTGAAAGTTTAAGTGAACAAAGTAAAATGTTTTATACACAAGCTAAGAAAATGAACAAATGTTGTAATTGGGCTTGATTATTTTAACAATATTTGTAGATAAATAAAAATATTTTATTTATTATTTATAAGGAGGTATTCAAGAGTGGGCACTTAATGTATAAAAATTAAGATAAAATATAATTATACTTACTCTTAAATTAAATTTATAAAGAAAGAATCCTCATCGTTACAATATTTTATAACAATATTATGATAATACACCTAGATATTCACGACAATAAAAAGTATAACGTTAAAATTGGATTATTTTTTTTTATCATTGAAAGAATATGTAACAATAAATTACTACAAAAAAGTTATTTCAAAGTCTTCTACAACATCTAACAAAATTACTAATGTGATTATCTTCGTAAAACAAACTTATATTCAATTTTACAATTTTTTATTATGTAAAATGATAAATAAAAAAGTTTAAAATTTTGTATAATGTAAATTATTCAAGTCTTAAACTATTTGATACTCTGATAATATCAATATTTTTTTCTTTTTCATTATTTTCAATGTTATATTTTTTTGTTGCAAAGTATTCTGTCTCCTCACTTGAAGTATCATTTTCAGATATATCATTTTCTTCAAATTCACCATGTTTAATAGAATATAAGTTAATTATAAATTGTCGTAATTCATCTTGTCTTGGATCCTTTTCCAATTTATTTTCAAATTCTTTAATGAGTTTTGAAATCTTTTTGTTGTCAATATTATCATAAATTAAATTATCAATTAATTTATGGTTTTTTCCATAGAAGTTTTTGTAATAATTATCAAGCTTTGCTGAATTATAAAGTTTTTTTACTTTATACAATTCATTTTCAAATTCTTTATAATCATTTTTAGTAAGAACATCCTTCAAAACATTTAAAACATTATTCCTAATTCCAGTTACACTGCTTTCCTTGAAATATTTACTCATAATTTGTGTGGCAGAAATTATATCTTTTAAAAAATCACTAAGAATATTCTCTTCAAATCTAGTGCAAAATTTTTTAGCCTAAAAATTTATTCTATATATTTTACGTGTTTTATTTTACCTTTTCTTGTAAAAGAAGAATAATAATATCTAAACGTCCTTCAGTTAATGAATTATTCATCAAAAGGGCATAATCAGAATCTAATGTACCAGCAACCTTTATTTTTGCAACACAATTTTCTAACATTTCTTTTAATGAAAGGTGATAACTAAAACCTTTACCAGAACCAAAATTATTTTCTGTTGTAATTGGTTGTAAATTAAGTCCTTTACAGTTAGCGTAATTAACAGAAGATGATAAAAAAATGAAAAAATAAAATATATGATAGAATAATCCCATTGATATGAGTAAACGTTAATGTCCAAAATCAAGTAATAAGTTATTTCCTAAAGTTACTTCTTTATATAGTGCTATCCAAAAACTCTCCTCTATTGTCAATTTCTATTATAATCCATGATAATAAAATAATCATAGGCAGAGACTATTGTTGTATCATTAGATTGATAAATGACGCGATGAATGAAACTACTTTTTGATAATTAACTAGTTGTTATTATAAGATATTTAATTGGGGAAATTAAAATGAGGAAATGGTAACAAAAAGTTCTGCTTTTTAATATTATTATCCAATAATTGAAATTATAGCTTATTTAATAAATTTAATTGGTAATAAAGTGAATAAGTAAAAGCTTTACCAAATCATTTTTGTGTCCCATTCAAAATGGGATTAACTTTTAAGAGTAGATTATCTGGTTTGGTATATAAATATGATAAATAAAATATTTTTATTTATTATTATAATTTAAAATAAAATTTAAAATATAAATTATAAATTCTATTCAAAACTACTATTAAAATAGTACAAATTTTTATAATAAAACCAATATTGTTATGTAAAATAATAGGTTTAAAAATAATAATATAATAATAAATTTCAATTAAATTCTCTGTTGACACATAAATATTTGAAATATTCCAGAACAAAAAGATGCAGTACTATTTTTACAGTATGGCAGTACATCATTTTGTACGGATGTCGATAATGAATTTTCTTTTGGCAAATGTGTATATTTTTCTGTATTATTATTTGTACACGAAGTAGTAAATGTTGGAGATATTTGAGGGCTCGTTAAATTTATTGAAGAGGATTTATTAAAATCAATTTGATATTCTATCGGAGTAAAAGTCTGGTTACAAAAATGTTTAGGATGTTGACTAGATGATGGCAAAAAACTAAAAAACTTATGGATAAATTTTTAAAAGTTGAACAAACCTCTTCATTAGTACTTTATCAGTGGCACTTTTTGTCCTTATTAAATTATTATTGTTACCATCATTTGTTGAAGATTTAAATGTCCTACTACTATTAAAACCACTATCATTTGAATCATCAATAGGATTAAATAAATAAGGTGTTTCATCAAATAAAGGGTCTGGTATAATGATAGAAACTAAAAATATAATTTAAAATAATTCAGAAGGATATGTAATTTAATTACCTTTCTGAGCAACTCTATATTTTCCACACTCTACTGTTCGAGATTTTTTATTAGGTATTATCCAAGTATTTGTTACAGGATCTTTGTTAAATTGATGCATTGTTGAAAATCCATTTAATAATAACCATTCTGTTATTTGTGATCGAAGTTTTTTACAATCTTCATAAGTTGAAAAATTGTTTGCAACAAGGGCATCAAAAGGATCACCATCGTTGATACCCGATTCCGTTGATTTTCTACCTGTGAAAACATCTGGTTTTAAAACTCTTAATAAAGAAATAAGATCAGGTGTGGTAAGTTGAAAAATGTTAGGCATGATATGATAGATATTTCTAAAATAAAGAAATATTTTATAACAATCTTAAACAATTTATATTTTTAAGATTTCCTCGTTTCTTAATTTAATGTATCTATAGATTTTATCTATTTATTTCATACAATTATATGATTCACACAACAATTTTAAAGAAAACAAAAATTGTTTTGTTTTAATTGTAATTAAGTATTATTCTAACATCAACTTTTAAATTTACCACTGTACCTCTCGTCGATGCATGATAATTAATAAAAAAAATATCATTTTTAAAATTTATTAATGAGGAAGTGATAAAGAATTAAATACAATTTTTATAAAATTATTGTTCTTTTGTGGTGAATGTTAAAAATATTATTCTAATGCATATTTAATAATTTAAATGGTAAATATATATAATAATAGCAAATTTAGCTCAATGAAGTGTTATAAAGAATTATTATATTTATTAGTATGCTAATATTACCACTTTTTAAAATATATGTATATTAAAAAATATATATTATTCATTAAAATTCACAAGAAAACAATGGATATTTTGCTATATATGAAATAATAATTTATATGATAATGCATTAGGTTGTTTAGTCAATAAGACGATACATGAAATCTATGAAGCTAAGAATTTGTAACTATTTTAATATAAAATGACACTTTCAAGACTAGTATGGTTTGAATAAACAAAAATACAACAAAAAATACTTCTCAAAAATATGATATTATTGTTTAATTTTATTTAGATATTAGTATAAATACAATTTATATCCCTAAATTTTTTTATTATTTTTAATAAAAAAAATGTAAAGGTGTTTAAGAAATGAATAGTATATTTTACT
Organism: Strongyloides papillosus; assembly: GCA_005656395.1. Classification (NCBI taxonomy): domain Eukaryota; kingdom Metazoa; phylum Nematoda; class Chromadorea; order Rhabditida; family Strongyloididae; genus Strongyloides; species Strongyloides papillosus. The sequence continues at coordinate 694,107 of SRSI01000010.1, read as the reverse complement.
ATAGATGTAATAGATATAAAAAGTATTGAAAATATGTAAATATTTAGTAAAGAATTTTTAATAAGAATTATAAATTTTACTAAAGGAAAAAATTTAGATATTCTTTAGTAACTTTAAAAAGAATTAACCTCTAGATTTTGAGAGAAAATAGTATAAAAGTAAAAAATATTTGAAAAGTAGACTCCTGAGATATATTCACAGCTACGAATAATAGTATAATAAAATGTTTTGAAGCATTGGAAAGGTAATAAAAGAGATAAATTGTTAGTGTAGTTGATTTAATAAACTTTTAAAGTTAACTTTATTTTCTATTTGAAGAAACTGCAGCTAAACTAGTAATATCTTTTAATCATTTTATAGTATCTTAAGAGTCACAATAATATTTCTAGTTGTTAAAATAATTTATAATAACATACATCTTGTTATATATTTTACAAATTTATTTAAAATTTTTAAAAGGTTTAAAATTTAAAAACACAAAAAACAAGAAAATAATTTTTTACCAAGTGAACGGAAAAGTATTCGCGCAATTCAACAATATCATTTACTCTTTATTTTCATGTACATATCTATTTATATTACATATTTGTTATATCACATCATTTATATATATGCGTATATGTTAAGTCCAAATAAAAGTATCCCTCCAGCTGTCATTTCGATTAGCTTTTTAAACAACATTTAAATAATATATATATAGAATTTTTATGAAGTAATATATTTAGTATAGAGAAGAAAAATTATACACATTAACTGGTGAAACCCTTGAAAACATATGGAAATAAATTTAAAAAATCATCGAATTATGTTATTTTATAATTATAAAAAAATATAAAGGTATATAACTTTTATTAGAATAATATAACTTTCGGCAACATTGTTAGTATTTTATTAAACAAAAATGTTTTACATTGTTTATTAAAATTTCAATAAATTTCTAAGAATATTCCGTAAAATATAAATGATTAATAGAAAAATGTAAAACGTGATAAATCATTTTTTTTCAATATAATATAAATATTTTAAACATTGTTTTTCTTTAATTTTAAAAATATATTTTAGTAAATATATAAGTACATATCGATGGGGACAATTTTTCCTACTACTTAATATGATAGTTTTAAATGTCCGCAAAAGAATGATAGATTTTTCGAATTGGGAATTCATGATAGAATGCGGTTTATATATATATAACATTTTTAAAAGGTTCTTTTTAAATTATAAATAAAAAAATATTACAAATATAAATATATATGTATATATTTAGTTTCTATCATTATGTTTTACTGATAAAAAAATCCTCAGCACATACTAAAGTTTTACTACTAAACATAGTATTTTAAAAAGTTCTCAAGGTTTCCTTTTGTTGTAAACTATGATTCAAAAGTAAGTAAATTATAGTATATTAAAAAAAAGTGTTTATAAATTATGATGTTAAATTTGTAATAGGTTTTCATATAGACTATTATTTTTTTAGTACCAATGTACCTTTTCAATTTCTAAAGAAAATGATATCAAAAAAGTAAATAATTTTAAAAACAACAAATATTTACAGTTAAAAATGTTTATTGAGGTACAATGTTTTGTGAAATATATGAAAAAATGTTACTTCAATATATACACTATTTTAAAACTAAAAATTAAATATATATAATTATTTATTATGCAGAAGAGGTACATAAACATATGCATTTACTGTAAAATCACTAGTTTTATTTCATTTTCGATCATAATAATATTTGAATTCATAAGTATGATAAAAAATATTATGTTATTTTAAAAGTTACATTAATTAATTACATGAAAAATAGTTTTTGAATAATAAAAAGTGTTCAAAGAAAAATCAAAAAATATTTGATTTTAATAATCGTATTTTTATAAAATGTTTATAAAGATAATGATTTCATGCAATATATTTTAATACATCTCAATAAGATTAAAAATAGTGGGAAAATTAATATCACTCTATTATCAAGTTTATAATTGAAAATAATTTCCTCATCAGAATCTTTTTCTATTTCTTTCCTTCTTGTAAAAAAAAAGATCATTTCAATATCAACTAAAATAAAATTTGAGAATTGTAGCACTCTATAATATTTGGAAATTTTGTAGAAATATATCAAATATTAGAAAAAAATTGTACTTTTATTTTCGGAATAAACAACTACTTTACATTTGAAATGTTACAAAAATTGTAAATGCACACAAAATACAAATCTAATCGTCACAACCAATATTTAAATTATATCTTTCATTAACTACTGAAAAATCAATAATTTATAAAAAAGATTTCGCCTTTACATGGATAGATTTACCAGTTTAATACTAAAATAGATATTATTTTAGGTAAATAATCATAATTGTTCAAATATTATACTTATCTATTGACCTCTCAATAATATAATTACTGCTTCTTGCTATAAATCTAAAATTAATCAACAATAGTGGAAGACCTTGATATATAAATTTTAATAAATAAAATCCACATTAACCATAACATCACGCCTTTTCCACGTATCGTAATGTTTGTTGGAGTAAAGTTTATCTTTCTTTAAAAAAGGATCTTATGTAAGGAAGAATTTTTTACTAAGATAACTAATTAAGATGTTCTCCAAGAAAGCATCAAAACCCAAGATCCCTGCTTCTAAATTAGCTAAATTACAAAATTCCCATCAAGATACACCTCAAAATACTACACCTATTAATAATTATAATTCAAATGATCAAATTAAAGATGATTTGTAAGTTTATTTTTCTAAGTATAAAACTTTTTTATAGTCCTGATTGTATAAATGAAGAGATAATTAAAAAAAGAATGGAAATGTCAATACGTACTTATAAAACATCAATTCATAAACCATGGCCAAAAATTCCTAAAAGTCAATCAAAGTTATTTTTTGAATGTACACTATTTTTATATTCTGTTTTAGCATTATTTCTTCAATATCTAAATATTTATAAAACATTATGGTGGTTACCAAAATCATATTGGCATTACTCAATGAAACTTCATCTTGTTAACCCGTATTTGTTGTCATGCGTGGGGCTTATTTTAGGTGCCAGAGTAACGAAATGTTTTTGGGAAACAGTTTCTCAAACGTTAGAAATTGCTGGTAATTATTTCCCTAAGTACCAAGCATTATTTGTAACTTTTGTTGAGTACTTTATTTTGAAACTTCCTATGATGGCATTGATAACATCAAGTTTTTTTTTCTCGTTTGTAAAAATTTATAGGGATTACCCTATTAGTAAAGTTATGTATTTTCTACAACCGTAAGTTGTTTTTGTATTTTATTTTATATACTATTCTTTTAGAATTATTTTATTTGCAATAATATTTCGAAATGAAATATTTTCTAAGATAAAACAATTTTATCTTTGCTTTGCAGAATTAAAACGATTCGACTATAATATTACACATTTAATTAGGAATTTGAAAAATTTCTTTTTAAATTTTTTTAAAGATCCTTATTATCTCGATGTTGAGTATGTTCAACATTTCTGTGGAGCTAATCCATATTATGCGAAAGGTGAATTTCAATATTTATCAATGGATTTATCGTTACGTGTTCGGCATGCATTATTTGTTGGAATTTCAACAGCTTATCTTGCAATTTTAATTCCTTGTATATTCACTCCAGTAAAATCAGTCACTGGTAATCCCATATATATGCATTTAGATTATATGTGGATTTTTGAATTATTCATTATTGTTGCATTAACTTCTTTTTCACTTTATATTGCTTTTCTTATCCCAATTCATTATCTTGATCTATTTCATAAGAATGCTGTTCATTTAGGGTGCTTTGAAAAGTTACCTGAAAATGAATATAGAGCTAAAGTTCAAAAATGGGAACCTTATTATGAATACAAAGCAAATACAATTGTCGAACATAATGGTATTCAATATTTGGCAATACCACATGAACTGGTAAATTCATGTGTAGCAGAACCAGGAAATATTTCACATTATCTTTGTTATAAATTAAACGCAGATCCTGTTCTTATTCCAAATATTTTAATATTTTACCAAGCATTTTTGATTGCTTTCCAATTTTGGATGCTTTGTTTAACAATAGATTGGCAGCATATTGTAACATTAGTACTACTAATGTTTGCTAATTTTTTACTACTTGCAAAATTTTTCAAAGATCGTGTTGTATTAGGAAGAATACATAATCCAACATTTGAAGACATGAAACTAATAAGTGAATTAAAAAATGAGCTTTCAATAACACTTATGAAAGAGAAACAAAGAGTCTATAACAAAGAATAAATTATTCATTTACTTATTTTATAGTATTAAATAATTTGTATATATTAAATATTTCTACTAAGGCCTTTAATTTTTTAACACAAAAATAAACTTATTTATTACTAGAATTTTGTTATACTGTTGTATTTTTAGGTTGTTTAATGTTTTGGATTTGTGTATACCATTGCGAATATTATATTTATGTGACTTTTTTTTGAAAATTTCTCCGGTACTTATAATTTATTTGTCTTTTTTTTGCATTATGGATACCAGTAAAATTACCGAGTTAATAACAATGCCTATTGAAGTTTTACTTGAAAATAACATAAGTGTAGTTGGAAATGTATTCTCAATTGATCCAGAAACACTAAACTTCATTATAGCAACGTTTAAAAATGAAACTACAATTGAATCAATTGAATTTATTCCTAAAATGACAATCATTGACTATAAAATTATCAACAAGGATGATATATTAAAATATCCTTCAGCATGTTTTAGAAATAAAGAATTTGTTAGTGAATTATTTGACAAACTCCTTCCAGAATGTACAAATACAAAGAATTTGTGTAACGAAAACGTGGAAAATCGTCAAAAAGCATTATTGGAATTTTTAAAAACAAAGAAAATTCAACAAGTAACAGTTGAACAGGAAACTCAAGCGATTGTAATTGCAAAAAATTTCCGTGTGAATTCTCCTTACGGTGTTGATGATATTGTCTGTTCTATGCCTCATATTTTAAAAAGAATGAAAATTGTACTTGAGCCGTTCTTTGAATCTCATTAGATAATTGCGGTTTATAAAATTTGGCAGAAATATAAGTACTCACATACTGAATTTATAAAATGGTGTGGAACCCTTACTTAATTTTTAAATCCAAAATTTTTAATTTATGTAATGATGTTGAAGTAAATAACTCCACATTTTATTAAAATATAAGTATTTCATAATTATTTATATAAAATTTTAATAATGTAGATCACTAAAAACGTGTAAGATTTCAAAAAGTGTGTCTTTTTACTAATTCAATTTAAATAAAATTGTTTGCATTAAATATCATTGTCATTAAAAATTACTACAAATTTGGGTCTTATACAGAACCCTTCAATACTTCATATTCACTTAAAGAGAAATAATCATCTATAGGTAAGGAGTGTGCACTTAAATACGTACATGTTAAATCACCACTTCGAATTAATTTTTTATTATTTTACAGAAAAGTTCATTCCTCAAAAAATGTTAGTAGCACAAGTAAAAATATTTATCCTTATCGTACTTTACATTTGAACATTAACCTTTATTCCCTGAGGTCATTTGTTATATGAATAGAATTTTCTAGAACCCAAGAAAAACATTATCCCAAACTTTACCCATTGTTAATTGCTTCAAAAAAATTCGTTCTTAGAGTATACAAGTTATGATATCTAAAATAGCGTGTCATTTTTCTTAGATTTTACCGTATTTCTAGACACCATAGAATTTAGGTAGATTTTTTTGCTGCTAGTGTTTATGTTACTCTTATGAATCGTATATCAATTTTTATATGATAATTTTATCTATTTAATAATTATACAGACTAGTTTGTAATGTTAATTTTAATAAATCCCGTGTATATCTTATAATGATTAAAATTACAACGTTTGCGAAATTTTTTCCGGTAATATATAATATAATTTGAAAGATATAATTATGTTTTACTAATGAGAAGATTTTATTTCTAGACTAGTAATGTTTCGTGTACATAATTATACCATGGACCCTAGAAGAAAAGAGGTCCCTAGGAATGGTAACCAAGCAACATTTTACGATAGTAATCTTAGACAGTTTATTCCTTCTGGTGATTACATTGCATTAGAAGAAAAGAATAAGGGTTTAGAAAAAATGAATGAAGATTTGCATAGTCTTATAAAAAAATACGAAGATTCAGAATTTCTAAGGTGTTTTTCTTCCGAAAAAATTAAATCGGAGACGGAAAAATTAAGGGAATTTGAAAAACAATTGGAAAGAGAAAAATTGGATATTTATAGAAACTTAGGTATGGATGACTTTTTCGATTCCAGTGATGAAGATGCTATGTCCTTAAATGAATCGCTTGTAGAGGAGAATAATGAGATACATCATGAGCTTCCATCTAAGGTTCCAATAACTGTAGAGGAGGTCCCAGTTAAGAAAGAAATTAGATTTACAAAACTAATACCTTCAAACAATAATTTTAAAAGTTGGGTAAATCAAGTGGAGAAAAAAAGTATGAAAAAGTATCCTCCAACACCTATTGATAGATCAAAACTACGTCGCAGGGGAGGTCGTGCTAAGTTGTCACTTAAACATGCACTATTTAGTAAAAAAGGAATCGAGAAATTCACTGAGATTGTAGCAAATAAGAATATTCTCCATCAGGAAGTTGTAGCAACACAGGCTAAAGGTCCTGGGGATATTGATACCTCAAACATCAAATACGAAGCAGACTTCGACACTCGCTTAACACGTTCTATGAAGGGGCAAAAGAAAAAGTACAAAGATATTTGTTTTTATCGTAAAGTACATGCCCAATTATGGTCTAAACATTATGTATCGGAAGATGAACTCAAATCTGGAGTAACGGAAATGAACATTGAAGAGGAGCTGGGTTTTTATTTCTTTAACTAAATTAAAATCTTAATTAGTTGGATTTTTGTACACATCCTTAATTCTATGTGGTGCAAATTTCTGAGAGGTTATATATTGTTGTTGGCTAAATCAAATGATTGAAATAGTAATTTTTTGTGCCGAAATTTGAGATTTGTAATTTTCTTATGAGTCAAGAAAAGTACTACTACTTTTAAGAATTATTAATTTGTATATTTTATTGTTGTAAATATTTTGTAAAATACCAACTGACAACGTAATTTTTTCTGAATTATAAATTTTTTAATTTAATGTTCCTTTGTACTTTGTAAATAAATTTTACTATAGCTGTGTAACAGTATTTGATTTCAATTGCATAATTTTTTTAATTTTTGAAAGCATGCATTATCAATGTATATTCAAATTTAACAATGAAGAATTCGATAAATACTAATTTATATTGGTATATTGTGCAGTCCAAAAAGATGGAATCTCTTCAGATTGTTTCTAAAAACAATATTAATTTAAATGTTGATCATAATGCTTCATTCGGCGAAAGTAATCACCGAGCAGTTGACATTTTCAACGATACAGATTGTGACTTGAACGATGAATCTAATAAAACTTGTGAAAGTTTCTCTCGGAAAAATAAAAAATTAGTAAGAACTGTAAAAATTTTTGGTAAAGTTTACAATGAGAGTAAAAATTTTACTAATGTGAGTAATTATGTTTAAAAACTTCCTATTATCCATTCTTTTAGAAAACCTTACTTCCCCAATGGAGTGAATTACTTAATAATAGAAAAGACATTGTTACAATTGGTGATATTTATGTTAAAGAAGACAAAGGATTTATTAAGAATTTCTTAAAGTCACCATCTCATAAACATTGCTGTATATTAGAAACTGGGCATTTACTAATATATTCATCAACATCAAAAAATGAAGGATATCTTCTTGATCTAAAAAAAATAGATAAGATTGTTTTTGAAGGATATGCCAACTCACTTAAACATAATGGGAAATATGTTACAATTAAGCTCAAATGGAATTTTGGATCTATAATACTTTTACTTAGTGAGAACGAAATATCTGAATGGAAAGAACCTATATTTGTTATTCATGAAAACAGCGATATTTATAAATTTACAAAGAAATTTTACTGGACTCATCGTAGTAAACCAAATTTTACTAACACATCGAATGGAGAAATTGATACATATGACAATAGTACCATGTTATTTAATGATTCAAATATTGAAATTGAATATGATGAAAAAAAGTACCAAGATCAATTAGAACATATTCGTCCTTCTAAAGGAGAACTCGATATTCATAAAAATGCTGGCAAAATAGACATTGATAGTTCACTGGTAAATGAAAATGGCTTAAGATATGATACACCAAGACCAGAAAGAAAATCTGAATCAAGGATAGTTATTGGAGACTATGAATTTTAGTATAGATTTAACAATTTAACACATTACCCAATAATAAAATATCCGATAAATGGGATAAAACTAACTTTGCTAAACATTCTTAATACATATAAAAAGAATCCAAAAGAATAACTTAAACAATATAAAATAGAAATTTCACTAATATATTTTTGATATAGTTATCAAAATAATTTCTCTAAATATAAATCAATCTTTATAATATTTATCATTTCAATCATAAATTTTAACACGGAGCAAACTTTAACCTTTTTATCTGAAAATTGTGTACTTTTTATTTCTTATAATAAAAAATTTAATTGGGAAATTTTTATATATAAACGCAAAAATTCACTGAAAATTGTTCTCAGTAAATTAGATTATGAACAACATTTTTTTGTTTAAGATACTAACTCACTACATTAATTTCATTTTTTACATAATATATTATTATGTTTAAAAATTATTAAAATTTTCCTTGATTTCTTCATATGTAAAAAAACCAGCGTATAATTCCGAAATAAAAACATTTTTCCATTTTTTCAAACTGTCAAAATAATTTGAAAACCAATTTAGTAACGAAGAAAAAAATGAATTTCAAAAAATAATTATTAAGGTAAAGAAAAGTTGTTAAAAGGTTATTTCCAAAATTGAGGAAGGGGAAACACTCCAAAAGGATACCGTTATAGTAGAAAATCTATAGCGTAAAGCTCGTTATGATACTTACAAATATCAAATTCCTTACTTTAAAAATAACTGTTTATGATAAACGAATATTTTGTAAATATTTTAACGAGAAAAAGCAACATGACAATTATACTACGAAATTGGTGAAATGCTTCTCTTTATGTAATACATTCATAAGTATTTATTTTCGAACGTCTTCATAATGCATGCTAATTTAGCTTGGAGAAAAGCAGCTTTTTTCGAAGAAAATATTGTTTCATTACCAGATGATGAAGGACAGATAGGAAATTTTTTATGTTCATTAGATTTAGTTTCAATTAAAACCTTGATAGATCATACATTTTTTGCTGTTACCGATGGTGTGATATTTATTTTAGACAAAAAATTAAAAATTGATCACATTAATGTATTTGATGAAGAACTTGTTTATTTTGATGTCGTTAGTAAAGGTTTTGCCGGTATAGGAGTAAGTTAATTTTACGTAAAAAAACTATGAACTTTCCCTTTATAGAAGGACAAAAATGAAGATTATTGTATAAAAGTATTTTTCATTGAAAAAAAAGATGATACAATAGTAGGAACATTAAAAAATACGATTAAATTACCTAAAATCAAAATCGATATTCAATTAAAGCCAAAATTTATCACAATTGATGAATTGCTTCGTTATGTTGTTATAAGTTTTTCAAATGGTTCGGTTTATTACACAAAAAGTGATTTGGCAAAAACGCGTCATCGTTACGATTGGGTTCATGTGGACATGAAACAAGAAAATACTTCTAATGAAGCGATAACAGGAATAAAACTTGCAATTATCAATAATAATTTCCTAAATCCAATTTTATATATTATGTCAAAAAGTATTGTCCTTGTTTATGATGTAAAAAAAGATTCATTTGATAGTTATATTGATAACGAAGATTGCGAAATGGTTCAAGTTTGGGATTTCAATCCATCTTTAAATTCAATTGCTTTTGCTTCAAAAGATATTGTACAAAAGATTTCTGTTAATGTTAATCATATGTGTGCATCAATCAAATATGATAACATTCACAAGGGTATCGATAAATTACAAATTATTCATGTTGGAAAAAGTATTGCTCTTTTGTGGAAATCATCACATAGTTTAATTAATCTTACGATTTATGATACTGAATGTAATATCAACACATATCACCATCGTCAATTACCATTGAAATCTTTCATTTTTACGATAAGTGGGATTTTATATCTTGTAACTAATGATGGGAAGTTGACAAGTTTAATTGAAAGTACAACAGCACAGAAGATGAACTTACTTTTATTGAAAAACATGTTTGATGTGGCAATACAACTTGGTAACGCAAATGATATGTCTTTAGCTCATGTTCATAAAAAATATGCTATTTACTTATTGGCAAAGAACGACTATGATAATGCCCTTAAACATTTTAAAAAAGCTGTCGGAAATGTTGAAACTTCATTTGTTATAAAAAGTTATTTAGAAGGTTCGAAATTACTGTTACTTCGTGAATATCTTGAACATTTAGTTTCCTGTAAATATGCACATGATGATCATATTACTTTGATAGTTAATATTTGTATAAAACTTAAAGATATGAAATGGTTAATAGAATTTTTTAAAAATCAGCATCCCCTAGAATTTAATATTGATAATGGAATGTTCTTATTAAGGAAAAATAAGTTATTTGAGGCGGCAATTATTATTGCACTGGAATATAAATCATATTTATGGTTTGCACAAGTTGTGATTGAAGATCAAAAAAATCCCAAGATACTTGTAAATTTTCTAATTAAAAGTAATATAGAGAAGGATATATTTGAAAAAATATTGCAAATTTATTGTACACTACTACTGCAAGAAGTAACGGAGGAATTCTTAATTTTGATTAAAATCAAAAGAACGGATATAAGTGATAAGTTATTATCAATTATATTGTCAAACTCAAAAACTGTGGATGATGAGAAATACGATAAATTAATTGAATTATGTAAAGAAGATAATATTATATCACAAGAAATTAAAAATATTCTTTTAAGGCACGTTGTACAAAATTATGACGGTGAGAAATACAATAAAACAGATCTTGTTGATTTAATAGATGATAAAAATGCTTCACAAGCAATACATTATGCTCAAATATTTAATGTTCCAGAAGTTCTTAGTTTTTGTTATGGATTTTTCAATTACAATGAAGCTAAACTGTCCGTTGCAATAGAAAACCAAAATTTCCCAGAAATTATTGAATGTTGTAGAAAAATAAATACTAGAAGTGCGTGGCAGCAAGCTGTTAATTATTTAGTTACAACTTCGATATCTGATGAAGCTTTTAATGAAGGATTGAAAGTAATTTTTGAGAATGATGGATTGCATCCATATTTAGTTATGAGTATTTTAAGTAAAAATGGTTCTAAGAAATTTAAAGCTGTAAAGCCATATCTAATAAGTGTTTTAAAAAATTATGATAAAAAGATATCTTCAGTTAAAAATGATATGTTAGACTACCAACAACAATTAGATAATACCGTTAAAGAAATAGATCAATTAAATACAAAAATTCATGTTTTTGACAAAAATAAATGTCTTTTGTGTGATCAAAAGCTAACGTTACCAATAATTAGCTTTATTTGTAAACATTCATTTCATTCTCAATGTGTTGTTAGTTATAGTATTAATGAAAACTTATGTCCAAGATGTGACAATAAAAGAGAATTAATAAAAGAACCCGTACCGATGGTTGATAAAGAGTTTTCATATAGCAATCTTAGAAAGCAAATTGCCGAGAATGACAATATTGTTGATGTTTTGGCGGTACAAATTAAAAATGGATTATTTCGTTGATTGATAACAACAGCGTTTTTTTTATAATTGCCATTACTTAGTTTAAAACTTTTTATTTAATTTCCTCTTAATATTTTGTGGAATGCTATTTATATTGTATTATTTATCTTTTTATTTATGATAAACACTAGTGAACTTTTAACTTCTGATAAATTTTAGAGTGTTTTTTAGAATTAAAATATTCTGAATTTCTGGAAAAGCGATTCACTATACTTTTATTATTTTATAAGTAGTTATTTCTTATCATTGTTTTTTAACACTTTGCAATCAGTAATTGGAAAGTATTATGTTGATAGTAATTCTTACTTTTGTGTAATTCATAAATGACAAAAAGAATCCACTATTCTACAACAACAAAGGAATTGTAGGTGAAAATATTGAACTACATAATAAGAATAATTATAATTTATACTAGAATCTTCGTCATTTAGTAATGTTCTCTGGAACACGTTCTTGATAAATTGAAATGAACAATATCTCGTCTTGTGGCCAACACTTCATTCTATAATAATTAGTTGTTGAATTTCCATAACTGTTATTTTAATTAGAATACGAATTAATTAATAAATTGGGAGAAAGTTTTCATGGTAATTTACCAAAACTTCCGGTTCCATTAGATTTAGAATTTTCTACTGATTAACAAATATAGTATCTACTCTTTACTATTTTTTTTATCAAAAAGTTACAATTTCGATATAGACGGCGTCTTTAAAAAGTAAATCACTTTGGTATAACGTTAACCATTTGCCCGGGTTACATTTTATATGATATTTTTATTTACAACATATCAATTGTCCTTGCGATTTTGATTAGTGGCATCTATTTTATATTACACTTTATACATTAAATATTTTAAAAATAATAACATATCTTCAAATCACTGTTTTTGTTTAAATTAATAGTTATGAATCTTTCTCTTTTCATTTTATTTAATCTAATACGTTGAATTAGTATCTTTATCATATTATTAATGTTGAATTTTTTTTAGTTTCTGAATGACTGCCTTTATCGATATAAGTCCTCAAACATCAAATAACCATAATGGCGATGAAGCAAAAAAATTCTGTTTTTTCTGTAATAGAGTACTAAATATAAACGAGACACTGAAAGAGCATATAGCCTGGCACTTAAAATACAAACCTATTAAATGTAATACATGCAACAACACCTTCGAATCGCAGAGGTTTTTCGAATCGCATCGAAGAAAGGCGTTGAGAGAGGGAAAAGTTCCTTGTGAGCAAAATTACAGTAATTATGAAAATATTTGGATTGGAGGTATGGTTGGCATGATGACTAGATATTCACAAAACATCGGCCGGAGTATCATTGGAAAAAAAATGTTAAAAAATTGCAGAGTTTTCATGGTAGATGAAATTGGAGGATATATGTGTGACATTTTAGGAGGCCAACCAATTGAAGATAAAATCGTTATACGTAGTGTAAGTGATTTTTTAGCCAAGGAAACCCCAAGTAGTTTGCTTTTTGAACAAACTATGAAAAACTTCATTACTATTTTTGGTTCAATTCTCAAACAACGCGAGAAGAATAGATCAAAAGACAATGAAAAAGGTAGTTCAAAAGGTGCTGAGGATTTATTCGTTACTTTCGATAGTGGTACTCCAGATGTGAGAAATATCGAAAAAGAACACATTAACAAAGTCAGTAATCGTCCAATGGAATCTGAGATTACGAATCCTAAAAGAAATGATGCAACTAGAAATATTCCTAAAGAAACGCTATATCGCTTTATTGATGCCAGTCGTCTTGATGACTCAGAATTCAAAGCCTTGGAAAGTATTACGGATAATTGTTATATGTGTGATGGTAATTTTCGCTGTGGAAACTTGAAAATTCAACATGTCATCGGAAAACATATGGATTTAGGGAGTTTTCAGCCGTTTTCATGCCGCCTATGTAGTGACTGTGGCAAGAAAAATGTTTTATTCGCTTCTGTTGATTTATTTAGAAAGCATTTTCGCACAGAACATTTGGATAAGGATCACAAATCTAGCTCAAAAGATTCAAAAAACCCATTGGATGAAATCATTATTGTGGATGACGGACACCATAACTTTGTTAACAAGTACAACAACATGTTCTCAAAGTGTTTCAGACAAAAAAATAAAAGGAAGTGTCTAACTGATGAACGGTCTAGTTGCAAAAAATCTAAAATTACAGAAATGGATGGAAAAAACGATGATGCTTCTCAAACAAAAGATGGTGATTCATCTGATCTTTTGGGGGATATTTTAGGAGGTAGGATTATACTCTAAGTTAATAGTTAATTATTTAAATATATTTTTTAGATATAAAGAAAACTTCACGTTCTGATAAGGTTGAAACTTCCAAGGCTAGTAATAAAGAGAAGACGAACAAATCACCGGATCTCATTAAAACTGTTAAACACACCTCTATTAAGGATGATCTCAATATTTCGAAAAATAATGGTGGTAAATCGTCAAATTTACACAATAAATCAGTTAATATTTCTTCTGAAAAAGAATATGTGAACCAACAAAAATACCCTACTGATGACATAATGAAGAAGAATGAACTTTTATTTAAAAGTAAAAAGGCAAACGTATCAAGTGATTTACAAGCGAAGACCCTTCAAGTAAATAATTGCTCAAAGATAAAGCCTGTTAGTGGTGAACTAAATACTTGTAAAGACAGAAAAATTCCAGTAAAATCAACGTCAGAAACAAATGAAATTATCAAGAGAGAAATTATTGATCAACAGAGAAACTCTTTTTTAAGAAGGAAAAGCACAATACATAATGGATATCAATATTGTATTCAAAGATGTGGTAGCAAATGTCAAAACTGTGACAACCCAGTTATTCTAAAATCTAAGAAAGTTATTTGTTGCGAAAACAAACCATGGTACTTGAATTTTAGGACTCCTTTTTGGTATCTTTTAAGCTCACGTCACATAGATAGTATGTTGGAGTCAACTAATATGCCAGTATCTTGTCAATCATGCTCCAAAAAGTTCGTCAGAAGTGGTTGTGGAATGATTAAACATGTTGTTGAGGAACACCTTTCTTTGAAGGGATTTCTATTAAAATGCCGTCTTTGTAAACTAGAAACCAACAACATAACTCAACTTGTTTATCACTGGGGTCTTGTTCATAATTCAACTGGACTGTCATTTTTTAACAATTTAGTTTGGCGCTGTCCCTCCATTTCTACGACATATCCAAATAACTATTCAATTGAAGTAACTAAGGAGTCTGCTTTAAAAATTGAAAAATATGTAAGGAAATTTGTTAAATGTTTTCCTCTTGTGAAAACACAGTTATCGGTTGGAAAATAATTATTTTTCTCTAATTTTTCCTAGAAATATTATACTTTTTTTTGGAGTAATAGTTAAATATTTAAAATACTTATTAATAATATCAATCTCTTAATGTTTCTAATATAATGTTATACTTAGAAAATAATTAGTTTTTACTTAACGTTTAGAACTAAAAATAAACTGTTTATCATAGAAAAGCATTTGCGTTGTAAATTCATACGTTCAGAAAAACCACTTTCTCCAAAAAGTAGGTCGTAAAGTAATTTGTTAATTTAAACTTTTCAACCATTTTTTTACAAACAGTATAGTATTTTAATATTCCATATCTATATCGTAAAATAAAAACTTTAAGTAAAAATGGCTTTATATAATATCAATTTTATGATAACTAGAAAATACCCATTTTTAACGCATATATGATCATTAACACTATAGCGCCAAAAGAGTGCACTTTTGATAATGTAACGTCTTTTATGAGATGTATGATTATCATAATTCCAATAAATGAAACAACCATTGAGAATAAAATGTTATTAAATAATATCTC
Organism: Strongyloides papillosus; assembly: GCA_005656395.1. NCBI lineage: Eukaryota > Metazoa > Nematoda > Chromadorea > Rhabditida > Strongyloididae > Strongyloides > Strongyloides papillosus. The sequence goes on along the minus strand of SRSI01000010.1, from coordinate 678,438 downwards.
TCAATGACTCTATAAACAGTTGTACTTGTTTCAAATTTCCTCTCTTGTTCAATTGTTATTTGTTGCATTTTTAAATATCAATATATCAATAATCGCCCTATAATTATTATGTATTAATTATTTTATATGTAGTAGCACTTTTGTTGTGATATGCTTTAGATAATGCAAAGTAAACGTAACTTTGGTAGAACAAAATATCCGTGATAAACTATCTTATAAATAAAAGTGCTAGAGATTTTTCGTCCATATTAACCAATCATCAAGCAGATTAAATATATTCAATAATTATTTTATATATTTTTGCCTTTTTTGACACTTTATATGCATGCTAGATCACTTTCTTTTCTAATTCCAACAACACATGCACTTTTAAAAGTAAAAAAAAGGATGATTCTGTAGATCATGAATATTTTACAAAATGACACTAAACCAAAACGTTCATCTGTTTATTGTATAAGTGTGGTGATAGAGGTTTTTTTACCAATATGTCACATATTTTACATATAGAAATGATATGAAGTACATATAAAAATTAATCGTAATGAGAAAATTTTTGTTTACTGTTTTGTACGCACTTTTTTAGGCGCTAATTCATTTTCTTCTGTATCAATTTATTTATTTAATTAAATTTCAAAGTTATTAGACGATATATTTGACGTGTGTATTGTGTTTTATTTTTATTATATTTTAATCAAAGCATTATTTTAGAATTATGAATATACTTGAAATTAGGAAGTGCATAAATGTTAGAAATGATAAAAAATACTATTGTTTTATGTGTCACGCTATTTGTGAACGCAACGAGAACGTGTACATACATTTTCAAAAACATTTTAATTATAAACCATATATCTGCTACAACTGTAATCAAACGTTTACTGATGATATAGCTCTTGAAGAACATTCACAAGAGTTTAATCACTTGGATATTGGCAATAAAAGGGACTATAAATTAGAACATTTTTTAAATAAATTCACTGGATTGTCTTCCATAATTTCGGGACTTTCTATTGAGAAGATTAAAAAATTAAAATTTGTTCAAGTGGATCGTTCAATGAGTAATCTTATTGGTTTTCTTAACAAGAGTGAAGATTCTATTGAGGAATCTGGTTTTTTGAAAGCATTAGAATTTATTCAAAAAAACGATAAAGGAAATTTCGATTCAATAAATTTATTGTCAGAAATTGTTTTTGGAGAAGGATCTGAAACTCATAATATAGCAAAACGGAAACTTCATGACAATGAAGACGAAAAAGAAGCAAAGAAAAGAAGGACAAGCGATGATAAAGTCGAATACATAACTATCAATGATGAGGATGAAGTTTCTGTGTCGGATGGTGGATCGGACGTTGAAATTACTTATGATGGCCCACGACTCTGTTTACCGGAATTTATCCCCAAACCTCCTGAAGATTTAACATTGTTAAATCATATACCATCGTCTAATTCAAATGGTACGTTAAAATGTGGAACAAATTCGTTTTTTTATACTTTATTTTAGATGTAATTACAGGGGATTCTGCTATTGTTAGTGATGAAATGGATGGATTAGGATTAAATAGTCCACAATCATTAAGTCATCATTCTGAAGATCCTTGTTCTACGAGTGGAAATTTGCAACATCTCCCCCCTGTTCTCACTGTGTCAAATATCACTTTTGATTCAAATGAAAATAATAGTACGTTTCCGACAAATACATCAGTTATTGGTGGAGAAGATATAAGCGATGATGATTCAGATTGTCAGAAAGTTGTTCATCCTGTTAATAAGCGTGGATCCGAAGTAAATTCTCCTCATGCGTCAACGAAGAAAGTAAATTTACCATCTGGATGTGAACCCATTAGCGATGACGAAGATGGTGAATTATCTTCTGAAATCAATGATAATGATCTTAGCAATAAGGATATTTCATGTGAAGTTTCATCACCTAATGACGTTACACATTGTAACGGGACAACAAATGATATTTCAGAAGTTCCCTCGATATCCACCATTTCTGACATTCAACCTACATCAACTGATGTCACGAATAGCTGTGGACTTTCAAATGATTTACCAATGAATCATTCTGACGATACAAATTCTTGTGTTGCCCTTAACGAGAAAGAAAATATAGTTCATGATTATCCCAATGACATGGATAGATTAGAGACTGAAAATATGGGCCAATTGATAAATAAAACATCAAAATCAATAACTTCTAATGATTCAAACAATAAAAACACTGAATTTGAGGGAAAAGAACGAAATAACATTGAATACGACAGCCATGTTTCCAATTCAATGAATCCAACGACCGATGAAGTATCAAATCGCAAGGACCTTTGCAGCACAGACAATAACGATAGTGGAATTGCCAACAATAGTCAAGGAGAACCACATGTTGAAAGTCATCCTTGTACAACCAATGAAAATAGTCTCTCTAGCTATAGTTTGACTGATGAAGCTTCCACAAAACAAAATGTAAATACAGAAAAATTACAACAAGGAAATAGTGAAATAGTTAACAAAGATGGCATCAAAAATAAAAATAATGGTTATCGTCATCATATTATTAGATGCGACAGTAAGTGTAGCAATTGTAAAGAAGTCAGGTGTCCCAAAGTAAAAATTTGTGCTAAAAATAGTGATGATAACTGGTCATACAATGTTAGGTTGCCACTTTCATATATTTATCACTCAAATTATCTTAATAGAGCGATTGAAGAAGGGAATATTGAATGTTTATGTAATTTATGTAAAACTAATGTCAATCAAACAGGTACGGATATGATAAATCATGTTGTTAAAAAACACTTACATTTCAAACATTATATGTTCAGATGTAGGCTTTGTCCCAATATTGAAACAAATGATATCTTTGTAATTCAAGAACATTGGATGAATGAACATGAACATTCGGAAAAAATTAAGTTTACAAATAATTTTATAATACGATGTGAGAAATACAACATTCCCGATGATTTTTGTATTTTAATTACTTCTAGAGATAATGCTAAATTTGTTGATTGCTATAAATCAACATTCGTTAAGTGTTTTAATTTCATTAGATAATAGTTTTATATTAAACTTAGTGCTGTATAATAAATTTAATATTTTTAAAATTTTTATCATGTGTTATATACACTTTCATACTTATATTTTTATTTAATACTAAATTTTTTTTTAGAAAATGTTAGAAGTGGATAACATAAAGTACAATTGTTTATTTTGTGGGAAATTAGTTGATTGTTCTATATTAAAATTGCATATTGAAAGTCATCTTATATATCCTCTCTATCGCTGTGGGGAATGTGATTTTGAATGTTATGAGGATATTGAATTTCTTGACCATATATCTGAAACTTGTCACTTATCTTCTCAAATGAATAATGCTTACGTGAAACTTTTTGTTGACAGATTACAAAAAATAACACATTATGCACATACAGAAAAAGTTAACTTTAGTAACCAAAGTTTTAAAATTTTAAGGAATAATAGAAATGGTATAAAATATAAACTAATAAGTATAACGACACTTATTTCTTGTCTATTTTGCAAAGAAAAACTCAAATGTACAGATTTATTAAGCCATATATCATTACATTTAAATTTTGTAAAACTGGATGAAAAATTTAGAAAACAGATTGATTCAGATAATGTTTATACAAATTTGCATCATAATGTTGTCGTCAAATGCATATCTAGGATGGTGGAAGATGATTTTATGTTTGCCACTCGATATGGTTTAGAAGTTTTGTTACAAAACGATAGTGAAATAGATTATTTTTCAATTCCCATTAATATACCAAAGGAAAATGATTTAAGCGTAGACAAAGTTTAGAAGAATTTTCAAGTAAGAATTTTCTTGATCAAACGAATTTAGTTATTTTTTAATGTCAATGAATTTAAAAATTACACCGAATTCACTGAAACTTGCGATTACACTTTTATTGTTACTTGTTTTTTTTATTCTATATTTATCATTTATTCAGTATTCTTAATGCAGTAATTTGATTACTATATAGATATTTTTATGGGTTCCTTCAAACAAGGAAAATTAATTATTAGAATTTATTTTCTCCTTACAAAAAGTAATAATTTATGTTTAATAATATAATAAAAAAAATATGAATAGATTTTCTAATGCCATCCATTATATATAATATTGGTTTTTCTTCCAATTTATTATATTTATTGGTGTTTTGTTAACCTTTTCTTATTATCCTATTTAGATAGAAAATGGAAGAACTCAACTGTACATTATGTGATAGAAAAGCCTTAACTAGAGATGAAGCTATAAAGCATGTCTTTAAGGATCATTTAAACTACGTACCGTGGACATGTAGTGAATGTACTTTTGAAGCATATAAAATTGGCGATAAGCATTTTCACGAAAGTGAGACCACACATATAATGATTGAGGCTGGAAGGTATACTTCAAACTTTAGAATATTTGGTATTATTTATTGTGATATGAGATACACAAGGAAATTTGGTGAGGAAAATCTGGATAAATGTAGAATCATAAGGCCTCCAATAGAGGCAATTAATGGTGATAATATTTGTAGCGATAATAGCACAAATAATAACAGCCAAGATTCAAAAAGTTCTAATGATTGTAAGGAAAATACAGAAATTGGAAGCGTAAAAAAGAGTAAATCAATCTTAAAAGACCAAGAAAATACTCAAGGAAATAATAAGGTTCCAAAGGATATTAATAAGGAACATCCAAATCTTAGTGATGAAACATCTCCTAAGGATTCAGATTATACTTTTTCTAGAAATGAAATGTCTACTGTTGAGAACATTATTAAAAATACATCTGATTGTTCAAGCATCTCATTTCAAGAAGATCCTACCGAGACTTGTCAAAAAGATGATGAATTACAAGAAAATATAGAAAAAAATATTAATGATGAAAAAGAAAGTCAATGTAAGATGGATACATTTGAACCATTAGATAGTTCAACAAAAAAACAAAGAATTAGAGAAAGAATTACATATGATAAAAATGATATCGATGATTCATGTTCTTTAGATTCTTATGACAGACCAACTAAAAGACAGAGGTCTTCATACGATGTTTTGAAACCAACTTTATCTTCAAATAGATATATACTGCAATATGCTTTCATTCTTGATGGAGATGAAATAAGCAAACTGCTTCCTTCATCAAATGTAACACATTGTAAATTATGTAAAAGAGGAGTTAGGGATGAATATGATATAATTCATCACATACTTGATTATCATAATACTAATCAAGAATATAAATCACCCTTACTTTCATGTTCTATTAAACGATGCGGATATGGATCCGACGATATGAGTAAACTGAAAAGTCATGCTATGGATTATCATAATGTCATATCATTTGTTAATAATATTGATGCTTATGAAAAAAAACGTGAGAAACATGTACATGTGAATATAACGGCAAATGGTTTATTAAAATATGAACAACTATTTATTGAATGTTTTCCTAATTTAATACGTAAATATTGTGGGGAACCTATAGAAAGAAATGAGGGTGTTCAACTTTTTTTATCATATAGTTCTGAGAAATGCGATTATCTTAGTTCAGAATATTTTTGTAAAAAAGCAAATGGAAAAGACCATATCGATTGTTGTATATGTAAAAAGAAGGTTCCTGTAGAAAGATATTTAATTAGACACGTTATAGAAAAACATATGAATCGAAAGGATAAAAATTATAATATACTCGCATGCCAAGAATGCAAAGAACCGAAATATTATGATATGGATGACTTAGAAAAACATTGGGGACGAAAGCACACTGACATTGGACCTTTTTTCAATAATTATCACATAAAATTTGACAAGAGTCCAATGCAATACACATGTGTAGCATCAATAATGTCGAAAGACGATTTGAAGGCATATGAAGAAGTATTCGAACAAGCTTATCCAGATTTAAAAATTAATATATAATAACTCCAATACTTAAACATACATTTCATTATACTTTGATACTCACTTATTTACTTAATATCATCTACTTTTATGGGGTATAATTCATTTGTTTATGTGGATTACATGATTTATGCCCAATATTTTTTTAATTTTACGGTATACTATATATATGTATTATATGTTATTAATTTTTTACGTTTAAAAAGAAAAATTTATTTTAAATAACCTCTTTTTGTTTTTATTTTTTGTTACTATATCTATAAAGTTCTACGTAAATATTATCATTGTTAGTTGCATTTCCTCATGCCAATTTTTGTATTATAAAAATTGACTTCAATTCATACTAATTTATATACATTTAAAATGAATCTTAATTTAGGGATAGCCAAAAAATGTAGAATTTTTATATAATAAAAAACATATTTACTCTTAAATACAATATTTATGTGTAATATATTAAAAAGTTTTTTATTAAAATTTTTTAATTTTTTGATTTATTCATTTTCCTTAATTATATAAATTTTCAACAAAATTTTCAATAAAAAATGCGTTTACAAGGATTATATATTAATTGGATCGTATTATTAATAATATTTAATATAATAAAACACGAGGATTTTTTTTACATTATATAATCACTATTTATAGTAAAATAATAAAATATTTTTAATAAAAATGTGATTGTGTAAAAAAGTAAAAATTTATTAATCACTATAAAATATTAAGATACTGGAATAGTCAATCTGTAAGAATGTATCTGAATTAAATATGAGACTTCATTAAATTTTTATGTTGCCAGAAAACTGTAAATTGATCTTTAAAAAAATGAATCTAAAATATCTTTTGCTGTTATGATAAAATAATAATTCTTATATAGTTTGATATTTATAAATAAGCTGTTTGTAATTAAAAATAACAATGATGTTTTTTAAGATATTTTAAGTAATTTGTTAAACTTTTATTTTATTCAAAAAATTTCATTTGAAATGTTGAATGTAAACAATGTTTGAAACAATATTAAAGTTTTGGAAACTATCACAATTTTCTAAATTATTTTTAAATTAGTAATCATTCCTTTTAAAGTACAGTTGTATATTTTACATACTTTTTTTATCATTTAATATTAAATTATATTTATATATATTGTAGATATTCATTAAAATATATGTACATTTCATTATTTTTTTTTAAATCTTGTATCTTTGAAGCAATATACTTTGTATAATTATAGAGAAATTTGCTTTTTAAAGTAAATAACTGAGAAAATGTTTATTTAATTATGTTAAACATTATCAAGGTATAGTTATAAGTTTTACATCTCTTCATACTAATAGAAAGACTTCAACTTTTCCTTTTGATTGTATTACTATTAAATGTTTCTAAAAGGACATTCTTTATATAGGAAGGTGGTCATAAGGTCCAATATTAATAAGAATGTGTTTAATGTTTTCCATTACTATTATATCTTACAACCAAATTGTATATTATATGAATTTTATATTGCATGATTCATTGAATTATTTTTATTGTAAGGAGTGAACACACTAGAGTAACGATTATTTTTTATTTATATTTTTCCTATGACCTAAACATATATATTTTTTTATTATTACCTGTTTGAAAGATATTATAATATATAATGAATTCTCAGACACAAACTGATTACCTAGTTCCATATCGAGGTGGCTATAGTTCATTAAATAATATTGCCTTTTCTAATGATGGAAATTTTGGGTATTTTTACGATAGTGTTACAGCAAATATTATAAGACTTAATCTTAATAATGGTGAAAGAGAAATAATGAAATTTTTTGATAAAGATTATTATAATAGAAAATGGATAAGTAAATCATTATTTGTTATAACCCTTGAAATAATTCCACATTTAGTAATATTGTTTTATAATAGTGCAAAAAAATTTTATCAATTTGTAATGTTTTCAGTATCGAATAACAATACTACTTTATTCAAATTACGTGAAATTAAGATTAACTTAAATGAAGATTTGAAACATTTTAATTACCATGATATTCATTATTCTGTAGGGCATGGAAATGATGACACATTAATTGAAGTTATCTTTTATAAAAAAAATGAACTTGAATTTGTTTTTTATCAGTTAGATTGTAAATCTTTTACCTTAAAAAAAAGAATAGGTGAGTTGGTTGGAAAAAGCAAAAGAAAAAAAAGTAATATATCTGAAGAAGATTTGAGAATATGGGAACACCCATTTGTGAAAAATGATTATGTTATTTTCATATCAAATAATAAAGATAAGTGCATGGCTAAATACACAAAATCAATGTCATCTGAAAAGACATTTATAACAGTTGGAATTGATGAATTACTCCCTGATAAAAGGAGTTGTACATTCCCTGAACATTCAAATACAACATGGTGTGTATCATGGTACAATAATTATCACATTTTTGTAACATTTACAAAAAATCATGAAAATCAAGAACATTACTTACAAATATGGAGTATAGAACATGGTTTAAAAAATGATCCAGTTTGTTGGAAAAAGTATAATGTTACATTAAAAATTGATAAAAATGCAGAAAATTTCGGAATAAGAATAACTAAAAATAAAACATTATTTATACACTATGATATTGAAAAATTTAGAGATAAATTGCACAAAATTAGTCTTAAAGCAATGGAAATGAATTGTGAAGAAATTGAAAATTATGTCAATGATATACCAAGAGAAGTAAATATCGATGATGAAATTATAAAAAGGCGAAAAAAAGAAAATCCAACAGCTGTGGAAAAAGAATTATGTTGTCCAGTGTGTTTAGAATTATATAATGATCCAAGAAATTTAAATTGTGGCCATAGCTTGTGTCTTAATTGTTGTAATCTTTTAGAAATCAAAATTGAATCATCTAATGAAAATAAAAAAATTATTACATGTCCTATTTGTAGAGAAAATACTGAAGTACCTACAGTTGGATTACCAAAAAATTATTGTTTGGAAGAAGCTATTGTGTTTATTTTAAAAAATAAAAATGAAGAAATACTCTGTCAGTCGTGTCAATTATTCCACCGAATATCTAATTCATTTATTTGTTTATCATGTAATAACGAAACACAACAAGAGAATTTAGCAGATTCTGAAAAATATAAACAATTTTGTTCTAGTTGTGTATTAATATTACATAGAAATCATTCTTATTTATCTTTAAAAGAATATATAAAACGACAAACATTTATCTTTGATAAGAAAATAGAAATTGATAATAAAATTGAAGAAATAACTAAAAATTTCAAAGAATCAATTTTCACAACAATTACAAATTCTTTACTGTCAATTGAAAAAAAAAGATTTTACCAGACCATTGATAGAGCATTGAACCAGAACGCTATTGAAATTGAAGAAAAGTTTAATGAGAATGAAACCACTAATTTCCAAAAAAATGAGGAAAAAATAAACGACATTGTAGAAAATTTTGAAAGCGATATAAAATATCTAGAAAGAGAGATTATTGAAAATCTAGAAGAAATATGTGACGAAGTAATTGACAAAAGAGAAAGAACAATAACAATCGAAATGTACAACAAATTATCTAAAGTTGATTCTGTATAGTCATATTTTTTAATTATAAAATATTGTTATCAAGAGATAAAAAATTTGTTTACATTTAACTTAATAATATGATTCGTTACTTTAATGATAATATTTACACAACTATATATTGTACACATAATGATTCCATTACATGTACTAATGGGCACCTGACAAATTCGTGGTAAACTTTATAAAATTTTCCAATTATGCTTTTTAACAATAATTAACAACGAAGTTTACAATTACCAAAAAAACAATATATAATGTTAAACTGAATTACTACAAAATAATCATAGGTAGCATAACAAGTATATTTAATTCTCCTCATCCTCATCTGATTCTTCCTCTTCACCATCTTCATACATATCCAAGTTGTCGTCACCAACATATTCACCGGTGTAAATTAAAGTAGCACGTGGAATAACTTCGTCACGGAACAATTGACCAAGCTCAAAATCAACAAAAGCAGTTTCCTTGTCTTCTTCGTCAGCACATTCATTGATATTAATGGCAACCATAAAGTATTCGAAAAATGATTGTGCTTCTTCCAAAGAAGAGTCCTTTCCTTGTCTTCCTACTAATGGATTTTTTCCTGCTTTCCATGTTACTTTGGAACTTTCAACGGAAACAATATGGTTTCCATCATAAAGCCAAAATTCTTCACCTTCTTCTGGATGATAAGAAGTTTTGTATGTTTTGACTAGTTCTTTCTCTTCGAAAAATTCATTTTCTCCAAAGACAAAGGTCAAGATAAATCCTTGATCATTTTCTCCGTTATTAAACAAGTTGAGTTTAATATCTTTTAATTGTTCCAAAATTGGTTCATCTCTTTCAAAAATTCTTTCTGAAGTTTCAGCAAATCCTTGGAGAACATGAAGCCAAAATCCTTTAATACCTTTCTCATTTGTTGCTGAGCCTTGGAAGATTTTCTAAAAAAAACCATTAAAGATTGGAAAGTAAAATTTAAAGTACCTCTTGATCTTCAATTGATAAATTAGAGATAGCTTCTTCAATACAATCTTCATCCTTTATATCTTTTTCTCCATTAATAATAGCGGCACGGACATCCAATATTTTATTAACTTTATTTTGGTGTTCAATTTGAAGTTCAAGAATTTTCTTGTAAAACTCGACCTCAGCATTAAAAACTTCTTTTTGATTTTTCTTTAAAGCTTGAACATATCTTTTTTGGTCAGCAGGAGCCTTTTCGATGTGAAGAGGAATATTAGAAAGCTCATCAGTAATACGTGGAAAACTCATTGTTACGTCGCCGTTAACCTAAAAAAAAAGCAAACTTATTGAATTTTCCTACCAAAAAAATATACAAAAAACGGTTAATGTAAACTATCGATTTTTATTAGTATATCTCAAAAAATTAAACATCCCAGAGAATAAAAATACATAAATTATGATAACCTCTATACCAAAATTTAAAGTTGTAAAAAAATACCTATCGTAATACTTTCCCCAATAGTTAAACTTTATTTCAATGTCGGTCTTGTAACGACAACTATTTAATCAAGAAATAACTAGCCTATTTTTTCAAATGAACTATATACAATTTTCTTTCGAATTTCTACTCATACGCTTTTTACCAAGTAGAATGCGTGAAATTTTGAAATTCAAGAGAAATGTATCATAGTTGGTATATAGAATGTTCTTTCGAAAATTAAACATTTAATATGATAATTGATTTATACTCTATAACAAAATGCATAGAACAATTTATAATTTCGAATAATTTTACTGTAAACAGAGGTATAATTTTGGAATTATTAAAATTATGATGAAATATATTTTGTATATAAAATTAAATGTTTGAATAATATAAATAGTGTACGGACATGTTAATAAATACAATGATAATATACTAGCCACGAAATTATTCAATTCTATGGTAGGCTGTGACAGATAAATTTTAAAATCAAATTTGTTTGAAGCCCACTTTTAGTATGGAATGCGAAACTCACCACAAGGAACTTTATAATACTCTGTAACAGTCATCGTTGGTACGGTTAAAAAGTGAAATAATATTTAACAAAGAGGTGGGATAGATAAACTTCAAGCAAAATGACTTCAAAAATATGTACTTATATACGTGTATCAGATTGCACTTTTGATATGTTTTTTTAGAACTAATTTTAATTTTTAATGAATTAAAGTAGCACTGTTACACGATATAATAAAATATATCACATTCGGAGTATCGGAAAAGATAAATAATAAAAAAACAAGATTAAGTATGATAACGGAAAGAAGAATCAAATGATTGTTAGATATGTTATTTCTTCTAAACAATTATAGTCTAGAAACAAAATATGCTAATATACTACAGCAGTAAATTAAACATATGATTTCACCATTGTAAATTGAATGACAATTATTTCAAAATGAAAGTGCATAAAATTTTCTTTCTAGAAATAAAAAAATCACAAGATGTAATTATGCTAAATGTAAAGTAGTCTAATAATTTTCTAATTATCGAATTATGTGTTTATAATTTTTTTCTATTATTCAATTTAAAATTAATATTACTTCTTAGTAACGCTACCAAATTATATGCATTAGAAAATTCCCATAAATAAAGTATTTGTATTTAGTTGATAATTAGTAAAGTTTTGAATTATTCTATGAATAACAAATCCACATAGCTGAAAAAATATTTGCACACACATCTACTATATAGTTTAGAAATAATAATTTTTGTTATTGAGTCGATTTAAAATAAATATATTTGTTTGATTTTTTTGTACTGTTATTTTTTACAGCATTTGAAGAAAATGAATAATATAACGTAAAAAAATTACTATGAAATTTTAAAGGGATTTTCAAAATAACAAAATTAAATTATAATATTGTGATACTTTTACTCGATATAACCGAAAAAATTAATATATGTATTTGGATAAAATATATTGATGAATTTTAAAACCTTCTCTAACATTTTGTTTTGTCTCAACTTCTTCTATATAATCAACAAAAAAATTTGAAAAAATGTAATATGTTAATACCTTTTACTTTAATATCAATAGGTATAAAAATTTTTGTATAAAATAAATTATTTATGTATACTAATTTGGCTTAAATGTTATCTAATAACATGTAATAAACTTATGATCTTTTTGAGTTTGCGAATTAGTACGATTGTATACGCTAAACGATATAATATGTAATAATATACTCTCTTTAAATTTACTTATTAAAATACTTTAAAATAATATAAAAACTTAGATTGTAGATGATGGACTATAACAAGGATACTCCTAAAAAAGAAAAAAATATAAAAATATTTTCTCTGTAAGATAATCTATTGAAATTAAATAAATACTTTAAAGCTATTTCTTCATAAAGATAATTATAAAAAAACTTGATGTAATTTGGCATTAGTCACATATTACTTTAATTTATAGGATAATTTTTTGAAAAATTAATTGACATTGAGGAATTTTATTATTTCTATACTTTTTTATTTAGAAACTAATTAGATGGTAAATTTAAATGATTGAAACAACATACACAAAAATCACTACAATAGTGGCTCTTTTGTTGTTTACCTTGTATATAACATATATTAACAATAGGTAGTTTTCTTTAAGTATTCTAAAACTGATTTAAAAGCGAAAATTTTTATCTTAAAAAATCAAGTTAGTAGAATAAATACCAATAAATAAAAATATTTTTTAATCGAAGAAAATGCTGTTTTTCTAAAACTTTTAAAACTAAAACAAACATTTAGAACATTATCAGAAATAAAAATAATATCTTATTAAAATAGGGGTATTTCAAAATAACACCATAGAATAGAATCAATTATTACATATATAAATTAATTAATATATATATAAATCCCTTTTTTATGCATTTTGTTATGCTAATGTTAAAGTATCACATATTCCTAAATTATAAGAAAATTATAGTATTTTCATTAACGATTTACCTTATCTAAACTTTTAAACAAAACTAGATAATAAACATAATTATGATATTTCATTTACAAATGTATATTCCTTACAAATTTACTAATTTTATACTTCTTATATTGTTTATATTAGCAATAAATAATCCTCTATGTATATTTAAATTATAGTAAAAAGAAAAATTTTATAGGAAAATAAATGAAAAAATTACAATAAGATGTCTATAATGTTACATAGTAAAAAATACTGCTTAAATTACTAAAAAATCATTCATAGATTTCAACATCATTATTTTAAAACACATCAATAGTAAGAAATTTTTTTAACATTCTTTTCACATTTCATTTTTATATAAGTGATTGAAAATCAAATACATTTATTTAACAAAATTATGTAATTAATTTACAACACGATGTAAATTTATGTATATTTACTTGGACAATTTCATATCCAAGTAGGTTCACTATATAATTTTCTCATTTCTCTTACAACAACTTGTCCGAACTGATTTTTTTTCTGTGGAAACGCTTTACCACACCTTCTTTTGACGCGCTTAAATGTGTATTATTATCTAAAGACTTTCTTTTTAATCGTTTTTTATTTTAAACACTTATTTATAACGTCAGTAAATTTTTGTTCTATATACAGATTCTTTATAAGAAATCAATTTTAGTTTTAAAATATGGATGAGCTTCCTATATCTCTTTCTGCTCATCAACGTCAACTTATTGAAAGATATAAGGTTTGTTATTGTTTAAAATTTTGTTTTGGGATTAAAATGTTTTTATCGTATTATAGGAAATTATGAATCTTGTGAGTACAGAGGAGGCGTTTGACGTCATGGTTGCATCCGATTGGAATCTTGAAAATGCTGTTTCCAAAAATTTCGATTTTGTTGGGGGAGAGAGAAGACCAACACGTGATACAGGAGAGGGCTCTCTATCTGCCATACTTTCTGATGACTCCCCGGTAAACAGTGAAACTCATGGTAAAAATCATCCTCAACAGAATATAATAAGGAGGCAAAATGATGAAGAAGAAATTGTTATAGATGACGATGACGAAATCGACGATGAGGACTATATTTATTCGTCAGATGATGATTGTATGATTATTGATGACGATCGTGACTTAGGTGCTAATGGTGTACCTTTGATTCCAGAAGACTATACTAGTGTAGAAGAAGCTCTTCACAATTTAAGTACTGTTTTTGAAGCTCGATATGGAGTTACCCCACCATTTACTCAGTGGAGTCTTTCAGACGTTATTCAAGAATCCCTTAATATTCCTTATCCAAACATTCAGGATAGAAAGCCTATTCTTATTTATATTCTTCACGATAAATCTGTATCAAATAACATTTTTCCTCTGAAAATTTTTTTCAATGAAACAATTAAAGAAATTATCACAAATCGTTATGTATCATGGGCTTGGGATGTTACAAGTCCTGTCAATAAAAAAACATTAAATGATATGTTTAAGAGACTCAATATTCAAGGAGATAATGTACTAAAACTTACTGAAAGTAATTTACCTAGAGTTTTTTTACTTATAAAGGAACGTGTAAATCTTTCTATTAGTGACAATTTCTCAATTGAAGATTCTGACGATAGTATTATCAATAAGTTACTTTTAACATGTGAAAAATATAATGCTATAAAGGATCGTGATATTAAAGAACACGTTGCAAGGAAAGATCGTGAAAATACAATTAATGAACAGAGTAAGGGATATGAGGAAAGTTTAGCAAGAGATAGAGCTAGAAAATTGGAACAAGAAAGACTTGCCGAATTACAAAGGTTTGTTTTTGTTAGTAATAATAGACAAATAAAATTTTTATTATAGACTGGAGGAAGAAAATCGACGTTTAGAGGAGGAAAAGAAAAATGAAATGATAGCAAGCTCTGCTTTAAAAGTTCCTGATGAGCCTGGAAGTGACGAAGAAAATATCATTACAATAAAAATTCGTTTTCCAGATAACAAGCAAAGTATGCGTCGATTTTATAAGAATAACAAAATTGGTGATTTGGTGAATTTCATTGTATCTCTTGGTTATCCTACTGCAGATTATGCCATATATAAATTTGACAGACCAAAACGTAAAGTCTCAGATAAAGACTTAAATTTAACTTTTGAAGCTGCATCTTGGCCAACTAAAGAGCAAGTATTTGTAGAGGAAATTTAACTTATCTTTTATATTACTAATTTTTGTAAGATATTTAAGGGTTTCTAATAAATTCATACATTAGAGTCATTGAAGATTAATAAATTAATGAATAAGTGATGAGCAATGGATGTAAATAAAAGACGAGACATTATACATATTTTTTTACTAACATTCTAAGAATGAAATTACATATATTTTTTAGTATTTTAAATGTCTACCATGTTTATTCACGTTTCTGCAGTGATAGCAAAAAAGTAAGAATGTGTAATATTTTAAATACTTATTTGATTACAGGGTGTTTGTGAAGTTGATGATTTAGGGGGTTGGTGTTACCATAATATTACAAGTAACGAGTATAATTGTGATGAGCAAAATTTCTGTGGAAATAAAGAAAATCTCAAAGGTAGAACAAATTTTGGAGGATGTTACAAATCTGGAGATAGTGAGGAAAGTTCTGAATGTTGTTGTAATAAAGGTGAATTATGTAATTTAGCTATGATGGTTGCTCAACGAGAAGGAAATAATGATCTTCAAAAATGTTATTTTGCTAAAGAAAAGTCAGATGAAGAAACAATCGTTTACAAGGAATGTGTTGAACCATATTGTTTAATTTTTATGGAAAAAGTAAAATAATAAATACTTTTTTATATAAATTTTTTTAGGACATGATTGGTGGTTTATCAAGAGTTTTTCATGGATGTGAAAGCAAATCTATGTACAAATATAAAACTTTAAAGGATAATAATGAAGCAGATGGTAATAGTTCAGATTGGAAAGAGTTTGAAAGTATAGCTCAAAATCCTAGATGCATAGAGATGTTAAATTATGTTGAAGAAAATGAAAATGGTACAAAAATTGCGTGTATAGATGCAAACTTTATGGATAATGGTGTTGAAAAAAAAAGTAAATATTGTTGTTGCAAAGGATCTGATTTTTGTAATGAAAATATATCATGGTCATATCCTACGATTTCTCTTCAAGTACCTATTCACGATAGAAATTCATCATTTAAATTACTTATAACATCATCTTCATTTGTTTTTACTTTAATTGCTTTTATTCAAGGATGTTATCTTAACAAGTAATGATTATTATCTTATTTTTATGAATGACATCTCTTTTAACTTTTAATATTATTTACTTTAAAAATTATCTTTTAATATTAAAGTAAAAAATTTGACAACTCTACTATTCTATTTAATACTTATTATCGTTTGAATTGACAGATAGAAATATTTTAAATGCATTAAAATTCAGTCATAAAATGATACAGGAAGTGACAATAAGAGTGTAAAGAATATTATAATGAATTATTAATTTTGGTTTTTAAAGATGATGTTAGAAAGTTCTATAAAACTTTTATTTAAAATTTAGTATTTTAAATATACAAAGATAAAGCGTATAATATTTCTTAAAAACTTATTGTACAAATAATAATTAATAATAATTAATTTTAAGGTACTTTCCGAATACTATCAAAACCCAATGTCAAAGTGATTTAATAAATCACTATTAATTTTGGGTTAAAAATTAAAATACAAAATTATAAATAATTTACAAACTAAAATGCAGATGACATTATAACTTGACAAAATTGTGAGTCAAAACCACAAGAACCAGCCCAACAGCGAAAATTAAAAACACCACGTTTTAGAGAATTTGATGAAAATGTATGACTCGAAAGTGAATTACTTGAAGTATGTGAATAAACTGAAATTTCTGAGGAAACAGATAATTTTGGAAAATCGATTGGCTCTTCATTTATTTCTACCTTTAGTTTATCTAATCTGTCTTTATCAAAAAATTTATCCATTTTAACATTATAGTCAATTAATCGTAGTAAATGTCCCTCCTGTTTTTCAAAAATTCTTATTGTAAATATTGATACTGAAGGCCAAAATACATTTTTATTATAATTTGTCGTTATTTCTTTATCATTTGATAACTTATTATTATTTGGTATTGAAATTAAACTATTTATAGGTACTGACTGTCTTCTTTTATTTACATTTATAATGGACATTCTCATCTCAAAGTCATTTGTTATTTTCATAAAGCATTGAAATGCGTACCATCTGTTTACATCAATTGACGATAGTGATACAACCATCTAAAATTTTAATAATTATAATAAATTTTTAAAGCATACCAACTCTGCTATTGGAGCATCGAGAATTAACTGTTTTGGATATTTTCGAAAAAATCTTAATAAAGAAAGTAAACGGTTAACATCCGTTGATGACCACTGATCATCAACAATAACTTCAAGAAAATGTGGAATACAATTTATATTCTTTTTTGAGATTACTTTTGAACGTCTACTTATTCGTAAAGCTAAACTTTTAGAATTGTTAAAATACCAGTTACCATATGTATAACTAGATCCAATAATAGAATTTATATTTCCTTTTTTTACATCCATAAAATGATAATATGACATACGATTATCAATATATGTCTTAAATTCTCTGGACACTTCCCGTAATTTTACCAAATCATAAACATTATCATTATAGTCTAAAATTTTAAAAAGAAGACAATTTGGTAAAACTTGTTCTGATAATGATTCAATAGAGCCCATTGAAGCAAACCCTGACGTTTGTGTACTTATAGAGGATAGTGAACCTGACAAATTTTTTCTCTTTCTTTCAAACTTCCTTGTTTTTCTACGAAGATCTAATCTTCGAAATAGCTGATTTAATTGAGCATGCATTAGATAAAAATATATATAGCAACAAAATTACAAGGAAAATAGTGTACAAGTTAATATTAACTTTATTCTAAATTAAATATATCTAAAAATAGAAAAGTAATTTTAATTGATCTACAAAAAAATTGACAAATTATAGTTTTACCGGAAAAGGTAGTACCTAAATTTTATAAATAATGAAAAACCCTAAAAACCACTTATATTTCGTAATTTAATGTTAATAAAGAAAAATTGAACAAAATAATAATGTCAAATAATTAATCTTAATCATAAAAAATTAAAAATAGACAAAATTTTTTGAAAAAAGCACCATTTTTGGTTATTTAAAAAAGTATTTTTAGTTTAAATTGTAAAATAAAATCCAAGATCACATTTTTAATGATGTCATTAAATTACCAAGAAATTTTTATATACGAGGAAATGATGAATAGGAATAAAGAATGACAACTACAATCAAAATAACAAGTTATATATACTTAATATTACTCCGAGCAAGTTGCTCTTTCAAAAAATATATTTATTACAATTTTAGACTAACTAAGCATATTTCTGGTGTTTCAACTGATTAGTCATACTACAATACATTATCACAATAATAGAAATAATTTTTTGTTTAAAATATGCACTGGAACTTTAGTAACAAAATTTTTATAAAAAACGCATTAAATAAAATATCTGTTAAATAAAATTTTAAATAGCAAAAATAGTTCTAGTTCAATAGTAAATATAAAAATACCTTTGTATTAATTAAAAAATGATAGTTAACAGATATTAATATATTCATCTTTTATACACTATGTTATTTGCTTAAAAATTAAAAGAAAAAAAGAAATAGGTAAATTTGGTAACTAAAATAAGAACAATAAAAATGATGTAACAAAAAATTTCCACATTGTGACGTAAATGAAGAAACAATAATTCAGTTAGCAAATGGTTTCATCTACATAAACAATAATAATTAATTAACGCCTCCTTACAACAGTATAGTTGTTTAAGAGCAACTCTTACAAATACATTGTTTCATAAATATACTTTCAATTAATAAAAGATAAAAATAAAAAAATGTGTGAGAATTTTGACGTACTTCAAAAGTTGTTTACTAAAAATTATATTTTAACTTTAAAAAGTTAATTTAATTAGTAATAAACTTGGTGATAATTTAATTCATCAAGAAATGACATATACTAAAAATAATATGTTATAAATAAATTAATTAATTTTAAATTTACAAGATTCTTAAACGCAACTTAATTTGGCGGCTAAAATTCTATTATTACTAATAGAAGAATGTACGAGAAAAACTATGACCTGTCAAGTCAAGAACATCTTAAGTAAGTACGATATTAGTCACAAATAAGATGGTCTTCTAATTAAACTAAATTATTTAGTAATGGCTACCCACAGATTTAATCGAGGTTCTTATACTGTTATTCAATCATGTCATTCAAATAAAAATGATGAAGTACGAAAATATTTAATAAACAAAGAAAATAACCTATTAGCTATTCTTGAGATCACTGATCACATAATTTTTTTAACATGTGATAAATTGAAACTATTTTTAAAAAAAATTAATTGAATAATGATCAAAGATGGTAAGGTATTTATCAAAAATTTCTATATTTAGATACATTTATTGATTATATTCTTGACAAAAAAACTTTATCAAAATAAATATTATAACATTACTTCGGTTAAATGTTTATCCACGAAGATGATAATCATAATTTAAATAGTCACAGAAATTTATTGATTCATCAGTTCCAAGAAGAACATCTAAATGAAGTCTTGAAGAGTTTGAAAATCCATCTGGTCCTCTGTTAACTTTGCTGGCACCATCAATTTCTCTAAAAAAAAGATAAAATTATTTCAACTATTTTTGGGGAAAATACCTTAAAAATTGCTCTCCAAATGCACTTCCAACAAGATTTCTTCTTTCATTGAATAAATCTTCAATAGTAGTGGTCATATGTGAATGCTTCGCTAATAATTCATGAGATGGGATATTGGTAGATGGAGCTACACTTGCCAATCGAGAATTATTTGTAGCTTCAGACATGTAACTGTTGCTATTATGTAAGTTGTCATGGATTGCTGTAGTAAAGGTTGACGGACCATCTTCTAAAGATTTTAAAAGATCTGGTTGTCTTTTAGAAAGAGAAACAACAGATTCTGCCATGTTAGATGTAAGGTAATGTTCTTGTTAAATTTTGATGACGCTCCTGCAAAAGATACAATATACCAATACAAAAAAAAATTTCACATTAAGACGAAAAAAATGACGAAGTGTTATTCTAGCTTGAAAATTATGGTGTTGATTTTTCAAAATGCGGATTTTGCATTTGCATCAATTTCCAAGAAACAAAACGGAAGTGGACTTTTTTTAATTACTTTTATAACATTAGGAAATTTTAAATTCGTAAAATCTAAACTTTCTAAGTAGAAAATGTTGATATTCTTTTTTTTATTAAGCACCCAAAAAATCATTTAATCTTTAAAGCTCAATATCGTAATTTTAGCTTAGTGTATCAAAGATAGTTTCAGGAGCCACATTAGCTACTTCTTAAAACGAGTTTTGAATTCATGGAAGTAGCATTTTATGTTTGGTTACTCGTTAGGATTTTCCTTATAATTTTTTGAATAGTCAATAAAATGTTTAAAAATAATTTTGGAAACATAATTTTATAACAATTGAAAAAAAAACATAAAATTTAACATTAAAAATTTTATAATTTAATAACAGATTTTTTCAAGTAAATGCTTTTGATCAGACATGAGCAAAATCAGTTTTTCGTATTTATCATTGGTTTTAAAACGAATTACAACATTACAGTGATAAAAAATTGACCAATACTATACTAGAAAAATTCTTTGATGGATTTCCAGTATTAAGCTTTGTCACTGATCAAAATGCCATTAATATTTGTATTACTGATCAAAATATTATAAATATTTTATGATTGATCAAAATGATATAAATATTTCATGACTGATCAAAAAGATGTAAATATTTGATATCGTGATGACTAAAAAAAATATATTTCTAGTTACAATTAAAAATATTGAGAAAGTACAGTATTAAAAAGTCAAATTTATTACTCACAATTGTTAACAATATTTCAAATTTTTACAATATCGGAGAAAATAATTATTTTTTATGAATTATAGAAGATATAAAATATCAATTATACTAGTACTTCTGCCTTTTTTTTTATTAATTATCTTATTTATTACCAAATATAATTTTCATGCCGTAATTCTATATTATTACCTTTTTTTTATTATCTTTCTTTAATATTTCATTAAAACTAACTTGATCAAGATTTCATTTAACGAATGTGGTAGTAATATTAGGATTCTCATTTTTATAAATATAATATAGTGAAAATAAATATTTCATATATTTTTAATAATTAAAAGTTTTGTAGTTTTTAAATACAAATATTATGAAAATTTAGGTTATTAATATAAACATAAAATTTTTAATATTATATCAGTTAAAATAAATATAATATTTGTAAAAAAAATAGATTTATCAATCAAAAAATTTTAAAAATTCTTCAACTAAAAATAAAAATTTATTCGAAAAGCACTGATAAATACTTTTTAAAATATTAATGCAAAAATATCAAAGTTAAAAAAACTTCTGAATTCCTATCTGTCATAATAAAAAAAATAGATTTTTTTATCTTCGTTCATTGCTGAAAAACGACTTCATTACAGGTAAATTATTACTGACATACAATATAATTGATAATAAATAAGTGCCCATAAACGATTTTTATATGATAATTTGAAATGAACTATATTAATAATAGATTATTTTTGAAAAAGTTTTTAACGTTATCATTTTTTCTAAATTTAGTTTTACAAAGGGTATATGAATAATCCTTTTGTGGTTACAATAAGTGTTTAAAAATTACGGAAAAAAACAGAGTATTATCTATTGTAACAATTAGCCGACAAAATAAATCCTGTAGAATTATCTTTTACAAATTGTTTAAACAATTACTACTTATTTTCTTACTGCGGGATTATCATTTTTGAGTTTTCATTTGTTTCATTTTCCAAAATATTTGGTATACAAATTTGTGCATTTGACAATTTATACTTTTTTCATAGATTTTATATAATAAAAGCATTACCATAAGATGCATTATATTGAAGAACAATAGAGCATTAGACTGGACAGAGTTTAATAAGTAATTCTTAATAGTCGTAACTTCAAAACAATAACTCTTGCTACGAAACAACTGATAGCATTTTGGGGAAGTATATTTACAATATTTTTAATTCCAACAAATAATAGTTTAGATATCATTTAAGAATTTCTAGAAGTAAGTTATGAAAAATTATGCCTGTTTAAATTTAAATTTACAGAAATGGTTTCCTGTGAGCAACAAAAGAAAGTTGACTCTCCTGCAACTACAAATTCAAAATCAACACATACTGAAACACTTCCAATAGTTGTTCGAAAATCGTCATTGCCTTATACTTCTCTTTTAGTACTAGCTTTTTCAGGGTACGATTTTGAAAAAAGTTTATTAGTTCTTGACGAAGGTGACAAAAATCAAACTGGAATATTTGTTGGTGGACAATGGTACACAGAAGATATCGATGTTGCCAAATTTATTGCAAGAAGCAGCAACAAGCGTGCTTTACTTCTTGGCAACAATTTTAGTGATTCCCAACTCATTGAGAATGTTCTTTCAGCCTGTTCTTTGAATACACCAATTCCAGACTCAGTCTGCCAAAGTCTTGCTAACAGTACCACTTCAACTGTTATTCCAAAGAAGACAACATTAGCAGATCTTGCTTTATTTGTAAGATTGGTTAACGATAAGAAACTCATGGAATTTGTTTATTTTAAAAATCTTTACAACAAGGTTCTGGGTGACAAAGTTTTTGAAAGTGTTCATAAATTTGTAGGGAAAGTTGATCCATCAAAAGTTGAGAAGATTGAGACAAAACCCAAAGAAAAAACAAAAGATAAAGGAAAGTTTGTTGAATTACCTGGAGCAGAGAAAGGCAAAGTTGTTGTTAGATTTCCACCTGAAGCATCAGGTTACCTTCATATTGGTCATGCTAAAGCTGCCCTTTTGAATCAATATTATCAACAAGAATTTGAGGGTCAACTTATAATGAGATTTGATGATACGAATCCAGCAAAAGAAAACGCTCATTTTGAGGATGTAATTAAAGGTGATTTAGAAATATTGAAAATTAAGCCTGATAGATGGACACATTCAAGTGACCATTTTGATATGCTTTTAGAACTTTGTGAAAAGTGTATAAAAGAAGGAAAGGCGTTTGTCGATGATACTGATGCTGATACAATGAAAGTTGAACGTGAAGCTAGACAAGAGTCTAAAAATAGAAATAATTCAGTAGAGAAAAATATTGAAATGTGGGAAGAAATGAAAAAGGGATCAGAGAAGGGTATTAAATGTTGTGTTAGAATGAAAATAGATATGAACTCAAATAATGGCACTCTGCGTGATCCTACTATTTATCGTTGTAAACCAGAAGCTCATATTAGAACTGGTAATAAATATAAAGTATATCCTACATATGATTTCGCTTGTCCAGTAGTTGATTCTGTTGAAGGTGTAACTCATGCTTTAAGAACAACAGAATATCATGATCGTGATGAGCAATATTACTATATTTGTGATGCTCTTGGAATCAGAAAACCTTTTATTTGGGATTATGCAAGATTAAATATGACACATACTATGATGTCTAAAAGAAAATTAACTTGGATGGTTGATGAAGGAATAGCTGAAGGATGGGATGATCCTAGATTACCTACAGTAAGAGGTATAATGAGAAGAGGGCTTACTGTTGAAGGTTTAAAAAACTTTATAGTAGCTCAAGGTGGAAGTCGATCAGTTGTAACGATGGAATGGGATAAAATTTGGGCTTTCAACAAAAAAGTCATTGACCCTATTGCTCCTAGGTACACTGGTCTTTTGAAACAAGATTTGGTAGCCATTAATGTCTTAAATCAAAAAGAAGAAATTAATAAAGAAATTGATCTTCACCCAAAAAATCCAAGTGTTGGAAAGAAGTTTGTTACTTATTGTCCTAAATTATACCTTGAGCAAGAAGATGCTAAATCCTTAAAAGTAGGGGATGTTGTAACTTTCGTAAATTGGGGTAATATGAATGTTAAAAATATTGTTAAAGATGGAGATATTATTAAAGAGATATCTATTGAATATGACGCTAATAATACTGATTTCAAAAAAACATTAAAAGTCACATGGCTTTCTAATTCAGAAAAAAGCAAATTAGTTAACTTAATTTGTAACGAATATGATTACTTGATTTCTAAACCCATTATTGGTAAAGATGAAGATTGGAAAGATTTCATAAATAGAGATAGTCATAAAATTCTTGAAATGCTTGGAGAGGAGTCGTTAAAAAATCTGAAGAAAGGCGATATTATCCAAATTCAAAGAAAATCTTTCTATATTTGTGATGAAGATTACAATGAAAAGAGTAACACATTGAAACTTATCGCAATTCCAGATGGTTCATCAACAACTAAAAATTAATTCAGGATGGCGAGAGGAATAACATGTTAACTTTAAAATATAATTTTTTATCTAAAGTATATAAATGTTATTATTAAAGTAATACTTCTTAATCTCTTAATCACAATACAGTTTTTTAGAAATAGTTAGAATATTTAATGCTGTGTTTTTACCCTCTGTAGAAATATAATTGCATTTGATTTTTCTAACTTTTAAATAAAAGTGTGGTGAATAGGCATATAATATTGATAAAAAAAATAAAATTTAAGTTTACTGTAAAAAAAAAACTAAAAGAGGAATTCTAATATTATTTTAAATAGCGTTAAAGAAAAATATAGAAATTCATTTTTAATTAAATTTATCAGATATCGTGCGGAAAAGAAATTTTTAAAAAAATAATTTTTTACTCCTACTAAACTTTTCTACACTACATCCTTTAGAATTCTTATTACTTTTTTACAACTCTTATTTTCATTATAAAGTCATTAAGAATAATATTATCATTAATATCTCCAATTCTAATATTTTTTTCTTGCAAAATTCCATAGATGAAAAATCATACAAAGATTTTTAAATGGATAAAAATCTAGAAATTTTTAAAAAGTAGTTTGTTTAGATTATTTGACTGTTGTATGGTCTCAAAAAGAAAAAAAGTAGAAACTTATTAATACCTAATTAACTTTGTAACAATAATATCCTTCATCTTTGTTATGATCGTAACTTGCCATTCATTGCTTTGGAAATTTATTAAGAATTAATTAAGAATTAGTAGAAATGTTTTATTAGAATAATGCTTTCCAAAATTTTATTATAGTTATTTGTTTATTAAATAAAATTATACAAATATTTAAGATATATTTATTGTTAAACTTTAATATGTTATTGTAGAATGCCAGATGAAATTGATGAATATATTTTAGATGCAAGAAAATTTATTATTCAGGGAAAGGGATTTGAGGATGATGGTAAAGCAAAAGATGCTTCAGACGTTTATTTACAAGCCTGTTTGACGTTACAGAAAGCTTTAAAAGGTTTGTTTATTCTTTGAAAAAAATTTAATTTATTCAAATTAACTTAGAATTAAGTCAAAATGACCAACGTAGAAAACCTATTACTAATGTTCTTAGTGAATATACTGACAAAATAGAAAAACTACGCGGCTGCTTTATTTCATCTAAAATTTTAAATGAAACAGTTGAAATTAATGAAGATGATACAGGCTATTCATTTTCTAAAATTTTTGGTAGATGTATTGATGATAATATCACAGCTGTACGTATTGAAGATCCATACATAAAATCAAAAAGTCAAACGATTAATTTTACGGCTTTTTGCGAATTTCTTGTTAAAAGTGCAAAAAATTTGAAAATGATATCTTTGAAAACAGGTTCATCTGACTGTAATGATATGCTTCAAAATTTGAAAGGAAGTTTGAATGAAAAAAATATTGTTTTAGAAATTAATTTTGGCGATTTTCATGATCGATTAATACGATTCAATAATGGTTGGGAGGTTGATCTTGGTCGAGGACTAGACATCTATAAGTATTCTCCTCCGGGAGCTATAGGTTTCACAGACTTTAGTTTTCGTAAATGTAAAAAATGTAGAATTCGTATTTTTAAAATTTCTAAATAAATTATTTATGTATACTCCATAAAAGTTGAACGACAGTGAATATTTTTATTTACCTTAAGATAGTCTTACGCATAAAAATTTTTTTATTACAGAATATATACACGTAAGCATGCATCAACGGGAAACGAAGCATTTGATATTTGACAGAAAAATTCACCATCTTTAGAGTTCTTATCGATTTGTTTTTTTCCGTAAACTAAACCATTTGGAAGCATCATCGGAACATTGTTTTCATTTAAAATTTCTTTAGTTATGGGATCAAGTATAATAGAATTTCTTCTAGAAGCTGTAGGCAGTTTTTTTCCAAGTTTAACATATAATGGACGACATGTTATACATTTAGAATCCTTTTGTTCTGAACATTTAGAAGATTTGTAAGCACATATACCTAAAAGGAGTGAGATTGAAAATGGTGTTCCACCATAGAAACCATAGATTTTGGAGGCATCTGTTATGAATAGTTTTCGTAATTGTACATATCGTTTAACGTTGACCATATCATTATATTTCTGAATATTACAACCACCAGCGACAATAATAGCACCAATAATTTCTGAAATTTTTGAATTAGAACATTCATAATTGTTTTCATTAAGAACTTTTTTTAAAGCATCTAAAACTTCAAGTTTATTATTTGGTTGCAAGTTTGATAAAGCGTCCTGGATTTTCAGTTCTATTGTCAATGAGGAATTTATTTTCTTTAATCTAGATTTATGTTGTGCACACCATGCTATTGCAGGTTCTAAATTTTTTTGATCAATTGATGAAATTACATTCTCTATCTCACTGTATGATTCAAAATTAGCAAAGTTTTCAACATTATATTTTTCAGCATATTTCTTTGCTGTTTTTAATGCTCCTATACGAAGTAGGTGTTCTGTTAAATATCTATGAAATTTTTGTTGCGTAAATCGTTGTTCATCAATGTCAACTTTGTTTATATACAACCAACGTTCTCTAAAATTCTTAATTAATTCTTGTTCTTTTATCCAGTTATCTGTCATCTCTTCAGATAAAGTTTCAATACGAGATTTCAGAAGAGCTAGAGCTCTTTTGGCTTTCTCAAGATCACCATCATCCATTGCTTTTCTACAAACCTTTAATGGTTCTCTAATGCGAATTGCCATTCTCTCGATGTTTTTTTGATTTAGTCTATAATGTTTATTGAAAGTTTCAAATATCCCCTTTATAAGATGAGTTTCCAGGCACGTAGTTTCAGTTAAACGTTCCATATCTACTTTTTAAGTACTACTGAGATTTACAATTACCTAAAATGTTTTCAAAAAATTAGATATAGTGAATAACCATAAAGTAGCGCAATAAAAAAGAAACGTTTTTACTAAACCATTTTAGTGATTACTTATTTAAATATAGTCAAAGGGAAAGCTTATAAAAGAAACTTAAAAGAAAATTAAAGAATATATCAAAGAATTAGTACGCGAATAAATAAATCCAATCTAAATGTAATTATTATTCAATATATTGACAATTAATAACTTAAGGAAATGAAAATATGTTTTTTCCAATTACAACATAATTTTAAACATTATGATAAATCATAAGATATTACAATCGTCTTAATTTAATTATCATTTAATTAAACTTCTAAATTAAATAAAAAATAACTAAAAATTAGATAAGATTCGCTTACTTCTTTTTTGATTAAAATCAAGTATAAATAGATAATGATAGTAATCTTCTTAGGAAACATAACAAATATCGAGTGGGCCATAAAATTACATCAAGGTTTTAATCATACACTCACAAACTTGTATAATAAAAAGTTCGTAGAACAGACTAACACTCCTTCAATTATAATTTTACAATATTTATATCTTTTAACGGTTGTTAATGAGATTTATATATATACTAACAAAAAAATGAATTATAAAGAAAGCAATAGAAGTTTGAATGCAAACGTGAAGTATATCTGGCCTATCTTGTAGACAAATTTTGAAACAAGTAAAAAAAATTGTTTAAACAAAATAATTTTGAAATATAAAAGGACATATATAATACCATTTAAAATTAAATAATACATTAAAAACTTTTTATTGCTTGCTTTAATAAGAATAATAGTATTACCTTATTTTCATAGACACTTCATTTGCAATAATAAACTTAATAATTTATAAACAAATATATAGAAATATTATTTAGCCGAGAATCAATTTGTAAAAAATAACCAATATATTCATAAAAATCAATGGTATTCTCATAACAGTTTGTACAGAAACAATGAGATTCAAAATTTGATCAGCAGCTCCTGTCGATACATGTGGTTGTCCGTAATCAAAGCTATTTTGACGAGACTTTAGCCACTAAAAAAATTTAAAATAAAAGAGTTTTGACTAACCTTATTTAAAACACGTTCACGATTGATAACGGCAATGCCATTAAGTACAAGCAAACTAGCTTCTAGTAAATTGTAGAAAGTTAGTGTCATTAGATATTTCAAAAAATAATTATTTGCCTTCTTTTTACTTAGACACGTATCTACGTAAAAACAATATTAATTTTCTGTTTACAAGATATTCACAAAGCGAATATTGGAATATTGTTCAAAAAGTTGTGACAGATTCAGAGACTTTTAACACTGATAGAAATTATGTAAAGACATTTTTTATAGAAATTATCTATTTTAATGGATATAACTTCTGATAGTAAAAGTATATTCAACTGTTAGATTAAAAATGATATCATTGTAATCTCCCTCACAGAGCTAATTTCTGAAAATGTTTCATTAAGAATATATGTTTGCAGAAGTTCCATCATCCCTTTTATTTGTATGAGTCATATGAAGTAATTGTATTAAATATTTCAATAGATAACAGAGTAGGTCCATGAACCTATTAATTCAGTATAATTTTATATATATAGTTCTACAAACACAGAATTTCACTTATTGGTTGAATCAACAAAAAAAATGGATTTTAAAGACAAAATTATGGTGAGTCAACATGAACACTATCCATTCCTCCAGCGTTAAGATAAATTCTCATTGGATCTAAGAAATATAATAAATTAAGATTTGAAGTTCAATTTCGAAAGTAATTTTTCATGTTAGATTTAATTTTAAAGCTAATCATCTCATTATACACTGGAAAAAAAATTAGAAGTGATGATACAGGAGTTTAGATATAACAAGTTTTTCTTTTGAATTAGATATATGATATTATTCTATTAAATGGAAAATGTATGGTAATAAAAATAAATAACTTTAAAAATTATTTTTTTCGTAAAAAAAGAATACTTTTTGACGATAGATATCACACAAATTTTACTAGTTGAATATACAGAATGGTTAACTGAATCTTCCTCGTGACAGTGTTTGTTAATCTATTCCCCGTACAAGAGTACTATTATTGTACCAGTAATTAATTTTTATTTATTGGCATTTGCGATGTCCAGGTATTTTGAGATTATTTCGATGCAAATATATATGATCTCACAAACTGAATACGATTAATTTTTGGATTTTTATTGTTTTTTATTTTGTGGTGGGGGATACTTGGTTGGTCAGCCTGTTTTAGGTAACCTGAAAATACTGTAAGTCAGTCTCATTTCTCACAATATGATGGATCTTTATGATACAACTGTTTTTATTGGAAAGATTAAAAAGACAGAAAACCAGAGACACAAAAACTTAGAATCTATATAGCAACCTTTAACGAAACATACAAGACGATATCTCGTAAAAATCAAGTAATCTTATCTTGAAGCAACAAGTTCTCATTTTATTTAAACACAACATATTCCCTCCCAATCTACTAGACGTTTTTTCAGAAAGTATATAACATAAATAAACAGCTCTTTTGTTAAAAATTTTATTTTTATAATAAAAATTATATGAACATACACATATTTAAGGATTTTAAATTATGCTTTCGCTGACTCAGAATCATTTGTTTTGTCCGAAAATGGTTCAGAAAGCGCAGACTCCTTCTTTCCGGCCATTTCTGCATCAACTTCATTTTCACCCTTTGCCGCAAGAGACTCTTCTAATACTTCCTCTTCCATCTCCTCTCCCATTGTCTCGTCATCGTCAGCATCTTCATCCATTGAGATATCTGAATCATTTTCTAAATCAACAGATTTATTGTCGTCTTCCTCTATCATTTGTTCGTCATCAACCATTTCACTGGTATCGTCCATCTCCTGACAAATCTCTTCGCATTCTTTATCTTCTGATTTCTCAGCCGCAATATCAAACTCACTTGGCTGACAACTGAATACAATTACATCAGATTCTTCTACTTCTTCAGTTGGGACAACTTCCTCCTCTTCCTCATTCTCTTTCCACTTAATGTTATAAATAACGTTACGTGGCTCGTCAAAAACAACTCTTCTTTGAAGCTTCTCAATAACAGGTGTTTCAGGTTGATTTTCAATCAACTCAGGATCTGTATACTCAATTGCACAATACCAACTAATTTTATTAAAAAGCTGACCATTGTAGAATGCTTTAAGCATTATCGCCGTTACACCGACAAAGTCTTCCTTTGGAATTTTGTCAGCAACTGGTGGATCGACTTCAATAGTAATGGTGTGATTGCCGACCGTAAGTTCAGGAACTGTAATAGTGTCCAACACCTGGTCATGATCAGTATCATTCGGAGAACCAATGTAAACGATATCGAATGAGAGCGCTAGAAAAAGTGATTTTTGTTAACAATTATTGTTGTCTCGAAACCCGACTTACGTTTGTTGACAGCTTCAAGACAATTGAAACTAATAGATAGATTAAGTTTGTCATTAAATGGAGCAGGATTGTTTAATAAATCCACAGAGGTAACGTTAACCAGTGAAGCCATTGTTAGATGTAAGTAGATTTATGCAGTTGTAAATTAGTGGCAAAAATTACTTTGAAAGAAACGCTTTGTATTGTACATATATATATACCTATTTCCCGCCGATATGTATATGTAAAAAGTTCTATATTAAAAATGTCAAACATTTCAAGTAAATTGTCTGCTTGTTATAATTTTTTAGGCGGTTTAATTTTTTCATTTAAAATATTTATGTGCGTTTAGGGCAATTGTATACTTAAATGAGCATTTGTTTTCTCAAGTGTGCGAATTTATATTCTTAATGTGTCGTTGAACTTTGGGATTGTCGAAATGTTCTTAGTAAATTGTTGCCGTATAATGCATCTTTTGTCAGTAATATTTAGAATTAATAAGAGTGATAAATAGAAGTAACTGCGGTATCTCTTAAAAAAATAAAGGAATTGAATAGAAAATAAATAATACATTTTTTATTGTGTTGGTGATTTTATTTTAAAACAAAAACATTGTTAGCTTCTGGGAAATGATAAATGAAGTTTATTATGCTGTGTGAAATATTGTGAAATTGTGTAAATGAGTCAATTTTCTAGTTTTTTTTAATAAAATATTAATTTATTGAATATTCAGGGACTATTAAATTTGTAAATGATCTCTTTTAAAGAAGTATTTTTACAATTGTAAATTTATTATAAAATGCTTGGGAAAGATTGCATAGTAATTATGATGAGAAATATTCTAAAGTAAATATGAAAAACTTTATAAAAATTTTATAAGTATAGTAGAAATCTTGTGGTGTATATTATATATAAATGCTAATAAAATTAATTTTGTATAGTGTACGTTGTATATCTCCTTTCTAAATGTCAATAATTATTTTCTATTTTTAAAAATTTTACTAAATTAAAGTGTGGTGAAACTTTATTGTTTATTTCCTTTTTTTTCTATATTACTTATCTACTCAACCGTTTATAGTATTTGAAATTACATATGAAGAGGAATCTTGAAGTCGTTTACGAAAATTTATGCAAACAATGCTTCTTAACATAGACTATTTCGCTTATATAACAAAACATAAAAGTTAAATTCACTTTTTATCTCTATATATAGCGTTAATAAGATTGAAAAAAGTTTTTTATGCTTTATATTTGTATAATCTTTTAGTTATTGTAAGAAAAATTTAGCACTATACAGATATATTAATTTATAAGGATAATATAATGTACTAAATAATCATAAATAGAAGTACAGGAATATATTTATTTAAAAAATAATGTATAATGTTGACATTTATTAGTTGGGAATTTTTTTCGTCACTCAAATATCCACTTTTTATAATTCTGTATATCAATTTATTTGTTTTGCTATTGACAGGAAGAAGATAAATATAAGATAATGAGAATGATGAGACGATAAAATAATAATGATAGAAGGATCATGTTGTATTATACCTGAGATAGTTAATTTTTTTTCCACTATTGCTTTTATTTTAAATTTGCCATAAGCGCTAAAATATGCATTTATATTTAAATATACTAAATTTTTAAGTAAAACAAATTACTTACTACTGATTCACTTTTATTTTTATTTAAATAAAATATATAACTTTTAGAGGTTCATTAAATGTTGTAGAAACTATTTATAAATATGTGAACATTTTTTTTAAACAGTACATATAATATTTATAGCATTTTTTTAAAATTTTTTTTTATTTTAATATCACATTCTTTGAATTTATAACATGTTTTTATATAAATTTATTTTAACAAATTCACATCTACCGAATTAAATTTCTTTTCACGCACTCAATAAAAACTTCTCCATAAAATATTGAAATTCTAATCTCATTTAATATTATTTTGTCGACGGCTTTAAATAATAATAATTCCTCATTCAACAGTTATCAAGTAAAAGTTTTCGCATCTCCTCTTATTTGCCTTCATTTGTAATCCGTTTTTAAAATTTCTTAATTAACACAATCTTTGCTCATTATCCAAAACTTTTTAAATATGCAATTTCTATGTTAAATAAAATATTTTACCACTTGACATTTCATTATTTTCTTAAACATTATAATTATTCAATAGTTATTTTTTTATAGAATTTCATTTAAATTGCTTATTAATAATAGAACCCAAAAAATCCAAATGCCAAAATATGTAACTTTAGAAGGATATTTTTAATTTTATGCAATGAAGACATACAATTTTGTGTTTACTTTAACATTTTACTATACTTTAAATAATCTTATACAAGCCATTCCGATAAATGAGAGCACAAGGCATTTTTATACAAGGCAAATTAATACTAATTATCAGGATGAATATATTTTAAAAAAAATAATGGATGGATATGATAAAAGAGTTAGGCCACCTGCTTATCCTGATGGTGACAATACGTCAGGTCCAGTTAAAGTCTATGTTAACATGATGATAAGAATGATATCTAATATTGATGTTGTTAATATGGTAGGTTTTTCAAAATATCTTAATAGGATTTAAGAAATATTTTTATTTTCTAAAACAATAAGTTTGGTACTATTTAATTTTTGAAATTAGAAAAAATTAATCTAAAAAATTATAATATATATTTTAAAATTTATACCTTTCTTAGGAATATTCAATGCAAATAACTTTTCGTGAACGTTGGAGTGATACAAGATTAGCATATGATAAATATTTTACATCTGATATGCCTGAATTTATTACTGTCCCCCATGTGAAGAATAGTCTATGGAGACCAGATAGTTTTTTTAGCACTGAAAAAGTTGCTCATGGTCATACAATAGATACAGAAAACATGTTTTTACGTATTTATGCCAATGGAATGGTTTATTATAGTGTTAGGTTATCTTTAATATTAAGCTGTAGTATGTATTTACAAGTAAGAAAATATAAATATAATAATAGATATATTCTTATTTTAGATGTATCCTCTGGATACACAATTTTGTGATCTAGATATGGCGAGTTATGCTCATACAGCATCTGTAAGTGATTGAAAGAATAATTTTTTATTTAAAAATTTAGGATATCATCTATATCTGGGATAATACTACTGGAAGTCCTATTCAGTTTAAAAAAGGTGTTGATAATTCACTTCCTAATTTTATTCTTGTTAATCATACAGTTAATACTGATTGTACACATGTTACTAATACAGGAAGTTATTCTTGTATTAGGCTTAGATTAGAATTAACAAGACAATTTAGTTATTATTTGGTAAATTTATTTAAAAAATTATTTATCATTTTGCTTATAGATTCAATTATATGGGCCAACGACAATGATCGTTATTGTTTCATGGGTTTCGTTTTGGATAGATATGCATTCCACAGCTGGTCGAGTAGGACTTGGTATTACAACACTCCTTACTATGACTACATTGGTAATTTTATACTTGTATATTTTATTGTAAAAATTATTATAATTTTAGCAATCTTCAATTAATGCCAAATTACCTCCTGTAAGTTATATAAAAGTAGTTGATGTTTGGTTAGGAGGTAAGTAAAAACTACGGTAAATTTAAAATATTGTATTTATATTTAGCTTGCCAAACTTTTGTTTTTGGAGCATTAATTGAATATGCATTCGTTTCATATCAAGATAACATCTTACAAGCTAAAAAAGTAAAACAAGAAACAATTAGGAAAGGTCTTAACAGATTAGGAAGAGAATCACAGGTTCATGAAACTACATTTTATCAACCACCATGCACATGTGGATATGTAAATTTATAAATATATAAAAATCTAATAAATAAATTTTAATTTTTTTTAGCTATTACCACCAGTGCAAAATGAATCTCCATTTCAAAAACTTATCCGAAAATGTTTTACAAAACCTGATTACTTACCGGCTAAAATTGATTATTATGCTAGAATATTTGTACCATTGTGTTTTATACTTTTTAATATAGGCTATTGGAATTTCTGTTGGTATATGGAAACTCGATGGCCTCCACAACGTTTTGACAAGCCATTAAATTCTTAACTTTTCACTTAACATTTTGTATTGAGAATTAATAAAATTAAATATGACATTTTTACAGGCAATTAAATTAAAGTTCAATCTTATATTAGACAAGGTTTTAAATATTATCTAATTTATATATTATATATACGAGATTGGCATAGAGTAAAATGTTTGTAAGTATAGAATAATGACTATTAATAATAGAATTCATACTAAAATTTTTTTAATGTCATCATCAAAACACTTTATCCGGTGCCGGAAATCTTTATACTGTCATTGATGAAAGCATTAATTTTGATAAGATCAAACCTTTAATCTCTTAAAATCAAACATTGTTACTATAAATATTGTCTACTTTTTCTTAAAAAGCAAACAACAATTTAGACGTTGATTCTCATTCACTTTCTAACTACTTTTTCTTCCTCGCTAATTAATTATACTTGAAGGTGTAATTGTATGTGCAATAAATTAATAAAAATATAGTTTCTCAGTTGAAAAATTTGTTACTTTTATTTGCACCTATATAACAGTCTCCGTTCACGGAAGAGATTATACCTCTAAGCTATTATTGTAATAATTTGTGATTTATCACCTAATCTTAGGTTAAATCATAAATTTAGTGTTAAATTTACAGTGAAGTTAAGTAAGTATAAAAGAAATTTTGAAAACTTTTATTTCATTCATTCAATGATGAATTTTATTTACTCAATTACTTTTTATTATATAATTGTTATTCAATTAGTCTGCATGAATCTTGAACAAGAAAAATTTTATTCATCTGTTTATGTTAATGTAGAATTAATTTCAATTGAATGGAGAAAAGAATGTTCTATTAATAATAGATGTACACAACAAAGATTTCAATTAAATAGTAATATTTTTGGAAGTCATGAATTTCAGAGAATTGATTACTCTGTTTATTCAAAATATACTGTAAGTTTAATAATGCTTTTATAAAAATTATTATTGTTATTTTTTAGACAAAACCAATTTTCCTTCATTCATATTATGAAAATTTTCATCCATATGATTTAATTATATCATCAAAAGTCATTGGATATGATGAGTTTTTTCAGATTCCAATTGATTGTGATGAAAGCACTCCAGTATTTGCATATAAAAATCTACAACAATCTGGTGAAAATAACGAAGCATTATTAGTTCTTGTTGGAAAATGTTATACAGCTCACGTTTCTGTAAAATATTATGTGGATAAAAAATGTTTAAAATGTGAGGATAATGAAATTAAAATTACTTCATCTGCTCTATCACTAAAAAACTACTTTGGAACAAATTATAATAATTTAGTAATCATACTGATTACACTCATAATCATTTTTTCACTATCTTCAATTATCCTTATTATGCTTATTATTTTTCATTGCCGTAAAATTGTGAAATACAGAAGAATGAGAAGATTGATATATCCAATTTCTCCATTAGCAGTTACAAAAGATGATAAAATTTTTGAAACTGAAAAAAAGATAAAAAATGAAGAAGATTTAGTTGATAAATCAATTATAATTTCTAAAAATTATTCTGATATACAAAATGAAGTTTTCTATGTTAATTACCAAACTAATGAAGTTTTGAATGAATACAATACAAGCACAAAACTAGAAAAAATGGAATCTGTTAGTGATTGGATTGTTTCAAAAAATAATGGTACTACATATTTATCTGACTATGAAAGTTATAAACAAAATATTTCAAACAATATTGATGATGATAATTTATCAACAGCATCTACCTCTTTATTTGGTGGTGTGTGTGGTTCAAACCCTGGAGTTATTGTATAATTTCTAAATATTTTTATAACTTATTTATATATAATTTTATGTTGTTACGGTGGAAATAAATTTTTATTTTATGGAAATACATCGCAACAAATTATCCCGTGCTCCAAATATTAATAGTGTTTCACTGTTTTCATTCATAATAATTGCTGGAAAACTAAAAATATCAGCCTTTGCATCAAAAACACACTCTTTCTCATTTAAATTTTTATCAATAAGCCATATTTTTCCATTTGTTGTCACTCCTATAAACATTTCTTTAAAAGTCCTAATGTTTTTTACAACATTTAATCCACTAAAAACTGTTTTTTTCTCAATTAACAAAATGTCATTCTTAAAAATATTTAAAATATAAATATTTCCTTTGTTACAGGATACAATTATTTTATCATTGTTTATAAGTGCACTGTCAAATAATTCCCCACTGATTTTAATTTCACTAAATTTTTTTCCATTATTAACCTCAAAAATAGAAACATAACCTTCTGGTGACGTAATGATAAAATATTGTTCATTTTCTATATTTAATAAGGTTGGCTTTGAAAATGATGGATAAGATGATTTAGTTATCTTCCAAATAAGCATCATATTATCCGTATTAAAACAATAAACACTCCCTGATAATAAAGAATATATTATTTTATCTCCAACTATTAATGGTTCAGAGAATGGTAAACCATCAATATCATATATCTTTTTCATGCTAATTTTATCTAAATTAATTGTATAAATAGTTTTATTATAACCACCAAACCATAAATGGCCATTGTTTGTATAAACAGGCTTGCATTTGATAATTGCGTTAATATTAAGAACTTTAATAACTTCTAATCCTTTAATGTCAATCAAAATAATCTCACCAGCATATGTTGGTACAGCTATAATATATAATTCTCTAGTATTATTTTTATAAATAAATACATCACTACAAGTTCCCTCGATTCTTCCTTTTGCTTCGTATTTAAAAAGTATATTACCACTTTTAATATCTACGATAATAAATAATCCAGAATGTGAACCAACCATTGCAAGTTGAATTGTTTTAATGTTATCCTTAACATAATAAACATCATTATTAAAGAACTCATTATGACATTCATTAAAGATAATTACATTGGAATCGATACATTTATACATATTTATGGACCATAAAATATTTGAAGATAGTTTATTAGAAAAACTGGTAACATTATTTGGTGAAATTTCCCTCATATTATCATGGGAAATTGCGTCTCCTAATGAAAAATTGATTTTATGATACTTCAAAAATTGTAATAATGAGTCTACTGTAGTTGTAGGATTTAAAAGATATTGTAGAAATAATGGAAATTTTGTAGGATAATAAGATTGAATGTGATAATTAATTTCTATCGCTTTTAATGAATCTATTCCTATTTCACGAAGTGTCATTGATAAATTAGATAAATTTGTTGATAAGAACGATAAATTAAGATTTGAATTTCTCTTATACCAATTTAATAATTCATTTTCATCAATTTTCCCGTTTTTTGTGATTGGCCATACATCATTAAAATTTACAATATCATTGGGTAAAAAATCTTTCTTAGTTTCATTATATACGCTTTCTTTTATATGGACAAATAGTTTATCATTATTTGTATTTAACTTAATAAATAATACTTTAAAATTATTGTCTCCATAAACAAGTTTACAATTTTCTATTTCGTTCCATTTTACATAACAAAAGTTTTCAATTTCATAGTCCCTAAGCATACCATTATACTTTTTTCTTCCAACAAAAACTCCATTAATAAAAAGGTCACCAGAATCTATGAAACTAGATTGAGGAAACTTATAATTGACTACACAATGTCGTTGACCACCAATTAAAATTTTGCCAGATGATGTGATTTGAATAGATGTTGAAAATAATAACCTTCCAAACATTTCGGCAATATCTTTGTAATTTGGAAAAGATAATTCTGATTTAATCAATGACTCTAATTTTATTTCTTTTATCGTGGCCCAACAAGAAACTTCTGTTATTCCATAAACATTATATACTTTCAGTAAATTACTAGGTGTGAAATTCGTTGACATCATTAAATTTTTCAAATAAAAGTAGGGAAATTCTTCACCGCCAATTAACAAAAATTTTAAACTTGAAGACAATAATTTTAATACATTACTTTTTGTCAGTATCTTCAAAAAAGTTGGTGTTGTTTGAAAAAAAGTAATCTTTTCATTCAGTATTACATCACATAAAAGTGAAGGTTGTCGCCTAAATTTATCTTGAACTAAAATAAGTTTACAACCATAGATAATGGGAAGAAAAAGTTCAATTATAGATGGATCAAATGAAAATGATGTAGAACAAATTATGATATCATGATAAGTTAATTTGAAAATTTCATAAAAACATTCGATATTTGGTATTATACATGAAAAAGGGACATAAATAATTTTAGGATTATCTGTGGTTCCTGAACTTTGTATTCCATACATAATTTTATTTTTTCCATTCCATTCTAATTCCTTAAAATGAAAGACTTCTAGACCTGACTTTGTTAATAATGCATTAACTCGAAAGCACTCAATCATTCTCTTTCCAAATGTACTGGAACTGTTTTTCTCTAGAATAACAAATGCATTTCCCGATATTATAATTCCAACAATAGCTATAACCAATTGTATACCTCTTTCAAAATTAACACCAATCAAACAATTGTTGAAGCATTTCAATTTATCTGCAATTTTATTTACATTTTCCATGAAATTATTATAGCTCATGTCTATTATCATATTATTTTCATATGAATTTATACGGAAATTTTCATTTACTTCGAAATGCCAACAACATTCTCTGAAAAAAACAACAACAAAAATTAACAATTAATGGAATTTTACGTTTCTTTTATTTCTTCAGATTGTATCATAAACAAGGAGTAATGATGATTAATTTTTGATTCTTCCATTATTCTCCAATTTGAAACAAACACCCCTTTTGATGAAAGAAGTTTACCAAAGAAAACTTTATTTACACGAGAATGTACTAATGCCATACTACACATAGCACAAATCTCTTCATCTATTATTAGATAATAACCAGTAGCCAAATATTGTTCACTTTCAATATCTTTATTCTGTAGTTCTGCTAACATATCAATAGCTCTTATCACAGGATGATCTAAAATATGACTTTTTTGATAGTTCTTTATCTCCACAATAACTTTATCGCTTTTAGGATCATAAATAATAACTCCATTAGTCTCCTCTATCTCTTCAAATAATTCTATTATACGTTTTTTTTCGTTTTCATTAAAGATAGTTTCATTTATAGTATCATCTACTTCTTTAATTCTTTTACATTTTACTGGCCAACATTCTTTTAATGCCTCTTTCTGTAACTTTGATAATGGCATTATTGAAGGAACCTCCACAATTGTAATTTCATTATCATTATCTTTTCCAAAGGTGTCTTCAATTGCTTTTGTGCATTCTTCACTTAGTGAATTATTTTCCACCAATGGTTCAAGTAGAAATTCAGACCCATTTCGTATTCTTTTTAAATGTTCATACTCCTCAGGTAATTTTGGGCATGTTAACAACAATTTTGAAAGTAACTTTTTGTTTGTTACTTTTAAGACATGAAATTTTGTTAAAGGAATGTTTGTATTAGTATATTTTCTATTTAAAATTGGTACTATTCTTTTTCTGAAATGAATTGTATAAAAGAAATGTTTTCATAGTTACATCTAGACCAAAATTTCTTTACCGAAAAAACTAACTTACCTTTCAACTTTTCTTAATTTACAAGGAATTTCATTTTCTAAATTCATATTTTAAAAATTTATAATTAAACTTATAAATAATTTCACATCTTTAAACTTGTGTAATTATCTCAAAAAGAAAATTGGTATGGAGATTCTAAAATGGATAATTGCAATAGACTTTTAATTATTTTTCTTTAATTTTTAAGAACAACTATGCAGTCAATTAATAAAGATCCCGTAGATGCTGTAGATAAAATGCTTAATTTATTTGGAAATCCATTTAGGGAACAAAAACAAAAGGAAGAAAGTTATAATAAAGAAAATGTAAATATAATATGTTAAAATTATTTTCTATGTTATTATTTTAAGGAAAAAAGGAAATCGACATTTGTCTATCAGCCATCAGAGTTTACATTATTAATGAATCAGATGATTGGTGGTGGTGAAAAACCTTGGAACCCGACGGGGAAACCCATAGAGATGTCTTCAAATATTTTAAGTTTACCACCTTCTACAAAAGAAGAATTACTAATACAAAAAGGGATGGAAAATTGCATGTTTAAAGCTACGATATCTGGGATAATGGGAGTCGGAATTGGTTTTGCATTTGGTCTTTTCACGGCATCTGTAGATCCACAGTTAACATTACAAAATAACGATCCAACTAAAGCGGTAATACAAATATAATTATCTTTTTATAATTTCCTAAAACACTAACATTCATGATAGTGCTGCTATAATATTTAATTAATTTTAGTTAACAGTCCGACAAACACTTAAAGAAATGGGTACACGAATGGGTCAATATGGAAGAAATTTTGGTTCATTAGGTTTTATGTTTTCCGGAACAGAATGTATTTTAGAAACATGTAGAGGAAAGTCTGATTGGAAAAATGGTATGATTATTGTATTTAATTTATAAAAATAATAAATTTTCAGGAACTTATTCGGGTGGTATTGTTGGTGCAGTGATAGGTTTAAGAGCTGGTGTTAAACCTGCAATTTGGGGTGCTGCTGGTTTTGCAGCTTTCTCAACAATTATTGAATATTTCATGCATTAATTATATTGACAATGGCATTGTTAACAAATAAAAGTATAAATAATGTGGAATTTTTTTACAAAGAAAAAATAAGAAAATTACAGTAGGAAATTGTGTTGTTTGTATTTTTTTGGCCAAGGATTAATAATTTTAATAGAAGTAAAAAATGTATCTTAGTAAATTTTCTTAATTTCTGCAGGTATCAAAAAAATTGTTCTTGTTTTTAAAAAATATAGTAAATTTTATTAATTATCGTAATAAAAGGTAATTGAAAACTAAAATGCAAGAAAAATATAAATTTTAATATGAATGTCATATAATTTCAATTAAGTATATCACTATTGATTAAAAAATCATGCTAAAATTCATAAAAAAACATTTTAATATAATTCTTTTTAGAAATAAGGCTACTTTTTTACCAGATTATATCTTCAGACACTTTTTGTTTTCGATGAAAAGGGTGTATTAAACGATATTGTAACTTTTTTATAATAAGTAAATTCTTTTCCTTTCATTTTTTCTCCCAATGGAAAAGTTACTTATAGTTTTTTTATCCTTTTCGTATTCGTATAAAAAAACTAATTTTTTAGGACTACTCCTTCAATTGACGATAATCATTAAAGAATTTTCAAAAACCACCAAATTAAATATATGCTTTTATTTATATTCTTACTTAATATTATTGCTTTTTATTTGTAACTTAATTATAATAAAAGCTAAAAACATATAATTTTAAAAGTATTATACAATTAATAACTATTTTATGTTTTAATAGAGCTTTAAATTCGTTAAAAACAATCTTGAGTAGTCACTTTGCTTCCCTATTACTTGTAATAAAAACTGAAATGTAAAAATTTTGGTTATTTATACCAATATATTTGTAATATCTTCATTCGTTTTTAAATGTAATTTTTTTCTTCATTAACATAGGATTATTATTTCTTTATAAGAAATCCTATTATTCTAAGATAAATTTTAATATAAAAGGTGCTTTATAACTCAGTTTATGAAGTGAAGTTATTTCTTTTATTAATTATTACCTTTTAAAAACATTTATAGCAACATGTAATGATGAAGTAAGAAAGTTACTATCTTGCAAAAATATATAATATATTGATGTTAACTTGAAAAACCTCATCTGTGACATATTTATTTTAATAAATAACATTTTTATGATACTTTATATATTTTAATGTCATTATTGAATATTTTAATTTTTTCAATATAAATAATTACTAGAATTTTCTTTTCAAATAAGTGAATTTAAGAAGTTAAAAAGTGTTTGTTTGGAAAATTAATTATAAATTGATAGTTTTTTTTAATTATATTGAAATATTACTTGAATTATTTTATTTATTAATTAAAAAGAACAATATGAGGATTATATACTTTAATCAAAGTGCAAGTATAAAATATTATATTGGTTTATGTTTGAATTAACTATTTTTTTTTATTTCTTAAGGAGTTATATTTGTCACTTGAGTAGAGATTTTAACAAAGTTATAAAAAAAGTAGAAATATTATATTGTTTCCTTATTTATATAAAATTTAGGTATGCTTCAAACTATGATAAAATATATTTGTATTTTTTTGGTTTAAATAAATAAAATATTACGATAGGCGTAATCCAAAATAATTTTTAATTAGATTATAGATGTTATATAGTTTTATTTATGTTTTTCTTTTGTATTTTAATTATAGTTCTTGTATGATAGTACCAATAATTTGGCTTATTAAGTGTTATTGAAAATAAATTATGATTTTGTTTTGTATGAAGGGTCGATTCTCTCCTCCTAAATAAGATATGATTATGTTAATAAACATTGAAATAAAACAAGTTTATATCATTTAGGAGGCATCAATTGTTTAGAGTTAACAATGAATGGAATGGCAAATCTTGTATGTTAAACAAATTACATTCTACGACCTCGATAAAAATTGCAACAAAATAAAGTAATTTTTATTTGATAGGACTCTGCCACAGAAACCCATTTTGATTTTATCAATTCATTTTAATTTTTCTTTATACCTTCTTTTATATCTCCCACCATCTAAAAAGTTCCGCCTATATTTATTTGTAGCTTAAAAAGAGACGGCATTGTACTATAAAACTCATAACAATTTCTTTTAGTTAACTTTGAAATATTTTCAATTTCTAAAACATAATATGGCTGCTGAGACAACTGATAATGCTAATAATTGTACCAACGAGTTGCAAACAGTTGCTCCATCACCAACGGTAAGAAAATAATCTAATTCGCCATCATTTAAATGTAACATACAAAATGTATTATTTCTTTTAATACATTCTAGAACAATTAATTCTAAAAAAAAAGTAGTGCATACTTAGTTTAGATTTTATAAATGTATATAAAATTCATTTGTTTTCGAAATGTTTTCGAATTTTATTAAAATGAATGTAAAAAAAGTGTATTTTACCATAAAAGTAAAGTATAAATTAAGTATAAACAGTATCATTTCCCATGATAATATACCATACACATCTGAGCATGTTTTATTTTTTCCATCTAAAAATGATACTTTTGAAGTATAGATTAAAAAAAGTTTTTTTAAAAGTAATTATATAACATAAAATCGTTTCATTTTTAAAACACAATAAAACATATTTATTCTCATTGGAGCATTG
Source organism: Strongyloides papillosus (assembly GCA_005656395.1). Lineage (NCBI taxonomy): Eukaryota > Metazoa > Nematoda > Chromadorea > Rhabditida > Strongyloididae > Strongyloides > Strongyloides papillosus. The sequence continues at coordinate 634,008 of SRSI01000010.1, read as the reverse complement.
GTATATATTTAAAAATTACTCTTAAAATAGCTATATTTTAAAGCATTTTAAGCTTTTGTTAACACGTTAAAACGGAATATATATTTAGATATAAGATAAATTGTAAGTATTTGTATTTCATATCTTGTTTCATCTAATTTACATATACTTCTTATTTTTATCAAGTATAATATTTAAAGCAATTTTATGTTGTAAACATTATTTAAATGTTTAAAAATAATAACAATAACATGAGTGAGAAAGTTCATATTAATAAAAAGTAAATATAGATCTACCTATAATGTGATAACTTTACAAACTTTCTTTTATAAATAGGAAAAATAGGTGATTTCTATTGTTCAATTGCCCTTGACTATAATAGAGGAACATCCTTGGTCCCCAATTAGCTTTTGTTACCACTAAAATCTAACAATATATATATCATTGGGCAGTAGTCATTATTATATATATATATTCTAGCAAGCCTTATATAGGGTTAGCCATATACTATATATCCAGTGTTGAGGACAATTCTCACAACTTCTTCTCCATTTATATTATATATATATATGAGTCCAGTGATAGAGTAATATATTTATTGTTTGTAGATTGCATAGTTAACAAAATTATCTATTAACAACTTTTATTAACATTTTTTTAATATTATTAACTATGAGTGAGTCAAATTGTCAAATAGTGGAAAAAAAAAATCTATCACCTACGAGGTCTAAATCTGTGCCTTCAAAAGCAGTTACGTGCCCAGAAGGATTATCAAATATATATCAAAAACTATTACATTTAGAAAAAGAAAAACCGGAACCAAAATTTGATCGAAAGGTTGGGTATTTTATCTTAAATATTTTACATATTACTTAATACGTTCTTAAAATCTAATTACCGAAAAAAAACTTTTTTTACTATATTGCAGAGAGTATCTTTATAAAATGTATATACTCAATACACTTAACTAACATAATTTAAAAAGTTTAATTAAAATAATTTAAAACTATTTTATAAAATCACCATACAAAATTTAATATCCTTTATATTTTAGCGTCATTGTGGACCAAAATTAAATACACAACAACGTCTTTTTGGAATGTCATGCGATGCAAAACCAACCAAAAAACTTTCCGACACTTTTAAGAGTACTATTTTTGATCAAACTCCACCTAAATCTCCAGCAAAAACACCAAAAAAGCAAATTCCAATTGCTTGTAAGTAAATTATATTAGTAAATTTTTTAAAATTTATACATTTATTTAGCTAGAAATCCAATAACTGGAGAAGTTAAAATGCCAACAAAAATCAGTGCTAATTAAATGAAAAAACTGTAATATGTGTTAACAAATTCAAAAAATGCTTGTTTTTGACTGATAAATTACAGTACAATTTACAGCCACAAAATATTATAATTAATCTTTTAATTTTCTTAATGTGTTTTTACAATTTTTTTTTATTAAAATGCTTTCTTTCAATAAACATTGACTGAATAAACAAATGGCAAATGCGTATGTTATAATAATATTAAATGACTTTAACTAAGTTGTCAACAAGACTACTAGCGCCAATTCTAAAAAGATCTCCATTAAGCCATGAATCACCTAGAATTGTTTTGACGAGCAAGTAATATTGACAAGCATCTTCAACAGTTTTGATTCCTCCTGCTGGTTTGAAACCTATTTTTATCCCAGTTTTCTTATAGTATTCCGAAATTGCTTGTAACATAACATATGAAACTTCTAAAGTTGCATTTACTGTTTCCTTGCCTGTACTTGTCTTGATAAAGTCACTTCCAGCTAAAATTGCAGTCCATGATGCTTTATAAACGTTTTCCAAAGTTTCTAATTCTCCAGTACCCAAAATTGTTTTTAAATGAGCTTTTCCACATGCCTTTTTCATAGCTACTAATTCATCATAAACCAACTCCCAATTTTGATCAATTGCAGCACCTCTATTAATAACTGTATCAATTTCATCAGCTCCATCTTCTACAGCCAATTGTATCTCAAGGCATCTTGATTCAAGTCTATATTGACCAGAAGGGAACCCTCCAGCTACAGATGCAAGATGAAGCTTTCCATTGCAGTTAAGTTCATCGATTCTTTTTTTGGCATCTTTAACTCTCAACGGATATACACATACTGCTCCACATTGTGCTGTTGGGTTTTTTTCACATGGGTTTAATGCTTTATCAACTAAATTGTAGACACGAGAAGGGGTGTCATCACTAGATAATGTTGTTAAATCTGTACAATACAAAATCTTTAGTAAAACATCCTTATCTTCAATATACATTTTTGCTTCCTTTCTGACTTTCTCGACAACTGAATTTAATTCAGGAAAATCGATACTTTTCGTAACATCATTGAAACAAGTCTCCTTAAACATTCTGTAGTAGTAATTTGTCTTTTCACTACAAATCTAAAAAATAAATACTAATTAAAATGATACAAAATTATTAAGATAATAAATAACGCGTAAATGTAATATAATTAAAACTAATAAAGTGAAACATTGATGTAATATGTAGGTATTTATATCAAGAAAAAGATAATTATAAAGTGACTACTTTTGTAGTATAACAATATAAGTTTTATATATTAAATGTACAATCAAAAATGTCAAAAGTTAAAAAGACAAATGTATAAAGTTATACATGCATGCATAAAATATATAAAGATCTTATTTATCAAATAATTGATTAATTGTTTAAAGCATTAAGACTATCTAACATTTTATCAGCTTCTTTTCTGTATTCTATCATTCCATCACCAAGTTCATTAGTTTGTGCGGTTGGAGCTTTACCAAGTTCTCCCTTAGTTATCTCCCACAAAGTGTTTTCAACTTCAATGTCGGCAAGTTCTTCAATATCTTCAGGATCCATAGATTCCATTGTATTGTCGATCATCTCGTCGATTATACCGATTTTAGTCATTTCTCTGGACATTTCACGCATTGTAGCTGCAATCTCAGGTACTTTAACTAAATTTGACATTTGCTGCATCACATCTGTACTTGCTTTGATTGATCCCGCCATACGCATGGAAGACAATTGATGAGACATTGACATTATTATTCCATTTATTTGTGCCTTGGAAGCATAAATCCTTGAAATTGCCTGAAATGGAAATTTTACTTCCCGATAATTTTTGTTTGTAACAAACCTTTCTAGATCGAACAATTCCTTTTGCCAGAACTTTACATACATCTTTATCTCCTTTTTTTGCAGCTTCTTTTATTTCTCTTTTCACTTTTTCTTCTTCTCTTTCAATTTGGTGTATTTGTCTATCTAAAGCTCGCATTTCATTACGCATCTTTCTTTGTAGTTCCTTAATCTGATCTTTTGGATCTGGTTTCTTGGATAAGCCAAATAAACCCATCTTAGATATAAGATTTTTATACAAAACAATTAGTAGTGTATATCAGTGTGTATAAATAGTATATTCATACATATCTCCCCAAGTAAACATATATTAATATAATGTGATTCGTCATAAGAAAATTCTAAAAATTACTCTTTTTCTCTTCAAATATGATGTAATAACTGAAATGGTGAGTCATTTCCTGTTAGTAATATTTATAAAGTAGAAAAAATTTATAATCACAGATATTAAATTAACATTTATTTATAACATCAAAAGCAACTAACATGAATAAAGTATAGAGTCTACATATAGAAGATAATAAAATAACAACAGACTCTAAAAATATATTTAAAACTAGTTTTCCTAACTTTTAGAGGGAAAAATTATGGTTTGCTGACAAAATCATTAATCTTTCTTAGTAAGTCGATGTATTTGTTGTGTTCATAATGTGTAGCAAAGTTAACTAAATCACTGCAAAATTGTTGGGTAAATCCTCTTTCTTCCAAATATCTAACAAATAAAAGATCATGTAATTTTGGATCGATGTATCTTCCAGATGAGGCGTAAACACTATCTGGTATATCATCTCCAATTTTTGAAGCTGCTGGGGCTACATAGTACTCCTCAACTGAATAATCAAATGAACCGTCTTCAGTCTCAACAAGTTCCATATGAAAACATATACGTTGATCACCCTTTGTAATTTCAATTGAAAATGGTGGCAATGCGATAGGATCTACAGAATCTGAGCCTTCATCGTTCATATCAACTGAGTGGTTTACATTGAAGATAACTTCAATTTTTTCAGAACCATGCATTTTTGTAAGTTTTACTTCTGCTTCATCGGTTGCTATTGTGAAACCTGGAATAGTTGGTGGTGGGGAACCCTTCAAACTTTCACTTTCAACTTTCATTTCGGCTTCAATTTCTGTTTTTAAGGCAGCTGTAAGTTCTGGTTGAACTGTAAGAACTAAAAAAAAGCTTATTTAAGAATCTTTAAAAAATTACGTTTCATTGTTTTAGATATATTTCTTGTCTGAGCAACTTGCTTTGAAATCACTAATCTGTTTAGAATTCTTGAGATTTGACGGAATGAAGAAACAGCACGCATATTCTATCTAAAAAAATTTCTTTATTTTAAATAATAAGATGATAAAAATATGTAGCATAAAACGACAGTGGAATTAATTTTAAATTAAAATAAAGAAATTATAAATACGTCCTGGCGTGAAATAACTATACGCTTGGAGAAGCGACTACTCATTAGGTATAACTTTTTACTACACATAAAAAAATTTATTTATCAAAAGACAATACTAAGTGAAAAGAATTTCGAATTAAATTTAGTTTACCAGGTAGCTATTGACGAGGTATTTTCTATAGAAAGACATTTTTCGCCGTAAAATTCCACGTTACACCATTCTTTGATACTATTTAACGTTAAATATTTATCACACATGGATTCAATTTTTGTAGCTGTTAAATTACGATTGTTTTCTTTGTATGTTTCATGTATTTCATTTAACATTTGGATATATGGTCGAAATTGCAAATGAACAAACTTTTTTATTCTTTCACAGCGTTCTAACATGTCTATAGAAGTTGACCAAATAACTATTCCTTCACATCCTTTGGCGACACATTGTCCATGTGATATGCATAATTGATACTAATAAATATTACATTAAGCAAAAAAAAAACTTACTGGATCATAGAAATTAGTTGGTTTATCTTTAGTAGCTTCATCATATATGTCGATTTTATGGAATACAATAATTTCTTTCTTATTATTTCCCAATTTTTGAAGCAGTTTATTAAGTCTTTTTGCTTCTTTGAGTACTGCTTTGTTGTATCTTTTTTGATTCTTGTATGTATGACCTCCATAAATGTAAGATGTTGGGTATATAGCATCAGCATATTTTAAAAATTTTGTCAGTTTATCATTCCGATCACTGTAGCAATATTGGCCTTTACGTTTGTAACCATTCATGTCACACATAGGGAAACCGTAGAAGCCCCAAATTGCCATAGGCCTTAATAATTTACATCTTTTTATGGTACTTACCAAAAAGTTTAAAGCACCCTCATTAAACTGTTCTTCAGCTAATCTTAATGAATCTTTTTTTGTTATATTTGGAAATTGTTTGATAACATTTTTAATGGATTCTTCTTTATAGATACTCTTTTTATTCCAGTTAGCACTAAATAAAGGCCGCCATTGTTCAACATCTATAATAGCTAAACCATTATACTTTTTATCTGGTAATAATTTATTAATGTTTTCTGTGAGTTTTGCCAGGTGTTTCTTGATGTCAACATTCTTTAAAGAGTGATTAGTAAATTTTGTTTGAACTTACTTGTGGAAGCCCTCCGTTAATAAATTGATTGTAAGAATCATTTATTTTTATTAAATGTGGATATAACCCTACATTGTTTTCATATATTGTAGCAATTTTATCACCGTAAAACCGTTGACCAGAATTAAATGTAATACCATAGTCTTCTAAAGGAATATGGGTACCATTTTCTGAACAAACATTTGTGGGTATATTCCAGTAGATTTTTGTTGGTGTTAAAAGGGATGCCTGAGTTGTTGATATTGCAAAGATAAAAACAACAATAATAGTCTTATTCATTAGAAGTAAGTATAAATTTTTAAATTTTATAAATAATTTACTAAAAACAAAAGCTATTTATAAAATTTATTTAAGGTAAATTTTTGGTGTTTACAAAAATGAAAAAGTCGATTATTGTGCAATATTTTCCACATTATATAATATAGAAATTTTACATATTTGAACAATTTTTCAAATTTTTATTAATATTTTCCTCAATATTAAAATACTCTTGTGAGTCTAAGTGTTTAATAATTTCTTTTTTAATAACAATATAAAAATTTCTCAATGTTTAGTAAATGACCGATCAAGACAACAACTTTTTGTACTACATTAAATGCTTACTGTTGTTGCAATCATAGTAGAAAATACCTGTAAATTTGTGTTCTTCATAATCTTTGTACAACTATAAATTATTAATGTTAAAGCAAGTTTTTATTTTTTATACTATAATATTGTATGTTAAGATAGTTTGAAAAGTGTAGTGTTTTTTATTTGTAAATTTTAATATTTTAAATGACGATTTGTTTATAAGCTTTATTTTTTCTAATTTATAGTTAACTGATTTTTGAGTGTTTTAGAATTTAAGTGATATAATATTTTTTATATTTTTAAACTATTTAACCTTGAATGTACGAAAGAACATCTATGACAAATTCATTTAATCATAAAGTTGTTTAAAACGTATATTTGTATAATTTTTATTTTTGTTTTTTTATTATTTTAATAAACATAAAATAAGCATAACAAATGTACTTCCTTATATGTATGATTTCAAAGTAATTATTTTCTTCAAATAACATTATTTTAAAAGCTTGAATTAAATAACTATAATAACATTAATAGTAAATCAAAATATTTTTATTACATCGTCTTTTCGACAGAATAATGATTGAATATTAAAGAATTATAAAAAGCATAAATATTTAAAAATAATAGCCATAATAATACTTTAAATAGTAATTAAAAGAATGCATAAATACTAAAATTTCATTATTTTTACACAAATAAAATGTAGTCATGAATTATTTTAAATAATATAAAAATAATTGTATGTTGAAATTATTTAAAAATAATGAACTTTTACTTTTTGTTATCAATTACTTAAAGTATCATAACCACATCAAAATCGTTAAAGATTAAAGACACTATTTTAGTTTTGCTATAAAAATTAAACATATTTACAAAGTAATTAAACACAACATATCTTGAAAATCATTTATTAGTTTTTTACTTATTGTATATTTTCTGAGAAAGACAGGAAATTAGTTTAATAAATTAATTTATCAAGTGAAATGGCACTTTATTTTTTATCACAAAGATTTCAATTTAAAAAGAATAAAGGTAACTTCTTTTACAATCCTAGTTTTATTAAATATAAATGAAAGGACAAAGCATCAACTATTTAATTGTTTAACATTTGTGTAATAAAATATTTGGCAGAAATTAAGTAAAGATTTATAAAATGTTTAAAACATTAGCATTTCTTTTAGTATAATGTTGTATTGGCAGATTTTTCATTCTTATCTTTTTTAAAGTTTTTTATTAAAGACATACAACATATATTTTTACTGTTTAATAACTTATTTCTTTGCAGATGCTATCCAGACTTAATTTTGTTTCTAAGAAAAATCTTTCCTTTACTAAACCAGCTTCTGTAGAAACTGTTAAAAATTGGATAGATGGGAAAGCAGTAGAATCAAAAACAAATAAATGGGTTGATTTAACAAACCCTGCTACGAATGAAGTTATTGCTAAAGTACCATGTTCAACTCAAGATGAAATGCTTGAAGCCGTTGAATCTTGTAAAAAAGGTTTTTCTGTTTGGAAAAATTATTCTGTTCTTTCTCGCCAACAAGTATTCTTCAATTACCAAGCAATCATAAAGAAAAATATGGAAGTATTAAAAAAGAACATTGTTAAGGAACAAGGAAAAACTTTACCTGACGCTGAAGGTGACGTTAACAGAGGATTACAAGTTGTTCAACATGCTTGTTCTGCTGCTTCATTATTAATGGGTGAAACTATGAACAATGTTTCAAGAGATATGGATACATTTTCATTTAGAATTCCATTAGGTGTTACTGCTGGTATTTGTCCATTTAATTTTCCAGCTATGGTTCCACTATGGATGTTTCCCCTATCAACAGTTGCTGGAAACTCAATGCTTATTAAACCATCAGAACAAGATCCTGGAGCAACAATGATGCTTGTTGAAATGGCAAAAGAGGCTGGAATCCCTGATGGTGTTCTTAATGTAATTCATGGAACACATGATGCTGTAAATTTTATATGCGACAATCCTGATATTAAAGCCATATCTTTTGTTGGTGGAGATGCAGCTGGAAAGCATATTTATGAACGTGGATCAAAAAATGGTAAACGTGTTCAATCAAACATGGGTGCTAAAAACCATGGTGTTGTTATGCCAGATGCTAATAAAGAAACAACACTTAATCAATTAACTGCTGCTGCTTTTGGTGCTGCAGGACAACGTTGTATGGCTTTAACAACAGCTATATTTGTTGGTGAATCTAAGAAATGGATACCAGAATTAGTTGAAAAAGTAAAAAAGCTTAATGTTGGCCCTGGTTGGGAAAATAATACTGATATTGGCCCATTAATATCAGTTGGTGCTAAGGAGCGTGCTATTAATTTAATAAATTCAGCCAAATCTGAAGGAGCTGATGTAATTCTTGATGGAACAAAATGTGTTGTAAAGGGATATGAAAAAGGAAATTTCGTTGGACCAACCATTATTTCTGGAGTACAACCACACATGACTTGTTACAAAAATGAAATTTTTGGGCCTGCACTATGTGTAATGTTTGCTGAATCTCTTGATGAAGCTGTTGATATTATTAACAAAAATCCATATGGTAATGGTACTGCTATTTTTACAACAAATGGAATAAGTGCCCGTCGCTTCACAAATATTGTTGATGCTGGTCAAATTGGTATTAATGTACCAATTCCAGTACCTCTTCCACAATTTTCATTTACAGGATCAAGAGGATCTTTTCTTGGAAGTGAGAATTTTTATGGAAAAGCAGGTCTTAAATTTTATACACAATGGAAGACTGTCACTCAATTTTGGCGTTCAGAAGATGCTACACCAGAAGCCAAGCCACAACTCTCTTTTCCACAGCTAAAATAAAATTCATTCATGTAATTTTATTCAAAAATTTTTTTTACAATAAATCAGAAAAAATTTTTATCAAATGATATTTTGAATTTATATTAATGTTCTAATTTCATGATTTAATTTATAAAAATTTAAAAGTTTGAAAACTTTTCTTATTCCTTAAACATAATAAATTGTTCTACTATAACTTGTTTATGAATACATATATAGTTTCTTAAAAATTTACCTTATGCTTTTTCAAAAATATTTAAATTTTCTTATCAATTTTTAAAAATACACATTGATGTTAAAATTTAACAAAGAATTCAAAGGGTATGTCATATACTTTAAGGATGAAAAATTAAAAAAATTATCTTAAGAGTTATTTTTTAAACAATTAATTTACATATGTAACGTATATATTTATTCAGCATTATTTTTACACTTTAGAGTATTACATCTTTTTTATATATTTAAAAAATTAAATGTTTCCATTAAATTTTTCTAGTAAAAAATCAAAAGAAACTATTTAGAGGCAAGAAGAATTAACGAACAACGTATAAATCATCCATATTAACATTATAGTTCTTTATGTATTTCCAACATGTATGCTGTTCGGTAACTTCATTATGCTTAGGAGGCAAACTTAATTTTTCACTTTCAAAGGAATAATATTTGTGGCAATGCTCCGAACGCACGAAGGTATCAATAGTATAGTCATTACATAAAATCATCAACCATACGCAATACTTTAAATCGTTTTTTAAATCTTTAGATTTTTTTATCTCTTTCATTTTCATGTTAATTTCTTCTTCCTTTTCAAATCCCGATATCTTTTTTGTCAATAATTGTATAGCTTCTTTGTTTTTGTTCCCATTAATTGAATGAAACAATAAAAATAAGATAATTAACCTTAAGATTAACATTTAAAACTGACATTAAAAACAATGTGGTATTTTATATAAAAAACATTAATTTTAATATTTTGTTGTATTCATTTTTCTCTTTACTATATTTAATTCAAACCTAGATATTTTGGTATTATGTTACTTCAAATGAAAACATAATTGACGTGGCGTTAACATTACAATTTGAAAATTGTCATTGTGTAGTGTATTAAAATTATGATAAAATCTAACGAAGTTGCTATGAAAGATTCTGTTAGGCATAGACAAATTTGCAAGTTTTTATTAATATAAATGCTAGTTTAACTTTTTATTTTAGTGGCACTTAAGCAATTACTCAACTTAAATACACCTACAATATCTACATTGTCTTCTGAACCAGTATGGAAAGTTATTGTAATTGATAAATATGGTCAAGATATTATTTCTCCATTGCTATCTGTGAAGCAGTTACGTGAATTAGGTGTAACACTCCATTTATTAATTCACAATAAGCGTGAACCACTACCAGATGTACCTGCTGTTTATTTTATCTCCCCAACAGAAGAAAATATATCATTGGTATGCGAAGATTTAAAAACAGCCATGTATGATTCATTTTACATAAATATGATTTATCCAATGTCTCGTATACAATTAGAAAACCTTGCTTCAGCCGCAGTACATGGAGGTACAATGCAGCAAGTACAAAAATTAACTGATCAATATTTAAATTTTATTGCTCTTGAGGATGATTTTATCATTTTGAGGCGTTTTAAAGAAAATAGTAGTATTAGTTACCATGCAATGAATGATCCAAACATATCAGTTCAACAAATGGATGCTTTAATTGATGAAATAGCTAAAAGTCTGTTTTCTATATGTGTTACAATGGGTGTTATACCTATTATTAGATGTGGAAAAGACAATGCAGCAGAACAAGTCGCTATAAAGTTAGATCAAAAAATCAGAGATTGTTTAAGGGACGCTCGAAATAATCTTTTTGTACAAGATTCATTTAAGCCTGGACAAATGAAATTTCAGCGACCTATTTTGATTATTGCTGATCGTGGATTAGATCTAGCAACTATGCTTCATCATACATGGACTTATCAAGCATTGATTCATGATGTACTTGATTTTGATTTAAATAGAATTGTTATGATTGATAAGACAGGAAAGAAAAAGGATTATGAGATGTGTTCAATTGGAGATAGTTTATGGAAAAAACATAGGGGAAGTGCTTTTCCATTAGTAGCTGAGGCAATTCAAGAAGATTTAGAGACTTATAGAAAAAATGAAGATGAAATAAAACGTCTTAAACATGTTATGGGAATAGATAATGTTGAGAGTGATGATGCTGCTATGATATTAGGAAACACTACTTCGAAATTACAATCAGCTGTAGAATCTTTACCAGAACTTCTAGAAAAAAAACGTCTTATTGATCTTCATACAAATGTTGCTACAACTGTATTAGATATTATCAAAGAGAGGAAACTTGATACACTTTTTGAAAATGAAGAAAAAATTTTAAATAGACAAGCTGGAGATGTTAACATCAAAGAATTAATGAATAATTGTAGTGATCCAACTGATGCTTTACGACTTTGTTTAATTAATTATTTGTGTTCTACAACTATATCCGATAGTGAATTAAAAGAACAAACAGACATATTAAAACAAAGAAATATTAGTTTAGATGCTATTGCTTTTGCTAAAAGAATTAGATCTTTTTCTAATATGAATAAAATGGGTGAAATGCATCAAGGTGCTGGAACAAAAACGGTATCAATGTTTTCAAAACTTTTGAATCAATCGTCAAAGTTTGTAATGGAAGGTGTCAAGAATTTAGTACCAAAAAAACATAATTTACCGTTAACACAAATGGTAGATAACATTATTGATACACGTCCTTCGGTGACAGGTGTTTCAACCGCCGATTCAGATGAGTATCGCTATTTTGATCCAAAAGTAATGAATACAGCAAGTAAAGATATGCTTAAACCTAAATCGGGTCAATTAGCGCAAGATGTAATCGTATTTCAGATTGGTGGAGGAAACTATGTTGAGTATCAAAATCTAGTTGAGTATGCAAAGACAAAAGGTGTTGAAAGAATAACGTATGGTTGTACAGAGTTAGTGACACCCAAACAATTTATTGAACAAATGGAAAAATTAGGGTCTAAGTTAAGATAATATCTATATATCGGTTTTTTGTATTGTATAATTTATTAATTAAATATTAAATCAACATATAAATAATACATTATTAATCATCATATACTAATAATTGTTTAGTTTAATAATTATAATATTTTCATGAAGTTACATTTTTGTGAGACCAATAAATATAAGAGGTTAATAGTATACCTATTAAGATAATATTTAAAAAAATTATTATTAGTATTCCATTTATTTTGCTATTTTCAATACGACAGTATGTCTCGTCGTTTTTTGCAATTGTAACTTCCATTTGTTGTGTTAGAACATCAAAAGTACTAATGGCTTCTCTTTTGCTTTTTTTCATTCTTAATTTTTTGTTGTTACATTTTGGAAGGAGAAACTTTTCACAACCATTCTTTTCATTACTACATAATGTAATTTTACATTGAAATTGTAGTGCTGGTTTATCTGCAAATTTAAATACTTCTCCTTCTCTAACAGCTGTTAACCAATTATTACTATATATTGGGGTATCTAAAATTGTTGGATCTACAGAACATCCATCTTCATCAATAATTTGAACAACATCACCACGTCCGTTATCAACGTAACAATTATGCACAAGCATTCCATATTTATTATTATTTGAATTACCTTTACATTCCCAAACATGCCAAACTTTATCGCCAATATTTGCTACGTGTATTATTTCTCCATCTGGAGTATCTTTATGGAGATTATATGTACATATTGGTAATTCATTCTTTTTCTTCACATCTTTTTTCAAAAAATCTATATTATTTGATCCCTCTTGATAAAAACACTTTGCTCTAATGACTTGATCAACACCAGTCATAAATAGAGGATGAAATTGAATGATAATTACGACTTCAACATGAATTCCTCTTGGATTAATACTTCTCCACCTTTTAACATTACATTTATTAAAAGGAATTGTTAACGATAAACTTTTTAAATCTCTTAATTCATTTGCACTTTTTCTACATTCATTTCTATTAAAATGATCCATTACATAGATATATCCTTCGAAGTCTTTGTTTGTTGATGATCTGACTCCAATAAATTTTTTACCACAAATAATTTCTGGTGTTTCTAGACGATAACTTGCTTTACAAGCATTCCATAACATTGAATCTATCAAACTATTTGTTGAATCTATATTAGATGTTAAATAAAATATTCTTAAAGGATTATTGGAGAGTATATATAAATTATTTAGATTTATATTATCTGTTATCCCAATACAGTAGACTATAATATTTTCTTTTTGAAGTTCTTCTATTGGAATTAAAATGTCATCATACGATTGGCCTGTTGTTAAAATGAATAAAATCTTTGGAATGGATTCACGATATGTAAAAGGAGAAAAAATTGTTTCTTTAACTTTTTTTAATGCTTCACCTAATAATGGTTTTCCATGGCCGTTAAATTTTATTTTTTCCAAAGATCTTTTAATTTTAAAATCATTCCATTGGAAAGGAACTATGTTATCTGAATTATTTGAAAATGTGATAAATCCAAAATGATTATTGTTTTCACTTAAATTAAAACGATCTACTAATTCAATAGAAAATGATTTCATAATATTAAAGGTATGTTTATCGACAAATTCAGAATTCTCAAATAATAGCATAACATCAACTTTATGTAAACTTAGACATTCTTCTATAATTTCTGGAGTTATTAATTCACTATTTAATAATTTGGGTAATGGAATTGAATTATTTGAAATATATCTTATATAGCTAAACAAGATAATTATAATCTAAAAATAATATTAAAAACAATAGAAGAAAAAATTTATTACCGTAAAAGTTGTCATTTTAAAAAATTCAGTAGACTTATAATTTGTGAAAAATAAAAATCAAAAACATTAACACTCTGATATTTTAATGATTAAAATTAAACCTAATTCATTATAATAAAATTTAATGAAAACAATAAAAAGGATATACCTTCTTCAAACACCTTTATTAAATAATTCTGATAATTTAATTTCTTGATTATTGTCAAAACAAACATACTTTATAATAATAATCCCATATCATTCTATTATTTTGTATTCCTACATCATGTTATTAGTATATCAGCATGTAATTAGAAATTTTCAGGAAAGATTCTTAAAATATATATTACGACCTATTTAAAATTTAATTTATTGTTAACGAAAATAATAAAAATTTTAATGAATATTCCAATGTGATAAATAAAAATATTTTGCTTTGATTTTCCATTACATAATCATATTAATTATTTTATTTCCAATATACCCATTTTCGTAATATAATTTTATCTAACTTGATTAAACTTAACATGTTGATAAATACAGTAATTAAATCATATATTTAAAGTTAGATGTTTATTAAAAAGAAATTTGTAAACAAAAATATGATTATTCATAATTACATCAATATTAGATAATAACTTTTTTTAATATCATTAGTTGTATAAATTAAAATAAGCTCTGATTATCTATAAATTTAAAAGAAATTCAATGTAATTTCTCAATAATTGTTTTTCTTAGAATTAATCAATTTTTATAAATAAATAAATATTCGATGGATCTTTTTTCGTATTTTGGCTATGAAAACCATTTTTTATGACTTTTGCTAAAATTGTTAAAGTTAATATAGAAAATTCACCTCTTTTAATTTTTTTGTGAACGTATTTGTATAAATAACAACTTTTCCACAATTATAAAAAAAAGTAATTTACAATTTAATTAAAAAGTACAATTCTGAAGTAGTAAAGAAATTAAAAAACTATAACAATTGATGAGACAAATTATAAATAAAACAAAATACATGTTTTGAAAAAAATTCTAGAGTTTTATCTTTATTAACTAAATTAAACATTAGCAATAAAAGCTATAAAATAAAGCAAAGTTAAGAATGAACTATTTGTTGTGGAAGTATTTTTTATTACATTTATTATATTATTGTTTGAAGTCTTATATATTAATATTCGTAAATTTTTCTTTGTAATTAAAGACATCATGTATTCATTTATACTATTAATACTGGGAACAAATAAGTATTAATTTTTGTATTGAAAGTTTTTTTACCATTAGATACTATTGTAGAATTTTATAAATTATTTTTTGATAAAATTTAGTATTACGTAAACAGATTATGTGAATAATTTTGAAAAGCTAATTTATTTGGATTATGATAATACCTTTGTTTTATAGGCTACAAGCAATTTTTTTTATAGTAATTTTTCAATGTAATAAATATTAAATACTGCTTAATAAAAATATATTTCATATATTTTGAATACAATAATGATGTAAATCTTCAACCGATTGTATCTAATTTTTTTTATATAAAGGCAAAATACCAATTAAATCATATATCTTTTTTCAATATGGTTAAATTTTCAATTTTTCTATGTTTAATATTATTTGTTCTTATAACTTTATGTCAAAAGGTAAAAAATAATAATATTGGAAGAAGTAAAAGATATCTAGAATATTATGATGAGCTTATCCCTATCTATGATGAACCTGTTGCAGTTGTCCATGTTGTTGATGACAATGATATTATTAGAAGATTTGTAGCTAATATAGCATATAACATTGGTTATCTGATTGGGCGATAAAAATAACATAAGTATAATGAAATATTCAACTTTATTTTTATTGTATTGCTTTTTTTAAATTTAATTTTTCATCTACGTTACAAGACTGGGAACTGATTATGTTGTAATTTAAAAAAACATTTATTTAATTAATATGAAGCATGTGCTAAAAGGAATGTGTTTTTGTTAATAAAATATGCGTTTTTTGTACCTTTAAAGTTTATAAGTCAGAGCAAAGTAATATGGCGAATAAGAAAAAAATATTTATATTTTTAATTGAAATAAACAAAAAAAAATTATTTAATGAAGAGATATTGTGGTCAGTAAAAAATTCAAGTGTAAAGATGAGATTGATTTCCATATTTTTCTTATTTTATTTTTTTTATGTTGCTACAATAAATACTAATGCAATAAATGAGAATGAAGAAAAGACCAATACAGAATACAATCATGAATCTCCTCACCGTAATAAAAGACTTTTTTTTTGGAGAAGGATGATGAGAAGGTGTATGATATTTGGATGTGGTGGATATGGATATGGTGGTTACTATCCAATGTATACATCATACTACTCAACAGGTTTTTATCCAATGTATTATTCTTCAAGTTACATAATGTATGGTCGTTAATCTTCGAACTTAAAATAATTATTTGAATATAATTAAAAAATATCTATTTTTGTATCAATTTTATATAATTTAATATTTTTATTGTCTTATTAATGTTTTACATAATACGTATCACAAGACATGTTGAAAAATAAATAATTTTAAACAACTAACTTTTTATAAGGTTTTCTTTTTCAAATATAACTATTTATTGTTTTTTTTAACTAAGGAGACAAACATTGATTTTTGTGCTGCAAGTAAGCTTTTTTTGCAAATTTATTTTTTTGCAAATTTATAAAAGTCATCCAAAATAGTGCTTGTCACACTCTAATTGTAAATTACACTTTTTGTCACTATTAAAAATAACTTACTCTTAGTATTCTTTATCGTTATCGATTATATTAATGAACTTTTAACTATTGTACTTGTTTCTTCTATGCAGAAATTTACAACATTTTGAAAATTTTATTAAAAATATTGTTATTATTTTCTAACGATTACTTATTAATCTAATATTTTTTTTAGATCTTTTATTTACAAATTATTAAACTTCAGATTTATTAAAATTCTTAGCCTTAAGAAGGTGCTATTAATAGATTTTTTTCATTCTATTTTGTCGTTGTTGAATGAAAAACATTTTAATAGGATAAAAATTTAAGTAATAATTTTCTAATTCAATAAATCAGTTGGAAAGAAAAAAATTTATGAGCAATTAAAATGTAAAAGTAATATTTGATACATCCTGAATACAATTATTTTTCAATATATATTTGATCTACAAAAATAAAATACATTTTTAGCAAGTTATAAAAATGATATGTTTATATGTAGAGTTATGATATCCATGAAGTTGGTGTCCATTGTGATTGATTCTTTAAATTATCTAAAGCTAATAATATTCTTTGGACAGTTAAATCATGATTTCTATTTACAATTGTTATATCAAATAAGCTGCTTTTATTATATTTGTAAAATTTCTCGCTATTGTTGTGAATTTCTTTAATCTCAATATCCGTTTTATTCGTATTATAAACTTTATTGTGTAACTCAACGAGTTCTTGATAAGGTGGTGCTCTAATACATATAACAAAAGGCATAAATTCACGGTTAAATAAATTTTTAACACCATTAATAGTTATATCAAGGATAACAATTTTTCCACTTCTAATAAGCCGTCTAACATCACTCTTACTAGAACCATATAACTCATGTTCAAATTCTCCAAATTCAAATAAATCGTCATTTCTTATTCGAGATTGAAGTTCTTCTTTTGTAACATAGTTGTAATGAACTCCTTCGATTTCACCATTTTTTCTTTCTCTTGATGTATAAGGAACAACAGTAGAAAAAAGATGTCCATATTGTTTTAATAATAATTGTTTTACAGAATTTTTCCCAACAGATTTACTACCAACAAGACAGATAGTACGTCGAGGAAATGGAGCTATAAGACTAACATTTAAATGTAAAATTGATCTTGGTAGAGTAAAAATATTATTTAAGTTATTAATATTTCTAACAACAAAAGTATCCTCATTTTTATCTAAAACTTCACAAATATCACCAATATTGGAACAACAACTATTTTCCATAATTTTAAAAAATGTTGTATTTCCTTCTCCAATTTTTGAAGAACGAACAGTCAGATTTAAATTATCATTGTAACCAAGGAGTTGGTTTCTATTTGTTAATTGTTTATTATCTATAGCCTCTATTACATCTCCAACATTAATATTGGTATTCAAGTTTAAATTATCATTTTTATTTATATACTTTCCACCAACAAATTCAAGATCTAATTTGTGTGCAATGTTACCTGGAATTTTTACAATTCTTTTTTCATTACAATTATCCAAATATTCATTATTACATGCTATTGGAAATTTATTTTCACATGTTATTTCTTCACTTGATGTATCATTTAGTTTGTTCATTAAGTTGTTATTAATTGATAAATTGAGAGGTTGTGAATGAAAAGTCTTTGTTGTTAAAATTCTTTCCGTAACTATAATTTTCTTTTTCAATCCAGATTTTTCATCTGTTGTAATTGTCTCATTTGAACATACCTAAATAAATTTATATATTAGATTTTTTATTGTTGCATGAAAAGCATAGAAATAAAAAAAATTATATTTCTATCGTACCTGACAATCACTACTGTCTGTTTCATTATTTCCAATTTTCATTGGAGGGTCACCATTTTTTGTTTCTAAATCTCTAATTCTTGACATTAACGAATGGAGACAATGAGAAAGATTTTCAGCATTCATTCTAAGTCTTTCCAATTCATTGTTATCATTTTCAGACATAGTAATTAATTTTTATAAAAATATCTAAAACAAAAAAATAAAATAACTACGGATCAATAAATTCTTAGAAAATATAAGATAACACTATTCTCGCACATAAAATTTATGGCTCCTTAGATACCCACAATAGCTATATGCCATTGGTAACAAACAACAATATTCCATTTTCACATTAACATGCAATAATATCTCTTACTATATCAAACTAAATTGACCATATGCCATTAAACTATACCAACAAATAACAAATTTTAATTTAAAAGATGAAAATAGATGTGATATAAAGCGGTTGGTGATTCTCTAATAAAATTAAAAGTCTCAAGTTATATTTTAATTTATGCTTACATATACTAATGAACTAAAAGTACATAAAATAAACCATGTAATGATAAATATTAACAATATAATATAGCCAAGAGAAAAAAATATTTAATCATAATTTTGTACTTCTCAAAAGAAAAATAATTCCTTATTTACTTTAATTATATTTTATATTCTTTACTTCTTCAATTGTTTGTTGTATTTATCACATTAACTAAAGTGTCAACCATTGGAGAATTAAATTCCCATCCTCTCTCGACTTCTTGTCGTCTTCTGTTTGATTTAACTCTATTTTATTCCTATTATCATTTTTTAATCCTAAATTATCAGTCTAAAAATATTTAAGAAGATTATATTTCTTATAGAAATAAATTACCGTCTTTCTTTCTAGAAAATTTTCATACTTTTCTATCACTTCTTTTGATGGTCTACGTCCCAGTGTAGACACGTAAACAAAAAAATGAAAATGTGTGCCAAACGTGTCAGTAACAATGTCCCAAAAAGGATATTTCAGCATGTGTGGAATTCGAAAATGCGGTTGTGTGAAAGAGATACTAATAAACTTTCCACCGTTCTTTAAAACACGTTGAACCGAGCGAAATATTTTATCTATATCACTTAACGTCTCTTCAGAATAATTCCAAGGACTCTACAACTTGATATTATATAAAAAAATAATTAGTAATTATATACCTTTTCCCTCGTTGTTAATGACTCTATAGCTGCTTTTTCAAGCACAATATCAAATGAGTCTGATTCTATAGTACTTAATGTTTTCATATCATCACACTTCCAAGAAAAATGAGGTTCATGCAAAATCCCTCTTTCAACAACAACAGAAGAAAAATCCAGATTTGTTATATTTTTGAATCCTTTATCATAGAGTCGTTGTGATAACTGACTATTACCACAACCAATATGTAAAATTTTATCATTTGGATCTAAATATTTTAACAACACATCACTAAATGTCTCAAAATCAGCAATCCACTCGTACGACTCTTCGTCTTTAAATCTTTCGTTCCAATAGCTTTCAGTAGAATACTTTTGATTCCCCTCCATCTTAATTTATTTTTAAACTAACAAACAAAAAAAACAAGTAAACCACGAGAAACGTATTTTTAATAAAGTAATCATGTAAAGACAATTTTAGCTTATAAATATTACATAATTGATTTGAGATACACTCGAACAATATATGACAAAAAAAACAGCAAGAAATATTAAAATTAAACAAAAAAAAAGATCCAAATCAATAACTGAAACCACCACCTCTGGCTCTAAAAGCAACTCTTCCTCTGAATCCACGAGTTGCTAAGAAACTGCGTCCTCTTGGCATACGTCCTCTTATTCCACGACCTCGCGGTGGTCTATTCGTTGTGCTAATACCTGGTTTGTTTGTTCTCTTTTTAATTACTTTAATTTGCCGACCTCTAAATAATGAATCAGACAATTCTAAAGCATTGTCCACAGCCTCTTCGCTAGCAAATTCTACATATGCAAAACCTTTTGGGCTTCCAGTATATTTATCATGAAGAATTGTAACACGTTTTACCTCCCCACAACTTTCAAAATGTGATTGTAATTCTTCATTTGTAGCACCATAATCAACATTTCCTACATAGACGGATCGTGCATCTTGTTCTGCTTTTTCTTCTGGAGTCAGTGCAGGAGGAAATTGTGGAGATGAAGTAGTTAACATTTTCTGACTAACATCATTTTGCATTTGGCGTAAAGACTCAGCTTCTCTTTCAATCTGCTTCATCCTTTCTTCAAGACTATCCATTTCCTATAATTTTATTTTACATAAAATTAAAACAAACTTACAGAATCCATTATGTAACTATCATTGTTTTCAACGACATCCTGAGAATCTTCCTGAGACATAATAGAATAACGAAAATATTAAAAGTAAAATATAAGAAAAATCCTAGAGCCTCTTAGAAAATAAAATTAATTCGTGGCGGGCTCCTAAAATATAGGCAAATGCTTTTAATTTTGAGAACACTTTACCATTACTAATTTTCCCCTTAAGATGAAATGAAAACAATTGTGAAATGAGTGGAAAATTGTATATGTCATTTTAATTGTTGGAGGGAGAAATTATTTTTTCTGATTATTTTTCTTCAAGTTATTAATGTTATTCTATGTATTTTTGTAGTAATCGAAGAAATATATCGTTAATTTTAACTTTCTATATATTAATGTTATATTTTTAATATATAACTGTTATTGGTTAAATAGTTTAGCATACAGAGATGAATTCACCTAGTGTAAATAGTTTTCATTACGGAGATATTTCGACTGATGAAGATGAAGAGGATAATGTAGAAATAGAAGATGTTTTACTTATTTCTGATAACTTAAATTCATATCATTATGGTATCAATGATTCTTCATCAGAGGTAACATATAAAGTAACATTTATTTCTACTTGATTTCAGAAATTTTCTTATGAACCTCAAGGGAAAATTGTATGTGATTATCCCGATGATACGATGGATGCAAATGTTAGTGATTCTAATGAGGATGTTTCTTTTACTGTCTTAAAAAGGAAAAAACACGAAAAAGGAAAAAAGATAAGTCAGAGTCTTGAGAGTAAATCAGATACCACAACGAACTCAAATATTCCAATATATGAATTGGATCTTGTAGATTATTTATTTTTGGAGAAAAAACTAAATCCTTTCTTGGAGTCGTGCAACTTAGAAAAAGTTGATTGTGTATGTCTTGAAAGATGTATTGAGTATCTTGAGCGATGTGATTTCATAGAAAGAACTCTTCTTGATTTACAAAACATCTCTAATCCTTCTATTACGTCAGATTTAGAGTGTAGTATTTGTTGTATTAAGGATGACGACGATTTCAACCAAATAATTGTTTGCGAAATTTGTGGTACTGCAGTTCATCAAGATTGTTATGGTGTTTCTCCATTACCTTCAAGGAAATGGTTTTGTGAAAGATGTGAAATTAACCCTATTATTCCTAGGAAATGTGTATTTTGTCCTTACAAAGGTGGTGCAATGAAACAGACGACATGTGGCAGATGGGCTCATGTTATTTGCACAATGTGGTTAGGTGAAGTCTACTTCAAGGATCCTGATATTATGAAAAATATTAGTGGTGTTGATAAGTGTTTAAGAGATCGTAGAACATTGTTATGTTTTATATGTAAAAAGAAATATGGAGCTTGCACCCAATGTTCTAGTCCTAGCTGTGCATTAGCTTACCATGCGACGTGTGCTGCTTTTGCTGGTCTATATATTAGAGTTGATGAAACGGGTGATGACGTTAAAAGAATATCGTATTGTGTTAAACATACAAACAAATATGCAGAAATTGATAGTCGAGTTAGCGAAGACTTGGGGGAGTTACTTAAAAAAATCGAATGTCAATATGATAGTTGGGAACAAAAATATTCTGAGATCACTAAAGATTTTTCTGTCAAACGTAGTCCCAGAATAAGACATCACTACATCAAAACTTTATCTATTATCTATGGAAAAGTAGTTGTGCAAAATATAATAGAGTATTGGGCGGCAAAAAGAGCTTATAATCATGATACATCACTAATAAAGCATCGCAGCTACATTCCCATTCCTAAGGGTTTCAGTAAAAATTCAACAAAATCTGAACAGATGGAAGCTCTTAAAAAATTAGAAAAAGATAAAGAAGCTTTAGAAGGTATCCATAAAATCGTCCAAGATATACAAATTCGTGAAGATACTAAAAGTTTAATGGCTGACAATTGGATTTATGAATTGGAAGAATTTTGCATGACAAAATTCATAACCATTCGACAATGTTTTGATGAGATAATGAAGTATGACAGTAAAAAATTATTGTATAAGTGCTTTGAAGAGAAAAACTTTCAATTCCGAACGAATTTTGAGCAAATTGAGAATACAGTCAATGAAAATGGCTATAATAATGTTGAACAAATGTGGGAGGATTTTAATGCTTGTTTAGAATTAATTAAAAATACGTGTGAAGAAGGTACATATTTGTATATTTATATTGAAAAAATACATATGGAAGGGGAGAGAATCGTTGAACGATACAAAAATAAGCAACATGATCCAAAATTCATTGAACGAAACCTTAGGGCCAATCAGAAACGTTTAAAGCAATTTATCAGCACGATAAAGAACGTTGTTGTAGACGAGGATCTGAAACTTAAAGTTGAAAAAGGTGAATTTGTGAGTTGTAACTCGCCAACGGCATTTTCGACGTCATTATCTTTTTTGGATTATCGCAATTTTCATAATAATACTATATCGACTTGTGAGAAGGGTAATAGTACCATTGAATATGGTGAAAATTTGCCTACTCCAGTTTCGTCAATTTTTACATGTCCATTTGAGCACGAAGAAATTGTACTTGATAAAGTTAACAATGTTATGTGTCAGGTGATTGATCTCAGGTATCGCTACTGTATGAACGATGTTCAAAATATATGTCAAATAGCAGAAGAAGTAAAACCAAAAAATATGGTGATGTCCGGTTTCGTTTTTGTTAAAACATTTACGCATGTCCCGGAATATCGTTGGGTCAGGCATGAAAATTTAAAAAGATCATTTGACATTATATCCGGCGAAGAGAATACCTCTGATAGTTTAAAAGAATCAATGGCTTTAGCCAGGGAATGTTTTGTTAGAGAATCAAGTGAAATATCTTAAGATTGTAGTAAAGTACTGTGTAATTTATATGATTTTTATTGTATTAATTTTTTTTATAAATTGTTTATTATAGTTTTAATAAGGAGACTTTTCTTTAAGTTTTTCTTTAATTGCATCCGTTTGATTATTAATGATTTGAAGTATCTCTTGTCTTACCTCACCAATGGGCATGTCATAATTATCGGCGATAGATTGAATTTGAGCGTCAACTCTCTTGAAATCTTCATCAGTTTCAGATTGTAACATTAAATTATGCTTCTCTTTAAGCTCTTTTTTTGCCTCCAAGAATGCATTTTTATAAGATGTATATAATGTATTAAAAGCTTGTCCTAAAGTGTTTGCCCATTCATCTAATTTTTGGTACATTTCATTTTGACTCAGTGTTTGATTTAAAACAATGCCTTCCACTTCTGTACGTTTATTACTTGGAATAATCTTTAGAAATGAAGGAATATTTGTTAGCCCCGTTTTGTCACATAAAGATAAATTCAATAGCAATGTAAATAGAAAAAAAATCAGATATTTCATTTTTAATAAAAATATATAGTATAAAATAATTTTACAATTCAAACAATAATTGGAAAAAATCGTAAATGAATATTATTTATCAGACTAAATGCATATTAAAGGATTATCTTAGCTTAGTCTTTATTTTGTTCAACCATTAATTTTTGGGTTATCTCATTTAATTTTACTGCATTTTCTTTCGATACAGTAGAAGTATATTCCTCTTTTAGATTATCTGCATAAATACATCCAGATTCAATAGATTTCTCTAAACATGTAGCGCAATGTATTATTGTTTTTGTTCCCTAAACATTTATTACATCAACAAAATTTTATTTAATTACCTGATCGAGATTTTTTGCAATTAAATAAATTAATGGTGTTGCAAAAAATCTAAGTAGAAAATGAGTATGCCTTCCCAAATTAGTTCCGCGTACAAAACCTGGTCGAACAGCAACAATTATAGATTTTGGAGCCTTTAAATCTAATTTTTCTTTAAAACTTAAAACTTGCAAACAATTTGCTAATTTTGAAATACTGTAGTAAATGTTTGGCTGTTTTATGGGTGCTATATTTCCTGAAATATCACTGATATCAAACATTTTATTAATATTTTTGTAAAAACCAGAGGTAACAACGATAATCCTTGTTTCTTTGATAATTCCTTTGTCTAGTAATTTATCTAATAAATATTGATGACCTAAATAATTTGTTTGGAAGTGAATTTCAACACCGTTTTTGCAAACTTCGAATGGATGGTTCATTATACCTGCATTACACACGATTACATCCAACAAAACGCGATCATTTTCCAATGACAAAACAAAATTCTTCATACTTTCAATATCACATAAGTCGCATTTTCGAACAACAAGACGCTCCTCATTTTTATTTAACGAAATTAAAAACTTTGCCTTATTGCCTTCCTCTTCATTTCTAACAGCAAGAATTACTTTATATCCAAGTAGATAGAATTTTCTACTTGCTTCAAATCCAATACCTGAATTTGCTCCTGTAACAAGTACAGTTCTCATATCAAAAAAAAAAAAGATTTTAATAACTAATCGTTTAAAAGTATCTATTGATGACAACAAATTATTAATATATAAAATATCTCTATTATAAATTGATTATTAATGTTTACAAAAAAATTCTTTAAAACTAATCAACTTCCTTTTTGTTCTGAAAGGTTCGCGGATTCAATGAATTTGGTTTCAAAGCATCAAACCATCTCCACTCTTCCCGTATTTCTTTTGGGTTATAATTACCAAATCCTTCTAATCTTCTTTTGTATGCCTCTTCAATGTCATCAGACAATATTTTGCCATACTTGTCTAATTCTTCTCTATTATTTAACCTTTCTTTTTCTCCGAATTGCCTTATAAAACTTCTAGCTATCTCATCTTTTTTAGAAAGTTTTTGTAATTTTTTTTCCTTAGAACTTAGCATTATAAAATACCCAACTTGGTATAAAAAAACTACCAAAATACCAAATGATGCAACTATTAAAATGTTCTTCCATTCCTCTTCACTTCGTTTTCTAATTTCTTCAGGATTGATCCTAAAATTATTATTTTCCTTGTAGAATGAACCTCTGCTATTGTTAAAATTATAATAGTCATGAGAGTAAGGATATTTATTTCTTCTTGACCTATTAGAATATTGGTACTGTTGATTGAGGAATGGATTAATTCCTTCGTCATATATTTTCCTACTAGCTGGTTTTTTTAAAATATCATATGCATATTTAATATCAGTAAATGCTTGGTGTTTATCACTTTTCCTACTACCATCTGAAATGTTCAGATTTCCAACAGAATCAGGATGGACCTGAAATATCAATTACAATTTTATTCAATTTGCCTTACTATTTTAGCTTTTTTGAAATAAGCCTCTTTAATGTCTTGTTGTGTGCAATTTCTTGGGACTCCAAGTATCTTATATAAATCCCTTTCTTTCAAACTAAAAAAATTCAAAAAACAAAGCGAAAGTTTGTGGACATACTATGCTGTTGTTGTAGCAAAATTGGTAAAAATATTTATGCTAGAAATTGGAATATCACAAACAAAGCTCCTTTTCATTACTATAAATTTAAGTTTATAGAATCTCTATTAATTATTAAACCATATAAAAAGTTAATAAACTAGTTTAATTTCTCTACCGCGCTTTATCTACTTATAAAGAGTTACGTAATAACGACATCATCGAATTGACACAGCAATGCGGTATCACTTTTCCAATTTGTTTACTTTTAAAAACAATATTAAGAATTAATTTCAAATTATAGTCGCTGTCGATACTTTGCAGAGTTTCTATTTTTTGATTTCTGCGATAAGTTTTTTGCGCATTTTTTTTAAATTTGAAGTTTTTTTATTGTTTTTGTATTAATTTTGGACAATTGTCCAACAAAAATATAGTTTCTTATAATTTCCAAATATCATAATTATTAATGATTAGTAACAGTAGTAAGCTTTCAAGTGAGGATATTACAAAGCCAATTTTTGAATCGACTAATTGTGTTGATGCTGGTCCTGATTTTAGATCTAAAGATAGTGAAAAGTATAGTAATAATGTGAAAGAAAATACTTTGCCTATTAAGGTGATTCAATTTATTTCTTTTTTTAATATTTTAAATTAAATTTAGATTTCTGACGATGGATCAGATAATATTCTTAGTGATATTTCGGATGATATTGAGATGCTAAAAAAAGAAAAAAAAAAGAAGGAGAAGAAAGAAAGGAAGAAGGAAAAACGCGATAAAAAAAGGAAACGCAAACGCTCAAGATCGCTAAG
The DNA here is from genome assembly GCA_005656395.1 of Strongyloides papillosus. Lineage (NCBI taxonomy): Eukaryota > Metazoa > Nematoda > Chromadorea > Rhabditida > Strongyloididae > Strongyloides > Strongyloides papillosus. The sequence continues at coordinate 607,055 of SRSI01000010.1, read as the reverse complement.
TGAATCAAAGGATGAAGAAAACAAAAAAAAATCTAAGAGAAATAAAAGTTCTGTAAGTTTACGAAAAATTTAAATGATTGTATAAATTTTTTAAGAAGCGTTATTCAGACTCAGACCATGAAATTAAACATAAGAAAAAAAGAACAACCGAGGAGGAGGAAGAACATCGTAAACGAAAAGCTGAAAAGAAAGAGAAGAAGCGTTTAAAAAAAGAACGTGAAAAAGATAAAACTCGTGACCGTGAAAGTCGTAAGCGTAGAAAGCGAAGCAGAAGTAATTCAAACAGCAGATCAAGATCACATTCATCTTCTTCACACGAGCGAGATAGTAATTCTAAACGTACAAATTATAAAAAAAATCCTGAAAAGAAGTATGAACCATTTTTAAAGAGGCGTGCGATGGTTACTGCATATCAAGTTGAAGCTGCAAATGGTTCTAAGTTTAATATAAATAAATGTGAATGGTTAAGTGAACTTACTGGTGCTGCTAAAAGGATATCACCTCAAAAAAATAATAAATTTAAAAGAAATTTCAATAAGGGTAAAATGTTTAAAAAACAGCAATATTCACCACCCAGAGAAGTTATTGATAAGCAAGCTCTTTTAGAAAAAGCTAAAATAAATGCTGCTAAACTGGCACTTAAAGGAGAGTTGAAACGGGAAGATGTTATGATACACACAGGAGGAAAAAGTTTAGAAACATATATAGGTATGTTAAAATTAATTTATTTTTTGCTATATATTACAGAGCAAGCTAGTAATGCAACTGAAAATACTGTCATGACCTCCTTAGGCCCCCTTGTTCTGCCAAAAGTTCAACAACCAAAAAAAGAGCCTATTGATCTGATTAAAACAATGGGTGTTGAGGCAATCTCAGATGAATCAGAAGATGAGGATGCAAAGTGGGAGAAGATAGAAAAAGTTAAAGCTAAAACAAAAGTAGATGAAGAAGAGGAACATCACATTGAAATCAAAAAAGTTCCTTCTTCAAATGCTCTTAAATTTAACATAAGTAATTTTAGAGCAGTCCCAACAAAAACTGTTGAGGAACGACTGCTAGATGAACATAAAACGAAAGAATGTATCAATTCTCAAAATAATCTACTTAATAAGTGGGTTCCAGTAAATGCAAATCAAACAGAAACAACTTCTAAAATACGATATAGTATTAATACTTTATCTTCAACTAACAATAAATTAAAACAAAGTGGCCATCCTAAAATGAATAATCATTCAACAAATCTATTCGATGATCTTGATTTGCCTCCTCCTCCTGCACCACCAACGATAACTATTTCTAAGCCAGAAGATTTCAATTTACCCCCTCCTCCACTCCCTCCACTTGTTTCCACACCAAAACTTCCTATTTCAGTTAGTGATGATTTTCTCCCTCCACCTCCTCTACCTCCATTACCTCCTCCAAAGACGATAGTGGACATTGAGAATATAAAAAGTACTATGAGTTTTCAAAAAATTATTTTTATGAAGAATGATGCAGAGAAGAAACTTCGTGACAATCCATTTGATAAAGAAGCTTTACAAAATTTAAGAGATGCTGAAGAGTTTATGAAATTATGGGGTACGAAGACGTTACTTCGCTAGTCAACGGATATCCTTAACACTATAACTAACGGTTAAGAACTAATGTGTTTATGTTATATATAAAATGAAGTTAAAAAAATAATAACGTAAATTTGAAATAAAGTATTTTTGGTGGATTTATAAAGTGTATTTTATTGTTTTTTTAAATAAATTTTATACTGTTTGTAAATAAAATATATTAGTTTGAAACGAATAATAAATTATAACTTGTAGTAAATTTTTTCAATACAACCTCGTGGAATCTTATTCTAATTGAAGTTTTATAATCATATAAAGATTTTTTTAAAAATAATTTGCTTGTAATATATGCTTTAAAAGTGTTTATCAGTATAAATGTATGAATTAAAGAAAACAGCAAGTGAAATTTAGAATTTAATTGTCTAAATATACCACATATTCTTCGCAAATGATACATTTTTAAGCACCAAACATTTCATAGATTTTCTTTAAATGTTAAAAAATCATGGTATATGTAAAATTTATTTTTATATTTGTGGTAAATTTTAGTACTTTCCGTTTTGGTAAGATCACCAAAAATAATTTATATCTAATATGTAGAAAAATGAATATACCACAAGTAATATTGATCAATAATGATAAAAGAATTATTTCCTACTGAGAATCGTAAAAAAACATTGTTACAAATATAATTTTAGGGTATAAAAATCTTACAGAGGAAATCAATTATTTTATTTAAATCTAAATAAATTATCAATATTTATTATCGTGTTTATGATTATTTTGAATTATCAATCATCTGAAATAGATACCGTTACTTTCTTAAATATGTATAGTATGCACTTAAAGGAAAAAAATGCGTACAAATTATTAAAATAAAAAAAACGAATAAATTTTAAATTGCTACTTTACCAGATTAATATGGTGAAAACAACAAGGAAATGATTTATTTGTGTAGATATTGATAATACAGTAGTATATTTAATATTTGAAATAAAAATTTATAATGCTGTTGTATAATAGATAATGAAAACTTTTTAATGAGATATTTTTATCAAAAATATATATGTATTTAATTATAACCTAATATCTTAAAATAATTTTTTAATAATTGCTTTATCGTAACAGAAAGTACTTTTTTAATTTAATTATAAAAATTTGTAGTACTTGTTAAAAAGATTCTATTATAATAACGGACAAAAATTAATATCTCGAAAAGATTTAAGCTTTATTATGTGATCTTTTTTTACAAATATCTAAAGATCAAATTTAAAAAAGTTCAAAGAAATTTCCTTCAAAATTATTACCTACTAAAATAATATAGTTTTTTTGATAATACGACATCAACTTAGATATTTGCAATTAAAATTTAGATGATCAACTTGCAATTCTCACCGTATCGAATGCCTTCATTGATTGATAGCAATATATGAATCAAGATTACGGAAAAGTAACATTTCTAATAAATTTTTTATATTTACTGAAAACTTATTTGTGTTTTTCAGAGTTAATCAACTTGCAAATATATAATAATTTTTGTGGAATTGAAAGTATGAATTTTCTACTATTTAATATTTTTTGTAATAATTAAAAATATATAATTGTTTTTTACTTTTACAAAATATATTTTAGTTGAATTATGTTTTTAAATTTTATAAAAATTTATATGAAAATTCTAATTTGATAGAAAAAAGTACATTTAAATTGATAAAATCAAATAATTTCATTTTAAATAAAAAAAAACACTACATAAGTTACTTAGCTAATTCTTAAAATCATTATGACAAATACTATCAATCATTTTTATGAAAAAATATTTTATTATCATTGTATTTCAACATTCTAACGTTGATAAACTTTATAAAGTTGACTGTTCTAAAAATAATCTACATCAAATTAGAAATTTAACTATTCTCGATATTTGTATGTTCTAAATAAAATATCAACAAATTTAGAAATTGTAGTTTCAAATATTCAATATATCAAAACTTTTAAATTTTGATTGACCGTATATGAAATAGTACTTTTTTAAAGTACTTTTAAAAATTTTCTTTTTTTCTGTTAAATTATGCAATTCCATTATTTTTATATTAAAATTTTTTTCATTCTTATTAAATGCCATATTAATTTCTTTGGATATATTTGAAGCTCTAAAATATTCACAGTAAATAATACAAATGTTTGATTTTTTAATACATTGTAATGAAATAATATTACTATAAATATAAATTTTTTGTCCAAGGGTTATTTAGAAGATCAAAAAATCACACCATATTAAGAAAAAAATGTTTTGTATGTTGGGAATTAAATATTGCTTATATTACTCATACATTTAATTATATTAATTTACTTTTTTGAAATGTCAAAATCATAAAAATGACTAATTATTGATATCTTTATAGATTAAAATGCATCTAAATTTGTATATTTTAATTCAAGAGTAATAGGCTTCAATTTTTTTTTGTGTTTACATTAAAGATTTTGTAGTAATCATTCAAATTTTATTCGTTCTTTTATCTTATCATGATCAAGCATTGAAAATAAAAATTTGTTATTATTAAAAAGTTTAAATAAATAAGATTAAAATTCATTCTAATGGATTCTAAATAAATTTGTATTATATAGTAAGTAATTTTAAAATAAATAACAAATTCAATGTACAAAATGCAATCCTTTTAATATGAATAATTATTTTAGTAACAATATTTCCTTTTGTAATCAACTGTATTGTATTAACTTATTATGTTTTATTTATCTATTAAAAAAATACTATTTATGAATGTTATATTAAAAGTGAGACAAAAAGGGAAAGATATCATGTTGTTTGATTTGTAATCAAAAGAATTTACTTAACTTAAAATTTCACTACCTTATTAAAAGAAGTAAATTTAAAAAAAAACCATTGTAAATATTATAGTATATTACATAACTTTGGACAATAACAGTAAAGTTTATTTAAAAATGGTGAAATTAAACTAAACGATTTTAATTATCTTAAAATATATTAAGTTCATTTTATTATTATCAAATTTTATAATGACAATTTTTAATAATTTATAACTCTCATTTTATTTTTGTAAAATTACTAACACTTCTTAAATTTATTGAAATTGTCATAATATTTTGTTTATTTCAAACAAAAATTATCAATTAATTTTTTCGTTTGTAGTAACGATATATTTTTTTTATGATAAAAACGTAATATTTCCTTTATAAAATAAATAATTAAATCGGATTATAAATATTCTATATTTGATGTTTTTTAAAACTAAAATAGTGCTTGTAAGTTCTTTTTTAGATTATTTAATATTTAAAAATTATACAAAAATGTTTGTCAATTCTGTATTAAAACAAGAAGAAAAAGTAAACACCAACGCTTTAAATTCTGATCAATTTAGATCCGATAAAGTTAAATTTCATAAAAATATTCCAGACATTGAAGTAATTAGAAATAAAAAGTATAATGAATCATTGAAAAGGAAATTTGATAAAAAGATTAACAATATTAAGTTTACGAACGATGATAATTATTTTGATTTAAGTGCAGATTCTAGGATTGCTAATAATATATATACAAGGTAAATTTTCTATTACTAAAAAATTTATCATACATTTTAAATAGATATTTGAATGTTTATCTTTTCATGTGACGTTTTAATTCATTTATCAGTTATGTAATGTTAATTATAATAACATATATTATCAAAGAATTAATACTTTTGTATATTTGATAGAAAACGTATGTCGGTGAGGAGCGAAGCCAAGAAATTAAAATCAAAAGCATCTCATATGATTATTGATATTTCCGTGGATAAAATAAAACGTTTAACTCAAGTAGAAAGCATAGGATCTATTTCTAAAGAAACACAGTTTTTCTTAGGTAATTTCTAAAACAATTTATTATCTTTAATTATTTATTTTTTAGGTATTTCAACAATACATGGACCGTTGAGAATTTTTCGTGGTAAAGGATTTTACCGATTTTTTTGGACTTTACTTTTTATCACATCAGTAATTTTCTTAATATATCAGATTATAACATTATTTCAACTATATACGTCGCATCCAACAGTCTCTCAATTATCATTTATAATACCTTCAGAAGGTCTAAACAATCCGACAGTAACAATATGCAATTATAATCCAATAAGACACTCTTATATCAAAGAATTAAATAAGACAAACAATTTTCCAAAACGTCTTTTAGATTACATGACAATGTCATTTTTGCAGCTTCCAAATCTTTTTTCCATGTCAAACAAATTAGATATAAAAGAAAGTCATAATCTTTTAATTAATTACACAAAATATGTAAATCCTAATTTTTCAATTCATTCATTTTATTATGATGCTGGTTTTCAATGTAATGACATTCTTAAAATTTGTGCCTTTGGAGGAAGAGAATTTGATTGTTGTGAAGAAGCTAAACCTATATTAACTGATTTAGGTAAATGTTATTTGTTAAATTTAGGAAAAAGTAATCACACATGGTTAAATAAACAAAGACAAAGTGGTATTAATAATGGATTATTGGTAGTTGCTGATTACCATACTGATGAACAAATTGGTTATAGTGAAGAAACTGCTGAAGAAAGTGTTTTTTCTAATCAATTTGAAAATGGATTTAGATACTACATTCATGAAGAGAAAAATATTCCATACATATCGACAGAAGGAATTTCAATTTCTCCAAAAAAAAGAGTTTATTCAGCTATTAGTGTTGAAAAAAGAATATTGTTAAATGATGAATCATGGGGAAATTGTTCTCATAAATGGCCTATAGGATATGATGATATTACAATGCCTTATACATCAAGTAGTTGTTATGCTTTATGTAGAGCCAAATATTTTATCAATAAATGTGGGTGTACTCCTATAATATACAATATTATAGGTGAATATAAAAATTGTTTACCGTATGAAATTTATAGTTGTTTTCTACCTAATGGAACAGACACCAATTCAACATTAAATGTTGCATTACTTGATCTACCAACATGTCATGAATGTAAAGTAGATTGTGATTCATGGCAATATAATATATATAATTCTTATGGTGATGATTTCAGTATTGGTGCATTAACTTACCTTAAACAAAAAGTCCCAACATGGACAAATTATTATATTTTAAAAAATATTGTGGCTATTAATATATTTTATCGTGAAATTGGTTATACAGAATTTTCACAAAAACAAAGTACAACATTTGTTGAAGTTTTATCAAATATTGGTGGAAATATGGGATTGTTTTTAGGAATGAGTGTTCTATCTGTTGTTGAAGTAATTATTTTTTTTTGTAAAATTTTATGGCTTACAATAAGTAAAAAAAGACGGAATTATATTAAAACTAAAAAAGATATGGAAGAAGAAAAAGCTCGACAACTAGAAGAAACATTAGAAAATTTTAAACGACATAATGAAGATTTAAAAAGATTAAGTATGAAAAAAAGGTTGAATAAACTGACATCGCGCATTGCGTCCAGCTTTCGAAAACGTAGTAATAATTATGCTCAACGTCTAAATAGATACGTTTCTAATATATATCCAGTACCACATCATAATATGGGTAATGAAAATAAAATATTTAATAAATATCATGGATCATCATTCGAAAATAGTGGTATAGAGGCATCCGTTAGAAAATCATCACACCTTATTGAAGATATAATCCATCAAAATCTTTTTGGAGCAGGCAGAACTCAAGTTTGTACTCCTGAAAATAAAGATGACGAAATATTACGAATTGACATTGATCTCAATAAATTTAAAGATGGACAATTATTAAAAATAACAGATAGATCACTAAATCGATCACATTCACTTCATGTACAAAAAAATAAATCATTTAACGCACAGAAAAGAGGTTCAGTAGAAATACCAATATCTTTTTCAAATGAACATTCATTTATGCAGTCAAATGAGAGTAATGATGATTACCTTACAACATTTAATGAATGTCTAAAAAACCACGAAATTCAGCAACCACTTATTTTAGGAATTGATGAACTAGTTAAGCATAAACAGGTATAATCATAAATTATAATTCTTTATAAAATCTTAATATTTGTAGTATAATTGAAATTCAATGTTTCAAAATGTCTTAATAATCTAAACATATTTATAAAACAATAGTTATCATAATGTCAAAAAAATATATGGATAATAAAATAAATATTATTTTTATTAATTTATAATATTTAAAAAATTACAACAAATAATTTTACAACAATACCATACAGATTAATATTTTAATCTGTTTATAATTAGAAAACAATTTTTAACTATAAAATTTAATTTTCATTTGTCTAAGGCATTCAGTATTTACTAAATAAAGTAATATATTTATCAAAAACTTTCATTTTCAACTATATTGAAAGTACTAACTTTTGATAAGTAATATAATAAGCAAAGATACTTATGATATTACTTATCTAAATATAACGAGTTTTTTCATTGTTGGTATTTTGAAGACACATAAGATGCAATAATTTTTCTATATATAATTTAAATTTGTAAAAAAAAAAATTATTGATGTTTTCCACATTTTAGTCACTTTTAGATACAAATATATTTGATGTACTAGATTGATTAATTTCTTACTACATGTTTTAAGTAAATTCAATATCATTTGAATTTTTTCTAGACGCAGATATTGAATAGTTATTACATAAATTGTTATACTTTTTATCTTTTAAACGTTTCCAACATATAATAATAAAAATTATTGATATTAATAATAAAATAAATTGAATAAGCATTGTATATTTATATCCCGTTGCATCAAAAAGAATTGTTAATATTGGTGGTGATATACATCTAAATAGAGAACCAAAAAATTCAAGAATTCCTTGAAAGAAATCTTGTTTTCTATTACCAAGAACAGATGCATACATAGTTCCTATTGAACTACTAACACATGGATATGCAAGGCCAAATGATATCATCATTGTAAAAACATATAAAAATAACGGTACACGTTTTGTTGAAAGACACCAATCATATCTTCTAGAACAACCTCCAGCATAAGTAAAGTCTTCAGTCGTAGTATTTTTTTTAAGTGGAACATAATCAAGAGGACCATCATAAAAACTCCAAGGTAGACTAACTAAATGATGAGTAGCAAATAATATTAATCCAACTACAACAACTTTTCTTTTATCTAATTTTCCAAATATATCATATGCTAACAATAAATATACCACAACAGAAATAAATGCTGCAATTGTAAAAATTATTCCATTATATTTTATTGCTTCATCTGTTGTCCAGTTATATAATGTAATTGTAAATGGTGAAGCAAGTACCTCGTCATTTGAAGCAAATGATTGTTGTGTGACATAAGTATAAATTAATACACATATTGGAATATAGTCCAGTGATTCTTCTTGTGTTGGAGAAGCTTTTGGTGTAATTTTAGATTTTTTTGGTTGAATAATTTTTGGATTGTATGGAAATTCAAAAATATAAATACCGAAAATAAATATAATAGATATTATTGAAAATGTAAATGCTGGAGCATTATAAACATTTATATTAAAAGTATTTTTAATATATCTTCCTGAAACAAAAGGTAGAAATAATAATTGTATGGTTGGTCCAAATGCTAATCCAAGGACATATGCACCAAAACCAATAGTTACAGCTTTAGAACGATCATTATTATGACATGATGTAGCAATATAAGCCCTTATAACACTTAAACAACCTTCACCAACACCACAAACAATTCTATTAAAAATTGCAAAAAAATATAATTGGTGGATAGATAATTTTGTTAGAAAACAATACATAATATTTCCAGCACATATTAGTAGTAAACCAACTGTTGATGGTATTTTTAATGTAGAACTTTTTTGACTCCAGATACCAAAAATTGGTGATGAAATTGCTTGAGCTAAACTGAATGATGCAACACACCATCCATAATAACCAACAGTAATATCAGGATTAAGACTTGAAAGATATGACCACATAGAAGTATAGAATACTGATCCTTGAAGACCAAAAAAAAATTGAACAATTATACAATACCAAACACTTATCCATGGTGTTTTATAATTATCCATTTTTTTATATTTATATTCTCTCTACACAATATTTATATCTTTCCTTTTTTCTAATAAACCTTAATAAAATATTGTCAAAAATAATAAACAAATCAATATTAAGAAAGTCGGATATAACCAATAAACAAAATATATCTTCTCAATAATAGCTAAAATCAATGTTTTCCTGTTACTTTTTTTATAATATATCAAAATAAGACGTTTGCCTTCTATAAACATGTTCAAAATTTAAATGAAATGAAATTTATTATCTTTGTCCAACATTCCTAGTGCTCGTAGGATTATCTCTTCTAACTTCGGAATGTTTATCTGATGTAGAAAATCTCTTCCACGGAGCACTAAGATATAATAAAATAAAATAAAAATAGTTGATAATTGGATAATTGTAAATGCTATTGTTAATATTACAACTTGTTTTTACAAAATATGAACATTTAAACTATAATTTTGCAGACATACTGTTATAGCTGTTAAAGATACACCTTATTAAACAGACTATAAAAAAGTTTAATTACATATCCTTAAAATTTTTATAATATATAAAATTAATTGGATTTTATCAATTTTAAAATCAAACAAATTCTTTGTTAAAAAGTAAAAAATAACTTTGGTTAAAAATGAAAACAAGAAAGTGAAACAAAGTTTGTTATTACATATAAATGATTATAAAGTTTAATCATTATTTTTTGATTGAAAGTTAAAGAAAACTAATAAAATCAATCATAATGTATATAATGTGTCAATGAAAAAATTTTCTTATTGAAAAATTGGTAGAAATTGAATTGAAACTTTTTATTTGAATTACATAACGTATACTATCTTCTACAACAAACTAACAAATATAACACATTACTGTTGTCAAAAATAAAAATATGTGTTAAATTAGTTCAATTGAATTTATTAATGTCAATAAAAGAATTTGAAACAATAAAAATTTGTTTTATTATATTTATTTAACTATATCCGCAATTTATTGGGGTTAAAGATAATAATAGTAAAAGAAAAAGACTAAAATAAATTAAATACTAATACATTCGTTAGATTGGACAGTTAATAAAAATATTTTTTAAAAATTAATCCCAATAAATACGAAAAAAATTATATGAATGATTAATATTATTTATAAAAAATTTAATACTAAGTTTCAATATATCTAACATAAATATAATTAAATAACAAACTAAAAATATTGCTAATATCTCATTAAAATATAATCTAAAACTTATAATAAAAAACATAATTAAAAACTAAACTGTTCATATATATACATAGAGACTTTCATTATAAAATTTAATTAAAAAATAAATAAATTTTTTACGATATTTTTGATTTTACGTCCATAACAATTTTTTATCAAAAATTTTTTGAAATATATTATTTCATATGATTTTAAATAAGTTTTTTTATAGAATACTGTTGGTAATTGAAACGCAAAACATTTTTCTTCATTAAAATTACTGGATCAAAGGTACTAAACAGTCTAACGAAAAATTGTTTTTATTTAAAATGAACATGAATATTTTTTTATATCTTGTCATTAAATGTTTCCAAAGAACAAGTAATCATTTAACGTTAATTGAAATTAATTACATTATTATAATACTTATATTTGGACAACATTTAATTAAAACAAAATTAAAGTTAACAAAGCAATTTATTTGATAACAAAATAATATTTTAATTAAATTGTCAATGGCAGCAATACATAATATTGTTTTTATTGTTTCCATGTGATCGTTATGATAAACATAGAAAATTGAACTTCTTCAGGTTCATTAATTACTTTTTATATTGCAAAATATTATTTGTTATATTTTATAGTATAGTGCGCTACTTATGCAATACAAACACTTAATGAATTATATTTAAAGTCTCATGTTGTAATTGATTTACAAAATCAACATTAAAATTATAATTCTCTATAATTCTTGAGCATCTTACGAACAAAATAAGCTTCTTAGATATCGTTGTCATATTGACTTTTTTTCAAAAAAACTACAACCGCTCAATTTAATCTTCTTGTATCTATTCTTTTACGATTAATCTTCAGAACATCAAACAGATTAACAAATAAAATGTCTCAATCATTTTTCTCAACTTCAATCATCATAAAAGTGATCAAAATATTAACTTACGTTTCCTCTGAAACAAATATAATGTTAATGTTTTAGACTCAACCACCTGAGTTTAATTAACAAATAATAATCATTCAATTGTACACATCAATTATAATTCTTAATACTATAATGACTGAACTATTATTATATTTATAAAGACAGATAGTTTTCATATATGTATATAGTAGCTTAATTGCTCATTTCCATATACAGCTGTATTGTGAAGAAAATATATTGAATAGAAATGGTATTATTATATGTAGTATTTATATATTGTATACATTTATATTACATTATATATCAAATATATTTTACTATCTCAATAATCACTTGAGATTGTTTAGCGGACTAATAATACTTTTAAACTATACAAAAATATTAAATATTTTTACTAAAAATTTGCCGTAAAATATTCTATTTAATCATTATATTTTTATGTATATTATTGTTTACTACTGATCAAAGCTATAATATATCAATTATATTAGTTTTATTCAATCTAATTATGAATGAAACTGTTAATTCTAACTATTATAAAATATTGGAAAATTTCTTACTATAAATGTGTTCTTTTGACTTGAAAAAATTTATTTAAAACGGTGATAAACAATGAATGTCATATAACAATTGTAAAGAGTTAAAATATATAAGAGAAATGTTGGTATTCAATATCTTTTTAATTCACCAGTTTAAGTTGAGACACTTACCCAAACAATTCTTTATTTTTCAAATAAAATAAGCAATGTAATAGAATTAGTTTTATTATTTTTTTATATGTTTTAATTATTTTTTATCTACACAAACTATTGTATATTTTATTACTATATAAAACAGAATACTTTAACTTCAATCAAATTATAATTTTTATTTTATTCAACATTTTCAATTGCATATATTTTAATAATAATAACCTTTTCTTACTCTGAACGCAAACAATTAATGTATAAACAGTTAAAGTAGCTCTTAACATGCCATTTAATATTATTTTATATATAAAGCTAATTTTTAATCTATGACATTTAATATTTTACTTTAGTAGTGATATAGTAGAAAAAAATCTTTTGTCGTGATAATTTTTATACGCTAAATTTTCTATAATTATAATTTACTAATATAGTAATCTTACTTTTTTTAAATTGGTTTTACATAGAATTTTAGCTAATACTTTAATACTATAAACTCTATAAATTTCCTATTCTGTAAAAAAATATATTAATATTGATAAATTTAATATAATTTAATTGAAAGGGAAATCATGATAAATATCTTGTTTTTTTCTGTATGAATCATTAAAATTTGGAATATTTATTTGTAATCTATGACTAATATTAAAAGTCATTTTATATAAAATAATTTTATAGCATTAATATGAATTTAGTAACCGATAATTTATTTAAAAACAATACCAATTTTGTCATCTTTTCTTTTGTCTTTATTCGATTGGATAGATACTATTTTAAAAACATGTAAAAATTATGTCATTTTAATTTTCTAATGTTTAGTATTATTTTTAATTAACAAAAACGTTTGTTGTCTACATATTTATAATATTAATTAATATAATTTTATTTGTTGATTAAATATTATATTATTATTTTTTATTTACTAATGATTCATTTATTTAAATTCTCACAAACATTTTAAAGTCCTTTTACCAAATTTTATTCTCACTATATTGTTATTTTTAATTTTTTAAGTTATAAATGTGTATATTAAAATGTAATTTTTTATGCTTAAATAACTATAGACTTGTACATATAAATAAAAATAATTTAAAGGTGTTAATGTAAATCTATTTTCTTTAATTCAAGTATTGTATATCATATTAGCATAATGTGTCAAATTTAAAACACATTTTTTTCTAACCTTAAATATTGACACTAGTCAATTTCTTTTTTGACAATTAAAAATAAATAGAAAAAATTGGTGCATTTAATGGAGAAAATATAGCAATTTTAATTGTCACACCCCAAAACACCCAAATACTTTAAAAGCTACATTTTTATAACCGGCTAAAATATTGTACAAATGTATGTATATAATATTGTTCTGAAAAACAGATTTTTGTTTGTTTAAACTGATCAAAACTATTCATACATCGTAGATACTTTTACTTTATGCCTCATTTAAAGATTTATCAATCACCTATTAGTGAGACAAAATAAAAGATGGAAGTGCATGCACTCTATCTCAATACTAGTTTGTATCTTTAATGATTTATTATTCTTCACCGATAGCTGCTTCTCTTTTTTTTTTCCTGAATCACACTCTTAAATTGTAAATATATATTTTATATTATTATAAATAATATATAAGAGATTTAAAAATATTCTTTTATAAGTACTTTGATCTTTACAATAAAATATTTTTTAAGAAACACACATTTTTAATAAATAATTTTATGTAATGACACATCACTTTTTTAAAACTTTTCATATTTTTTATATATTAAGAGTTGTCCAATGAAAATCACTTAATTTTAATCCTTTCCAATACTAATAATCATCAAAAACATCCAGATGTCCTAGTTGGATTATTTCGTTTTTAGTTATATATTTTTAAATATATTACAAATAGTTACTACTTTAACAATACATTTGCGAATTAGATTTCCAAAAGATAAAGGACAGTTATTATATCTATATATCCCTATCAGTTGCTTTCATTATTTCAATTTTCTATTAAAAACCACTTAATTTTATACACTGGACACATCATGTTCTCTTTTAAGCTTCTCATTACTACGAAAATATATCGTATAGCTTTTACTCTCAGTAGCTGTCATAAGAAGAAGAATACAAAATGCATTATAGGTTTTAGAGGAGGTCTGTCCCATAGTAAAATGAATATACTGGTTGTTTCTGATAATGTAGTAAACTCCTTCATTTGATGTCCATACAATGACGAAGAAATATACATATAATATTTAAATAACATTAATTTTTCTTATCAAACTTAGAACGGCGCTATTTTGTGATATTGTGTTACATATCTAAATACATAAAACTAAAAAGAAAAATCATATTTGTTTATTCAATAAATAGTTCTTTTTCATTGCCATATATAAATTTTAAATATTCGTTAAATTTTAATAAATTATTGTAGTAATTTATATATATTATTATTACTTTTACAGGTAATTTTTATTTTCCACGTACTTTAAGAAAATGTGGAAATTTAAAGCTTCTAAATATAAGAATACTACTCCAAGAATTCCAAAGAAAGAGGTTAGTTTAACAAAAACAAACTTTTTAATATATTAAATTTAATATTTAAGGACACTATAACAGATTTACCTATAGGAAATATATCAGCAACTAATAATGCAATTCAATCATCAGAAAAATATTTATCATTTCTTGTAGAAGGTGAAGGTGGACGACTTGCTGTTTTACCATTAAATGATCGTGGAAGAAGAAGTCGTGGAGACTTAAATGTTATTTGTGCTCATCAAGATCAAATATGTGATTTTACATTTCTTCCATATCATGAAGAACTACTTGTAACATGCAGTCGTGATGATGATGTAAGTTTAATATTTATATTAACTACAATTTTTTTTAGATTAAAATTTGGAAATGTGATAATTTTGTAAATAATGGAGAAAAATATATTACTAATTCCTTCATGTCCTTTAATTTTTCAAGAGGAAAATATTGTGAGGCATTAGCAGGACATCATTCTGCAGACCATATATTAGGAATTGCATGTGATTCTTCAGGTATAGTAGCTAATCTCGAAACAGGTCAAAGTGTAGTTGAATTTACAAGTATTTTTGATGAGAAATCTATGTCCTTAGGATGGTCTGAAGATGGGTCATTACTAGCTGTTTCCGGAAATAAAGGTAAAAATGTTGGAATTTTTGACCCTAGAGCAGGTCCCGATCCAGTAATTTATTTTAATACTCATGCAGGTTTTGGCCGTGAATCTCGTGTATTGTTTGCTGATGGTAAATTTATTTCATCAGGCTTTACAGGAAAGAGAGTTCAAGAACTTCTAGTCTATGATAATAGAAATTGGAACAAATGCATGAAGGATGTTCCATTTAATACATCAACAGGAATTCTTATTCCACTTTATGATAAAGATACAAAATTACTAGTGCTAGCAGGGAAAGGATCTGGTAAATTAATCTTAACTGAGATTTTAAATAGAGATCCTTATGTTTCCTCTGTTACTGAACAATCGTTAGCAGAACAAACTGTTGGTGCATGCTTAATTAACAAAAAATCATGTAAAATAATGGATGGTGAAGTTCAACGTTTTCATCAATTAACAAAAACCTCTATACAACCAATACCATTAATTGTTCCTCGACGTTCATATCGAGAGTTTCATGCTGATTTGTATCCTGATACTTTTGGAAATGTTCCAGGAAGTACCGCTGAAGAATGGATAAATGGTTCTAATAATTTACCAAAATTAGTTTCTCTTTCACCTGAAGATATTCATCATTCTCATTCTTCTAATACAATATCGCCAATAAATATAGTTGAAGAAAAACTTTCCACGATTTCAAATAGTAAAATATCTTCAGTTGTAAAAGTTGTTGAAGATAAAATACTTGATGAGAAATCGACTAAGCCTGTTTGTGAAGAAAAAATATCAGTAAGCATTGAAAAAGATGCGCAAAATTCCACTTCAAATCAACACTCTGATTGTAGTACAGCTTCTTTACCCGATATGCAATCAAATTTAAGTGTATCACCTGTCTCTGAAAAAGAGAACATTGATCATGATAACGATGAAAAACAAAAAGAGTGTAACAAAGATTCACCTATTAAAATGAGATTGAGAAATGCTGAATTAACAAAAAAGGAGCGACCTGTAAGTGTGGCAATTGGATCTGGAGAAGGCATTACTACAAGAAGAAGGATGATTAGAAATAGACCAAAATCTTGTGTTGTCGGAACGTTACAATCTAAGTATAGACATTGTGAAACGTTAAATGGTCCAAAAGTAGGTGTTTTTTCAAATTTGAGGAATGTTAACACTCGTCTACCAATTGATTCAAATGGAATGTGTGTGAGTGAGAAATTTGCCGCCGTTCCACTCTCTGGAACATCTGGATTAATTGCTATATTTAGTTTAAAATATCCTAATAAAATTCCAGATGGCGTTTTAGATGGTTTACAAAATCGTACTTCAGTTACAGATATCTCATGGAATCCATTTAATCCAAGGCAATTAGCTTGTGGGTTAGATATTGGAATTGTTAATATTTGGGAAATAGACGAGAGTAAAGTAAATCTTATAGGAGAGACTGAATTTAATACAGTTGATGATTCTAAATTGAAATTATGCGATCTCGAACCGACTATTGCATTAAGACATAATGCAAATAAAATTACTCAACTTCGTTACCATCCAACAGCAAAGGATCTCCTTACTGTAGCCTATGGTGACTGTTCCATTTGTATTTTTAATATTAAATCAAGTGAAATGGTTTTTGAAATAAAGCAAGCTCATGAATATCAAATCTTATCAATATCATGGAGTTACGATGGAACAAAACTTGCAACACTCGGTAAAGATAAAATGTTAAAAATATTTCAACCTCAATTAGATGGAGAAGACTGCTGTATTGCAGAAAAAAAAGTACTAGAATCAACAAGAAGTGCAAGAGTTTTATTTGTATGTGATGACTCAATGATTTTAATAGCTAGTTTTTCTCGCACTTCTAACAGACAATGTACTCTTTTAGATTCTTTTACATTAAAAGATCTTCACCAACAACAAATCGATACTAACACTCAACCATTAATTCCTCACTATGATTATGACAGTTCTATTTTATTTTTAACTGGTAAAGGTGATCACGGTATTCAAATGTATGAATTATCTCCAAGTAGTCCATATATGCTTCCACTAGCGCCGTTTACAGCACTAACTGGCCACCAAACAATCGCACTACACCAAAAAAATGTTTGTGATGTTAGAGCTGTCGAATTTCAAAGGGGATGGAGACTTACAGAGAAGGCTCTAGAGAAACTATCATTTAGAGTCCCGCGTGTGAAGAAAGATTTATTCCAAAGAGATCTATTTCCTGATGCTTTAATTACATGGTCACCATTGATGGATGGTGAACAATGGATTCGAAATGAAGTTGTTGAAACACGCAAAACTATAAATTTATGTCCTGAAGGAATGCATGATAATATTTAGAGTTGGAGTCTTCTATCTTTTGTTATTGTATTGCTTTAATAAAGTATTTAATATAATTCCCCCATTAAATTTTAATGTATTCCTTATAATATAGTAAATTTTCTAACACCTCCTTATATTTAATAAAAAATACTATCATCTCTTTATTATTTTCAGTAATTTAACAATGACATATACAATTTAATAGAAGAAATTTATAAAAATGATAATTTAACCGCTACAAGCATAACAAATATGATCATCATTAGATGAATCACTTTTAATATTATTATTATTTAAAGATTCCTTCTTTTCTGGTGATCTTGATTTATTCATTCTTATCAAAGATTTATCAACACTAAATTTCACAGGATTTGCTGCCGGTTTAGTTCTTAAATAATACATTCCTGTTTTCAAACCATTTTTCCAACCATAAAAATGCATTGAACTACATATTCCATAAGTTGGTCTATTTACATGAAGATTAAGTGATTGAGATTGATCAACAAAGGGACCACGATCAATTGCCATTTCAATAATAGCTTTTTGTGGAATTTCCCAAACAGTTTTATAAAGTTCTCTGATATGTAATGGAATATCGCATATATTTTGAATAGACCCATTATTTTCAATTATTTGATTAAGAATTTCCTCGTTCCAAATACCAAGGGTAATTAAATCTCGTAGGAGATGAGTATTTACAATTTGAAAATCACCAGATAAAACCCGTCTTGTATATAAATTTGATGTGTATGGTTCAATAGATTCATTACTGCCAAGAATCTGAGATGTAGAAGCAGTGGGCATTAAAGATACTAACAATGAATTACGAATGCCAAATTTAGAAATTTTCTCCTTCAAACTTTTCCAATTCCATAAATTGCTTGGAGTAACACCCCACATGTCATACTGAAGAATTCCTTTAGATACAGGTGATCCATCAAATGTTTCATAGGATCCATGAATCTTTGCTAATTCACAGGAAGCCTCAAGTGCACCATGATAAATAGTTTCAAAGATTTTCTTATTGAGATCTCTAGCTTCTGGTGATGTAAATGGATATTTCATGAGTAAAAATGCATCTGCAAGTCCTTGTACTCCAATTCCAATAGGACGATGTTTAGTATTTGATAAACGTGCTTCCTCCAGTGGATAATGATTAATATCAATAACCTTGTTCAAATTCTTTGTCAAAATTTTTGCCATGTTATGAAGACGTTTAAAATCAAAAACACGTTTTTTCTCTTTAATCACGACAAAATTATTAAGTGCAATAGACCCCAAATTACAAACAGCAACTTCATTAGGGGAAGAAAATTGAACAATTTCAGCACAAAGATTTGAACATTTTATTGTTCCTAAATTTTGTTGATTACTTTTACGGTTACAATGATCCTTGTAAAGCATATATGGAATACCCGTCTCTATCTGAGATTCACAAATCTTCTGCCAAATATATCTGGCTTTTACTTGTTTCCTATAACGATTTTCATTTTCATATTGTACGTAAAGTTTATCAAAATCATCACCAAAACAATCATCAAGACCCGGACATTCATTAGGACACATTAACGACCAATGTGAATCGCTTTCAACACGTTTCATAAATAAATCTGGAACCCAAAGTCCGTAAAATAAATCGCGTGCTCTTTCTTCTTCTGGTCCTGTGTTCTTTTTTAACTCAAGAAATTGGATAATATCTGCATGCCATGGTTCCAAATATATAGCAAATGCACCAGGTCTTTTATTGCCACCTTGATCAACATAACGAACAGTACTATTGTAAACACGTAACATTGGAACCAAACCATTTGAAGATCCATTAGTTCCAGAAATAAATGATCCTGTGGCACGAATTGTACTGATACTTAATCCTACCCCCCCAGCCGTCTTTGAAATAACAGCACATCGCTTTAAAGTGTCATAGATTCCTTCAATAGAATCATCACTCATCGTTAACAAAAAGCAGGAACAAAGCTGAGGTCGTAGGGTACCAGCATTAAATAACGTTGGAGATCCATGGATAAAAAGTCGTTTTGACATATATCTGTATGTCTGAATAGCAGATGCAATATCTTCACCATGAATACCAATGGCAACACGCATAAGCATATGTTGAGGTCTTTCAACAATTTTATTATTTATTTTCAATAAATATGATCGTTCTAATGTCTTAAATCCAAAGTATGTAAAGTGGAAATCTCTTTTAAATCTAATAACTGAATCCAATTTCTTCGAATTTTTTTGAATAATTTCATTCACTTCCTTGCTTATCAATGGACAATGTTCTCCCGTCATATTATGTTTGTGATTATACAAATCATCCATTACCTTAGAAAATTTTTTCTTAGTCTGTTTATGTAAAATCGAAACAGCAATACGAGCAGCTAAGACTCCGAAATCAGGATGTTCAACAATTTTACTTGCCGCTGTCTCAGCAGCTAAATTATCAAGTTCAATCGTACTAATACCTTTATAAAATCCGCTAATTACTTTTTGTGCTATCATAATCTATAAATAATAAATACGACTGAGTTAAAAACTTAATTTACTTACAGGATCAATGTAGTTCATATTTAAATTATAGCAAAATTTATTTATCCTATCAGTTATTTTATCAAAATGTACTTCTTCTTTTTGTCCATTTCTGTTGACAACATATAATGAACCCGACCGAAACATAATTAAAACAGGCCACGTAAAAGTGTGTATCAACCTGGAATATTTCTTTATGAAATTTCCACAATGAACGTCATTTTTAGAAATCCGAAAATACACGGTTTTTAATATACCGAATTTATTTCAAAAAAGGAATACTAAAAAAATGTCTGCTGTCGATTATTAATGAAGGGGATAAAAAAGAGATTATAAGGAAAAATGTTATTAGGGATGTATTTCACATATAGACAAAGATAATATTTACCGTTTACCTTTACTAAATCTATTAAAAAGATAAATACTCACTTATTATGAGTTTCTAACTAGTAATAAATTAAGAAAATAACTACAAAAGAATATAAAAAAATACCTTATAGAATAAAGCTAAACAAACATTATGTTAATTCTAGTTAAATCTAACTTTTAACATATAATACATTAATTGAAGTTCATCCTCAATCAGTCAAAGAGATTATATAATACTTTATAACAACAGATTTTGTCTATCAATTGCAAAGAATAGAATTTTTACAATTCCTACATTAACTAGAATAAACGTTAATTAACTAATCAAAAAAACATTTCTTAGATTTTCAATATTTTTTCTAGCACCTCTTTATTCAGAATGT
This sequence comes from Strongyloides papillosus, assembly GCA_005656395.1. Taxonomy (NCBI): domain Eukaryota; kingdom Metazoa; phylum Nematoda; class Chromadorea; order Rhabditida; family Strongyloididae; genus Strongyloides; species Strongyloides papillosus. The sequence continues at coordinate 585,882 of SRSI01000010.1, read as the reverse complement.
ACATTTATTATAGATATTATACTTTTTCTTAATATTATGCTTATAAAAACTTCTTTACAAATAAATAAAGTTAAAATTAAGAAAATTAGTCCTCCAGAAAAACGTTTCTTAAATATTAGGAATATATTAAGTCAATATGTATTGTTTAAATTTTTTTAAAATCAAAAACAAGATCACAACAGCATGTGAAAACAATTTTAAAAAAAGTTGGCCTTTTAAGATACACAAACCATGGACAAAAAATATAAATATCACCTATTGTTGTATTACGAATGTACGTGGTAGAAATAAAAAAAACGTGACAAGTAAAATAAGAAAAGACATTATAACACTAAAATAGGTATATACTATACTACAAAGATGATATAATAACAAAAACAGCAATTACAAAGCACAAACAAATGTCTTGGTGATAAACATTCAATTCTTTGTTTTTAAAAATAAATAACAAAATCTTATTTCATCGCTAGATTTATAAATAAATCATTATGTGCAACAAAAAATATTCCCAAAAAATACTATCAAATTTTAAAATAACGTTTAATAATAAAAAATCCTTTTATAAACATGTTCTTACAGATTTCGCTTCGAAAAATGATAAGTTGGTACATTATCTCAATTTTGGCTTATTTGAATGTAGTGGAAATTTGTTAACAATGGGCAATTAATTTTAAGTCGTTAATTTGTTTTTAACAACATTCAAATTAATTTAGTCTATAAAAAGAATAATTTCTATGTAAAAGAAAGGAGTATATGAAGGAAATTATCCTTATATATTTTTTAATTCCTCTAATTTTAGGAGGTTATTTGTTTTATGACACGGAATGTCCTACTGATATCTCTAAGTTAGAGCAATCATTTTACACTGGCTTTAGGTTTACAAAGTTTTTTTCAAATTTCTTAACAGTAGATGGAGATTTTGAGTTACTTATTTTAACGTATAACAGATCAAATACAGAAGAAATAATTCGTATTGATGGAAGTGTTCGTTTCCCTAGAAATGAATTTTGGATAAACAAGTATATCCCAATAAATTCATGGCCTTTATATTTGCACCCAAACTGCCTGAAATTTTACAAAAACAGTGATGAATGCTTACCAAAAATGGATACATTATTAATTTTCCCAGTAAAAGATAACAAGATAAAAGAGCCTTTTAAAATTGTCAACTACCAGTTTGAACAGTTTTTTCCATGGTAAATTTGATAATTTTAATATGTATTTCTATAATTTTAGTGAACCAAGTAGAACAATCACATTTTCATATGAAAATGTAACTTCTCTTAAAAATGATTCAGCTGCATTTATATCTGTTGGAAGACCTGTACATTATGTCAAAAATTTCAACATTGAAGAGTTTTTCTTAGATAACTTATACAACTATGATGAATCTAAAGAACAATACGACAAAATTATACGTGATGTAGAAGAACTTGAGGAATTTACTATTAAAGCAGATCCTAATTATAAATATAATTTCGAGGAACCTCTTGGGCCATTTAAAAAAATTTATAATATTAAATATGAAAATGATAATATTGTAGAAATTTAATATAATTATGTCCAAAAAATGTGCTTAAACAATTATTTCAATAAATTATTATACTTTCTATTGAACATACATCAATTTAAAATTTAATCAATAATTTTACATTAAATTTAAATAGTAGGAAAATATATATACAAAAAAAAATACAAAAAACAAACAAAAAATAATTAATTAGTCATTAATCTTGGCGCAATTGACATAGACATAAGTTCCTGGAATAAAAGTTTGCATGCATAAGGAATTCTAATAGCAGATATTTGAGTCTTATTCTTACATGCTTTGCATTCAAAAGTATTTGTTCTAAGATTAGCAACAACAAATAGTCCACAGACATTACAAACGTAGGTATGATAAGGATCAGAAACCTCAAACAATCTTTCACGCAAGAATTGAGCTGCACCATGGGATATCTGACAATCACGTTCCATTTCACCAAATCTTAAGCCACCATCACGAGCTCTTCCTTCCATAGGTTGTCTGTTCATTCCTTGGACAGGTCCACGAGCACGTGAATGGATTTTGTCGTCAACCATGTGTTTTAATCTTTGATAATATGTTGGACCAAAGAAAATTTGAGTCTGGAGCTTTCTACCAGTGTGACCATTATACATAACTTCGTTTCCACGCAAATGATAACCATAACCATGGAGAAGATCAGAAATTTTTTGTACATTAACAGTATCATTAAATGGTGTTGCATCACCTATTTCTCCTTTACAAGCAGATAGTTTTCCTTGAAGACACTCAATTAAATGACCAATTGTCATACGAGATGGGACGGCATGAGGATTTATAATGATGTCAGGAGACAATCCTTCTTTTGTAAAAGGCATATCTTCTTGACGGTACATCATACCCATTGTACCTTTTTGTCCATGCCTTGAAGCAAATTTATCACCAATCTGAGGAAGACGAATAGAACGTACACGAACTTTAACAAACTTGTTACCATCAGAATTTACAGTTAACATCACTTGATCAACAATTCCAGTTTCAGAACTTCTTAAGAATGTAGAAGAATCACGCTTGGTAAACTTCTGGTTTGCTTGAACTGCTTCATCTTCAATTTCAGCGACACTTAAAGTCTTTCCAATTATTACATCATCACCGGAAACACGTACTCCAGGTGATATAATTCCATCGACATCAAGTTTCTCATATATAGAATGTCTCATTCCAGAACATGAATCACGAGTTGGAAGTTCAATTAATTCACATTCACTTGATTTTACATTAGCCTCTTGGTCTCGATATGAGCGATAGAAAACAGATCTAAATAGACCACGATCAATTCCTGACTGGTTCATAATAACAGAATCTTCTTGGTTATAACCGGAGTAAGATAAAATAGCTACAATTGCATTTATACCAGCAGGTAACTCATTAAACCTTAAGAAAGACATTGACCTTGTTGTTACCAAAGGCTTCTGTGGATAGTATAAAACATTTGCAAGAGTATCCATACGAACATGGAAATTAGTTGCATATACACCCATAGCTTGTTTACCCATAGCACTTTGATAGGTGTTTCTGGGTGATTGATTATGATCAGGGAAGGGAATAATAGAAGCACAGACACCAAGAATCATGGCTGGATGAACCTCGCAATGTGTATAATTCCTGCAGTATTCATTTTTCAAGTCTTCTGGATTCATAGCAATCATACAAGTTTCTTCCTCTAAAGCATCAATCAACTCGACAGCTCCATCAGAAATTAAATCACTCCAACTATATGGTTTAGTTCCATCATCATCAAGTTCTTTTAATTTTCGAATATGTTTAGTACGTAAAGTCAATTGGCCACTTTCAACAACAAGCAACGGTCTACATATACGACCTGCTTCCGATAAAATCCTAATTTCTCTATCACGAATATCTCGAACCATAGAAACTTCAGAAACAATGATATCCATTTGGCGACGTAATTTTTTTAATGTTGACATTAAAGCAACAGGATCATGATGAATACCAACCCAAGCACCATTAACAAAAACTTTTGTAGCATCTTTAATTGATGAAGGAGATACTTCTTCAAGGTTTTCCATGGACCACTCTTCTAAAAATTCCATTAAATGATCTGCTGTTGAACCGACAGAGACATAAGCCATCAAAGCAAGATTCTTAACCAATCCTACAGCTTGACCTTCAGGTGTTTCAGCAGGACAAACCATACCCCATTGTGTATTATGAAGTTGGCGTGGTTTAGCTAATTTACCATCTCTTCCAATCGGTGAGTTAGCGCGACGAAGATGAGAGAGTGTGGCTGTGTACGTTAGTCTATTTAAAACTTGTGCAACTCCCGCTCTACTTTGATGAGCTTTTCTTTGATCACCCCAATTTCCTGTTGCAAGGGAATAGGCTAATCCTTTAGTGATGAATGAAGTATTTATACAACTTGGTACCAAGAAATCCCCATTCTTATCGATATGTTTCTGAGCAACAATTCTAAACTCTTTTATCATATTTTTTAACATTCCTCGGAAAAGGAATGATAATAAAGGACCTGCCATGTCTAATCTTTTGTTTCCAATATGATCACGATCGTCCAATTCTCTTCTACCTAATGCAGCAGATAATAATCTATGAACCATATATCCCAAGAAGTAAGCTTTCTTTGTTTCACAATGAGGTCCTACACCAACATGAGGCAAAGATTCTTTCGTCAATATTTCTTTTGCATATTTTATTCTTGCTTCTTTGGTAATACCAGGTTTTGCACCACGAACACCAATGAAATTTAAAGCTACATCTTGATCTTGGATTACAAATGCTTCATCAAGAGATGGCTTAACCATCTCCATCATTTCCGGATCGTTAAAATCGTAGATTATATGTTCCAAGATATCACGATCGTTTACAAAGCCAAGAGCTCTAAATACAATCATAATAGGTATTTCCTGCTTAATATATGGTAATATTGCAATAATTTTTTGACCAACACCACCTTTTTTACCGGCTATTCCACCAGAACGATTGAGCATGTTAACCCAACAAGTACTAACAGGTCTATTAGAATTTTCAAGCATAGAACGGCACTCAGTTTTGTACTGGAACTTTCCATCCTTCATTGAAAAGACATAAACAGTATTTGTTGCCATTTTCTCCTGTGCAATCAACACTTTCTCACTGCCATTTATCACAAAATAACCACCTGGATCAAGAGGACACTCCTTCAATTCGGCTAAATCTCTATCGCTCATTTCATTCAACATACAGTATGAGGATCTAAGCATAATTGGGATTTTTCCTAAAGAAACTTTAGTATCAACAGTTTCCTTATTGCTGTCGTTTCTGGTGACTGTCTTAATAATATCAACGTACAAAGGAGCAGCATAAGTTAAATTTCTAAGTCTTGCATCATTAGGCATCATTGGATGTGCAACTCCATCACTTTCCCAATGAGTAGGTTTTGACAAGTAAATTTGATCCAATTTCACGGAAAACTTCGTAGCTGTCTCCAATTCCATAGAATGATGTTGGAGTTCAGTTTGTAATTCAATAGGAGGAGTTTCTTCAATTATTTTTTGAACACTCATTTGGATAAATTCATCAAAAGAGTCCAATTGTTGGCGCACTAAACCTCTCTCATCAAAGTAAGAAGCAATAACCTCCCAACATGCCTCCTAAAAATAATTAAAAAATTGCAGACAAAAAATTATAAGTTACCTGCCACATCTGAGGTTGAATCTCAGCTTCATCCTCATCATCTGACTGTACGTCATCAACATCCATTCCGAGATCATTATCATATTCATCGTATTCTTCGTCGTGGCTCATTATTGCGTAAATAGAAATTAGTAATAAATGAGTCTATGACAATGTAATAGTGTATTTACTGCTAGCTTTCCTAAAAATTAAAGTAAAATACACGAATTGACGGAAAGTAACCAAATTTAAAAAATATATATGAAAGGATAAAATACGAATGTGAGCAGTAACCCAATTAAAATTCTACACGAGAGCCATGGGTTAAGTCTACCTTAGGAAGAGAAATAGTTTTTAATAAGTTGAACCTATAATAAAATTTTAATATGATGCGAGAAAAAAAAATTGAAGAAGATAGTGGAAAGTACACATTTCAATTTAAAAAAAAAGCTAAAACGTAGATTCACAGAGTTATGAGGAAAACAGAGTTAGATAAAAAAAAATATTAAAACGCCAAACCATCACTAAAAATCTAAAACGATGTCAAAAACCCTAATACTTAAATCTAGTGATTTTTGTACTGTATGTATTGTTTATAGCACTTATTAAATAGTAGCAGAGTTACGTTTATCGCTGAATTAAAATTTAATTTAAAAAATAGTAAGCAAGAAAAAATTATCAAAGTTAATTATTTAAAGTATTTCGAGGATGACAGACATGCATTCTTATTAAGTTGGAGAAACGCGCGTGAACAATATTCCAATGCACGTTCTATACGAGAAGTTTCAGCTAAACAAATTGTACATTTCTTGTACGTAATGTAAAAGTCAAGGATATTAAAATAGTGTAATTTTAATAATGCCTCGTATTTTTATATATTCATCGAAAAGGAAAGACTATTTTTTTAGTCTGTTTTATTGTTTGACATTTTGATTTTCTTTTAGATAAAGCCAATTTTATATTGATATTTTTCATAGCAATTTTTAATGAATGAAATGAATGTATATTAATAATATTTCTTTGCTAACAGTTAGGTATTAATTTAAACTACTTGTATATTCCAAGATGCCGAGATTCACAAATATGGTGAAGCATTTGTATCTACAAATTAAAAGTCTCCTTATAAGCATTTTTCATTGTTTGTTCATAATATTTTATAGGCAGTATAGAAGGGTATGTTCCTTTTGGATGATTATTTAATTTCTTTTTTCTAGATTCAACAATATCAAACAATTCGATATGATCATCATATAGAATTATCAGCAATGTCTGTTCAACGTTTAAGTATGTTATATTTAAATATTTCTACTTTAATAAGCATATTTTCAGGTATAGTACCGAGGAAAATACTAGTGCTGGATTTAGATGAAACTTTGATACACTCTTATTTAGACGGTAGTACAAGAGTCACATCCAAACCAACTTCTCCACCAGATTTTATATTAAAAGTAACTATTGACAGGCATCCTGTACGATTTTCCGTTCACCTTAGGCCTCATGTGGATTATTTTCTGAGTGTAATCAGTCAATGGTATGATTTAGTGATTTTTACTGCCAGTATGGAGATTTATGGTTCTGCTGTAGCTGATCGACTAGATAAAGGACGGGGAATGTTTAAACGACGATATTACAGACAACACTGTACTCAAGAACAATACGGATTTACAAAAGATCTTTCTGCAATTCATGATGATTTGGCGTCAATATTTATTCTAGATAATTCACCAAACGCATATAGACATTTTAAAAGTGAGTTTCATTCATTAAATAAATATACAATTTCGTTAATTAAGACAATGCAATTCCAATAACCTCATGGTTCAGTGATCCGAAGGATACGTGCCTGCTTGATTTGCTGCCGTTTTTAGATGCTTTACGCTTCACATCCGATGTTAGATCAATACTGAGTAGAAATTTGCACTTACCTAATATGTAATTATTTTTAAAAATACATGATTACTTATATTATTAATAAAGTTTCAAACCATTTGGTATTGCTTTTAATCTATAAAGTGTATGTTTAATTATTGGGAAATTCTAATGTGATTTTATATATAGCTATGTTTTAAGGTCAATTCTTTATATTATTCGGTGATCTCAGATTTGTTTTTAAATTTAAATAAAAACAATTTAATATTTTTTGAAATTTTATATATTTTTTTTTGGATGTTTTAGCTCGTTTTTGTACGTAATTTGTTTTATTTTTTTTCGTTAAGCAAAAGTAACTTTTGGACATATAAGCAGGGAATTTTTTATGTTTAAATATTGTTCCTAATTAGTCTTTAATAATTTTGTTATCTGTCATATTTTTTAAAACAAATAATATTATTAAATTTTCCACAATATGGAAATCTATAATAATTAAATTAATTTTAAAAGTTAAATGGGAAAATTATCAGTATAAAATAATTTAATGGGAAAGATTTTTTTTTGCAAATAATTTTACAAGATAATTTCTTTCAATATTACTACAGTTAAAAAAATTATTTTTGTTAAATTTTTTAATAAATCGATCGTAGTTATACATATATATCGACAATTAGATAATCATTTGAATAAACTTTTGTATAATAAAAAAATTTTAATTTTATTATGTTACAAATAATTCATTATTTGTTATACTTTTAATAGATATTTAATACATTAACGTATTATATTAACCTTAGTTGTAGTGTAGGTAAATAATAAATATTAAACAAAAAAGAATAATAAAATATTGTAGTACATTGTTTTTTGTTTAGTTTGCTTAGCATGAAAAATGTTTTGGAAAAACAATAAAAAAAAGTACATGTATATTTTCTAAATGAAGTTTTCCATATACAAGAAATACCAAAAGTGCGTGGTTATCAGTTTTTTTAGTTTATATTAACAAATGGTACTTCTATACAAAGTTTATTTAATGAATAATCAATGATGTGAAATTAACATACATAATGCTAACAAAAAAAATTGTCATCTATTCAACAATGATATTATATAAAATGTTTAGAACAAATTACACAGTAATATTAAAAGAAAACAAGACGTACCTTATCAAAAACAGTGAAAGTATAGTAATGAAAAAATAAATTTCTCATTATCTTCCCCTTGAAGGAATTTATCACTTTAGTCTTGTTTGGAGAATACATTCTATCTAACATTTCAAAGATCATTATGTTTCTGTATTCTTATTATGCTAGTAACTTTCTTTTTCCTTGTGAAAAGTGAATCCATATATACAGATTTACATATCTAAATATCTAGTTCAATATTAAAAAAACAGGATATAAGGAGTTTAATAATAAACCTACGTCAGGTTATAAAATCTAAAATGACTTCCATCATCCTTTAAAATTTGGAAAGCATAGAAGTCTAAAAATGTTTCTTTAAAAGCTGTTTTCTTACATTCGTTAATGGACTCATAGCTAAGCGAGATAAATGCATAGTAGGAAAATCACAAAAAATCCATTTAGTAATTCCACCAAACTGAAGTGACAAAAAGAGCAGAAATACGTTGCAAATCTTTCTATATCTGTCAGACATGACAAAGATATTATCTCATAATGATTTTATTTCTTTTAATGTTATACAAACATCATTAAATTCAGATATTTTTTATCTGAAAACACATTTAATACGAACTTCAATAAAAAGTTTTTGGTAGTTGTAATGAGTCCCATTATGATGGTATACATTGAAGTTTTTTTAAGTACAAAAGATTCTCAAGTAACGCACCAAATTTATAATTATTGTTCAAATTGATATTTGGTATGAAATCTTTAGATATCTTTAAAAATATTCTAAAGATTCTTTGATATTAGTGAGATTCTCAATCATTTAGCACAATTTTTCAGTGAAATCCAATTCTCCAATATCCATCTTTATAGAGTTAAGAAATCTGTTGCTTTTCAGCTATTTCTTGATGACATTTACAATATTCGAATTCTCCTGATTTTTAAACAATCATCCATTTTTATTCAAGTTATCATCGACATTCAAATATAAACTGAAGTAGGTATGATATATCCAGTATTATATACACGACAATCATACTAACCAGCGACATACTTGACCTCATATAAGACAGATCTCCATGGTGAGATGAAATACGTTTTATCGAAATTATATACCAATATCCAGAAAAAAAATATTCACAAGAGACACAACTGATCCATCCAATTCGTTTTGTTTTAGTATCAAGGGTGATGTCGTACTCAGACTGAGCAAAATAATGTAAAATTCTTAGATTGATTTATATCAAAAACCGTGGATAAATTATTATCTCCGTTTTTCCATTTCCCATGAATTCTGTTTCGATTACCTTGACATATTTCGCAATATCGTTAGTTTAACCGCTATAAGTGATAAAGCAAGACCTATTAAATTGGTTTCATATCGTTAAAAGCAAGTACTACAAGATCCTTATTTGTAAGAATGTGATATTCAGATTAAACTTAAATTTGTTGCAATGGTTGACTTCAACAGAGTGATTAAACATTTTTAGATCCATATTATTAAGAGCAGCCAATTTCTCAAATGTTAGAAATTTAAGCTTAAGAGGATTTCTAACTGAATGATCACCTGCTACTAAGTAAATTTATTTTTCAGGTTCTTTAATAAATTTTTCAATTAGACAGATAGGGTGTTAAAAGCACCTTTCGGTTTGGCTTCCTCAACATGGCTTTTCAGAAGAATGACATATTTTAAAAAGTTACAATCAGCAATATATGGAACTTCTGAAGTTTCTGATTGACGTACCCTAACGTTATTTATTTTCAATAGACAGTTTAAACTATTTTATTGTCGACTATCAGAAAATGATTTTTTGTTTTGAACTTTGAATATATTTCTGAAATTTATTATTAGAAGTAAACATATGACTTTGTTTAACAATGACAATATAAATTCAATATCAAATGAGGTACGAAATAGATTGACTAACAAAATAATCATTGCAATGAATAATCATAAAAATCTAATTTGCAAAATCAACAAATATTTCATTCAAAAAATATTATAACATAATTTAAACACAATTCAGTAAGTGAAAACGTAGTCTCAAAAAATTGGCAAAAAAAAAACAATTTTATAACTAGGAAAATACAATATACCAAATTTACAAAAAAAAACTTATAAAAAATGACAAAAGTTGTAACATAAACATTTGTTATATAATAGGCCACATAAATTCACCAACAGATAGTTTATATTTTCTCCGTGTGAAATCACGATGCTTTTATGTAGTAAAATGGATCTTCATGAAAATCGCAACATACTTAAATAGAAACTGGAGAAGAGGATAGGATTTGAAGTTAAACAAAATTTCTCATATAATTAAACGGTGAAGTAAAATTCTATTCGGAGGTTATCAGTAAAGATTATAAGGCATCGAACAATACAATAAAGCTGATGTTAATAAAAGTGATTTTCGAAACGCAAAACTGATAATTATACACTAGAATATGTTCAAATTTTTTGATCACTTCATTACCAATTGTGAGTTGATGTATTACCAATCTATTCATTGCGGTGATAACACTACCAGTGGTTAATTTTAATGCATATACTAGATGTAGTGGGAACTTTACTGTTGTTGAAACCCTTACCATCGCAATGGAGATGGTTATCGAATTTTAGAAATTTACAGAACAGTTTGAAAAGCCGCAATAATTTTGACATTATTATAATTAAATAGATTTTCATAAACAACCCTGAAATATCTATTTCCAGTAAAATAGTTGGCAAAAGACAATTTTAAAAATAAATCCATATACTTTAGAATCCAGAACCTGAAAAAATTTACATAACATTTCCTTAGCTTATTTTGTAATTATTAATAAAAAAAATATGAAATTAAAACATGCAGTATTTGTTTATTCTCTGTCTAAGATTAAAAAGTGATATATACAATTGGATGCATTTATTTTTTCGAATTTCATTAAAATTTTTGGTGTAATATAATTAAGACAGTATTGGCATTATTATACATAAATGCACCATATTTTTTATTTAAAATTATTAATCTATTTATAAATTTAAAATTAATATAGTTAATGGTAAAGAATGTTTCACTTATGAGAAAAATATAAGAACGTTATTTATTTTTTATATTAACCATGTATATGTATTTACTTTCACTATATCATTACAAATCATGTATGTATCACAAGAAAATATCAGAAAGTATTAAAACATTTTTAAATTTATCCATTCTTTTAGGTCATAAATATCTTATCTGATCTTCATTATCTAGGGCGTTTTTATAATGTATTTCACAACTTTGTTTAATTATCAAAGTTAAAATTTATCTTCTTTCTATTTTTACATTATTATACAAATAATAGTACATTAATGAGTCGAAATTTAGTTTCTAGAATTGCTAATTTTCCTAATCAATTATTTTCTATATATAAAAATGAAGATAAACGACAATATATAAAAAAAATATTTGAAACATTTTACATGTTATGTCTAATAATTTTTGGAGCAATATTAGGTATTTCATTGTATTATAGAACAACAAATATATGGATGTTGAAAAATTTGGGTGATGGTTTTTTACACAGATCTGAAGGATTAAGACCAATTATTTTAGGTGCTTTTTATAGAATGAAAAATGAGCAAAATGTAAATGGAAACTATGCAATTATTCAATATTTAGCTCATAATTTTGATAAACAAAAATTATATTGTATTTCACAAAATATTGATTCAAAAAATGATGTTCCCGTAATAAAAGAAGCATTAATTCAAAGAATTCATGAAGGAAAACGAAAAATGAATGATATATGTAGTTGGAGTGGACATTTAGCTGAATGTGAAATTGCTTCATCTAAATTAAATCATATAACACTGTCTACAAATAATGATATTAATGATGTAAAAAATGGAATGAAAATTGTACTTGAACAACCAGTTATACGAGTTCCAAAAGAACCTTTAGTTGTATGTATAGCACCTATGTATATTTATACTGAATGGCAAATAATGCTAACGGGAATTGAAGCATGGCTAGCATTAGGAGCCACAAAAATTATTATACCAATACAATCAGCATCAAATACAGTAATGAATATTTTAAAAAAATATGAAAGAGAACAAAAAGTTATACTACGATATTGGCCAAAATGGCCAGTGATGAATGATGTTAATCCAAATGGTTTAGTACTTTCACGTGGAATAGAAGAATCACATGTAAATTGTCTTCATTTTGCTAAACCATTTTCTGAATTAATTGCTTTTTCTGATATTGATGATATTTTGATGCCAGTAAATCCATTAAATGCAAAAGTTGGATATAATTTGGAATTAATTCATTCCTTATTCAAAGAACATCCACAAGCAGGTACTTTGCTTTTTGAACATCGAGACACACAATTACAATTACCTAAAGATTCTTTCAAAGATAAAACATTAAACAACTTTAATTTCGATTTTCTTAATAATTCAAAAGTAAAACAAAGTTGTAATGTATGGAGAATGAAGACAAGAGTAATCGTTAATGCTTCAAGAGTGGATACTGTCAATATGCATGAAAGTGGAATAAATAGATTTGGATATGTTCAAGTTAGATTACCATGTAGACAAGCTCATTTTTATCACTTAAGACATTCTTATAGAAATTTACCTTCCCAAACAAGTGATCATATTGATATGTCAACAATGGTATCATTATTAAATAAGTAAGTTTTAAATAAAAAAAAGTTACTGTTAAATGCATTTTAGTCAATTTAAACATAGACTCTCTACAACATTATCAACAATTTCAAATCTTCCAATATCAGAATCACGTTTAGATACATTTAGAGCATTTGATGAATGTGTCAAAGCTGTAAATAATGAACATTTTACATTAAAAGTATCACGTTGTATGACACCATCAGCATGTTTTGCTAAATCTCCATCAGGTAATATGAATTGTACTGCTGCTATAACTGATTATTCATTCGCTCGTGTTGGGAATGACTTTATATCAGCACCTGGAGCATTTAAATTTGTCCCATCAGATGATTGTGATGCACCTATTCCGAAATATACAAATGGAAATTCATATTATCTTCCATAACCTTTCTCATTTAATATATTATTAAAATGTCATTTAATTTTATTTGAAAAAAAAAATAAAGTACTATATATAATTTTAAATTTTACAAAACTATAGTTTTTTTTTCATACTAGTTACATTAGACATATTTGCTGCATTTTATTTATGATATGAATTTATTTTAAAATATTAAATAAATTAAACTTGTTCTTTATTTTAAATAAAATTCAAATGATATTATTCAAAAAATCTAGCTATTAAAACTTTTAATACATTATTGATGGAGGAAAAACTAATTAGTCATTATTTAAGAAGAATTTAATCTTTTAGATCAGATTACACTAAATAATGACGATTGTTCTCGAAGTATACACTATATAGTTACTTCTAAATGACCTGTTTAATCTACCCTTATTAATTAAAGAAATGAAAACTATTATTTTATTATTAAGTATAATACAAGCAAGAAGTATTTTTAATGAGCAATATTATAACAAATAGTATAACTTTGATTTATCATATTGCAATTTACAATTTTATATAACTTGTATAAAATGATTTATATATTTATCATGTACAAAAAAACATAACGTATATATAACTATATTTCTTTAAAAATTGTTTGTTAATTTAATATATATCATCTGTATTATATGATTTATTTACTTATTTATTTTCTAATACAATTTTAAATAAAATTTTAACGTAGCTTTAGAATTAAAATATAGTGATTTCTTTTAAAAAAAGAATCCTTTACTTCAAGATAAAATACTTTTTAATAGGCTAACTTCGTTATACTTAAAAGTAATTAAAATTTGTTCAACAGCAGTTTCATATTTGCGCAAATTTTTTTCAATAACATTTTCATTATAATATCATTCATTAATGTTTTGTGAATGTAATAACTGATAAAAGAATTCTTTTAAAATTATTACAAAAGTTATTATAATTGTATAGGATATTTTTTAGTAATATTAATAAAAACATGTATAATTATTAATATTTTTAATCAATATAGTGTATTTTAACAAAGATTATGAAAAGTAATAAAATTGTAGTAATGAGTGAACCCAAAAAAAGGTCATTTTATACATAATTTACTTTAAATTGTAACTTTTATTTGAAATACTTTTATTTTATCTGATTAATTATAAGAAGATATATGATGTTTGATAAAATTATACTATAATTGTAATGCATTTAATAATGTGTATTTTTATGTGTTTAAAGAATAAAAATGTTAATTAATTATTTTTATATAAATTAATAAAGTAAAAATAAAAAATATAACTGTGATTTATAACAAATGTTAATCTTATTATAGTGATTCACAGTCTTAAATTTAATTTCTTCTTTTATGTTTGAAATTAAAACATTTACAATAACCTATTTCGTTTTTCAATAAATAAATCGTCGAAATAAGTAACCTTTAACATATTTTTTAATTGTTTAAAATGCTAAAAATTCTTAAAGTAAATATTTTTGTTTTTATACATGTAGTTTACAATCATTTTAATAATTAAGTAGAAAAAAGTATTCAAATTATCTTCATTTTTTAAATACAATTATGAACAAATAATAACATCAAAACAAATTTTATGATTACATGTAATTTACCGAAAAAAAATAAATTTGTTTTTTGAAGACTTGTATTCAATAAATATTAAGATAAAAACTTCTTTAGGATAATTTTTATACCATATTTAATTTATAAAATTTTTAAATATCTATTTTTGACCTCATTTTATACAAATTTAAAATTTTCACTATAATTATTGAAAAATTTCTTAAAGAGGAATGTTAGATGTAGATTGATTTATGTTTAGTTTTAATAATATAACTATTGTATAACATCTATGTAAAGATATATTCTATAATTCAAAATGCATGGTTTATTAAATTTATCACATAATAATAAAAAAATTAAAAATTTTTAAAAATCAAATATGATTTTCAAATATCAAACAAATTCATATTATGATATTATTTACCACTTTTTTTTCTGACATATATGTAATTCAAATTAATAATAACCTATTTTTCCTAATGTTTCACTAATGTACTTCTAATAATTATTTTTACGAAAATATTATTTTATTTACTCACAAATCTTGTTTCTTCTTTCATTATATTTTATGTATAAACATTTCATCAAAGATAATATCACATATTTATGGTATTAAAATATTATACATAATTTACTATAACTATAAATACTATGTTCCTAAATTATAAACTAAATTTTTTTCGCCCCATTTTTCTTTGAAAAGTAAAATTTTTAAGCTCATAAAAAATTATTTTAACTACAAACAATAAATATGTAAATTCAATTTTAATCTATATTTATCTATGAAATATATATTTTAAATGTATATGTTTAAATATATAAATAAGAATTCTTTCAATGAATATAAAAATTCTTCAGACGTTTTTTAAAATATTTATTTATTTAAAATCTTTGATGCTAAAATTAAAATTGATAATATAACAATGGGAATTGTTTTTTCTTGAATATGATAAGAAATGTCGTTTTATTATTAAAAATTTTGATAATTCTTAAACCTGATTGTTCTAATGAATTTACAGGAAGTTGTTAGATGAATAATAAATTGAATATAAAATCTTTAATACGATATTTAATTATTGTAAACTTAGTATTTCTAAATTTAACATTTTATTTTTAGAATTAAAATTCCATTCTTGTTATGAATTGGAAAGTTGGATATTCACCTGAACTACAAAATCAGAAAGTTAATATAAAATTAATAAAAGATATCAGACAAAAGGTTAATTATAATTTTACATTTATATATATTATTCTTCTTACAATAATACAATTTGTAAGTGTTACGTGTAAGTTTACTTAAAAATTTCTTCGGTTTTTTTCTTGTAAAACAATATTTTTAAAGTTATAAAATAAATATTAGATGGGAAGATATTTTAATGCACTTCAGGTGTAATTTTATTGTAATATTTTTGTTAATTAAAAATAATATCCTTATATAGGAAATTTGTAAATAAAACAAATTAATAAATTTTAAAAATATAATTTCACTTTATTTCAAGTATAAAATTTGTTATAAATTATAGGTCTCCAAAAAACACATGAATTTCAAAGGTATGATGGATGGTTTAATAATCTTGCAAATCCAGAATGGGGTAGTGTAGGATCTCGATTGCATAGAGATTCACCAGCAAATTATGAAGATGGTGTTTATAAAATAAATAGTTCTTTGCCTTCTGCCAGAAAAGTATCAGATATTGTATTTAAAGGTCCCTCTGGAATTAAGAATAAAAGAAACATAACAACAATGTTGGCATTTTTCTCACAAGTTGTAGCATATGAAATAATGCAATCATCACAAACTGGTTGCCCATTAGAAAATATTCCTATTCCAGTAGAAGAATGTGATTCTGTCTTTGATCCTTCATGTGAAGGTAAAACAAATATACCATTTATGAGAACAAAATATGATACAGAAACAGGTCATGGTTTAAATTCTCCAAGAGAACAAATTAATGAAAGAACGAGTTGGATTGATGCTTCATTCCTATATTCGACAAATGAACCATGGGTTGCTGCCTTAAGGTCATGGCATGAAGGTACTTTGACGGAAGGAGAAGTTGAAGGTTATCCACCACTAAATAAAAAAATTATTCCTCTCATTAATCCTGCCCCACCACAAATTCATAGATTAATGGACCCCGAAAGATTATTCACATTAGGTGATCCAAGAATAAATGAAAATCCAGGTTTATTAACATTTGGTTTAATTCTGTTTCGTTGGCATAACTTCCAAGCATTAAAAATTGCACAAAAAAATCCAGATTGGACAGATGAAGAAATTTTTCAAGGTGCACGTAGAATGGTTATAGCATCTTTACAAAATATTATTTTATATGAATATTTACCTGAAGTTTTAGGAGTTGAAAAAAATGAAATACCTAAATATGATAAATATAATGCTCATATACCTCCGGGAATTTCACATTCATTTGCAACAGCTGCCTTTCGTTTTCATCATACTATTGTACCACCAGGGATGTTATTTAGAAAAAAGCGAACATCAAAACAAGAATGTGTTTTTAGAGAAGATATAGGTGGTTTTCCGGCGTTAAGATTATGTCAAAATTGGTGGAATGCTCAAGATATTGTTCAAGAGTACACAGTAGATGAAATAATTCTTGGAATGGCTTCTCAGATATCAGAAGCAGAAGATACAATTATAGTTGAAGATTTGAGAGATTTTATCTTTGGTCCTATGTATTTTACAAGATTAGATGTTGTTTCTAGTTCTATAATGAGAGGAAGAGACAATGGTATACCATTTTACAATGATTTACGAAGGAATTTTGCATTAGATACCAAAACATGGGAAACAATTAATCCACAACTTTATAAAACAAATAAAGAATTATTTGATAAATTAAAAGATTTATATAAAGATATTAGTTATTTAGATGCTTATGTTGGAGGAATGTTAGAAACTACAGAAAATGGAATTGGTGAATTATTTAAACATATAATTCGTGATCAATTTTTACGCCTTCGTGATGGTGACCGTTTTTGGTTTGAAAATAGACAAAATGGTATTTTTACAGAAGAAGAAATTGAAGAAATAAAAACAATAACATTAAGTAAAATACTTCGTTCAACCACTAATATTGAACCAAATGAAATTCAAGATAATGTTTTTATATTTAATGAAACAAGTCCATGTCCACAACCATTTCAAGTTAATACAACAGGATTGGAACAATGTATTCCAATGATGAGATATGATCATTTCAATGGTAATGAAGTAACTTATATTTTCACATTAATAGCAATTGCTTGTGTTCCACTTATTTGTATAGGTGTTGCAAGATATTTAATAATAAGACGAAGAAAATTAGGTGTTACATTAATTGATATGCCGAAAATTATTTCGAAGGACAGCTATAATAATAGTGTAATTGATTCACAATCTGAACTTGATTCGACATCGGATTCTTCATCCACAAAATATTATCAAATTCCACATACAGTAGAAGATAAATTTAAAATGCCAGCGATTGAGTGGTTAAGTGATAGTTTTTGTAGGAGTGTAAATTTTGAATTAGATACAACTACTGGTGAAATTTGTATAAAGAGACCTAGAAGTAAAGGAATTTTAAGAAAATTAAATATGGGTAAGGCAGATAAAGTATTGTTTACTTTAACTGATCCAACAACTAAAAGTACCTATGGTCCATTTATTATTATAACAATACCAAAAAATTATGATATGGTTATAAGATTACATAATGATACACATTGTGCTCAATTTATGAAAGTTGCTGGGGATTGTTTGAAAAAACTAAATATCCCTTTGACAATTAAACATTTAGATAATGATGTTTTATTGCAAACAGCAGAAACAAAAGAAAAAAGGCAAAAAAAATTAGACTTATTTTTTAGAGAAGCATATGCCAAGTCTTTTCAAACTCCACAATTATCAGATGATAATATAGAATATAATGAAGATTTATCGAGAGATATACTTGGAATTTCTATTTCAAAATCAGAATTAGCTGATGCTTTAGGCATGAGAGAGGATAATCATTTCGTTGATAGATTATTTGCTTGTATGGTAAAAAATGGAGAAGATTCTGTATCCTTTGAATCATTTTTAGAACTTTTAAAGAAATTTTCTAATGGAAGTATAAGAGATAAAATGAATTTACTATTTAATATGTGTGATTATAATGGTGATGGACAAGTTGAAAGGTCAGAATTTATTCAATTTTTCAAAAGTTTATCTGATACAGCTGGAGTAAAATTGGATAAGCATGTCCAAGAAGATATGTTAGATGGTGTTTTATTAGTTCATGGAGTAGATACTACAAGCAAATATTTAACTGAAGAGGACTTAGAAAAAATATTTACCGAAGTCGATGGTGTCAATCGTCCAGTTGGTGTTCACTTACGTGGTGCAAAGTTAAAAGTTAATCTTGATGATTCTAGTTCATTAAATAGTTTTGCTTTACCAGCTGATGAAGAAAAATCGAAAATTATTCGTTCTAAACTTTCTATTTTACTTTCATTTCTTGAAACATATCGTCAACATATTGCTTGGACATTTATTTTTTTCTCTATTAATGCACTCCTTTTTCTTGAAAGATTTTGGCACTATCGTTTCGAAGTTGAACATCGTGATTTACGTAGAGTATTAGGAACAGGTATAGCAATAACACGAGGTGCAGCAGCAGCTATTTCATTTAGTATGTCATTAATATTATTAACAGTTTGTAGAAATTTAATTACGGTAATACGTGTAACACCAGTTGGTGAATATATACCACTTGATTCGGCCATATCATTTCATAAAATTGTCGGTTATACAATTGCATTTTTTTCTGCAGTTCATACAATAGGTCATTTAGTTAATTTCTATAATATAGCTACACAATCACAAGAAGGTTTACAATGTCTATTTCAAGAAGCTGTTTTTGGTTCCAATTTTGCTCCAACAGTTAAATATTGGTTCTTTGGCACAATGACTGGTTTAACAGGAATTTTGATTGTTATTGTTATGTGTATTGTTTATATATTTTCAATACCATCATTCATGCATCAAAACTATAACGCTTTTATATTTACACATTGGCTTAATATAGCATTTTATGGGCTAACACTATTACATGGTCTTCCAAAATTATTAGATTCACCCAAATTTTGGTATCAAATGCTAGGCCCTCTTATTTTATTTATTATTGATAAAATAATTGGAATGCGACAACAATATAAACAATTAAGAATTATTGAAGCATCAATTTTGCCATCAGACATTATATATATACAATTTAAAAGACCTCATTCATTTAATTTTTATTCTGGTCAATGGGTAAGAATAAGTTGTCCTGATATATCATGTACTTTTAATGAGGATCATGCATTTTCAATGGCAGCAGCACCTCAATCACCATCTCTTGAATTATATATAAAAGCAGTTGGCCCTTGGACGAGACAACTTCGATCAATTTTACAAGATTGTCAAGCTAATGGTTTACCTTATCCTACAATAAATTTATCTGGACCATTTGGAGATGGTAATCAAGAATGGACAGGTTATGATATAGCAGTAATGGTTGGAGGAGGTATTGGTATAACACCATATGCTTCAATTCTTATGGATCTTGTTCTTAATAAGTCATCCGGTAGACATACAAACATAAAATGTAAAAAAGTATACTTTTTATGGATATGTCCATCTCATAAAAATTATGAATGGTTTGTTGATGTACTGAAGGATGTTGAAACATTAGATACACATGGTATATTGGAAAATCATATATTTATTACACAATTTTTCCATAAATTTGATTTAAGAACTACTATGCTGGTATGTTTATTATATATTATTATCCATTTTATTTATTTTTAGTATATTTGTGAAAAACACTTTCGAACAGATAATAATGGTCGATCAATGTTTACTGGTCTTAGAGCTGTCAATCATTTTGGTAGACCAGATTTTGATTCATTTTTCAAATTTCTTCAAAGTAAACACAACAATGTTGAGCAAATTGGTGTATTTAGTTGTGGGCCAGCAACTGTAAACAAGAAAATTCGACAATCTTGTACTGAAGCTAATCGAGCCCGTAATGCTCCTAGTTTTGTGCATCGTTTTGAAACATTTTAAAAATTTTGTATATAAATTAGATGGTTATTTTATATTGAATTTTCTATAACAAAAGTCCGTTCACAATCTCATTATATCGCTTATTTGTCATTGTACAATGATTCTAAACTTGTAACCAAAAAACAATAATTATCTAAAGTTTCAATATTGGTAAAAGGGTTAAAACTACTTTAAATAATTTTGATTGCCATTGTATTATTATTTTATACATTAAATAATAGACAAATCCATTTCGTTTATTTTAAAAGTTAATAAACATTTGTTTTTTATCATTTTTTAAAAAAGGCCAACTATTTACTTTCAAGAGTTGTTTACTAATTATTCATTTATTCGGGGTAATTTTTGTTATTAAATATCAATAGATGTTTGAATTTCACTTAAAAAAATCACTTTTTGTTGGGTTAATAATTATTTTTTTTAATTAAATCATTTTTCGTCCTTAAAATGAGCAATTTTGAATATTATCACAAAAAGGCGAAAAATTATGCTTTTCTTTCTGTGTGAACTAATTAAAATTATTGCACCATGTAATCCTTAAATCATTCTCAATAAACAGGGAATCTAAAGTAAATAGGACTCATAAGCCTCCTTCCATAAGAGGGCAAAATGTCCTCCTGGCAGTCATCAACTTTCCAATCCTACGAAAGAGGCTGAAGCGCGTCTTCACGATCAGAAGAGAGTCCGTATCTAATCTTCATAGCTTTGGTGTAATTGACTTTGCGTTAACATCTAGAAAAGCATATTACAGAAAAAACCATGTGAAGTACCACTTCAAATACACAATTCAACATTTAAACTGTTCATCACACCAACCATTTAACTTTAATCATTGTGTTATTTTATCACAGGTTAGGGAGCAAATGTGCTTTGTACTTGGTAAAAAGTTGACTGGAATTAACTAGAGAGAAAAAATTTTGGTATTAAAACATTATTACAAATTTTATTAAATAAGATTTATACTAAAAATATGACATATTTGATGATCAATATAAGAATTATCTTGAAAAACTAGAGTCTCCAACCAAAAACAGAAACCTTAAATATAGCCCAATAAACTTAAATAACTTGGCTGTAATAAATTGTAATTGAATCAAATTCACCACAAACAGGACATTCCAAAGAACCTTCAAAAAGGATGTGCTCATCTAGGATGATATCACCAATATAAGGAAATTCTTCCGAGCCAAAATAACCTAATATTTCTAGAAGTAATTCATGTCTGGAAGAATCAATACCCAAAGAAATCTCCCTATGTAAACAACCATTAATTCTTCTTGACAGTTCTCCCCTAGCAATCGTTCCAATAACCATTCTAAAAGTTTGAAAGTTATTTAAAGATAAATAGTATCCACAAAGACCTGGATTGTTTCCAACAAAATAATCGACCATTCTTGAGTTAATAAAAGTTGTATTCTCTCCTTCACGTATAACTAATGACCCTAATGAGTTTGTTACCGGAATGAAAAAATCTTTTGGTACATTTAGATGGGGAAAACGTAAATCTAATTCCAGATAGTCTACGTTTTGTACTTTTTGCAGGAATGACAATGTGTTACCAAGATCTTTTTCGGAATTTCCTGCATGTACAAAAAAATAATTTATTCTATTAGTGTTATGGAAATAACCACTAAAAATTTGCATTATCTCTGTGTGATTATGAAGTTCGATATGCACACAATCTAGAGAAGTTAGATCAACTTTCTTGAGAAAACTGCGAAGTTGATCTAGTTCTGAATGAAGCTACAAAAAAATATCCTTGAATATATCAGTATAAAATAAAAACTAACCAAAAAGAATTCTTTCTCGTTAGATATAACCTTTAAGTCTCCTGCGTCGGTCATAAGAATTTTGTATGCTACCCTTATTCTAGAAATGCCATCGTTATGAGTGTAATCATTTCCCAAATATATCTTATAGAGTTTAGGTTTTTGCATATCCTTAAGATACTTCTCAGTAACATACTTGAATGTTCTGGTACATAGTTTGACATTAATAAGTTGATCCCACGGAATATTTGAAAAAACCACAGCCAAAATTTCAGGTGGAAGAGATAGTAAATCAAAATCCATTGTAGAACAACAATAGACATGTAATGTATCAATTTGAAAGTAATTGCGGAAAAAACTAATGCATAAACGATATACAAAAAGGATTACATTTTTGTGAATCTAGAAAAAATTATTTTCAAGAGAAAGAAATATTACAAATATGCAACGTCAATGGTTATGGTATATTCTTCTTTCACTTTTGTTGCTTTTATCCGTGAATTAAATTATTTTAGAATATTATGTGCACATAGGTGTGACATATTTTTTTGTCAAACTTTATAATATATTTTAGTTTCTTATTTATTAGTACTAAGTAAATAAATAAGAAGGAGGTTGTAGATCAATTCAAAAAACTCAAATACATGTCTCTGATACTTGTGAGTATCTAGAATTAAGCTCTTTTTTTCAACACTACAAATACTTCCAATAAAAATTCATAAAATAATTTAACTTTCATATTTTTGACATTCTTAAGAAATTAAAATTTGTTAAGAACGAATTTTATGTGAATTTTTTATGTCTTATTCCTAGAATTCAGTTTGAAAAAATATTTTACCCAGATTTTTCTTCATATCTGTGTGTTGGTAAGAAAATTATCTTAATGTATAATTGTAGCAGTTATGATACATTTTGTATAATTATTACAAAATAAGGATTATTTAAACAACTGGAAACATAAAGTACAAATGATTTATCATCCAGGATTAATCAGTACTGGACATCCCTTTTGTATAAAAAGTAATGTAGTTACACAAAAATTGTAGTACCTATTGGTGAAGGAATTGTATATTAACTAGACAAATTTATCAACTGCTCAAGATACTCAATTTATGATTAATTATTCATAAAAGTAAAAGTTTAAAATCACACACTTTTTGTTAACGTATATCGGTATATTTTTAAAAGGGGACATTTTTTGTATTTTATACAGTATTAAAAGGTTTTGTTACTAGTATGATTGTTATATCTTACAAAGAAAAGAGAAAGCATATTGTATAGGCATTATGAAACACTCTGTATTGTTGATCATATAGTATGATGCAAATAATTACATATAAAATTATAAATTTATCAATGAGAAATTAATATTTCTCGAGAAAATTTGTTGATTTCATTGTAATTTTCTTATGTTTTGAAATATGTACATTTATAGTAAAAAAAACTAGTATTTTTACAAATTTATCTAATTAAATATTATTTCACAAGTTGAATTTTATTTGATGTGATAAAAAATTATCTATGTATGAATTAATTGAATAATTAAAGTAACTCAGGGTAATAAATTTATTTAAAATTAATATTCACCTAAAATAAAAGATATATTTGATTTGTCTGTGTCTAATTTTTATTCCATCTTAATGACACGTCAGTGCAAATATGTTGGAGTTCTCTTTTCTTTATTGTTAAGATTTCTTAATATTGTATTTTCAATTTTTTCTATTATTTATATACACACTTTTAAAAATTTTTTTTAGGTTTAATGATGGATTGTAAAAAAATAACGGGTTTATTATTTCTGTTGGCGTTCATATTACCAATAACAGGTAAATATTTGTTAGATATTTTGTAATATCTATTTTAGATGCTGCTTATGCTGTAATGTCAATTGATCTCGGCAACCAATATCTTAAAATTGGAATCGTAAAGCCAGGTGTCCCAATGGAAACAGTTTTAAATAGAGAGTTTAGGCGAAAAACAGTAAATATGGTCGGTATAAGGAATGGTGAACGATTTTTTTCCGATAGTGCATCAAATTTGGTAACTAAAATTATTTTTAATTTATAAATTTATTTATAGAATGTTAAATTTCCAATGTCCACATATGGATATTTAATGGATTTGATAGGTAAAAAATTTAGTGATCCCTCAGTATCTATGTTTCAAAAACGTTTCCCATATCTTAAAATATCAAATGATGAAAAAAGAAATACTGTTCTTATTGATACAGAAATTGGACCATTAAATGTAGAAACCTTATTAGGAATGATCTTATGGAATGCAAAAGAAGTTACAAAAATTTATGCAGGACAGAAAGTTGAAGATGCAATTTTTACAGTTCCTTCTTATTTTGGAAATGCTGAAAAAGATGCTATTTCTACAGCTGCTGAAATCGCAGGAGTAAAACTTCTTAAAATAATTTCTGAAGGAAGTGCTATAGGTTTAAATCACGGAGTTTTCCGAATGAATGAAATTAATGAAAATAAAACAAATATGCTTATATATGATATTGGAGCAAGTAAAACAACGGCTATTTTAATTGAGTATGAAAAAATAAGAAATGAAACAGCTAAAACATCATATCCAAGATGCAAAACTTTAGGATTCGGTTATAATAAAAATCTTGGTGGATTTGAATTGACAATGAGACTAAGAGACTACCTTGTTGACAAATTTAAAGCGAATTACAAGGTTTCAAAAGATATTTCAGAAAACCCAAGAGCAATGGCTAAAATGTTAAAAGAGGCAGAAAGAGTTAAACAAGTACTATCGGCAAATGTTGATCATAAAGCTCAAATTGAAAATGTTTTTGAAGATAAAGATTTTAAACAACAAATTACAAGAGAGGAATTTTATAAGCTTTTTGAAGACCTTGATGATAAATGGACAAAGCCAATTGATGATGCTCTTGAAATGGCGAATATTGGTATGGAAAATGTTGATAAATTTGTTCTCTTTGGAGGTGGTACAAGAGTTCCTAAAATTCTTGATATATTGCAGAAATATTTAGGTGAAAAAGAGATTGGTCGTTTTATTAATACAGATGAAGCCGCTTCACTTGGTGCGGTATATTATGGTGCTTATTTGGTTAAAGGATTTCAGGTTAAGAGATTTGAAATTGAAGAAAGAGATGATGTCATAGAAATTTTATCAGAAAAGAATCAAATTGAAAAGATGGATGATGAAAGTGTTAAGAAAGCTATTACATTATTAAAAGATTTTGAAATAAAAGAAAGAGAAAAAGCAGAACGTGAAGCAGCTCAAAATACTTTAGAAGCACTTGTTTATTCATCAAAAGATAACTTAGAAAACACAGAATTTTCCCAATTTGCTACTACAAATGATATTGAAAATATAAAGTTAACAGCAGACAAAATTGGTTCATGGTTAGAAGATGAAATTTCACTTCAAACAACAACTAAAGAGTTTAATGAGAAATTAAAAGAACTAAAAGATATTATTAAACCAGTTGATTTTAGAAAAAAACAGTATCTTGAAAGGCCAAAAAAGATTAAAGGCATTACCAAAGTTTTAAATGAAACTAATAAATTTATTGAAAAATCTCTGAACATGACTGATCTTTTAAGCGAAGAAGAACTAAAAACACTTCAAGAAGCATACAACAAAACTTCAGAATGGTGGAATTCAAAGAAATTGGAAATCGAAAATCTTCCATTAAATAATGATCCTCCAGTAACAACAAATGACATAAGTGAACAAACTCAAAATTTAAAACGTGAATGGAAGTATTTAGAAAATAAACTAAGATTAAATTTAATAAAAATGATGAAAGAAAAAGCAGATAAAGAAGCTGCAGAAAAGAAAGCTATTGAAGATGCTTTGAAAGCTTCTAATACAACGGAAAAAAGTGATGTCTCAGACGCTAGTGAAAATGTAAAATTAGATAATAATAATTCTACAGAAGAAACAAATGATAATAAAACAACAGAGAATATACAAAAAGAAGAAAAAGAAAAATTGAATGATGAGAAGGACGAATCAGAAAAAGTTCATGATGGTTCTGAACTATAAATTGTCTGCAATTTATTTTTTTTATAAAAGGTTATTTATTTATTTTAAAAATTCTACACTTTTGTAGATCAATTTTTTTATATCTTGTTTTTTGTTTTATTCATAACAAATAAATTTCCAAGACTAATTTTATTAGAAATTAATTTGATCTAATAATTTAGTAATTTGGAAAAAATTATTTAAGGCTAAAGAAATCTATTGCTAATAAAAATAATTGAGGTTTTTATGAGCAAATAAAGAATAAATTATTCAATTTTTTATATTATAATAGGTTCTCTTTTTAAAAATAGTGTATATTTTCATTATATTTGAACATAATAAAATATTAAAATTATTAAATTATATTTTCTCTAATTCGAGAATATCGGGGATTTAAAATAAAATAATATTCCTAATTAATAAAATGTAAGAATGTATATACAAAGATATTTACAATATTTATACATATATTTTTTCGTAATAGCTTTTAGTTTTCCCATTCCATTGAGGTTTCAATATGTCCTCTAGAAATATCAAATTTCCTATAAATATGAATTAATTAATTAGTTTATAGTATATAAACATTGTAACATACCATTTTTTTATATTATCAAAAATAACATCTAATAATTTTAATATATGTTCAGGTGTAGAAGAATTTTCTCTAACACACTCAAGTAATTCAATGCCTTCTTCTTTTTCAATATAGGAGCAATATTTATGTGTATCGGTTGTAGTTAAATTTGCTAATGCCCAAATAGCCCAATGTTGTGATGCTGGAGAAGAAAAATTAGTTATTAAATTAAGAATTGGTTTAAAAGAACGATAATTGATAAAACGTCTTGTTTTTAAATTCCATTTAAAAATTGCAGCATCTACCTTTTTCATAACATCTTCTCGTTTAAACTTCAAACCATAAAATGCCTCTTCTCCATCACTTATAAGATGACTTAATACTCCAGCACTATTATAACTTATTTCAATAATGCCATCTGATATGGTATCAAGTAAAAGACAGAAAATATCAATATACTCATCTTTCATCATGTAATGTCTCAAATGTTTAACTTCTGCAATATTTCCAATTAAACCCATCATATTTCTAACAACTTCTACTTCATTACTAAATTGTCGATAATAACTTCTAAATAAAGATAATCCATCTGCTTTTAAAAATCTTTCACAATTTAATGGAGTTTCATCCGTAATATTCCATAAAAAAGACCATGAAACCTCCATAATATCATCAGCTTGATTTTGAAGTTGTTTCTTCTTTATTTGTTCTAAAATAACTTCAATTGCTCCTAATTCACCAACTTGTATTTTTTGTTCACCATCAACATGACATGCCATTGAATTTAGGAGAAATATAACAATTCTTTGTGTTAATTGATCAGAACTATGGGTTTTTAAAACTCTTACTAATAATTTTGCAAGTCTATAATAATCAAAAACAACTTCAGAAGGTATGTCAAATTGACATAAACTTAAACAACAATTTCTAACCATAACTTGCTCCTCCATATGTTCTTGCATACCATCTAATAATGCCATTATAACTTTCTTTTTTGTAGTTGCTGTCATTTTAACACACCTTAATATATAAAACATAGCAGCTGATCCTGCAATTTGGAGAGCTGAGTTAGTTAGATGCTTATTTAATCCAGAAATAACATATTGAAGTGCCTGAGGTTGATATTTAAGATCATTTCCAAATCTATAATGATTATATGACTCGTTAAAAACAAGTTGAAGCATTGCCGGTCTATCTTGATAAATTTCCATTGCTGTTATCAATTGTTCTTCTTTAACTTCTCCAGCTACTCGTTCAGCTGGTATTTCACCGTAATTAGCTACTCCATTACAATTATAAATTCCCAAAAATTTTAATTTCTTTTTTAAAGAGCGTAAACCTATGATGTCTGATTGAATACCACCAGAAGGATAATTTTCCATTTCTTGATATTGTGGAGTTTCCGGTAAATTTGTTTGAGAAATATCTAAATATTCCAAATCATTTAGACTCTTAATTATTCTATCTAAAGTAGCGACCGGGTATATATATGTTCCCATTTCTGGATTACTGACTGATATATCAAGGTGCTTCAATTTTTTTAACTGTAAAATATTATCAATATTATCTTTGGCAGTTCTAACATCAAATAAAATTAATGTCGTTAAGTTTGGAACCATTCTTATAAAATTAAACGTCTGAAGTGATTGCCAATAACTAATATCAAGAGTAGTCAGTTTCTTCAATGGATACAAAATTCCTTCCAAAAAGTCATCCCAACTTTCATCTGATATTTGAAAATCTCCATTATTATGTAAGGTCAACTCCATCAATTCAGGACATCTCAATGAAAACTGTTTAAATTCCGCATTTTTATTTTTTGCTGATGTTTTATTTATTTCATCGTCTTTAAAACAATTTAAAGCAGTTCCTTCTAAAGCATCTTCACCTAAAACAGGTAGATTACTTTGTCTTGTATTTCGACTTCTATTAGATGTTGTATAAAAAGTTTGTCTAATTTGTTTATCCATAGAAGGTTTTCTCATCAAATCTAAACAATTTAATGATAAACTTATAAGTTTTGGAAAATTAATATTGTGGTTCTCAAGAAATTTATTAGTTTTTACACTAATAAATGATTCCTTTCTTATATTTTTAATATCTAGTGTTTCTAAATTTAAGTGCTGCTTTACAAGTAATGTTCCTAATACTTGATCATTAATAATTAACCCTTGTAATGAAACATTTCTTAAGGGCAAACAACTGCTACTAAAAAATTTCCTTAATTGTAGTAATAGTCCAGTTGCTGTAAACTAAAAATATTATTAATTTTAATTTATATTACTTAAACTTTTTTACTTACTTGTGAATGTTCTTTTAAACTTTTTGTGTACGAATTAAAAAGGGATTCACAAATTTCAGGAGGAAAACAAAAGTGTAATGGCAATGAATAATTATTGAGTTGTTCATCACTATTAAAACTACAAAGTTTTTTATTAACACGAACATTATCCATAAAGATGTTCGTCATGGAGTCAAGAGATGAAAGAGATGCAGAATCGCATGAATGAAATACATCATCCTCATCTGTTATATTAGTATCATCGCTACTAGAAACAGAAATTGTTTCTTGTAAAGCTTCGCGATATTTGCATTCTAACATAGATGGTGTTTTTGCAATAGCATCTGACGCAATTTGAAATAATGTAGTTATATTGGTAGGAATATCATCAACAACTGGTTGTGAAGGCATTTTAAAAAAAAAGAAATATAAATAATAGTTTCAAATATTATATAACTAAAAATATAAAATGTTAATTAATATATCAGTTACATATGAAATTATGTATATAAAGTTAACGATAATACGTGTAAAAACAAATAAAATTTTTTTCAAGATTCATTAATTTACAACAGTTAAAAGTAATTAGAAAGTAATTCTCTATATTTAAAAAACGTTAGCATTTAATATAAGTGTCCTTAAATGATAAATACTTTAATTAGGAATCCTTTCTTGAATATGTTATTCTTTCGTAATATCTTTATGTATATCAAAATATTTTTGTTAATTATATATAACTACAAAGAATTATGTTCAATGTACAAAGATTGTCCTTAACATATCATAAAATATAATAAATGATAATTTATGTAGTATATGTGATACCAAAATGAATTCTTCATAATAACTAAAACGTAATATGTAGAATATATTTAAACTGACAAAAAAAACAGATTGTTTAACATTATATACGAAAAAAAAATAATGCAAAATAACAACAAATTAAAGAAATAAAAAAACTTCAATAAACACTATAATTTCATAGAGAAAAACACTTCAAAAAAGTCTCGATTGAAAATAGTTAAAAGATTGATAATCGAAGCGGTCATGTGAATTGCTGGGTTTAGATGGAATTTTAGTATTTTACTCCAAACATATTGCTTAAACATATAATTTTAATTTCCTTTTATCATGGAAAAAATAAATTAAAAATTTTTCTAAATAAAATTACACTATAAATATACGCTTACTATTTAAAAATTATTTTTAGTAAAAATAAAGAAATATAGAAGATATGTTATTGTACTCAAGAATTCAAGAATGTATAAAATATTTAAAAATGTTTACGTTTAAAATAAAATCATAATAAATCAAAACATTATTTAACTGTATAAATATATTATAAGATATATTCATTAAAATAGCCAAAAGATATGAGTTCTAGTACGATATTTTTAGATTTTATAATAATGTTTTTGAATATAAAATAAATTATTTAAAACTTCTTTCCATTTTTTTTCTATAATATGAAGCCTTATTTATATTGTTTCAAAATAGTTCTAACATCACAATATAAAAAAAAATCTACTTTAAAAAAAGAAATGATATTATTTAAAAATATTAAAAAAGGTATATATGCATAAATTTTCAATAAAATGACATTTGAGTGTTTAACAAATGTTAATAAATTTATAAAATGAACTTGAGTTTAATGTGCGGACAAAATTATATTTTATAAATACTAAATCCTCTATCATATGACACATACAACCTTTTAAAAATAATATTTTTAAAGCATTGTTATCATTGATAGATTGTAAATACCAACAATATAAAGACAATAAAATGCACTATTAATGAAAGTTGTGCCAACTTAAAAGATGAATAATATATCCACTTACCAATTGTAAAAATATATTTTAAAAGGTCAAAATATAATGTTTTTTACGAATATCTAATTTTCTAGAAAGCATTTCAGGTCGATGAATATTAAAAATTTATTGTAGAAAATTGATAAACTATTTTAACATATGAAAAGATTATTTCATTGTAACTTTGCATTTAATTTTATATATATGTATAATTTTAAAAGCTTACATATCAAAAGAATTTAAGATAAAAAAATGAAATATGATAATATTGATAAAATATAAATAAACAATACACACAATTATTAAGCACCTATTAAACAAAAATACTTTACATAACAATATTAATTGATATTTCTACCAAAGTATTTTTAAAATATAAATTAAAAATGGTAGTAAAATTACTTTGTAGCATATAATTATATTTATAAAAACAAAAGCATGAATAATTACTGACATTTTTGCAATGTATTTTGAACTTTTATGTATTTAAAAATACAATTTGTTTGAAAAACCCCTCTAAAGCATTGAACATCTCAAAGTATCGTTAAAATTGTTATTCAACTTCAATAGTGATAATCTTTTAAAAGTACAAATTTTAATTGTTAATATATAATAATTTATATATTAAACGTATCATATGTAATTCACTAAATTAAGATAATGCATATGAATATATTGTGAATCATCTCTTCAAAAAAATACTAATTGATTAATGTATTTTATGTCGATGATAGAAAAAAATAAAGCAATAAAAAAGAAAAATTTTTTTACTCAAACACAATAGCCTTTTTTCTGTTTGTATAAAAAAATATTCTAGTAATTTCCTAACAATCTTTTTAGAGAAAAAGAGATAAAGAGTATTTCAAAATGATAAAATTGTTCTAATGTCAATCTTATGAATAGACAACTTTTGGATTTAAAAATAATGTCCTACTTGTTTGACCACATGACAATCACATTAACAGAGTAGATTATCTAATACTATAATAAAAACATTGGTATTAAAAAATTTCTTGAAAAACAATTTTTTTAATTATTAAATTTCAATATAAAACAAGTGTTAATTCGCGTTTGATCAATGACGTAGACCAACGATTAACAGCGTATATTTCTATGAAAAAGAAAGTAAATTGAAATGAGGTAGAAAGAATATTATTAGATGACAGGTCGCAATTTTAATATCAAAAAGAGTAACATAGTGAACGTTTTCGCACAATCAAGCATATGGTTAAAATGATTATAGGACTTCAGAGATTTACATAACAGAAAGTAAATAAAAAGTAATTTTTAATAAAATTAATAGATAATGTTTGGAGAATTATATATATATATTATTTATTATAAAAATTTTACCTTCAAAAATTAAAATAAAATAACAAAAATTTTTTTACAACAATAAACGACTCTGGTACAGACGTAAATTTCAGTAACAGGTTTAGTTATACAAAGGATATCCCAAAAAGTACAATAGAAACTGGAAATTGAAAAATGTTTCCTTAATTCACTATTATATTTTCTTCTTTTTCATTTATAATCCTTTAAAGTCTATGGTTTATAACAAGTTTATAGAAAATGTTTTCACTTGTAGTAGATAGTAGGTTTAGTCCATTTTGTCATTCTTAGAAAAACTAAGATAAATATTAAAAAGAGTAATCAATGAACATAATATAACAGGACCAAGAATGATACCAATAACGCCTAACCAATAATGACCTCCAATAACTGACAACACAGTCATATATGGGTGACTTCCCCTATATAAAAAATAAACAATAATATAAATATTAACAACTTACTTTACTTCTTTATAGAATTCATTTTCAATAAATAATGAAGGAAATATAGATAATAGGACATATAGAATCCCAGCAAATGTTGATTCATTTCTGATAAAAAATATTTCAACTACTCCAATGACAGATAAAGAATACGGGGGAATAATTGGAACTGCTGCAAATATTGCTGCTATTATAGTAGGTATTATGATAATTTTCAAATCAAACAATGTATTTATAAAATATGTATATAGTGCATAAAAAATTGCTTTCTTCATAGATAGAACAAATACATCACTTAAAATATAACATTATTTTATAAAAATTAAGAAATAATTTTAAAAATTTGCGGGGTAAAGATCAAAAATTCATTACTTATAGAAAAGTAATGTAAGAAAAGTATTGTTACTCTCTATCAGGTATATAATTGTATCATTTACAAGTATATAAAATCTTTAAAGATGGAAAGTTATTTTATTGCCATGTTTGTCCCACTCAGTGAATCATAGTATGAAACCACTGGTTCTACGCATGGCTCGAACTCCAGACCTACATATTTTAAACTTTATTAAAGTTTCTTTTTCTATAAAATTTTAACTATAAACATACCTGATTGCACTTTCGAAGGCAACAGAAATATCAACTGATTGTCCTTCATTGTTTTTAGAAACACTAAAGCTTTTTGTTACATCAGATATAATCTTTATAGGTGCAAACTTGTCATGAGATTCAGCAAGAAGGTAATAAAGCATTGTTAAAAATATTATTAGGGATAGAATAAAATTCATTACATCAACACCAAAGATTAAGATGGATCCAAATAGATTTACCAATAAGGAAATATTTAAAAGTAGAACAGTCCAAGCTGATTTGGCAACACTAATTATAGTATCTACATTTTCTTTAACAATATTAGTTATTTCACTTCTGAAATTTGTTAAAACAGAAAGGCTCATTAACTGTTCAGTCAAACTTTTTCCAGTAGTATTTTTAGATTGATTTTCAACAATGCTTTCTTCATATTTCTTATATAAGTTATCCAAAAATTCTTTAACTCTCTCCTCTAATTCATCACCCTTTACTACGTCCTTAGGATCAGCTAAACTTCTAACATTAGAAGCCAAAAAATTTCTTCCACTTTGATAGAAATCATCTAAATGGTTATCAATATCAATACCAGTATAATTAAAAGCACTTTGCAGAAAATTTGGTTGAGAGGAAATGACATTTGAACCAAGTCTTACTAATTGTACTGTTTCTGAATGTACCTGGAAGATGACGAATAAAATAATGCAAAATCCTCCGACAATAAAAAACATTATTGCTCCAATAGATGAAATTAGTTGTGTTGAATTTGCAAACCCTTTTAAGAAAACCTTATCTGATGTAAACATAAGTTTAACAAATTTCCGTAGTGATCCAGGACAAATTATTGTAACAATTCTTTTGGTTTTGTCTTCAACTAATGACCAAAATGAATTCATCATTGCATAAATATTATCCAAGATACCAAATGTTTTTAAAACCACTTTTAAGGAAGCAAATAAAATGGCTATAAGAAGTACTACTAAAATATAATCTCTTTTTGCAATCCATTCCAAAACGCATAAACCAAAAATTGTTGTAATGTAGTAATCAGATGAGAAAGCCTCGCTAACTGAATGAAGACTTACATTATCATCCTTGTTCATATCACTGTTTTCTTCATTTGAAATATCTTTATTTTCTGATTGTTCCTCAATATCTGGAGAAACTAATCCTAGCGATATTAAACCAAGAACTGCAATTATTCCAACGAATACCAAAACTCGGAAAAATGAAAAAAATTGTGAAAAAGAACTAATTAATGTTATCCATAATGGTAAAGATAAAGTTCTAGCAAACTTTTTATTTAATTGCCCTTCTTCATAAAGATATATCCATGAGGCATAAACAACGGCATATACCAGCATTAGTAAAAAAACATGTTTAGTTGAAAAAAAATCGATAACATATTCTACGAAAATGTAGATAACTTCTATCCACGATAAGATTGTAAGAAATGTTCTTTCATATGTAAGTATTTTTAATACAATATATCCTCCAATGATAAAATTTCTTTCTTTTGAAGTAAATAAAGCATAGATAAAAGATGAGAAATTATCAATCCATTCAAATGGAATTGTTAAAAAACCAACAACTAAAGGTCTATCAATCTTATCAAGCTTCATCAACCATTCAGTTATACCATTGTTTATGGATCTTTTAAGTGGAAATAAAACTACCCCAAACATCAAAGCTAGAATCATTGGCATTATAAAACTTTCAACTACCTTGTAAACTCCCAATATCGCAATAAAACATAATCCTGTCTAAAAAAATACACGTTTAGTATACCAACTTTTATCATTATCTTACCAAAATAAATAATGCTGTATTGTAGAAAGCGAATTTTAATGCAGTAGTTTCAACTTTCCCACCTTGAAATATATCTTTTAATAATTCGTTCTCCATTATTCTATAATAAAAAGATACTTTGAACAAAGAAACAAGAAGAAAATTATGATCAATAAGAAAATTTCTTACTTATAATAAAAACAATAAAATGATTGATTTATAAAAAAATGTTTTTAGTTATCCATCAATCAAAATTTCTCTTTGTTTCAAAAAAATAAAAAATACTTTCTAAACAACTTCTAAAAGGGGGAATTTTTTTATTAAATTAGAATCTTCTTTCATAACTTTCCTTACAATTAAAAAACTACTTAACAGTTTAATGACGTGTTGTGCATATAAAATATAATTTATATAATCTACTTATAGAATTACATTTTACTGCAAAATATTGTGTTAACATATAACCTTAAGTAAGGCGCGGCCTTTTGAAATAACACATTCGCCTTGAAACAAATATCATAAAAAATATTTACGAATGTTTAGGAGACATCATGGAGATGCTAATTTACGAGTTCCTCAAAATATCTATACTGTTGACTATTTAAGGTATTTTAATCGATATTTTTACAAATTTTTTTATTTTTAATGTTAGATACCTGGGAGATGTTTTGTCTAATCATGAGAATATTTGTAAAACAAATAAGAAGATGATAATCGATGCTTTGAATAAATTAACCCAAGTACTAATTTGGGGTGATCAACATAATAGTGCTATTATTGAGTAAGTGTTATAATATTTGCTAAATTTACTTCAACTCTTTAGTCTTTTCTTGGAAAGACAAATGCTTCAACAGATAGTTAATATACTAAGAGAAAATTATGGAACCAAGGTTGATGTTCAAATTTTACAAACCTCGAATATGTTATTTACCAATTTCAAAAACGAAACTTCATTATGTAAGATTCTTATTTTATAATAAATAATAAAGTTATAATTTAAGATTACTTGTTAAGTAATAATTATGTCAATGAAATAATTACGCACAAATTTGATTTACACGATGAAGACATTGTTAGTAATTACATATCATTTTTGAAAACTTTGTCCTTCAAATTAAATTCTCATACAGTTCACTTTTTTTTTAATTCACTTGAAGATGAATTTGTTTTATACACAGAAGCGTGTAAGTTGTGTTTTCATGAAGACAACATGGTCCAAACGTATGCAAGAAATATAACTTTATTTATCTATTCAATTAGAGATGAATTAATGCTTAATTTTATTGTCAGGCACAGTCAAGAATACTTTAACATATTAATTGACACTATGGCAGAGAAGGCTATTGATATGGATATTTTTATACGGTCAGCGGAAAATGTAAAAGGGAACCGAAGTACATTAGAAAACATGATGTTCGTTTATAATGAATATTGTAGTTATATCAGTGATATTTTTAAACGAGAAAATGAAGAAATTAGTAATATGTTAATACGAACCATGTTCAATCGCCTTATATCACCACTT
The DNA here is from genome assembly GCA_005656395.1 of Strongyloides papillosus. Classification (NCBI taxonomy): domain Eukaryota; kingdom Metazoa; phylum Nematoda; class Chromadorea; order Rhabditida; family Strongyloididae; genus Strongyloides; species Strongyloides papillosus. Next base: position 548,882 of record SRSI01000010.1, on the reverse strand, counting down.
TTCTTAGTATCCTTAGGGGGATTACGTGAGTCACCAACTACAATATTATTGTGCAAAGTTTCATCTTTTTATTTCTTAACACAATTAATAAGGCTCATAAGTGATGTGAATTTCACACATACTTTATTATCAGCCTTATTTTTTGGTGATCAAAATGAAATTGGAACTCAATGGACAAAAAATATGGAGGGAGTTCGATCTCTATCTAGTAGGAAAAAAGCTTCAACCTCTCAAGAAAGAGTGTTTTTTTTCGCTCATTTAAAATCATTAGAAATAACAAATGATGACCATTCTGTATTTTATGGATTGTTTTTGCTCTTTGCTATATACCAAAAAAAATGTAAGTTTTAAATTTTTATAATCAACTAATATTATTTTAAAATTCCTAATATTATATTTATATGTAGATTGTAAGTATATATATATGTTGTATTTGTGATAAAAAATTATATTTAATCTGTACTAAAGAAATTTCATTTCTTTTAGGTGTTCAATCAGATATATTAGAAGCTGCCAGGTTACCATGTGAAAATAATAGTGAATGTGATGGTCAACTTTTTGAATGTTTAACAAAAATTATATCAAATTGTGTATTTTATTCTTCACCGTTGCGCTCTGTAACATTAGAATTGGCTTTGCTAATATTACGTCATTTTGTCATGTTTATGGAGTCTGATCACTATATGTCTACCTCTATTATAACAGTTGCCAATGATTCATCTGAAAAAATTATAAATGAATTGCAAGATTTAGTTTTTACAGAAGATTCATTTTTGGACTTCTTTGAAAGTGAATATTATATATTTGAAAGGCAACAACTTAAAATAAATGAAATATCAGAAGATGCTTCGTTATTGTTAAATCCTCCAACAACTATTGGGAGTTTAATTCCACTAGCAAAAAGATTGCCTTCAACTGCTGAAGAGAAATTGAGGAGAAGTTTGTACAATTGGTTTCAATTACGGAAATTCCTTCATGATTTAAAAAGTGAAACAGAAACAGAACTTCCAATTATAAAATATATTCAACCTGTTGTAGAAGTTGGTGACAAAATTCAAACTGATCATGTGGAAATAGTTAATTGTACTTTGATAACAGCAGATAAAGTTGTGAAGAATTTATTTTTAGTTACAGACCGTTTTCAGTTGATATTTGTTGAGCCACAATCAAAGTTAGGCATTGTCAGGTATGCCGGTTTTCTAAAAGATGTAAAAGCGTTTGGAATTTCAAATGATTCGAAAAGTTTGCAAATTATAATTGAAGATAATAGGAAAAATTTAGTTTCAAGACCAACGAAATGCACTGTTAATTCATCAAATAAAGAAGGTGTTGTTCTTCCATCAAATTTGTTATTTAATGGAAAAGTTCGTTTTGATGATCATATAAGATGTATGACTACAAAACAACGACTAGACAAAGGAAGAACCGCTGCAAGAAAGTTTTTAATAGGCCATATTGCCGAAATTTTTAAAATCCAAAGACCTTCAAAAAGTGTACAAAATTCACCATATATTTCACATGTTTCTAAAAGTAGGAATCCTGTAAATATGTATAAATTTCCAGGTGGAGTTGTGGTGAAGGATATCAATAATCAACGGGAACCTATAAATGGCACAACTGTTAAAAAAACTAGTAAATTACCACAAATGAATATTCCTGGTGTTGAAGATATATAGACAACATCGTTTAAAAAAGAATATTGTTATTTCTTAGTCATAAATAAAACTTTTTTATATTATTATAAAGTTATTCTGTTATTTGTATGATAAAAAATTAATGTTGAACCAGGAATTTTAAAATTAAATGTGAGAAAACTGTCCTTTTTTATATTTTTCAGAAAAATAATTGGAAAACATAAAATATTTTCAAGTGCTTCTTTTTTTACCGAAATTTTAGAATAATATTAATTGTTAACAACAATCTCATATTCATTTCAATTCTACATTTTAAATCTTTTGATATAACATTATTTATTGTATAATGAGGATATTTCAGAATAATAGAAAAATAGAATAAAAAAATAGGAAATTTAAATGCAAAACATTAAATATGAAATGGTTATTTTTCATAATTACTACTCTCTTCATCTTCAGATATTACAACATTTGAATCGACATATTCTGTTTTCCTAATCCCATAACTTTTTTTTAGATCACTGTTAATCGTGTTATCTAATCGAATTCTTTTCTCATTACTTTCAGTATTTACAGCTATTTCATTTTCCTTTTTTAATTGAAACAAATCAAAATTTTTATTTTCAAAATCGATTATGTTATTTACTAACGGTATTTCAGTTTGATTCTCATAATTAGAATTTATTCTAACATTATTTTCATATTGTTCTAATTTTATATTTTCTATAATTTTCTTCGTTTCAACTATTTTAGAAGGTATTTGGCAAAGAACTCTAATATAGTACCTTCCCATTTTACGAATTAGTTTTAGTTCAAGACTGAAGTAAGAATTAAAAACTTCAGATAAACAATTTTTCTTAAATTTTGACTTCAAATAATTGCAATTTAAATTGATTTTAAAATAACTTTTAAAATTAGAACTGAATAATGAAAAAGGTATATCATCTAAGTTTTCTGTTCTTAAAGATAAAAATTTGAACCATTCTAATTTTTCTTGGTAAATTTCCAAATTTTCAGAACTTTTATTTGAATTTACTTTCTCATTGATAGCTCTATCATTTTTATTTCTAGTCGGACCATACTTATCATCTGATATTAATGAATTGCTCTTAGATTCATTAAACTTTTCTACAACATATTCATTCTTAACTTCATTATATGTGATTTTAAAATAGGGTGAACACCACTCTGTTTTTATGAATTCTATAAATGTTAATCCTGTCCATTTTTTAAATAATCTATTATCAATGTAATATAAATTCTTGAATAAATTATAACAATTTTGGCATGTTATAATTTCATTTTTTTTAAAAAGCCCGGAAAGAAGATAAATCATTTGTGCAAGTTTATCAAAAAATAATCTTTCATATTCTGTACTGGAATTTTTACGTTCTAAAATTTCGTTATAAAATTCTAAACAATGATAACTTACCAAGTAAAAAACCAAGAGATAATTCATTTAATTGAATCGGCTTATTGAAAGTATTATAATTATATTTTATTTTTTCAACATCACATACTCCATTGATAATATCTTTCTCTAAGCTAACATTTAAATAATCTAGAACTCTATTCATTTTTATTCCAGCATTTGGATCTTTTATTTTATTTTCTGATAGAAGATAGTTTGGAAAAGAATTACAAGACATTTCTTGATTAAAAAAGTTTAATGTACTATAAACTAAATCATTTTCATCAGATGAAGAGTCATAATCAGAAAAATGACTATTTATATTATTTGAATTTCTATTATTCTTCTGTCTTTTCTCCTTTCCACCGCTACTTGTTGAGAGTTCTGGTCGCTCTAAAAGTAACGTTTTGATCATACCAGAATTTTTTTCATTCTCTTTTTTAGTATAATTCATCTCTTCATCTGACGAAGTTAATCTAAGATTATCAATACAAGAAGTATTCATTTGACTATTTACGTTACTATTTCTTTTTATTGTATTTGATATACTCTCATTGTGTTTTCTATTTAATGTAGATTGTCTAACTTCACTGTAATTTAAATATTTCCCAATATTATATGGTATTTTATTAGTTTCATTTTTGGTATCAAGCGATGATAATGATATTTCACTAATACTGTCCAACGAAAGATTATATTCATCTTCAGCACAATACATTCTTTTTTTTAGAAATTTCGACATGATGCAGTTAAAAAAATAAATAATGTATTAATTTCTCCAATAAGTATAGACCTATAATGGAAAAATGATTTAATGAAGATATGTTTGAAAGACTAGCTGTAATTCAAAAAACGTTAAATGAAATTTCCACTCTATGTTTGGAATATAATACAATAACACTTTCCTTTTTACACAATTTATCGAATAAGAATTCTTTTCTATTATAAAGTCTTATAGATAAAAAAAAGTTACTCTTAACTTCTTAAATACTGACTCTCCTAAAAAGTCTCGATGATAAGTGTTTAGTTTGTTTTTTTAGTCTAAAAACGTGTACGTAATTTAAATTCAACTCCAAACCCTTTTGACAGGTAATGTATAATGGTATTTCAACATGTGTTGTCCTTACAAAGATAAATGTATATCATAACACTTTTTTTTAACTTAAAATTAAATATAGATGTAATGTTAATTGTATACAATTTGTATTTAAGTACAACTTCCTATAGAAATAGTTTACTTTATGTATTTTTTAAAATATAAGTAGATTTTGAAATTTACTGTTTACCTTGATATAGTACATCAAGATGATATAATTTTCTTTAGAAAGTTTTAATTCCATGTAATCTATATTATGGCTTTAAATGAAAAAATTATTAAGAAAACTGTTATAACTTATTTGAGTTTTTCATCTCTTCGTCATTAATAGAATCGTTCGTAAAATAACTTTATCATCTGTAATGTGGAAAATTTATCAGTCATACTGAAAATAGAAAATCGCTAATTTAATTGTATTTACTGATTCTACTATATAAATTTACAAAAATAATCAAAATTATCAATTGAGTATGTAGAGTTTTTTCTTTCTTTAGAATTTCTTTTTCTTATATTTCCTTCTATTTACTTAATCGAGTTATTTTTTTAACTGTTTTTAATATAAATATAATAACTAATTTATACTTAGATAAATGTGTTTTTAAAAAAATTATTGGTAATTAATTACTTGTAAAAAGTAAATGCACATTTTATTCCAAAAAATAAAATTTATGATATTTAATCAAAGCTAATAAATTTTTTTGTACTTTTAGGTGTTGGTAGAGTTATTGGTAAATAGAACATTTAAAGCATTAAATCATGGTTAAATATGTTTTTTAATAAAAAATAACTTATAAAAAAGAGTTTTTGTTATTTATAAACAATCCGTTTTTTGGATCTCTATTTCAAATAGTCCAAATATTGTCATATTATTTTTAGCGACTTTATTTATTGTATATTTGCTTTAAATAAATTAAATATTAAGTGAAAATATTTAAGTGTAATTAAATATTATAAATTAAAGATTTATGGTGATTAAAAAAAATGATGCGATGATAAATGGTTACCTCAAATGAAACAATAGTACGACAAAAAAATATAACTCATACGAGATATCAAAAATTTCTTAGCTATTAATCAAGTAACGAAATTTTACAAATTAAAAAAGAACATTTATACAGGAAAATAATGATGATTTAAGGACATTTTTTATTATTAATTATATAATAAAATTGAAAATGTCATTCGTTTATACATAGATTAGTCTAAATTTTATGAAATCAAATACAACTAATAAAATTAAAGAGTACTAACAAAAGTTGCTTAAAATATGCAATACATTTCAAATATAAATAAAACTTTTTATACTATAAAATTTTATACACTAATACATGTAATAATATATTAAAGATGATTTTGATTATGTAGTATTTTTTTAAAACTGAATATTATTTATATTAAATGAAAGACATTTTATTAAATTAAAAAAATTATTAAAGTGATTCACTGGAACTGCAAATCAAAATTAGATCACAAATTTCTTATGAATACATCTAGAATTAGTTCAACTTTCTAACACCTTGATTTGGTTGAACACGACAACAAATAAAGCCATTATCATTTCCTGTATATAGACAAGCTGAGGATTCTGGACATGCTTGACTAGACCCAGATTTAGCATATGGATTACATGTCCTATAATTTCCAGCTAATTCAACGGGTATAAGGTTAGCTGGTTGTGGTGGGCATATATTTGGTAATCGTACATCTGACTCTAAACCACAACAAATATATCTTTCAAGATTTGTAGAATATTGGCAATGACGATTAGGTCCACATCCTTGAATGACATCATCTACTGGTGCCGATGGTGAACAATATTTATATTGTTGACCTCCATCACCAGGAACTGGAATTAATTGTGGTGGACAGTCTAAAAAAATATTTTTAAATGTATAATTACTAAATAAACATACATCCAGTATCAACACTTTCTGGTGATCTGCAACAATAAAATGCATTTACTGAAGATGAGGTAGTAGAAAACCAGCAGAAGAAATTTCCTGGACAATTTCCATCAACATTTGGTGTACATTGTGTTGGTTGAAGAGTAAGAGCTGATATATATGGTGTTGAATAAGGTGGACATAGTGATTGTAATTCAACGCTTGCACCACAACAAACATTTTGATCAAGAAGTGGTGAGGAATAGCAATTATAATTTTCTGGACAACCTCCAGAGGTACTTCTACCTGAACCTCCTGGATTGGAACACTGAATTAATCGTGAACCATCTGCTTCTCTAGCTACTACAGTACCAGATGGACAAGCTTCTGATAAACAGAAGTTTGTACAGGTTTTTTCTGATGCAAAATTGTTTCTGTTACCTTCACAACCATTAAATTCAAAAGGAAGACAAGTTTTTGTATCACTATTGAAATACCATCTTGTAATTTTGGTAGATGAACATCGAACACCAACATCTTTTGGCTTGCTACAAATATAATTTTTTGTTGGACAGCATAAAGATTTTGTTTGAAACATTGTTCCGCTCCACGATGTAACAGGTGTACAATAATGTGTATTTGGACATTGACGATTTGTCGTACATGATCTAGGAACACCATTAGGTTCTTTCCAAACATCTCCTCCATCAGGACAACTATCAACACGACAAAAATCTCTACAATCTTGTTGTGTCTAAAAAAAATATTATATAAAATATAATTTTTAAAGTTATTATTATTTGACTAACACTAAATATTTCTTTAACAAATTGAAACTTACTGCAAAATTATTAGCATTTCCATCACATCCATTAAAACTGTATGTTTGGCATGTTCTAGTAGTACTATCATAAAACCATCTTGTAATAGCTGGTCCACAAACAGAACCTGGTTTAGCTGAAAGTGAGCAAATATAAGCTTGTGTTGGACAGCATCCATATGTTGATCCATCATAATAACAGTATGTATTTGCAGGACATGTTGTAGTTGCAGAAGATGATCCTCCACAAATAATAAAATTACCATTGGAATCAGTAAGTGCTGAACCTTGAATACATTGTGGTTCACTTCTAGCATCTCTACAATAATCTTGACAACTTTTATAAGTTTCAAAATTATTAGCGTTTCCTTGACAGCCAGAATATATGAATTCTTCGCAATTTCCAGTTTTTGCATTAAACCACCACCTATTTGAATATGTTCCACAACTTCCTTGCTCTTTTTTTAAAGTACATACATATTGTGGTCTTGGGCAACAAACCCCTCCAAAACTGCTTGATCCTGAGGTTGATTCACATGAATGGGTACTTGGACAACTATTAGCACCGGAACCCGTTGGACTACATTCCATATTTCTTTCCCCAGAAGAATCTTTTAGTGGTTCACCTGCAGAACATAAAATTCTAGAACAGAATTTTTCACAACTATCTAAATTTCAAAAAAATTTAAGTAAATAAATATAACCATATAATAGAATACCTGAACTAAGGAAATTATTGAAATTTCCACCTTGTCCAAGATAACTGAACTGAATACAACGGCCTTCCCTTGAATCATAGTAAAATCTTGGGTAAGTATTTCCAGATCCATCAGGAATTCCTACATCGAAGTATTCTGATGGTAATCCTCCTGCTGTATTATATACCTCAGTGGGTATTGCACCATTTCTAGAACATATAAATTGATACGTAGGACAACATTGTTGAAGGGTTCCTATAGTTGTACATGCGTAATTTGGATTATTACATCCAGCATCATTTCCTTGACAATAAACAGGCTCCTGTTTTACACCTGTTGTTCTATCTTTATATAAAGGAAGTCCTCTTTGACAAGTCTGTTTACAATATGATTCACAGTGATCCTAAAAAAAGCATTTAATAAAAGAATTTACCATATTTTATACTTACTTTTGTTTGGAAATTGTTTGCATTTCCACCATATCCTTGATATTTTAATTCCCGACATTCACCAGTTATTGGATCGTGATACCAATGATTTAATGTAGTTCCACCACTTCCTGGAGCACTATGGCCTTCATTCATTGGTGCAAGACATGCAAAACTTCTTGATGGACAACAGAAAGAAATTGGATTGTTAACTGTGCAATCTTCAGAATCACAAATACAATCATATGCCAAGGCACCTATGGCTTCACAAGTAGCATCAGCACCACCATAACATTGCTGAACTTGATTTTCAATTCTAAATTTAGGATTATTTCCATTAAGTGGACAAAATCCGAAATTAAGGCATACTTTCCCATCACGAGTTTGAAATGGTGGTTGATTATTAGCACAACGACATTCTCCAGAACGACAGTATGCACCTGGCCAAACAGCTTCACACTGTTTATTCATTGTACATCCACTGTTTCCAGGATTAATTTCTATAAGAATAATAAATATTTAATATAAAATATATTTATAATAACTAACTTTTCCAACAATATGAGTCAATCTCAACATATGTTGATAAGCATGCACATCTTTTATTTCCAGCACAATAATTTCCCGTCCCACAATCTGTACTCACTTCACATGGTTTTCCAACTGTTCCATGTTGCGATGATACCGTTGACAAGAAATTAGCTAATAAATATATTATTACAAGTTTAGTAAAAAATAATTTTAGTGTCATACTAAATGTATTAAAAAATCATATGTGTATAAAAATTTTAATTTCTCTGAAAAGATATAACTCAGGAAATTAAGAGTAGGTGTGTCTAAACTTACCTTTATATTTGGGAATTTCGTGCACATTTATTTGATAGTATAGTCCTCTTATTAAGATACCCTCTTTAAAAAGTGAATTACAGGGTGCATTTATAACTTTCTTCATAAATACAAAGCCCTTTTCTAACGCTTTGTAACAAATTTTATTTATTCGTACCTTAATTAAACTTTTTCTTATATTTATCCTTTTCATTTAAAGAAGAGTCAATTACAATGAAGAAACATATTTGTGAACCGTGCCAGTTAGAGGCAAGAATAATAAAGATTTTGAATCGTATCATTGATAAGATGCTCCTCTTAATATTTTGAGTTTGGTAATTAATTTATAATCTACTTCACAAAATTAAAACAAACTTTTAATAAAGAAGTCTGGTGTATTATGAAAAGCAAAAATATATAATTAGGAAAACAAATTTCCTTATTTATAACTTTTTAATATTAAAACTACTATAAACTTGTTGAATCAAACAAAAGTACAGAAAAATATATATTTTACTAAAAAAACATGTTAATAAAATAAAAAATACTAAACAAAAGCAACTCTATTTTTGATTTTTAGCAATAAATTATTAACAACTTGGTAAGAACTAATGCATATTAAAAATATTATGTTAAGTAATTTTTCCAACATTTTTATAGTAACACTATTTTGTAATGCCAACTATAGAACATTAAACAATAATTCAGTCGCGAATAAAATGGTAAGTATAAATAAAAAGGAAAATTACCAAAAATAAAACTTTTATTATGATTTCTCTTTGCTTAAAAAACAATTATCAAATAAAAATTTCTATAAATCTAAAGAAATTTCAGTATCAATAGAAAAATGCAATTTCTATGTAAGATGGCAAATAAAAACAATTAAAATTGATAGAACATATTTTATCATATACCAGTGAACATGAAAAGTTAATAAATTTTTTTAAAGTTAGCAATAATTAATATCTTTTAATTACTAATTTTTATTATCTATTTGTTTGTTTATAGTCAGCTTGATATTTCTTACATTAAATTTTATATTCTTTATTTGAATGTGTAATAACTAGTATTTATATTCAGCAGACATATTTCAAACAGAATTTAATGTTATTTTACCCCCAGATTCCATATCATTTAACCATGATATCGATCTTTTACCTTCCAAATCAAAATCTTCTAATAGTAATGAAAAGATCATCATAAATTGTGCAGCATCACACTAAAAGAGAATATATTACAAAATTAAACAAAAAAATTACCTTTCTAATAAATCCTTCTTCAACTAAACTTGAAATCAATGAATTTGAATTATCCTCGTTTGTAATACTTGTTTTTAAATTTCTAACCATATTATTTGACAACCGAATGCTAATAAAGACTGACGTTCCATCAATACTAACATTAACTTTTTTAATGACTAAACTCTCGTCAATAACTTTGTGTGTTGGAGAGGAGGATCTTGAATCATTTTCAGAATCTGTTATATCAAGAGATTGAGAATTATCAGCATTTAGTAAATCGCCTGTAGAACTTCCTTTGACCAGTATTTTCGATTGACCGTCTTTAACTTCGTCGAAATTTGTTATTTTATTAACAATACTCATCCTCCCTCCAGAATTATCTACTACAATATTCCTTGACAAATCCCCTGTTTTTACATCGTCTTCGTCATCATCATAATCTCTACTGTTCATTTGTTGTAGTTTTAATAAATTCTCTCTTATTTCGTTAATCTCTTCTTGACATGATAAATCACTATTTTCTAATATACCTTGGTCAAAGTCCAAGCTTGGGAAATCAGAACCTTTTATCAATGTAAATCTACTCTTTGTAAGTGAAGTCGATAATTCACTGTTATGCTGTAAACTACTCCTGCGTTCTGAACTATCAGTAAACGATTCATCATTTACCAGTTCAGTACAACCACCAAAGTTTTCTCCCAAAGCGGAATGTTCTGGTTTAACACGAGAAATATCAAAAATTTTCTTCTTTGTTATCTTGATATTATTTCCATCGACATATTCATTATTTAACAGTTCTAAACTTTTATCTTCAGGTAATGCTGTATCTGTTTTAGTCGAAACTTTTATAACGACAAATTGTTTCTTCTTTGGCTCATTTTCTAAAGGCTTGGTTTCAGATGTTAAATCGTTGTTAAGTTTTATATCTTGAGATTCGGTTGAAGCATTAACATCGTCTAAAACTTTAGAATCACTAGAACTCTTTTTTTTGTCTGATGAAAATGCAGATACATCTTTTTGAGTAGTATTTATATCATTACCAAAATTAGCATTTACTTCTCCATTTTTAACATTTAATTCCCTATCAGAAGATTGTAACGTTGTATTAAATGAACCTGTAGATTCATTAAAATCATTCATTTTCTCACCTAATTCAAAGTGAACGCTATCAATTCTACTATTTATATCATTATTACTATTATCACCTATTTCTGGAGGCTGAGAAGCCGCTTTATGCATTGTTGGGGGAGGAGAAGGTTCTGTTGAAAAGCGTTCGATGCTAAACTTTGATTTCGAAACAGCAGAACTATCAGAAACTAAACCACCCTTAGCAGTGGCAAATGGGAAAATCTGATTTTCAGGAGACATCGGTCTAGAGCTACTACTATCTAAACATTTGGAAGGAATACTCTCGGGACTAATTACATCCCTACCACTAGGAGAATTTGATGTTTTAGAAGAACTTGGCCTAGGAGAACTAATACTTAACCCTTCAGTAGATCTAGTATCATCATTATCCTCAATGTTATAACAATTTTCAAGAAGACAATCAAGGTCGAAAACTATTTTCTTCAATTTCGTTGGTTGTTCAAATGTTGGAAACGTAGTCATCGGGTATACATCATTTTTTACATCCTTTATAAATTTTTCTAAGTCCTGCTGACAGGCAGCCACATCACCATAAGACATTTCTCGAAATTTCGAAGTTGCTGCAATCCTATCAGGATCCACAATTTGGAAATAATCTGAAGGTAAGTCCTCATTTAAATGTAATTTAACAATTTTATGCGCTGCCAGAAGCTTCAACTGGTGAATTTTAAATAAAATAGGGTGAAAAAGAAGTTTTCTGACTGATTCCCTTTCCATTGGGTTTTCTTTTAAACAACTTTTTATAAAATCCTAAAAGAAAAATATTAACTTCCTGAACAAAAGTTTTATATACTTTTTGTTGCTCATCTTCCAACTGATCAAGAGCTTTTTGTATCACTTCTTGATCTACGACTGGATTAGGGATATCAGGATTCAGTGACCTAGCAAAGTCTATAAGACCTTTATGAATAGCCATTTCTAGAGCACAAATACCAAAAGAATATATGTCTGATTCTACTGTAGATTCTTTGTTTTCTATAAAAAACATAAAAAAATAATAGATAAAGTCTTACGATGGTATTCAGGAGGCAAATAGTGAAGATATTTAACATTATTTTGAAGAGAATTAAGCATCATTTTTACATCATGAGGAGTAACTAAATTAAAAAATTAATAATCTTATGATATGATAACATACCACCACCAATCTTGATTTTACCATTCTGTTGGAAAAATATAGTATTAATATTTAAATTTCCATGAACTACAGACGGAAGGCATGAATGAAGATAATTTAGAGCAGATAATATTTGAGTACACCATGCTTTCCAAGATTTTATTGATAATCCACTATTGTTTAATACCCGAGTTCTATGTAGAAAGCGCGCCATACAACCAGAAGACATATACTCCGTAATAAAAACAATCTAAATGATACATGTAGGTAAGCAAACGATGAAAAACATACTCTAGGCTTTTCTTCAGTTCCATCCGTCCAATGATCATGAAACCGTACTAAATTTGCATGTCTAAGTTGTCCAAGATTATCAAATATTTGACGAATAATATGCTGTTTTTGTTTAAAATTTTTACACCCAGAAAACAATACCTCATTCCAAACAACTTCATTTCCTGTATCGTTATCCATAGCTAGATATGATTTATTAATACCTGGTATATCTCTTTGATTGACTTTTTCAGTCCTTTTCACCCACCTCCCATTAGGGCTTTCTTCAACAATATCTACATTGCTATCACCTGTATCAGATTCTGATGTTTCACTGTCGTAGCCTAGTCGTGCTTTTATTAAATTTAATGGGGTTTCTCCAGTAGTTGTGCTTTTATCCGATAAATTAACTACCGAATCTATAGTTTTTTCTTTAACATCTTTCGTACTCAAAGAAACTCCAATATCTAATGCATTTAAATTATTGTTGCCTATAACTTTACTTTCTAGTTTCACATGACCAACAGTAGAAGAAGCAGTCAATGAACTTTTTGTATCTTTGAAGGAAACATTCTGCATTGTGTAAATAAATAGCACTGTAACAAATAAATAAATTATAACTTTATTGCTACTTCAGCCAAATTAGAGTGAAACAACAAAATATACAACAAAAATTAACAAGCTAGTAACTCCTAGCGAATTTTGGAATACTGTCTACAACCAACATATATCCTCTCTAAAGCGTGTTAAATTTATTGTTAGTAATTCAATGGTGTGTTGAAAAATATATACAAAAAAGTCTTGAAGCAAGATTTGGAATTATGTTTTTATGTAGTGTACTTAGTGAAATTAGCTATTAAGTAAATATCTTTTAAATAACGACCTAGCAGAAAGAATTTTACCAACATTTTTTCTTGAATCTAAATGACATATTTAAATTTCTTGTACTTAAATAATGGTTTTGCTCATTATTTTTTTATTTCACAATCCTAATTTGATGAACAATTATTTTTTCTTGAAGTTTATAACAATAATTTAGAAAAAAATCGTTTGCAAAAAAATGTTTAAATAATTTGATTAGAAACTAGTATAAACTATTTAATTTTTAAATTTATATCTTTTCTAATTACAATTTTTTTAATAGACAGAAATAATGAATGGAATTCTCAATTTGCAATAAATTTTCTGTCACATATAAGATATTTTCTAACGTATGTAATTGATGATATGTAATTATGTTAGCCAATCATATATACATTCTACAAGTACTTAAAGTACGATATTTTGTATTAATATATATATATAAATTATTTTCCTAATTTTGCGATAATGACCTTAGATATTGAAATAATCCAGAAGGCAATAAATAAATAAAAATACGTAAAGAATTGTCAACATCAAAAATATAAATTACTATATTGTTGTTGTATTTATTTTTTGAGCAACTCCAGCACATGAACGTTAATAGACAGTAATTTGAGCATATTTATTTCTATTGGATCGACAATGTTTTAATTTTTCATAATTCAACATTCATCACATCTGTGATTTAAAAATTACTATGTAAAATTTAATAATCCTTTATTAAATATCATTATTGTTTTATGTAAAATATTTAGTTTTTGTTGTGGAATATTTTTAATTACCGAAGTATAGATAATTATTTATCGCACATTTAGGGACATTCAATATTTAATAAAAAAGTTATTATAATCATTTAATTTTTTTGTCGTTGGGATAATTAAATATTAAAAATAATAAGTTATGTACAATAAATTTAATAACTTTTTTAATTATGTATCTATTTTGTTTAATTTTTCTAAATTAATATTGTTTTAGAGTATATGTATTTGTTTTAAAATTCTTATTATTACACAAATTGTTTAAATTATTAATTTTAATATTTCCAAAACAAGCGTGATTTTTAATCAATCCTGATAAAATAAATAGAAGATAAGTGGCAAAAAATGTTAAAAATATTTTGCTTTTTGTCACAAAATTTGATTATTAAAAATAGAATAAATGTGATAACATATTTCAATAAAAAAATTTCCACTTTTATTAATGTGAATTTGATTATGGCAGAATGAATTTTTTTATTTATTAAATTTTCAAATTTACACTGTACATAATTTGGTAATATTTTTAAAAAAAGTTTTTATTGTATATTTATAAACTTACGTTTTTACTTATAATTTATTTTACTGTTAAAATGTACAAAATAATATATGCTTCAATTATTTTAAACAACGACTGTTATATAAGAAAGTTTATTTTGGATTAAATTAAAAAAGAAACGTTGTATTATTTATATTAAATACTTTTATAAATATTTTTGTCTATATAAGTAATAAGAATTTTTAAAGATAAAGATTAGTTACGGTTAAGTTTTATATGTTATAGTTATATAACTATTATTTTTACTCTGAAAATGATTTGTCTGTAATTATCATATTATATGTGTTGAATTGACATATAAAGTAATTTATAATTGTGCAAAACAATAAGCGGTCACCAAAGCGTTTCAAAGCTGTTCCACAATTATTTTAATAATATTTCATATTGTGTTTTAATTTTTTTAATAAATAAGAGAATATAATTTTATTGTATAAGATATAAAATTCATGAACTTGTTTTCCTTGAACATAATCTAGTTTCAATGAAATAAGGATAAAAAGATACTGATATTAGAAAAGAGTGATTAGTTGTATTCCTCACTACAACCGAATGATGGATTTTCATAAATCTCATTCATTAAGACCTGTTGCATTCGTTGCTGTCGTATTTTCTACTGTAGCTATAACAGCATGTCTCATTTCATTTCCTATTGTTTTTCAGTATGTCCAAGTATTACAAGCAAATGTTCAAGTAAGTTATAATTTAATTATTTAACTAATCGTTTAATTAGGGAGAAGTTGAGTATTGCAAAAATAGAGCTCGGGATATGTGGAGAGAAATGGTTGAAATGTTGCCAGAAGAAGAAAATGATGATGATATAATCCACCGTGTAGCTCGTCAAGCAGATTCTTTATGTTGTACCTGTCAACAAGGTCCTCCTGGTCCTGATGGACCTCCAGGTATCCCTGGAAAAGATGGAGAACCTGGTGTAGGTCCTGGACCTGATGGACCACCAGGAAAAGATGCAGAATTACATGAAAAATTGTTACCAGTTCCACCTCAATGTCCTTGTACAGCAGCACCAGGTCCAAGTGGACCAGTAGGCCAACCTGGATCAGATGGAACACCCGGAAATCCAGGTTTACCTGGTGAAGACGGACCAGTTGGACCTCCAGGCCAGCCAGGTCCACCTGGACAACCAGGAGCACCAGGACAAGATGGTTCCAAAGGAATGCCGGGAGAACCTGGAAAGCTTATACCCGGAGCAAACCCTCCAGCTGGGCCACCTGGACCTCCAGGAAGAGTCGGTCCACCAGGAACACCAGGAAGGGCAGGTCCTCCCGGAAAAGATGGATCAAACGGACTTGATGGACCACCAGGAGAAGTTGGCCCCAGAGGACCTCCAGGACCAGCTGTATGTTTAATTTCCTAGTTTTATATAAACCTTAATTTTTAGGGTCTACCAGGATCATCTGGATCCCCAGGAAATCCAGGATCAAATGGTGGCTGCGATTGTCCAGGTAAAAATTATATTTTGGAAATTGATAAACTCTTTTTTACTTTTAGCTCCTCGTCTCGCACCCGGATACTAGAAATATTAATGGAATGTCATATATAAAAATAATTAAACGACAATTTTTATTCATTAAAATCATTAATAATGATATACTTTGTACAATATAAAAATTTATAACAGAAATGATTTCTTACATAATATTGTAATACTTTTTGATAAGTAAGAAAAGAGACTTAATGATGTACAAATTTATGTGTAGGTCAAAAACTAAAATCACAACTTTAACATTAATATAAGTCTTATTTGGCTAAATATCATGTGACGATTTGCAATATCTTTGAAAGAGAGTTGATTAAAGATGTTGGAAAATTTGTGAGATCAAATAAAAATTGGTCGTCAACTAATTTTACTAATTTAGGATTCACCTTTAAAATAGCTTCCGTTACTTGATAAATACTATCAGGATCTTCTAATGAAGCAATTTTAGATTTTAACAATAATAATAATGCTGTATCTGTATTAGACTGATTTTTAGAATTTAAACCAGATGGATTTGAAGTATTTCCACCAGTAAAATTGTTATTGCAATTGTCAGGTGAAGACATTGTGGAATCACTATCACTTATCATTTCAGCAAATGTATGTTCGTAACGAAGGCCCCTTCTATTTAACGTAGTTTCGTTTTTTCCATTTCCATCGTGACTCGAAAATGTCTTTTTTTCTTGCGGTGTAATACTTCTTGAGGTTTCTGTATCTTCATTATATCTTCTACGAACTTCAGTTTTAACTGTCGAATATTTTTTTATACCATCAACTAGGCTGTTTTCATGCTTTGATCTTTTTGTACCATTATCTTTATTATCATTATAAGGTGATCCTTTTGGGGTAATATTGATATTGTCTTCACTTTTTCTTTTCCTTTTCTTGTTATCTTTCAACATATCAGGATCGCTACGAATTTTTTCTAACATCTTATTTTTCGGTTTGTCAAAATCACAACACAATTTTTGTAAAGGAACTTTTGAATTCTTTTTTTTCTTTTCACTATCAAATTCTAGTGGTGTGTTACTACGAGAATCATCAGATATATAGGTAAATTTATTTTTCGACTTATAATCACTTCTTGAACTTGATCTAGAATTACTTCGTACATCTTCTTTAACGATATAGTTGGTATCTTCCATATCTGGAGGTGAGATGGGATCAAACTTCATTATTTTTGTGTCTTTTTTATTTTGATCTCTACCAATTAAATTCTTTAGTGAAGTAAGCTTTGAATCATACAACGACATATTTTTTTCATCATTATTTCCAGCTACAAATCCCTTTTTGGGAGATTTTGCAATTATTTCACTGTGTTTTTTATTTGTAGATGTTTTAACTAAGTAACTTCCAATATCACTACTAATTTTTAGTTGTTTTTTCTCAATGCATTCACTATCATCTTTATCTTTTAATTTTTTTGCACGACGTTCTTCTTTACTGGCATTTTTATTAATGTTAACTTTTGAAGAACTTCCATTTTTTAAAATTTCATCATTTGATTTTGAAGGTTCTTTGATAATCATAATAGGTTTCTTTTTTTCCATCATGTTATTAATTTTTAAAACCGTTTCAACAAATTGAGGTGTTGGATCTAAAATCATAACATTTTGTTCTTTAAATGTCTCCAGTGGTTCACCTAAAATAATCATATGTTAAGAAAATAATATAAAGTAGTTAAATAAAACAAATAAATAAATAAGACAATATAAATCATACCCAATGTTAATTCTAATTGATATTTAATGTTGTACACTTTTTTGATACCCGTAAATTTAATTTCAACATCTAATGGAAAACTACCGTATCCTGTTTCTGATAACTCAAAAGGCGGATCTTTGAAAATTCTAACATTATTAGGAAAACTTGGATGTAATTTATACGTAACTTTTGATATAAAATCTTTATCCTTTATTACACTTCTATTAATATGTCTGACAAAAAGTAACCATTTATGTGTATGTCCATGTTCATTTGGTTTTTTAAATTTCTCTGAATAATGCCCAATGCAAAATTTAGCAATAATGTTTTTTGTTATACAACCAGGCGATTCATCTGCCATATCTACTAGTTGTCACCGTTTGGTATGCATATAATTACAGATCTAAAATTTTTTGTACAAAATAAAACAAGATTAAGATAAAGAAAAATGAAATTAATTATCACTAAATAAAATTGATGTAATCTAGAACAATCACATGAGGAATGGTGTATAACAAATAACTATTATTTTAATAATGATAAAATCATTAAAATATAAACCAACAAATGTTGTGGAAAGAAAAAGCAATATTTTAGACAAATAAAAGTTGTAGTAAAAATAGAAAGAATACATTAAATTCTTCAAATTTCTTAAAGTATTATACCTATTTTATGTTCTTTAAAATTGCTTAATAATACAAAATGACTCATAATTACACACCAATTGTTCCTATATTTTTATGTAAATTAAAATTATATGTTATAAAAATACTAACCAAATATATCTAATTATTTTATTACATTGTATAATTAATTATATAAAAGTAGATATGAAATTACGTTATCAAATTCAGTTCATTATTTGTAATTAATGATTTTGTTTAATAACATATGTATGTATAAGATATGAAAAAATTTTTCTAAACATAAAGTGTAAGTAAATGGTGAGAAATAATATAAAGATATTAATAATCTAGTTATAATTAATATATTGTATACAAATCAAAAGTATAACTTTCGTAAATAGTAGCGAAAAGGATATGGTATACAATGACTATGTATATACTTCGCGGACAGTTATTTTTTGCATATAAATGCTCATAAATTAAGGAAAGAAATTAATAGTTATTTCTCACATACTTATAAAGACCAAATGTATTTATATAATTTTATTAAATATTTTCTAATCCTATTGAAATTTGAATTACCTACTAAATACAGACACATATCTTGATGATCAATGTTCTAGTTGAAATTAAACATACATATTATATATTATTTAAATTATAAACACACATAGTAATTACAAACTATTTGCATTCCTTCCAGAAGGTCAGTAATTCGTAGGCGAAAAAATGCGTAGACGTTTAAATTTTTATCCAATATGGAATAAAATAATATCTAATGTCAATAAAATACAAAAATATTTCTGAAAAACTATCAATCAACATTTTTTTATGATAATTTTGACACTAGTAATTAAAGTAAAACTTTAATATTAAAATCAATGTTTTAAAAAGATTTACACAAATAACTAGAAAGATTAAAATATTAGAATAATAAAGAATAGTACACTATCTGTTTAACATTATCTCAAGATAATTTTGTCTTTAAAAGTTTTAATACGTTGTTAAAGAGAAAAATCACCCACGGACTATATATTAAGAAACTGTTAAAAAAAAACTCACTAAATTAATATATACACTAACTATATTGTAGTTAAAACAATTTTAAATAAGTGAAAAGGATAAAATATAATGGACAATTAGCAGAGTATCTTGAGATATCTTCTACTCAAAACAAATTGCACTACATATTGTATGTTTTTATCTTAAAATGTAAATAATTTATATCATAAATTTGTTACTCAAATAATCAATATTTGAATAGAAAGGAAACAAATGATTGTAAAAAAAATATTTTTTATATCACCTTGACCTATTGAAATAGATTGCTTAACACAATTGTTTCTTGATGCTATACAATTTAGGAAATAAGGATCCTATACAGATTTAGAATAAAATTGTGGGGAAACGAACCCTTCCATGTGGAGTCTTTGGTGTTGATATTATGAGGTGTTCATAGTTTGTTGTCTACTATGTAATATTATTATAAAGTTACTAGTTTTATGGTTGGTTGGAATAAGTTTATTCCCTATATTTTTTTGCATAAAAATAAAATAATTATATTATAATTAACATTATTAATCAATTTAAACAATATTTACTTTATATAGATTATTGTAGAAGTCATTATAAAGCCAAAAATATTTTTTTTGGTAGTATTTTAATTAATTTTCTCTTTTAAAATAAAAAAGACAAACATTTGAACTAATCTCTGTTACTTTCTTAAGCCTTTAGATATATATAAAAATTTTTTGCTTTAATATCCATTAGTGCTATATGTTAATAATATTTTAAATCTAGTATTATTTTGTTTACTTTCTTAGAAAATTTTACAATGGTGATTTGGAAGTCAGAAACGAGATAATTAGTAGAAACGTATATCTTATTTAATTGTTATTCATTTATTATTATAGATAAGGCTTCATAATGGGTCGTGCCAAAGTTGAGTATGATGAAGTTGGAAATACTTTTATGTATGCATTACTAGCATTTTATGCTCTTATTCTTATCCCAATCACTTACTTCTTGTGGCCAAAATCAAGCAAAAAAAGCAGTAAGTTAAAATACAAACGTTTAGTTATTAAAAATCATATTTCTAGTTGTTATTCATAGGGAAAATGAGTGTGAATGTGAGGGTTGCGTAGAAAAAAATAAACGTAAAGAAGCAAACAAACCAAAAGAAGGAAAAGGAAATGTTTATAGAGTTGTTACTTTAATTATTCTCTGGATTGTATTGGCTATTTTAATTCAAAAAACATCAAATATTGAAGTCGTTCATGAGGAGTACGATCCATACGCAATTTTAGGTTTAGATGCAGGAGCTGAAGCCTCTGCAATCAGAAAGAAATATCGTGAGTTAACAAAAACTCACCATCCAGATAGAGGTGGTGATGCTGAAGCTTTTGACAAAATTGCTAAAGCCTACCAAGCATTAACTGATGACGAAGCAAGAGCTAATTGGGAGAAATACGGAAACCCAGACGGACCAAAAGCTGCTGTTTATGGTATTGCTCTCCCAAGTTGGGTTGTTTCAGATCAGTATGGCTACATATTTTTAGCTCTTTATATTTTGGGATTTATGATCATTTTGCCACTTTTTGTTTCTTATTGGTGGAAAAATGCACAGAAATATTCATCTCACAAAGTTCTTGTTGAAACGACAAAAATATTTTACCATTATATTGCTAAAACACCAAAGATGGAATTTTTAAGAGTTGTTATGATATTGGGAGGTTCAGCTGAGTTCAATAAAGATGAAAATCCTGAGGTTGAAGTTAGAGAATCTGATCAAACTGATATACCAAAATTAATGAAAGAATTAAAAAATTTGAATGAGATGAATAAAGAAGTTCCTCTATGTCATCCCTATAGTGTCAAAGCTCGATCACTTCTTCATGCACATTTAAGTAGATTAGATTTGTGGTCAGATGACTTGAAATCAGATCTTTCATTAATTTTAAGTAAAGGACCAATGCTTGCAAGCGAGTTTGTCAAGTGTGCTACACAAATTTATTTTTATTATGGTCCAGAAAGAGGACCATCATTAGAAACGTTTGAACATGCAACTAAGTTAACATCTTATCTTTGTCAAGCTCTTTGGCCAAAAAATAATTCTCTTATGCAATTACCATACATAGAAGAACTTCAAGTTAATAGTTTACGTAAAAGTAAAGCGTTTAATATCAGTGATGTTGTGGAAATGTCTGAGAAAAAAAGAAGACAAGCCTTATCAAGTTTATCTGATCAAGAATATGAGAATGTTATTAGAGTTTTATGTCAAATGCCAAAATTAGAAATTGAAGCTCATGTTGAGGTTGAAGATGAAGATGATGCTCACATTATTACTACAGGATCTTTGGTTACTATTCGTGTTAACATGAAACGTCATCCTCTTATGGATAATGAAAAAAGATTACAAGAAATTGAAAATGATAAAATGATGATGTCTGAGCAAACTGATAAAACGGAAGGTGATGATAAACAAAATATTTCTAATAGAAAACCTTGGGAAAAAAGTAAGAAAAAGGTGACGAAGAAAAAGAAAGGGCCTAAAAAAATTAGTAAGGTCCGTAAAGAGGGTGAAGTTACGGAGACTAAACAAGATGAAGAAACAAGTGGAAGTGATGAAGAGACAAATGAAAATGTTTCTGAATCAGAAAGTGATGGAGAAAGCGATGATGAAGAATATTGGAAAAGAGTTAAAAAGAATAAACCGATTTTCGATGCAGATGATTTTGAGACAATCCCTGTACATTGTCCTAAATTTCCTGATGATAAATATGAGTGGTGGTACATTTATATGTTTGATAAAAAAACACGTATACTTGTTGCTCCAATTGATATTGTTAAAACATTACGTGACGAAGAGAAGAAAGAGATTAAGTTTATGGCTGGTCCAAAAGGAAATTATGAATATTCAATTGTCATAAGATCAGATTCTTATATTGACTTTGATTTTAGTACTGATATAAAGATTCAAGTAAAAGAACCAAATGTTGTTACCACTCCAAAAGTTGACTATGGTGTTGAAGAGGAAGAAGGAGAGCATGGTGGTAGTGACACAGAAGATGATTATACCGAAACAGATGATAGTGAGAGTGATTAAAAATTCCTTTGGCATTTTGCTCATTATGTTTGTATTAAATTCGGCTTTTTCAAAACAGGTTTCACTCATTCTATTTTTGTGTAAACATCTATAAAATAAATAATAAATATAGAAAATTATTTTTCCTCATTATTATAATTATGATACATGTTCTGTGTTGTGATATTGTTCGTTATGTTATAAAATGTTTACATCTTTTTTACTAAATTATATATAGTAAATTTTAAAATATTTTTCAGAATATTTTTTTATGTTTATTGTTTTTTATCATTTTTTTCAATAAAAAATCTAAATAATTTGTATTTATTTTGCTTATTCTTTTTAATATTAAAATATACAATTATTTTACATAACATTATTTATGAAGAAATTTAAGACTTTTAAAGATATCCTAATAAGTCGTTCATTCTCTGGATACTGATTAATATTTTTTAAATGTTTTTCTAATTATATAACAACAAATAGACTATCCTCATTTTTATATATAACGTAGAAATTGAATTAAAATTAATAATATTTTCAAACAATTATAGTGCGTAAAATAATTCAAAACATTAAATATATAGAGAGATATTAAAATTAAAAAAAAAACCAATTTAATAAAGTATTTGTAAAATTTTAAAAGTATGATTGGATTTAATTAAATATGAATATATTTTATTATTTTATTTTTAATATATTTAGACTTTTGGGTTACAGGCATTCACTATTCTTCGTAATTGTCCTTGTTGATGAAGTTGAAACAGATCTGATGCTCCACCAATATAATTACCACAAAGAAATATGTAGGGAAATGTTAATGCACCAGTTATATGCTGTAAATCAACTTGAAGTTGCCTTTGCCAATCTTCATCACCAGCAAGTTCCAGGAAATGAGAACGTACATCAGAATATTGTACGGCAAGTAAATGTTTAGCTCGTTGACATGGGACACATTTTATTAATGTATACATCATAATAGGATACATATTAGCTTGCCTTTCAATGTATGCAGCATATGAATAACCTCCATTTGACATCATTACACCTTTTTCAGGTTTTGGCTTTTTTGTCTTAATTGGTACTCCATGAAGTAATGATGTTATAGGTGCATTAATTGTAGATAATGATTCTGTATTTTTTTCGAAATCATAATCTTCATCGTAATTTAAATCTAAATCAATATTTCCTCTCGATGCCAATAAACTTCTAAAAGTTTGTGTTTTCTTTGGTTTAATTTCCTCCCTTCCATTATTTGTTGACAAAAATAATTTCTGATTTTCAAATGGTGGATAATTTTCATCTATTGGTGCGGTTCTTACATTTGGCATAGTTTTGTAATTGTCAATTATATCAAAATTATTACTATAAGGATTATTATTTCCAAATCCTTCATTGTAATTAAAATATGGATATTGTCCATGCCTCATTTTAGGAGCTACGGTATTTCCATACATGTTATTAAAATAAAAATTCCTGTTACCATAATTGCCATTCATTTGATTATTCATATCACCAAATCCTGGACCGTAATTATTATAATAAGGATAAAAAAATTGTGGAGGATTATTTTGATAATAATCATTATTAGGTTTATATCCATATCTAAACATATCATTTTGAGAACCATAACCAAAATAATATGGATCCATAACATCATCATTTGATATTTTTAGAATTTCTTCTTTATCAAAAGTTTTTGGCTCTTTAGTCGATTGTTTTAAAGTAAAAATATCATTTTTCTTTTCCTCAAATCCATTTTCAGGAATAGTTTTATTAAAAACAATTAAATTCAAAGAGTTATTTTGTAATTTTTGGCTTTCTACCAATCCACTTTTCGTTTTATTAAATTTCATAGGATTATTTAATAGGTTATGGAGTTTTGAAATATCAATATTTTTTGTAGATAATAAAATATGCTTATCTTCAACATTTTGAAGTAAAGTTGTATTCACTTTAGCTAATATTAAAATTAAAATTACGAAAAAAATATTTATCATAATTTTATACGAATTAAATACTAAAAATGTTTAAATTAAAAAATATATTTTTAAAACAGACTTTTTGAAATCAGATATTTCCTGAGATTAAAAGGTTTTTTAACCGTAAAGTAAAATTATACAACAGCTAATATATTTTTACTTTTAATCAAAAATATAATAATTAGAGTTTAAGAAAAGTAAATATTGTGAATAAAATTCAGATGTAGTAATTTAATAAATGTAACATTAATAAAGTAATTGTATCAACTAAATGGACAATATTTCTTTTGATTCACCTTAAAATTTAGTATTCAAGAAATATGTTATTTCTTAATAAGCTATTTATTAGATAGCGTGACATATGATATTTCTATTTGACACTTTAATTAATATGTTTTATTGTATTCTTGTATTCAATTAAAAGCAATTGAAAGAAGGTCAAATGACAATATAATGGATCAACCAATAGTGATAACAATATGAAGTTGGTAACTTATAGTAAAATTCAGTTACAAAATTTATATATAATTACATACATATCAAAATGTGTCATTTTTGGCAGGCAATTTATAAAAGAGGTAGAATATATAAGTTATTTAATCGTGACTTAAAGTTGAATTACGACATCTTTAATTATTTGAAAAAAAATTTATTATTAAATCATTTTATTTTAAAAACAAATGAGGAAAAAATGTTATTTTAAAAATTTTGAAAAATTTGTGTTTAAATACATAGCTAATTTTTTATTGTTCATCGATATTAAAAATATAATATTCCTTTCTTGCACATTTATGTTAATTGAAAGTCTTTTTCCGATAAGTTTTCGATAAATTTTTTTTATAATCATACCGTTTTCTACCTAGTCGACAAAAAATGCCGGTCATCAAGAAAAGTAAAAAAATGAATATTTAAAATCCGTTAAAAAGCACTGAAATTTAATTTTATCAACGAAATAATAATTTTGTTGATCTAAAAAGTGTAAATTACTTTCATAACTAAGCAATTGTTTTTTCTAAAATTACTTCATTTTATTAATAAATCACACTATCTTGTTAAGTATTAATTTCCTCGGTCGCATACTTTCACTTCTACCACAACGACGTTTTTCTAAATTAACAAAAAAAAAACTATTTGTAGCCAATAAAAGTTTATGAAACCCTTACAGTACAATTTTCATATTGTGTAGAAGTAGATTATTAACAAAAATTTTAAATTTTCAAAAATGGAGATTTTTTTTTGAAGCTTTATATCTCGGCCGTTAAACGTGATACCTTATATGAAACCTACATATTCTGAAAGCAATTGATCCCTTCTATAATAACATACCCACATCATATTGAAGTTACTAAACGTTTTTGAGATAATTAAATTTAAATTTAATTACCCATAATTTTCATGCATTTTTAACATTTAAAGATAATTTTTAAAAATTATTTGTATTAAAAAACTATTCTAAGAAACTTCACATTTTATAAAATATTAAAAAAAGTAAAGCTATTGCAAAATACTATCTATAAATGGTTATTTTAGCAAGATGTTTAGAATAATTTTTAAACAAAAACTTATTAAAACTTTTTAAGCTGATATTTGCATATTATAATCAGATCATGCTTTAACTATGTATAGTTTTATTATTCCTTTACAAAAGAGGCATTTCATGCTATGGCTTGAACTCTTCTTAAATATGTTTTACTATACCTCAACATATATATTAGAAATTGTATATTATCTTTTTTTTAGAAATAAAAGTAAAATTTTTTAAAAGTTACAAAAAATTTCCTTCAAAAAAAATGATTATTTAAGGAATTTCTTTAATATTAAACTTAGTAGCATGTTCAGCACAGCTTGTAATACATACTAAAGCAAAGTTTGAGTCTAATAACTTAAAAAATGGACTTTCAAAATTAAAAATATTGAAAAAAACACTGGTAATTAACTTTGAACCTAATTATCTCAAAAATGGTCAGTAACTTGGATACGACATGAATATATTCTTGTAGACAAGATCAATAGCTTTTTGAATATGTGAGTTTCATATAAAATTATATATTAAAATTTTGAGATAAAAGGCTTCGAAAAAAAATGTCCATTTTTGGAAACTTGAAAATTGTTTTTTAATAATTTACCTAAACACAGTACAAACATTGTACTGTAAGGTTTTCAAAAACTTTTGATAGCTACAAATGGGTTTTTTATCAATGTAGAAAAACGTTGCTGCAGCAGGGGTCAAAGTATTCGACCGAGGAATTTAATACTAAACAACATAGTTTGATATATATGTGTTAAATGATGGGTAACACCACTTAATAAACTTTTATTACTGACTGATAATATATTATCAAAGGATGATGTCAATTACAATGCTTTGCAAACTATTGACGTGATTGTAAAAAATGTCCGGTTGATCTTTAGAATAGTGGACGCATTTTATATATCGTTAAATAAGCTATTTTTTGGGCGGTAAAATATATTTTTTTGATGAATATGCATAAAAATACATATTTAAGTACATTTTGTAGCTTTTGAAGCAAAATAAAATTTTTTTGCTACATTGAATTTTTCGAATCAATGGCTCAGTTTTAGAGTTGGTGACACCTCTTAATTTTTTTAACCATTTTTTGCCAGTATTTGCAATTTTCTAGCTAAACATGCTTTTTTTGCAGTACGTTATGATACTACTGTGATTGTTGAACTTTTTTTTCCAAAATACCTTAATATATTAACAAAAATACTAAAATTTATTTTTGTTTTAATTACCAATTTCTTATGATTTTTCAAAGAAAGGTTTCAATCATTTTTTGGTAAAGCTAAAGCATTGCATTCTTATTATTGGGCATTGCTGTCATTAGACACACCGTATAGGAATTAGATACAAAAATTCTGTGAAATTAATTCATTAACACAATTTCTTAAGTTTAATAACTAACCAAAAGTTATCTGGCGGATCTTTAGTTGATAAAAAATGTATTGACACCGTTTCCATTTTTTTTTTCTGAGCAAAAAAAAGTCAATTTTAAAAGTTCTTTTTTTAGTTTAAAAAAATGAATTCGAAAGTATTTTTAAAATTTTTAATGAATAATTTATTTTTCATTCAAATATGCTTTTCTTATATAAAAACTCATTTGTACAATATTTAATGCTTTAAAGAGTTAAACAAAAAGGTGTCACCAACTTTAAAAAGTCTAATTTTTTTTAAATATGCTAAATTTAGTAAAAACATCACTAGCTATTATATGCACTTATGCATTTTAAGTAAATTAATTTCAATTAAAATTCAAAATTTTAATGCGTCCACTATTCTAAAGGAGATCCTACTAGTGAAATTTAAATAAATTGCACGTGTCAAAATATGATTGGACGCCATAAAAATTTAATTATTAAATATTATTATTATAATTTTCGTATATTATATATACATGCTCGTTTTAGATAATAAACAATTTTTACTATACTAATCAAACAGTAAAGGTTATTATCAAAATGACCGATCAAATTTGTGAAGAATCTTACCTTGATCGTAAGAAGAAATATATTGAGAGAAAGGAATTCTTGGTAGGAATGCTTGAAGCTCAATCAAAGAGTCTCTCCAATCAAGCCCGCTTCATTGTTGCTGTAAACAAGGGCAAGATTATTTGGCAGAACAGATTGAAGAGTATCGTTGATCAGTTGATTAAGGAGAAATTTGATCCTGATCCTGTTAAAGCATGGAAGGATTACATTAAGAAGAAGGAGTTGGAGATGTGTGGAGAAGTTGAGATCGAGGAGGAAGAAGAAAGTGAGGATAATGAAACCTCTACTGATGCTGAATTGAGGAAAGGTTTAGCAGACTTCGGTTACTTGCTAAATACGGCTTTCATTAAATTCTCTGAGGAAGAGAAGGATCGCCTCCTTAAGGAATCTGATGCTAGCTACTAATTTTAAATTCTTTTTTATTTATTTTTAATATTGTCTCGCATTGTGACGACAAACAATTTAATCGTCTTTAATTTTTTTCTATTGTCTAATTTAATAACTTTATTTAATATCATATAACAAATAAATACTTGTAACTTTTTGAAGTCTTTTTTTAATTATTTCAGTATTAAAGCTATAATATATTTTATTTCGTTAGTATATTTCAAATAAATTATAGATGATAAATATTTACATTATCATAAGAAAACAAGAAGATCAAAGTTGTAAAGAAATTAGTACAATTTTTCTCCTGATTTGAGAAATGATTAACATATAAAAAAAAACCGGAACCAGACTGATTTTTTTCCCATTAATTACTCATACTCTTCTTCATCCTCTTCTTTTGACCTAAACTTGCTTGTTATCCATGCAACTTTATTAACAACTTCTTCTTGAGCTAAATTAAAACACATAGCAAGTAGAGCCATGCCAAATAACAAATACACACTCGTTTTAACTAATTTTTTCTGAGCATCTTTGTCATTTCCAACTAATGCTCCTAGAAAAAGATCACCAAAACCTATTTTAGTAAGACTTATGTATGCAAAATAAAAAGCATCCAAAAAAGTCCATCCTTTCCAAAGGCAAAATAAAATTGCACCAACTATAAGATATGCTAGCATTGTTAATAATACTAAAAATAATGGAACAGATATTCTTTGTAATTGAGCTTCCACACTTTCTTTAACTTCTAATTGGTCAAGGTGAGCTCTAGCCACTAACATCTCCCGAACATCAGAAGCATTGGTTACCCCAAAACCCATTGAATCAAGGGATGTATCATATCGTACCATGCCGCGTAAATTTCCATTGTCTATAAATATTTTTTAATAAAATATCAATATAAATAAATGTTTAGAATAAACATACATTGTCGCATTGTTTGAGTTCTGGCTAATTTAGCCACAAAAGAATTTGCTTTTCGTATCTTAGCAGCTTGTCTTTTCTTATGCCATAATATTACATTATATTTAAATCGTATGCTTCGTGCATATAAAAACCTGAAAACTTTTGCCATCACATCACCAATGTTTGTTAAAAACAAAAATATCAATGGAATTCCAATAATAGCAAAAAGGATTGTTAATGTTTTGCCAAAATATGTTTTTGCAGAAGTGTTCCCATAGCCAATAGTAGTGACAACAGTTAAAAAGTAAAAGAAAGCCCCTGTAAAAGTCCATTGGGCAGAGAAACTATATTCCTTTCCATCATATCCCTTCCTGATAGCCCACATTATTCTTTTTTGAAATCAATTCAGAATCAATATTTGTATTTCAAAACCTATAATTTTAGGTATGCATTAAATTATTATTAGCTTTGAAAAATGATAAAATAACATTGTTTCTCAAATTATCATTCATTTCCAATGTACTTTTTATATACTATTTAATATTGTTCCTATAATTTTCTGTTGTAGTATATTTTTAATAAAGTCTCTCAAAAGTAACAATAACATTTGTACTTGTTATTTTTAAGGCTTTCATACTACTAAGTTTCTTTTTTTGATATTTAAAAAAAGTATATATAAATCGCGATTCATTTCATCAGAATATTTTGATTTACATCCTTTCAATGTTAAATCAAACATGATACTAATTGAAAAACAACTTTTAGTATGAACTATTAGAATAATATTCAAAAATTTATTAAAATAGTAATGTTAGATATTTTCATTGAGATATTTCTGAAATAATCAAATTTTCTACAAACATGTTGTTTATAATTTTCATGGTGTGACAATTCAATATATAAATGTCATACATGTTAACCATATGTCTGATTTGAAATATAAATCTTATCCTTATCATATTTTTTGTATAATTACCGTATTTTAGAGTACTTTAGGTTTGAACAGTTTAGATAAATTTTAACTTAATGTTAATTTGTTAATAATCTATTTTTAAAACACGTTTCTCGATAAAATATACCAATTTTTAACATGTGAGACAACAAAGATCTAATTCGTACTATTTATGTGCTTAAAAAACACCCCTAAATGATATATTAACACATAAAAAACATCATCTTAATATCTCCACTCTGAGTGTTTTCATGGTTTCTGATTGTCTTCAACCACGATCGCATCTTTCAAAAATAAAATTATGAAATCATGGCAATATTAAATTTACAATGTATCTCCAAAAGTACACTATTATTTCATTACATGAATGTCTTATAATCCCTATTTTTAATTTAGAAAACAAATTAAAGCATTAATAAATAATTTTATTATAAATCTATACACTACAAAAATTTTATACAATAATGTTAACTAAACTATGCAATTATCATATTTATTGTAATTATTAATTTCAAGATTATACTAACCATAACTCCAATCTTATTTGTAGAATTTTCATTATTATTTATCTGAAAAGCTTCAAATTTTCGTGATATTGAAACTTTTTCATTAAATGCATCATAGACGCAGACTAGTGTTCCCTTTGGATTTTTATCCGTGACAACAACAAACCCTTCCTTTAACTTAAATTTTCCAATATTTTTACTTCATTGATGGACAAGGTTTACAACTTTTGTTTTATCTTTATTAAATACAATACCTTTGAGATGAGAGTAAACATTTGTACTAAATGAACAATTTGGTTTAAAATTCAAATGATTATAGGAATATTTAACAGTAGGGAGAATTTTCTTTTTAAAATCAACACCTATTCCAACAGTCATATGGTGCTTAACAATTATTCCTTCATCTATACAATTATCACAATGGTAAGTGAAACTTACAATTGTTGGTTCTTTTAAAGTAATAACTCTTTCATTAAACCTAATAACTTTTTCTATATCTTCCTCAAACCCTTCTGACCTGTTTCTTTTTGATAAGTCCAAATAAGAGAGAATTATATCCTCATATTTAAAAAAAATGAGGTTGATTAGTGATGCCATTGTATACCAAACTGATATTAAATGTCCAAGGAAAAGCACGTGGTTTAGCAATCCACAATTTTTTATTTATTGAGATAAACCCCCCTATCTTCATCATTGTCTATCTTAAAAATTGGAGGAGGATGATAAGGCTGTATTATACCAATCGGCTCTAGGAACTCAATATTTCAGAATTAATCTCGTTACCATTGAATGTAATCAATGTATCTCCTTTATATACTTGCGGATGTTGGGAACTAAATTCTCGATAACCCCTTCTTGCACCAAACGCAATAATCCTCTCCGAAACACTGGAATTGGATATCTTTTCTGTATGAGAGTGTAACATAATATTTAAATCTTTTTCTCTTTTTATATTTAATTTTTGTTTTTTAGTACGTTTAATCAAGTGGTTCCATTCCGCAATAGGATTAGCTTCATTATCCTTATAAACATTGAGACAGTTGATTGTTTTAACGTTTTGAATTTTTCCGATATTATAAATTCTCCAATGATGTTCATTTCCATATTCACTTTTAATAATTAGGGATTCTTTTTCATTATCATCAGATCTCTTGTAAACAACATTATAAGAAATTATATCTGTACCTGGCTTAAAACGTGGAACTATATGCTCATCTGGACATTTTATAGCGATTATTTTAGTATTACTCATAATCTTTGCTCTCTAGGCAAATTGTCCTGATAGGTATCATTCTCAGAATAATATTTAAATTGTTTTTTATAATCATCAGGGTTGATCTTTAGAATAGTGGACGCATTTTATATATCGTTAAATAAGCTATTTTTTGGGGGTAAAATATATTTTTTTGATGAATATGCATAAAAATACATATTTAAGTACATTTTGTAGCTTTTGAAGCAAAAAAATTTTTTTGCTACATTGAATTTTTCGAATCAATGGCTCAGTTTTAGAGTTGGTGACACCTCTTAATTTTTAACCATTTTTTGCCAGTATTTGCAATTTTCTAGCTAAACATGCTTTTTTTGCAGTACGTTATTATACTACTGTGATTGTTGAACTTTTTTTCCAAAATACCTTAATATATTAACAAAAATACTAAAATTTATTTTTGTTTTAATTACCAATTTCTTATGATTTTTCAAAGAAAGGTTTCAATCATTTTTTGGTAAAGCTAAAGCATTGCATTCTTATTATTGGGCATTGCTGTCATTAGACACACCGTATAGGAATTAGATACAAAAATTCAGCGAAATTAATTCTTTAACACAATTTCTTAAGTTTAATAACTAACCAAAAGTTATCTAGCGGATCTTTAGTTGATAAAAAATGTATTGACACCGTTTCCATTTTTTTTTCTGAGCAAAAAAAAAGTCAATTTTAAAAGTTCTTTTTTTAGTTAAAAAAAATGAATTCGAAAGTATTTTTAAAGTTTATAAGGAATAATTTATTTTTCATCCAAATATGCTTCTCTTATATAAGAACTCATTTGTACAATATTTAATGCTTTAAAGAGTTAAACAAAAAAGTGTCACCAACTTTAAAAAATCTAATTTTTTTATAGTATGCTTAATTTAGCAAAAATATCATAAGTTATTATATACACTTGTAAATATGCATAATTAAGTAAATTAATT
This sequence comes from Strongyloides papillosus, assembly GCA_005656395.1. Taxonomy (NCBI): domain Eukaryota; kingdom Metazoa; phylum Nematoda; class Chromadorea; order Rhabditida; family Strongyloididae; genus Strongyloides; species Strongyloides papillosus. The sequence continues at coordinate 515,784 of SRSI01000010.1, read as the reverse complement.
TCAATTAAAATTCAAAATATTAATGCGTCCACTATTCTAAAGGTAATACCCAAAATCGTTGAGAGTTTTCTTCAAAATATTATCTTTTCTCCCTATGTTATGTACTGGAGAACAAATGGGAACAAAAATTTTTCACCTTACGAAAACTTTTATCAGTATTTGAAGTCTACTGATAACAGTTTATTCTGCGTGGACTTGTCAACAAATATTGTTCGAATTTGTGAATTAAACCGTGAATATCCAGAAAAGGATTCCTCTGAAATAAGTGCACTTCTGCAGAAACCGGATTGTTGCTTAAATTATTCACTGGAGTTTAAAGCTTATTATTTTTATGAATTCAGTATGAATTTAATAGATGAATATAAAATGTTTTCAAAGGAATCAAAGAATTAATTGAGTATATGAATAAAAATATTTTGTATTATGTTAAAAATACACATTTTATGTGCTTGGAAAAACCACCCAACTATACCTCTTCTGAAGATGATGACTTCTGTCCACTATTCGAAGGCTACAATAATTTAGACGCACGGTATTGGGTAAAACACACCACATTTTTAAAACAGGACATAGAAAATCCAGGTATTTGGAATGTCCAAATGCTCAATCCTTTAATTCATATGATTCAGTTTATGTATCAAGTATTACGATTATCAAACAAATGGAAACAACAAGATGATAAAGCCTCTCTTGAGAATTTATACTTTATTCTTGGAAGGTACTTTTATAAACTATATGAAATAATGAGTGCAAAAATAATATAATGAAAAATTTAATTTTTAATTTAATGAATAATATAATTTAATATAATGAATAATTAATTTCCAATATAATGTCGACAATAAAATTTTTAATATTTATAAATGTTCTTTAAAATTTATTATATTGTAATTATAGAAAAAGTTTTTGAATTTTATATATTAAATACTATTGAGGAGTACAAATTAGGTTTACAATATTTTATTATCTTTTTATGCTCCAAGACTACATTTTTATTAAAAATGAAAATTCTTTTTTACAGATATATTATTTTGCTTTGTTGCTATTCTGTTATAATAAATTATTTTAATATTAATTTTTTCTACATATTATGCAACCTGTAAAATATATTTTTTTTACTTTTAACAATTAAAAGACATAATTAATTTTTTTATATATTAACACAAAACAATTATCCATATACGTGTTTAAATAAAACTTGATTAAAAATGTATATTACAAATACAAATTTATTCTTTTTTACGTTATTGGCAATTTGTTTATAATTTATATTCATGCATTAACAACATATTTAAAAATAGTTTAACGAAAAGATGCATATAAAAAAGTTGAATAACATTTGATAAAATGATTGATGGGCTTTTGTTTGGTGATCAACAAAAATTTTTAGTTATTATAACTTTATCATATCTCACTGAAGAATTACATAAATGTATTAATAGTTATTTGTCTGATGCGCTTGGTATTATCAAAAATTTTATACAATTTTTAATTTATACCCTCTTTCTATTTACAGTCTTAATTTTAATATCATTCATTATTTTTCACTTTCTCGTTATCTTCTATAAACACAAATCAAGATTTGGATGATTTTTATTATTCTATATCAATAGGGGAATAATTGCATTTGTTATGATAAATAAGGAAAATCTATTGTTCAGCAATTTAAATTCTAATGTTTGCAATGGACAAACATATCGCAGTGTGGATATAACAAAAAAGTCGCTCTTAAAAATTTAAAATCTTAAAATTGATATTTCAGTCTCAAGAAGTATATATTTAACAAAGATAATAATTTCCGAGTATATGTAACCGAATAAGGTAAATTCAATAGAAGATGCTTGAGCTCCAATTTTGGAGAATTATTGGCTACCAATATTTTTTTATAATAATTCAAAGTCAAGCTATATGAACTAAAATAGACATATATAAAAAGTTTTCAAATTTCCCGAGAATGTTTTTAAGATGTTAGAATGTCTATTAATTTCATGAAATCTAAAAAAATAGATTTAATAAATCAAAAATGTATATATACGTTTTCGATCACGTTGAATTCGAATTTAATATTTCAAGATTTGAGTGTCTCATCTTCTATGATTTCTCGTCACAAAATATACTTAGAAAAAAGATTTTTCAAAATTTATCTCGGTATTAAAAAAGTACTTAAAAAATGGTAAAGAATGATATATATATTGTTATAGTTTAATAAAGTAAACTTTGAAATGTGTAATCATGGTCGAAAACTTTCAGAAACCATAAAGACTAAAAGAGTAGATTTATGAAGCTAACATTTCACATTTGGTAATATTTCACATAAGGTGTATTGTTAAAGCATAAAAAAAGTAGGTCTTAGTTTTTTGTTTGTCCCATTTTGTTCGAGTATCTCAAGAAACGTATTTTAAACAAAAGTAATATGAATGAATAACACTTAGAATGTTATGATATTCTATATCGGTGATAAAAAAATACTACATTTTTTTACACATATCACATAACATTCAAACTTTTAAGTGGGTTTACGAGCTAATAACCGCTATTCTTATGGCTATATTAAAAATTCAAGGAAAAACTTTACATTATAATATTTTTAATTGTTGTCATTATATCTGAATCCAAATACACATTAATTATAAGCACACGTACAATTTACAAAAAAAAATCTTTTTCAAATTCCAAGTTACAAAATAGATTAAATTACAAAAAAATAAGATTACAAAGATTAAGTATTAATAATTGCCATTTACTAGTTACCCAAAATTTTAAATCTTGGTTCCCTCTTTCTACTACATTGTTTTAGCGGCTTTCCACTCTAAAGTATATAGATTATTTTTGTTCAAATTTTATTAATTTCCAATGATTACATGTCAAAACCGAAATATCCATCAATTTTTTCTATCAGTTATAGTTGCAATATAAGCCATCGTTTTTTCTCATGTTACTTACTAAAATTAGAATTTAATATATATTCTGAAAAAAATTTATGATTAACGTTAAAATTTCTGATTTCTAAAACAATATTTATCATTGCATTATAATAATTTTTTCAATTATGCATTATTACATAAATTTTGATTTTTTTACAAAAATAGTGATTCATTGAATTGCAGCTGATATTCATTTAAAAATATAAGTTGTTAAAGGCAAATTCAAATGCAGTTATTCAATAAAAATAAGGATACTATGAATTCTAAATTTTTAAAATAAAGCGAAATGCACAAAAATTTACTTAATTTTAATAATTCTAGAGAGCATATTAAATCTCTATAAAAAGAAATAGATTTATTTCATTTTTTGTTTTAAAATACTCACTCTCTCTTACAAAGTATGTTTAAAAAAATCTAAAACCCATGTGATTTTTGTTTTTAATATTTTTTACATTTTCTAAAGATCTTAAAGGTTTATGTCATCATGGAATCTCTTTTAAATTGAATAAATTTAAATAATAAAATATTTCTAAATAATTTAGATAATGTTATAAAAGAATTTGTATTTATAGCTTTTTTTGTTTTATTTTTTTCCGCGACATTCTCCATTTGGACAACTACCACCACCAGAGAATGATCCCATACCATTTCCGTAGTCTGGACCATATCCACCTCCCATTCCTAAAAATAAATTAAATGATTTTTTTAATTTTTAATTAAAAATTTACCTCCTCGATAACCTCCAAAATTATTTCCCATATCAGGTCCAAAACTTCCATAACCATTGTTAAAACCGTTACCATTCATACCACCGAATCCTCCCATTCCGTAGCCGTTATTCATGTCTGGACCGTATCCACCTCCCATTCCTAAATAATTGATTTATCATTAAATTATAAATTTTTAAAATATTTACCGTATCCTCCTCCCATTCCGTAGCCGTTATTCATGTCTGGACCATATCCACCTCCCATTCCTAAATAATTGATTTATCATTAAATTATAAATTTTTAAAATATTTACCGTATCCTCCTCCCATTCCGTAGCCGTTATTCATGTCTGGACCATATCCACCTCCCATTCCTGAAATGATTTATTTACTATTATTGAAAAAATCTTTACCGTAACCATTTCCCATTCCATAACCTCCCATATCACCGTTCATACCATTTCCATAGCCATTATAGCCATTTCCCATACCATATCCTCCCATGTCACCACCGAATCGTCCATAACCTCCCATACTTCCTTGGAACATCCCTGAAAAAATTAGTTTTAAAATTCAATATTATTTTATACGTTTAGATGAAGACCCACTTCCTCTTCTCATACCAGGATCTTTCAAAATTTTTTTATTAGCTTCTTTTGTTGATGGAGCATCATTAGCTGCTGAAGAAAGAATAGAAACGGCAAGCTTATCTAGGCCTGTATCCTCATCATTTGATAAACCGTCGATTAGTGGTTTCGCTGTTGGAAGAGCGATAGATGTAGAAAAATGGTAATTAAAAGCCAAGATCAAAAGAATAATATGTTGGTAAGAATTAAATAAGATAGCCATTACTGTGATCTAAAAATGAATTTTTAAAGTAAATTAGTAAACTAAATAATAGTTTCTAAATATAAAATGAGGAAGAATAGGAAGTCTTTAATTACATTGATAGACCAATTAATCTTCTCATATTATTTTACCATATTTATACCTTTATAGTAATTAGATATAAGATATAGATTAATTGTAAATATTTAAGATTATAAAATAACAATGTATTAGTATAGCTATTTATCCACTTAACACAAAAATTCTTTTTCTTGAAATATAACACTTTCTTTTATAATGAATTGTAATATTTAGAAAAAGAGATAATTGAATTATAAAATGTGTTAAAATTTTACAAAACTTAAGTATTATACAGTTACTTGAAAGGCGGGGGTAATGAAAGTGGTGTAATAAAGACATATATTTTAATAAAACTTGTAATAGTATTGAAAGTTTAATGAAAAATCCAAAGTGACAATTAAGCAATTGACAGTTATATATTATTATGAAAGTTTAAAAATTATCTTTGACATCTTTTGTCATTAAGACTTTAATTACAAAAACATTGACTTGATAACTTTATTCTTTTTCAAACTTGATATTAAGATATTTGAAAGGTATTTCATACTTGACAAATGAGAACTTTTTTGTAAATCTCTCTATAGTGTATTTTCATATTGGATTGAAAATGATGTTATTATGTAGCAAATTCATTAAAAACTATTTATTCATTTACATTAAAATAACTGGTAATTTATATTTTTACGAGTAAAATTGTATACTATTTATTTGTACACAGACCTTTTTTGCATAACAATTGTAGATTAAATTAATACAATTTATACGAATGACGTTTTCAAAAGTAATTTTCACGATGCTCCTACTCATTAATATCTACGTATATTGATATTTGTTTTTTCATCGTCGAAATTTGACAATTTTGGTTAAAAAAAATTTAATTATTAGCATTATTTATATTTATAATAATAGTAGGGAAAAATGATATTGTGTCTAATTAAAAATAATGATAGAATCAATAACTTTTTTAAAGATTTCCCTATCAATTATAAATTTCATTTTATCTTCTTATATTTTATGTGCACAAAAAATGTCAAAAATAAAAAAAGATGCCATAAAACCAAGAAATGAAAAATTACTATCACATAATAATATTAAAAATTCATCAGAATTACCATCAGTTAAGGAGACAATGAAGGAAAATATAGCAGCACAGCATGATTCTAACGAGAAAGAAGTTACAAATCCTGATAAACAAACGTTATTAAAAGCAAAGAAATCTTCAAGTAATAAAAGTAAAATTAAAGGAAATTCTACTGAAAAGTCGAAAGAAAATAAAAATCAGTCTTCAAAGAAAACAAATAAAACTCAATCTTCGAAGAAAAAAAGGTAAAAGTCAATCTTCAAAGAAACAAACTGCGTCATACAATAGTAGACAAGATATACTGAAAGCACAGCTTCAAAATTTTCAGCTTCAAAATTCAATTAATAATGATGGTGGTGCTTTTGATAAGAAGATTAAAATTAGTGGCAGTTTAAAAGAAAAAAAAGACTCATCAGTTAAAAAAAATAATAAATCTAGTTCAAAGAAAAAAAAGTGTCAGTAAGATGAAAGAAAATATTTCAAAGAATAAAAAAAATTAGTAAGAAAACCTAATTATAATTTCAAAATATTTAACTTTTTTTTAATTTTGAAATATAAATAAAGATTTTTGAAGGTAAATTTTCCTTACATTATTTTATTAATTTTTTTATAATATTTAGGATGTATGATTTTTTTACAGATCAACATTTTTATATAGGGAAAATGGAGCTTTTGATTTTATATAACTTAATCTTTGTAGTAAAATATACATTTAATAACTATAAAAAGTAAATTATATCAACAAAAAAATAATAAAAGAAATAATTAAATATTTAGAACTGTTCAAAATTCTAGTTATTATAAACAAATTTAATAAACGATATAACAAAAAAAAACATATAAAGTACTTTACTTTCTACTTTTTGATTTTTTATTGATAAAAGATTTCCCTTTGCCTTTGAAATTTTTATTTGTTTTGTTTTTCTTTCCATTAGGTCCGTCACCAAATTTCTTTGTATATTTCTTTTTAGCAGCAACTTCTTTAGCCTTAATTTTCTCATGACGTCGGCGTTCTTGAAACTCCTTAACTTTATCTTTTGCTTTCCTTGATTTAAGTATTTGATCGACGGTACGTAATTCATTTTTACCTCCCTTGACTTCTTTGCCTCCTTTATTTTTCTTAAATTTGGTACCAGTTTTAAACCTATCTTCTTCATTAGAATCTTTGGCAAAACCAATCTTCTGTTTATTAACCCAATCTTGATATACACCACTTTTGTATGATGCTTTGACCCAATGACCATCTTCAGTTTTGACTTTTCGATTTTTAGGATCATCATTACCACCACTAGCAACAAACTTCTTTTTCTTTCTATCCCATACTTTTTGACGTTGCTGTTTGTGTAAAGTCTGCTCATCGTCAGCCGTTAAGTCAATACATGCATCAGAAGCCATTGCACTAAATGAATTATCTATAGCCATTTCCTTCTCAGAATAGTAATCTTTTGGTACTGCACTCAGATATAAATCTTTTTTCTTTTTAGTTGAAGGTTCTGATATTAAAGGTATATCTTTGAATGCAGCTTCTATACATATACCATCATCCTCAATTACTTGAGGCTTTATTTCAGTTGCCGGTTTTTTCTCTTTAACTTCTTTTGCTGCCTCTGATTCCTGTAATTTTCTCTTAAGGTCAGCTTTCTTACGTTCTTCGATAACATTTTCGTGAGCTTTTCTTTTTTGTTTCATAACTTCTATTGTTTTTGAATTATTACTAGAACGTATCTCGAAAATTGTAGCTCTAGGTCTGTATTCTTTTAACTGCTTTAAAACATCAACGGTCGATTTTTCATCATCCATTTTATTACTAAAAATGGGATGAGTAGCAGTAATTTCAAAAACAGATTTCATTTCACTTTTTGTTCTTTTTATAGATTCAATTGAAGCTTGTGGTCTAGTTGAAATATATTTTTTCATAGCATTCTCAGATTTAAAATGAATATTACTAATATCTATACATTCATGACATGACTTAATAAAATCCATTTCTAAATGAATAATTCTTGCTGGTATTTTTCCAATAATATGCTCATTCTCGCTATATTGATCATCATCTTTAGCAAATCTACAACTTCTTCCGAGGAATAAATGTAAATCTACAAGATAAGGAAGTTCATCTGGAGCTACTAAACTATAAGCTCTACCAGACTTTCCAGCTCGAGCAACTCTTCCAACACGATGGACGAAAAGTTTTGCTTTTGGTGGAAAATGGAAATTAATGACATTATCAAGTAATGGAATATCTACACCACGTGCTGCGACATCAGTTACTATAAGTATATTAGCTTTCTTTTCATGAAACTTTTGTATGTTTTCTTTTCTAGCAGTTGGATCTAATTGTGAGTATAAATGTGTACATGATATATTAGCTTTTTCAAGAATGGAAACGATATACTCAACATGTTTCATTGTTGCACAGAAGACGACTGTTTGCTGATTTTTGTCAATAAATTCCCTTATTAAATATAATAATGCATTAATTTTCTCGTGGCCTCGACATAAAAAGAAAACCATTGAAAGTTTATCAGAAATTTTGTTATCTGTATCCAATCGTATGAGACATGGATCACTCAAGCCAGCTTTGGCAAATTCAACAATCATTTTAGGTAGCGTAGCTGAGAACAAAAGTGTCTGTCTTGATTCTGGAATTCTTCTAATAATTTCGTTAATTTGATCAGCAAAACCCATTTCAAAAAGTCGATCGGCTTCATCAAAAACAACGATTTGGACAAACTCCAGCTTTAACTCCATTTCTACGGCTATATGAGCTAATCTACCAGGCGTCGCAATTAATATATCTGGTGTTTGATGGATTATAGCAAAATTCTCCTGTAAACTTTCTCCACCAACAATACATGCAGCACGTAGACCTGTGAACCTTCCTAATTCTTTAACTACATTAAATGTTTGGACAGCTAATTCTCTAGTTGGAGATATAAGAAGAGCACGAATTCCTGTTGGATTTCTCATTTTTAATTTTTGTAATATTGGTACAACAAAAGCTGCTGTCTTACCTGAGCCAGTACGTGACATTGCTACCACATCTCTACCATCTAGAATAGTTGGTATAGCTTTTCTTTGTATTGGTGTGGGTTGTTTGAATCCTTTTTTTTCTAGTCCCTTGAAAACATTATTATCAAGACCTAAATAAATATTTTTTATATATTAATATTATTAAAATAATTATTTTTAACTTACCCATAACTTGCCATCCACCAGATTTCTTGTTTTTTCTGTTGGCTGCTGCGTTTAAAACATCATAGTCAATTTCTGCTTCCGAATCATCATTTGAGTTGTTAAATTTACCACCTAACATTTCTTAAATCAGAATTAATATTTTAAAATGTTTTAAAGAATTTAAATTTAGTGAAATACACTTCTCCAATGTTCGTGGTAATGATTATTCTTTGCATATATAAAATAATTGAAGTTGAAGTAAAATTTGTATAAACCATTGGACATAGGAAGTAGTATTCTTTTTGTTAATTTAAAGATTCATAATTCAATAACTATCTTTTTTATTTTTTAAACTTAAAAATTGCAATATTATCTTTATTATTGATTTATGTAATTTATTTCCATATTATTGTCTATCAAATCGTTGGCACTTTTCTTAACATTTCAAAAAAGGCTAGAAATTGAATAATTCCAATGATCTGATTTTCGTTGTTTTGTTTTAAATGTACTAACAATTTACAGTAAATGTATTTTTTATTACAACTCTTTTTTGGCTGCTTGAAACTTTTTTAGTCATTCTGATGTGTAAGAAATTGTAGAAATTTTATTGTCTAAATAATTAGACAAAATAAATTTTCTTAAACAATTACAAAGAAACAAAATGTTAATGTATAGAGATAGATTTTTTATTCAAATTAGTTTTAGATATAAAAAAAATAGATATGGTAACCTTTAATTTAAAAATATATAAATTTTCAAGAAATTAGAAAAAAGAATGCATTAATTGGATGAATTAACTATTATAATTTTTATTCATAAAGACACAACGTTTTAACTTAAAACATTCGTTTTACTTATATGACGACAATCTGCTAATGTGATTTGTTTCACTTATTAAAGAAAATTAGTCATATTTTTTTAATAAGATGTTAGATAGTTTTTTTTAACATTATAAATTTGTAACAAGCAACCGAAATGGCGTTAAAAAATTGGTCACAACAATAAGCATTTTTAAATTGCTCTCAAGTCATTTTAACTCGCATTAACATATTATTATTCATATTCTTAATTTGTAACATGACATTTTATTTCTAATTATTTTTTATTGTCAATAAGAAAGATTTTCTATAAGCGAACAAAATTAAAAATGACGGAAACGCCTTTTTCTCATTTTCTTGATCTTAAATCTTCTTCTTCTCTTTGCTCCTTTTCCCCATGCTCCAATTACGAAACTTTCTATTTCACAGTGATTTTCTCCTCTTAATATTCTGAAATATCCTTTTTCTCCCCATTCTTCACCCCAGGAATTTGCACAAAGCCAATATTTCACCAATCTTCCAGTGGTGAAATCTTCACCCCAACCAATAATCTTTACTGAATGATATCCACTACCTGTATATTGATATCCTTTTTCTCTAGCTAAATCTAAATGTTGATATACACCTCCTGAATACATAAAAAAATCTTCATAAACTAAAAATGTTGCTTGTACAGGTCCATTTGTTATTATTTCTGTCATTATATCTTCTTCTCTTTTTCCAACTCTATATGGTGGTGTCATCTTATATATTGTAACATCATCTGATTTCTCGTCCCCAACACATGTATCTATTTTTCCTTCAATAAATGCACTTTTAGAAACTTGACATGTTTCAGGTTGTTGTGTAAAACCACTACGATATGGATAACATTCTTCTGATAATACTCTATAAAATTAATAATTTTAATTATAATAGTAAATTAATTGATTTTAAATATAAAATATTTTTTACTATTATTCAATATATAGAAATTTATAGGAAAAAAACGTACCCTAGCTTTCTTATGTACCACCAAGCTCTATCTAAATATCCACCTTCACAACCTTTTTGACGGTGTTGATTACAAGATAACAATTGTTGTGGTGATAATCTTGCATTTATTCTTCCATCTGTTATTATGGCTAATCTATCTGAGGAAACTCCTGTTGTTGATATAGCCCAAGAACTTGCACAATCACCTTGATCAACAATACCATGAATCATATTTCCCCATTTTTCTCTTGAATCAAATTGATTTGGTAGTTCTCTAGGTTTTATTAAAATTTCATTCATGTTTTGAACTGATTTTTCTGGAAATAATGTTCCTAACTTATATTTAATTCCATGTTCTAACGTTTTTCCCCATAATGTTGAGTAGTTCTTGGGTTGCCAAGTATATCTTCCAATTTGAACTTTATGAAACAAATCTTCCTGAATTAGGCAAACGTTATCATGGTTACAGCTCCATGCTCCATTAATACATGTACTATAAAGAGACAAATATATAAAAACGAGATTATCAAGTTTAATATCTAAAAATTATAAATATTAATCATAACTTGATATTTCAAAGTCAAAATTTCAAGTTATTGGTTAAATGATAGAACCTAATATTATAATTAATATATTACCATATCTGACAATTGTTTGTTAAAACATCACTTTCTTTATAATAATGACCTTTTGAATCTATACAAGCACCTCCATGATGAGATATTGATAAGTATGAAGTATCATGACTTCTACAAACTGCTTTGAAGTCAGGACAACAGTCATTACCATCTTGATCACGATCACAAAACATATCACAATAACATAGATGATCTCCAAGAATCGGTACTGTGCAGTCGTCATCACGATTTTCACAACATGTTGGCGTTCTTATCGAACAATACTCTCCTGGAATGCCATCAAATCCACGTGAATGTATTAGCGATAAGTAGGGGAATATAAAAATTATACTAATGAGTAGAAGTTTTATTTTTTGTATTAAATAATACATTTTCAAAATAGATATCTATGTATTTTTTAATCAAAGCTATTACTCTAAGAACTACACAAATACGATTCTGAAAAATTGTTATTATTATTAAGTAATAAAAAATTTTAGTACTACAAATATAGTGTTAAATTATATATTTTATATTCATATAATTTATTAAAGAACTTTTTATTACATCAACTTAAATATGATAACAAGAAAAGAACATATAAAGGTAAAATTTATAAAATTTTTAAATGATGAAGAATATTCATTACAAATATATATAAATATGTACTTTAAAAATAATAAATAATAATTGTAATTTAAGATTGGGATAGATATAAATCACCTAAAATTCATTATTACACAAATTACCAATTATATAATTTATGTTTAATTAAACAATTTTATTAAATATACCTAACTTTTCCCACGTATCTTTATTTAGTAGAAAGATCGCGGAAAAAAAAGACATTTAAAGAAATATATGTAGGAATTTTTTTAATTTTTTATTATTATTCTTTTAATTAAAAGCCAGGAGAGCTTTTTTTAAAGTCTAGATCGTTTCCTGTATCATAGAAATTAATATCTCCTTTTATGGGTAGTTCATTCTATCCAAAAATCAACATTATACATATCTTTTTTTTCTTATAATTTACAAACCTTACATTTACCTAAAGGTGGAGTTTCATTTTAAATATTTAATTGAGCTGTTTGATAGTTGATTCAAATGACAAATTAAACCTTTTTAGATTGCATTATACTAAAGTTAAACTGTGATAACTAAGAAACTTTAAATAAAATTTTCATCAAACATTTTTATTGTAACAAAATTATTATCAAATATATTTTTTTATGTGTATAAAATTTCATTAGTACTTAATTTTTATAAAGTTTGATAAGGAAATGATTTAATTATAAATAAAAATTTAATAATTTATTGACAATTCAAAATAAACTTTATTTTTTACACATAAATAAATTGTGTTATTTATCATTGTAATTTAAAAAGTTATTCTACCATTTCATATATTAATGAATAGACTACTATTTAAATAGTTGTACGTTCTTTATTTGATAAATTTTTTATATACTCATAATTATTTTTCTAACTTTTAACAATTGCGCAACATAAAACATGTCAAGTTTCGTGATTTAATTCTGCTACTTTCAAAATAAATATACGTTGACACCCTTTCATGGCATTTTTCTATATTCATTTCATACATATTATGACAAGTCAATATAGTTGATCTTGTTACCAAACAATTTTCTTATCAAGGTTGAATTATGATAATTAATTATTACAATTATTTCGTGATTAATATATTCATAAATGTTATATTTAAACTTACCACTTCTCTTTTATCTTTTTGATGATAACATGATTTGACAAAATATTTATTTATCGCTAAAGTCTTTCGACTAATCCACATTTATATCAATACAAAAAAATACTTTTAAATCTATTAAATTGATAATATATACGAGTGTTACTAGGAATAACGAAAGTCACTTACATAAAAAAATATTACTATTTTAAAAAGAAACTTCAATTTTTAAAATTATTATGAAACCTTTAGAACTCTTTAAACAACATTAAATATCACAAAAAATTTATGTAAAAAAGTTCGTTATTTAAAATTTAAATAAAAAAAAACCAATAATTTTTCATAATATCAAAAATTATGTACTTTTTCCCAATCTTCTATAAGTTCCAATGTAAGCTTTACAGGAAGCGCAATGATGTTCAACATCTTTAAAAGTTTCTATTGAGAATGGTACCCAGACAAAGAATAAAGGTAAAATAAGGACTCCAGCTATAAGAATTATAAAAAAGCAAACCCATGTAAAAAGGCCAATCTTGAAAGTCAATTCTGTTTCCCCATGACAACGGCACCTTGGACAATCAAGAAGTTGTGGCCTATCAGATAGATACTTCTTAGCATTCACCAACATTGATGGTGTATGAGAAGCTGATCTATGGATTGGTACTGGTACTGAAGTATAACGTTCTTGTGTCATTCCTAAAAATATGATTAGTATGTATAAGAAGAGAAAAAATTTTTCGTTTTATGTTAAATGAAAATAATATAATTGTTATGTAGAAAGTTGATATTTAAAAGCTTACTGTGACAAATTAACAAAAGAAATTTGATGCCAAACCTATATGTAAGAAGTTTTATTAAAATAACTAAAGATCTTTACAATAACACAAACATTATCTCTTATAATGAAATGAATAAAAAAACTAAATAATATTTGATGTAATGAGAAAGTAACATAAAACAATACCAACTAATTTAAGATAACTTTTAATAAACTTCCTGTGATAGGAAATAATAAAAATATATGTACAATAAAATTTTATATATTGTACCTATTGTAATAATGGAATAAGAAAAATGAAAGTTTCAATATGCATAACTGTAGTACCAGATCTTGCGCAATCACATACCACTAGATAAAAGGTATATGTAGAGATAAGCTAAAAGACTTGTTAGACAAGACATTTTGTTAAGATGAGACAAAGATATAAACTTGGGATATAAGCAAATATTAAGTTGAATAGAGTGGAAAACTAAGAAGTACCTTTAATATATGTTACTGTTCATCTCTATCTAACCTTCTTAACGATTCACTCCTTTCTAATTGTTAAAGTAAATGAAGTATCTGAAACTTAAGTTTTGTAGGAAGAATGATAACTTGTAACAAGAGATAAATATTCTAACTATAATCATTGTATATACTTTCCATCAAATGCTTTTAAAAATTCCCCCTCATTTAAAAAAGCGTGAAAAAATAGAAATACTCACAATAAGGAAAATTGATACTTCATCTTTGTATTATACCACTATCATCTTTTATTAATTTTAGAATAAATTAACAAATCATATCTTGATTTTCTGTAAAATATACTATATTTACAAAATCCTTTCTATATACATTTTATTATCAACAATAAGTACATTATAAAATATTTTTACATTTAAAATTTCTTCAACAAAATACTAGTAAAATATATAACAAACAATTTCATATATAATTTATGATATTTCCATAGTAAACAAACATTTCCAGGTTAAAATAAGAAAACACTATAAATTACAAAAAAAAGTTATTATGAATGAATATATAAACATTAGAAAAATAGATCTGAATCTAAATCTAATGGTATATCTTCAACATCATCTAGCGAAAGGAGATCGTGATTTGGAGTAGTATCTATATTCTGAGATAACGATAAGTCTGGTCTCATATCGTCATTCCCATAAGAAGTATAAGTATTTTCTTGAAATGTTTGTTCATCCATAGGTAAATCCAATCTATTAGTAATGTTAGTAGGAACTTGAATATTTTCTGCTTTTGATTTATTAACAATTTCTTTACTTTCTGTCATCGCTACAGCAAGACTGTCGTTTAATAAATCGTTTAACACCGGATCATCGAACATTGGTATCATATCGTTTTTTGTCTTTCTCGGAACTTGGGTTTCCATATCATTACTTTGACAATACTCTATTGGAGATACCATTCTAGGGGAATGAGGCACTGAAATGTTTCTACTGCTTGAAGAAGATTGTGAAGATAATCCAGTTCCTAATAATTTTTTGTTAATATTTTTTAGTGTAAAATTAAACTCACTTGTTGAAGAAGTTCTTGATGATGAAGCTCTGGATGAATTTGATGAAATGGAAGAGTGGATTGAAAAAGCGTGTTCTTCCAAATATGCTTCTTGCTCATCCAAAGTCATTTCATTCCACTTTTTACAATTTTCGTTACATAATTTCCTTTTTTTCACAATATGCTTTTTGATATCTTGAAGTTGTCGTTTAGATAGTTTTTTTACAGCGTATGGACGTGATTTTTTTAGTGAATTAATTGAGTCATCCTTTATTTGATCACAAAATTTTGGGAGATTTTTGTTTATCGCTATAGCAGCTTGTACTTTAACATCAGTACTTTGAGTGTATATATTTCCTTCTATCATCACATCTGATACTAGAGAACCATCTTGAAAGACTTCGATTGTTGGATCTTCTAACACTTCACTATTTCTTATATCCATACTAAATTCATTTGTAATAGGACCCCCTTCGTTTGGGTATAAATAAGATTCAGGTATTTTTATCAAATCACCGAAATTTTCTTCTCGTATCTTATCGAAATTAAAATTTCCGTCACTGTCAAAATAATCTAGATAATATATATGATATTCTTTGGGTAATAAATGGAAGTTTGGCATTGGCCAAACGCCAGAATCTCTCATCCCATAGTCTCTTTTTGTCATAAAAATTTCTATCTGTAATCCTAAAGGAAAATGACAGCTTCCAGATTCGGCCCCCTCACAAACCCACCAAATTCTTTCATAGTTTATATCATTTTTTCTAAAGTCATCACAAACCGTTGGACAAAGAAACCTACTACACAAAGGACATTTAAATAATTTATGTTCAGTAATAACCTATAAGAAATAAAAAATAAGTATAAGTAATATATAAATCTATTTAGAAATAGTGATTATGTAAAAGTTTTCTACTGTAATTAGAAAAAACATTCTTACATCTAAAATCATCAATAAACAATATAAAGTTACTTCGAAATAGAAAATAATATATCTTTTTTCAAAAAATAACATCATAATTCATCTCTATTCTCTATATTAATAATCTTTTCATCAGATCCATTGTTTGTCAGTAGAAGTGCAAGTACAAACTATCGCTTATGTTTCATTTGGGCATTTTTTTTGTTGAAACAAACAACAACAAAAAAGACCCATCAACAGCAATAAAGATCCGAAAGTACTTTGATGATATAATCTATGTATCAGAAATGAATCTATAATTAAGATGAGTTTTCTTTGATTATTTAAGTACTAATTTATATCCAGCTTACGTATCATTTAGAAAACATTATAGAAAAATGTTTTCAATTATTTGTTAATAACTATGAAGTCATTTGCGAACGGGCATATTATGACACAGTCTTAGAATAGAAAAAAAACATTTTACGAAAACTTACCATGGATCCACTGATAGTAGGAGGAGTTAAAAGTACAGTCATTAATGAGACAAAATTACTGCTTCCTAGGAATAACAAGAATTCTCATAGAACAGTAAGTTTTTAAAATAACACAAAACCAATTACTTTGTTCCAATTTCAAAAATTATTTCAAATTTTTTCGTTTCAAGAGAATCAAATTGATACGATTTATGTAGAAGATTAATATCACTATACTTTTTACCATAACTGTAAAAAATATCGAAAATTTTATAATTGTGTTATAGCACTTGTTTGTTTATGTATAAATGAAAAAGACAATGACATATAAAATTAATAAGGATTCTCCTTTTTAAATTTTGTCCATTATCATACTTACATCGATTTTTTTACTACTGTTAGAAATTACGGTAGTTGATTTCATGTTTTTAACACTAAAATGTTAAAACTTTATCACCAATGTGAATATTCCACTAAATTTTATCAATAGCGTTCTTGATCAATTACCATTTAAATTGTTATAAAATATCTTTTCAATCCATATCTTTTTTTAAATAATAGAAACTAGTGGACAATTATGAAACATTTTAAGTTTTTCCATTAGTTGAATTTAACAGAAAATTTGTCTTTTATTTCTACAATATTTTTTATGTTTCAATTCTATAATCACACATCAATACACACTTCATTCGAAAACTTTTACTAAGCTGAAGTTATTTGTAAAATGGAAATATTATCATTGTAAAATTTTACGCCTAGATTTGAGACTAGAATTATTTCTGTATTTTATTGATAATTATACCAGGGATATCGTAGATATCCTGCAAGTATAATTTATATTATATAAGATACTAACGTAGTGAGATTGCTTTGCATAACGCGGTCTTTTCCTTGGATTTAGTCCTTTTCTTGCACGGAATTTCGGAATTCCGTACAGTTTTGGTGGTGCGCCACTATTTAATCAGATTTTTGTAAGTGATAAGGTGATACTGTACTCGTAAGGTGTGGGAACAATAATTTAACACAACAAGATTTATTATAATTAATTATATATACTCGTACATGTAACCTGGTGATATAAGAGAGTAAATATTAATGGTATTTGATCAGCAAGTAGCTGGGTGATAGATAATTAATAATATTACAATAATTAATTAAGTATAAGTAATAATTCGGATTAAATTTTGATGGGTGGGTACATACGTTAGTATCTTATATAATATAAATTATACTTGCAGGATATCTACGATATCCCTGGTATAATTATCAATTATATGTCGATACTAACGTAGTGAGATTGCTTATTTGTAGGAGAGAACAGTAGCACCGAAATTATTCCCAATTTCCTTATGATAAAACTTAAAGATGGAGTGTTCAGATGCCCAGTTAATAGCTTCTATCATATTTGTAATAGACCCTGCTATTTCATAGTATTTTGATGCAGCAGCTCCCCTGATGTTGTGTGGTCTACCTATATCTAAGCCAGCTGTTAGGTAGTAATTATAGATCCATCTTCCTAGTGTAGTTCCAGTGACATTTTTGTGTGGCTTGAAGTAACTTATCCACAGATTTTGAGAAGTGCGTATAGGCTCCGTACGCTTTAAGTACAAGGATAGGGCGGTGAGTGGGCATAGGCTCGGATTTGCATATTTTTGAATGTGCATTCTGTGGAATTTGTGAGTGGCTGTAGAATTTTTTGATCTTCCCGGGATTGTGAAATTAGCCCATGCATCCGAGAGGGTCATATGATCTAGAGACATTCTAGCAAGCTCGTTCATCCTTTGTGGCGATACAATGGATCTCAGAGTAATTGTTGTAAACGTTAAATCTTTGATAGACATTTCCATTGAGGCTGGGTTGTTTTCAATATGTCTCAGAATGATGTCCAAGTCAAATGTCATGTATTTTTGAATATCATGATTGTAGTTATTCACTTGGATCCCTTTTATGAGTTTGCTTAGCAATGTTTTTTCATGGGATGAGAAGGTTACCTTACGTAACTTTGCTATGGCTACTAGTGAATTCTTTATTGTATTAACTGTAGATGGAGCGGCACTGGTAGCTATCTTTGATAGATATTTGGTGAGATTCTTAAAGGAGAAGTGTTTATCCTTTATTCCATTTTCTTTACAGAAGTTAAGGTAATTTCTCAAATGTGTGGAATAGGATTTTTGAGTGTTAACTGAGTAAGATTGTTGAATGGATTGTGAAACTTCGGGATCCATGTCACTCAGTGCGACTTGAAGAAAATTCGGAAAAGTCCCACTTTGTGCTTTCGGTTCTTCATTGGAGTTGCACAGTCTGGAAAGTTAACTATATTAGAACCATATAATTGTAGGATAGGGTCCCCGAATTGGGATATTAAAACTGGAAAATAATTTTGATTTTCCCACATTAGGGCTACCAGCCAAAGATTGCACTTGTCGGTACCCGCTTTACGCAGTACTCTGAGTACTAGATTACATGGGGGAAATGCTATTACTTCCTCATCAATTAAACCCTGCCAGTTGAATGAGTAGGCATTTCTTCTAAACGCTCGGTCATCTTCAAATAACGTTACAAATTTATCACAAAATTTATTTTCATAAGATGCAAACAGATCCACCGAAATTATTACATTAAATTTATTTAAAAGAAATTCCTTAATTTCTTCTCTTGCCTTTATAGTTAGAGTTGCTTCTGTTGGGCCTTGTAGGGTAACGGGCATTGTTCGGGAAAGGCGATCTGCCACCTGATTGTAGGATCCTGGAATATGGTATAAGTTAATATATAGCCTGTGCTCGTAAAAGAAATCGAGTAGCTTTTCCGTCTCCGATGAGAGAAATATTTTATTAACACTTCCTTTATTATGAACCAACGCTAGGGTAGTTGTATTGTCACAGTAAATGTTAACTATTTTATTATATGTATTTTGCAAAAGCCCGAAGCACGTGAAGGATAAGGCCATTAGTTCCTTCTCATTAATATGTTTAGATAATAAGTCGTCCGTAAAGTACCCTTGGACGCTTTGGGAAGTGTAATCAGGAAAATATACTATTCCTCCATAACTAACATTACATGCGTCTGTGTAAACCTCTATGCTCGCGTGGTCCTGATTATATCGCAGCCCATTGGTGGCTTCTATGTTATTGATATACCATGCTAGACCTTGCCTAATTTCCGTTGTTATATTCACATACCTATTGTAACTTGGAGGAAACCCTATACATTTATTTACGGCGCGTTGGAGTGGACGTGCTTTGATTCTTGTTAAGAAGTTTGCATAGGATGAGAATTCTATCATGCCTAATAAGCTATAAAGTTGACGTGCAACTACCCTCTTGAGATTTGAGATGTGACGGGCTGCTTTAATAATGTTATCCAGCTTATCCTGGGGGAGGCGAAGTTCCTCTTTAAGTGTATCTATCACTAAACCTCGATATTTTATTATATATTTAGGTGACAACTCACTCTTTTTCTCGTTAATGGAGAATCCAGCTGCACGTAACAAATTCATGCAGTATTCGGTATGACGTGTTAACAGATCCTTATCCGTATGAGTGATTAGAAAATCATCGTAAAATCTCGTCATTTTTATACCGTTGGCCCTTATCGTGGCGGTTAGGGTGTTTGTTATTCTATAAAATAGTCTTGGTGCTGAACTAGCTCCAAAGGGCAATACAAGGTAAATGTATGTTTTATTATTCCACCTGAATCCTAAGTATTCAGTTTGATGTGGTCGTACTGCACAGCTGTGGTATGCTGCGGATAGGTCAATAGAAGTTAAGAAGGCTTTAGGCTCGAGAAGATCCGTTACATCTTTTATCGACTCACATTTAAAACTAAAATGTTGTATGTAATCATTTAGTGAAGAAAGGTCTAGTACTAATCTCATTTTTGAAGTGGTTACTACCATTAGAGGGCTGATCCATTTGGGATTGTCGTGCTCTTTTATACTGTTGGAGCGGAGGAGATCTTTTATCTCATTTTCAATAAACTGTTCTTCTTCCTTTGAAGAGAATTTATTCTTACCTATCTTATGCTGTGTTGGCTCACATAAGATACCTATATCTACACCGTTTATTATGTAATCAAGTAGCACCGTATCGGTTGGCGCAATCTTTTGCCAGAATGGTAGGCATTGGTGTATTGTATTGGGGGGCATGTTTGGGTTGATTATAACGTACCTTTCCGGCTCGATGTTAGCCGTATTATTGTAAGATCTTTTTCCTGTTTTCCCTTTGGATAAACGAGAGGAGATCCTGTGGTGTATCGGCCACATTCTTGAATAATGCTTCGGCATGCTTAGGAAGTATTGAGATTCTTTCAGAACTATCCATACGAGTTACCTTCTCTTCCATATCGAGAGGTACACTGGGAAGCCCTTTGTTGAATTTGGGTGAGAAGTTTCTAAAGGCGACTTCTCTACGTATGTCACTTAATCCGTCGACAACATACTTGATATTAATGAGGGCACTGAGTACGGCACTTTTGTTATCTCCTGTTGCAGCTTCAACATTGTGCGATAACATACAGACTGACTGGAGTAGGTGATCCTGCATTTTGGCAAGGTTGCTGTCTACTGACCTCATTTTTAATTTAGAGTAGTATGGGGTGCTGAAGGCGGGAGCGAGAAACTGGAGGTCTTGGTGAACGCCCATTCTATCAGTGATGCTCTCAATGGTTTCATGTGATATTCTTTTGCAGGAGAATATTTTGGATACCGCTTTCATACCTTGTTCAGATAACGTCATTGACTTTTTATTGTGCAATAGAGCGTTGATAAGTTGGTCATCGGCACTTTCTTCTGCCGGCTGTTGAGTTGAATTGTCAAACAGACCCAGTATTTCATTATTATCAGGTTCTTCAGCCATTTGGAACTTGATTCGGCAACGATTTTGTTAGATATTAGTAATAATAACGACAAAATTCAAGGAAAAGAAAAAACTGATTAAATAGTGGCGCACCACCAAAACTGTACGGAATTCCGAAATTCCGTGCAAGAAAAGGACTAAATCCAAGGAAAAGACCGCGTTATGCAAAGCAATCTCACTACGTTAGTATCGACATATAATTTGAATTCATCTAACTTAAAAACACAGTAGAAAATCTATTTCTAACAAAATCATGAATATAAATTATGTTTAAATGTGAGGTGATAACGAAGAACGATGGATTCATAACTATAGAATTTAATTCTATTGTAAAGAGAAGAAGCAACCATCTACTTACAATTTTTGAATCTTGTTTTGTAAATGATCAAATTTTTTATATTTTTGTTACCTCACCGAAAAACATTTCTCCAATTTCCCCACATAATATGTTAGTGATAGTTAGTAAAATAGTTAGCCTATAGGTGTATAGCAGATTTACCTTATTCCTGATATGATAAAAAATATTTCCAAAACGGGGAACAAATGATTATTTGTTCTTCCTTTTATTTTAGTATATTTATTACATGCTTTTTTATTTATGTCACTATTTTAAGTACTGTAAATAATATAAAATATTTTTTATTTTATACAGAAATGTGGTAAATAGTATATTTAGAAGATCTTTGTTGCAAAATACATTTTATAATTTAAGATAATATTTGATTTTTTAACTTCAATATTTTTTTTGTAAATTTTCTAATATATTTATCTTTTAGAGAAATATTCCTTATTTTATTAAATTATGGATCCATCAGTAAGTGGTTTTATACAGGAACTTCAAGCTGAAACAGAAAAAGTAAAGTTAATTGAACAAGTGCACACTTTAACAGAACGTTGTTGGAATATTTGCTTTCAGGATAATCGTTTTCCATCAAAAATGGATGCTAAAAATGAACGGTGTTTAAGCAATTGTGTCAATCGTTTTATCGATGCTTCAGTTTTAATCTTAGGTCATCTCCAAGGTCATAATTCTGGTAGTCATGTTCAAAAGGAGCCGGAAACTAAAAAGTCTTCTTGGTGGTAGATAATAAAAGAAAGTAGTGTTGGACATAAATTTCGCTAGTTGACTATATTCCTGGGATGTATGATTTTTTTATTTGATACTAAAATACCGTTGTTATTTCTGAAGATAAATAATTTAATTTCCCTGTTATTTTAGGTTGTTTTAACCATAGATGTTTGATGTTTATTATTCTAGTAAATAAATTCTGGAGAAATTGTCATTAATTTTAAATCTATTTTTAGATATTTTGTATACTTTTTAAACATTTCCTCGTATTTATAAAAAATTTGAAAATCATATGAATTTAAACGAACTTTTGTTGTTCATTATCGTTAATCAAATATTGGGGAATCTTTTGTGTGCATACTCTTAAATAGAAAACAATTTGATCAGCTTTACATTTGGAATTTCGTGTTATAACAACTGATATCTTCAATTATCATTTTGTTCACATTTCGATTATCTCGTTAATACGTGGTACTTATCATTTCCTTCTACATATCCAAATTTTTACTCATATAATTTTAACGTTTCATGTTACAGATTTATCATGAGATTTTCTATTTCTGAAGATGATTTAGCTTTTATTGGATCGGGTTTAAAAGTGGCATCAGTACCGGGTAATGAATTTGAAAACGTTTCCAACACGACAACAAAGACCGATATTGTTAATGTTATGTTGGACAATCCAAGAAAAAAATGTGTTCCTGTATCAATGGATGAAATAAAGAGAGAAGTTGATGATTATTTTTCAAAAATGTGTCTTAATCAAAGAGGATGAAATCGTTAAAAGAGGAAACAATAGTAAAGTTACACAGCAAACGAGATGAAGATCAAAAAACTAGAATAGAAACGTTTAAAAATTCAATATCACCAATAAAGTCAAAAAATTCACTTATTAAGGATTTAGAACTTGGTATAGATATAAAAATGATGTTGCCTAGAAATTGGTTAAATGACGATTTTGATTTAGACTATAATTTTGATCCAAAAAAGTATAATTTGATATGGGATGATTCGTCCTCAAAATATGTACCTGAAGCTGATATTGCTTCTTCCAGCGATTTTCCTCCAGAATCCGCTGTAACCGAAGATATCAATTGGGATGGATGTATTAAAAATTGTCAATTATTTGAAGATATAACGAAGGAAATTAAAATTAATGAACCAAAAATTAGAAGAACATCTTCTGCTGAAGTTATGGAATGCTTAAATGAGTGTGAGTACAAGCATAAAGTTATCAAACATCTTAAATATTCTATGAAAGTTGTTTAAACGTATTGAAAAAATTTCAACTGGAGTAGTGGTCAAATCTCATAGACAAATAAAAAGATGGTTAAATGAATTCTTTAATTCTGATCGTTGTTTATCACAAAAGGACGGTAAAGCCGAAGCAATGCATGTTATGGAACTTTCTACCTTTCTTTCCGGAGGTATCCCATTAGAAGGGAATGTTACACATCAAGTTAAAGATATCTTAGCATTAGAAGGCGTTTGGAACTCATAATGTTTGACTTCTTTAATAAAGTCCTTCATATGGTTACTAGTGGTACTGGTGCACAGCAATGGATAAAAAAATTATTGTTATATGTGCTAAATAATTCTTCAGAAAATTTGAATTTATTCTATGCTTACATGATGAATGTTGGCTTCAATTACAAGCTAATAAAGCCAAATCTTAACAAACTTGGGACACCAGAATTTGGGGACCCAATAAAAGTTACAAATGACAGGAAAAATAATGAAATTCTTCATAATCATGAATTTAAATGTCAAAATACCAAAACAAGGTTTTTATTTTGAGAGTGGATTCAATTCTTTAAAACGTTATATGAAATATCAATGGATTTTCCACAGATACCAATTTTTCCTGTTATTTACCATTAACGCGCTTTTTGAGAGAGACTTTTTAAACATAGCTATTACCCAATTTTAATGAAAAAGAATGGATCACTACTATCAGAAAGGAATAACTACGGTCGTTGAAGAAATAGAATATTATCAAGAAACTTTAGGACCATCTTTGAATGTCATATTATCTAGTTTATATCACGAAATCAAAAATAATATACCAATAGGATAGTTAATTTTCCACGTCACAACAACGCACTTCCGTTATTTATTTTTTTATTATTTATTTATATATTGAATTTCTTTATTTAGTGTTTTTACTATTAATAAATAGACAAAAAAGACCACAATTATATATGATAAAAATACTTTTTCCCCATTAATCATTTTTTTGACTTTCTTCGTACGCCATTCATAAGTGAATAAAGGAACAAAAGATTCCAAAAAACTACACTCAGCTATTAAATTTGGAAAAAGAGTAAGACGTAATCTTCCCAGGGATATAAATAAAACACTGAAAAGTAGTAATTGTTGGAAAAAATAAAGTCCGATGAAAAATCCTAAAAATGAAGAAACACCGACACCAACATAGAACATCCAACTTTCAACCATGCTGGCCATAAAGGCATTAAACATATCCCTACGGCTCCTAGCATTATAATTACACCAATAACCTCTTGTAAAACAATGTTGGATTGTAGTTTCCATAGATAATATACTCAGAAGTTGGTTCAAAACTTTTATAACTAGAAATAAAAAATTTAAGTTTCTTTGGAGCCTTGGTTCCCTTTGCAAGATCTGATGTATCTTTCTTCCGGAAGACTTTCTTTTCAACACGAACATATAGTTTCTTATCCATAAACTGTTGGCAATAATTAATTGCATCATCTCTATTTTTGAATAATTTCTGTTTAGACGAAACTCCATATTTTGTGGAATTCAGGAGGCATTCAACCATCCTGTCACCACGAGTATAGGCCACATCATCTTTGTTAATATCTACTTCTTTGTACCCAGAACTATATCTCAAAAGGTAGGCATATCTTCCTCTTCTTTGGTAAATCGTAATTTTCATTATCAGATTCTGTATCGTCTTCCTAAAAACAATAACAATATATTTTTTAACATTAAAAAACATACGTGTCTAAATTTCTGTCCATTCTTATATCAAAAATATCTCACTTTAAATGAATGAACAAAAAAATATTCCAAACATTAATTACGCAAATTATATTCAAATAACTAATTTAATGAGAAAAGTATTATTCATCAGGTAAATTGTTATAGCCACCTCTTCAATAGTGACAAGACTCATGATTTTTCTTAAATTCATTTTTGTAAAAAATTTCAAATCCATTATGTTTTTAAATTTAATAGAAACACCGCTCCAAAGCTCTATCTCTACAGGAAAACTATTAACTTTTAATAATAATTTTTACTATGCTAAAACGCGTACTTTCTTCAACAAACAATTATGGTTATAAACTAATAAGAAAATGCAGTACAAAGGATGAATGGAGCCATGACAGGGTTACCACATGATTCCCACGGGTGAGAGCGATTTGGGATGGCAAACAAGAATATCCTTTCTTCTAAGGATATGCAGGAAGCCAAAACAATGCGTACGTGGGTTAAGTTCTTTAGGCTTTCGTATGACTGACGGTTCATTCTTATATGGTCCAATTGCTGTTTTTCCTAAAACCGTTCTCTCATGGAGAGTGCTTACTACGGACGATATAACACCGGAATCCCTGTCATTGTTCTTTATGCTTCAACCCAAAATTGATATTCTTGTTGTTGGGTGTGGAGATAGAAAAAACGTGGACAGTGTGAGAAAAAGGATAGCTCCGATACTAAAAGAACATCGCATTGGTTTAGAATTAATGCCAACCGTAAGTACAAGGAAAACAACTAGACCTATAGTATTTTTTTAGGAAGATGCTATACCAACTTTCAACTACCTTAACTCTGAAGATAGATACGTGGCAGCAGCGCTTTACCCACCAGATGACATGGCTGTAAAAGAGAATGAATACAGAGAAGCACTTAATAACTTCAAAAGCTTTGATGAATTAGATGAGAATCCGTTGACTAAAGGTAATGTTCGCATACTAGATAAAATACCTCTCACTTAATACATATCTTAATGATATGTGGAATTTCCACAACTTGATAACTGATTTTACTTTTAGGAGCTAGTTTTAATAGAACTGAAGACCTCATAAAAGAACTTTGGGAAGGAAAGATCTCAGTTGGTTCTACAAATCAAGGCTTCAAATTGAAGAAAAAATAAAAGAAGCAACCGAGGAAAGAGAACTTCTTAAAAAGCCTGAAGACAGGCGAAAGAAGAATCATATGATAGAAGACAAAAAAGAACATTAAGAAATATTTACTTCATTATTATTACTTTACTAAATATCAATAAATGTTGGCACCTTGTTTCATGTCTTCTAACATTCTTTCCTTGTCAACTAAACCATTATCTATAATACCAAGTATACGACCTCGGGCATATTGTGTAGCTTCTTCTTTAGCTAGTTGGAACGATCTGTTTTGAATATTGACTATAAATTCCATTAAGTCGTCGGGCGTCAAATTGCTTAGGTCATTGATTAGTTTTACATCTCCGTTATCGAGTTCAGTAGAACTTTTGAAAGATCTATAAATCTTATCGAGTTCAATCTAGAGATTGTAACGAAGGAAAACCGACCAAACATACCTCGTGTTTCTTTATAAAGTCAAACAATCCTGGAACCATTTATGATTCTTCTAATTTTTCCATAACAACTTCAGGGTCCTCTGAACACTTTAATCACTCACCGATAAGTTAGATTGTTCATCTTCAACAATATCTCCAGGAACCATCATCTTATTATCCGACATAATTTAACGGTAGAAAACCCGCTTTTAAATAACAGTTTACACTTGGTATTGTGCTCTAATCTCTTACAACGTTTTTATATTTTGGGAAGTGTTTTATAATAAAACATTGCTGGGAATTGCAAAATAACCTAATTTATTTTATCTGTTATCGAGTAATCTTGAATTTTTATTGTCTTAGGAAATGTCTCGTATTCATCTCCTGAACTTAATAAATATTTGAATAAATATATTGATGTTAAATTAACTGGGAAATAGGTATTTTTTTTCTCAATTTGTTTTTTTTATAAACGTTTTACAGACATGTTAGTGGCACACTTCGTGGATTCGATCCTTTCATGAATATTATTATTGAAGGAGCGACAGAACATCTTAAGACAGGTGAAACAAAAGAGATTGGTATTATTGTGCTTCGTGGTAATTCAGTTGTTATAATGGAACCGAGGGAACGTATAGAATGATCATCAATATCGTCTTTTAATTTTGGGAGCATTCCTTAATTGTTTATCTCTTTTTAATGTATTTTTAAACTAACATTTTTTTAATAAATGATAAAAGCTCTATCGTTTAACTTTTTTTTATCTCTAGAAGACTTTGCATTTCTATCTCATATTACAGTTACTAAGACTTCTGAGTTCATTATTATAAAAGATTACACAGAGTGTCGTATCTCGAACTATCCTTCCAACTTTAGCATCAGTTATCTTTTAAGTGTTTTTAAGAAACAAATTTAATTCTTTTAAAATTATTGGTAAAAGTATTTAATAATAGTTATTTTAATAAAGAGAAATTAACGTACTTAAATAGATACTTCAACAGAGATCACTTCAAATATTGTCATCGGGAACAAATATTATGTTTCTATTACTTTCTTCATCATCAGTTTTTGGAGCGTAAAGTTGTAAAAACATTTTATTTTCTGTAATTTTCATTACTTCGTTTAAAATCTGGAGCAGACATGCTGAGACTATCTTTTGCAAGTATCTGTGCTACATTCACTTAACGTAAAGTCAACACCTTCATCAAGGACGATAGAGGCTAATCTATTAAATTCATCATACAATGCTGAATGATTCTCTGTGTTGTGTAGCAGAATTTTATCATACTACGTAGACTTTTTATTTTTCTTCTATTATTTTTAATAACCTCAAACAGACTTTATCACGGAAATGTGTGTATAAATTTTACGTTCTTTTGAAGTCAGGAAAAGTTTTCTTCAATGGATGTAACAAACCAATAAGATTGGCAATACTGTTTCTTGTAAAAAAGACCATAGTGATTTCAACCTTTTAATATTGTTTTATCTAAGTTTACAGTATTGAGATCGGCTACACTACAGTGGAAGACATTACAGGCATTCTTTCCATTACTAATGAACATGGTCCATCTTTAGAAATTACAAATTTTAATATCTCTTCTTTTACACTTTTTTTGATTGTTGAAGAGCAGTTGAAAGTCATGACAGAATTCGAATGGATATTCTGTTCCTTGAAAGCAGAAGCAATAATAAATTTTGAAGTTAAGATATTAAGTTTGGTAATATCAGGTGTTAAAGGATTATATATAGGCGAATTTGGATTAGAGTAGTGATTATTTCTTTTATTAATTTCATTTTTCTAGTTGTCTGTAGGTATTGAAAATTCTGTAAAACAATGGTTTTATTATAATTAAGCATAAAATAAAACTTACTTAATGATGCTGGTGGTTGTATACCAAACATCTATTTACAACACAAAATGAAAAATTTTAGAATAATAAAAACTTCATTCTATCTCATGATCAATTACTTACATATCATTTGAAAAAGTTATCAACCATAATATATTAATAAATTTTTCTGATAATTATTTGATAAAAAGTCTATAGATTATTAACCAATGAATAAAAAACAGTATTTTTACTGATATACTCTTCTTTAACAAATGTTAATGACCATAGAAGCTTCAATAGAATTTGATTAAAGTAGAGTGTAAATAATTTGTCATATGATTTGATTGGACATTTTTTATTATTTAGCTGATAAGTTTTATTATTATTTCAAAGTGGTACTGGAAGATGTTTACGAAAAACATCAACTATTGCATCAACATTTTTCTTTTTCTGATTCTGACAAATCAAGGTAATCTAAAAATAATTCTAATGCACTCATTCTAGCAGCCATAGGCATAATAGATATGCCATGTGGCTGGAAAACAGTTTTTTGCTTTTCCTGAAATTTTTTTATGAATTGACGACCTTTGTAAGAAAGCTGTTAAATTTCTCGTCTTCTTTTCTAACTTCCCTTATTATTTTTCTATATAGTTGTTCTGATTGGTCACGAACAATCAACAAAAATTCGCTCCAATCTTCTTGCATATCAGTTAAAGGTTTTTCTCCAGCAATTTGTGTTACAATTTTCATTTCATCAGGTGTAAGTGATTCAACAAATGAAAGTAGCATCTTTAGGAAAATAATTAATAATTGATTGTAATAAATCATCAGACATAGATGGTGTCAGTGAAAATGGTAATGGTTTTCCATAAGTTAGATATAGAAAAGAAATTAAATAAATTAAAAACATTTCTTTATAACAAACACTGGAACACAAAATTAAATATCATTTTAAGTTTTCTACTAAAAATTAAGCATTATAGCAACATTTAAATGATTTAGAAATCTTGTCTTAAACTATTAAAAGTACCCCTTCTAGGTATGTTCAAAAACCATTTAATAACAAGTTATCATAATACACCGCTTAGTTAAGTATGCACACTTTTGAATTTATCTTGTATAAAGTGATCTGTATGATAATTCAACATAATTATCTTTTACATTATACTATATTATTATCTAATACATACGAAAATCATAGAATTTTAAAGTAAAAAAGAATCTTTTTAAAGCTAGACAATTTTTTTTCAAGCAATAGATTTCAGAATAATATAATTTAAAAACCATTTTTTACTACAACTATCGAAAAATTAAATGAAATTTGGTTTTGTTTGATATATATATATTGTTAGACAAAGTGAATCATATAAACTTAAGAATTTTATTACTCTTGTTTTTACTCTTGATGAGGACTTTACTATTCCAACCTATCAAATTAAAATTATTAAGTAATAGACTAGTCTAATATTCCGGATTTTGTTCTTCCTTACCAATATACTTAACTTTTTTTTAACAAAACTTTTTACAAAAAAGAAAATTTATTTGTTCTTTAATTATTATTCTCAATAAAGTACTTAATGCAGACGATATTTTTTATTTTTATATATTAAATAAATTATATAAAGAAGTTTTTCTTGTTCTTACAGGTTCTGTTAAAAGAATTGATTTTCATCCTGAAATGTTGTACCCAACATTTATAACAAAATATACAAAAAATCATATGAAATTTAGAAAAAGATCAAGAATAAAATCTTCAAACACAAAAGAAAAATAAAACAAGAACTTTAAATATTTCAATTGTAATTTCTTTTACCAATACGCTAAAAATAAATTATTCATAATAGATTGAACTATATTTCAAAGAATATTTTAAAATATATAAAAAAAAATTAGCTTATACAAATAAATTAATTTAATATAATGGTTATTATTTGTGCAATTTACCACTTTTAATTCCAAAACTATTAGTTGAACTGCTATAAAGAGAAGATTCTCCTGAAGATTCAGTTGTTGCAGAAAAAATATCAGAGTTAAAATCTGAACTATTTGTCGATGTAAATGAAGTTAAATTTTTTCCATTAACACAACCACATCTACAGTCACTTATTGAAGTATTTGTAAGACGATTTCGAGGATCATTCTTATTTTTTGATGGTAATATTGATTGGGATTTTGAGGATAACAGTGATTTTCCATCGCTTGTCACATAATGGGTTGACTTACTCTGAGAATCAGAAAAATACTTTTTATTTTGTTGCAATTTTTGATTACCAGCATTAATTTCAAATTTTTACTATCTTTTTTGAACCACATTTCTTTAACTTTATCTCACATTCATTAATAGACCCATTGTCATTTATTAGATCAATCATATCTTGAATTGTCTTTCCTAAAAATAAATCTGTTTTTTTCTTTATTTTTTCTCTTTCATCTTTGTTAACAGATTGTCTCGAAGTGAGTGACGTGGAAGCTTCATTTGAAATAATAGACATTGATAAATTATGCAACGTTCAACTAAATTTTTCTTTTTAATTATGAAAAATTTAAATATAAAAATAATTTGATTTTTTCCTTCTTAATATTACAAATCTTCAATATATTTTTTTATAAGTTTATCATCTTTGATTTTTATAACATCAATAAAATTACTCACTAGTATTGTTATTGGCATAGAAAATACCATAATGCCAAAAATAACAGATATAGCTCCGATAACCTTACCCATAACAGTGCATGGAGCCATTTCTCCGTAACCGGTTGTCATCGTAACAATTGCCCACCAGAATGTTGCTGGTATAGATTTGAACTTAGTTTCTTCCACATCTTTTTCCAAAAAATAAATTAATGTTGAGAAAAACAAAATGGCAGTCAAGATAACAATAATAATCATTTCTAGTTGCCTTCTGGAATCTAATAATGTTCTCCCAAATTTTGCCATACCAGTAGAAAATCTACCAAGTTTTACGATTCTAAAAACTCTCATCACTCGCAACAATCTTACAGTTAAAACAGCCCAAGTAATTTTTCTTATATTGTTTCCATCAATCCCAATAACAAAAAATAACAACTCAAATATAAAAGGAAGAATTGTCAACAAATCTATTATATTAATAAATTTTCTTACAAACTTTGTTTTTTCAGGAGATACCCAAAGTCGGAGTAAGTATTCAAATGTAAAAAAGATGACGCAAACTTTTTCTATATATAAAAGAATCCAATGTTCCTCCTTATCCATATCTTCACTATCATCAACCAAAATTGTATTACTACTAACAATATATCCAATTCCATGTTTTCCCTTACTTGAAACCATTTGTCCTTGTAAATCGTCCTCCCCCATTTCTGATTCTTTCTTATTCTTATTGTTTGAAATTCTTCCATACTTCCAACTACCAATGCCACAATACTAATAATAACAAACATAACACTAATTTTTTCAAACATACCCCAAACGTTGACTTGATACCACCTTCGAAAATTAAATGCAGTCGATGACGATATCGTTCAATAGATGACTCACCAAAATTTTGTGATTCTAAAGAACGTGAACGATTATTAAGTGATTCATAAAAATGGTGGAAGGGGCTACAGTTTTGATCTAATTTTGTTTTCGATATATTCCAGTATTCTAATTCTTGCATAAATTTATCGAAACATATATGACTCGGAACATGTAATACGCCTGTTGAATAATATTCATATATTGGACCAAATGACAATGGAGAACGTTCAAAAAAGTACTCTTGAGAATCTTCAAAATATATATCACACCATTGTCTTCGTTGTTCCTCTGACATTGTGCAAAATTTCCTAATAATGTTTTGGGGCCATTTGATAATATTGATAATACTCGAAGTCTATATGACATTCCACCAATATTAATTTTAACAATTCAATTTCTGATATATCTTTTAAAAGGGCATTTTTCAAATATTGACTTGGTAAATGAATTGTTTCAGGATATATTTCTTCAAAAGATCCAGATGATGCTTTCATAAATGAAATATTACTTTTTGACATTTTACTTGAAGCAGAATGGTCCATATGACCATCTTCAATTAAATCATTTTTAATCATAATTTTTTGCCTGAAAAAAATATTTAAAATAAAATATAATTTTTATAAAATCGCAATTAATTTTAACTATTTATCATTATTAAAATTTAAAAAGAAGAATTTAAAATGTTTCCCTAATTCTTTACACCTTTGAATGTTAAAGGATCAATCATATTTCAATAAATGTTATATTTTTACTTTGACTAATATTAATAACAAATCTATTTTCTCTTAATAATATTTTCTCAAACTTCATATGTCCTTGCTAAAGTGTGAAACACAAATTATTTTAAAATATATTATACTTTTTCTGTATTCTCACTCATTTATTTAAAAACGTAAACAATATATATTTTTATAAACGAAAGATAGTAATTTAATATATAAAATTTCTTTTATTTTTTTTTGACAACCAAAAAACATCCTTAACCACACATTTTCTTTTTACTTAATGGTGGAATATTTGAAGTTTTATCGGGAATATTCTTAATTG
Source organism: Strongyloides papillosus (assembly GCA_005656395.1). Lineage (NCBI taxonomy): Eukaryota > Metazoa > Nematoda > Chromadorea > Rhabditida > Strongyloididae > Strongyloides > Strongyloides papillosus. The sequence continues at coordinate 482,353 of SRSI01000010.1, read as the reverse complement.
ATATTGGTATAGTACATTCTGCTGGATAAGGGAATTGTTCTCCTTCTGATGGAAGTATAGTAACTGTTACTATTGTTTTTGTATCAATATTACCTTTTTGGAAATTGAAATCGGGTTTGGCATCTTTAAATTCTAAGGAGCCTTCAAAAGATATTTCAGTAGTTCCCGGCTTTATAATTTCTGGTTGTCTTAGATGAAGGTCTTCAGTTACAGATGCTAAAACAACTCGTCTAGTATGTTTAAACTGTTCTGGCATTCCACTATGTTCATCTTGTCTAAGACCATCATAGCTAGTATCTTGTTTCAATGCAACAACAACTTTTCCAAGTTTTAATGGAGTATTATTTGTTAGTTTAATTTTATAATTGATAATATCATTCATATAGTAAGATTTACGTGTAAGACGATATTCTAGAAATATTTTTATTTTCTTTCTTAGGTTTACCAACATATTGAGTTATTGGAAAATCTGTCTTTGTTAAAAATTCTTTTTTAATGGAATAACATCTTTATGAGTAGCATATGATGAAAGAGTTACTTTCTTTTTAGTACTAAATCTTGGTTTCCTCAACAATATCAGCATTCAATACTATGTAATATTTAATCTTTCCCATTAATCCAACAATACTGGCGGGCCATTTCTTATCAGTTTTGAATGTAAAAGGCCATTTATAAGAACCTGGATTAATTGACAATTCCTTTTTCTTACCTTTGTAAACAATTACTTCTTTCTTAACTAACTCTTTAGAACTTTCATATTTTTGAAAAGCATCTGTATCATAATCATTTCCACAGTTAATATAATCTTCTTTTTTTTTACTAAATCCAACTTTAGAAATTCCATTAAGTACAAGCGATACTTTTTCTAATTTTATTGGTTTATCAATTTTAGCATGAACTGATCCTTTTATTTCTTCACCTGGATAAAGGCTTCTTTTAATGTTACCATTAGAATCTTCATTATCCAATAAAATTTCAAAAGAATATTTTTGTTCAACTTCGGCTAACATTATTAATGATAATTAAAAAAAACCTAAAAGTAAGAGATAAAATAATATTTTAAATTATCAAAATTATGTAATGGTAAACCAAATATTTCTTCTTTTATATTTTTCACAACCAAACTGTTAACACCTTTGTACTTGTATATTTCTTATTATAAAATCAAGGCATTATCGGTAAGAAATGAATAAGCGAGTATTGTTAAGAAAACTTTTACATATTATAATTTCATTAGTCATAAAAAGAAAAATTCTTTTTCTTCCCTTACTACTACGTCATCCATTATAACATTCATTTTCAAGTATTATTCACATTTGATTCTTGGATACCATTGATTGAATGAAATTTTTTGACAAATTTGTACAGTTTCGTATTGTAGACAGTTACAAGATAGAAAAAATATTAGTTTTATTTATAATGTAAACTATAAAAAGTATCAATAATGATATTTGAAACATTCCTTGTATTGTCTTTTTTTTTATTATTAATAGAAGAAATATGATAATAATAATACTATTCAAAAAAATTATTTTTCGTAAAAAAGACATTTAGGATAGTAATCTTTGTCGTCCAAATCTTCAAAACGAGACTTTCCAAAAAAATTTTCACGTATTGTGTAAGGAAGATTAGATTTTTCTTTACTTTCTCTTTCTTCATCATTATCTTTTTTTTTAATCATACATTTCTTATTACAATTGTAAAATTGTTCATTACCATTTCTTATTGGTTCTGTTCCTATTAATATCGGTACATCAGCAGCAATTGAATTTAAAAATTTATTTGAAGATGAAAGTTTTACTTTGACGTAATAATTAACTTGAATACAACTACATGTATTAAACGATGGAGTTATTGGAGGAATTGGAATAGATTTTATAAATTTATGTTCTGTATGTGGTAGAACATCCACTTCTTCTGTCAAGCTAACTATAACCCTTGTTTCTACCTTTTATCTTTTTCATTATTTCTATTTTCTCCTATTTGAATACCTTTTCTCTTAGCAATATATTGAACTGTTTCGAAAAGTTTAACATCAACTTTTGATATTATTTTGGTACTTGATTATTTAATGTTATATGGACTGGTATTAATTCACCAGCAAACAAACCGGCTTTAGATTAATTTAATATTAATATTTATTGCACCATATTAAAACATAAAAATCCTAATTCTCTTAATAAATCTTTAAATAAACCTTTTTTTGCTTTCTCACTACAACTTAAATCCATAAAAGGAACTATTGAAATATATGTTTTACATTATGATCTAATTTCCAATTCCTAACAATTTTTGCTTTAATATAATATCTAATATTTCCAACAGTTCCTTCAAAACTTGGAGGTATATCATTAGGAATTGGAATTCAAATGATCTTCTGTGAGTTCCAGGTGATAAAGTACACTCATTACACAATTGCAACTCTTCATCAATATAAATTTCTTCTGCCTCAAAAGGATATGGTTCTCTTCTTAGTTGAGGTTTAACTTGTTCACGATTATATCTTTGAGTTCTTGTCTCCCAAACATGCCAACTGGTTTTTGCTTTACCATGTAGTGATATATATATGGATTTAACTTTTAACGACTCCTTTAAATAATTTTAAAATTTCCTCGTAATTGTTTCCCCAGTACGATAACAAGAATTTGAAGAATCAATTGTCAATAAAACAATCCTCTAAACCTGAAAAAAATTGGATAATGTAATATGACATTATATTTTAAACATAAAATACCTTTTGGAGTTTCCACTTAAAGGAGCTAAAAAAACCCTCCAACCCAACTGGCTTTCATCAAACAATGCATTTTGTATACCTAAAATATTTCCATTTTATTATTACCATTTTAAAAGAGAAAATTTAAAAGACCATGAATATATTAAATATAAAAAAATGTATATTATTAATCTTTTTTACTAATCTCTAAAATAGTTTTATGAAGCGTATTCTACATTAACTTTTACAATTATAGTTCTTTTAGAATAATTCTAATATGTTTTCGTTTCAATGCTTCCTACTTAGTATTTTTAATAAATAAAAAGTTTTTTTTTTTATATATAATATCAAGAGAACATTTTAATACTTTTAATTTATACTTTTATAAATGAATTGTAACTGTTAATGAATTTAAAATATTTTTTTTAAAAATCAAACTAAAAACTTTTCTTTATATTACTCACAAAGAAAATATTTAGAAAATCAGTAATTTTTATTTTTATCTTAATAAAAGCAAAAAATATTTTGTAAAATTACTGTTTTATTACCAAATAATATGAATGTAATCACAAGAAAACTACTAAAAAGATAATAGGATAATTGAAATTTTTAAATTTGATAATTTTTCATACAATTACCAATCTACTAAATAGATGTAAACGAATTTTATTTAAAAGAGGCTTAAAAATTAAAAAAGAAAACAAACATATTATATTTATTTGCAGTAAGTTTATTACAATACAACAGAAAATAGCTATATGTGTATAGGTTAAATAAACATAAATAAAGGAAACAATTTTTTATCCCTACATAAGCTTCTAGTTAATAAAAAGTAATTTCATAAGAAGTAAGAATATATATCATATCATTGAGTGAAAAATATATAAATTATACTACAACAGAAGGGTATGTTAACGGAAACGTTTTTGGATGTAAATGTTTGATATGGCTATAATAAAAAATATATATAAAGAATGTCGTTTTCCTAAGTAAATTTAGTAAATAAAAATAATTCTATAAATATAACAATAATACCAATTTTTTTATAACATACATCTTTAAGGAAATTAACTAACTATTAAATGAGTTTTATAATCTTCTATTTAAACATATATTGAAAAATTATTTAGTACCCTTAAATAGTAAATAAGATAATATTAAAAAGAGATACTTTGAGGATAATCAAATAAAAACATTTTAAAAATATCGGTTGTAACTACTTTAAATATGGATAAAAAGAAGCAACATTTTTATAAAATAGAAAAAAATTATTAAACAGGTATATCAAGAGTGTTACTTTTAAGTTAGGCTTATAATTTTTTTAAACAATTCTATTTTAAATAAAAATTAAGTGATTTTATTAAACAAATTAGGTTATAACCATTAAACTTGAAAAATATTTTCCTCCAATATATCATAACATTGTTTTTTTACACAAAATGTTGTCTCACTTGATTGATAATTGCATATTTATGATACTTAAAATAATAAATTACTTCCTCTAAATCTTTGAAAATATTTTTTTACTAAATTTAAATGTTTAAAAACTATCAAGTTATATTACTAAAAAAACTTTATTCACAAGTAAATTTTATTAATTAAAAAATAAAGGTATTAAAGAAAATAGATACAACAAAATTAAGGATAAATTGTTAACAAATTATTTAAAAATTAATGTATTCAAAAATTGTAAACTGATCTTGTTATTTATGGCAGTTATTTAAAAATTTCTAGCTGTTAGTTGATATATACATATGTCTATATACTTATAATTATAAAAATGATTTATCAAGTACCACACACATATAGAAAATTTTTATACTTTTAATTTTAAGATAAGATTTTGTAAGAAATAATAACATTTATAGCATATTAAAATATAATATTTTTATTGTTGAATTAATTTTTCTATCATATTTTTAAAAACCAATTTAATATGGAATGGTACACCTTTAAAGAAAAAAAAACGCTTTATATTTTTAAAGTAATTTTTCATATTAACGAATGGAATTTATCAAAACCCTTTTATTATTAATATTCTAATATTTTCTAACATTTAATATAATTAAATTTAATAAATGCATTCGTATTTATAGAAAATAGTTATCAATCCTAAAGCATTTCATTTTTTTCCATAACATTTTTCATAATAATTTATAAAATATATAAAAATGTAATTATTATGTATTACTATAGCTAATATTTACTGTTTTAACATTTTTAATATAAATAAAAATTTAGGAACATAAAAACTCAGTAATTTTTTTGATGTCATATTATTCTTTCTATGTAAAGAGAAAAGTTTAGTAACTTAATTTTTTAACTAAAAAAAGTTGTTATTATTATTTGTAATAAATTGGCACACTTTTTATATAGACGAATATTTTTAATGTGCAAAATTAGAAAAAACATGTTAAAAATTTGATTTTTCATAGATTCGTTTTCATCTTTTTATTAATCAAAGCATACAAATGATGTGTAATTTTTAATTTTTTAAAGCTATATATTCATGTCAAAACATAACAGACTACTTTTTATATTTTATAAATTTTTTTCAAATATAAAAATTAACAATGTATAATTAATAGGAAATTATTTATATACCAAAACATTTGTTTTTTGTATGATAGCTTAAAAAGATATACAAAATAATCCATTATTTATAATACATAAAGTGATTAAGAACCATGACTATTTTATTAATTAGAAAAAAAATATGTTTTACATAAAAAATAATACTAACTTTTATTATTAATATATTTGTACCAAATCTATTTGTACATTTCCTTTTTTAGTAAACTAAAATTTCTTATTATGATATCGTTTAATTAATAATATGACGTAATAAGGAGGGGAACATAGTACTTATTATTTCTCATTTATATTTGAGATTTTATTCTATTCATTTTTAGAAATAATAGAATTAAATTAATACGTGTTAACTTTTAACACTTTTTAATTTAATTTGATGGAAAAATTGCTTTAATCACTAAAATTGTACTGTATAGCTTGATAATTTAGTAAAAAATTTCCTTCTTTAATGACCATCATGAGTAATTTTATTTGTTCAAAAATTTATCACTTATTTAGCCCATATAAATGAAATTATTTATTACATAAAGTTGTCTTTGAATATTGCCCAATTATAATCTTGAAGCAATTAAAAATTTCTTTCTCTATATTTTGATACTACAATTTTTAGTTTTCTAAAAAACTTTAAAAATATTATTTATTTATTTGTTTTTGGCGATTATTAAATCATATAAATGAAAGTTTATTGTTATTGGTTAAAAATAAACGTGCATATTTTTAAATATCAATTTCTATTTATGTAGAAATTAAATAAAAATATATTAAGCTCTTTTTGTACTTTGTGTTAAAATATCAAAAAAAATAATTTATTCATTTTCTCTTATCAATAAATAAAGGTATAAATTTTGATTCATTATATCTTTCCCTTACATATTGATACTGATCATTAATATTGTTTATATATATTTCAATACAACTATCCTCATATTACCCATAATTTTCTTATCCTTTTCCCCTATCTATCAAACTAATCTCATATTCCTTAATAACAAGTATTTCAAAAACTAATATTATATTTAAAAAATGCCATAGTTTGCATCACATACTTTCATATTTTAAAAATTATGACATATATATACATTTTGAATAAAAAATTTAATGTCAAAATAAAATAAACAACTTTCATTAAATCATTTTCTTTCAATATATTGTTAATTATCAATGTTTTTTGTGCTTTGTTCTGTTAGAATAAAAAAAACTAAAAACTATAAAAGAAATTTTGAACTTTTTAATTTACAATGTTTTTATTGAACTAATCTTTTTAGTTATTTCTATAATGTTTACAACATTATAAAAGTGCTTGTTATTATAGTTGCTTAAAAAATTTCCTTAAATTTGAAAGTATTTTTTCAACCAAATTTAACAATAGTCATGAATGTATATAGAAATTTTAACTCAACTTACTTCGATACTCCACCAAAACCTATCATATCAGATTTTGTTGAATTAGGATATCTTTTAATGATGTTTATGGTTGGTGGTCCATTAAATCTTGCTGCATATACACAGGTTAGTATTAATTAATCATAATATATTTCATTTTACATAGAATTTTGAAAGAACCACTACAACTAGACTTGATATACTTAAAAGACACTTAAATTATTCAGATCTCCTTGTACTATTTGTCTATGTTCCATCACGTGTCTGTTGGTTAGTAACATATGATTGGCGTGGTGGAGATTTTTTATGCAAATTGATAAAATTCCTTCATGCTTTTGTTTTCAAATATCGTCTAATGTTATTGTTGTTATTGGAATCGATAGACTTCTTTCAGTAACATCTCATAGAAATCTATCCTCTAAAACTGGCCTCCGGAGAACTCGAAATATGTTAGTTTTAGCTTGGGTGATTGCTATTATATTGTCTTCTCCTCAATTTACTGTATGGAAGAATTACATGGCTTTTGAAAAATATCATTGGTCTCAATGTTTAACTATATGGCAAATTCAAGAAAACAAACTTTTTCTTCAAGCCCAAGAAAATACAACATCTATAGTAAATAACTTACAGTTACAAGAAGAATATAATAATATTAGGAGCAATGAAAGTACTTATTTAATTCTTCACGTTTTATGTATTTTCTGGATACCAGCAACAATTATTTTTGTAAGTTTTGAAAATTAAAATATATTAAGAAAAATTAAAACTACAAAAATATATTTGTAATTGTCTGTATAATATTAAATTCATATTGTGTGGTTGTTTTTCAATATTTAGACAAATATAGGAATTAAATTAACTTTTAATTGATATTTGTATAATATAATTCTCATTGAATATAAAGTTGTAAAATAATTACTTATTTAATAGATGTGTTACGTTATTGTTTCTTCTTGGGTATATTTCAATTCTAAACCATCAACTACATCTTGTCATGAAAAAGGAGGAATGAAAACACAGACATTTTATCAAATATCTGGAGGTTCATATATAACTGATGCTCAAAAACAATTTATTCAAGCACCATTGAATGAGAAAACACCAACGGTTACTGAGAGTGAAAAAAAAAATCTTACTACAACATATTCTACAGTTTTACCTTCTTGTAAATCACCACCAAATGACTCCAAAGTACAAGTTAAAAAAAATAAATATTGTTTGACGGAAAGTTTTTCAGATTCACAACTTCTTTCAAAAAATCCTGAAGTTGGTAAAACAATTTTTAATTCAACTACATATCATGCAAAAATTACAAGATCTAGAGCTATAAAAGTTAGTTTTCTTCTTATTGCAGCATATTTTATTTGCTGGCTTCCATATAACGTTATGAGTGTTGTACGTTATATGTTTCCAAATGTATTTGAAGAAACATCAAAAAAACTACACTTTCTCCATGGTTTTATTGTTTTAAACTCTGTTATCAACCCATTTATCTATGGACTTTTTAATATAGGTCCAATAGATCGCATGAGAAGTAGTAAGAAAAATAAAGAATTACCATATAATATATAAATATTTGTGAACAAATCTTATAAAATCTCAACAATGAATTAATTAATTAATATAATAAATTTATATATAACATCAATGATCTTATAATATTTTTATTTTATAAAAATAAACAATATCTTTATTCTATAATATTATTTATATTTAACTTCTTATTAAAATTAAAATATTCAACTTTCTTTTACACCCACAAATATATCATAATCAACATAGAGCATCTATATATAATCTTTGTATAGCTTGCCACTAATGCCAACTGTTTCTTTTAACAAATAGTGTGTATAATAAACATATATAAAAATAACGAAACTTCTAGCTAGTTATTTTATTAATATTATATTATTAACAAGATATACTAAACTATTATTATATATTAAGAGTTTTGCCTTTCTGTTTTGAATGTCAAGATAACACTGTTGTTATATTTAAATCTTGCAAAATTTTATTTCCCCCTCATCAACATCTATTTATTGATTTGATTAAACTTCACCAAGAATTGTGCACACATTTTAACAATCAAATATTTCTTTTTGTTTTTCTGTTTTCAAATTTTTATACCAATAAATACGTAATTTTTGCTTCCAAGACCAATATTCTTTATAAAGAATGGGAAAAATTGAAAAATATAATGATGGTAATGGGGATGTTGTAGAATGCGTTGATCGTGGCATAACATCTTTTTATGAATTAAACATTAACTGTAAGTTATACAATCAAAAATTTTATTTTAACTATTTATAGTGTCAATGGATAATATTACGAGACTAACATTATCACATAACAAGTTAACATCAATACCCCCAGAAATCTGTGAGTTAACATCATTAGTTGAATTAAATCTTTGGAATAATCAAATTAAAGAATTGCCATATCAATTAAGTTCTTTACCAAATTTAAGATTATTAAATGTTGGAATGAATAAACTAGACAAACTCCCAAAAGGTTTTGGTAGTTTCCCATCTATAGAGATTCTTGATTTGACATACAATAATTTGTCTGGAACATCTCTACCAGGAAATTTCTTTTTTATGAAGACTCTACGTGCTTTATACCTTGGTGATAATGACTTTGAAACATTTCCAGCAGATATTTGTGAATTATCTAATCTTCAAGTTCTTTGCCTTCGTGAAAATGATTTAGTTGAATTACCACCACAAATAGCTCAGCTTAGAAAATTGAAAGAGCTTCATATCCAAGGCAATCGACTTCAAGTTATTCCTCCAGAAATAGGAGCTTTAGATTTACTTGGTGAAAAGCGTGTTCTTAGAGTAGAATCAAATCCATGGATAGAATCCATTCGCAATGCTTTAATTCATGGTGGAAATAAAGGTTTCATGTCTTATATTAACTCTGAAAATTATAGACAATTTTATTCGACTCAACTTAGTACACTTGGAGGTTTTCCACCAAAACAAAATAAGGACAAGAAAATAAGTAGAGTGGGAGCTATTAAGGCATGCTAAAAAATAATATGATATATATTTTGTAATTTTCTAAAAACGTATAATATAATGATAATAAAATTAAATTATAAATATTATTATTTATTAGTTTTTTAATAATGTAAATTTACTATAAACAATTTAATTTTCGATGAAATAATATTGTTTACATCCTTAGCAATGAATATTATTATCTAAAAAATTCGGAAATGATACTTTGTTTTTTTATTAATTAATATTTATTTTTTATTTTAATCGTTTATTTAAATATATACGTTTCTAGCAATAGTATCTGATTCATCTTAAATTTATATGAAAAATAAATAATATTATCTGTTACATCCACACTAATATTTGTTCAAACATTATTATAATATTTTTAGATTCTTAAAACTCAAAAAAAATAATGTTTTTAAAATTTTAGGCGGAAAAATTTTTTAAATGAAGTATAGGACTGTGCACTACTAAAAAAAAAACTTATAAACCAAATTGTTTTTCATAAACAATGAAATAGTACAAATAAAAAGGTTAATATTGTAAAATTAATATATTATAAGATAAGATAATTAATATCAATAATTATTATTCTGCTTCCAAAATACGATAATTTACAGTTTGTGAAGCTTCCCGCCTTCGGGATCTATCTTGTCGTATCTTTACATAATAAAGTATTCCACCAACACTCATTGTTAATATTAGAAGGATAAAGAAAGAAGTAACGAATGATTTAGCATAACTTTGATTCTTTGAATCTTTGTCACTTTTTTTAGAACTGTCTTTCTCATTTTCCTCTTTTTTATTTTCATTAGGTAATTTTTTTTCATTTGAAATAGTTGTTGACTGAATGTTTTCTTCACTGCCATCTAAATCTGATTCCACTTCATTAACATCAACTACATCGACACTACAAACATAATTATAATCACGTTTACAAAAATCTGAAGCCCAAGTGTACCCTTTAGAAACAAGGAGGACTGTACACCTTGTGTCAAAAATGTGTGATAATTTCCATGATTCAGGTCTAGATGGTTCATTCTTATCCCAATTAAAAAAATTTGTTGGTGACCCATCACTCCATGCAAACTTTCCATATTTTAAACGCGTCAAACCGATATATAAACGATCATTGAAATCTTTATTTTGGTGTACATATTCTGTAAACATTTGAAAATCTTCTTTTGTAGGAAATGAAGCTAGTGTAGCATTGTAATGAAGATAACAGTTATGATTATTATCAGTTATTGGAAATTTCTTTGAATTATTATCCTCAACATAATAACATTTTGTTTTTCCAAGAATCCAATTTTCTTTACCAACGGGACATTTTACTTTTATTTCCGGTTGTTTCTTTTTTCTATACCCAATTTTACAAATAGTATCATGCTCATCGTAACAACTACTCATATACCAACGAGGTCCATTATTTTGAAGTTTTGCTACTACACAATTTCCTTTACGTAAATTTGGTTCATCTGGACCCCAAATTCCCATCTTTATTCTTCCACCATCATGTCTAAAAAATCCTCTTTCATTTGAATATTGAATACCAAGCCAAAATGAATCATAGTCATTCATATCTGAATGAGTAATTAAATAAGCCCATTCAAAAATATTTTCTGGTACTGGAAGGAATCCTACTTTTTTATTATCATCATTTAATTTTTGGTAAATCTCTAAGTCTAATATTTCATTACATAAATGTTTAGCATCAGCAAAATTTAATTTACTTGTCAATTTCTTATTATTTTTCATGTAACAAAAACTAATTTCTTCATCCTTCATTGTATGACATAATGGATGTTCAGCATTCTCATTTTCAGTTTTCGATTCATATTCTTTTATAGCATACCTTTCACAAATATAACTTAATTTTGTATTTCCACAGTCTTTTTTCGTTCTTATTTCTATCGCTTTATTTCCTGTATTTATAAACGAAATATTTCGATGCTTTGAGGGAATTACATTCCAATAACCAATATGATTTGATCCATCAATTGAGACACAACCATCTGCATGAAAACCGTAGGAATTTTCATTTGTGAAATAAAATGATCCACTACTTGATTTATATATTCTATTAATTGGACTAAATTTAGTATATCTAACAGATTCTTGGTCTAACCATCTCAAAGTACCTTCGTTTACTGACATTCCAATCCATGCGTCTTCTTGAAGACTGTGAAGCATTGATATAATCATATTTTGTTCATATTCATCAACGATACTTACTAAACTCATATCTTTCAATTTACATTCTTTTTCGGCATCATTAAAAGTTTTTTTGCCTCTTTTATCAATTCCAAATAAAGTATAACACATACCATTATAATATTTTTCACCTTTATTACATCCTTTATCATTATAAGATTGCTTAAATTTTTTAGAATTTATTTGAAAAGCACTTGCATTATATCCGTAACCAGGTTTTTCACAAATAAAACTATTCTGAGAATCACATCTCATTCGATGCCATCCATATTTTGTACTGTTAAAGATTTTTCTAATCACAAAACAATTACCATCATTGTGCTCGTTTTCTTCTTTGATACTGTCAAATGAAGCAAATCTTCCTAAATAATTTAATGGAGACTCGTCCGACCATTCTAATGATTTTTCAGCATTTTTTCTATTTAATCCTATCCAAAATCCAGTTGTTTTAAAATTGTATACTTTCTCCGCCTCTTTGATAATTGCTTGTACATGGTTTTCTTCTTTATTAGAATGAAATGAAGCTAAATCACCATTTAAATATGTAGCACAAATTTCTTTAGAATGTTCCCATTCTACTGGTTGCCTAACAACGCCGTAACATTTAATTCCTTCACCTACTATATTTATTGGACACCAAAAAATATTTAGCCCACATGGATATTTTTTTGACATTGTAAATATTTCGCTATAATCTGAATTATAACCATCATCTTTTGAAATATATTTTGAATAACTTTCACTAGCAACATTAAAAATTTCAGCATCTTTTACACAAACAGTCAACTTTTCTTTAGTACATCTTTCTATGACAAAATATGGTTCATTAAGTTCACTTTTAATACCTGTTCCTGATAAATATAAAACCACACAAACATTCTCTTTATTTTTAATACTATCATCCTCTAAATTTTCGTAAACTTCGATATCATATAGTGATTTTTTTAAATCTTTTGAATTTAAATAGGTTCCATTAACATAACGAAGAATAGGAGTATCATTATCATACATTCCTGGACAAGTTTGTCCAGCACCATACCAAATTCCAGGTTTTAAGGTATTACTCGGAGCAAAAAAAGCTTTAACAGCATTTTTAACGTGTTGATTAATTATTTTATCAACCAATAATACCTCTTCCTTACTGTCAAGTGTTATCATTTTTCCTCCCGATGAAGAACAAGTGAGAAAAGATGTTATCCAAGTATTCGTAAAAAGATAATTTATATTAAAACATTTATCAAAATTATCGTTTTCACTATCTCTTAATGGTTCATATCCATTTGGACATTTTTTTTCTAAAAAAATATATCAGCAATTAAAAAGATCAAGTAGCTTACTATTTCCACTATCATCTCCATGACATAGCCATGAGAATAAAAATACTAGGCAAAAAAAATAAAGACCACCTTTGTACATCTTTATTGTATGTTCAATTGATTTATAAATACTTTGTCCGTAATGTTAAAGGTTTGGCCATCATATTATCAATATACTTTTTATCTAATCACACAATATAAAAAAAGCACCTTTTATATCTACTTTATATTTATTTTTTTATAATATTATAATCTTATCATATTATTGTATAAAATTTTTCCTTATACCATCCAATCTTCTTAAATAAAAAAATTAACTGTACATTTTATCAAGTTTATGAATGGAAATAATTACCATTGTTTGTGTGAAAATATCACGTAAATAATAATTTTTTTAGTAATTCTTTGTAATATTGTTGTTTACACTAAACTTGATTGCATTCATAAAAGAGGAAATATCATATAATATTAATACTTAAATATGATTTTTATTACATTATAGCAATAATATTTAAATAAGAAAAATTACAATTCATTTAATTAGAAAATATTTGCCTGCTCATACAACAAATATTTTTAGTGTAGAAAGTTACTGTTTATTGTACTATAATAAATTATTAATATTATTGTTATTGAAATCATATATACAATCCATCTGAGCATTAAATAATTTCTCAAATTTTATCTTATTTTAACAAACCACAGTTTGTAAGTAAAAAAATAAAATAGAACAATTGTAATTGTTTAAAAAGCGTATTTTAAAAACAAAATCAATTTCAAAGTCCTAAACGAAAAAAAGTGGTTCCCAAATATATTTACTAAATTTATTACAACAAAAATTAAACAAAAGAAAACTTAACAAAAATTACATAATAATAAATCAGTATCTTTTCCCACCACCAAAAGCAGTTTTACCTTTTTTTATATACCCAGCTCCAGATGGTTTTTCACGTGCTTTACCGCTCTTGTTTGTAATTGGAAGATCAACATATGGTGGTGCCGAGAACCCAAATGATTTGGAAACTTGAAGTAAATCTAAAGTATGGATATCAAATATTTGTTTAAGAGAGTGAGAATCATATGCCCTTATGTATCCTTTGTATGCTTCCTTAGCACTTTTGTTCAAGTAATAGTTTTCATTGATCAATTTTTCTAATTGTAATTGAATATTAGCTACTTTATTCCATGAGAATTCAAATTCATTTAATGTTACTTTTGAAGCCTTAAGGTATCTTAAGAAACCAAGCTCTTCAGGTCTCAAAATTAATAAAGCATGTCCTGTTCCTGAATCTCCTCTTGCTGTACGTCCAACACGATGGATATACTCTCTTGGATCATCTGGAGGATCAAATTGAACAATCCAATCGACTGATGGAATATCAAGTCCACGTGCTGCGACGTCAGTACATAGTAAAATTCCTGAAGAAGCTTCACAAAAAGAGAAAAATGTTGAAGTTCTCTTTTGCTGTTTTTGTTTTCCATGAATTGATTGAACAGGTATATCAATATAATTAAGTAATTCAGCATGGAATTTCACTGAAGCGCATGAAGAAAAGAATACCATGACTTTTTTATTTCTATTTTTCTTTAAGAAAGTAAATAACAACAAAAAACGTTTTTCAGATGGGGCAACAACATACCCTTGCTCCAATCCCTCCACAGTAGCATGTTCTTCCCAATACATTTGTTCTTCTAAACCTACTTTAATTGGATCAGCATGTAAAGCCTCTTTAACAAGTTCATCAACTTTGGGAGAATGTGTTGCAGAGAATAACATTGTTTGCCTTACTCTTGGAAGCATTTTTAGAATTGAATGCATTTCTATTTCGAAACCAATATCTAAAATACGATCAGCTTCATCAATTACAAGTGCTTTTAAATTTTTATAATGAAAATCCTTAGTGTTTCTAAGGTGATCCAGTAATCTTCCTGGTGTTGCTACTAAAATATTAACTCCTTTCTCAAGTTTCTGTGCCTCTGCTGATCTATTTGAACCACCCATAACTAGTCCATGAGATAAATTTGAGTTATTCTCCAACAACTCTGTTAGTACACCATAAGTCTGTAAAGATAATTCGCGTGTTGGAGAAATTACAATGACTCCTGTACCATTATATGGTTTCCAATCAAGTTTATGAAGCAATTCAATTGCTGGAACCAAGAAAGCAAGTGTTTTTCCTGAACCTGTCTTAGCTGACCCAAGAACATCTTTACCCTAGGAAAAATTATCAAAACCATGAAACTAAACCTACTTCAAGAAGCGCTGGGATTGTTTGTGCCTGTATATGTGTCATTCTTTCAAATCCCATAGTTTCAATTTGTTTCAATAACTTTGAATTTACAGAATCCTTTAATGAACTAAATTTAACATCTGAGAGTATACCTTTTTTGTTAGATTTCAATTTAGTATCTTCAACTGCATCTTTGTCTGTATCTTTTGTATCATTAGCACTATTACTCTCACTTGGTGATGAAATATTTTTCGATACTTGAGATTCTTCTTGTTCACTACCAGAATCTTCAGAAGAGGTCTCATCTTTCTTTTCTACAATGGGTTCGGCTTTTTCCTCATTTATTTGTTTTTTCTTTTTCTTAGCCAACTTAAATTTATTAAGTTTCCTTTTTAAAACTTTTTTCTCCACATTCATATTTTTAAAACTAAAAATTGATGTTTATTAATAAATAAAAAAAATCTACAAACATAGGAAGTAAAAAAAATTAACCGATAGAATCAATACAAACAAGACATTAAAAAAAACAGCCAAAGCGCCCTCAAAGAAAAAACTACTGGAAATTGATAAATGTAGTTAAAGCTTGCAAAATTCAATATCATAAAACATTTCCCCAATTATCTTAGAAGAATGTCGTTGTGAGAAGAGAACAGAAATGGTGCAAATAAGTTTAAAAAATTCTACTAGTTGTGATTTAGTCTAACATAAGGTTTTTTAGCTTTTTTAATGAAACATCAATCAAAAATTTTAATTAATTCAGTATTTGATAGTTTTTTTATTTATCAACTTTTTTTACAATTGTCACAAATAATTATAGCAATTATTATAATTTTGAAATTTCTGTCATTTATTTTATATCTGTGAATCAAATAAATTAATTAATTTATTTTTTTAAATGTCTCATAAAAATTTTTGGAATATGATTTTAATAAAATTATGATACGCTTAAATTTCATACAATTTCAACTTATTGTTGAAATATTTTTAAATTGAAATGTAATCCCTTTTTTAAATGACTATCTGCTCTTTACTATTATTCATTTTAACACTTTTAGGAATAAAGATGTGTTAATGAAAGTATGAAATAAATTTCTAAAAAAGTACTATGCAATAATTTCTTATTAATCAAAGTGAACTTTCATTTAAACATATATATAATTTTTTTTAGATTATGCATTTTAAAAGATTATACGTAAAACTCTAATAAGTATATGATCTTTGAAGGATATACTCATTACTTGAACATGTCATTGATATTAAGATTGATAAACTGTATAAAGGTATTATTATAGTTTAAAAAGTAAAGTGAGATAAAAAAATTTTATATTTAAATGAAGATTATCAGGTGTTAGAAAGGAAAAAAAATTTAATTGATAGTTAACATAAAACATTGTTTCATGGTCATAATCATAACTTTTAAAGTTTAAAAAAGTAATATAAAATTTGTTTATTGTTATTATTAATAAAATTATCAGAAAATCTTTATCTTCTTTCATCTCTTCAGTTTATCTAAATATATCTTCAACTTGAATGACCCAAACATATGGAGTACATTTGATATTTGTATATTCATGAAAATTTGTTCTAATTTCTTAAAAAAGATGAGCCGCTAATTTGAAAAATGATTTACGATACTTCTTTTGTTGAATAGATTAGAGTGAAATATTGTATCCAAAGTAGTTACAAGTTGGTTAATGATTAAATATTGCTATAAAGAGTAACATTCATCATAATATTTCTATATTGACAACCTGTCCTCAAGATATAAATCATTTTACAAGGTTCTTCTATTGTTGTTTAAATCAATGTGGAATACAGAAATATAATTTATTTTAATATTTATCTTTTTCAATTTCTTGAGTAATGATAATTAGTATCATATATTTAACTATCATTTTTATTTTCACAAATAATTAATAATTTTTTGGTGGTCTTTTTTTGTAAAATGTAAAATATTATAAAGTATTTTTTGTTATCAATAAAATAGCCTGTTAAAGCTATTCATTTATTTTAATGATCCTTTCATTAATTTTGGAGACGGCATGTCTTAATGAGAATAAATAAAAGACCTGAAATGAAATATTTTGAAGATACAGTGTTTAATTTCTATTTATTGTTATTTTATAATATTTCTTTTATTGCTAATTCATCAGATGTCTTCTATTTTCAACAATCCCTTTTATTGTCTTGATTTTTCTTTGATGGTTCTACGAAATTATCATTATTATTAAAACTATATAACACGAGGTGTTGAATAATTTTATTGCGCAATATGGCACCTTTACCTATATTTTTGATCTTTTACCGAACACTTATATAGATTAGCCGGCTTATGTAAAGTTAATAAGCATGGTAATGACATTTAAAAAAAAAGGATTTATTTTTGTCGTTACCTGCTGAGAGGTACATGCATCACCTTCCTACCAGGTGAAGAAGGGCACACGCACCTAAACCTGTTGAAAACTAGATTAAAATAGCCCTTTTAGAAGTCAATTATTTTAAGAGGAATAGTATTTATCCTTTTATTGAAATAAAATTTGATACTCATTTTTGTAATTAAATAGAAACAGTTCAAATTAAATAAAAACAATATTATTAATTTAAAATATGTCCCTCTTTCTTAATTTGTTGCTTTCTTTTTTCGTAATCGGTAATTGTTACTTACTTCAAGTTAAATTATGTGAATGAAAAGATAAAATTATATGTTACAAGAGCTTATTATAGTCCAAATGCTTATCATGTTTCATTTCCCATTATTTCTTTTCTTTTAAATTATAGTTTTGTAAAATAAAACAATTTCTAATAGATTGTTTAGTTTAATCTACATAATCATCTATCATGAATAAACCATCCTCCCAGATGACTAATTTTTTTAAAAACATTTTTAAGTAATCTTTATATAATAAATATATGTCAATTATAAATTAAAGCTTGTTTCATGGATTACATTAGATCATTATCTTTTAACAACTACGTTGCTGTTATTTTTTTTATTTTTTATGTATCCTATTTTACAGGTCACCTAAATCATCTTATTACTTTTTTTTAAATCACATAATTAATAATATAATATCTCCATAAAATTATTATACCATCTAACATGTGTTATTAGTGACATTTGAAAGTCAACTAAGAAGATTATGATGTTTTTACTAGTCAAAATACCATTACTTAACAATTTTAGACCCCTTACTGTCTCAAGAACATTAGATTCTCAGATTACATCAAATTAAAAATCATAAACTACTTTTTTATGACATCCATCAGCATCTGTTTATGGTGATGGATAAGTTATTACAACAATACAATGATAATAACCAGCTAAGATAACCTTATCTATACTTTTTGTCTCTTAATTACTATTTGGAATAACTAGTTAACCCTTAATCTGATGTTTTAAAAATCAAATTAAGCACATCTAATTAAAAGTTCATTGTGAGAAAATAACTGTCCATAAAATAATTCACTCTTTACATCTGTACAAAAAAAAAGAATGAGACTGATCACTCGTAATTATAACATGCTTCATTTTATAACAAAAAACGGATTAAATAATTATGAATGTTATAACAAACTTTATAATTTACTTTTATTATATTGATAAGTTTATATCTATTATTACAATTTATCCTTCCTTCAAACATTTACTTTTAATTACCATAATGATATGTAGCAGGTGGCGAAATATCTTAATAAATTGTATTTCTTTCCCGCTCTCCGCATGTGACATGAAGAGAGATTCATTTATAAATTTCTTTATACTATAATAACAGACACATATCTTTGATCTAATATTATTTAATTTTCAATGAATATTTCCTTTCTAATTTAAATATATGTGTCTTTTTTATTTTATTTATTTCATAAATTAAGAAATCATTTAAAACAGTATCAAACAATTTATAATAATTATATATTAAAAAAATACATACTTCAATATGATATTTTATTTCAATGTTATCTAAAGTTCAACTTAAGTACATAACTGTCCCTAAATAGTAATTATCAATAATGAAAAAATATATGTAAAATATTTAAAGATAGTTTTTATTTTATTTTTTCTTGTACTTCCCTTTACTATATACTACATATATACATTAAATGATTAAAAATTACAAATATTTATTATCATCATTTTAACACCGTTATACTATAGTATTTTCTTTTAAAATTACATTATTTGTTACAAATTATTTTTATAAAGTCTAATGAACCTAGAAACTTTCATATTTTAAGATAGATAAAGTCATTTATTAAATGTTTATATAAATATATATCTATTTAGGAAAACAATATAACATATTTATTAACTTTACTCTCTTCTAATTTTATACAATAGATGATATGAAACTTGAAAGCCCTTTAGAATAAGATTAATTTTACTTTTGATAGTAAAATTATTTCCCTTTTATTCACTAATCAAGTCACTATTTTTTCAACATTTTATCCTTATACTTTTTATTTATAAACTTTTCACTTTTTTAAGTATACAGTTGTGTATATTTTATATCTCAATTTGTAATATTATATTTTATAAAATATGATAAATAATACTACTAACAACTTTATGTAACTGATAAGGTCATACTTCACAACTCTTCATCACTAATCAATCATTCTCTTAATTATAAAACGTTAAATTATTTTATTACCCATAATCTTTTTAGTAGCACATACCATTTTATTAACATGTTTTGATGTTATCAAGATTATACTTCTCTTTGATTAGCTGCTCATATTTAAATTTATATTCACAAACAAATTTCTAATAATTTTGTACAATGCAAATACTTCATCCCTCTACTCATATATATTTGATGCCACTATTATTATTTAATCCCACAAAACTTTATCATTGGTAATTTTAATATTTTTCTTTACACTCCATTGAATCTTCTATTATCTTTTTAAGTTTACTATTTTCTATTCTTATCTATATTTCAAAATAATACGACAATGCTTCATTTACTCTTTAACAGGCTTCTGGCAAAAATTTTTATTTTAAATAATATTAATAATAACTGTAAAAAGTTGCAGCTAATAAGTGGTAATACATATGTATTTTTATCTTATCATTGAAAAAAATTTCGAAATTATTATTTATTTAAATTCATATTAATAAACTAAATTTTTTAAAATTACAATTACATAACATTTTTGTTTGTTTTGACACCTAATATCTTACCCCCTTATTTAACTATACTATCTCCTCAAAATCATTCTTTGACTTACCTATTTCTTAACAAAAGAAAAGGAATACTATTATTTCTGAGAAGAAGATATCACTGATTTCTTGCGCACACTTGAGTAATCAAAATACATAATATTCCTATTCATTTCAATTTAATATTGTCTTTATATTTACCTCAATACAAATATCTTATAACTTAACAATCATTCTTTCTCATTACAATAGAATGATAGGTAATGAGAAATTTTGAATTCAAGTTTCTTTTTCTCTTTCTCATTTGTGATCATTTTGAGAATTTCTTTAAACTTTCTATGCTTCATTGATAATAAATGATATGTTTCCCACTACTTTGGTATTCTTATTTTTTATTTGTCCTATTTTTTTTGTATTCTCTCTTCTCAGTGATAAATCGTACTTTTATAAGTGATTGTAAAATTGTTTTAACATACCTTAAAACATTAACTTATAGCTATAAATCATTTTACAATACAACCGCTATCACCTTATGGCAATCATCAAAATATTGATAAAAATCTTCTACATTTCTGCCACTGTAAATCAATTGGTTTTACGATTTACCCTTTTTTAATGAAATGCTATAGCTTAAAACATTAAAATTGTTGTATACATTTCAATCATTCTTTCATATTCTGTCATTATAAATACATATATCCTAAACTACTAAAATTCCGATCTTCATTCAGTTAATTGTTAAATAACCTCTAGCTTAATGAGTTTAATATTTTTACACTAATAGCATAATTGAATGAGATGTCCAAAAGTTTACTAAAAAGGAAATGCCGAGATTGTCGGTAATGGTTTATCTCTATAAGGTAATTTCATTCAACCTCTATAACTACCCTTTCTAGATTATAAATAGATATTAGTTAATGTAAATAAAAACAAATAGTATAAAATGAACTTTTAGTTAATTAACAATTAGCAAATATCCATATTGTACTGTTACATACTTTCGGTAGCGGTATCTTTTATTTTCAATGTTAAAAGGTATACATTGCCAGTGTTACTAGAGATTGATCAATTAGTGGATAATTAGCAAATTAAATACAAAATATTTTTTTATATAATTTAACCTTTCACAATTTAGACTTTTATCTTTATATTTCATCAACATCCTTCTCATTTTTTTTATTGATAAGGTTTATTCTCACCATTTTTCATTGACAATTTCATGAAATGAATAATTTAGCATTTGAAAAATATAACACCATTATACAAAGTAATGAAACTATAAAGAAGAGACACATGTTTTATAATTTATCTTTTAAATGAAAGAAATAAAAAAAATGATGATTTATAAGAAGAGATTTTAAAAAATATATATCTTGATTACAGTTTTGCTATGTCTTTTTTAAACAAACCATCTTCAGTATAAATTATTTTTTCTAAGTCTCACTAATCATCTTTTTTTTCCAAATAGATTTGTAGTAGTACAAATTTAAGCATAATTTATTTATATCCATGTATGATAAAATATTTTTGGTATTATTAAAATAATTTAAATCCCTTTACAATCATCTTTCATTAATCCATCAATCATATCAATATTGTTATATATATTTTATTTGATATACAAAATTTTTCTTCAATCTCGTCTCTTATTTCATAATACTTTATATATATTTTATATAAACATATCTTCAACTTCATTTATATCTTCTTATTATCTATATCCAAACTTTTATTTCTCATTTCTAAAAAAGGAACACATCATAAAATCCCCATTGGGAGAAAACTTCTATTAACTTCATCAGAAGATAAAAATAAAAACCAATTTCATTTTCAATCTCTAGGAAATTTATCAAACATTTCCAACTAAACATTTTAACAGATAAGCTTTTTCACTCTTACAATTGTTATAGATAGCATAAAACTTTCAACAAATTATTTTAATCATATAAAATTATATTTATATACTATTTCTTGTAATATGTTCTTTTCTTCTTCTTCAAAAGAAACTTTTTAAAATTTCTACTTTTAATCTCGTTACATAATTTTATATCACAATCCATACAAGCTAAACCCATCCTTCTTATTTTAAATTTTCTTCTTATATTAATAAATTATATTCTGATAAAATAATTTTAATATCTATTTTTATTATTTATAGTAAATTTGTACACTATTTTAGAGACACACATTTTTAAATTCGCTTTATAATGATGATATATTTAATAACTTATAAGTGCTCAAAGAAGTTTTTTTAAATAGTTGTAAATTTTATATTTAATATACCTTATGATTTAAATTAATAACAATTACTCCTTTATAACTTTCAATTATTCAAAAGACTTTTATTTGGCCAAATTTCGGCATTATATTTTTTTCAAAAGGTTTTAACTATAGAAATCAGAAAGTTTGCCTTCTCGAAAACGGTTACATAACATCATGTTTTTAAGCTTTAAGTATTAAATGTACCTACTTAAATTGTCACATAACATCCACTAAATGTTGTTATTTTGTAGATTTCAACTATGGCCGTCTCCAGCTTCTTCTTTTTACTACGCCTATTTTAATTTATATATTTCCATACAATTATCTATTTTCATCTCGCCTCCTAAAATGTACTGTTTTATCGTGTCTATGTAATACTATTGTTTTCCCTCAATCAAAACATCACATCTTTATATAGCTCATTTAACCCTGCCCCTCTTGAACTTTTTGTCATCAGTACTCTTAAATTCATTTATTTATACGGGAGTAGTAACCACAAATATAAATGGTATGGACAATTTATTAATTTATAACTCAAATTACTTTTATAGATCAACATATTATTGTTTTCTTTTAAATTTCTTTTAATAATAATTATCTTCTTATATCTCTACATATTTCAATTATTTTAAACTCAAGAATTATATATAAGAAAAAAGTCAATTATGTCATGTTTTTGTATCATAACTTAACTATTTATTATTATGGAATACTCTTAATGTAGATGGTAGAATTTCTGAAAATTGCATTTTTTCTATTGACTACAATTTTTAAACTAACAGATGGTTATTTTATTTATTTCTATTTTTTCCAGCTCGTTAATTATATCTGAGAAAAAATTGGTTAAATTTCTCTTTTATTCTTATAATATTTTTAAGAATTTTTTATCCATAATCGTTTTATAGAATTTTGTTTTTGATTTTATTTATGTTTATTTAACATTTATGAAATATTTTTTTAACGTTTTGTTTATTGTTAAATTTCAAGTTATTGTAATAATGTTTGTGATGATAGTATAAGTATTGTTATTATTATTTTACTTACAAATAGTCCTTGAGTAAAGGCACAATATTTTGAAGTACCGATTCTCTATTAAAGTTAATATTAAAATTATTACACCAATTAAGAGTGTTATTTTTCAAATACCTTGTCCTTCTATCAATTTCAAGAAAGTGATCTCCCTTAATCTATTCTCTTTCTTTACAGTCCTCCCCCTTAACCATGGAATTATTTCTTTGTTATTATATACTTCTTAAGTAATACATACTAAATATGCCGTGTATATCTCTCTATCTTTGCAAATTACCCCTTTTAATCGTATAATTAACGCTTCCAAATAATGTATTTTGTAAGATAAGACAACACAACTACAAAAAATTCTTATTAAATTATCTTTTTTAATTTATAACTACCTATACATATTTATTCTTATTAGTATTTTTATTAATTTTTAAAAATTATTTTTATTGCCTTCCTTGACTTTTTATATAAATATCTCCATATATGAATATTTTATTAATAAATTTATTATTAGCTTGATTAATTTAAATATCTTTAAATTATTTATCATAAAATATATTATTCTTATTAAACTGTTCTTCTTATTTATTTTTACTTTATTAGTATATTTTATGTATAATAATTTAATCCAATTAATTAATATATATTTTTACTAATACTATTTTTATTTTAGAAGTTTATACAGCTATACATTTTCTGAAAATTTATTGGATATAAATTTATATTAAGATAAATATAAAACATTTATTTATATATTTATCGAAAAAATATGGTTTATTATCATAATATATATCTATATTTTTGTTTTGCCGTTATACTATCACGAATATGTGGACAGTCTTTTTTATGCCCTGTTAAATGTTTTTGTGATGATGAAACTAGAACTGTAAATTGTGATTCAGCTAATCTTAAAACATTTCCTATTCAATTAAATCCATCTATTAAAAGTCTTATATTATCAAATAATAATATAGGAAGACTTAATCCTGCTGATTTAGACGTCTATTCAGGTATGTAGTTAACTTTTTAGTATTCTTTAATAAATATATCATTTTTTAGACCTCGAAAATCTTGATTTGTCTGGATGTGGGTTAACAGAAATTAATTTTGAAAAAGCTCGTCCATTAAAACACTTGAAACATCTAAAACTATCCAACAATTATCTTATTGATATATCCGACAAAAGCTTCCGAAAACTTAAGCAACTTAAGGTATGGTTAATCCAAATTTATTAATTTTAATGAATTTATATTCTAATTAAAATGTAACACATCACTGAATTGAATAGGTAATTCGCCATAATCTGATTATTCTTCCATATGTAAATATAGCTTACCATTTCCTATTTACTCTAATACAATTATATAGAAGGAAAAAAATCTTTATATTATTTCTTTTTAAGGTGATTAAGAGCTCTTCACTCATAACTTATTGTGATAAATTTAATGAGTCAGGTCAGAGAACCTGTCACTGGAATTAGCATCTATTCTACATATATTAATAAATATGTTAGTTATTTACTCGCAAACACTGTAGACAGATAGCTTTTAACTATATCTTCAACTTTATTTATTTAAACATATGAACTAACAAAAAAACAGAAGGTCCGATTAACGTTTCAAATTTGACACCTAACTTTCATCATTTATTAGATAAATACTTTAATGATCTATCTATCAATAATCTAAAACAAATAAAAACTTAAAATATCACAATCAAAATAGTAAATGTTTACTTTTATTTTTTTCAGGTTTTGGATCTTTCTAACAATACACTTCAACGTCTCTTTCCACAGTCCTTACAGGGATTAAATAAATTGACTTATCTAAATTTGTCACATAATTCAATCAACTTTATATCACCAAACGTCTTTAATGATCTTGGAGAACTAACAACTTTAGATTTGTCTTATAATGTTATAACAAAGTTTAATCCAACTTTATTTACAAATTTCAATTTATTAACAACTCTCATCCTGCAACATAATTTAATATCTGAGATTACTTCTAACTCATTTTCTCCACTATACTCTTTAATTGCTTTGGATATTTCTCAAAATTTAATAACAACTATCCATCAAAATGCTTTTCATGGATTGGAACAATTGAAATTGTTGAATCTATCAAGA
Organism: Strongyloides papillosus; assembly: GCA_005656395.1. NCBI lineage: Eukaryota > Metazoa > Nematoda > Chromadorea > Rhabditida > Strongyloididae > Strongyloides > Strongyloides papillosus. The sequence goes on along the minus strand of SRSI01000010.1, from coordinate 456,325 downwards.
AATCAACTATCTTCAATACCTAAAGAATCTTGGGAAAAAGTTAATGGCTTAATTGAATTAGATTTATCTTATAATCCTATTCCAGTTATTAATGAATTGGAATTTAGTGATCTCAAAAATCTAAGAGTTCTATTGTTGAATAATTTAATGAACCTAAAAATTGTCAAAGATTATGCTTTTCTTCGCCTATCAGCTCTCCTACGTTTAGATTTATCTGGATGTTCTTCTCTAGTTAGAATTACACCAAAAGCATTCCATGATCTAGTAATGTTAAAACAAGTAGATTTATCTGACAATAGTCTTTCTACGCTTCATCCAGATCTTCTTAATTGGGATAATCTTTCTGTCCTTAATTTAGGAGGAAATTCATGGAATTGTACGTGTGAATTTCTTGAATTAATTCATTCACTTTCTAATACGCTTCAATTAGATAATGTTTATTGTGTAAATCCGGAAAATCGAAGAAATAGGCAAGCCGTTGCATTACAAGGACAATGTAGTTTCATAGAAAATAACAAAGTTTACTGGGGGATTATTATGTTTTTATCAATACTTATTACACTGACATTTTTTGCATGTATTACTTTATGTTTTAAAACAAAATGTTTAAGAAATGAAAAAGAAAAAGGAATTATATCAAGATCACCAGATTCACAAAATAGTTCTAGAGCGCCTTTGTACTATGGAAGAAACGACATGTTTGAAGGAATGAGTTACAATGAAAAAAATGACGCATTTTATGGAAAAAATTTTATTACAATTAATCCATCACTTTCAGCAGTTCCTACATTTGGTTTTACTGGTACTTTGCCACAAGTATCTTCAAGTCATCATTTAGATGAAGAATATTATTCTCAATTAATATTACCACCAAATAACTATTATTGTGGAACAAATGGAAGACAAACATATTCACCATCGGATCAAAATCCATATGCAGCTCTGATAGATGATAGAAGACCAATAATAACACCACCAATGATACCTGCTCCACCGCCAAGAACATCTCCTGGAATGGCGTCTTCACATCCTAGACTAGTATATGACAATTCTTCCAGTACTGTCATGACGAATTTAAGTGGAACATTGCCAAAATATCCCAAATATCCAGTCAGTGAACTTTAATGACATCAACATATTATTTTACAGTGAGATATTTGTGAAGTTTTTGACACTATATATCAAAAACAATTATTCTCATAACAAATCCGGGTAAACATATATAGATAAATTAAACAAAAATTCTGTAACTAATTTTAAATTTTTTTTATTTTTCAAATTCCAAATGATATTTTGGGTATGTACATAATATTATAATTAAAAAGATATTATAATTCACTTAATAAAATTAATTTACGTAATTTTTTATATGTATTAATTAACATCATTTTCTATATTTAATACAAATATAGTAAAATAAAATTTTTATTGTTGATAAATTAGCTCATAAAAAGAGATGAATCATAAGAGATAGTTAAACAAATATTGCCAGATGATGATTTAATTTGTTTAGGAGTGCTTTTTGAATATGATTATTATATAGCAAATTAATTAATCAGCACTTTTCAAGCATATTATTGTGTTTGTTTGTTTCCTAAACTATAAGATAGAGTTAATTAAAGAATTATTCATTGATAATTAATTTGTTAAGAAGTCTTCATGATATTAATATATTTTTATTATATCTATATTTGGTAGATGACTTTCTTTAAAATTATTATCACAAATATAGAACATTTGGTCAATAGAAACTTTTACCATATTCTTGAAGAGTTCATTATTATTAATAAACCATAATCATGATGATTTTAGACAATTAGCTAAGATATAGTACTTCTCAAAACAACTACAGCTGTCTATTTTATTTTATTGTTGGATAAAGAATTATAAAGACAACAAAACATCATGTAAAATTGATGGATTGTGCAGAATTATTAAAAAAGAACTTTATCTCTAAACTAACAACTTTCTCAATTTAATATGAACAAATAAGAAATCTATTTAATTGTCAACTGATGAAACAATCAAACAAATTGTGAAATTTTATATACTTTTCCTTTTACAGTATAAAATATGATACATCAAAAATTAATGTTGACACTTAAATAAAATATTTTAAATTCATAATTTAATCTCCTTCTTATTTATTTCTGATTCTTCTTTTTCTATATTCTTAACATATTGATATTTTTATCTATTTCTCACATAGAATTAAAATAAAATACATTTATTATTAAAACATCATTCAAAACATTTATAAATCATACTTGACAGAATTATCCTATTCAAGGAAAACAATACTGAGGTACTTTCATTCTGGAATTTCATTATTCACTTCATTATAAGTAAATCAAAAAGATCCTTTAAGCTTTTTTCATTGTAAAGATTATAATAAAAACACAATAACTTGTATTGTTATTTTCATATTTTAATTCTTTCCATTTAATTGGACTTAACATCTAACTTATTATTCTATCTTTAGCATTCCATCTGCTTTTCTATTATTGAAATGTAAAATAATTGAAAAAGACACGTTTCTTAAAATTTATTTTTATCTAACTCATATTAAAACATGAAATATTATTTATTTACTAAAATATAAATTTTTCTTTCTAAAGGCTATTAAATTAAAACAATAATTACTTTTCTTATTCTGTTAACTTTCATTAGATCATTTTATTCTAATGGTATTGTTTCTCATTCTATCAAAAAATAAAAATACTAAAATCATGCTAATTCTTAATAAACAATAGAATCACATAAAAAATTTAAATTAAACATCTTTTTGTATAAAACAACCATATGTTTGAATAAAAAGATTTTTATTGCAATAACTGATCGGCATCATCTTCACAAATTAGCTTAAAGCATCTCATTTTTCTTTATTAATTATCTACATGCCGCAATCATACATGTTCTCAAAATGGGAAAAATAAATTAAAGCGGAAGCTTCTTTTAACAATAAACGACTCCATCATAAGATTACAACTTTTATTACTTTTACACTTAAATTTTAACAATAAACATTTTGATCTTATCAATATCTCCCTAATGACAATGACATTTGGTTCCATGAACTTTATGTTTCCTATCATCAATGTACTACAAGATTAACAAAAAAAAAAGTTAATAACAATAGGATAAAAATCTTCACATATCTTCAACTTCATAAATCAAAATTTACCCACTAACCGACAAAGGTTAGTATAACAACGTTACGCAAAAAAATTCACTTAAAAATTATTTATGAACATCACTAAAACTAAAATTTTACTAGTTACTTAATAAAAAAAGATTTATAACGTTCTTCTTTTTATTCAAACCACAACCTGCTGTACTGTATATATTATTTATTAGTTTTATTATAATGAAAGAATACAATAATACTTTTTTCCATATATAGTTTAAGCGGGACTTTCTTTTTGGAAAAGAAAGAAGATTATAATAAAGGATAAATTTATAACTGTAATTAAATATAATTCCTTTCTTCCTCTAATACTCATTTTTTTGAAAGATTAAAAAAAGGTTATAATAGAAAAAAGTTTCCATTAATTAATAAAAAAAAATTTATTATCTCATTAAAAGAAGGGTATTAAAATATTATCCGTTACAATAAAATCATTACTTATCTCCCATTCAAATACACTTAATCGCATTATCTTTATTAAAAAAATAAATCAAAAAGTGACAAAAATTTATAAATAAAAGCATAAAATTAATCTATAGATGGTTTTAACAATGTTGCCATAGCTGTTGCTTCACTACTTCCACTTAAAGAATCCATGGTATCTTTAATATCACTCATTAAAATGGTGGCCTCTTTAAAATATTTATGTGATGGCGCATACATAGCCAATAAAAGAATCACATAAATATTCCACATTCCAAATGTTCCAATAAAAAAAACTGATGTCCATGATGTTAAAAATCCAGATGTCGGATCTGAGTCATGATATTGAATTTCACCTATTTGTTTGAATGCATATGTTAGGACTGTTAATACAGCACAAACAACAGTAAAAATCATTAGAAATTTGAAACGAAAAATTATGTTTTCAACTTTTATTCTCCTTAAAGGATTGCTTTGATATAACTGAGCTTCTCTTTTTCTTCTAATAGTATTCCATACTAGTATAACTTTATAAATCAAAAAAACGATATATAAAAATAAAGAAAGGCAAGACATTTGGAGAATGTTCTTTGCTACTAACGTTCCAAAATCACTTGACCAAAGAGTGAAGAAAGGATTAACTGTTTGTATTCCTCTTTCAATTGCATCATAAAACAGAAAACCTATTGAAGCCAGACCTATTAAAGTAAGATTTTTCCAGTAATTTTTCAATGTATTTCCATAACCACTTTCTACAAGATGTTCTCCAGAAAATATTAACCAAAAACTAAAAAGAACACTATAAAAAATTCCTTGTCGTATGTCATTAAAAATTAAAAATAATGGACATCTAATTATTATTGTTATCCATTCAAAGGGAAAGTCAAGTAGTAATGTAGTTATACCCAATGCTAGAATCGACTTCTCAACAAGATATTTAGGACGATTAAGATCAACAATTCTTTTACAATACCAATAATTTCCATAACCAATAAATGGTGTTATTATTGTTTTCAACCACAACCAAATATAGGTAAAACCACCATTTTGATGAATAGAAATAAATTTTATTTCATCTATCAAACCCAAACCACAATTGGGAGCTTTTGGATTTTTTCTGCAAGTTTCATCTTCCACAGGAAGTCTTATGTTTAGTAAATAATATGGGTATGGATTTGAACTTAATTCAAATAAATCTATTGGATCACAGTCGTAAAAATTCCCTTTAACTTTCTTAAAAATTATTTTAAAATTACATAATATAATTGTAGACTTACTCTATCTTCAGAAATAGTACAATGAAGTTTTCTAGTAACGTTAATATTATAATATTCTTTCCAATCTTCATCATTTTTACTTTTATACCCCATTCTAACTTCAAATTCCATTGTTATTTCCTCATCCATAACAATATTAGGATCATACTCAATATTAATGTCTAATATTCCTATTAAAAATTGAAACCATGGCGAATACTCCAATTGGACGCCATTTCTAACATGTGGCATTTGTGCTTGGAAAACAATATCTCTTCTAGAAGGTGATTTAGAACTATATTTATGAAGTTCATGTATTATTTTGCAATTCGAAGGTCGTATTTGTATCCACTTTGGCTCATCTGGTGTAGAGTCTTCACAAGGAGTCATAAGAAAATCCATCGATGTTGATGGTTCAGGAGAATAAATGGCACCAACTAGGAAAAATATTAATTGTACAATACCAAGAATAGATAAAATCGTAAATAATTTACGATTACTTAACTCTTCTATTACAGCACCCATCTTTTTTTCAAACAGCAAATACTAGAATAGTTTTAATTTTATAATATAGACATAAATGGCAAAATTGTTTTATGACTCTGTTTGCTTGTTTTATTTTTCAATCTCTAAACTTAAAGTAATTTAAAAAAAAACTAATTGAACAAAAGCTCTTACGGCATCTAGAAATACATTTCATAACTCTCCCGTCGAGTGTATTGATTTTTAGGCAATTAAAATTAATTCCTACTACACTATAAAATTAAAAAAAAATTGCAACTATCAAACTAAAAGATAACAAATGCAATATAGTCACATAAAAACATTAAAGTTATAAACAATATGAACAAAAAGCCAAGGAATTAATTTTAATAATTAAAGTCAGTAAAAAAACAGTACTTTAAAAACCGTTATCTATCATCATTTTTATAAATTAAAGAGGTAACATATAGAGTATATAATTCATTAATAATTTATTTAGAAAACAAATACATCTAAAAATGTCAAAAACATTTTTAAACTAACAATAGAGGTAGAATTATATGTCACTCATCCATCGTATTGTAAAAAAGGATGCGCAATAAAGGAAATTGATTCATCTTATAATATCATTGTCCTTACCCAAATAAAAAATGTTCTTTTACTATACTTAAAAAAAGGCTATCGTTCAAGTAATCATAAAATAATGTTTTATGGTTTAAAGTAAGATTTTATGACTTTCTATTTATTATTCTCGTCAAAAATGTTCACCAATTTTCTTTACATTTTAATGTAACTTCATCGGCTTTCTTTTTATATGTAATAATATCTAATTAATGACCCATTAAAAGTTTTAACCAAATAAGTGACTTTTTTTATTTAACGAAATACAATAAACATAATCTCAAAATAATAAAAGTGTTCAAGCATTCAAGAAGTGTTTGGCCAAAGCAACATAAGTTTTTACAGTTTCTTCAAGTTCTGTAATTTTTATGTGCTCATTTTCTGAGTGAGCATTTGTAATAGACCCCCCTCCATAGAGAAAAGTTCCTTTAAGTTTATTTCTGTTTTCAAAATAGGGAAGATCAGTGTTAAAAGAAACACTTTGACTCTTGTATTCAGGCGGTGGTAGTGAAAGTTTAACTGGTTCATTCGATCCAAAAACTCTTACCTCACCTCTTTCTCCTACAATTAAAATTAATTTATCTACAACATCTTTTACAGAAGTTGTTATTCTAAACATTAATTGAGCACTTGCCTCTCCGGCTAGGGCATTCAAAGCTTGACCTCCTTTTATGAACCCAATGTTTAATGTAGTGTCTCCATATATCTCGTCTTTTGGCCAATCATATTTTCTAACATCATTCAAAATATCAAGTAATTTTTCAATAGCAGAAACACCTCTTTCTGGGTATCCAGAATGAGCAGGTACCCCAGTACAGTGAATCTCTAACTTGGCAGCACCTTTTTGAAAACTGCCAAAGACATTTTCTGTTGGTTCCCCTATAATCATATAGTCAGGTTTAAGATTTAAATCATTAGCAGTAATCATTCCGATATGATCAGTCTCTTCACCAACAACAAAAAGGAATCCTATCTGTTCTCCTAATTTTTCATTTTCTTCCACTAATCTTTCTCCAGCAACAATCATTGCTGAAACTTGTCCTTTAGCATCATTAGCTCCTCTTCCATAAATTATATCATTTTCAATTCTTGGAGGTATGTATGGTGGAACAGTATCAAGATGTGAATTAAAAAGAACTTTGATATCTACGAATTTTAAAGAAAATAATAATTATAATTTCAAAAATCAAAGTTACCTTCAATATTAACTCCTTTTCTTGTAATCAATAAATTTTTTCTAAACTCGTTATTTTTCATACGTTGTTCAGTTACAGCCCAATTATTTTCCTCCATAAATAGTTTTAACTCATTGCAAAGCAACTTCTCGTTTCCTGTGGTTGATTCTATCTCCATAAGAGAAATCAACAATTGAACAACATTTCTTCTTCCAAGTTTTGATATTACGGACATGTTTATAAGAATAATAATTTGTATGATACAAACACCTAAATGTATCTTCATGTAAATTTATTTGCTCTCATTTTAATATATGTAACTTGATTGATAACATTCAAAAAAAATTTGTAAAGGTCGTTATATTTTTACAACGACAGTTGATAAGCCTTATTATTTTGAAGATGTAAAATTCCGTATCGATGAAAGTTACATTATTTACTTACTCAAAAAAAGTTTATGTTTAATGGGAATAAAACAATTTACAGGATTCTTTGTAATCAAGCAAAAAGATACATAAAAATTCAAATTCTTTTTAACAGATTTGATAACACCCACTCATTTGAAAAATTTAATGTAAGCACTTTCCCAGCAATTCCTCTTGTAACGACTTGTTTACCATTGATTTTGGTGGAAGGTACCTTTAGTCCTTCGGAGTCAGCTTAAACACTTCTTGATCGGTTTAGTATGATCGTTAGGATATTAGTATATTTTATAGGCGAATGGCAATGAAAAGATCTTTAATTTATTTACGTCTTTTACTTTTAGCACATTCAAATGGCTACTTCAACGTTAAAAGCTATCGCATCATTGGCTTTAAAGTCAAAGAATATTACTAAAGTAACAGGAGTTACAGCCGTTCGTACTTACGCCAGTGAAGCATCACCAGAAGACTACGGTTACTGTAAGCAAATACTATATTACTTTTAACTTTAGAAATAAACAACTGAAAATTTCAGATCCCGATCCACTTGAGCATGCCACTGGTCGTGAAAAGAAATTGCTCCTTGCTCGTCTTGCTGGAGATGATCGTTATGAACCAAAAGTTTACTATCGTGCTGAACACACAACTAAGGAAAAACCAAATTTAGTTCCAGCTCACTTCGATTATCGTATAGTCGGATGCATGTGTATGTTTTTCTTTTTTATGATGTTTAATATATTTTTATCTAGGCGAATCTGACAGTGGACATGTTAATTTCATGGTTATTCGTAAAGGAGCACCAAAACGTTGTGAATGTGGACACTGGTTCAAAGCCATTGATGCTGATCCAGAATCTGTCTAAATTTTTGTTTTTCTAGGGTTTACGTCTTCGCTAATTAGTATAGGCGTTAAAATTGATTATTTTAGAAAATTAAGAAGTAAAAATATTTGAATTGTCTCATCTTTTGTCTATGATGCTTAAATTGTTACTATTAAATTAATGGAAATAAGCATTTTGAATACAAAATGTAATGTATTTTCACTGTTTCTTCTTGTTTTTACAGATATTTGAATTGAAATTTTAAAGGAGAATGATTTGTTGGATTTGAAAGCAATTTTGAATACATCCTATCAGCTTATCTAAACTTAATCATTCATTCGCTTTTTTCTTTTACTAAGTTTCCGTTTATGTTTTTTTTCTTAAAACAGTTGTTACGAGTGTCATTATCGAATTGTGATGACACGAATATTTTTAGCAAATTTCTGTGATTATTAAATTAAGTTTAAGGTTGTATTTTTTATTATGAACTTATAGAGAAAAAAAATTCAACTGTATTTTTGTTTTGTTAATTTTTGTCGTCAAGATTCTATGATTAAGAACTGCCTTTTTTGAAATAAAGAATACAGATGACAAAGTATTTTGATATTGTTTTCAAAATCATTCTCTCCTCAAAGACAGACTATGTTCCTATGTTATGGTAAAATAAAAAAAAAAGTAAATTAAATATCAGTTTTAAAAGTTCTCTTATGAGAAATTTATCAATAAGGTTAATGTAAAACCAATATCCACATTTATCAATTTAAAGAAAAAATGGATTTTTATATTGAATTTTGTTAAAATTTTTCTTCTTAAAAATATGATAATAATTTGGAATGAAAATAAATAACCAAAAGATAATTATTATAAGAATGTAACTATATAATTTTTTCATTTTGATACCATTTCTTAACACGAAAGTGTTTTTGGTAGTTTACATACATTGTTAGAACATTTTACTTAGGTTCTTAGTATAGTTGATTATTTATTTCATATCAAAACGAATCATGTTATCGAGAATCAACATTGTTGCAAATAATTCTACCAGAATACTAAAGAACATTCGATTTAAATTTACTAAACCTATACCTTTATTTAGTGGGGAAAGGGTAAATGAAGTAACTCAAAAACGTAATGTATTATTTAAAATGAAAAATGAAACTCCTACCAGAATTACCGGTTATTATTTGATGTAAGAATACTAAGAAAAGAAGTATTTCTAATAAATTTTATAGTTTTCCAGCGATACCTGATGAAAACAAAGAAAATAACAGATACTTAGCTAGTATAGAAAATCATGAAGATTGGCCTGCTATACAATCAGCTACACGTAATTTTAAAGATTTATCTTATTTAAATTAAATGTATTTTTTTAGCTAGAGAGATGTATCAAGGAACTGTACGTATGGTTATGGAGTATGGTGCAACAGTTTACAATCATCTAGAACATTTAGAAAAACTATTTAATGTGGATCCTGATGCTGCCACCAATTATGATACAATTATTGAGCCAATATTATCACAAGAATATGATATGGAATATGCTTTTCATACTCTTCTTTTTAAAATGTTAACCGACTGGCCTGAATGTAGTGATAAGGATTTTGATTCAGATATGCATCATCTAAAAATTTTGGTAGCTAAAGAGAAACTTGAAAAATTAACTTCCCCTGCTTTCACTGATGCATTAAGAAACATATACAAAAATCAGACTATTGATACTGAAAAAGATGACAAAAATAAGTGGATTATAAAGCTTATTGAATATTATCTTCTTGAAGAGAGAGCTGTTGGTTGTGATAAAACTGATGAAAAAACAAGAAAACTATTAAGTTCATGGAATAAATTCATTGATGAGTACCGTGCCAAATATATTGCTAATATTATGGCAACTCATGAACAAGTGAGATTTAACGTTACAAATAAAGATGTTTTAAAAGGTGCCCCACCACATGTTTTGAAAGCATTAGCTGTGGATAAAAATGATTTTGAGAATGGTCCGTGGAGAGCAAGATTGTGCCCGACTAGTATTATGCCATTTATGGAATATTGTAGAGATAGGGCATTAAGAGCAGAAGCATGGGAAAAATGGACCTCCCGAGCTTCTTTTGAACATGATTTCTATAATAACTCCATAAATATCGAGGAACTTCGCCACAATAACGATGGTTTGGCTAAAACGTTAGGATATACATCTGTTTCACAACATAGATTAGCTAATAAGATGGCTGGATCACCAGCTATCGTGAGAAAATTCTTGAATGAATTAACAAAACGAATAAGACCTGTTTTTCTTGATAGATTAGATGCTTGGCAAGAATATGCTCAAAAGAAAGAAATGATTGCTAGCAAACTTGCAGCTCATGATTTGTTTTATATTTGTAGAAAAGAAGCTTTTGATCATTATGGTGTTAATGATCTTGACTTAATGAATTATTTCCCATTTTGGGAGACATTTGATAATATAACTAAGATTGCTGGACATTTATTGAATATCAACTTCGTTGAAGTCACTGATAGTCTTGAGAAATGCCATCCTTCCGTTAAAATTTTTAATGTTATTGATGTGTCTGAAAATAAACATCTTGGGAGGTTATATATAGACCCATTCAATAGGGAAAATAAAAGAGGTGATTGGTTAACAATTCTTGGTAGAATGGCTAACGAAGAGAGGAATCTTGACAAAATAGTTTTTATGACGGGTCAGGCAAATAGACCAGACGCTGAGAATAATTCATATTTACATTATTCACAACTAAAAAAATTATTGTTTAATGTTGGTCGTTCTATCCAATTGCTTTTATCTCAATCACCTTACAGAGATATAGCCATACCATGGGCACCAATGTATGCTGCAGATTGGGATGCAGCAGATTTACTTCCTACATTCTTCGAATTTTTTATCTACAAACCAAATCTATTAAAAGCTATATCTTCACCCCATGCAAAAACTGGCGAAAGACTACCAGAAGAACTTGCTAACAATGGTTCATTGTCGTTTTCAAGAGCTACATTATGGGAAACATATAGAACACTCTTTTGGTCTGATTTTGATTTAACAATCTTTGAAATGGAAAACAGGAAAGATAAATTTTGGGTTGATTTATATCGTGAAATGTATAAAGAGTATTTCCCATTCAAAATGAATAAAAATGACTACCATCCATGTTCATTTACACCAATATTTGCAATGCAACCTTGTATGAGTATGTATTATAGGAAATTATGGAAAGAAATGTTAGCTTTAGATGTTCATGAAACATTTGCTCGCGAACAAGAGGAAAGAAGTACTGGTGAAAGATTAAAACAAACTATTCTTTATCCTGGTTCACAAGAACCTCAAGAAGAATTATATAGAAGATTCCAAGGTAGAGATCCTTCAGTTGGAGCGGTTTGTGACTTTTATGATCCTCCTGTTATTTGTGATTTATAACATATAAAAACGGTTTAATGTTTTTTAAAGTAATTTTTTAATACAATTATTTTTAGAGAAAACACTGCATATGATTATGAGTATGTGAAATATTAGGTCTTTTATCACTGTTGTTATATATCTTGTTTAATAAAATATGTTTAGTGCAACTACCACATTTATAATTTTCTTCTAATTTAGATAGTTACTCTTAACAACATAAAAAAATTGAAGTGTCGTTTCACCAATCGTTTTGCTGTTGATTGGTCACGTAGCGATGTCCTGTTTACCAAAAATTAGTTATAATAATAGAATTTCCCATTCTTTTACTTTTTTTTATCCTTTTTTTGGCCGTAACAAAATAAAAAAATGTCAGAAATATTTTAAAAATATTATTTTCCATCTATATTTACGTTTTATTGTACAATTTTCGCAAAAATATATTTTAAATTTTGATTCCCATCCATAATATTTTTTTTCAATTTTTATAGGTTTAAAGAATCCAAGGCAATATGTCATTGGTAGTTCCAGAAAAATTCCAACACATTCATCGTGTTATGAACACAAACATTAACGGTAACAGTAAGGTTCCTTATGCTCTTACTGCTATTAAGGTAATTTTTTTATTTAATTGTACATTTTCTAATAAAATGATTATTTAAGGGATGTGGACGTCGTTTCTCTTTTGTTTGCTGCCGTAAAGCTGATGTCGATCTTACCAAAAGAGCCGGAGAACTTTCAGAAGAAGATCTTGAAAAAGTTGTCACTGTAATGCTTAACCCACAACAATATAAGATTCCAAACTGGTTCCTTAACAGACAAAAAGACATTAAGGATGGTAAATCAATCCAAGCAGTTTCTTCTGGACTTGACAACAAACTTCGTGATGACTTGGAACGTATGAAGAAGATTCGCCTTCATCGTGGTCTTCGTCATTACTGGGGTCTTCGTGTTCGTGGTCAACATACTAAGACTACTGGACGTAGAGGACGTACTGTTGGTGTCTCCAAAAAGAAGGGAGGTTAATTCATTTAAATCTAAAGCAGATTGCTTGAAACTTTTAATATGGTCAATCCAAACGTTTCTATATTTGAGATTTTCTATCGGCCTGCTACGCTGTTTTTTTGTTAAATAAAACTTTGTTGATTTTTTAAAATTTACAATTATTGCACATTAAATTAATAGTTGGAGATCATAGATTTTAATATTTTAATTAATGTTGATTCTTAAAAGTAGGAGAATCTGTTTTTATGTTAAGAAGATTTTACTTTATTAGTTTTTGTTTTCTCCAGTGCTAGTATATTTAAATTTGTTATCTGTAGTATAAATGATGGATTTTCTTAAATAAGAATTTTTCAAAAAGTGTAATTTGAATACGAAGTTACTTTTTTTAACGAAAGTTTATCAATTTTTGAAAAAATTATACAAATTGATCGAAGGATTTCGGTGATATTTTTATGTAACTATAAAATTATAACTTTATTAAACAAGATTATAATTATTTCACGTTTTAAATCACTTATAATTAAAATTTTACATTTTTACTTTACTTTGACATTTTTTTTGTATAAAAATAAATAATTTTTATAATGGAGAAAACAAAACGTTCAGAACATTTAAACAAGTATTATTTAAAATTTAATTTTAGGTACTTTATAACAAATATTCTGGATCATTCAATACTTTCGAATTAATGTATTTTAATGATTTAACATTTGATAATTTTTTTCCAACACTTGAAGATTTAATTCATTGTGTGGGATAATTATTTATTTTTACGTTTTGTTTATATAAAAAATTTTAGTTGTATTTATAAAGTTGGTTTAAAGTAATGTTTGAATTTCTGCTGTTATTATAGTAAAACAAAAATCAAAAATTCATTAAATTGTTTAACTGATATACGTAATTGAGAATTAAATGGCTATTGTTTATCTTATATAAAAGAAATTTTCATTTCAGCAAAATATACCAATTAAGTTTTACTTGATGATCTTATAATTTAATGCATGATTATCTCTTAATTTATTGCAAAAACTTTTTCATCGTTAATTTTATACAACATGTTAAGATAATATGTGATCAGTTATAGCTCAAAGTATAAAATTTATAATTCAATGTGTAATTTTTTCTCTTTCCACTTTTTTAATTAAATACAACTTGAATATTTAAAATTACTTTATAAAAGTTTTAATTACAAACCAAATATCTATGGAATTTTTATGTGTTAAATTATTGTGAATATCAATCATAATCTATTTATACCTATTTCTTATCAGATGAAATAAACTGAAAACAATTTATAACTGGAGTAAAAAGTTTCAGTTATAAAACTTAGCTATAATCATTGTCAATGACTATCAGCATTTTAAAAAAATTCTATGACCATATAAATATTATACAATCTTGCAAATATAAAGTACATAAATTTTATTTTAATCAAAAAGGATCTTGTTATCATGACAATATATTCCACTTTCCTTTTAATATATGTGTTAATGTATTTATTAACATTTGTATAACAATTATTTTTCGTTTACTATTTTTTTTACTTTATGGTAAGCTGAATAATTTTCGATAAATATTTAATAATATTTATTAATATGTTTTCATGGTGGAGTTCTGAGAAAACAATTTATTGGAGGAACCTTATTGCTTTTTTCCTCTTTGGATTATGTAACAATTATGCTTACGTTATAATGCTATCAGCAGCTGAAGATATTATGGATAAACAAGAAAAAAATTCAAATGATGAATTTACTACGGCCATTCCAATGAAATATGATAATTATAAAACTAACTATACTTTTGATAAAGTATTAGCTGAGACCTCTGATGATAGATGTCACGAAATTGTAACAAGTAGAGAATGTACAACTACATCAACTGGAGCAGTATTATTAGCTGATATTTTACCTGCTTTAGTGGTAAAATTTACTTTTCCCTTTTTTGCCGATAAAATTCCATTTGGTATTAGGCATTTTATTATATGCCTTCTACAAGTTGGAGCCTATTTTATGGTTGCATATTCTACTTCTGTTACTATGTCTTTATCAGGTAATTTATTGATAGTTAATATAATAATGTTATATATTTTTAAGGAGTTGTTTTGGCAGCTATTGGATCTGGTTGGGGTGAAATTACATATCTATCTTTATCTTCGTATTATTCAAAAAATACCATTTCAGCATGGTCGTCAGGTACAGGAGCAGCTGGTTTGGTAGGTTCATTTGCTTATGCCGGTTTAACGGAACCAAATTGGGCTGATTTATCACCAAAAAATGCATGTCTTGTCATGCAAATTGTACCTATAATTTTTGCTATAGCATATTGGATAATACTCCATGATTTGGACGAAATCCATCAAATATCTCTTTTTAAATTATCGACATGGATTGCTAAAAAAAAGAATACTCAATATCTGAGTGATTGCACTGATTTCTATACAAATAATAATTCTAAAAATAACGATTTGACATTTAAAGACAAATTGAGGATTACAATACCATTACTAAAATTTATGCTACCAATTGGTTTGGTGTATTTTTTTGAATATCTTATAAATCAAGGTATAACATCATTGATAGTTTTTGATTGTTCTAGTGGATTGTCATTATCGAAAGCATCACAATATCGTTGGTATCAATCATTATACCAATTGGGTGTTTTCATTTCACGTTCTTCTATCAATATAGTTAGACTCCCAATATGGATGTTATTTGTTCTTCCAATACTTCAATTTATCAATCTATCAATATTTGTATTTGAGTCAATTTACTATTTTATCCCACACATAGGGATTATTTTTGGAATTATTTTTTATGAGGGATTGATTGGTGGTCTATCTTATGTGAATACTTTCGATCACATACATAAAATTTCTAAACAAAATGAAAAAGAATTTTCATTGTCTGTTGCTACACAAGGTGATTGTATTGGGATTACTTTATCAGGATTTCTTGCTATTCCTTTACATAATGTAATTTGTGGTGCAAAATTTTATCCAAAATTATAGAAAAATACTTTTTTATAATAATATTTAAGTCATCGAAAATAAAAAATTCTGTAGGAAACTATTTAATGTAATTATACTATATATAAACTTTTATTCATTTTATTATAATTATAGTTTTTCTTTATCTTATAACTTTTGATTTAAAAATGACGAAAAACAGTAATAGCAAATTTTAATTAACCATTTTTAATAATTAATCTTATCAGTAAAGGTAATATAAAAAGTCTGCAATGATCAACTAATAAATATTTTAATTATTAATATTATAATTTATAATGTCTTGGAATGATCAAAAAACAATAAAATGGAGAAATATTTGTAGTTTTTGGATATTTGGACTTTGCAATTACTATGCCTTTGCCATCATGCTTAGTGCTGCAGAAAGTATTATGAAAAATCAAAAGAATCATGGTGGTATTTCTAAAAATTTAACTGCGTCAACATGTTTTTCTTCTGTAGACAGTAGAGAATGTGAAACTATAAGTACTGGTGTTGTATTGATAGCTGATATTGTTCCTATTTTACTGGTCAAAATTACTTTTCCATTTTTTATAAATCGTATTCCATTTGGCATAAGGCATTTTATTATTTGTATATGCCAAGTTGCTGGTTATTTAATAGTTGGTTTATCAACATCTACTTTTATGTCATTAACAGGTAATTAGATAGAAAAATTAAAATAAGAGATTATAATTTCTCATAATAGGTGTTGTTGTTGCTTCTTTTGGATCAGGATTTGGAGAAATAACTTATCTTGCTTTGACATCATATTACGATAGAGACTCTATTTCAAGTTGGTCATCAGGTTGTGGTGCGGCTGGTCTGGTTGCTTCATTTGTTTTTGCTGCTTTAACTGAGCCTCATCTTGGTAATTTATCATCTTCAGAGACATGTTTAATTATGCTTGTAATACCTATTATATTTGGAATAGCATATTTTTTGATTCTAGATACAAGCAATATTTATAAAATTAATGTTACTAAATTTAATACATGGATTATTCCTAACAATTATATCCCAGAAAATTTAAAAAAAAACCATGTAGTTTTTGAGAATAAGGTTATGAATTTTAAAGAAAAAATTATTGCTATCGTTCCATTACTTAAATTAATGATACCTTTATGTGTTGTATATTTTGGAGAATATCTTATTAACCAAGGAATTGTAAGTAAAAAAAACATAATCTAAATTATTTATTTTTTCCAGACTTCTTTGATAATTTTCGATTGCAAACATTCATTTTATCTTTCTAAAGAATCTCAATACCGATGGTTTCAAGTCACATATCAAATTGGTGCCTTCCTGTCACGATCTTCAATAAAATTAATAAAATTACCACTTTGGGTTATCTATTTATTACCTGTATTTCAAATTTTAACATTAATATTTATGTTAACAGAAGCGTTTTATTATTTTATTCCCCATATTTCAATTGTTTTCATTATAACAATACTTGAGGGACTTTTTGGTGGATCGTGTTATGTTAATGCATTTGACTACATACATAGTAATGTTCCAAAAGAGATTCGTGAGTACTCTTTAACAGCAGCAAGCTTAGGCGATTCTGTAGGAGTATGTATTGCTGGTTTTTTAGCAATACCTATACATAATACAGTGTGTAAATCTAAATTTTATAAACGTTAATTTACTAACTATTGTACATTTTAAAATTGACATTTTGTATATCTCAAATAACAATTTTTAAATAATTATTTGATAACGATATTGGTTTATATGATTTTCATAATATAGATATTTTACTAACTCATTTATTTCCAATTTTTTTATTTACTTAAAATAATTTAAAAACACCTGTTAACATTTCAGTTATATCTTTAGTTGTATATAATTATTTAAATTATAAAAAAATTGATATACTATTTATTTAAAAGTTACATATTCACAAACAGTGGACATATTAAATTTTTGTATATATATATACATCTTTGTTTCTCCATACTAAAATGTAGTTTTGTTTGGTTATTTTCAATAGTACAATTGTTTATTTAATTTTCAATTTTTGTTACTTATTCATATAAATAATAGTTTGAACTTTGAAGTTATAATAATTATATCAGACTTAGGTTAAATAGGAAAAAAGGCGAATTTCCGTTTCACCCTTCCAATATTAATTACATTAGATAACGAAGTTTTTAATATATTATACTTAAAAAATGGAATATTTTATGTGGTAAATTAATTCTTTTACGATAATCATCAGAATTTTAATATCCACTAAAATATTTTATAATCACAAATTCAAACAAAAAATAAATATTATAATCATAAGTATTTACAAAAAAACAACAACATAAAATATAGTATTTTTCAGAAATTTAAACTAATTGTAACCAATGGTATTTTAAAAAATAAATTTATTTCTTCCGAAATTATTTGACAATAACAATGTTGAAGTTAAAGTATTCTTTGTCTCTTATAATTGCCAATTTATAAAAATCAATTGCTATCGGTAACCTAGAATTTACGTGGTTTAACGTTATATCTATATAATAAGCGAACGTTTCCTTTTGGATAATATTTAAAAACAACTATTATTTTATTACGACAACACTCTGCAACTCCAATGCCAACTTGTCTTGACTTTCTCCACACCAATTGTGAGAAGTCTTTAGCCTCCTTAAATGTTCTAATGCTTTTAAAAAAATAGTACTTAATTTCATCATACCATCTTTTAACAACCATAGGACCAAGTTCATAATACACCTTAGCAACGGTTTCGCCATATTTTTTATTACGATCACGAAATATTCTTTCATAACGTGCGATATCATCAGCAAACAGTTGAGCTTCTCTAGACATTCTGGAATATTCAAGTAAAGGTTTAGCATTATGTGCTCTTCGGTACTCATTTGCCTCTCTTAAAAGCTAAACAAAAATTTTATATATTTTTAATTTCACTTACTTTCTGTCTCAATCGTAAGTAATTATTTGCAAAAAGGCATTCATAATTACAGTCGCTCCAGATTCTTGTCCAAATTTGATTGCTGAAATAATTGCTTCCCATGTATAATGATAAAGTCCAAATTACTTGATTACGATCATTTTTTTTATCCATAATTGAATTCCTATTTGTGTTGTGATGAGTGATGGCACTAGGTGGACTATCAGGATCAAATGTTTGTATAGTGGTTTTGTCAAAACGTACACGACGATGTGTTGATCGGTAATATCGTAACGCTTCTTGAAAAGTAGAAAAAAATCTATTTTTACATTCATACTTTACTTCGCCATTAGTTGTATATTTTACAATGAAAGCATTGGTAAACGAACTCTTAGATTTTTCGTCATAAATAGTTGCTTTATAACCTTTTTCTTTTTTATTAAAAATTACCGGTTGATACTGATATCTATAATCCATATCAACTTGACCATTTTGATGTACTTTAGCTATTTCATGTATATAAAAAAATCTTTTATATAAAAAAGGACTTTGCTGTAGAATAAAATTAAGCATTCTCTCCTTAGAGGAAAAATAATGCCTGTTGTAGTAGCAATATTCTCTGTTATCGTAATATTTAGTTACATATTCATATACAATATATTGAGCTTCTGCTATATAAAAAATTGATGGAATATACAATATAAAGAAATATTTTAATTTCATAATAAAACTTTAAAATGTGATAAAATTCATTTTTACTTATAAAATGAATTAATTCAGTGATCATTAAAAGTGTGAATAAATAAATTATTTATGAAATGAGTAGAAAATTTTTTATAAGTTTATAACATTTAATAATATTTATATAATTTATAATTTTATCATTCAAATGAATGAAAAAATAAAATTATTATATCATCACAAATTACTATTTTATTCCATATTACAGTTAAAACAAAAATTTATATTTTCAAAATGTCATAAAAACATAGTACAGTTTCGTTTTGTATGAAACCCATTAATAAAATGATGTTTAAGATAATAAACCTATTCCTAGGTATATCTTATTATTAGACTATATTTTTTTAACCGTTTTTATTAACCATTGACAATCATCTTATCAGTTTTCACCTCAACAGACAAACATATTATAATATATTTGCACTATTTTTTTTTGCTTATTTATACACAATTTCATACAATTATACAAATATTCACTTGATTAGAAGTATACTTTCCTTTTAAAAATCAACAGGACTTCCTTAAATTAATAGAACATTTAAATATTTGATCCACGTTAATAAACTTTTCCAATAAAATATAACTTAAATGACAATATGTTTTATACTTATCCATTATAGTTATTTTAAATATTTTAGCTTTTTAATAATTACCAATAAAAAAATAACGTCATTTCAATTTTAAACAGTTTTATTTATGATAACTTATCATTTTACATTTTATGAAAACCAGTTGAAAGTCATGCCTTTGGCTGACTTTGTTTAACTTTCCAACGCATTTTGCTTGGAATATTTTTTTTAAAAAAAAATACTACCACTCTTTGATCTATAACATAATGATTAACAATTAAACTTTGTATTATTAATCCTTCCCACTATTCAAGTTGTTTAAGCTATCAAAAGACTTATAAAACATTTAATCCCGTTAACTTTTAGATAAATTATTTATTACACAAAAAAGTATTCAAAAAAGTAGTGCTTTTTTAATAATTAATTTGTCCAATTATGATAAAAACTTTTTGAAATTATTTATTCATAAAAACCAAATAATATTGAAAAGAGTTGAGGTGGAGAAAAAGTAAATTTTTTTCGTTATAAACAAAATCAAATACTTGAATCCTTTATTTGTTATTAGAAATTTTTTAAAAAAAGTATAATTACAAAATTGTTTATTTAATTATATTTCAAGAGTAGAATAAAAATTAAGAAGAAAAAGATATTATGTTATACAATGAAGATTTACATTTTATTATCCTTGTAACATTTCAGCTGCAATTAATAATGTATCAATTGCATTATTTGAAGACTGTTTCGGAAGGCTACGTAATAACATGCCTGTAGAATCTTCAATTTTTGGAACATTCATCGTGTTCACTTCCTTGTTTACATTTTTGAAGACATGTTCTGCTTCCTCCACTGATGTATGATTTAAAATAGAGAGAGAAAATACAATTGATTCTGGTATCAAGACAGTTTGAATATAATAAAGTTCCGTTAATGGACCATATGTAGAAAGATCTTCAGACATTTTCATCCAATTTTTATATTCTGCCACTACCTTTTCAAGACTTTCAAATGGAATAAAGGATTCTATAATTTTAATAGCCTTTTTTAAAATAAAATGCAAACTAACCTGTATATGGATCAAATTTAAGAGAATTAAGCATTTTTGTTGGCCTAAATGACAAATGCCTTTTAGATAGTCGTTTCCCTGTTAAAATATCGGTAAAATTAACTTTAGTGCGATCTGACAGCAAAAGATCAATTAAATTTTGCTTATCATCTTTCTTTCCAGAATCAACTTTAGGTTTGGAATCATTATAATTTCTTTTAACAACTACTCTACCAATTTTTGGTGGAGAGGATGAAATATTTTTTTCGAATGGTATTGTAAAAATTGCTTTTGAATCTTTAGAAATACTTTTTACAGGAGATCCTTTACTTGATACTTGTTGAATGACAACCTTAGATATATTTACAATATTTGCCACATCTTTGCTTGCGTGGTTTTCTTTTTGAGTATTTACACAATTCTTATTTTCATTAACCTTTGTATGTGATACTTTATTATCACACTTTTTCATATACAATTTCTTTGCTTCCTCTAAAGCTTCAAGTAACTCCTCAGTAGCATCATTAGGAACTTTCTCATCTATGTTGAATAGTCTTAAATTTTTAAATGGTGCCGTAAACACTCCTTTGTTATTTTCCTTTATTGGTAAATAATTATAAGAGACCTTCTTGCTATAAATCATTCTTATTACACACGGCCACCATACTTTTTTTTTATACAAAACCATTCCAACGTCTCCTGGTGCTAAATTGCCTGAATTTTTTTTATTAATAATATAAATTTTTGTTTGTTTTTTAAATTATTTACTTACCTGCAATTTTTGCACTATATTCACCACTTCCCTTATCAACTACTTTTGACATTACTAAAGCATCTATCTAATAAAAATATTTTACTTTTAATTTAAAACAATTCAAAGATACTAGAGCGTAAAAATAAACGCTAATTATAATTATTAATAAGAACAATAGAAATTTATTTTATTTTTTTTTGGCACCATACTTTAGAGATAAAAAATTGATAAAAAATAAACGAATTGAAAAAAGTTAATAGAAATCCTCTACATAAATTTATCTAAAGAGCACTTTAAAAAAATGATATTTAGGCAGTATTTTCTTACTAATAAGGCACTAGCTGTTAGTAAATAATAACACACAACAACAATTAAATAATCATTTTTTTCCTAGTCAAAACTACAATAAGTTTACGAAAACTATATAGGATCTTGTGGTGGAAGGTTAAGAATCTCTCTTAAATGGATATGAATGAGATCATATGTGGCGAATGTCACTCCCACAGCTATGGGTCCTTTATCCAATTCATACTAAGACCTTTATACAATCCACCAACTATACCTTCATTACGGTATATTTCAATTAGCGAGCGAATAACGCCTTGACCTCTTGGTACAACTCCAGTTTGCATTCGCCTACGAACAATATCTAAAGGATATGTACAAGCTTGACCAATTAAACCACCAGTTGCACCAAATATCATACGTAAAAATGGTGTTGGATCACGACCAGTTTCATCTATAATTTTGTATTATTTAATTAGTAGACGTGTATTTAACTGCAGAAACAAACCTTTGTACATTAATTTTAATGTTCCATAAGTAAAAAAGCTACATCCTGCATATGGAATAACACCCCAAATTGTTGGAACTATACCCCTATAAAAAGTAGTCCACCCATAATCACGATAATTTTTCATAACTAAATATCTCAAATTCTTATATTCATCTTTTGTCGTTGTGGCAAGACGGGCTTTCATAACATCAAGTGGAAATGTAATGAGGGTTGCTGTTAATGCACCACATGATCCAGCAATAAACCTCTTAATAGGAGTCTTTTCACCATCTCTATCAACACCAAATAAAACTTTATATTCCTCATGAGCAGCAAATTGTATCGTCGCATATGGAGCAACACGTACCAATGTTGCTGAATTTCCTCTAAAAAGAGCAGTAAAACCTTCTTGCTTAAATGTTTTTACCACAAAACGCATTGCACCCCTTAACGAATACTTTTTTCTTTTTGAAACTTGGAAATTAATCTTTGTTCGATCTAATGGAGCAATAATTGTTTTTGAAATTGAACCAGCTAACGCCCCCGCTGTCCCTGAAGCAAACCTATCCATATGTCCTCGTTTCCGAGGTGTTGTTTTATTTTCTTCCATTCAATTATCAATATATTTTTAATAAAAATGATACTGTATGAAAATGCTTAAAAATGAAATGACTATTTATAAACTATATATTTTGTTCAAATCACTAGCATTATCAGTGACCCTAAAAATATAATAAAATATAATATTTTACTATCAATTTACACAACCGATTTGCTAAAATATATTAGTTTTAATAAAGATGTATTAGACGACAAATTCATAGATAATAATTTTGTCGAAAAAACCATTGAAATGGTCTTAAGTTTTAGATTATTAGATGATTACTACAATTAAATTGATTTGTACTAAATATTGACAAACATAGATTGATAATTTACCACCTATGTAAGATTAATTTTATGTTTTCTGAATTATTCAAAGGTTTTGGAAGAACGTTCACTGTTTTAGTATACAAAAGGTTTTGATTGGATTGTTTTCGGGGATATTGTTTATATTTGTAATTAGAATAATATTGTAAACTTCCTTATTACTCTATTATTAACAATAGTACTTTTACCTCTGGATATTATTTGCCAACTATCATAACAGATAGTAATTTCGATACTTTATTTTAACTTTTATATTTAAAGGAATATTTCCAATGGATCCTGAATATCAAGATATCGATGACTACGAAGATATATCAGAGAAAGAACCTGTCAAAGACGATGAAATTTACGATGAATCTTCTGATGATTCTGATAGTAATTCTCCACCTGAGATGCCAAAAATAACAAGCGATGGTCAATTACCCCCAATTATTCTAAATGATCTCAAGAAAACAGTAATTCAACCACCTGATCGAGTTTTAAAGGGCAATTTATTGGCTTCTGTTTTCAATAATTCAACAGGTACTAATGCAAAATTAGTAGAAACAATCCCAGAAGACCATTTGCAAATTGTAAAAGGAATTCTTCAAGAAGCTGGTATAACAAATTACCATAGTGTGGTGGCACAAAATATAGCCGCATTTGCAATAAAAAAGACTCTCGAATATGTTACAGAAGCAAAATCATTTGCAACATATGGAAATAGGAGTCAAATAGAAGAATGTGACGTTAAATTGGCTATCGAGACGTATGAAGAAGAATTGCTTAATGTTCGTCCTACAAGAAAACAAATGTGTCAATTAGCAGCAGAAAAGAACAGCATACAATTGCAACCTTTTAAAAATAACTTTGGTTTACATTTGCCCTCTGATCGATTTACATTAATGCAACCAACATACATATTTGACTATTCCAAACTGTCTTCCGCCCTAAATGAAAGAGCTGCAATGACAGAGAGATTGCATCAAAAAGCTGTTAAACACCAACTTCAACGACAACCTTCTCAAGAGTTGAACTACGATGCTATGATTAAAAGATCGAAAATCGATGAAGAAAACTGATTTCGACTACTAGTCATAATCTTTTTATTGTACATCCTTGTAGATATTTAGTTTTTTTTTTGGATTTACCATAAAGTATTTATTTAAGAAATGACAAACAGTTAAAAAATTTTAAATACTATATATTCCTGCCAAAAAAGTTATTAAAATTTAATAGAGCAAAATTTTATGTATTAGATGCTTCCTCTTCTTGTATTATTTCAAGATTCTTTTCAGTGCGATTTGAACGAACACTTATATCATGCTTCTTTGTACCAGTATGACGGACCTTGGTAAGTAGAGACTTATTCGGAGATCGTTTGTGTGTAGCATCCCCAGGATTGGGAAGTCTGTATCTTCCAGAGCGAAAAACTCTTCTGTTCTTTATCGACCTAGCAGATACGCTACCACCTGAACAGTCACTCTTCCCTGATCTTAAAGAGACATCTCCATAGTATCCACGACGGCTGTATAAAGTATTGTTCATTGTAATAGTCAATTCAGGATCAACTTCGCGATGTCTAGCAGCACGCAAAATAAATTTGATAGCCATTAAAGATCCACAAAAGCAATAAATAATCATAACCCATACACCAGAATAAGGAATGATGGAAATAAAAAAGAATCTTGAGTACAGAAAGGTAACAGCATCCCAGTGCTTCTTGATATTAGTTAATGTCCAGTAAAAATAAATAAAAATCCACATTCCTTGACAAAAATAAGAAGGTATAGCAAAAACAAGAGGATGCACATTGAAAGAATTAGATCGTCGTTCCTTCTTATTATAGACTTTCTCAGCTGAAAAAAGTCCAGCCATAGCAAAAAGAGCGCAACTACAATTCAATACAAAAGTAAATGCTGCAACAGCTCTCAGGTAGTAGTAGTTTTGTTCAAAAACCGTTCTGTCAAGATTTTCATTACTGGTCGGTAGAAAGTCACTAACTGTGAATAAATTTCTCCATACCGGTGAACATTGAGTATAGTTGCCAGCAGAACAATCCAACAATAAGTTTACTGAGATAAATATTAAAAATAATTGTGCCCATACAAATATCCACTAAAAAAATAATAGTAATCAAGACTATAAATAAAAAAAAATACCAACGTACCTTGACGTGAATTTGACCAAAAAACCAGAAGAAATTAACGCTCTCGCCAAAAATGCTATGTACATATCGTTTAGCAGACCTATTTAGAAAAGAATCTTGTAGAGGATTTTTACTTGATTTGTCCATTTTTCTTACATCAAGCCCACGACAAAATATGTGTCAAATGTGATCTAAATTAAGAAACGTTGTGATGAAATAAACCAAAAATTTTAATAAAACAACAATACAAAAAATGGCTAACAGTTCAACGTAACACAATCATTCAAAATATGATAATTAAAAAAATGACAACGCGCCAAAAATCCCTTTTTTTTAAGACCCAATGATACATATCCATTTAATTTATTCACTATCCATTAATAGAGTGACACATGCTATGATAACTTATATTCAAAACTATTCAAGTAGTATATTATAAATATATTATGCGAATGAAAAAAGTGGCGCTTTAATACAAAAAAAACTGTGTTACACTTTGATGTTTGACAAAGATAATAGAGGGAAAATTTTTTTACCCCAAAATTATATTGTAATTTCCCTTTGGTGTTATGCTTATATGTTAGATTTCTTTACTCAACAAAAACAAATTGAGATACTTCTTACTTCCATACAAATCAAGGGATAGATGTGTAAAAAAGATTCGTTTAATTAACTTAGATAAAATAACAAGTATTTTTCATCAGACATACAGTAGATGTATTTGTTTAACATTACGAAAAAAGTAGTGTAGTTAGTAGAAGAACATTATACAAATAAAATATAGGTATCAAACTTATCTGAGAAATTTCTAGATTTTCATAATTTTTGGGAGTATAGGGTTGTCCTGCTATTGCTTTCCATCGTTTTTAAATACACTTATGCAACAATTTTATGTTCGTTGAATGTTATTTCTTTCTATTATATTTTAAAGTACTAATAAGTATAGTACACCAAACAATTCGTTTTTGGTTAAACTTTTTTGTTCACAAAGATTTCCTACGTTGCAAGAATTTAGTTTAATTGTCCTCATTATGGAATTTTTTGTGCTATTTAGCATAAAAAGTAGCTTTGTGAATTTTTCTTGAATACATAAAAAAAAACTACAATTGTTTATTATTTTATCACAAACTTATGATTTAAGTTTAAATGCTTTTTTTTACTAAACACAATATTTGGTTTCTTAATTAGAAAAAAAGATATTTGTAGAATTTCTCTTATTTAAAGGCAACATTTTTTTTTATTGTTCTATATTTTTTTGTTCATTGAATTTAGATTATTTACAGAAGAAATATAGTAATGTCTTTGGAATGTGGAAAATATTAATATGGAACTTTCAAAAAAAAAGTAATGCAATAGTTTAATTATTATGACATATAAACAATAAGACTTCTTATTAAAAATTTCATCTGTTTTACATTAAATATTATGGTCATAATTTTGAATATACATATTTAATTATAAGTTAATCTTTAGTAATTTTATAAACTTTTTTTTCATAACTCTTCTGATTCTAACCATCCCTTTCTAATTCTTTTTGATTGTATTGGTGTGCCATGCATCACTCCTACATTTCTGCCAGGAATTGATGGTGGCTTATTATTAAGTGCTGATTTGAGATTATCAGAGAAACGTGTTATCACAACTGCTGTTGGTTGAATGTTTGACGGACTTTTATTTTTATTATTTATTCTAGCTAATCCTTCACCTAATATGTAGTTATTTATCGTTTCTTCATTGTTGTTTTGGCTATTGAAGAATGATTGACATTTATTTTGGGTGTTTTTAATTGGTCTAGAATACATTTCTTCTTCTTTACCATTATTACCCTCTAGAACTGGATGTTTGATTTTATTAGGTGTGCTGTATACGTATGAATCACTATAGTTTTGTGTTGCACTGTTATTTTGTGTCAATGTAGAATATTTTATTTGATCATTTAGTTGTGATATCGGAGTTTGAGCAAAAGATAGATTATTCTTTATTTCGTTATCAATGCTAGAGATTTCTGAATTGATGTAATCATTATTGCTAGTACAAGTTGATGTTGAATACATGGACCATGGTCTGTTTTGAGATTTTGATAGTCTATTTGGCCTTAACGCGGCTGTCCCTTCGAGGGTAGTTTTGACAATCTCAGAAGCTTTATTAAGTTCCTGAATATTTTTTGTATAATTCATAGCCAATTTTTTTACAGTGCCCATTGCTATATTAGAACTACCAATAATATTTTTATTCTTTCCTGTAACATTTCCATTGTTCTCATCCATCGAAATTTTTCTATACGTGTTGTAAGACATTGGTGAATCATTGCTTGGAATATCAATGATTGTACTGTTCCTCCAGTTTTGTGAAATGTCAGTTGAAACAGACAAATATCCTGAATCAACAGACATTGAACTCCGATGTGATACACTAGATGTATCTGCAAATAGTGTTCCATCTTCGCTTGTTGGATACTAAAAACAATAAAATTTGATGTTAAAAGAGATTTATTTATAATTGATATTTATAGATAATTTATATTTTAAGTTTTATGTCATGGTGTAATATATATTTCTAGAAATAATCTTATTAATATTGGTCAGTTAAAAATGATAGAAGATACAAATTCTATCCTACTGAGAGACCCATTATGTGACCCCCATTTGACAATTTATTCTTATTAATTATAAGAAGATTACTACTATTACCTAAAGGGATAATATATATGAAAGATGGCTGTTGCTCAAAAATAATTAAATTTTAATTAGAATTGTTATTTCTTCTTACCTGGGAGCGAATGTCTTGAATATCCGAAGAATTGATAACTGAATTTTTGTTTCTTGGCGTAAAATTTATTGTCGTTTGAAGTGAAGAATATTCATTACGTAAATCCTATGATTTTTTTTATTTAAATAAAGGGAATTAACTTACGTCCATAAGTTTCAGGTGTTTTGATCTCAATGTCTCTAATTGGTGCATGCCTTGTTGACATGCTTCAATACGTTTTTTTATTCGATCATCTTCATGAATACTACTGCAATCATTGAATCCAGAAGATTTAATAAAATAGTTTAATTGTGATGAATTTTGTGCTGGGCACAATGTAGACATTGAGAAGTATGGATAATTTTAAATTACAATATTTTCACAAGATATTATCTTTACCTGGAAAAAAACGGAATTTTTTTGTTATTAATTAATTAGAAGATAGTTAAATTGAAAAATGAAGTTTAATTATACAACAAATTACGATAAAATGATATAATATATTAATATAAAATACAGTTATCAAAATAATAATAATCTGTTAGTATTTATTATAATGTATTAATAAAAGAAGAATAAGAAGATGATACTATACGGTGAAGGGGTAGATATATTGGTGATGGGTAAAATGAAAACTATTTAATATATTGATAGTGATAGATAAGACATATTAAGAAGAACCTTCTACCTATATCTGCATGACGCTTGTTTTGTATTAACAGGACTTGAATAATAACATTTAAATTAATAAATTCTTCCCTTGAAAGACGAAATAATACATACATCCTAAAAGTTCCGGATTTTTGTTATTAAGTTTTCTTTTCATTTAATTATTTTGCATTGTTAATTGTTACATTAATTGTATCATATATTCAGAAATGTGGAAAAGATATAACTTTAATAAAGGTGTCAAACTTTTCATCTCTAAGAATGAACGTTTTCATTTTCTCCTTTTTTTAATATCCATCTTAATGATATAAAAATACAATAATTGTACTCTTTTATATCTTCTCAATGACAAATGACCTTTTTATAGTAATATAATTAAATACATAGTAATATTAATATACCGTTAAAGATATATTTAACTTATACCTTTAACAGTTATTGAGGAAAAAACCATATAACATAAATAAACTTTGAGTAAATATTAAACGAAGACCACTTGGAAAGTTATATTTACCAAAAGTTGCATTGTCAAAGAATGACTATTTATATAAATTATAAAAAAAAATTTACCTCTGTTCTGAACTTTATACATACAGATGGCCAAACAAACTGTCTCTCACTCATCTCTTCAATCTCGAAGTAAACCCTCTTTTCAAAATACGTTATTACTTCCCTTACCCTATTAGATAGTTTTACTCAGTAAAAAGACGTACAGATATCTAAGCCAGGAAAAAAGAAAATAGACACGTCATCGTAATATTTTCTTCCAACTTCTTTGCTGATCTTTTTTTTATGATTTCAAATTTTATTAAGAAATTATGTATATTTTAAAATTTTCATTGTACATTCTTTTTTTCTTTCTTTATTTCACTGAAAGTAAAGATTTTTATGAGTTACTTGGTGTATCTAAAGATGCTGATGATAGAACTATAAGAAGAGCATTTAAAATATTAGCTATTAAATATCATCCAGATAAAAATAAGGTAATATTGTATCTTTTGTAATTGTGATTTTTTTAAAATATTTTTAGGATGATCCAGATGCTCATACAAAATTTGTTAAAATAAATCGTGCTTATGAAGTTTTAAAAGATGAGGAATTACGCAAAAAGTATGATCAATTTGGAGAGGAAGGTCTTGATAGTAATTTTAATGGTGGCAATAACTATCAATCTTATTCATTCTACAAAGATAAATTTGGAATTTATGATGATGATGTTGAGATTGTCACATTAGCACATTCAGATTTTCAACAATCTGTCATAGATTCTGGTGAAATATGGTTTGTCAATTTTTATTCAACATTTTGTTCTCATTGTCATGACTTAGCTCCTACATGGCGCGAATTTGCCAGAGAATTTGAAAATGTTATTAGAGTTGGAGCCGTCAATTGTGCTGAAAGTCCAAATTTCTGTACTAGTCAAGGCATTCGAGGTTACCCTTCATTGGTTTTATACCCTTCTGGTGTATTGTATAATGGAGAAAGGAGTTTGAAAAAATTAAGTGAATTTGTTATGAACAATATTAATACTGAAGTTCATACAGTTACGTTTAAGAATTATCTCTCCCTTAGTCAAGAATGGACCAAATACTCAAACAAACCATGGATATTAGATTTTTGTGATGACAATGAAAGTTGTCTTAGTAAAGAAAATCGTAGGAAATTATCGGCTATCCTTAAAAATATAGTTAACATTGGAACTGTTAAATGTATAGAAGGAGATCGCGATTTGTTATGTAAACGTGTAAAAGAAAGTGGTGTAGCATATTTTCCAGAAAAACAAATAGATAAAATGTCAATGAAAGAGATAGATACATTAGATCCAAAAGAAATTGCAAATATTGTATTAGAATTTCTACCAGAAATTAAACCTTTAACCATGGAAGAGTATGATGAATTAGTCAGTACAAAAAAAGAATTTTCTTCACCATATCTAGTTTATTTTATTAACACAGAAGAAGAAAACAATAATATTCTACTAGATCTTAAGAAGTTACCTTTTGCTTTTAGTGAGATTGAATTTAGAATTACAAGGTGTGAAAATCTCCCAGATAAATGCGATGCTCTTTATCTCGATAAAAACAAAAACCGGTTTATCATCTTTAAATCAAATGGTAGATATGAAATTAATTATGGAAAAAGTTCTAACATACATGAGATATCTATTTTTATAAGAGAAAGCCTAAAATCTGATCTTACAGTTTTAACACCTGAAACATATCAGGAAGCTATAGATGATGAAGAAAATGTTTGGATAATCGATTACTTCGCTCCTTGGTGTGGTCCGTGTATAAAATATATACCGGTTTTAAGAAATGCACCTAGTGAAATAAATGGAAAAATTGTTCAAATTGGTATTTTCGATTGTGATGTACATAAAGAAATTTGCAATAGTATTGGTGTTCAAAGTTACCCTACTTCTATTATTTATTATCAAGGTAAAAGTTCCAAACAAGTTGGGTATCATGATCTTCACCAAGTTATTGAATTCGTCCAGGACTTTATAAATCCTGTTATTGTAGAGTTAAACTCAGACAATTTTGATAACATAGTTGAAAATAGAGAAGAAGGTACAATCGCATTTGTTGATTTTTTGCTCCGTGGTGTGGACCATGTCAACAATTAGCTCCGGAATTTAGAGGACTTGCTAGATCAATGACTAAAACCTACGAAAACATAATTTTTGGTACGGTAGATTGTGATGCTCAAAAAAGTTTATGCCAAAGGTTTGGAATTTCCTCATATCCATCGCTAAAACTATTTCCTGCCAAAGTCTCACTAAGACCTGTAAGTTACCCTCCAAATTGGTGGAGAAATCGTGATTCAATGATGAATTTTATAACAAGATACATCCCATCTGAAGTCACAAGCATTGGATCAGAGTTCTATGAATTAGTTTTAAGATCAACAAAGCCAGCGTTAGTTGACTTTTTTGCACCATGGTGTTCGCACTGTATTGAATTCGCCCCAAAATTGGATAGGATAGCTAAACGTTTAAAAGATAGAGTTAATGTCTTCAAAGTCGACTGCGATGCGAATCCGGGAGTCTGTCAAGGAGCTGTTGTTCAAGCCTATCCAACCTTAAGATTCTATTCTGGTGCCAAAAATAATATTCAACAACATTCATTTGGCTTACAATTACAAACATTTGAAGAGGATCTAATCGTCAACTGGGTAAAACAACAAGTTTCAAGTCATGATGAACTTTAGTAATTTTTTTATTGTCTTTTTTCACTATTTACCACTTTATAATAATCAATTGTAATATAATAGAGGAAAAACTTTACTTATCACCCCTGCATAACTTACTAATAAAAAATAAATTACATTCTGTAAATAATGTTAAAATAAATGATTGGCATCAAAAAAATTTGATCAATATTTCTAGATTGGCAGAGTAGTACAAAAAGCCATCTACTACTTTGGTAAAACGACTTGGTCCTACATAGAATCTCCCATGTGTGGAGTAACGTTCTTTATTATCAAGTTGAAAGCGCACTTATTTTTATATATATACCAAAGTTGTATATTATTTTATTGCGGAACGTTTATTTATTTTTTTTCATATTTTTTGTATCAATGAAATTATTGTTTTATACAATATTAATAAAGTTTAGATTATTTTGATAGTGTATCTATAAGATTTTTTTTCTACATTATCTATTGGAATATTTTTATTTACATTACTATGGATCCAAAGAATAATGTGAAACATGGATCATCATCATATATAATGACAACTACACCATTACCATATGGTAATTCTAGTATAAACTCTCCTAAGAATCTTCCTTCGTTATCAACAAATGTCTCTTCGCAGAATAATAGTAAGATAGCATATGTAACAAAAGCAACATCAGTTCAAAGAACTGCAACGGCACCATATAATATGGTGGCAAAAAAAATAGTTACATTAGAGGAGGACCAGATGAAGGACCTACTGTTAAAGAACATCTTCAAAAACAAAGTCGTTTAAATAAGCAAAAAATGCAAGCTGAGATGAATAGTAGTAATCAGGGTAATATGTCTGAACAAATGGTAATATATAACTATGATAATCATTCGCTTATTCAACAACCACATCCCAATGTTGTGATACAAGGAGGTGTGAGGACACAAAAAATGTCTATTACAACTACAAAAGCAACTTACATCCAACAAGCTCATCCATCAACATATAATATTACTTCTCAGGGAAGATCTCCACTCAAAAGACCTGGTGCTGCATTATCTACGGGAGACAATGTAAATATACCACAGACATCATCCTCTTCTTCAGTGACCACTTCTTCAGGAAGTAGAATGTTAAGTAAAATACGTAAACCCCCTCCACAAAAGATTATCCAAACATTTGTATCTAATAACCCTGGAAGTTATGTTGAACCTTTATCATCTGGTCAAGTATATCATCATTCTAATAGCATAAATAACTATAACCAAGAAAATGTTAATTCACAACATTTACGAGTACCTATCTCTGCTCCAATACCCACAACTACACATAATATTATAACATCTAAACCTGTCCCACCACCCAAAACCACACAAAGATTAACTTCTGCTCAGTTAAAACAAAAACAAGAAGACGAAAAGTACCAAAGAAAATTGAGATTATTAAAGAAAACTATTAAAAGTTTGGTATTTGTAAGTTGATACAATGTTTGATATTTTCCTTATTTATTTTTTTTAGAAAAATACAGCATTGTGTGATGAAGTTTCTCGATTAAATTATCGCATTGATACAGTAAGTGATGAAAGGAAAGTTTTGGCAAAAAAGCTTCAACAGCACGAACGAAATCGTATAAGGAGAATTCAAACAGTGATTAAAAAAGAAGAAGCGGCGATGGTAAATCAGTCATTTATTTCATCATTCTCAAATCATGGAGGTATGTCAAGTACTTCTTTATCACCTACTAACACAAGACCACCATCAACAGCTAGTAGTAGTATAGGATATCACAATATTATTAACAATACAATTCCAAGCAAAAATATTCCTCCATCCATTAATATTAGCAGTAACAACAAACAAATCCTATTACATGATGATAGTGGTATTTCCAATTATCATACCGACAATTGTATTATTATTGATAATCAAACTAGACCTTCTTCTGCAAATATATATCATCATCGGCGTTTAAATAGTAGTGGAGGCAATAGTGGACCAAGTGACAGAGGCCCTATATATTTTGATGATACTGCATTGCCAATTAAAATTGAATCTCAAGAAGTATAGAATTTATACATAGTTTTTTTAGTAATAAAAATTAAAAATTAGAAGATGTCATTTTTCTACATATGGTTAGTAATTGATGGATATTGTATAATATGTGTTTAAAAATATTTGTATCCACAGTTTTATGTATCTATATTAAATACTAAATTTTTTAAGATCTCAATAATATGGTTTTTCCTTTGTAATTAAATTTTTGTTTTTTCTATTTATTTTCTAAATAAAGTTTTTAAAGTATGCTGTTAAAATAGCAATAACTGCTGATTCTATATAAATTATGTTATAAATATATTATGTTTTTGTTTTGTTTACCTAAAAAGGTATTAATTACATTAAAAATTACTGATAAACAAGTTTGCATTATTTATTGCATATACAATATATTGGTTTGGAAAAATGATGAAATTACATGTGTATTTTTGCTAATGTAAACATTAAAACTTTTGGGTGTTTTTTAACTGTAATTATTGCATACTTAAAATTTCATAATTTTCAACTGCTTTATAAAAAGTTTATAATTTGTATATACTTTTTTCAAATAATAAATTATAAAATTAAATAACTTCCAATTTATCAATTATAATAAAGTTACTTTCATATGGTTTTCATAAAAGTAATTGTTTTTAATAATTAATTATCGAGTGCATTAATTATATAAAATTATCATTACTGGTGATCGAATGTTTGAAAAATACAATGAATACTTTACATTAATTATTTTTTAATAAACTTTTATTTGAAAAAATCGATTTATTTTATTGTTAAAGTTGTTTCAAAGATATAACACTGAATAAATTTAAAGCTGCAATATATATTGATTAAGAATTTTTAGATTAATCAACAAAATTACTTTCAAATGAAATATATTAAAATTTTTGACATAATTATTTTGAGTAACATTTTATGTTATAAAAGCAAAATTTTTATTCATAACTTATACTAAATTTAATTATTATCTCTGTTTAATGTATTTATAATTGGATTATCTTAATCAAAATTTGTACAATTTAATGTTTAATAATATATTTTTACAATGTAAAATAATTTGAAAAGAAAAAATGTTATTAAAAAAATGTTGCACATTTTTTGTATATTAAATTTTAATATATTTTCATTTTATATTCATATTTGTTCTTTATTTATTTGAACATTTTTAATATTATTAAATAAACTTGAAAAAACCTTCTGTGTTAATTATTTTTAATATTATTAACTTATTGTTTTATAATGGAGACTGTCGAAAAAAAACAGTCCATTAAAGAAATTAAAGATTCAACCAGTACCATTGCTCCTGCAAAAATTCCAGTTTACAATGGTAATTGTAACAAAAGACTCGAAGACCAAGATTGGTTCCATGCAATGAGACCCAGAGCTGATATTCAAAACCTAGTAAAAAATGAAGGCGATTGGTTAGTTAGAGTTACTGATACGAGAGGATCATATGAAATTGTTATTACAGCTCGTGGTGGAAAATCAAAATTAGCTAATTATACAGTTGGAGCTTCTAAAGAAAAAGGATTCTTTCTAAATATCTATACGAAAAACAAAGAGATAAAATATTTTCCATCTCCGGTTGACTTAGTTGAATACTATAGAGAAAAGACGTTACCTGGAAGAGTAACACTAAAAAATCCAATATTAAGACCATCATGGTTGATAAAACGAAGTCAAATTAAGTATGATGTTGATGGTGGTGAAATTGGTAGAGGTAATTTTGCAATTGTTTACAAAGCTGCTTTTACAAATAATGCAAATCAATTGATAGATGTTGCTATAAAAGTAGCTATAATGGATACTGCTGATGAAACTAATATTAAAAATGCCAAAGATGATTTACTAAAAGAAGCCAAAATAATGTCTTTTCTCGTACATGAAAATGTTATACATTTTTATGGTATTGCTTGTGATAACCTACCTGTTATTCTTGTTATGGAATTATGTCCAGGTGGTGCATTAAGTTCACACTTGAAAAGAGAGGAAAAAAATATTAGTGATTTAGAAAGAGCTTTGTATGGTTATGAAATTTGTAAAGGATGTGTTTTTCTCCATTCAAAAGAAATTATACACCGTGATCTGGCAGCAAGAAATTGTTTAATCTCTCATGATGGTGTTATTAAAATATCCGATTTTGGTCTTAGTAGGATGACAGCTGAATTGAAACAAGAAAGTTTTTGGAGTCAGAAAATTCCTCTTGCATGGATGGCCCCCGAGACATTGGTTCATAATCCAAAGTATTCGGAGAAAAGTGATGTATGGAGTTTTGCTGTTGTACTTTTTGAAATATTTTCCAATGGTGCTAAACCGTGGCCAGATATGGAACCAAAGAAAATGGCAACATTAATAAGAAAAGTGAAATTATGGGACATGCCATCAGGAACACCTAAATTTGTCTTAGATGTTGTTAATAAAATATTTAAACTTGATCCATCAGCAAGACCTGATTTTAAGGAATTATTAGTAGTCTTTAAAAACTATGTTATTGATCATAGATCGTCTCATCCAGTAAAAGATTTAACAGTAAACAAAATTAAAGGCGTTAAACGTACAAAATACTTTACAAGTAGTGGTGAAAGAGAAACTTCAACTTCTGTTTCTAACACACATTCTAAAGACAGTTCTAAAGATACTGATGAAGAAGGAAACTAATAGTATAACATTAATTTATGAAATTATTTAAAATATATATTTTATTTTTGATTAAAAATATATTTATTGCATTAACGAATACATTTTTAATACATCGATAATAAATGACAGTAATTATTTATTTAATTCTATTAATCGTGAATTCAATTTTTTATATTTTTCTAGACAGTCTTTTTTATGACTTCGTAATCTTTTGTCAATCGTAGTTTTTGAACTTTTTCTTTCAATATTTCAATTTCTTTATGTTTATTAATATTTGATTCTTCGAAATTTTTAATTTTACTATAATTTTCGTTTTCTTGTAACTTTGCCATTAATTCTTTATTTTTTATTTTTAACATTTCAAGCTCATTTTCCTTTACTTGTAATGTACTTTTAATTTCGTCCAATTGTTTTTTTCTTTCTTTTTCATTTTTTTCATTTAAACTTTCATCATCTATTCCCAAATCATTTTTAATATTTTCATATTCTTTTTTTCCTTCATTAATTTGTTGTTGTATATCCCAAACTTTCTCATTAATTTGTGAAAGTGTTTCTTGTAAATCCAAATGAGTATCAGCTAATATTTCAGGATCATTACTATCTTTATTTTTAATTTTAACCTCTTCGTTAATATCACTTTTCTCCAAATTTATACTAATTTTCTCCATAATCTTCACTACTTCATTTTCTTTATCATCTAAAATTTTAGCAGCATTTGCTAATTCCTCAATATAATTATCGAAAAATTCATCCATTTGCTTTTCCATCAACTTCATTTCTCTGTATTTTTCACTTTTATCACCAACTAAATTCTCGATGTTATTATCAAATTCTCTTAACTCTTCTTTTATATTTTCAATATTTTCATGTACTTCTTCAATTTGCTTCTCCATAATACTAATTTCCTCATTATTTTTTTTAACCTGTTCCAAAAGCCTATCTCTTAAATCTTCAGGAGTCTCATTTGTACCAATCTCTTCTTCAATTTTTTGCTTTTTTATTTTTAATTCTAAAATTCTTTCATTCAACACAAGTGCTTGTTGTTTAAGTGGAACACTTCCTATAGCATTATCTATTTCTTCACGTTTTTTATCAAGAGAATTTATTAAGTAATTAGCTTCTTTAATGTTATCTTTTTGTTTTTCTACTTCTTTAACTAAATTTTCGTGTCTGTCTTTCAATGAAGGATCTATACTTGATAACTGTTGATTATATTGATTTTTTAGAAAATTTAATCTATCTTCTAAACTTTTAATCTCAATTTCTTTTTCTCGATGATCTTTATATACTTTATCTAATTCTTCAGCTAATTTTTCATTTATTTCTTGTACTTCATTTAAATCAATTAATATTTCTTCTAAATCACTATTTGTATTTATTTTATCAATAATAATATTATACTCATGTAATTTAGCCTGTAGTTCACGAATTTCACTGGCTTGGTCTTCTGCTTTTTGCTCATAAACTAATAATTGTTGTCTATCCATTTCACTTTTTTCCAATTCATTCTTTAAATTTTCTAATTCTCTTAATATCATGTGATATTTAGCATTTAAAAGTCCCTTATAATAACTTTTATCATAAACTAATCGTGATCTCATAGCTGTTCCTAATCTAGATGAAGGGAAATTTGCCGAAAGACCTTGTTTAGTCATGGGTCGATTATGTATACTAGCTGTTTGTAATCTTCCTCCAGTAACTGGTCTTATTCCATTAACTATAGATTGAGGTCTTTGAATAGTGATATCGTTTTTAGAATCATTTACTTGTCCTCTAGACATCGATATTCTCATAGTTGTATCTGGCCTATCATTAAAATTACCCTCATTACCTCTCCAGTTTCTTCTACTTGATGGTCTATTATTATCTGTAATACATTAATAATAAAATGTTAAAATTTGGAAAAAAGATAAAATGAAATATAAAAGTAACATACTTAATCCTGCTGTTTTCGGTCTTCCTTTAGATGTTGTGGGCCTATTACTTGATGTTAGTGGACGTTGCATGATTAGTTGTTAATAATAATTAATAATTTTTTTTTAATAAATAATAAGTATATATTATTAGCAAAAAAGAATATATTAATAGTTTAATATTATTGCGGAAAATAAAATTTAATCCACATAATATTTATTGAAAAACATTTTATGAATGTTACTATGGAAACAAATATGAAATACAATATTTCGAGTCAAACGTTTAAATATACTAGATCAGGTAATAAGATTAATAAGGAAAAAGTATTAATTTAAAAATTCATTAAACATTTATTTAGAAGAAAATGTCAATTTAAAATGTGAAAATATATATAAAAAAAAGGAAGATTGGTAATTGAAAATACTAAGACATTCTCCAAATATTCATTTAATGTTAATGAACAATTTTTGTTTATACTAAGATTGATAAGATTTTAATATCATATTTCAAAGGAAAATTCTTCATATATCTATAAAATAATATTTTTATAAACCATCTTTAGTATTAATGATAATTTCCGACTATCATTCATAGAAAACGTTTTAAAAAAATTTTTTAAAACCTATAAATTTTCCTCTTTTAATACTAAAAATTACTAATAAATTAAGATAAATGCTTTAAATTAAAAAATTTATTTTGCCAAAAAATAGTGTCTTCTTCGAATTATTTTAAGAAATTTTTAGCTATACATAAAAGTCAAAACGATAATATTTTACAAATATTATTTTATGAAAAGTAACAAAAATGCTATATTCTTTAGAAATCTTTTTTCGTCTATAACAATGTTATTTGATAAATATTATCAAATTATTTTCAGGTGAGTAACTTTTGGTAAATACTTTTATGTATAAGTATTCTTGTTGTTGTGACAAAAAAAACATCCGTTAAAGTAATTCTATTTTTCGCTTCTCTAATTATTTTTGACATTCCTTAACTCCTTACTATTTTGAAGTTATACTGTTATATAACATTCTAAAGATTTTAAAATAAATTTACCACTCTACTTTTATTTTAAAATAAATTAATCTTCATAATTTTTATTATTCTTTTATGAGAAATAATGCTTTTAAAAGATATTAATTCTGGCACTTTAAGTGTATATTACTTATTTTGGATAAATATTTTTTCTTTTAAAAAAAAATTTCTTTGTAATTTTTAATAACATTCCTTTCTTGGTATTTAAGGATAATTGAAAATATAAATTTATGACTTTTACTGTTTCTTCATCTTTTATCAATTAAAGAAACAAGTAGGCACAAAGATATTGGATACAAATTTTAGTTCTTATTTTAATAGGATTGATAGTTAATTTTATGAAGCATATTTAGCATATATATATTTTAGACAAAATATAATATCTTTTAAGATAATTAATCGAAAATTTCTAATTTTAATTTTTTTTTTCAATATAATATATGGCTAAAAATTTTTCTTTCCCCACATTTTTGATATTTTATCTAATACTATCTTCTATAATTACAGCATATCTTCAATCTTTTAAACCTAAATTATATTTAACTAATCTCAAATTACAAAAAAATGTTAAAACCGGACACTTATTTAATACATCACAAAACTTCTTCCATCTCAGCAAATGATCCCCCAATTACATCGTCATCTAAAATTTTGGCCCACAAAAGATCATGCATTCTACCAGCAATAACAACTGTCACACCTGGGGTTTTATCTTTTCATTCAACATCAACTACATATGGAGGTAAGCTAATTATCTTAAGTGCTATTGAAAGTTTTAAAAAATAAAATATAAATTTCTAATATTTCTTTATTATTATTTTTAATAACGATAATCAAATAAAGTAATATTTCTTAAAATATAAAAGTATAGAACCAAAACTAAAATTAAGTATAAAATGAAAAGTAAAATTCATAATGACAATTTTTTTTATTTACATTGCAATTTCTTTTCCACAAACTTTTTAACATCTATTCTCCCCATCCCTAATCAGCTTTTTCCTCACTCATTTACCATTAATTTTTTATCAAACTTCCCAATTATGTAAATTGCTTATACTTTTGGTTTAGAAAAAGGAAGGCAAAACGAGGGAAAAATCCTTCTATCTTTCCTCTATCTCCAAAAATTTAACCATTAACCATTTGAAATTATTTCAAGATTTTATAATTTCCTTTTTCACTACTTTTAATTAAACTTTTAGATAATCAAAACTAGAAATATTTTTATCTTTAACTACATTATTTTATATTTTAGTTATACTTATTTATTTTCTAAAATAAATTACAAAAATAGTTTTTTTAATAATAATTTTTGCACTTTAAATAAATTTTATTTACTAAACTTTTAATGAATTTATTTTCTTAATATTATTAACAACTTTTCATTTTATAAAGAATAATCATGAAAAGTACATAATTTTAAAGTATCAAATGTCAATTTCACATTTTATTCATCTTTCACTTCATTTGTGTTATATTTTATAGATAATTTATCACCAAATTTATTGGATAAACCAACAATTCAAGTCAATTTACGTAGTTCAAGCAACGCTAAAGAATCTTTTGCTGCATATTACTACACAGAGATGGGAAATAGTGATATAGGTTTAAGTGGTTCAACAATTCTACCATCTGGAGATAAAGCTCCCGAAGATGGGGCTTGTAATAGAAATACAAATAGAGGTATGTTCGTATATCACATAAATATTTATGTATTTTTTATGTTTTGTGATTAAAAATTTTCTATTTCTTCATTTATATAAAACATATCCATCCATGTAAATAAATATTTCCATTTACATATTTATCTATCTTTCATTTCTGGATAATTAAATTATTCTAATATCCATCCATATTCCATATTTTCCTTCTTTTCCTCTTTAAACAAAAGAAGTAGTACAAAAAGTTATACTTTTAATTACATTTTATCTCAAGAAAATTAAATATACAAACTTTTTAAGCTTTATCATTTCTATAAATATTTATAAATTTTATAAATGATACCTGCCATGGAATTTTAAACATATCAACTACAACTTAAAAGTTCATTACTAATGTCATAAGCTTAACTTTTCATTTAACAAATATTTTATAACAAAATATATACATATATGCGTCTTTATCATTTGATAAACATTATTACTTAGCCAAATTTTTGATAAATTTACCCTTCAGCTATTCTTTCTTTTTAAAACATCTTTTATTTAAGTAGTTAAATTTATTACATCTCATTTATAAAGATATATACATATTTATCATTCACAAAAAGAGGAGGGAAATTGTTTTTTTTATTTGTTTAAATGTAACAAATGACAAAATTAAAAAAAATAATTTTTTTTATATTATCTTTAACAATCTTTTTAAATCATTTTTTTAATTCTCACATTTAATATTAAACTTTTTCTAAACACTTATAAATTTTCAATACACTTTTCATTCTATAAAACTATATTCTTTAGCATTCTAATGGAAATATTTTATAATAAAAAAGCAATTCAATAAAATATCATTTTGATATATTAGTTTTTATACACTTATTTTTACTTTATTAACCGAAAACGATAAATTTTATATTCCTTCATTATGGATGGAGGATTTGACTTTTATTGTTTTTTTTAAAAAAAAGAAGAAATGAGAAACTGTCTCATTTATGTAAAAGCACAATAATTTTAAAGAGATTTTTACTGCTTAACTCCCTATATTTAATTTCTTTAATAATAAGTTTAAAAAATAAAAAGAATATTAGAGGTAGTTAAATGTACATTCATTTCTTACTATTATTTTTAAAAATTAAAAAAAAGATAATATTTATTAAACTTAAAGCTATAATATTCATATCCTTAGTTCTGTAAAAAAATTATTTTTTTTAATATTTTTCTTCATTTTAAAGTAAAAGTTAGAAATTTTTTTATAGAATTCAAACAATAACAATAAAACTTTTACGAAAAATACTAATATTTGATTTGAATTCATTGTCAAAAACACAATATATATCCATATATAAAATTTTACATTCTTTTGACTTTTATTAAATTTGCCTCTTCAACTGT
Source organism: Strongyloides papillosus (assembly GCA_005656395.1). NCBI lineage: Eukaryota > Metazoa > Nematoda > Chromadorea > Rhabditida > Strongyloididae > Strongyloides > Strongyloides papillosus. Next base: position 413,396 of record SRSI01000010.1, on the reverse strand, counting down.
CATCATACAACCATCTGTCATTTACCCCCTTTCTGTTAATCATTACCATTACATTCCTTCAAGTAACCTCTTCAAAATTATCTATTCATTTAATATATTTTGCCCAAATAAATATATATATTATTTTTATAGCACAATATATTTATATAAATAAATATATCTTCTTTTTATTTTACGTAACAAGTCTTAACATTCAATTATCCAATAAAAAGATATGTATTTAAGTTTTAATGACATAGAAGTTTTTATTAAACTAATTTCATTATCTTTCTTCTTCTCAGCACTCCAGAGGGTAGGCTCTTTTTCATAATTTTTCTATCAAAATACTATAGATAAGTTTATCCTTAAATCTGATTTTTTATTTTATCATAAAAATACACACATCTTGTACTATATTCTCATTTTTAAATCATCTTTTTAACTTTCAAGAATTAATAGTACATTTTCTTCTTCAAAAACAACAAAAACCACCTCGCTTTTTTTTATATAATTATTTTTCCACATTAAAATTAATTTTCCTTTCTCATTGAGTCTTTTCTTTTTTTTTTCTGCCATTGAAATATTAACATATTTAATTTAATTAAACAAAAAACTTATTTTTCAAAACTTTTTTCCAGAATTTCTTCATGTGACAATCATGGATTATCTCTTAAAAATATCCTCTATGATAAGTATGATTTCTGTTTGCCTTCATACGCCTCAAACATTAGAAATATATCCCAAACTATGGTACATTATTATAATTATGGATTCCTTTGTCACAACAATTTTTACATTTGAAGCACTGTTATTGATAAAACAATATAATGTCATCAAACCATCTCCCAATACAATAACTTCATCAAATGGACTTAACAAAAAAAAGAAGTACTTTACATCTAAATGGAGACTTTTTGATTTTAGTCTTCTTTTATGTCATTATATTAGTATTTTTCTTGATGTTTTGTTGTTTATCGAAAATAGATTTCCTAATTCCGGAATAATTTATAAGAAATGGTTTAGTGTCTTGAGAAGTCCTAGACCATTTATTATGATAAGATTTATTAGAGAAATTGTTAGTTTTAAACTACCAAAAAACAGAATTCAACAAATTATTAAGTAAGTTGATTTTATTTTATTTTACATAAATATTTTTTTAGGAGATCATCTCAACAAATACAAAACGTAACTATATTTTTTCTTTTTTTTATGGCATTATATGCAATTATGGGTGTCCAATTTTTTGGTAGAATGGAATACCATTGTGTTCTTCCTGGTACCGATCCATTAAATGTGACAATTTCTGATTTGGCAATTCCTGATACAATGTGTTCAATAGAATCTGGTGGATATCAATGCCCACCAAATATGGTATGTATGAAACTTCAAATGAATTCACACAGACAAGGATTTTATGGAATGTTTAATGATTTTGCTTCATCACTTTTTACTGTATATATGGCAGCATCTCAAGAAGGATGGGTATATGTTCTTTATGATTGTTTAGATACATTTCCTTCATATATAGCATTTTTCTATTTTGTAACATTAATATTCTTTTTGGCGTGGTTAGTTAAAAATGTGTTTATTGCTGTTATAACAGAGACATTTGCTGAAATACGTGTTCAATTTAGTGAGATGTGGTCAACAAGAGAAAAACAATCTGATGATAATTATACACAAAAATTAGAAAAAACTGATTCTGGTAAATGGAAATTAATCGAAAATTCGGATTTAACTTCTCATGATTCTCCTTGCCTTATGTATAAAATTGTCAGAAGTACCTATTTTCAAATATGTATTATGGCATTAGTATTATTAAATGCTCTTATTAATGCCTCTTTCGTTCACTATCATGATGAAAGTGATGCTAAAAGAAAAATTATTTATTATTATATAGAAGTATTTTTTACAATCCTATTTAATATTGAATTTCTTTTAAAAGTTTATGCATTATCATGGAGTGGTTTTGTTTCTAGAGGCCAACATAAATTTGAATTTATACTTGTTATTGGAAGTACTTTTAATGTTTTTCCAATGTTATATGGTACCAATTTTTTTACATATTTCCAAGTTTTTCGTCTCCTACGCCTAATTAAAGCATCGCCAATGTTAGAAGATTTTGTCTATAAAATATTTGGACCTGGAAAAAAATTAGGAGGTCTTGTTATTTTTACAATGGTTGTTCTTATATTGACATCAGCTATTTCATTACAACTTTTTTGTTATGTTCCAAAATTAGATAAATTTAGAACTTTTCCACAAGCTTTTATGTCTATGTTTCAAATTATTACACAAGAAGGATGGACAGATGTTGTTGTTGAAATTTTAAGATCAACAAATGAATCTTTTGTTGTATTTGTTGCTGCTTATTTTGTTGGATACCATCTTTTTGTTACTCTTATTGTATTGTCTCTTTTCGTTGCCGTTATTCTTGATAATTTAGAAATGGATGAAGAATTAAAAAAAGTTAAACAGTTAAAAGCTAGAGAAGAAACAACTTGTATGAGAACAACTCTACCCTTAAGATTAAGAGTTTTTGAAAAATTTCCAACTAGACCACAAATGGTTAGTTTAAAAAAAGTTAGTAATGAATTTCCACTTCCTAAAATAAGAGACAGTTTTACAAGATCATTTGCTGATGAAGAAATAATAGCAGGTAGTGAAGATATTGAAGAAACTTGGATTGGTAAAAGTGTTAAATTATTAAAATGTATGGGTAAAATAAGAAGTAGTGTTGCTGGTAAAATTAAAATGAGACAAATTGGTAGTACTACTAAAAGAACAGGTTTATTACAATTATTAGATAGTTCTAATAAAAGTCGAATGATTTTGAGTGACTCAAATCAATATTTAACGGGAACAAAAACATTTAAAAGTGATAGTAGTAGTGGTAAAAAGACATATGGAGTCGGTGGACATTCTATTAAAATAAATCAAATATATGAAGCAATGAAAGAAAACGGTGACTGCCGTCCAACAGATTCAGCTCCAAAAAATAATCTTAAACAAGGAGAAATAGATATTAGAGCTTTACAACAAAAAAGAGCACAAGCCGAATTTACTAGAAATCGTATTGAAGAAGAAATGCGTGAAAACCATCCTTTTTTTGATTGCCCTCTTTTTACTGTTGGAAGAGATAGTAAATTAAGACAAGTATGTAAAAAAATTGTTTATGCTAAGTATAATTCAAGTCAAATTGATTCACTAAGTGGTAAATCAGCAACGACACGTTACAAACAATTCCATGCATTTATTGGTTTAATGACATATCTAGACTGGTATATGGTTATTGTTACATCATTTTCTTGTTATTCAATGTTATTTGAATCCCCTTGGCCAACAACTGGAGAAAATTTAATTTTTAATAATCCTTATCTTCAAGTAACAGAATATATATTTATTTTGTCAATGACAATAGAATTAGCCGTAAAAATTATAGCTAATGGTTTATTTTTTACCCCTAATGCTGTTGTCAGAGATGTTGGTGGAGTAATGACGTTATTTATTTACATTACTTCACTTTGGTATTTATTTTGGATGCCTAGTCATGTTGAGATGAATTCGTTTCCTCAACTTTTAATGATATTTAGAGCACTTCGACCGTTACGAATATATACATTAGTTCCTCATATACGTAGAGTTGTTGTAGAATTATGCAAAGGATTTAAAGAAATTCTTTTAGTAACAATTCTTTTAGTTTTATTAATGTTTATTTTTGCTTCATTTGGTGTTCAAATAGTAGGAGGAAAGTTAGCTGCATGTAATGATCAAACAATTAAAACTCGTGAAAATTGTACTGGAGTTTTTTGGCAAAAAGTTTTTGTAACAAGAATGGAAGTATATGGTAAAGATTCAGAAGAATTACATCCTAAAATTTTAGTTCCACGTGTTTGGACAAATCCAAGAAATTTTAATTTTGATCATATCGGTAATGCTATGTTAGCATTATTTGAAACACTTAGTTATAAGGGATGGAATGTTATTAGAGATATTGTTGGAACAAGACAAGGTCCATGGGCTGTTTTGTTTATACATATTTATGTTTTTATTGGTTGTATGATTGGTTTAACTCTTTTTGTTGGTGTTGTTATTGCTAATTATATGGAAAATAGAGGTACTGCTTTATTAACAGTTGATCAAAGGAGATGGCATGATTTAAAAGCTAGATTAAGGATGGCTCAACCACTTCATGTTCCTCCTAAACCAGCTGAATCCGCTAGAGTGAGGAGAAGATTTTATGAATGGACAATGATGAAAAGTTTTAAACAATTTTTTGTTATCCTAGTTCTTGTCAATTCAGCAACACTCGTAGTTCCATGGAATGTTGATGAAGAAGAATCTCAAATGAATACTTTATATTTAACAACAGCAATTTCAGCTATTTGTAATATTCTCTTTACAGTTGAAGTATTGCTTAAAATAGTAGCATATACATTAAAAGGATTTTGGCAATCTCGAAGAAATAAAGTTGATCTAATTATAACTATATGTGGATTAGTATGGATAATTATTCATTTTATGATGGCAACACCTGCTGCAAAGATATCACAAAAAACATACCTAAAACATTGGACATACAGTTTCGGGTACATTGTAGCAATTGCTAGATTCTTTTCTATTGTCGGAAGGAAGTCAACATTAAAAATGCTTATGTTAACAGTTGTCATGTCTATGGTAAGATCTCTTTTTATTATTGCAGCAATGTTTCTTTTGGTTCTTTTTTATGCCTACACTGGAGTTATCCTTTTTGGTATGGTTAAATATGGACAAGCTATATCAAAACATGTCAATTTTAGGTCTGGAAAAGAGGCACTTGTTGTTTTGTTTCGTTGTGTAACTGGAGAAGATTGGAATGACATCATGCATGACAGTCAAATTTGGGATTTCTGTTACTGGAGGAAAGGTGATGATTTTTGGAAGAGTGATTGCGGTAATTATTATGGAGCTATTATTTACTTTTGTTCCTTTTATCTTATCATTACTTATATCGTTCTTAATTTGTTAGTAGCCGTTATTATGGAAAATTTTTCTCTTTTTTACAGTTCAGAAGAAGATGCATTGTTAAGTTATGCTGATATTAGAAATTACCAACAAGTTTGGAATATGATTGATGTTGAACAGAGGGGTTACATTCCAGTGAGAAGAATAAAATTTCTTTTGAGGCTTTTAAAAGGACGTCTTGAAGTTGATACAAATAAAGATAGATTATTATTTAAACATATGTGTTATGAAATGGAAAAAATTCACAATGGAGAAGATGTTACTTTTCATGATATTCTATACATGTTAAGTTATAGAAGTGTAGACATAAGAAAATCTCTTCAATTAGAAGAATTACTTCAACGAGAAGAATTAGAATATATAATAACAGAGGATGTTGCAAAGAGAACCATTAGAGAATGGTTAGAAGGATGTTTAAGGAAATCTAAACAAATTTCTTCTAGTGCTGAAAATCCGTTAATCGCGCAAATGAGATCAACTTTAATTCCTCAATCATCTATTGGGCTGCAATCAACAGTAACTCCATCTAGTCTCAGTCCTAGTATCAACAGTGAGCTCTCAACAAATGTCAATGATAATTCAGCTATTAATGAAAAATTTCAATCAAAAGGTGGTATTAATTTAGCTTTCGACGATACAGTGTTATCTGAAAGTTCCTTTATAACTGGTCCAAGATTAAGTTTAGATAAAATTAAAACTCCAAATATTCTTCTTCAACCAAGAAGAAGTACTTTTCAGAATCAATTAAGGAGGCAAAAATCAAAGAAAAGACGTTCCTCCATTCCTGAACTTATGGGTGAAGCCAAGAAAATAGTTCTTGGAAATGTAGCAGGGAGAATGAAATCATTATCAATTCATTCCACACCACAACCATCATCTTCTTCAGCTTCGGCTTTACTTATTGATCCCAGTGATGGTAATAGATCATCATTAATTGAAACTTCAATAGATTATTCAAATAACGTGAATACATCTGCAGATAATTTACCATTACATTCAAACCAATCGTTTAATATTTTTACAAATATCAAAAATAAAAATATTTCATCATCGAAACACCATTATCAGATAGTTATGAATCTTCCTACTCAATCATCGTCTCAAAATACTTCATTATCACAGCATCCTGTTATTTTAAGTGAAGCATTAACAGAAGTCGAAGAAAATTCTGAAGAAGGTCTTGATGAAAATTCGGTAGAAAAACCTAGAAAAGACTCCTTAGATGTACCAAATATAACATATCCAACATCTACGAAAAGCAATCGAATGAATATGGATGATGAAACAATAACTTCAAGTCAAGGAAAAGATTTAGCAAGTCTCTTTCTAGAAGATCAAATAGATCCAGAGGAAATAAAAACATGGTGGGGAGAGTTTAGTAAAGATGACGAAATGATGGAAGGAAATATTCATAATACAAGTAATAATGATTTATAAATAACAAATAATTATTTAACAAAACAAAAAAGTTATAACACTTTTAACAATACGTGTCATTGTATATATATATAGGATTATAATACGAATTTCAATAAATTTATTCATCATTATCTGTATCTTCATGTGCGTTACTAGCACCTTCGTGACCATGAGATTGGTTTTCAATATTTTCTTCATCTTCAAGTTCTTCATCAAGATATATTTCTTCATCTAGAGATTCTTCTTCTCCCTCACAATCATTATTTAATCCCATATATGAAATACTCAAACAATTCATATAATTATCACCACAACAATTTTGAACATATTTAGTTATATCAAAGCAGTTAGGCTCTTTAAACACAAGAAAACAAACATTATTAAGAGGTTCAATTCTAAAAATCTCTTCTTCATTATAAGGTGTTATATATGATGTATAACCACCAAATTTTTTATTATCCCATTCTGTATCAGTAAAAAAAAATTTAACATCCAAAGACCATCCATGTTGAATAGCTTTCTCTGCAATTTGATCATCACCACAAATATAGCATTTTTTTGAAATTCTATAAAATGTGTGGGACATTGTAATTTCTTCTTTTTTTGTCTCTGTACTTGAAACATTCTCTTCAGCAACATCCAATTTTGGTTTTTTTATAGGTAGATTATCTTCAATATTGTTCTTATCTTCCTCTTCTTCAATTCCATCATAAGATGTAACAGCTCCAGGAATATCAACGAAATGTAAACCTGTAATATAAGAGAAATATTTCATAAAAGTATCTGATCGCGAACAAATTAGAAATTTCTTTAAAGTTGATTCTTCAGGAAGCTGACTCTCATCAAAAGCCATAATATTTTTTTTATGCCATGGCCCTTCTCTTTTAAATTTAACTTGTTTTAATTCTTTATTAATGTTATCTAACATATCCTTTTTCAAAAAATCACTTAAGGCTACATAAGAATCTTCTTCAAATCTTTTTTTTATTAGAGTCATATACTTGTCATCCAGCATTTTACTAGAAAGGAATAAACTTAAATCAAAATCTTCTTTAATTATTTCCTTTATAGGCTCGGGAACATCTTTTCTGACAATATTATTATCTTCTTTAACATGAAACCATCCATTAACGCTAAGTCTCTCCACACCGTCATTCAAGATTTCTTCAACTTCATGCCAACTTTTGTTGGAAACTTCAAAAAAACTTAACTTATTAAACTCAGGAGCTTCTGTGTATACTACATTCATTGGGAATTCATTTTCGTCAACATCAAATAAATTTAACTTCCCACCTTCAATAATCTTGTCTTTATCATTTAGATACAAAATAAAAGCAACTTTTCTGTTAGATACTTGATCATTATGAGGCAATAAATAATCCCCCTTTTTATAACTACTACCCGTTAGCGTAACTTTATCAGTTAACTCAAACCCAGTCACTTTTTTTATGTACTCTTTAACATCCTCTTTTATAAATTTAACAAAATTCTTGATAATAGGTTTATTTTCTTTGTTTGGTATCTCATTTAAATCAACCGTTTGTTTTAAACAGTATAAATCGTTATTTTTTATTGAAAATTTTACTTCTCTTAATGATTTCACAAATTCTTTTAATTCTTCTTCATTTTCAACAAAATCCTTACATATTTTTATTGGAAAGGGCTTATTTCCTAGAAAAAAATTTCTTAGTTAAATCAACAATGTAATTTATAAATTTACCCTTTTCCAATGGAACAATATTTTCTAAATAAACACCATTAATTTTAAAATTTTTGTTTTGTTCCATGTTTTTAAAATTAATTCTAAATAAAAGAAGATTATTTCAAGATCACAGAAGACTACTAATTGTTTTTAATGAAAAACTTCTAAAATAAAAGAAACAATTTACCATTTGCCAAAGAATATCACTTTAAGAGAAACATTAAATGCGATTATAATAAAGAGAAAAGTACCGATCTTCTACACCTACAATAGATTATTACTAGTAATTTAACCATTCGTTTTATTTAATTTATTTTTTGTTTTCCGCTTTTAATTAATTTATTTTTTCATTTGCTATATCAATTAGACAAATCTAATTCGTAAAAAAATTGCTTTTTAACTTCCAATGGTTAGGAGAAATTAAGAGATTTTAACATTGATATGAAATCCAACTTATATTACTACTATCAATTTCCAAATCAAAACTTGACACGTAGCAGATTGAATATGTTAATCCAATCATTTTTCTTTTAAGGACATTGTGTCGAATTTCTTTTAAAAGGCAAATATTTTAGATTTCTACATAAATTATTTCTATGATTTAAAGTATGCGCATAAAAATAGTAGAATCTTTTGGTAGTAATTATTTTAGCTTCTATTATTACCTAATGCTAAACTAGAAAATTATCTCAATTGTACTTCAAAAGGCTTTGACTATTTTTTACTAAAACAACTAGCAATAAAACTTAATTTTAATGAGTTTGTCCAGTGGAAAAAAGTTCTACATAATATATTTCAATGAAAAAAGTTCATGGGATGTCTTGTAACTTTGCTTAAGAATAGCAAGTATACTTCCTCTACATTGCTTTCCACGCGGGAAAAAAGATCTGAGTAAGTATTTTCCCAAATTTTTAATTTGTCTCCTATCACGACTTTTGGTGGGTTATTACATGTTACTTTATTTTTTAACTTTGTAAATTTAGACCAACTTTGACTTTCGTTACCCTGTTTTTTATATTTTACTTATCAATTCCTTCTAGTAATTTAATTTAAAAAATTAAGTGAATCGCGGAAAATAATGATCTGTTTTATTTTGTGAACTTTGTGTCATTTTTCTTTAATGTTAGTATAATCTTTATTTTGTTTTTCAGGGATGTCTGATTTCAACGACGACCATGATTTTGCAACTGGTGAGGCTTCAGCCTCAGCTACTTACCCAAAACAATGCTCTGCTTTAAGAAAGGGTGAGTTTGTCATGATCCGTGGGAGACCATGTAAGGTATGTTTTATAAAAATGTTTAAATCAATTGATTTTTTCATACGTTTAATTGAATATCTAATGCAATTGTCTTCCTTTTTGTCTGAGTAAGAGACAAAATTTAAAACCTCCAATGATGGTAAATGGTAATTTTCGCCTGAAATTAATCTTTTTGATGAGACTTTTTGACTGAGGATGGTTTTAAAGAAGAAGATAATTACTTAGAATTCTTTTATGACGTCTGAAATATCTTGTCGAAGAATAAAAAAATCTAATGTTTCTTTATTCTTCAGATCGTTGACATGAGTACTTCAAAAACCGGAAAACATGGTCACGCCAAAGTAAACTTGGCTGCTCTAGATATATTCACTGGAAAAAAACTTGAAGACATCTGCCCATCCACTCACAATATGGATTGTCCAGTCGTCAAAAGAAAGGAATATCAACTTCTTGCTATCAATGAAGATGATGGATTTGTATCTTTAATGGATCTTGAAACTTGTGATACCAAGGATGATCTTAGACTTCCAGAAGGAGAAGTTGGTGATCAAATCAAGGCAGCTTTCGAGAAGGATGAAGCTGGTATTATTTGCTGTGTCGTATCTGCTTGTGGTGAAGAGGCTATTCTTTCCTGGAAACCAATGTCTTCAAAGGAATAAAATCAGATAATTTGTTATTTAAAAAAATATTAAAAACGCTTCTCTTATTATTGGTTGACAAAAAAAGATGTTGTATTTTTAAAAATAATTATGGAAGATTTTTTTTTTGTTGAGAAAATTCCTTTCTGGAACTTTTTCTTTTGTTGCTTTTTCTATTGTTTTACACTATTGTTTGTACTCCACTGATTATTTGTTTTTTTTTGATATATAGAGGTATATGTAATCTTGTTATTTTGTCTTTACTATTTTTATATAGTATAATATATTTTCAGAAAAAGTTATGTCTAATAATAGTGTATTAAGAAATAAAAGTGATATTGACATACAATCGAGTAAATTGTCGTGTTTTATTGTTATCATATTATCTTAAATAATATTTTCAATTGCCATTTTTAATATAGAGGAAATTTTTTATTATTATTATTGTTTTTTTTATAATAATAAAATAAAAATAGACTACTTGTGTCTTATCAGTGTGTTAAAACTAATATACTTCAATTTGGGAATGTACATGATTGATAAGAACATTGAAACTAAAATAAAACTTGTTAGGCAAAGGTATTTGAGAATAGTGTGATGGTTATAATAGAATTAGTTAGAAAAGTAGAGAAGTTTGATGAGTAGTATAATCATATAAATTTGTTGTAAAGTGTTACTTTTTTAGCGATCTTCTGTTGAGAACATATCATCGTAAGGTTATTTTTAATTGTTTCATGCATATATAAGCGTGTTATATTCAACCATTTACTTTTATTATCTTTGCACATTTTCTAGTAATGGCTAAAATTATTGATGGAAAAGTTGTCTCTCAACAAATTCTTGATGATATTACTTTGAAATTAAAAGATATCCAAAAGGAACATCCTCATTTTAAACCTTGTTTATCTATTTTACAAGTTGGTGATCGTCCTGATTCAAACGTCTACATTAGAAATAAACTTAAGAAAGCTTCTGAAATTGGATTTGATACAAAATTTATTAAACTTCCTAATACAACTAATCAACATGAATTAGAAACGGTTATTAACGAATTGAATAATGATTTCTATGTTGATGGTATTATCATTCAATTACCGTTAGATTCAATACATCCTATTGATGCTGATCATGTTGTTAATATGGTTCGCCAAGAAAAAGATGTTGATGGTTTAACACGAGAAAACGCTGGAAGATTAATGAGAGGAGAATTAAATAACACTATATTTCCATGTACCCCTTATGGATGCTTAACTTTGGTTCAACACGCTACAGGTAAGTTATTTTACCATTAAATGACAACCAAGTATAAATTGATAAGAAAAAGACAAAAATTTTATTTATTATGCTGTCAATGATACGAAATGTCTGCAATTATTATTTGAAAAATTATATATCTATTTTAGGAGACATCAATTATGTTGCTGGTAAAAATGTTGTTGTAATAGGAAGATCAAAAATCGTTGGTTCACCTGCTGGTGCATTGTTTTTATGGCATCATGGAACAACAACTATTTGTCATTCAAAAACTCAAAATTTAAAAGATATTTGTAAAAGAGCAGATATTCTTATTGTTGCCATTGGAAAAACTGAATTTGTTAAAGGCGATTGGGTTAAACCAGGAGCTATTGTTATTGATTGTGGGATTAATGTTTTAGAAATTGATGGAAAAAAAAAGTTATTTGGAGATGTTGAATTTAGTGAAGCTGTAAAAGTTGCTGGTTATATTACAAAAGTTCCCGGTGGTGTTGGGCCAATGACAATAGGTATGTTATTGAAGAATACTTTTACTCAAGCTGTTGGAAGAAGATTAAATGACGTTTCTGATGGCAAATGGAATATTGAAATTTTGCCATTGAAAATCCAACAACCTGTTCCTTCAGATATTCAAATTTCACGTTCTCAAATTCCAAAAAAAATTAGTGATCTTGCGAAAGAAGTAGGAATTCAGAATGAAGAATTAGAATTGTATGGAATCAATAAAGCTAAAGTTTCTTTAAATATTTTTAAACGTCTTGAAGATAGAAAAAAAGGAAAATATATTGTTGTAGCAGGAATAACACCAACACCTCTTGGTGAAGGTAAAAGCACAACAACACTTGGACTTGTTCAATCGTTATGTGGACACTTAAAACGAAACACATTTGGAAATATTAGACAGCCATCACAAGGACCAATTTTTGGAATTAAAGGGGGTGCTGCTGGTGGAGGATATTCACAAGTCATACCAATGGAAGAATTTAATTTACATCTTACTGGAGACATACATGCTATTACAGCTGCAAATAATCTTCTTGCTGCTGCTATTGATGCTAGAATTTTACATGAAGCTACACAATCTGATGAAGCATTGTTTAATAGATTAGTTCCAAAAAACAAAGAAGGTAAAAGAATTCTTAGTAAAATTCAGAAAAATAGAGCCGTCAAACTAGGCTTACCTAATGTGGAAGATGTTAATGAATGGACACCTGAGGAAAAAGTCAAATTTTCAAGGTTAAATATTGATCCAAAAACTGTTACCTGGAATAGAGTTATTGACACAAATGATAGATTTTTAAGAAAAATAGAAATTGGTCATGGTGGTACTGAAAAAGGAAATGTTAGGACAACACAATTTGACATAACTGTAGCATCTGAAATAATGGCAATTCTTGCATTGACTTATGATTTAGGTGATATGAAAGATAGAATAGGAAAAATTGTTATTGGCAATGATAAGAATGGTGGTCCTGTAACATGTGAAGATATTGGTTGTACAGGAGCATTAGCAATTCTTCTTAGAGATACTGTTAAACCAAATTTGATGCAATCATTAGAAGGTACCCCAATATTTGTTCATGCTGGGCCTTTTGCTAATATTGCTTCTGGTGCTTCAAGTATTATAGCAGATAAATTGGCTCTTAAGCTTGTTGGAGAAGATGGATATGTTGTAACTGAAGCTGGTTTTGGTGCTGATATCGGTATGGAGAAATTCTTCAACATTAAATGTAGATATTCTGGATTGACACCAGATTGTGTAGTACTCGTTGCTACTGTACGTGCTCTTAAAATGCACGGAGGTGGTGCACCAGTGACTGCTGGTGCAAGTTTACCATTTGAATATTTAAATGAAAATCTTGAACTACTTGAGAAGGGATGCGATTCTAATTTAAGGAAAACAAATGGAAAATGCTTTGAAATTTGGTGTACCAGTTGTTGTTTGTATAAACAAATTTTCAACAGACACTGAAAATGAGTTAAATTTAGTTGTCTCTAAATGTAAGACATATGGTGGTGTTGGTGTTATTTCCAGTCATTGGGCTGAAGGCGGTAAAGGAGCTATAAAATTAGCTGAAGCTGTTGTTGAAGCTTGTAATAAGAAAAGTGATTTTAAATTTTTATACCCCTTAGATATTGACATACCAACAAAAATCGAAACCATTGCGAAGGAAATTTACGGTGCCAGTGGTATATCATTATCTGAAGCAGCTAAAGAAAAAATTGAGAAATATACAAAACTTGGCTTTTCAAAATTACCCATTTGTATGGCTAAAACTCAATTGTCATTATCTCACGATCCATCTCTTAAAGGTGCTCCAACAAATTTTGTTTTACCAATAAGAGATATTCGTTGTTCTGTTGGAGCGGGATTCATAATACCAATTTGTGGAGATATTACTACTATGCCTGGGCTTGCTACAAGACCTTGCTTCTTCGATATGGATATAAATATTGAAGAAGATAATAGAATTGAAGGTCTTTTTTAAGTGAATCTTTAAATAAGGAACTCTAAAATACTTATATCATTTTAAATACTTACTTTCCAATAAACTTTTTAAAAGTTAAATTTATTTTTAATATAAAAAAAAGAAAAATCTTTTTTTATTATTATATAACTCTTTATTTAAAAAATTACATTTATGCAGAAATTTTTTAAGACGTTTCATATTTGCCAAATATTCAAGTAATGTAATTTTATAAAAATATAGGCGTTAATTTTTACTACAAATGAAATACTTGATTATATTTTACAATCTATGGTCACATTCCATTCGTTAGATTTTACCAATTGTTAAGACAACTAAATTTTTTTGTTTCCGTTTCAAATTTGTTTATTATTTGTGTACTTGTAATAAGTATATGGAATAAAAATAAGTTGTATAATTTTGGAGAAATATTAAAAAAATTATGAATACATATGATAAATTATTAAAATGTTTAAAATACAAAAATCAAGAGGAGAATACAAATTTAGCATGATTATACAATATGATTAATTTTAATAATAAATGGAATATTATTTTTGCTTGTTAAATTAAAAAATATCTTTATGAAAAATTAGCAAATTATAATAATATGATAACATATTACGTAGTATAGAGAAAATAACACTTTATTAATATTACAAGAAATAATCTTACGATAACTACGTTTTATTTACATTAAGCAAAAAAATTTATATTAGCAATCGCCTACAATCATTAAAAAGAAAAGGTAGAGCGTGCTTTTTATATGGAATTGTAAAACTGTTAAAGACTATTTGTTGCCAATAATTATGGTTATTCTTTCTTATCTCCATCTCCTTTAGATTTCTCACCATTGTCTCCAGCCTTAGATTTATCACCCTCTTCTTTTTTATCATCATCTTTTTTATCTTCCTTCTTATCATCATCTTTTTTCTCCTCCTTTTTATCATCCTCTTTTTTATCATCCTTCTTTTCTTCATCCTTTTTTTCATCCTTCTTTTCCTCATCTTTCTTTTCATCCTTCTTTTCTTCTTCTTTTTTGTCTTCTTTCTTTTCATCCTCTTTTTTTTCTTCTTTTTTTTCTTCTTTTTTCTCCTCTTTTTTCTCCTCTTTTTTATCATCTTTTTAGAAGCATCTTTCTTTGAAGGTTCTTTCTTTTCTTCATCCTTCTTTTCTTCAACCTTCTTTTCCTCTGGTTTTTCAGTAGTATCTTTCTTTTCACTATCTTTCTTTTCATCAGTCTTTTTTTCCTCCTCTTTCTTTTCTTCAGGCTTTTTCTCATCTTTTTTCTCACCACTATCTTTCTTTTCACCATCCTTCTTCTCTTCGGTTTTAACTTCTTCAGGTTTGGCATCCTTCTTGGAAGCTTCCTTTTTAGCTTCTTCTTTCTTTTCCTCAGGCTTCTTGTCTTCACCTGGTTTAACAGATTTTGGACCCTCATCTTTTTTACTTTCTGCGATTTTAGGATTAGCATCTTTAACTGATTTTTGTTTTCCACTTGGTGGAGGTGCACTTTTAGATGGTAATTTTTTAGCAGTTTTAGTTTTTTTTGGACCTTCTTTCTTTTTGGCTCCTCCCTTACAGTTAGTAAGTGTTGAAGAAACACATATTAAAAAAGTTAATATTGATAACAATATTGACGAGAGCATTGTTAGTTAAGACAGAAAATATCAACTTTTATTATAGTTGTATACTACGATTAATAATTTCATCCAATTTATCATTTTTAACCAATATAAAATATGAATTTCCTCATATTTAAATATTAGTACTTAATTTATATTTTGATAATTAATTTTGGATGTTAAATGAAAAATATTCAAAATTTATTATAATTTTAAAAAATTGTTTTTTTAAAAACAATTCATATCAGAAAAATTCAAATATTAATTGTGAATTTTATCACAATAGATTATATCATTAATATTGTTTTTGTTTCACTCACCAGAATTAATATATTAAAGTAATCTGATAAAAGTTTAATGCTTAGAGTAAAAACATTTGAATAGATTAAAGAATTAGATAATTTTTATTGGTAATAGATTTCCAGTTAACACCTAAAAATCCGTAAACTTTTCTTTATATAAATTTATTATATTGAAATTTTAATGATTAATACAAACTCAATGTTTATAAAAGGGCTTACGTATAAACTAATAATACGATAATCATTTGCCAGTTACATTATACTAAATTGCTATGAAACAATAATACAAATAGTTTATTTTCTTTACATTATACAATTTATAGACATTTTTATTACATTATAGTCAAATAATAAAATTATTAATATTCTTCCTCGTCAACTACATCGCTAGAATTAGCTCCTACTTCCTCATAATCTTTTTCTAAAGCAGCAAGATCTTCACGAGCTTCAGAAAATTCGCCTTCTTCCATACCCTCTCCGACATACCAATGAACGAAAGCTCTCTTGCTGTACATAAGATCGAACTTAACATTAAGTCTGGCCCATGCTTCAACAATTGCTGTTGTATTTGAAAGCATACAAACAGATCTTGGAACCTTAGCCAAATCAGAACCCGGAACAGTTGTAAGTGGCTGGTAGTTTATACCAACTTTAAATCCAGTTGGACACCAGTCAACAAATTGTATTGTTCTCTTGGTTTTCAAATGAGCGATAGCAGCATTTACGTCTTTAGGGATAACATCACCGCGGTAGAGAAGACATACAGCCATATACTTTCCAGAATGGGTTTGACACTTGATCATTTGATTTTCTGGTTGGAATGCTTGATTAGTAATTTCCATGACACTAAGTGATTCGTGGTAAGCTTTGTCTGCAGACAGAACAGGAGCAAATGTAGCCAATGGAAAATGAATTCTTGGATATGGAACCAAATTGGTTTGGAATTCATTCAAATCAACATTAAGAGCACCGTCAAAGCGAAGTGAAGCAGTGATTGAAGAAACAATTTGGGAAATTAAACGGTTAAGATTAGAGTACGATGGACGAGAAATTCCCAAATTTTTACGACAAATATCGTAAATTGCTTCATTGTCAACCATAAAAGAACAATCCGAGTGCTCAAGAGTAGTATGTGTAGTGAGAACAGAATTGTATGGTTCAACGACAGCAGTTGAAACTTGTGGAGCCGGATAAACAGAAAACTCGAGTTTGGCTTTTTTTCCAAAGTCAATAGAAAGTCTCTCCATGAGAAGGGAAGTAAATCCAGATCCTGTACCTCCTCCAAACGAATGGAATACAAGAAAGCCTTGTAGACCAGAGCAGCTATCAGCAACTTTTTTGATTCGTTCCATTGTTTGGTCAATAATTTCTTTTCCTACAGTGTAGTGCCCTCTTGCATAATTATTAGCAGCATCTTCCCGTCCAGTAATCATCTGATCCGGGTGGAAAAGTTTCTTATAGGTTCCAGTACGAACTTCATCAATGACAGATTGTTCGAGATCAACCATAATGGCTCTAGGAACATAGTTACCTTGTCTAGTTTCACTAAAAAATGTGGTAAACGAGTCATCAGTAGCCCCAGAAGTTTTTTCAGCAAGCATTGTGCCATCTGGTTGAATTCCATGTTCTAAACAATATAATTCCCAACATGAGTTACCAATTTGTACACCAGCTTGCCCAATGTGTATAGAAATAACTTCACGCTAAACATAAAGTGTGTTTAACTATTATATTGTAAAAAAAACATACCATTTTAAAATAATAATAGAATAAATCTGTTGAAATACTAGGATATAAATCTAAAATTATGAGATATTAAATAAAATTACAAAATAAATTATATTAAAAATAAAAAAAAATATTTTTATCAATACAAATACTTCACCCGTAACTGAATCAAAAATCTAAACATAGAAAATTTGGGGATATTTATAATAAAAATATTTATTAATTCGATGACAAGTGATGACGGTAACAGTCGTTAGAAGACCCAAAAAGAATACTAAACCTGAATGTTTGGAATAATGCTTTTTAAGATGGTGTTTACTGTAATATGAAATTCTTTATTGTATATGATATTCTTCTTCTCATGGATATTTTATTATGTTTATTAATCACTAGTATTATTTTGATTTTTTTATAATATTTTAGCAATTAAGTTGATTTTATATCAATTTCAGATAATAATAGTAATTTTGCTTGGCTCTATATGTTTATTTTATCTTAATTTTGAATATCTTTTACAGTATGGAGAAATATATTGGTATTGAAGGAGAAATAAATTTCCATGTATGTTTTGTAATGAGAAGTTCTGCAAAGTTTGTTTTTAGATAAGCGAAAAAACAAAAAATCTTATTAATGAAAATAACAAGCATCTTTTGCAATTAGAGGAAAAAGCTTTTAAGATTGGCGAGACTTCAAAAGTAAGATACTTCTTGCCACCATTTGATTTTTTAAAAATTACAAATTCCGAATTTAACAAATTAGATTTATTGAACCAGAGTGGGAACAGTTATACTGAATTATGCAATGCACTTATAAAGGATGCAGAAATGATTAATGATAGTTTATTGAAGTCAATAAATTCTTTTGATATGATTTTGAGGGATACAGATGAACAATCAGCTGGTAATTCACATTTTACTACTATTCTTGAAAAACTTACTGATGTGTATAAACGTCTTGAAAATGTGAAAAGTGATTTATTAGAGAAATCAGAAGAAATTAAAAATAAAAATGAGCAAATTAGTCATCTTCAAGGTGAATTAGAAAGAAAAAATGAAAATTACAATAAAAGAATGCGCTGTTATATAGAAAGAAAATCTGAAAATGGAAAAATCAAAGAAAATGAGAGGTCTTTACATCATGAACGTACTCTTCATGAGATGTCGGTTTATAATTCAATGTGCAAGGATATTGAAAAAAAAATAATGGACAAAATCAAAGAAAATGCCTTGCTTAAAGAAAATTTTAAATTAAATATCAAGGATAAGTTAAGAGCAAATTACGGAATGTATTTTGGTAATCCTAAAACCTTTATTAAAACAAAAACTAAATCGAAGAGGCAAAAGCTAAGTGATTTATTATTAGGCATTAAACTTCTCATTAAAGAATCGTTGAATGAAGAACTTGAAAAGGTAGAAAAACTTTCTCGAGAAGTAAGTCATTTAAAAATGCGTGAGGTTAAATTACTTTCAAATATAAAACATATAACAGATGAAAATCCAATGTTAGAAAATAAAATAAAAAGATTAACAGAAATGAAGACCAAATTTGAAGAGTTCTTGGATGATCTTATTATTAAGAGTTGTAGAATACATTCAGTGGATCGAAAAAAATTTTTAACTCAATTTTCTTTTGACACATGTTACAGTGGAAACACATCTTTTAGCGCTATTTTTTTAAGTATGCTTGATGAATCAAAAGAAATCTAATTTTAAATTATTTTTTATCATCATTTTGCAATTGTATAATTATTTGTAAACTATTTTTACTAGTATTGTCGTTTATTTGATATAATAATAATGGTAGAATTTTATTTATTATAATGTATTTTAATTTTATTGAAAAACTTTAAAAAAACTATTTTACCATTATTATATAAATATTTTTGATATAGTACATCGAGAGTCTTGCATTTAAATATTTTGACATTAAATTAAAATTTGTTAACAAAATAATTAGACTATTTTCTTTATAACATTTCCTTTAGAAATAAATATTTTCTATTATATAGATGAAGGAGGAAAATTAAACTGACCTTAAATTTTATTATCATTACTAAAAACCTACAATGTCATTTTAAAGCAATTAAATAAAGCTTCATTTAACAAATTTAAAAATAATTTAAAAGTATTATAATGCAGAAACACTAAACATTGAAATAATAGAAATTGAAAATAAGAAATATTAGAAAACATGTGTAATAAATTACGATTTTTAAGAGTAACAATATGTTTTATATTCAAATTGAGAAAATAATAACTCTTCGACAAAAAAGTTGTCGAGGAAAAATATTCATTTATTATTTTTATAATAAATATAAATTAAATAGAAAGTATATTCTATTATATATAATAAATGTCAATTCAAAGAAATTCTAACTAAAATTACTATCAATTTTCTGTAATTTATATTAAAATGAAAAATATTTGATTTTTATTTTTCTATGATCGATTTCGATGAAGGATTTCTTTAAATAATGGAGTTACTCAACTCTTAAAAAAATATATTTAATCAGTTAAAATAACACCCAAACTGTAAACTTAATTTATATCAATAAATAATTAACTTCTGAAATACATTATAAACTTTTTCATATGTCATTTTATATAGAAAACAAAAAATAAATTAGTTAATCAAAATTTATTATCACTTTAAAGAAACAATAAAAAACACAATAAAGCAAAAACAGATATTATTAAAGCGGGCAAGGAGTCTCGAAAAATGGCAGACTACAACATTTCTATATTTTTAAATAAAAATTAAAAAATAATCATAGTCAAATTTAAAAGTTCTTTTTGCCTTGTTATTACAAAAAATATCAAGCCATTTTATTTATAAACTTTAATTAACTCATTTTCTGCAGAAAAGCCATGAAACAATTGACATAACGATTCCAATTACAGTGATTGCTGCAAGAACAATTAAGGTAATGATAAGCCAATTTTGAAGATTAAAACAGCAATCTGTCATTAATGTCCCACAACACTTGTAGTAGTGGAAAATTGAACTTGGTGGGCATTCTTTTCCTGTAAGTGGTATTGGACACCATTTAGATCCACCCTTAAAAGTGATTGATTAGTAAATAATAAAAATTTAAAATAGTAATAATTGATATTTAAAATTTATACAACTACATTATTATTATTATAATTTTCTCAAAATATAGAACAAGAGAAATTATGATAGACAATTTATATGAATAGTTATTAAAGTTACCTCAATTGTTTGAACATCATCTACAGTCTTCTTCAAATCATCAATATTTTTAGCTCCTTGAGCCAAAAAAACAAAAGTACCAAAGATAGCAGAAGTTAAGTAATATCCAATAGACATTTTTTAATAGAATTCAAAGACTTTCTATAAAAAAGTATAGTTATTCATTAAAAATATCATAATACAATGGATATTTATATTGAGATATCTTTTAAAAAGTATAAGATTAAGTAACTTTATAAAAACGATATAAAAATACTTTTCAAATAGCAGTGGTTAAAAATTATTTCATTTTAAATATATTTTTAAAATGAAGTTAAAATTCTTAGAATTTTGCATAATAATATATAGAGATATATATAACATATTAAAGATACTAAATTCAAAATTCACTTTATCACAAGACATTCTTTTAAAATTACATTTATACGAAAAAGCTTGATAAGCGTGTCTTTTCTCTTTTTTTTGACTCATTCAAACTTTAGAGGAAGGGCAAACTAATGCTCATTTAGTTAAATTTATATTTTTGCTCCATCTTTATTTCTAACAATATAATATATATAAACATCAAAATATAACAATAATATATATCGTTTTTCAAACTTTTGTTAGAATTAAAATAAAATATAGATAAATGCAATAGAATTTTGTGTAATTTTTATAGTTCTATATCTCTCTTCCTTCCTATCCCCCCCTCTCTTCTCTTTTCTAAAAGTTTGACACATTCTTTAAATAGAATATTAAATATGTCTTAAGATAGATATAATATAAGATTTAAAAAGTTATCCCTAGAAAAAAAATAGAAACTGAAACATAAGTAAAAGTATTCCACTTTCTCTTATACACATCATTTACCCTCCTCTAATCATGACAATAATATATAAAAGAGAGAGTTATAGGAAAAATATTTTAAAACTATAGGGCTATAACATTAAACTTTGATCACTTATTTATTAAATGTATAACAATATAAAACTAAAAAATATATATATTTTGATAATAAAATAAGAATAATAAAATATAATTAAAAAGCTAGCTTTCTTTATTGTCTATATTTCGAATAAGCATATTGATGCTTAAAAAGATATATAGATAAAATTGATATATGATGCTAAGAAAATTAATTAATATATATCCTTATGTTAACAATTCAAATAAACTAAATTTAAAACTATTAATCATAAATACAAAACAATTGCTGTTGGAAAATTGTTTTATAGATAGGTTTTAGCAAAAAAAAGGGTGGATTTATAACAAAACGAAAAAAAAAGTATTATTCAACTCAATAACTCAAGGTATATGACAAAAATAATTTACATTGGTGGAAAAGTCTTTTAAATATCGAGTGACTATTATAAAATAGTAACAATAATACTTTGAATAAAATTAGTCATTTCTTCTTGACAGACAATAAAACGATATAATTATTTATTTAGTATGTACAAAAATTAGTCATTTACCAAATTTTTATTCATTTTTTTAAAGAAAAAATAATTTACAAAATATTTTTATCCTTACAACTATTAATAACTCTTTTAGGGGTAAGTATATAGAAATATAGAAGAAAAGGTATATTAAAATAAAAATAATCCTATGAAAGTGTATTGAATAAAATTGTGTGTATTAAATGTACTTAAAGCATACAATAAAAAAATAAATTAATTGAAATTACCAAAATTTAGATTAGAAATATAAATAACATTACTTTAACTTTTCTTTTTTTACATATTTTTTATTAATTTTTTTAAGAAAGAATATCATTTAAACAATAATCTCCCTATTTTTAAATAAATCATATATGTAAATAAAAAAATATTTAAAAGGTAAAATTTTGTGTATAAAATAGTTGCTAAAAAATATTCATGTGTATATAATTCTAAAAGAACTATAATCACTACCTAGATAGAGAAAATACTTTGAAGAATAAAATGTTTGGATTATTATAATAGAGGTACATAAAATATATTACTTTAGAGTTTGTTGTTGTAAGATGCGTACTTTTAAATAAAATATTAATAATTGTATAGTGACCTTTTTTAAAGTATTTTACTATTCAATAAAGCAAAAGTGATCAATTATTTGAGAAAATTAAATAGTGCTTATTAATTAAAACCTTTTACTATATATACAAAAGAGATTAAATTTTCTATGGAGAATGAATACATAATTATAAATAAATGAGGTATAAGTATAAAAAGTAAATGAATAGTAGAGTGAATTAGTACATCAAGCTTTTAAAGTTATACTCAACTATGTATCTTACTATATTACTGTGCCATTGAGATAGTAAAATGATAGATAGATATACTTAAACACGTTTGGCCAAATGTCGTGTTTTTAATTGTCCTTCTTGTTACTCTCTCTCTTACTTTGATCTCTGTTAAGATAAAACCTTTGCCAAACATTATTGGAACTACATTTTAATAACAAAATAAAAGTCCAAAGATTAGAAGAAGATTATTTTTTTCATCAACATTATACTGGATTAGAAATACTTTGATACCATGTAATTAGGAAACATCTTTACAGTAATTATCTTATTCTGTCACTCGAAAATAAATGGATTTGACTAAAAAAGATCTTAAATGTGTTTTATAACTTTGTATTAAATTAACTGAGCAATATACAATGGCAAACTGTTAATTTAGTTAAATTACATCTTCTTCTTTCTTTCTAACTAAATAAAATTATGGCATTAATAAGTTTTATATGAGAAAAAATTATTTTTTCAAAAGTAGAAAACAAAAGGGCATTAGGAATATACATGATGGTATGAATAGTTTGAAACATAAAATAAAAATAGATTGTTGATGTTAAAAGAGAAAAAATAAAAGTAAAAATAATATTTATCTTTAAATATACTTCTGTCAAAAGACAAGTACATAGTCAGAAAAATAGTGATGGGAAAACATCTCTGTTGTTTATTTCTTTTATGAGTCAGAAAAAATCCAGTAGAAAAATTGTTTATACCTAACTGATAACGAATATTTGTATGAAATGACAAATAAATGTTAAAACGACTATATAAAAAAAATTATTTTTTTATTACTCAAAGTATAAATTTTATTAATTTACCATTACATAGTATTATTTTATCTATAATAAAAAAATATGAATATGAATGAAAATTTGAAAGTTATTTTGTACAATAATAAGGTAATTTTTATTCATTTAAATATGTCAATTTTGATTTTGGAAACATTCACAATTTAAAATGTTAAATTTATTTAATTTTAATAATTCCAGTAAAAAGGAAGAAAAAAAGTCAATACGACGAGTGACATCTGCAAATAAACCACTTGATAAAAAAAATCAAAGAAATCATCCGCCCTCAGAAAAAAAAACCCACAACCTACAAACGAGTGAAAAAAAACATCTTAGTATTAATGATGGAGGAGAAAAGAATAGTGAAAGGAAAATACGATCTAAAAAGGAAGATTTTACTGAAGCTAAAAACAAATGCTCTTCAGCAAGGCAGGAACAAATGGATAAAGGAACAGAATCTCTATTTAACTTATTTATAGATAATTTGCAACCAAAAACACTTAACGATTTAAAAATAGTGTATGCGGGAATCAAAAGTCACGTTTTTTCAGAGCATACAAGAATCGCTTTTGATAATAATATGCCTCTTAATAAATACAAAGACATAGTGTGTATTGATGAAACTCGCGTAATTTTAGAACCTCCTGGAACTAATTACTACCATGCTAATTTTGTTACTCAACCTGGGATGAAACATAATTTTATTTGTTGTCAAGCCCCAATGAATGAAACTATTGCTGATTTTTGGAGATTATGTATTCAACAGAATGTATCAATAATAATTTGTCTTGTCAATTTGATAGAAAATGGTAAACAAAAATGCTCTCAATATTGGCCGACTAATGAAGGGGAAACAATAAAATTTAAATGTTTTAATGTACAATATGAGTCAACAGATTATTGTGACGATGCATTTTTTATAAGAAATCTTAAAGTTTGGACTGATGGAGATGGAGTTGCTGCAGTAAAAATAAGGCAATTCCAATGGAAAGATTGGCCAGATAAATGTGTTCCATCTGATACAACTTCTATAATGAGATTAATAAAACGCTTAAAAGACATTAAAAAAGAGGAAACAATTGTAGTTCATTGCTCGGCAGGTATCGGAAGAACAGGAACATTGGTTGCAGCATATATATTATTCTCAAGAATTTCCTCTAAAACAGATATTAATATATATGACACTGTAATTAACATAAGGAGACAAAGAGCAGGTGCTGTTCAAACAGAAATTCAGTATATTTATCTTCATAAAGTTATTATTGATTATTGTTTAATTATCAATGCCCTTAATGCGCCTAGAATGGCTATTGCAATTAAATTTGTTGAAGAATACAATGCATATTATGAATCACTACTTCATGGAGGTTTACAATAACAGCTATCATTTAATTTTAAATTGTTACTCTAAAGTAAATATCATGGAATATTGTTAATAAACAGTAGCAAGGATGTAGGATAGTGTTTTAAAATTTAATTTTACTTAATTGTATTTTTTTATATATAATATAATCAATGGAATTAATTCTTTATATAAAGTAATATATAATATTGTTAATATTAAAACATAATAATGTCAAGATAAAAATTTTATAAAATTTTTATAAATATTAAATAAGACTTTTTTATATTAATCTATTTGTTTATTTTTGTTTAATGATTGTTTGTCTAAAATTTTATAAAACAAATACTAGATAAAACTTACAAAAATTACAGTCGAGAAAATTGTTTTCTTTTAAAATAAAAAGTAATATGATTATATAGTTTAAACAAGAAAGAAAAAAACAAAGTTATTCCGATAAAGTAAAATAACTACTCCTAAAGTAAAGCTAACAATTTTTATTACCAATAATAATTTATTATTAATTAAATAATATTTAATTTTTTTTGTCTTTACAAAGTCAATAAAAATAAATTAAAATTGTTCTTAATTTTTATATGGAATTGCAGAAATAAGTTAAATAATGATCAAAAAACATTTAATAATTTAAACAGAGTGAAGAAGTATTATCAAGAGAATTCTTATAAACTTTTATATATTGTTTATCATTAAAGAGAGCAATTTTTATCTTGGCAAAAATACTTAATTATCAAATAAAAACGTTATAAGCATTTTTTGTTATACTTCACTAGTGTAAAAACATTCAGAATTAGAAATTATAATAAGAACACATAGCGTATGCTATTTAAACATTTTAAAAAGTACTTTACTTAGGATGATAACATCTATGAGTTAATAAATATTTTTTTCAGTTATACAATTATTTTTTTTATTTAAAATCAGGATATTTTAATTTATTACTATTGTTTATTTGAAAATCTTTATAATATAAATTTGTAATTTAATAATACTCTAGTTATCTACATTTTTGAAAATAGGAAATTATTTATACAATGAAAAATTTTAAGATATTAGAACGAAATCAGGATGTTACAACTCATGGTAAATATTTTTTTTTATAGAATTTTAATAATAACTATCATATTTCTGAATGCTACTATATTTCTTATAAATAGATAAAAGAAATTATTTATCTCTATCTACTTGTAAAACTTTTTAAAACATGAATAAAATTTAATATTGGTAAAAAAATTTAAAAAATATGTAAGGAAATCGTAATTATACTATTATTTACAATACAATGATTAAGCGAAAATACTTCATTAAATTAGAATTATAAAAATTCAAATATTGAATTATCTATGATTGAATCAAAAATCTTTTTTCTGCATATAAACAAATTCTTATGCTTTGATTGAATTGCAACCACTATAATTAAAAGTTGTCAACTGTGTAAAGATATTTGGAAATATTATGTTATTTGACAAAAAAAAATTTAAAAATTTAATAATATTAAAATAAAAAGACAGGATAATAAAAAATATAAACATAAGAATATAATGTTATTTGGAATAAGATATTAATAATAACTATAAAGAGCAATGTTTCTGATTTATTAGTAATAAACATCATTCATATATAATTATGTTATATCTTAATATAGGTAAGTTTATTATTACAAAAGTAGGTCTTCAAGATACCCGTTAAATTTTTTTGTAACAAATAAACATTACATCATTTATTCCTTTATTATTTGCCTTTTTTCACAATTCCCAGAATTTGAACTTTTCTTTTTTTCATCTCTACCAATACATAAAATAAGGCATGATACAATACCGGCTAAAACGAAGAATCCACCTCCAATGTAAAAACATATAGCATAGTCTTTGGTAAGATCATAGAAAAATCCTGCTACTGGTGTACCAATAATACAAGCTATTCCTCTTGCAACTGTTAACAATCCAAAAGAGTTTGATAATTTTTCAACTCCTAATAAGTCTGCTAAGACAATTGATGTTAAACAAATATATGGAGCAGAAACAAAACCGTATACTCCCCAAAGTATGGCACTATTATAGTATGTAGTACATATAAATGGCACAGCAAAAAGAAGGCCTCCTGATCCAATTAAAGAGATATTTGTAAGATTCAATGCTGAAATAATATTTTTATCGGCAAACCAACCAATGAAAACCCTTCCAAGAGTATTAAGGATGTTCATAAGAGAAACTAAAAATGTTCCATCGGCAGCTGAGATACCATTAGATACAGCGAAATCTTTGATAAAGAAATATGGGATATAAAAAGCAAGCATACCAAGAAGGTTGGAAGCAGCTATTAATATCATATCTGGGACTTTCAATAATTCAACGTCAATCATTGAGTGGAACATATTACGAACAGCTAAAGGAATACATTTGCATTTGGAGTTATCCTCAACAGCACCAAGATCATCCATAATTGATTGAATTGATTCTTTACTTACAGCCAAATCTTTATTTAACCCTTTTTCTCCTTCTACAGCATGTTTCAATTCTTCAGCAATAATAGCACCAGAAATTGAAAGATGTGATTGACGGTATGATTTCATATCTCTACCTTCTTCAGCAAATTCTTTTAAATTTTGAATTGAACCTTGAAGGAAGATATCTTGTCTAGAAAGAGGTTTCTTCAATTCATTAGCTTCAACATGACTAAGAGCAACAGATAATTGTGACGAGGCACGAGAAAGTCCTGTTTGATGAAGTTTATTTAATGATTGATTAAGACTTTTAGCGGTTAGTTTATGAAGATGTTTTTGAGAAGCCAAACTACCAGTAGTATCAGCTCTCTTTCTATTTTGTTCATAGAGATTTGTTCTTGATCCATTAGGATTAGTATTCAAAAGTGGAAGAGCTTCAGGTGTAACTTTTTTACCTTCCATATCAACTTCCGGTGTTGTAGAATTTTTTGATTGACTTCTATATCCGCAAATTTTCCATACAAGTGTTGCAAAAAATCCTAGTTTTTCATTTTCATCATAATTTTTAGATCCAAGATCACGATATAACATTCCAAAAACAATAAGTGAGGCAATTAACATAGAAAGGAAAATAACTGTACCATTTAAACCAGCATAACTGTTTACTTTATTGATAAGAATAGGAAGTACTATACCACCAACGCCAGATCCAGCAACAGATAAAGATGTGGCGAGAGCTCTCTTAGATTCAAACCAATATCCTACCATGACAATTGAAGGAAGATATATAAAACCAAACCCGATCCCTAAAAATCGTTATTTACTAAATGTTGTAAATAAAAAATTAACAAACCTCCAATAATTGAAAAAATAAAGAGAAAACCTTCAAATACATTGATATAAGTGGACAAGAAAAATGCTAAAAAGGAAACACAAGCTCCAGTAACAACAATCATTCTTGCTCCATATTTATCAACTAATCCAGCAACAAAGGGTCCAGCTAAAAGATAAGCACCAATAAGAAGAGAACCAATTAAATTTCCGATAGTTTCATTGATACCATACTTTTCCTTAAATCCATTCTTAACAATACCCATAGATGAACATATACCGTCCACAACAAAGTTACTAAGAAAAGCAACTAAACAAATTATCCATCCATAGCCACCATCCGGAGGTGTTGGAATACTATCTAAAATATTCTCTTCTGAGTCTTCATCATTATGAGTAGCATAACGATCTTCTACTTTTAAATGATCTACCTTCTCACTATCCTTAACTTCTTCCTTTCTTGTCATAATGACTTTTTTAAAATGATCCACTAAAATGTGTTTTAATTTTCCTTTTAAGTAAATGAAAAAAAATTTAAATTAAAATAAAGGTATTATATTAACATTATATATACATATACATCTATTTCTTCTTTTTACTGGTTTTTAGTACCAAAAAAATTTGATCATTAAAATAATTATATTATACAGAAAAATATCATAAAATATTAATAACCTTTAAACTAATAATTTTACAATATATTCATCTCAAAGACAAAAAATGTCATTTAATGAAAAGGTTAACTTTTAACAGTCAGCATATTTTGTCGTCATTAACAAAATAATATTATATTTTAAACAAAAAGGCACTATAATACATTGTATGTTGAACTTCAAAGTAGAAAGGGCATCAAATATATATTTATTTTTATTATATAAGTATATTGAAAGACTGAATTTTGTTCTCACTTAGTTAAATGGGAGACAATGATATATTTTGTTTAAATATATATAATATATATTTTAGGAGAGTGCAGGAAATTTTGAGCATTACAAAAAGACATTCAATTGCGCAATACTATAATATCTTTCAAAGATTAAAAAATGATGGTATTTAAAAAAAAATGCTACAACTACAAATTGTTAAAGGTACTTTAGTTTGATGGGAATATTCTAAAAAAATGATACTTATAATATATCATCAATTGAATTTAATTTCTATAATAAGGATGTTAAAGTAAAATATTAAAAAAATAAACAGTAGATATTATAATGGTAGTATTATTAAATAGCAAATGTTTCAAGCAACGTGTGTTATATACGCTATGACATGTACAAAAACTAAATATATTCTGTACATTTTGTTACTCATTCTTAGTGGGAAGATCGGGAAAAAAAATTAGACTAATATCAAAGTTTACTCATGGGAACCCTACACTATAATCAGTGATGGCAACTGATTTGCTGTTAAGATTTTAATAGACTAAAATTGCATCACTTTTAAAAAGACTAGATCATTTTTTTTCGACACAAATATGAGAATAAAACATTTTATAAAAAAGTGTATTTAAATAACGTTTTTTCTATTAATCGAAATTTGATGTCTAGATGTTTAGTAATAAATAAAACTTTTGAAATTTGTAATCAATTTATTAGTTTGAGTTATAGTCAAGAAGCATTCATAAATG
This sequence comes from Strongyloides papillosus, assembly GCA_005656395.1. Classification (NCBI taxonomy): domain Eukaryota; kingdom Metazoa; phylum Nematoda; class Chromadorea; order Rhabditida; family Strongyloididae; genus Strongyloides; species Strongyloides papillosus. The sequence goes on along the minus strand of SRSI01000010.1, from coordinate 383,503 downwards.
GAAGTAAAAAAAAATTAATATAATTAATAGTGAAATAAAGATCTTTTTAAAATACGCTATATATGAAGAAAAAATTTTAATTTTCATGATAAAATTTTTTTAATAAGAAATCTTAACCTCCAAAATACATGTATCAATCTATCTTTTTTTAATTTAAAAATTTAGATTACAAAAAAAAGCTAAAAAGCGATAGAAGTGAAATGTGTATAGATGTCATTAACCTAGTAGACAAAAAAGTTAGTAAAATAAGATTTTGCATATTGATAATCAAAAAGTTTCAATATTTAAATAATAAAAAAGAATTATATGAGTGATGAAAAAGGTTCTCTATTACTTAAATAAATACAGTATATCTTTTTATCAGATATTTGAAGTGATTATAATAATATTATTAAAATAGTGTGTATAGAAAAAGGTTTCATAAGAAGCATACATTTAAAATTAAATTCCTTTTTTTCTCTGAAATAGTATTAAAATTGTCAAATTTTAATTGATAAAAAAGATATTTTTAGGTAGACTTAATAAAAGAAGAAAATATAGAGAAAAGTAATACTTATATAATTTAAGTTTTAAGAATCAAACGCAAATAATGATTATTTAATAGCTTTATTGGTATTAAAAGTAATTTAAAATTTTATTCTCTTTTAACAGTGTTAAGAATTTTTTAAGAATCTTATTTGAAGATTAAAATGTTTCTTTTTAACAAAAATAAGTTTTAAGAAGATTTTAAATATTTTTGATAAAAAAGTACTATCTTTTATTTTAGTCCTTTGTAGATACGAATTTATTAACACACTTTATCAATAAAAATGATTCAAATAATTAAAGTGATAAGGATAAATACATAATGGCTATTGGCTATTAAAATAAAAGTATATAATATTTATATTATCAATAGTCATATGTGAATGCATATGCACACCAGTTTGAGAAAAGAAGATCATTCAAACTAGTTGAATAATTTTAGTTTATTACGTAAGATTTTAAAGTAGTTTGAAATATTTTAAATTTTTATTAAAATTACTATCAAATTTAAAAGAAGATTTAAATTGAAAGTTATAATTAAAACTTGATAGTATGTTAAGTGGAGAAGCAAAAGGAATCAAAAATTATGTTTAAATAACGATTCTTATTTTTTAGAATATTTATAAATGTAATTAAACACATATATATTTGCAATAATCTTTTTCTCAAAAACCCACAATATCTTCATTTTAAATCTGGTTAACTATTAAAATTAAAAACTGTATCAAAAATAATAATAGTAAAAATAAATTTTTAAAAATCTGTACATTTAAAAATATGTTTATGTGTTGTAGTCATATGAGTGGTGATTCAAAAGTGCCATTTAATTTTAAATGGTAAAAATTAAAATGAATATGATGTAATATTTATATTCGATGAAAGTTAACAAAAATGATAAAAACACCAAAACATAAATTATTCAAATTAAAGAACATTTATGTTAATTTTTAGAAATAAAAAGTTTTGTTTTTAATTTCAAAATATTAAAAATGAAATGGTTAAAATTTTAATCACTCCTTATTTGTAAGAATAACATATATTTAAAAATATTTGATAAAGAAAATAAAAGTAACACATTAATTGATAAAGAAATATAACAAATTTTTTAAATATAAGAAAGAAAACGATATCACTATAATACTAGTACCGATACTTAAGTACAAAAGTCATTATTTTGAAGTGTTGAATATTGGGGGATTATTTAATAATGATCAACTAATATATTCAATATTACTATCTTCCATTTTGTGCATATATATCAAATGCTTTTTGAGAAAATTTAAAAAGCTAAAATTATTATAATATGTTAAAATTCACTAATCTTGGTTGGATTAAAATGTATAATCAAAGAATGATTAATTATAAAAGAAATTTCTACTTATATATACATTATTTTAACAATAAATAAATGGCTTTTAATCAGTTTTATAATTGATATTTTCAAGATATATGATAATCTTTTTGTAAAAAAGAAAAATTACAAAATATTTTGACTTTCTCCGATTAGCAATAATACATGAGAAAAGAAACCACATTTAACGTGTAAAAATGATGCAATATGTCAAATATTATACATCTTAATAAATATAAACACACCAAAGGTTCTTCCATCTTTTGAAATGACTACTTTTTTACACTATTAAAATAATACAAAAATATAATATAGATAAACTTTTCAAAACATAAAGTTATACTTTCAATAGAATCAAAAGAGTTAGCGACACTTATATTAAAATCTGACACAATAATTTTATTTATCATATTTGATAAATAAAATATTTATCAATATTTTATAACTTTTTTTTTTACAAATTACATCTATTGGAATTTTGATATATTAAAATATTTGTTAATAGAAAGAAAAATAACATTATTTTTAGATTATATTTTGTTTTTCAGATCATTTTGATAAAAAGTAGTTTTTAAATTTTTTAACAAAGGTATTGTCATTACATAAGCTAATTTAATATTTCCTAATTCTTTAAATTTAAAAGAAAATGGAATGTCCTATAAATTTCTATGTTAAAGTTATACCTTTTAAAAATAATTACATAAACTTTCGTAAAAATAAATAATAATAAGTAACTTAAAGTATTTACCTCTCAAAAATTATTTCTATAACATAATTTTTTTTACAATCTGCACAAATATAGTTATAATATACCTCACCTCTACTTTTAATGTTATATAGGCAATTTAGTGTTTCAATATTGGGTAGCTCTACAATTTCTATTTAAAAAGTAATTCAAAAATTTGGTACTAATGTTTTCTAATTATTTAGATATTTGAAAATTTAAAAAATATCTAATGATTAATTCTTATTAATGCCATATAATATCATTAAAGATATTATTCCTTAAACATATATTATTCAAAATAACAATTTATAAAATTTTAAAGTTATTTTTTTAAATTAATAATAATCTAGTTATTATACTTAATCGGAAAAAGTGTCTACAAAGTTAAATAAATTACAAAATCAAAAATTAAAAATTAAAATTGATATTATAATTTATAATAGAGCTTAGAGTTATATAGCATCATATAAAACCAATAATGGACACAATGTTTACTAAAATAAAACATATAATTTTTCTAATACACATCCAATTAAATAGTATAATCAAATAAATTGATAATTTTTAAATAAATTGATATATTGTCTCTTCATTTTATTTATTTAGATAAAAAGAAAATGTACCAAAAACGTTGATGAATGAAAGCTCGATTTATCATATATGTATATATATTAATATATCTATCAATCAGTATCTGATAAAAATATCATTAATATATATTATGGACTGTGAAAAGGGGCTATTTAGTAATAAAAAAATATTTCAAAAAGTACATTAAATGCATTAAAAATTATATATAAAAAAATTTCTTTTGTGTATTTCTTTTATGAAAACCTGTAAAAGTTATACTTTAATCAACAAAAAATAAAATTACCAAAACACAATTCTTTTAAAAGGTCAAAAAAAGAATAATAAAAAATATATGTATATGCTAATAACTAATATTTTTTAATTTTTTAAAATAGAAAATCATCTAAACAGCAGTATCAGTGATTAATTCTAGAATTATTCATGAATTTTTTTTGTGAATATCATCATGAATATTAATTGGATATTACTATATTTTTAAACAGATTATAATTTAAAACAGTTAGCCGATAAATTATTTGAAGTAATTTTCCTCTTAGTAATTTCATTGAATTTGAGCATAAAATAATTATATTAATGTATTATAAGTAAAAATATTACATGAATAAATTATATAAAACTAAATTCTATTTTTTAAAAATATAATTTTATTTAATTTATATATAAATTAAATAAAAAATCATATTTATTTTTAAAAAATTTTATAAAGAAGTCATACATGATAGAAAAAGCTTTTGAGTAATATTTCGTTCAAATAAAATAATACAATAAAAAGTCTTAAAATAAAATACATTAAATAGGTAATTTTAAAAAAGGCATAAATATGTTTGCTTAGCATTTTAAAGCTAAAATAAAATTAGATTACAATAAAATAATATAGTCTTATCATTGATTTCAATAATGGACTTGTAAATATTAATTTACATCTTTACAGACAAAAAAATTTCGTATAAATTATTATATTGCATGTGATAATAAAATTTATTAGAGTACATTTGATAACGTTATATTATTTTTTTTTATTTATAAGAAAAATCGTTCTTAAGTATAAACAAAGTGTCTTGAAATGTAGATAGTAAGTTCATAAAAAATTTAAAATGTGTTTTTTTAAATGATAGCAGCAATATAAAAAATGGTATATTTACATAAGAATAATTTGTAGAAAAAATATTTTCAAAAATATATTAAATTCTCATTTTTTTTAAAACTATTTTGAAGATATTAGTACTTTTTAAATACGATAATTAAGTAAATATGTTTTGTAGATTATTCTTATAAATATTAAGTGAGAAAAAGATAATTTTTTATATTAATTTGTATAAACAATCACTGTAAAAATTACCAATATTAGAAGGCATAAAAACATTCCATAATTTATACAATGTAATTTTTGACAAATATAAATTCAAATATTTTGACATATCAGTAAAGATAAGTATATCATCTATCAAAAAGTTTTATAACTTGTCCTTAATTCTAACAATTTTTTAGATATGTATCAGCATAAATTTCCATCATTTTTAATAAATCAAAATATTTTATCATTGTTAAATGTCGTTTTCAAAATTTTTTTTTAATTAAAGAAGAAGTATTTTAAATATGTTTTTTGAACTATTAGCATGTTTAAAATTATTTTAAAATTATATAAATTACATTTTTTCAAATATTTTTTAATATAATTAATAAAACTTGATTTTAGTTAAATTTTTTATTAATTATATAAACATAAGAAAGTCAATCATTAAAAGTGCAAAACACTAATTTTATCAAAATTATAGTTGTTTCTTAAAATACTAAGAAAAGCAAGTAAATGAGATGATATGAATTTGTGTGTGTTGATCAAACTAAAAAAATTGATAAAACTTTTTACTATCGTATAATGAAACATGATAACAAAAATCTAACGTTCAAATGCTACTTGCAATTTTCAAAATACTGTTGGATAAAGTATAATTTTGACTAAAATTAATTGAAAGATTATATATTTTAAGTTAGTTAAATATGTTTACTGCTATAGTGCCAACATAGAATCTTTTTTCTTCGACTAGTTATTTCTTAAAAATGAATTAAAATATAAAATAACTTATGATTATCAAAATCTAATTAATATACAATTCTTTTAAATATTAAAATAATATAAAAATTGTATTAAAATTTAAAAGCTCCATTGAAATATAAGTATAAGCATAAAAAATAACTCAATATTAGTTTATTTTCTAAAACATTTATACATTATCTTAACTATAAATAAACCTAGAATTATAATTACAAGAAATAGAAATATATTAATTATAATAAAAAGACGAATGAAGCAATAAAGTTATCATACAACAAAATGTTCAATAATTTCATTGAAATATTGTCAAACGGTAAAATTTGATAACAAGTATTTTGTATAAAAAATAATTGATAACATTTAAAATATAGTACAGAATCATAAAACACAGGCAAATATTTTTTTTTACTCCAAGTAAGTAAAAAATAAAAAAAAAATTTTGAGTACAAATAAGTATATAGAATTTAAAATATTCCACTAACCATTAATAGTCATATTCAAGTTACTTTAGAATAGTCGTAATTTTATACAAGGTTGCCTGATTATTTTTTGATATCATTGTTACTAAAATAGTGCTTTTTTTATTATTATTTCCTAAATTTTTTACATGTATTTCAAGCACTTTAAGTATTATTATTTTTCATATAATAATAAAAATATTTTATATTTACTTTTGAATTCAATCATATCATTCCAAAAAATTATACAATATTTACTGTATAAATATATCATAAATACACATTTGGCGTGTTTTCAATATAATACTCAAATTTTTTCATTTATTGTAAGTTATATTCTATTATAAAAACAGCTGATAATTTTTCCTTTGTATAAAAATATTACATCATTTAATTTTCTATACTTTCATTTTTCTAATTTTTTTTTATAAATTCCATCAACTTTCTTTTTTTAAAAAAATTTTATAGAAACTTATTATGTACTGAATATATGTTATTATTGATCATGCATTTAAATTTATAAAATTACGTTTTTTTTTAAATATATTGTAATCAAAGATTCCATAACAAAAAAAAGGTAAAATAATTAATACTTTTAGAAACCAATAATCTTTAAATATTTATCTTTCCCCTTCATGAATATGCTTTCTACCAATAACAATGAGAAAACAAAAGTTTGTCATTTATACACAAGACCATATTTCTCATCAGCTAAAACTTAATATGTAAATATGATTGATTCTGATATAATGAGTGATGATATAACTATTAATAGTAGTAGTTCTGATAATGAAGAATTAGCTATTGAAGCTACTGAAGATATGTGTGATGAGCGATATTTGTATAAAAAAATTGTTAAACAAAATACTGATTCTATTGATACTATGTGTGTTAACTCTGACTTTACCAAAATTGCTGTTGGAGGAAAAGACGGTCTTCTTAAAGTTTATGATTTTAATGAAGAATCTGGTTTTACACTATGGAGAGATGTTAGACATAGAAGGAATTACAAAATGAGCATGTTTAATACTATTTCACTTTCATGGAATAAAGTTGATGGTAATATTTTCATTTTTTAGTAATTAATACAAATATTTTAGAAAGTCTTCTTGCCTCCATTGTTCCTAATGGAACGATAGCAGTATTTGATTTAAATAATAATTACACGGATCGACTATTTGCCTCAACAGCAACTTCTACAGCAACCAAAATTTGTTTCAATGATTTTGATAAAAATATTCTTCTTTCTGGATACACTGATTCTAATTGTTGTTTAATTGATCTTCGTACTGAAGGGTTTGCTGCTATCTATAATGGATCTTACTCCCCTGTACGCGATGTTAGATTCAATACAAATCCAGATTTTTCTCATAACTTTTTTGCCGTTGATGATAACGGAATGATTAGTATTTGGGATTCAAGAAAAACTAACAAACCACTTAAAACTATTCCTGGTCATCAAGGAACAATTAATAACATTGCTATACATCCCTTTAATAAAAATATATTTGCTACAGGTGGTATTGATAGATATATTCGATTATGGGAAGATAGTAATAATGTAAAATGTTTAGGAAAAATTGAAACTATGTTTCCTGTTTATAGAATTGCATTTAATCCTAGTGAAAATAATATGTGGAAAATTGCATCTTCTTATAATACCAATGCACTTGGTATTGTTCATATTTGGGATTTTGAAAGACCATCTTTACCTTTGTTATCATTAAATGAACATACCAATACAGTTAGTGATATTGTTTGGCCAAATATTAAAAAAAGAACTTTATTTACGGCCGGAAAAGATCGCTTAATAGTAAGACATAATTTAAATGATGGAAAACACATTTTAAGGCATGTTAATTTAAATGGTTTAGCTATATCACCATTTGATGATATAGCTGTTTCGATAAGTCATTATAAAGATCAACTAGCTATAACTTCTAAAAAATATAAAAAATTATCTGGAACTAATAAAACATTAGATATATTTAAAAATACTTTCCCAACAATTCGGGATAAAAAAGGAAGTGTTTATATTGAAAATGTTTTTGATAAATTTGATCCTCATTTTTCTACTTCAACATTAATAGAATGTGCTCAAAGATATAAAATGTACTGTGATTATCAATATACAGCATGTCAATACAATTATCAGCTCTGTACTGAACTTGGAGATCACGAAACGGCTGATTTATGGCAAAAAATGAGTTTATTTTTACCATTTGTAAGGAATGAATCACATACATTGGTGGAAAATCATAATAGTTCGAAAACAATAACAGTTAGTGGAGATAATGATTCATATTATCCAACTTCGGATGATTTATCGTCAGAATCTGAATCTGACATTGGCACACTAAGATTAGTTTCTGAAGATGATGATGAAAAGGAAAAAAAAAGTAGTGAAAATAAAGAGAGTAAAAAAAAACTAGAGAAAGAGGATGTCGAAGATGAAGATGAGGAGTATAATAATCAAATTTATTCTAAATATGGTATAGATTTAGATGTTGAATTGTTAAAATTATATAAACAAGAAATCAAAGCAAATGAGCAAGTAATTGTTCAGGAGAGTCCATTTTACGAGTTGAATGATACTGAATTAATAGAAGCGTATAAAAAAGAAAAAGCCAAATCAAAGGTTTGGGATGTAACTACAATAAAAGATGAAATTATGGATCCATATGATCCCTCTCTTTTAGAAAATGATGAAAACAGAGATTGTATTAATATTAATAATATTTTAAAAGAAAGAGTTTTTGAAGAATTAGTTATTGATAAGGCTATTGATGATGATGATGAATTTATTGATGAAAAAATCAAAGAAGCAAAGATACATAATGTTATTGAAAGTTTCGAAAAAAAAATTGATTATTGTCATGAAGTAAAATTAGATTCAAGTAATATTATAAGAGATATTATTATAAGACAAGCTGAAATGGGTAAAATTCAATTTGTTTGTACATTTATCCTCATAATGGGTGATATAGCTGAAAGTATATTTTCTAGAAAGCAAATCGAAAAATGGTTTTTAACTTATATTGAATTATTAAGAAGATATCAACTTTATAGAGTATCAGCATATTTTATTAATAAATGTCCTATAGACAGTGTACGCGCTTTAAGTCTACAGGTAATTAAATTTTTATTTATTGCAAAAAATTTTATTAATATATATTTTTTGTAGAGTACTTCATATAGATTAAGATGCAATGTTTGTAAAGGAGCACCAATACGAAGTAGAAAATGTGATAATTGTAAAGTATTTTTAGATTATTTTTGTCGAGTATGTGAAAGATATGTACAAGGTTTGTTCGTTTCTTGTCCAGAATGTTTTCATGGAGGTCATTTATTTCATATGAGAGATTGGTATAATAAATTTATTCAATGCCCTGATCCAACATGTCAACATGAATGTGGAAGGAAAATGAAAATTATTATAAAAGATTATTAAACGTAAAGATCTCTTCTTTTTAGGGAAACATAATCTGGATAGGTTGTATCTGTAGGATAACCAAGATTCTTAAGCATTGGCGCAATTGTATTAATATTTTGTATAATAGAAAGATTAAAAAAATTACTCCATTTATATAATGCATCAAGATTAATAGATTTTTTAACTTGATCTGTACTCCATTCATCTTTTATTAATTTAATTTCACTACCAATAAATTCTTCATGATGTAATAAATTTTCTTCCCATTTTATATTAAGAAATTCGGTGATTCTCATTAATTCCTCTTTTGGAAATATTACTAATCTTTCATAATGAACCATTAAACATGAATCTTTACCTATGTATGTGCATTGTAAAACCATTTTATCAATCATGTCGTTCCATGCTATTAATGATTTGGTTTGATTATGCCAACTGAAACCTACAACCGGAACTTTTCTACTCATAATTGAATGAACAGAAGCTCTACCATCTCGAATAAGTAAAATAAATTTACCATTCGGAAACATTTCCTTTAATCTACCACCGTAACTCATATTTAATGGATCTTTATTACAATAAATATTTGCTTTATCACCATGTTTTATCATAACCTCTGATATAAATGAACCAACAGCATCATTAAGAACACTCCTACTTACACCAGCTTCATCTAACATTTTTTTATTACTTTTTCTTTCCCAAAATGTTAATGTACTTAAAATATAAGGAATGACTCTTGTTTCTCCACCACATCTAACATCACTATGTGAATCTAATAATACCCTCATTAATGTAGTTCCTGATCTTGGTACCCCACCAATAAAAATAACTTTATCATTTTTTAATATTTCAATTAAAGTTATAGTTTTCTGTTTTTTGTATAAAAATAAAATAATAATTAAAGTTATCAGAAATAAAATAAAAAAGATATTAGAATTACGATAAGATCGTTTTAACATTCTATTAAAATATAGTGAAAAATATCATCTGTCTTTAAAATTTATTTCAGTTTAAACAATAATAAAACAAATAAGAATAAATTAATAAGTTAAACTTTATGTAAATTTTAATTTAAACAAAGCTGTTTATTTTGTTTATTCTTTACTACTAAATAGTTTTGTTGACTGCAGGTATTAATTTATTTAAAATTCAAATATAGATCAAATTGAAAATTAATAGTAGCTTTCCTTTTTGGTAGAGGCATTAGTAAAATGGTATGTTAATGTGGTAAACTATTAATAAATATACTACTTATTAAAAAAATAACAACTGCTTATCATCTTCCTAATTTTTCACCCAATGAGGCTAATAAATTACTACATGTTACAGTTAATCTTTCAAACTAGAAATATACAAACTTAAAAAAAATTGATAATAAGTTTAATATATAAAAGTACTGTGTAATAAAATATCATAACTCAGTGCCAGTAAACATTTTTATAAGACAAATAATTTACTATTAAATTTGATTTACAAAAATAATTTATTTTTACTTATGTTTTTGTTTCAATTTTATCAAGTCTCATCATTAAATTACTGATCATCGAGGCAAACTTATCCTGGAATGACATTAAGGATTCTTTTTCAATTTTTAATTCATTCGATAGTCTTTTCTCAGCATCGTCCAGAGATGTAAGTTTCTCGGAAAAAGTTTCAGCTTCTTCATGAAGAGCTGCTAATGATTGAAGTCTTTTAACAACAGAGGGCAATAATTGACATGTAGCATCCCATCGTCCAGTTAATTCATGTAAAGAGTTAATCTTTTCAATATTTGCTGCCTCATTATTTGGATCACTAAAAATTTTCTCAGCATTAGAGGAAACAGCAGATTTCATATCTCTCCACTTTTTCTCTATTGCTCCATAATGATTGATATTCAACGATTCAATTAGAATTTTTAGTGACTCCAATTTTTCTAATAAGGTTGATGAGTCATTTAACATAGTATTGACACCAATTCTTTTTTCAAGTTCAGTAATTCTATTTTCCAATTGTGCAATATACATATCTTTATTGATTCCATTTAAATTGTTATCCTTTGATTTTTCTTCAAGATTTTCCATATTCTCAATTGTTAACTTATTTACATCGTTGGACTCTTTCATTAATGCTACATTTTTAATCATTTCAGAAAGAAGAATAATCTTATTTTTGTTAACTGAATTCTTATAGTCTTCAGTATCTTTTTCTTTAGCCTCATCTACCTGATCTCGAAGTTCATCAATCTCATAATATAATCTATTAAATTTTTGGTCAATTGTTTCTCCAGATGATATCATATCAGAACCAACAATCTCAAGAACATAAGAACCACTTCCATAGCCACGATTACGTGTTTTTGCAAAAGGATCGGCAAAATCTAGAAAATATTAGAAATATTTCAGTAAAAAACATACTAACATGATCGGCATTTAAGATTCTTCCATGGAACTTTCTTTTAGCTTCGTCCAAGTCAACATGAATTTTGACAATATCTTCTGAATCAAAAGTTTCTTCCTCTGGGGGACTGTTTGGCCTTATAGTACCCTCAGATTCCCAAACTTGTTCTTTAGTGTTATATTCCATTATTGATAAATAAAATTAGAAGAAGCAAGAATATTTATTCAACCAAAAGGACACACAACACCAATTGTTTATGCAAAGTGTCTTTCCAAAAGTTACATACAGAAATAATTTTATAAATGAAATCAAAAAATATGAAGAGTTTTGATTTTAGTACAAATAGATAGGTGTAAACATTTTAAGAAAAGAGCAACAAAATGTTTGTGACTCAATGAATGAATTCGGAAATTCAGCAGTTCCAATTGTCAAAAAAAGAATTTTTATTATACTTCAAAAAAGTTATTAAAAATACATTCAATTAATGTAAATAGATAAAATATAGGCTTAGTATATTTGTATCTAAATGAAAAACTTTCAATTATTTCAAAAATATTATAAATAATTAATATATTTATATAAGTAGACTAAACAAACATATTGAAATTTATCAAAAGAATTAATTATGGATGATATCATTTATCTTATATTTCAAAAAATTCTTTATATTTTCTTATACCATGCATATTAAAAGTGTACTTAGAAGAATGTTTTCATTGATTAGTTACTATAATTCACATATATATATTTTATTGAACATCATCTATAAAGTAACACTACTATAAGAAAGAGAAAAGCTTCGGCCTAAAGATATTACATATATACTTTAATAGAACGGCAAACATATATAAGTTGGTTACTTTTTCTCATAATATTATCATATCTTTTAACTCTATATTTTATTGTTATTTGATGTATTTTAATAAAAAATAATATTCCATTTTAACTATCTGTATATATATACATTAATATTAAATTTCTCAAATAGCTTTATAAAAAAATGAATTTAAATCCTAATCCCGATCGTGCACCTAGAAAACCACCAACACAACAAATGTCTGCTTTTGAAGCAGCTGTTGATTATGCAGAAAGACAGGATATTTTCTTATATTTTACTGCATTTATGGGAATTTTTATGCCAGCTGCAGTATACTTTTTATATATGAAAGTTCATAATTATTATCAAGATAAATGGAAAAGAGAAGCTGAGATTAACGAAATTGAAAAATTAAAGAAAAAAGAGGAGAGAAGAAAGAGAAGAAATGCTAATTTAAAAACTAATATTAATAATAATGTAGAAGAAATTGAAATTAGTAACAATGCTCCTTTAACTATTAAAATTTTTTATTCGTTAGAGAATGAGGAAATAGAAAAATTAATCAACGATCAACTAAAAAATCTTTCTCCATATAGTCCTAGCTGCTATAATTTATCGACAATGAATATTGATGAATTTTTATCATTTCAAGGCTTATCTTTATTTATCATTGAAAGTAACAAAGATGGTACTATAACAGAAGATACTTTATGGTTTTTTGAGTTTTTACAGGATTATGAAGAAAGAAAAGAGAATTTAAAGAGTATTAATTATGCTATTTTTGGTATAAGTGATACTAAATATGGCGGAAAAATATATCAAAAAAGTGGTAAACTTTTGTCATCATTAATGCATAAATTATCAGCAAAAAGTATATCTCCTATATGCTTTGGTGATTTAAAAGTAGATAACAGTATTAATGAGCAATTAGAAAAATGGATAAATAAAATTAATACACTTTGTCAACAACAATTATTATTGAGAAAAGAATATGAATGTTTTATGAAAGAGTCTAAAGAAGTTTCAAAAAAAAATGAAAACGATATAAAGTATGATTCTGAGGAAAGTTTAGATGAAGAAACTGACGAAGACGAAGAAGAAGACGACAGTGACAAAGAGTACAGTGACACAGAGAGTACTGAAAGTGATAGTTATGAAAATGAAACAAAAAAAGAAAAATAGCAAAAAATTTTATTAAAATATTTATGAGCTTATTAAATGTATTTTATACTAAATTTTCTATACCTTTACATCCAATAATATTTTTTACATCATTTTCACTTATACCTCCAACATAAGCATTGTCTTTTGATATTTTACAATGTAATGTTTGATATTGCCAAAACATAGCCTCACGTAAATATAATGGCCGTAATGGTACTATGTTAATTATTTTATCACTTATAAAAATAATTTTATCATCTCCAATAGTTGGATAGAACATCTTGAAATAATTTTCAGTCCATTTAAAGCTTGTCAATATTTTAAAAGAGTATTCTTTTTTAATTTCATTTAATTGAAATTCATAAAAATGATATTTATGTTTATCTAAAACATTTCCCACAACATAATTACCATTCGAAACAAGCTGAAGTTTGGATTCTACAGCCTTCACTCTGTGACCCATAGATCCATAAGATTCTTTTAAACCTTTGTTCTCAATCAAACATGGGTTTAAATCATTTTCCAAAGCAACAGTATACTCTACCCAGTCTTCTAAATCTTTGTTATATATCAAAATAGAAGAGGTGTTTGTAAACCTTAGAATTTTTCTTTCTTCAGCATCCAAAATAACTGGAAATCTAGTTGATAAGAAATTTTTCCTTTCCTCAGATTCTTTATCAATAATTTTTTGATCAATAATTCTAAATGTGCCATCTTGAGTTATTATTATTTCCCAATAAGGAATATCTCCTTTTATTATACTGCCATCATACATAAATATTCTACCACCTGATGAAACCATTGATATGTTATCTAATAGAACATTATTTTCAAATTCATCTCCACTATCTATATCTAATTTTACTATATTGTATGAATTGAATTTTGAACCATCAATTTTTATCAACAGAATTTCGGGATATTCACAATCATTCTAGAATATATTTATCTTAAAAGATTTTTAAATAGTAACTTACCAATATTCCAATGCATAAACAGTATATTATATTATTAAGTTTATCAAAACCATAAATTTTAAAGATCAGTTCTTTAAAATATATCTTCACCACTTTTTCCCATGAATTTGGTATTAAACAATGGCACTTCCAAATTTCTACATATTGTGATCTAGACGGAGCCAAATATAATGTATGTCCATCAATTCCAATACGATTAAGTCTAGCTCCTTTAAACCGTTCATCAGGGGAAAAGGTAATCATTATTTTGAAGATAAATTTATATAAATAACAATGGAAATTATATTTATCTTATACAAATACTCTTTCAATTAAAAGAAAATTACACATATATTGATTATTTATTCATATTATATACACCCTATTCTTTAAAATTGTTTACAAAGTGCTGTTTAAAAGATATTTAAAAAGTGATAACTTATAAAATAATATATTATTTAAAAAAATTCAAGAAAAGAAATATTTTGCAAAATATACATTTTATATATTGAAAATTTCCAATTTTATACTATCATATAAAATTAAATAGATAAAGAAATTGAATGGTAAATAAAAATGAACACTAAATCATTTCAATTTTAAAAAAGTACAAACATATATAGGATGTACCAAAAAGGTCTTGGTGATAATCATTAAAATATAAAAATCTGCATGAAATTTTAGTTTTAACGGAGAACGTAGTTGAATATCATGTTTAAATTAATTACGGAGAAACATTTACAATTGAATAACAAAAGGTCATAATTTGTCGTTATTTTTATTCATAATTTTTTTATCAATTAAAAATATATGGTGCTTATTTATAAATCATTTGAGCATTGCTATTATAAGAAAAAACAATAATAAATATTTAAATGGAATTATTTTCAAAATAAAATAAGTATCTTATATCCCTTAATCTTTTCCTTTATACTCATCTTCTGTTCTTGATGTTTCATCAATAATCTCAAAACGTTCTTGTAATTTCTTAATATTACAATTTTCTTCTTCATAATCAAAATATGAGGGAGTAATTTGCCGTTTAGTCCATTGACTGTCTTTTCCTTTTCTAACAAAACTTTCTTTACGATTATATTGTGGATAAATATAAATATTTGAAATTTTTGGTACATTACTTTGTATTGTTGGCATAACATTTCTTCTAACTCTGTTACTTTCTAGATTTTGTGATTGAGTGCAATCACTAGAAAGATTAATAAAACTTTGATTAACATA
Source organism: Strongyloides papillosus (assembly GCA_005656395.1). Lineage (NCBI taxonomy): Eukaryota > Metazoa > Nematoda > Chromadorea > Rhabditida > Strongyloididae > Strongyloides > Strongyloides papillosus. The sequence continues at coordinate 367,810 of SRSI01000010.1, read as the reverse complement.
AGTACCATTATTAACTAAATTAATATTCTTAGTTATATTATCTTTTTGTAACACATCTCTTGAAACATTATATTCAATGATATCTTCAGGTTCTGTTACAGTATATGTTGTTTCGTCAACCTTGTTAGTCTTAGGTGCATTGAAATTTTCATTTTTTCTATTTTTCCTCACATCACCACCATCTTTTTTCTTAGTGATTTCATTTAAATGATTATTTGATTTAACATTATTCTTTTTAACGTTATTTTTGTTAGAAGTGTTATAGGATGTTGAATCATTATTTTTAATATTATCTTTTCTAAAACTACTCGATTTTGTTGAAGAAGAATAACTAGTGTCAACATTAATTTTATTTAATTTTTCTATATCCTTATCACTTAAAGCTAATGATGAATGAAGGCTAGAAGTGAATGGTGACTTTCCAATATTATCTGAAGAACAGGAATAGAAAATTTCATTATTATTTCCACCATTTTGACTATTTGATTTAAGACTGTTTACATCAGTATTTTTTTTGACATTTTCCTTTTTATTTGTTTCACTGTTATTTAGATTTTTTTTCTGTTTCTTAACATTTTCTTTCACTTTTTTTTCATTTTTAGATGAAGATGATATTGATCTATTTCTCCTATTATTATTACATAATGGCTTCACTTTCTTAATATTTTCTAGCTGACTTTTCATTTCTGCAATTGAATCAATATTTTCAGTAATCTTTGAATTACTAGTTTTTTTCTCCCTAAATTGATAGGTTGATTTTGAAGGCATAGATAGAAGATTTTTATTTAGATCAACTTCTTTGTTCCCATTAATTTTCTCCACTGAATCTTTATTATTTTTTTCCTCTTTTGAGTCACTCTAAAAAGAAAAGAAACAATATTTTTATATTATTAACTTGTTAATTTAACCTTTGTTTTAAAAGAATTCAAATCTTCCACTTTTATACTATTTTGAATATCGTTGTTCATAAAACTTTTTAATTTCGCAGAAATAGTATTTTCTAAAAAAATGTTATATATAATTAAATTTTCCTTACTTTTATTTCTTTTTTTTTCTTTTTTACTGGCATTTTTGGTGTTTTTCAATGCCATTTTTCTCTTAACCCTCTTGTAAATTACATAACCACAAACAATAAGGACAATACATATAACTACAGAGATACCAATCCACAAACCAACATTATGTGAAGCAGATGATTTTTCTGGTTGTTCAGTTGTAGTTTTATCCAAAACAATATCGGAATTGTTGGACATTATCAAAAACAAATTAATATAATGAAACCATCTTATCGTAATCCTAATTTTAAATATAAAAATAACAATCCGTAAATTTAAATATTATTTTTATTCATGCAATACAATGAATGGAATTTTAACAGTAAAAAATTAAATATAAGCACAAAAATGCATTTTTCATGATAATAATATGATTATTATAAATATTAAAAGAAATTATTAAAATTTCAAACAGGTGAAAGAAAAGAACGAGGTATTTTACAAATATATAGAAATTTCTTAAAACGTGATTATTATTATCTGTAAAATTAGACTATGAAATGGCTTTCAGAGATTCCGTTTCTTTGATAATTATTAATATATTCATTGGTACCATTATTCTCTCCAATAGCCATTGTTCCATTTGAATGATAATTTACAAAACTATTTTTCCATTCTATATTTTTCGTATTTGCACTTCTACATAATTTAATAATTTCTTTTCCATTTTCATGATCAACGGGTAAAGACATAAAGCCGTTCTTAATATGTTTATTTTTACCATTTCTTTTTAAAATTTTTCCATTCTTGAAAAGTCTTGATGGTCTTTTGGTTTGATGAGTTCTAAAATATAAATTACATGGATTACATTCTGGAAATCCATTTATATCTCTTCTCCATAATGTTGTTTCTGTTGTTCCACATGTAATACATGATGAATTTACGTGCATTGATGGCTAAAAAATTATAATTTAATTATAAAGATATTTTTTAAACAAACCTTTTTTGATATTCTCTCTTTACTAGATTTTGGTGTATTATTTTTTCTTTCTTTTTTTGATGTTCGGATTAGAGTTGGCATAAAATATAACATTCCAGGATGTGAGGAAACTGTTTCTAATTTTGCATTATCTTCATTTAATGGGGATGGAGTTGATTTCAAAGATAATTCATTCGAAGAAAGACTAATATTTTGTTGAAAATTTAATTGTATTTTTTGATTGGTAGAATAAAAATTACTATGATAACTTTCGTTCACAGTTTCTATATTAGATGTTTCAATTAATGATGGTGGTGATGTTGGCGATGTTGCAGGTATATTATAACAGTAAAAATCTTTGTTTTCTAGTGTACTTTTATTTTTAACATTTTCAAATGTATTGTTTTCCATCCATTGATTATATAAATTAGAAGGTTGCGAATAATAACATGAAGATTGATTTGGATAGTAATAATTACCTTTTATTCCTTCTTGTTCTTCATAATATATACATCTTGAGTTTCTATCGCTTATTGCCATAAATTGAGGATCAATTGTCGTTGAATAGTTATTTTCCATAGAAGGAGTATAAAATGTTTGAAAGTTACAATTATCCACTGTAGAATTATTATCATAAATATATTCACAATTTTGCATTTTTATTTGTTAGAATTGTGAAGACAAAAATATTAGGTAAAGAATGTCTTAGTTGTATGTAGTTTTAGATATATAATTTTGGTAGGTATATTAAATAGTTAAATGTCAATCACAAATTTTTATTATTTAAATAATATTTTATCAAATATTATTAAAAAAATAGAAATTAAATGATAGATTAGAAATTATTATAGATAAAAGTCAAAAATCAATTGAAAACAGAAAAATACTTAATATTAAAAAAGTTTTTCAATATTAATTATATCTAGCTATTATCATAAAATTTGAAGAAAGTATTGTAGAATGAAATCTAATGTTTTCTAAGTAGTGATTTACAGAAGATAAAAATTTATATTTATATACCTTTTTAGAAACGAAAATATTGCTGCATGCTTAAGGATGTCGGCTTTTATGTCGGCACACAAAATATTGTTATTATTTTATGCTAACTAATATAACTACTTTAACCTTATATCAAAGAGTTTCATACGGCATATTTAAACATAAAAAAGAACACGCAAACGTTTTGATATTATGATTTTTTAAACTCCAAGCTTTAGTTTTTTTTTTATCAACAATATGTTTTTGCGGTCAATTGCCACACGCAAAGGTTCTGAAAAAAAGCTACTCTGTTATCTTCAAATTAAAATTTTTTGCTTCTAGACCATGTTTAAGAAAATACCGAAAAAAATGTTTCTTTTCCTTAAAACTATATATTAATGAAAAATAGATGAAAATAAAGATTAGTCAAACTTATATTTCTGCGGTTTGTTTTTAAATAAACTTCTTTTAATCTAACTTAATTAACATATTTCTCTTTTCATACAATAAAAAAAGTTAAAGCAAAATCCTATAATTGTATAAAGAATGTTACTTAAATAATATTTAAAATAATTAGTTTCCTTCTTTAAATAGTAAAGATTTTTACGACTTACTATTACATTATAGGTTTTTTTTAATATACATAAATAACTCTAAAATCATAAAATAAAAATGTGAGAAAGATTATTTTTTTAGATAAGGAAAATTTTTAAATGATAATTAGAAATTTGTTGTTTCAATGATAATGATCAAAAATAAATTGTAACACCAAAATTTCTTTTCAATTAATAATTTATAGTCTTTTTAAATACCATAATAAACTATTTTTGAGAGAAAAATAACTTATGCAAATTCAAATTTTAAATAACATATTAAATTGGCGTTCGCAATGCATTTAAAAAAAGACTAAAATATTTTATTTATTCTTTTCTAATAAAAGTTAAATTTAATGTATAAAATTAAAAAAATGACAATAGGAATGGGACTTAGAAAGATAGAGATAGTTAATGGTAATTTTTAGTTTTTCTTTCTAAATATAAAAAACAATTTTTGTTAATTGAATGACTTTCATAACGTATTGTTTCAAAATGAAGTATGTAATATGAATTTTTAATATACATGAACTTTCTATATATAAAATTATGGTTTACAAAACCACTTTCAAAGTTTTTTAATGTTCTTCATAACAGTGTGTATAAAAAATATCCGTAGACATAAAAAATAGTAAATTAGGAAAGTTGAAAATATTTTATAACTTTAATTTTTGGGGTATATTAACATTGTAATTTTTCATATTTTTTGATAAACTTTAACTAATGAGATGCATTGACAGAGTAGAATTATTTTTAGACTAAGAGATAGTTATTAATATAGATTATATATATATCGTTGATTTATTGACTGATTCTCCTATTTAAAGCTTCACTCTTATGATGACTTATGAATATTATTTCCTTCTGATTTTCCTATTTGAACAGCTTCAGACTGAAAAATGATAATTAACAAACTCATTTTAATACTTATTTTTAAAACTTACCATATGACTATTCTCATTCGAAATCTTATTATTGTCATTTCGTTCATCCTCTAGATTAATATCTTTAGCAGTGGTACGAAGAACATTTCCTGTAATTGGATCAACTTTTTCTGGAATGACTGGAATTGCATGAGCTCCAACTTGAAGTCCATTGTTACCACTAAAATGTGTTTGTTCGTGACCCATTTGTTGGGATCTCTGCCTAAAATTTCTACCACAAAATTGACAAGTGAATGGTTTAGAGCCAGTATGAATTCTTTCATGTTGATCAACATGACTTTTTTGATTAAACTTTTTTGGACAATATCTACAGTTATAGTTTCTTTCTTGTAAATGAATTCTAGCATGTTGCTGAAGACCACCACGAGCCTTGAAACGTTTTCCACATTGAGAACATTCATGTGATCGAACTGTTCGGCAATCTCCCATATGCCGACGCAAAACTTCATGATTTGAAAATTTTTTAGGACAATACTTACATTTTACCATTCCATCAGATAATGTACGAGAACGTCTAATAGTTTGAATTTTATTTTGAATTGGTAAATTACCAATACTACCACCACCGCTATTAAGAGAGGTGAATTGTGTATTCATTAACATTGCCGAAGAATTTTGATGTGAATTCATATGAGACAAAAAGTTAGAAGTAGTATTATGTTGAAATGGCAGTTGTGTAAAAGAACTTAAGGAAGATGGAGGAAAAGTTATGTGGCCATTAAAATTATTCATATTATTAATAATTCCGGTCACATCGAATGGTTGTTCTGTTTTAAATTGTTGTTGATGGTGAAATAAACCACTGATACTATTAAATTGATCTTCAAAAAAATCCAAATTAATGTGTAATTTTAGAAAATCAAAAAAAAACTTACCTTGATGTTGTTGTGGATGTGGATTTCCTAGAACTTGATTGATAGTACTATCTGCAGAACTTGGTGAATGGGAATTAGGAGAATTTGTATCAGGAGAAGAAGATTGATTAAATCTTCCGCCATTTATTGAAAGTTGTGTAGTATTATTAAGGGAATCAGTAAAAATATGACTATTATTAAGAGAAGTATTATGATTATTAATTATTCCACCATGTCCATACATATTTTGTGTTCCATCAATACTATTAAAAGTATTATTAGATGTAGACAAAGTACAATTTTGTTGTCCACCTCCAGTTAATGAAGCAACCGCAGCATTCATAAATTGTGCTTGAAATGCACTATTACTATCTATGTTACTATTACCATCACCTAATCTTTTATTATTATTTAAAAAAGCATTATTATCTCCAAGTAAACCAGCTATCATTGTTATTTCCTATAAGAAAATTTTTTTATAATATTTAAATAAAGATCTTTTTAGTTTATCATATTAATGTTAGTAATAAGAATAAAAAATAATAAAAAAAATATTTACTTTTTCAAGATATTTAAATTATTAAAAAAAATAGTATAAAACAAATGGATATGGTTATGATAATTTGTTGCAATCAAATGATAGCTAATAATTTTCCTGCACATATTTGCAAATATATATATATATATTCGAATGGTATTTTAAAATATATATATGGTTAGAGTTGAGATATAGAATAACCATTAATTCTTGATTTGAGTAGTTGGTAACTCAAAATGGTTTTTGTTTGGTAATAAAAAAGTGTAAGTTTTTTGTTAACGGACGTATGCTATTAAATTTCTAATATAATAATTTATTACTAATTGTAAAAGTATAAAATAATGTATAATACAACGTTTATTTAATTTTTATTTTAAAAACAAAAACCTAAATATCAGGAAAAAGGTTTGGTAAGATAATAATTATAAATTATATATATAAAAATACCTATATGATTAATAGTGTATAGTTGATATAAATATATGAAAACCAAATTGATTCTCAAATCCTGATATCCTTTTGTACAATAATTACTTTTATTTTAGTTTCCTTTTTTATTTTAAATATTCAATTATACATATTTATATAAATTTTTACTTTTAATAAACATTACATTTTAAATGATTATATTTTTATAAGATTGTTTGTAATGTCTCATGCAACTTTTTCTACTAATCAAATGTGTACAAATATTTACTACATCAATTTGATTGACGCTTTATGGAAGTAATTTATATTTGCAAATTTTTTTATATATACCCTAAATATAGTTCCCAGCATTTTAATTTAAGTTGTAAAATTATAAAAAAGTATTTTATTATACAATTAATATTTATCGTTATTTTTTTATTTTTTTCTACCCCCTCCCCTTTATTAGTAGTACTACCTTTTGAAATCTTCATAAGGTATTTTACTTTTTTACTGACTAAAATTTTTAAAAGAATTACCACTTAATATTTTTTAATAAAAAATTATCTAACATTATTATTCTCTTATTATTTATATATTTACAAAATTCAAAATAATCATAGAAGTTCGATTTTGAATTTTGTATACTAATATAAAGAATGATTTAAAAAAGATACTTCTTCAAATGAAACCACTTCAATCTTTTATCTTATTGTGTAAATTTACTTTTTCTCTTAAACAAAAATTTTTTTACTAAACCTTAACCTCATACACCACACTTTCTTTCTTTTACATAGTATCCCTTTCTATATGATTGAAAAAAATTTATTTAGCTTGTTAATCCTAAACAATACTCTATTGTATATTTATTAAAATAATTTCATCTTCCGATCAACGCCTATAGGAATAATATTTGTTATATTTAATATTATCATTTATACAATTTTTTCTCTATCTCTTTTTGAAGGGAAAGTAAATTTTTCAATAAATAAATTGCATAAATATATTTTAAAAGAGAAATATGTATATATTTTATTCATTCATTAATAGTTAAAACAGTAAAATATATTTTATGTATACTTATACGTAATTTTTACAAAAGAGATAGATTTTTAGTAAAACATTTCAAAAAATTGGTCCTCTATCTGATTTTTTCATTGATATTAAGAAGAGGAGTGAGAGATATATGCGTATGTTCAACGAGAAATGAAAATATAAAAAGTGATTGAAAATGTAAGAGTAAAAAATGTTATGAAGTGATGACAAAATACAGTTTAGTAGAAAAATTAATGAGTATAAAGATGATTTGAAGCTTACAAGTAAGTGATGGAACTACTAAGATGGAGATTTGAAATGTGAAATTTTTTTTTATTTAATTTAGCACGACGTTCTTATCGTTAATATTGAAGAAAGAGATAGAGAGAGAGTAGAAAACTTACAACGATATGAAAAGAAATGCTTTATGAACTTTTAACTGAAGGTATTTAAAACTATATATTAAGAAATTGTTAAGAAAAATGAAACTTGATGAAAGTTTAATTGTCAATTTATATATAAAAAGTAGTTGAAAATATTTCAAATATAATGTAAGTAATAACAATAATTAGATAGGTAGACTAAATAAAACTTGGTTAATGATAAAATAGTTTAAAAGTTTTACCATAAAAGTGCTTAAGAATAAAATAATTACTCATAAAAATCCTATTTTATATAATTTATATCATTTTTATGCCTACCCTTCCTGTACTTATCTGTATATTTATGGCAATCCTCTTGATTGTATGATATAAAGATTAACGGAAAGCACGTTTATCTACGAAGATATAAGATTATAACATCGTATGGAAAGAAAAAGATTTTTGATGTATATTATAATATAAAGCTTAGGATGATTTTAAAAAGGATATAATATCATCTTTTTTGTCATTAAATTGTGATACTCAAATATCTCTTGTATATGGTAAATATTAGAATATATTAAAGGAAGATAATTATATAATAGGACATAATAGTTTGTTAGACATATTAATAAGGTAAAAGTTTAGTAATATGATAATGATATAATATACATAATTTATAGATATATTTAAAAAAAGAAGGTTCAAAAATGGCACACGTTAATTTAAACTTACCTTAAACATCTTTGCGCTATTATCTTATTAATTGTACTTGTAAAATAATATATTTGGTAATGATAAATATGATAATAGCCTAAAAAGATGTAAGATTGATTTTTAAATATATATAAATGATCACCCTAAATAATGGTAAATAAATTATTGAAGTAATAAAACATAATAAGATATATTATTATTTTAATTTACCAAAAAAAAAACGTGCAAGTGCATTGAAATAAACTTTCAATAGGTGTCTGCCAGTGGTCCAGAACCCTAAATCATAAAAAAAAGTATGATCCTTAAATGTGCCTGCCTGTTCCAAGTGAAAGTGCATAATATTATATTAACAAAAAGTTATATCGAAGAAATAATTAATTTAAATTTATTTTTTATACAATTTATCCTATTAAAATTGTTATAATTAACAAAAATTTCCTCAATTAAAAAAACTTTGGTCATTTTACAAAATAATATACTTTTTAAATAAATAAAAATTAAAACTATATTGTAAAAAGTAACAATAAAGTAGGGAAAAAAGTTTTACTCTTTAACAGAGGTAGAGTGTGGACCACCTTAAAGCATATACTTTGTATTGGGGCAATTTTTATAAGCTTATATTAGTACAAATACAAAATTATATATATAAAACAATCAAGTGAAATTTTCTTATATAACATTATTCAATTGCTTTTTAAACTACGAATTATCATTTATAATAATTTCGTAATATTTATAAATATAATGAATATCCTACTTTCTTTTTTTCCTTTAGAAACTATTTATCAAAACTAAACATTTCTTTCTCTTAATCAAATTGAATAGAAAAAATTAAAATATACCAAGTGTTACTATTTTATTATAAAGAGAATTTTTTATTTTGATAAATTAAAAAAAATAATCTGAATGAAAATTGTTGAAAAATGTTTTAAACATTTTTATATAAAAGAAATAGTTTATAGATAATTTTTACATATATCCTACCCTTAAATGTTTTAAACTTTATCATACTAAGAATTATCTTCAAAAAGTTATCTTTTCATTTTGATTATAGTTAACTTTTAACAGACATCTTATTTTTTTTAGTTTTTTTTCTGGCCACACAATAAGTACAAAAAAGGAATGATTAATAGAAGAAGCGAGTGTATGTGTGTGGATAAAAGATTATAGAAGAGAGTATTGTCCTCCAATCGAGATAGACAAAAAATTCCCTACATAATCTTTTAAGACAAGAAATGGACATTAGTTTGAAATATTCTCAAGTAAAAGTATGTATGTATACAATATTTTTGATTAATTTAAAAAAATACTACACTGTTCTTTAGAATGATTGATGTTCATTTATTGAAAAAATTTAAACATATGCACTAAGATTTTATTTAAAATATTTGAAAACACAAAAGAATATTGATATTGTAAATTAATAAGTATCACATAAATACATCATAAACATACTAATTAATGGCAAAACATTTTTACTTATAATGAGACATTTATTATCATCTATACAAATTTTAAGCACATTATCTTTTTATTTAATGTGAAATATTATATCCATCCTTCCGTCATAATATAACATAAGTAAAGGTAAACAGTATAATTAATCTCAAAATAGCTATATATTCAAACTAAAAATACATATTGATATGATCTTTGAAAAAAATTGTACGATTTTGTAATAAAATCTTATACTGATTGTTCTATTAAAATATTTTATACGATTTTAAGTATCACTATTCTCTCTCATATTTTACCTCCTTCAACATTCATTCTCTTTTTATTCATTTATTTTATTAGACATGTAATAAAAAGGATGAATTAATTAAAAATATTTTAATAAAAAATCAAAGGAAAATTAAAAAAGTACAATTTTCTTAAATGAAAAAAATTACATAAAATCAAATGTGTAATGAAATATTTTTAAAAAAGAAATAATAAACAAAGAATTTTTCAGAAAAATATCAAGATATTATATATGTATAATAATGTTACAAAATGATAACAACAAACTTGGCATTGAAGAATTAAGGATAAAGCAATTATCACAATCATAATTAATCTAAACTTTTGGAGGAGAAAAAAAAGAAAAATTATAAAATTTTAATTGTTTCTGCCTTATGATAAAAGCTAAAAAAAGTGTAGTTTTATGTCATTTCATACATATAAAGGAGAGTAAAGTAATTAGATGAAATGTGTTAGGGATAATTATAAATTGTTGAGATGTTTTTTTATGTCCACTAAATTCTTTTTCGTTACACTCTTTCTTTTTGTATATAACTCTAGTTAAGGGATACATATATTCTACATAATTTGATGAGGAGGGAAAATGTGATGAGATGAATGGATGAATGATTTTGTTATAACATTTTTTTTAAATTTAAAAAAAAAATTATTATTCAATGTAGGTGGTAATAAAAGGTAAAATAAAAAAGAGTAATTTTATATGAAGCTTGATTTTTATCAATAGAATTTTTTTACTCTAATTACCCATAATAATTATATCACTTCTATCTCTTATCAAAGACAAAAAAAAAGAGAGAGGGTAATTTTAATTTTTTTTAAATAATTATTACTAACAATTTTTTAAAAAGTATTATACATTAGTTTAGAAATAATATTTTTTGAAATAAAAAGAAAAAAATATGTTTAGTTAGTTGGTTTTAATATTACATACAAGGAAATGGAAAAAAATGATAAAAAGTACAAAAGATTTGGATGATTAGGTTATATAGATATTAAATGAATATTCTTATCTATACTAGTAGTCATTGAAGTCATCAAAATATACTTTGAAATATAATCATGTCTACAAACTTTTTTTTCTTTTATTTATCAATGTATCTTAATTAACATTTTTAGCTTGTTAAAACATTTTTTAAAAAGATATCTTTCAGAAAACGAATAATTAAAAATATTTAAGAATAAAAAAAATTAATATTGTATCGATAAAATACAAAAAAATATTTACAACTTAGATTATCTTCTTCTTTTTATAATTTGTTGAAACGCTACGAAAAACGATGTATTTTTAGAATGTCATTCTTTTCTTATAATTATTTAACGTATTTAATATATCATTCTTATAAGTTTTTGAGAAGTATAAATACATAAAGAAAAAATATATATTAATAATAATATTTAAAAAATTTAAAAATTACTTACTTTTAAACACAATTACAGTTTTTTTTATTAAAATAAAAATAAATTAATAATAATAGTGAATGCTTTAGAGGAAGGACAAAAGAAAAAATAATTGCTCGCAACTTTTATTTGAAAATGTTTTATATTCAGAAACTGTATTTTCATCATATTAACGTAACTTTAAAATGAACGGCATTATTCATTGAATAAATTTTATGAATATAATAATAAGTGAGATTTATTTAAAACCACAATTTTAATGAAGAATAAAAATATTAACATGTTTGGTTTAATAAATTAAAATTACATCTTAAATAAAAACCAAATATACTTTAATTAACAATAATAAAGTCTTAAAAACTTCTTAAATTTATCATTCTTCGAAAATTATTTATTTCTTTAATAAAAAGTTATGTTAAATTAAGATATACAACAGTACATTTTCTATCAGATATATTCTCATACATATTAAAAGTATCCTTAAAAATATCTAAATACATTCAAAATTAGAGTAGTTTATTTAAACCAAATGATCTTAAGATATCAACTTACTATTTATATAGAAAACTCGACCTCAGATATTTTTTTAATTATTGAAAAATATACAATTCCAAGCTTGTTAATATTACACGCTTGAGACATTTTCTATGATTCCTTTCAAATAAAAAGACCACCAACAATGATAATTTCTCTTTCAAATTTTATTTTTTTTTATTAATTATTCTCTTGAAAATTTTTTTTAGTACATGAGATAGAAGTTATTTTAATAAATCATTAATATTGTAGAAATATTTATTAAATTTTTATTTCCACTGTTTCTATTAATTATTTAAATTGTCGTAGGTGTATTACAAAATAGTTTTAAATAATTTAACTGGACATTTTTTTCGTATTCAAACAGTTTCTGACAAACACCCGTTAATTCTATTGCATGTGAATATTGACATGTATAGGTGCTTACATTTTTAGCTCCATAAACTACTTTACCATCAAAAGTATTTTTTGGTATCTCAAAGTCAGTTGTTATTTGTGAGATTGTTTCCCCTAAGTGCTCTTCTATCTCTCGTAAACTATTCATTTCATCAAACCATATTGTACATCCTCCTCTATTTGCTAATTCTCTGTTACTACAATTTTTACCTCTTGAAGGACAACCATGATACCAAACTTTTTCTTCTTTTGTTCCAACAAATGAAATAGCTAATCCCATTACCTCAGACCTCCCGACTCTTCCAATTCTATGAACATAATTGGCTTTATCATCAACTGATGGTAATGTTAAATTAATAACGTAAGGTAATCCTGATACGTCAATACCTCTTGCAGCAACGTCTGTGCAAATTAGTAAACGAGCAGCCTTTTCTTTAAATTTTAATAGATTTGCATTCCTTTCTTCAGGTGATCGATCGGAATGCAAGACAGCACAAGTCATTGATGAATTTTTAGATTTTAAAAACTTTTCTAAATTATCACAATCTAATTTAGTTCTACAGAATATTATACATTGTTCCATTTGAAGTTTTTCAATGGCCATTGCACAGTATTCCATTTTTAATATCTTTATTCCTTCAGAAAGTGTTTCTTTCTCCATACTGCCAGGTCTTATATCATTCTTTCTATGGACACCATCAGTTAAAATATTTGGAGAACCCTTAGATGAACGTAATCTTATCCAACTTTGATCTTCAATAGGATTAACCATTACAACTACATGATGAACAGTATCTGGAACAGAGTCATGTCCTTTTAAGTCAACCCATTGTGGAAAAGACATCATTTCATTTGCTATTTTATCTATCATTGGATTATGAAGAGTTGCCGAACAAACAATCATTTGTAACCTTCCAATTCCTCCATCTCCTTCCATCATTTTCCCATGTAATTTTTTTATAATTCCCATTTGGTTATTTGTACCAGACACCAGACTATCTGCCTCATCAAGAACAAAAAATTTAACATGAGACAAGTTTATCTTTCCTAAATCTATCATGCCAATAAATTTTCCCAATGTACATGTTATTATATCCAATCCATCCTTCATAGTATTTTCTTGTTCTCTTTCTTTTAACCCACCAGAAACAAGAATATTTTTGATTGTTGGACTATTCATACATTTGCTAAATTGAGTTAATTGTTCATAAGTTTGATGAGCTAATTCTTTGGATGGTTCTACAATTATGCATAGTGGACTTCTCTTGTCACGTTTAGCCTTTAAATTATTTCCCTTATGAGGTGATTTATCAATAAACTTTTCTGGACATGAAAATAGACTTGTATAGTCTGACGTTGGTTTATATTTAAAAGGAGTTTTACCAAAGTTGACAACACAACCAGCTTGTTTTAAAGAAATTATTGGATAAAATGCTTCACTTCCGAAATTTGAAGGAATCTTAAAAGCAGCAGGGAAAACTTTTCCGTTCTTTGAAAATTTAATTTCTTTTCCATCTAAATTAAGATAACAACCAATATAATCACCTGTCTTGAACTTCTCTCCAAATTCATCAAAAACTTTATTATTACTTTTCATAGCGGTGGCTCCATATCCAAAACCACCTTTATCGTGTCCAAGATTAAGATTAGCACTTTTTATGCCCCATCCAAAACGAAAAAGTGCACCACTGTCACAGTAGACTTCGTAAAAATATTTGCCTCTTTGTTTTACACCACAATTGCTTCTACATCCACTCCATATTTTTTCATTACCACTGTATAGCTTAAAACCACCTGACTGAATCTCTAGAATAAGGAAAAATCAATTTTTAATACGTTATTTTAAATAAATATATTTACCCATAGCAGCACTTTTATCATAACTATTCATTCTCCACATTTCTTCTTCACTGTCATTTTTTTTCTCAACTTTTGGGTTTAACTCCTCTGATAGTGTTTCATAAACTATTTGAAGAATTGGAAGACAAAAGGCACCTGTTTTTCCTGATCCAGTTTCAGCAGCCATTAAAACATCTCCACCACCTAAAATTGCTGGTATTCCTTCGCATTGAATGTCAGAAGGAATACTGTTTAAAAAATACCAAAAAGAGAAATTTCAAGAATTTACCTCCATCCTTTTTGTGTTACAGCCTCAGCCAATTCAGGAATAATTCCTAGATCTTCAAACGCAGCCATTATCGACTAAAATAATACTTCAAAAAATATGATACGTTGTGAAATAATTTCTCTCTAGTAGCATTATTCCATGTTGGAGATAGTTCTTTTCTTTCTAGGAAAAAATTCAGGATTTCTTTTTTAATATCTTTATTAATAATCTCATTGTATGTGAGAAATTTTGAATTTTTTTTGTTGTTACAAATATTATGATTAAAAAAATTCTTTTCGATGGAAAAACTGATTTTTTGTTAAAAATAATTAAAATTTAGCATGAATCAGAAATTTTACCAAAAAAGGGATGCCTATTGCAGGAATCGAACCTACGTCGCCACGGCCACAACGTGGAGTACTAACCACTATACTAAATAGGCCGCCCCAGGGCGTTTTATGGGTCAGAAAGTTCTAAAATATTAAAATTTTAATCATTTGTGTAAGCAAAATGCGTGCACCTGATGTTTTATTGTATCAACATATATACAGTTTTTTATGCGTTCATGATTAGCCATATTAATTATAATTTTCATAATAAAAAAATATTCCTTCTTTTTATAATGGTGTTTGTTATTTTTATTTGAATTTTTGCACCATTAGTAAATTTATCGTTTTTTAAATGTTCTTTTTCTTTAATCATTATGTGATTTTTAAAAATTTGGAAGTTGTGATAACAAATATCATAAATATTAAAAAACTTTTAATGTTCTATATTAATATTTTTAATTCTTATATACAACGTAATTTAACATGATTGAGGATATCAAATCACATTTTTTAATTTGATTAGAAATACCACCATATAATAAAGTTTTTTTTTTAAAATGACGTATGTTATAACCAAAAAGTACAAAGGGTTGATTTAAATATTCTAAAGAATATCTAACCTCAAAATAAAATTTTATCATAAATAATATTTTCTTCATATCTATAAATTTTAGATATAAATCAAACAAATCGTGTCTATTTTCTCTACAAACAAAATTAAGCTAACCTTAGTGACAAAATAAAAAGAAAAACATGAAGATAATAAAAGAAAAAAATTCACCAAATAATGTCAATAATTTATAAAATTATCAATATTCTCACTTTCATAGAACTTTTTACTGTCAATAATTTATTTGTATATTGTCTTTATCAATCACGCTTATTCAAGAATTCGAAAAAAATTTTTTTGTCATTTCTATGCTACTTCAAACAAAATGTGAAAATTAGTTGACACATTTTTCATTACTTTTCTAATGAAATATTTTTGTCTAATCTTAATTATACCAATTTTAATATTTTTCAATTCTATTTCAAGCTGCAAAATGGTGTGTAGAAAAACTAAGAGTCCTGAAAATTTATGGCCAAAACATTATAATAATTGTCATTGTATATCCGGAAGAAAAAAACGCTGTGCCGTTAAACTAACTGTTTTAATGTTTAGAAATTTAAAAGGAAAAATTATATTGCAAAAAGTATGTTATTTTTTAATCATTTTTTTAAATATACACAATTTTCAGGCTGTTGTTGACAAATGTGGTAAACTAAAAGCAAATCAAACAATATTTAAACAAAAAGAAAAAGAGCTTTTCTTATCAAGAACGTATGAATATAGAAAAATAAGCTTTAATAAACTATCAAGAAGTTGGATGAGTAATATTCATAAAGGATTACGCAAAATGTTTAACAATCATTTATATTTGCGTTTTGGTCGTTAAAAATCATTCCATGTTATAAATAATTATTTCACTCTAAACGTACTTCTACTCATTTTTAATATGTACAATTTAATTTTACTCTTTAATATTATCATCTAAATAGTATTCTTATTATAAATTTTTTTATTAATAATTTTTTTATTAATAATTTTTTATTAATGTTAGGAAATAGTATAAAAATTTACAAATAACGGATTAAAAAGTTTTTTTTTATCAAAGAATAATTTCTTTCTCTAAAATATCAAATAAAAAATATTAATATTCATTTGTTTGTGTTAATTTCAAATGTTTGAACTATATAAAAAATATACAATAATTTAAATAAAATAGTATAATCCTAATTTGAAGGTATAGGTAAATCTTTCTTAATATCAATTTCATTAATTTCCATTACTTCACCATCATCGTTTTCATCTTTAATATCTCCAATACCCATTTCTGGCATTGTTTCCATCATTTGCTGTTCATTTCCAACTGGACTACAACTTGTAGTTTTCCAATGAGTTCTTAATCCTGAAGGTGAAATATATGCTTTGCTGCAAATCTTACATTTAAATGGTCTGTCATTCATATGGAGCCTTTTGTGTAACTTTAAATGAACATGTTGTGTAAATTTTGCTTCACACAAATCACAACGATATGGTTTGATATTTGAATGTAATCTAAGATGAGTTTTTAAATTTGATGTAGAACTAAAACGCTTCTCACAAACATGACATTGATGGGGTTTTTCACCTGTATGAACAAGAAGATGTTTTTGAAGGTGAGCTAATTGTGTAAATGCTTTTGTACAAATATGACATGTAAAAGGTCTCTCACCGGTGTGTGTACGAAAATGAACTTTTAAATTTGACAATTGACCAAATGTTTTTTTACATTCTTTACATTCATAACGTGTTTTTCCATTTGAAGGAGATTGCCAATATTTAAATTCATTAGTATTATTATTTTGGGATCCAACTGGATTGGAAGAAGTTGTTATTTCAGATTTTACTAAATTTATTGACATATCATTTTTTGTTATATTTGCTGTTAAATTTGTTTGACTACTAGCTGGTAATGCTGCTCCATTTAGTGATGTTAAAGAGGGGGAGAAATTTTGATTAAATTTAAAATCTAACAAACCACCATTAGGTGTGATACCAGCAAGAGATGCAGCATTATATAATGATTGATATGGATTAGGTAATTGTGTTTGACCATTGAAGGCTGTAACAGATGGACCTGTGGCTGCAGTTGCCGCAAAGGAAGGTAAAACAGGATCTTCTGCAGCGGCTCTACCACCGTATAATGTTGATGTTGAAGATAATTGTTGAGGTGTTGGGAATGATAGTGGCCATAATGAATTTCCAGCTGTAGCGGCAGTTGCTGGTTGAGATGCTAATGAATTGACAAATGGTTGTAATGGTGTAGATGTAACAGATTGTCGTTGAAAATTTAAACCAGTAGATGCTAATGAGATACGACGCCAATAGTCTTGTATTAAATTTGAAAATGAATTTAATTGTTGTGAATTTTTAATAATATCAGATGATAATGTTGAGATTCCTTGATCTGGTTTCATAGCTACCGGTCGGTGCACAGGATTTTGAATAACATTAGGTCTGATTACAGATGAGGCAGTTGAATTTTTTGCTAAAAAGTTTGGCAAAATTGATGAGATGCCTGTTTTAGATAACCCTTCAGATGATTCTGACAAATCAGAAGAGATATTTGATATTAAATTACCAGTATTGGCAGTTTCAATTATTTTGTTTATATTTTCACACTCTACAGATGGTGTTGTTGAAATATTTATAATTGCACTTGCTTTATTACATTCTGATTTGACTTCAGAAATGTGACTTTTCCAATACTCACATGAAGATGGAACTTTTAAACGATAAGATAATTCTTTACTGTACCAAAATAATAGTTCTTCATCCTTCTCAATTGTTTTTATACTATAAAAATAAATATTATTATCATATTGGCATGCAACTAAATTTTGCAATGATTTTTCCGTTGCAAATTGAACATATTTCATCCAATTTGACTTTTTACATTCACGTGTATCAATTTCTTTTATTATTCGAGCGCCCGATTCTGAAAATACTTTCCATTGATGTTTATTAATATTTTCTATTGCTGATGATGGAGAGTATTTTGAGCCAGCCTGAGAAGCTTCAGCTGGCATTATATAACCATCTTCCATTTTTGGATATGATACTTGTCCGGTAACTGGTCCGAATCTGGCTCCTTTTGGTATAGAATCAATTGCATAAACTGCTAATGTCTGGAAAAAATAAATTTTAATATAATTAATTACATTAAATTATTCTTACAGTTTCATCATTCTCTGTCTTTGCCTTTATAGTTAGATTTAAGGGCAATGATGCGACTGCTTTATTAACTCCATCAACGCATCTTTCAATTTTTTTGTCGGGAACATAAAAGACACATAAATTTGAAAAATTTTTATCACTCATTTCACTCCATTCATTCGTTCCTGGAACACCTGCAGGAATACCATTACTAATCAAGTGGTCTGATGAAGCAGATGAGGAAACTCCAGAGGAATCTGTTGTAGCAGGAGACACAGCTGAAGAAACTCCATAATCATTAGTCATACCGTCTGAAAAACAAAAACATAATTATTATAAATATTACTATAATTAATAAATTTAAATAAAATACAAAATTAATTAACATAAAAAAGTTATATCATAGTAAAAGAGAAGTTATAAATCATGTGTAATGTGTTAGAAAAAAATAAAAATAAATAAATAAATTGAAAACAAAATAAGATATAAAAGCTGTTTAGGGATATTTTCATCTTTTCCAACTCTTATATTTCCATACAGCATCACTACGTACATAATAGAAATATAGCCATATTATTACAAAAATATATAACAAAGCTTGTTTTTCTTTTCAAACTATATATTGCACAATCTATATATGGTTATTACATAAAAAATAAAGTTTTCCATATTTAACACAAGCTTAATATTTTAACTACCCCATTAGTCAAAACTACATTTAAAAAACATTATACAAATAGTTAGAAGATACTGATGACCATTTCAAGAGATCAGGATTGGGGTATAAATTATTTTTTTGATAACAAGGAACAGAATAAAAAGAATTTTTTGTTGATAAGAACCAATACAATAAACATTATATTTCAATATGAATATGTATTATTATATAAATTTATAAAAACAAATAATAATAAACAAAAATAGAAACATTAAAGAAGGGTAGACGCATATAAATAAAAACTTTTTTTCAAACATTACTTCTATTTTTTTTTAATTCTTTTATCATAATCTATAATTGTGTTTCTGAACAAAAAATCAAACAATTTCCTTTATTACATCATATTATTATGCATTGTTATTAAAAAAATAAAAATATATTATAATAATCAAAAAGAGGGGAAACCTGTGGCATTGAAAAAGGAGTGGAAGGAGGAAAATTGATAATGTTAGTTGTAATAGTATTAACGATATTATGAATATATATATTTTTTTATTTATCTCTCTAAAAACAGCTAGTTTTGATTCCTTTGAATACTTTTTTTATAGTCCATCAATTTAAAGAAGTATTATGCCTTTTTATCTTTTCATTTAACTAATAGAAAAGTTGTTTTTACAAAGATATCCTTTCTAAATAGAATAAAATTTTGCCTCATCAATCCATTGGTATTGGAACAGGTTTATAGTCATGTTAAAAGATATGGAACAAATATATTGCCTTCGCTATTCTTATTTTATTTTTTTTCTTAAAGATGCTTATAGAAAGATATATTTTTTTATAAAAATTCATATGTTAACTAATATATATGACTACCATCACTATTATTATTATTATTATCATTAATGCTTCTAACAACAATTAAGGAAAAAAAATATAAGTGAGAGAATCTATTACTTTCTGCTGATAGAGAAAGAAAAATAAAAAAAGAAAGATAAGGTGAAAAAAGGGATATGATATAGACTAGTTTTTTTTATTATTAGCTTATTGATGTTAATATTAGTGAAATAAACATGATAAAAAAAGATTTTTTTATTATATCAAGCTTACCAATATTATTAGAACCACTGACACTCCAAATGTCTTGATCATCATCACTAGAAATATTAATTGAATTTTGTCTCGTATGAATTCTTTTTCGTATTTCTGGTGTTTGTCTTCCTTTAGTATTACTATTATTATTATTAGCTGAGGACGAAATCTGAGTTGTTATAACAAAAGCTGATCCTGTAGCAGCTTGATGTTCCAGATGCCCATTACCTGATAATAATGTACAATCTTCACCCATGATGAGGGATAAAAATATGTATTAACTATAAACCAGATTTATACTTGTTAATAAATAGATATTAGAAGAAGGAAAATAAAAAAATAAATATTGAATAATGTTGAAATATTAATTTTCTTTCTAATAATAAATAGTAAAAAAAAATATAATAATATGTCAAAATGAGAGTAAATGTGTAGAAGAGATAGAAAGAATATCAAATAATACACCGATTGAGTAACTTTTGTTACGTAATTTTTAATGTCTAGAACAAAAGAAAAAAATTACAATTATTTTTAGAAACACTTTAATATTATATAATATAAAATGAAACAATGTAAAAAACTACATTGAATAAACAATAAAAATCAAAGAAACTGTATAGAATAATTTTCAATTAATTGAAACTAACATTATTTAAAATTGGTACTAAAATAGAGAGTAAAAGAAAAATAATAACTTTTATTACCAGTTAAAGATAACAATAGACAATGGCACGAGATTTACTATTTTTATAGTTTCCTTTTATTGAATAATTACTACGTCTAATAAACAGAAGCATTAAGAGATGATATAAAAATTATTCTTAAAAACTGTAAATAATACTTTTCTCACTTCCTCTATATAGTTTGGTGTGAGTAGAAAAAATTTCAATCTTAATATGGGTCATGGTCGCTTTAACCTAGCCTTTTTCAGAATTATTTTTATCATACTTTTGATTATTTCTATATTCAATATTACTAAAACATAAAAAAGGTAATTTCTATCGTTGTTAAAAATACACACATTAATTGGCTTAAAAGATAATTTTCTTTTATATATACAAATAATTATAAGGCAACCATTCTTTTTCGGTTAAAAATTTACTTTTTTTTTAATAAAGAGTAAAAAAAAGACTAAGATACATAATACTTTATACTTTTAATTACTGCTAACTAAAAATACTAATATATATTGTAATTATGTGAAAATTAGTTTTACAAATTGGTATAATAAATCTTATTAAATAATAGTAAAAAATTAAAGTCTATAGACATGAAATAATAAAAATTAGCGTGAAAATTGGTAGTAATTTTTTTTCGAAACATCAAAAATTATTTGTTTAAAGGAAATATATTCATTACGAAACACCATAACAAAATAACTAAATACATGAGAATTACAAATTTATGATTATCAGATAATAATTTACTTATGTCAAATTATTTTACAGTATGAAAGGAATTTATTTAATTTTAACATACCTCATATAATTTTATTTAATCAAATATCATTTTTTAAATATAAATAAGAATAAAAAATATTCCTCTAAAATTCCGACCTTGTATTATTTGTAAAAACATTATACAAGTATAATTAATTTTTTCTCATTCACAATAAAAAAATTACCAATATTAAAAGAAGGATGTTTAAACTAAAAAGTGTAAAAAGAGTATCTTTTGATTAAAATTGACTAGACATCATAAAAAATTTCCTTTACTATCACTATATAAAAAAATGAAGACAATTTTTCTAATAATAAATGAAAAAAAAAAGTTTTTGTAGGCATTTTAAGTAGAAGACTAAGAATTAATGTAAATAATGTTTATGTGTACAAACTTATATACAGCATTATTCTTTAAAAAATTATGATAAAATATTTATATAAAAAAGAAATTGAATAAAAATGATTCTTATTATAAAATAACTTTTTCTTCTCAAAATCATTCTATTTATACGAGCATAAAAGGTGATGAGATATAAAATTTAATGTATATTAATATAAATAATAAATAGATACAAATATAAAAATGTATTATTAGTAAGATTGGGTAACAATAAATATAAACGTCAAGGTACTTCAAAAAAAGAAAAGAATACATTTTAATATTAAAAAGTATTTGAAAATATCTTAATATATTTAATAGCATAATGTTAATAATTTTTTTTTAAATGTTCTTCCTTATATCAATATTAAAGATCAAAATATAAGTATTGGTACGTACCAGTAATAATAAAAAAAGTAAAAATTGCTATTTTTATTAGTTTATTCTCACCATAAAAATGTATCTTTCATTTTTAAAAAAAAATTATTTTTTAACAGGAAGATGTACAACAAAAGAATGGGATATATTTAAAGAATAGATTAGAAAATAAAATGAATAATTGTACTTTTAATAAGAGATTTTGGTGTTTTCTTAATTAAAAAGAACTTTTAAAGAACAAATATTTAAATAAATGACATTTGAAATAATTAAAAGAAAATAGATATATACATGTATATATAATAAAACACAATTTTTTGTCGTCTTTTGTCAAGGAAAATGTATTGTACAATGTTGAGATATATAATATATTTAATTTATTTAATAACATTCAAAATACTATCATCATCTGTCTGTAAGGGGGATGGGTACACTTTATCAAAAAATCCGTACCACGGCATTGGCCTTGAATATTGCGCTATTTTACACCTAAATATCTAAACTTTTATATATATTATTATTACTATACATTTACATACAAGTATAATATATAATAGATAAATGCCTTTGAACAAAGGTGAAAAGAAGTGATGAAAAGTGATTGGGGGATATAAGTTTTTTTAACAATAACTAACAATTATTATCACTATAACATTTTACCATGATTGTGAAAGTAACTATAACATATACATAAATTAACGTCATTCTGTACCTCCTTTCTTTAAAGTTTCTCCACCAAAGCACATGTGAAAAGGAGAAAACCTTGAACTAGAAATGAGGATCTCTAGAAGGCTAACACCTTTTTCAGCAAATATTTTTTATCATTTTTAATTTGACTCAAAAATTATTTTTGTGCTAGGTACGGCTACTACAATTTTATATATACTTAGTTCAAGGTGATTCGAGGTATTGAAAAGGAAATTATTGTCTCTTCTCTCTCCAAATACCAATTGACAAAAATTAACAACTACAAAAAAAAATTTAAAGTTGTATAATATGAAGGTAAGTGATAAATTGATAAATTTTACAGAGAGCTCCTTACTAATTATATAACATAGTTCTTTTTTACATAAAAATATGCATTTTAATTTCATTACAGTTACGTATAATAAAATATTACAGAAATTTAAGTGTAAATATATCATGATTTTTCATGATAAATATAAAAATCAAAAAGTTAAAAAGTAGACTTTTTTAAACAGACCACAAAGTAATAGAGTGAAAAAATAATGAGAATAGATAAAAAAAATGATGATAGGATATTTTCTCATGAAGTAAAATTAAATTTAAAAGGTATTATTAAAAAAGAGAAAAGGCATATCAAACATATTGTTAAATGATTTATATCTTTCTTTTAATATTAGTTTATTGTAGAATGTGTCTAATGGAAAAAGATGTTCATTTTTGGTTCGAAGTACATTTTGTTATATTAACTTTCTCTATTTTTTATGCTTTAGATATGACAATAATTTATATAACATACAATGTTATTTACTAAAACAATATTAAAAAAGAGAAGTAATGATATAAAAAAATTATAATGAAAAGGTTTTAAATAAATTAACTAGAATATCAGTATTTTATTGTTTACTCCTCTTATAAAAGAAAAGTATTTTTAGATGATATTGTAATGATTAAAGATACACATAAGTACAATTTTTTTTATTACTAATACGATTACATTGTTTATAAATATCAATATTTATTAATTAACTCTTTCTTATTTAATTTTATTTTCTTTATAACATCCATGAACAAAATATCATTTATTATTTTCCACCACAAAGCGATCGGAGGGGGGTGAACTATTAAATCAAATAACTTGAACATCATAATTTTAAATATATACTTTTCTTACAATAACAGATGATTGTAAATTATATTTATCTTATTTTATCTAGTAAAGATCATTTATTTTAAATTCCAAAAACAGCCCGGCACCAAGAACTTACTATAATATTTTCACCCAGTTTCACTTCTCTACAATTGGAAGAAGGTAACTATCATATAATTATACATCATCTCTCTTTTTATTATTATTTACTTCTTCTAATTCTCTATTTAATTTTCATTCCATCATTATTTGTATATTTATTGTAGTACTGATAAGAAGAGATGTGAAGATGTGCATGGTACGGCATTGATGGAGAATTATCCATGTTTCTCTCTCTATCATAAACAATACCAAAATGCATCTGTCTTATGATAGTGTTTCTCGAATCACAATTGGAATCAATCATCACGATAATGAGAGAAAGATAAATGGAGAAAAGAAACAAATAAATATCACTATTTATATCTTTTATTTCAATACTTTCATAATCTCAAAATCCGTTACATCTTTCTTACTCCCAAATATATATTCATTCCATTCATAAACTTTTGATAATGACCTTGGCCCTGTAACTTACCTTTCCCCAATTATCTTCATTCTTCCGACCCTACCGAAGCAAATAGTTTTTCTATCACATTTTACTAATAACAGTGAAAGAAAAAGAAATTTACCTATATTTCGGTATATTTAAATTCATAAAACTTATTTATTACTCATCGTTTTTCCCTTTCTCTGATATAATATTTTTTATTACTAATTAGATATCACTCTAAAAATATGCAGTTTCTCAAAAATTATGGATAACTTCTATTATTAATACATGAAGGTGAAAAAATAAAAGTAAAGTGTGTTAGATAAAAAAAATAAGCTCAAGGTAACGGTCAAGGATGGATTCAAATAATATTTTTTGTATAAACTAACTTAATATGTGTGTTAAAAATAATAATCATTATTATGAATAAAACATTAGTAAAACTACTTTTTTGTTGATTTATTACTTAAATGACATGTGATAATTTTCAATAAACAAATAAATAATAGATTTACTGTAAGTAATAAGAGAATCTTTTTAAACAAGAAAAAAACACCATATTTATTCCTTTTTTATTTTATTTAAAAAAGAAATTGCCATGAAAATGTACCAAGGCTAATTAAATTAAAATTTTCTTTTACAAAATGTCAAATTATAATTTTTTAAATGTCTACTAATTTTTGATTAACCTTTTTATCAAAAAAAAGTGTCTTTATCGTTAATGAAAAAGTAATAGTTATATAATCAATTTATTTTAATAATTAAAATACAAACTAAATGAAACAGGAAAAAAATTTTTTTACTTTTATACATTTCTGACATATAACAAATTCATTAGATTAGAGATCATTTTTAAATTTTTTTATTTTACCTTTCATTTTATCAAATAATCATATTCTTCAACAACACAATGGAAAATGGAAAAAAGAAACTAATTATCATCATAAAAAATATTTTTTTCATTTACAAAAGAATACTAACATATTTTTAATGGACATAAAAGTTTTCCAGTCTCTAATGCTACACTGAATATGCAAAATGCTACATATGACACAATCATTATAACTCCAAAAATTTTATTCATTCTCCATTTAGATATTGCTATTGCTATAACTAGTACCACAAGCATAATAAATAGCATACCTACGGAGCAGACTAAACCATACGAAGACACTGATACATAATTTACTGGAACCTGTGATGTCAATTTTTCTTTGGCGAAGAAAAGTAACCATGGTACAGGAAGTCTAAAAAAATTAAATGATAGTTATCAACTTTATAGCAAATATACTTACCCCACACAAACATCAAAGATATTACTTCCAATAGAACTACTAACAGCCATATCACCAAGTCCTTTTCTCGCTACAATTACAGATGTTATGAGATCAGGAATACTAGTGCCTGCAGCAAGAATTGTCAATCCAATTATCTCTGTTGGAATTACAAAAGTTTCACCTATTGTATTTGCCCACCATACCATAAGATAAGAAAAAAATGCTATCCATATTATAGATAAAATAAAGGTTACTGGAAACCATTTTTTACACTCTTCCTTTCTAACATCAGGTACAGTGACCCATAATGGAAAAAGAATTGGTGCAAGAGATAAATATATCAATTGTTTATGCCAAGCTTCTGGCCATGACATGTCCAAGGGTTTCTCTTCTGTTTCCTCTAGAATTTCTTTCAAGGCATCTATTTCAGCTTTTGTTGATCTTCTATCACTTAATACTTTTGAATCTTCTCTTTTTATGATTGTTGAAGTAGTTGTTTGGGATGAATTATTGACATTTCCTTTAATGGTTGTTTTAATTGTGACAAATTCTTTTTCACCTCTTGAAACAACAGCATTAGGATGTTGTTTTCCTTCAACATTTTCATTAATTGAAACATCCTCTGAGTTTTCTCCTTCAGTTAATGGGTCTAAAGTATGTGACATTAATTGCATTATACCATTTCTAAACATAGCTCCAGAATGTAAAATAGGGATTGATTGTCTTCTTGCAGAAATAGAACCCTTTCTAACACCTCCAAAACTTCCTGATCTAGTCATACTTGTTAAATCTCCATTCTGATATGACTGTAAATCAAATTTTTGACGATGTTCAATTTCGTTGCTATTAACAAGAGGATTTTCAACAATTTTACCTTCTTCTAAATTGCCAACAATACCATTTCTTTTGTCTTCATCAATTTCCTTTTCTTCGTCTTCATCAGTCGGTGATTGTCGAAGTAGTTTAACTTTAACCCAACTTTCAACGCTTGCGTTGTATTTCATAAAAAGTGCATATATAATATAAACAGCAAATAATAAACCAGCTTCCCACCATACAATTTTTTCATCG
This sequence comes from Strongyloides papillosus, assembly GCA_005656395.1. NCBI lineage: Eukaryota > Metazoa > Nematoda > Chromadorea > Rhabditida > Strongyloididae > Strongyloides > Strongyloides papillosus. The sequence goes on along the minus strand of SRSI01000010.1, from coordinate 340,501 downwards.
AGAAAAAAAACTACTAACATGAACAAAGATCCAATATAAAAAGTAACATCACGGAATAGTGGCCACCAGGTAAGATAAAGAACAGTTTTAGAAAATAAAGTACAGAAGGCTAAAACACAAAGAATATTAAAAGTAGCACTACCAACAATGGTTCCAATTCCAACATTATTTTGAGCAATGAAAACTCCAATTACTGAGGTAAAAAATTCAGGTGCTGATCCGCCAGCAGCCATAAATGTTGCTCCAGCAACATCTTCAGAAATGTCAAATTTTTCAGTTATAACCGATAAAGAAGGTACAAAAAATTCATCACAAACAATTGCTAAGGCAATAAACATATATATTAATCCAATCAAATGAAGAATAACTGAAAAGAAATAGTAAAAAATTTTATTATTTTTATTGTATACTTTAGAGAATGAAAAAAAAGATATAACTATTTTATGGATATTTTATTAGACACTCTTAATTTTTAAAAAGTTCTCATAAAAACTTATGCTATATACTTGAAAAAATTATTAAATATAAGAATTTGTTAAGGAGTATTTTAGCAATTTCTAACCTTTAGGTTTGTAATTTAAAAGCAATAAGATTAGACTAGCTTTTTTATAGCTGAATACTATATTAATTATTAAAATTATCTTTTTTAAATAATAATAATTCTTAGTAATAAACGGTTACTGACATTTTTAAATGATTTATATTAAATTTACTAAATGAACTATTTTTAATGCATAAAATTAAGTTTCTAATAAAATTAAAAAATCAAATTTCTAAAGCATAAAAAAAGCTTGGAGTATCATAATAGATACAAGACATTAATACTATAAAACAATTTAAAAAAAACTAATTAAAATAATATTATTCATAGACGATATAGCATTTAAAATAATCAAATTTTAGAAAATTTCTAAATAAACTTAGTGAAACTATAGCTTGCAAATAATGTTTTAACTAACAAAATTTCGTTATTAGTGTGGTGAATAATTTAGACATTCTAACTCTAATTTGTAGATCATTTAATTATCCATTCATTAAAAATGATATCCAAAGATTATTACATCTTAACATAAATTTTTTGTAAAAAAAATAATAGAGACAATAAAAAAAAGGAAACAAAGAAGATAAAACTTAACAGTAATATATTAATATCCCAGTTGCGATATTACATAATTAGAAAGAAGAAAAACTTACCGGCTCCCCTTTGTCGTTGTTTTAGGGAAAAATAATCAGGGGGAAACTGAGAATCATCTTGAATAATAACATCTTCAATTCCTTCTTGACCGTTTATATTACTACCATTCCTAAATAATAATATTTATTATTTCTTTTAAGAATGTTATTACCAATAAATTTAATACACTCAATGCTATTTATATTATGCTTAATAAAGAAAACATTCACTATATATGATAAAAACATACATTATATCACATTGTAATGTTAAGAAATCAAAAAATCCTCTCTTTGTACGTAATGGAATAATAAAATCGTTATCCACATCACGTTTACTTCTTTTTCTTTCTTGATAATATAAAAGGGAAGATGATGATCGAAGATTGAAAACTTCAAAAATTGTTATTATACAGAAACATGTTATTAGAAGAGAAGGGAATATTAATCTTTTTAATTTCAAATACCTTTTCATAATACCATCTGAAGGGAAACAAAAAAATATTAAAAATATAAGAATATTAAAAAGCAATGTGAATAAATTATATAAAATATTTATGACGCTAAAAAGATACTTGTAACCAAAATTAATATTTAATTATTGTACTTAATCAAATTAATATTATCATTAAATCTAAAAACAATTTTTTAAATATAAACAAATCGGTTTTTTGTGTTAAAGATTTTTAAGTTAACGGATTTTATGTTCTTGAGGAAGTATTTTTCATTATAGTGAAAAATAAGTAAAATAAATGAAAAAACTTGGAATCATCAATCAAAATTAAATGTAGTTTTGTACGTAATTCTACATACTTTAAGATATTTTTCCTTTAGTACATTTTTTAGATATAACATTTTTAAATTTTTTTATTATTAAATTTTATCATAAAACATATACTTTTTCGTGGAAGTGAATTTTAATTCTGTTTTCTTTTTAAACTAAAAGATACACATATATTAATTTAGTTTGTTACTCTTAAAAAACAAAAATTTATGGAAATATTATAAAAATCTTTATGAATTAAAGTTACGTTTTATTAAAAGAAAAATGCTAAAAAATTTCATGGATAATATTAAATTCACATATGTATATATCCATATTTTAAGTTACATAATAATAATAACTTTAACAAGAAAAAGTCAAAGTAATAAATGAGGGAGTAATCCTTTTTGTCTAGAAGAATGAAATAAGATTAATCTTACTACTGTGATTAGCATTATTCTTTCATCAAAAATTGATAATACGATAACAAAAAGAAATAGTTGTCCATTTTGAGAACAAAGGATAAAAACATAAATGGAGATAGTTAAAAATTTATAATATATTTAAATATATATAGATATACTTAACATCACTTTTCATCTTTGTTTTTATAATAGTTTTTTAAACAAACTAAAAGTGTAAAATATAACTTTTTTTTTTCAAAATAATAATTGTAATAATAATAGAAGAGGGACCACAAATTTTGTAGTCTTTGACATATTTAAAAAATGAACATTATTTTTCATAATAAAGGAAAAAGAAAAGAATGTCTCTTTGAAATGTATTTCTTCTTTAAAACTTTAACCTAATCTTATGTAAAATAAATTATTTTAAGAAACATAAAAGGTTGTGTAGCTAAAAAAATTTCAAGTACATCTTATAAATGGTTAAAATAGTAATACTTTTAATATGAAACAAGAAGGAAGATAAATCGAGGGAAAGAAATAAAATAAATATTAAAATTTTATACCAAATAATAACTTAAAAATATACTTGTTATATATTTTTTATCAATATTATCATCTTATTTTTAGACGATTCAATTGTAAAATTTAACTTAGATATCTTTTATTTATCAATATATATACATTTTGATATAATATAAAAATATGAATAATAAAAGGACAGTAGTTTAATTAAAATATCTCCAAAAGGAACAAAATTGATAAATGGAACAAAATTAGTATCTTAAAAGAGAAAACCATAAAAATGTATCAAAAGGATACATTCAAAAGATTAGGTCTTTGATGAATAATATAAAAAAGACCCTATAAAACTATATCACTGAAATATAAATTTTGCAAACTAAAATTACTTAACAAAATATAAATAAACAATAATTTGTCAAATTTTCTTTTATTATTTTATAGTTAATATATTATAAAAAAAATTCATACAATTCTCCCTTAAATCATTATTTTTCAATATAATAATAGTAGGTGGTTCTTTACTTAATAAAGCTTTTAAAATATTTCAAATAAAAAGAAAAAATATTAAAAATAAAATAGTGTAAAAAAATTTTTTGTTATAAAAATAATGAATAAATATTTTACTTAAAGACTATTATTCAACGACGACGAAAATGATATATAGATGATGATTGAAGGAAAAAAAAATCTCCTGCTGTTATACATAATCACAGAATGTTCAAAGTTCTTTCTTAACACCTGAGGCTTTTTTTCAGTAATTCTAAAATTAAAAATAGGTTCTAATAACTTAGTAAAATAAGATATGTTAAAAAAATTGAGGAAATAATTTTGATCATCTTCCTTATTTAAAAGCCATCAAATTAAATTTTAATGTAAAAAAAAATTAAGTAAAATAATGTTTTGAAGGAAAAAATATACATTTCCTAAAATTATTTTATGCATTGAAAATAATAAATATATTGATGTATCAAAAAAATAGTAAAAATATCTTATAACTTTTCCTTCAAGTTTATAATATTGGCAAAGTAAAAAAAATCAAGATAAAAAAAATTCTATAAAATATATATTTTCATTTTAAAGTTACTACCTTCTTAAAAATATTTATTTAAACCCTCTTAAAATTCTATTATTATAATATATTTTCATAAAAAGCACTTTCTTTTATATAAAGAGAATATATTAAACTAACACAGTATTTATTAAGAAAAATATAGTAAGGTAAAGAAAAACTGATAAAATGATATTAAATATGTATAACGTGAGTGAAATAAATTATTATGAAAAGTTATATAAAGATAAAAATGTTAAATATTTTATTTAGTTTGCGCAAGATAAGTTTTGTTATTTTAAAAGAAACAAATTATAAGTTTAACATCAGCATAATCCATGACTTTTAGTTCTGACGTATACTTGCTAAAAAATATACATATTATTTAGAAAATTATTATTGAAATGTTTTATAAAAAAGTGTCTAAGAAATATATTAAATAAATAAATAGATTAAATATTTATTATAAGAATAGTGATTTAAAGAAAACATATAGTATCTAGAAAAAAAAAACTTTAAAGGAACATGATAATAATAAATGATGAATAAATTTAAATTTTTCCATTGATTTTAATATTTCAATGATAAAGAGATGAAATAAATCATTCAACCATTAAAGATTGCCATTCTTTATTACTTAAATAAAAAGAAAGAATCACTCAAAATTATGGGATTAAGTTTTAACTATTCATATTTTTTTCCATAAACTACTCAACTTAAGTATATTAAACATTTTCTGCTTTGTAGTGCATTGTATCTTCATTGTTATAGTTAATCTTTTTATAAGTTTAAAAAATAATACCAAAGAATGGGAATTTTACCATTTAACATGGAGTTTATTGTAGTTTTAAGAATAAGATATAAAAATTAATAAAAATAAGTAATACATGAATATTTTATAAATTTATACTATTCATATTTTTTTATCATTTCTTTTAAAAACTTTACATTATTTTTAATATACTTCCTACACTTGCTAAATATTAAATATGTTATATGCCTTTTTTATAATTTTTTATTAAAACTTTTATTCATATGGCAATAGTAAATTAAAATCAAATATAAGTAATTATCTTAAAAAATACAAACAATTGAAAATCTCTTTCCAAGTTTACCATACTCCTGAACAACAAATTTTAAAGTTTTTTTAAAATAGAATAATTCATATTTATATAAAAAGAATTCAACAAAAGATGAAGAAAATTGGCAATAGAAATATAACTAACTAATTTATTCCATACAACTATTTTGATAATATTTTTTACCTAAACAATACAAGATGATACATTCAACATCTAAGAAGGGAAGAAAACCAAAATATGTAAATAATATTTATTATATACTAAAAATAGAATTACTTGAAATTGAAGGAATGAAGGAGGATAAACGAAAATATAAGGAAAAAATAAGTTTATATGCTTAAAATATAATTCTTTTAAAATTATATTTTCGTTAATCAACATTGTTAAATCAGGCAAGAGTTAAATAGGAGACATTAAATTTGTTTAAAACACTCCTAAATAAGTATAGTTGATATGGTTTACATATATATGGAAGGAAAAAAGAAATATATATAAATATGTATATTTGAAAAGTTAAATAGTGAATAGAAGTAGTAAAAGACAATAAATTAGATTTTTAAAGTTTAGTTATCATTTTTAAAGATGAGAATGTGTATGATTAGGTAAAGTTGATTTAATTTATATTTTAAGAGGAAGTAAAAGAATCATAGGGAAAATATTTTTTTTCTTATCCACAATTTTGTATTGTTCTCCATTTAAAAATATATGGTTAAAAATATAGACAAGTAAAAGAAATTGATAAAAATATAAAGATGTCAAATTTATATCAAATCTTCAATAAACACGCCAATGTCGATATAAAGATCTTTAAAGATTATTTATTTCTAAAGTAAAAAAACAATAATAATACTATACAAGGAAAAATTTATATTTATCACTTTTTTTTAAAAAATGTATTATTGAAATGAGAAAATACGTGAGAGATCATAATTATTTAATATTTTTCAAGATAAATTTGAAAATATATTTTACTAGATGTTTATTTAATAATTATTATTATCTACTCGATTATGCAAAATTAACAATATATACATATTAAAAAAACTTAAATTTAATAAATATTTTTCTTTATCATATACATTTAGTAAAATGAAAATTTTTTTAGAAAAATATAACTTGTTTCATTATCACATTGTAAAAAAAATAAATGTATTATACACGAAGAAAGATAAAAAGCTTCTAAGATAACAGATTATAGAATTTTCTAAGGATTCTGAAAATGACAAATAATTAATAAAAGAATATTTTTATAGCTAACTATTACGTATATATAAACATGCTAGAATAAAATGCTCACAAAATTTTTTACTATAAAAAACTGTAATTAGCATCTTTATAAACTTATTTTAACAACCGGAATAATAAAGAAAAAACGAGAGAATATAAATAATAATAATACACTTTTTTAATACAAAATATATATATCTATAAAAAATTATTTGATGATCATTAAAAATGCCTAAAACTCACAAATATACTTATTTTATCCAAAACCATTTAAATCTACTTTTTTTCTTCTTCTAAAAGACGATAAACATTCCAATTTAATATCTTTTTAGGGTTTATAAAAATTATATAAACAAAAAAATTATTTTCCAATAAATAAATTATATAAATAAACAAGTAAATAACTTTTTTAATATTAAATTAGTCTAAAGAGATAAATAGTTGTAGAAAATTTTATTCTTTTAATAGATTAAAATTAAATAATTTTGTAGTTTTTTTCCTAACAAATTTATTTATAAATAATAAACTTACTTATCTACATAAAACTCTTTTATAATTATCGAAAAGATATATAAGTTCATGATAATGTTATATATTGAAGTTTTATTTAGTTAAGACAAATCAAATGGGCTGAATATCTATCGAATTATAATTAAAAAATTTCTTAGAAAAGTATATTAGTAAAAAAAATAATTCAATCATCAGTTAACTTTATTGCAACCATTCTGTCAATATTAATTCTTGTAGATTTATAAGAACACATCTGGAGTTATTTAACAGAGGATATAAAAAAAATAAAACATTAAAAATGTAACAAAATTAAGATTAGTTTTACAAAAAAGTGATGTGATAAAAAATTCCATATATCTATAAGATATCTTCTTTGCATCATATTGAATACGTTTCCTAATTAACAAACACATAACTATGGAAGCATAATACTATTAGAATATTTATAACTTATTGAAACATAAGTAATAATATTCATTGTATTACCTAACAAAAAAAACATTTAATTATGTAAATCATTTAGTATAAACTATTAATTTAAAGTGGAGATGGTAAAATAAAAAAAATTGTTGTTTAAAATAATAAATAGAAACTATTAAATTTTTAAATACCATAAAATGAATATTCGAGTATAAAACATTTGATGTAGACATTGTACAACAAAAAAAGAAAATGAAGAAAACTAATTGAACAGTGAGAAAAATTTAACAAAGAATAAATAAATAGCTTCTGAAGTAAAAGTAACTAAATGATGAAAAATAGGGCATTAATCGAATCTATTTATATGCTGGACTATTTAATCTGATTTTTACTTTTGTTTCTTTTATCGTTCTTTATTATTTCATCAAAAATAAAATTTAAAAAAAAGAATATTTTAAGAATGAGATTTTAATTAACTTTCTCAAAAAAGTAAATTTTATTTGTCGAAAAATATTTTCAATAAAAAAATGGCGTGCCAACTTAACAAATGATTTTAATAAATACATGCACTTACTTAAAATAAGAAAATATTTTTATTTCCACGAGACAAAAATAATACGATTTTTTACACCTTCCAATGTAAATGTAAATAAAAAAATAAGATTAAATTTTACTTCCAATCTATATCATTAAAAAAATTCTATCCTCTTGTTACCAGTTACGAATAAAACTTTACGTTTCTCTTTTTATTACAACAAAATTGTCATAATATAAAAGAAAATAATTTATTATTTTTATTTATCCACAATTTTATACTTTAAATGTATAAGTTCCTTATAAAATATTTTATTTAAAATAATTCGTAAAACAACAATATTAAATTTTATCAATACTTTTTCTAAAATATAGTATAAATAACCTTCAGTTTTATATATACTTTTTTTCTTAAAAATAAACCTTATTCTTAAAAAAAGATCTTGTTAATTTAATATTTCAATGTTTGTTAAATCTCTTCATTTTACTCAAAGATAACCTAAAAATAATGAAATATAACCACCTTATATCCATTATACTTGAAAACATCTCAATTATTTGGTAACTTGATGGAGTGCGTGAGCTAAATATTCAACATTCTTTGATGAGACTCCAGCCACTGAAATACGACCGTCTTTTGTAAGATAAATTGAAAAATCATTTGTAAGTTTATTGACCTATAATAGTCGTGATTAACAAATTCCCATAGATATTCAAAAACTTACTTGTTCTGGAGAGATTCCTGTAAAACAGAACATACCAATTTGGTTAGTAATATGCTCCCAGTTACGAGTACTTCCCTCCTTCTCCAATAAACTTTTTAATTGTTTTCTCATTGAAATAATTCGATCAGCCATAGTTTTGACATCTGTCAACCATTGTTCTTTGAGAGAAGGATCTGTTAGAATTTCTGTTGCTATACGTGCTCCATGAATTGGAGGATTTGAGATAACAGGTCTTATTTGAATTTTCAATTGTGACATTACTCTATCTGCTTCGTCTTTATCTGGACAGACAATTGTATAAGCACCAACTCTTTCTCCGTAAAGTCCCATATTTTTAGCAAAAGATTGGGCTAAGCAGAGATTATGTCCTTTTTTAGCAAAATATCTAACTGCTTGAGCATCTTTAAGAATGTCACCAGATGCAAAACCTTGGTATGCCATGTCAAAGAAAACATACAAATTTCTTGATCTAATAACTTCCTCCATTTTCTGCCATTGCTCAAATGAAGGGTCGACACCAGTTGGGTTGTGGGCACAAGCATGTAAAAGAATAATTGAACCTTGTGGAATCTTTGAAATATCTTCCAAACATCCTTTCTCATCAAAACCACATGTATTTTTGTCATAGTAACGATATTGTTTAACTTCTACTCCAGCATGTTTAAAAACTGGAACGTGATTTCCCCAAGTTGGAGAAGGTTGATAACACACTTTAGGTCCAGAATGAAAAGCAGAGAGGAAATTAGAACCAACTCTCAATGCACCAGTACCAGAAATACTTTGAACGGTGGCATTTCTTTTTTCACTAAGGATAGTGCTATCCTCTCCAAAAGCAAGCTGAGCGGCTTTTTTAGTAAATTCCGGTATTCCAGCAATTCCAGCATATTCTTTATCAAGTTCCTTCTCTATAATTCTCTTCTCAGCAGCTCTAACAGATGGTAAAACCCATGGTTTTCCTTGATCGTCACGATAAGCACCAACACCCAAGTTAATTTTCTTTTCATTCTTATCTTTCTTATATGCTTCAGTTACACCAAGAATAGCATCTGGCGGTCCCATAGGAACATCTTTAAACCATCCTGATAAAGGACGTTTAGCTGTTATCGTAACTGCTTTAGGAATACGACAAAACATTATCTTAAAAAAGCACAATTTTTGATATAAAAGAATAATATCTTAAACAATAAAACAAAAATAAAGGACTATCCATAAAATAAATATAAAAAAGACAGTAATTTATCAAAATATTTATCACGATGATGATATATATGTGAGCCTAAATAGCTTTTTTTACTATCTTATCTATATCTTTTTAAGTACGGGGAAAATAATAAAATTTTATTTAGCATAAATAATACTAAGGATATTAAAAAATAAAATTACTCCTAAAAATTAATAATGTAAAAATTTAACATAGAAAGAATAAAATTTAACGTAAACTATTTTATTGATTTTTATGTATGTAAAAAAGTAGGATATTTCATAAAAATTGTTTATAAAACACACGTAGGCATTTTTACACTTTTTTCCCAAACATTATTTTTTACAGCTAGTATACATATACTAGAAACATCCTAACTAAAAATCGTCTTATTTAATTATACCCAATTGGCCAAGAAACGACAAATTTGCTTCCAAATTTCCTGCGAAAATTTGCAAATAAATGTTCTCGGAAGCGTTAAAGTTGTAAAACCTATTGAAGTACATTTTGATAGTGTAATTGACAAAGAGTTACTTAATATATCAAAAATATCATTAAAAATGGACAATTTCCTTGGTATAATGTTTACAGAAAGCAAAATTAAGTTTGCTCTAACTTATCTAACTCGAAATGATGCATTAAGAACAAATAAAAAAAAATATAAATAAAGATATTTTGTTGTCTTGAGGGGAATTGAATTAGTGAAAACTTTACTAAATAAAAATTTTTTATACGTGTGAAATGATGATTCTTTGTTTTTTTTTTCTAGGAGGAAAGGAATATTGCAGCTTTTTTCACCTTAAAATAATATAGATTATCTTGGGTAATTAACCGTAAAAATACAAATTACTTTTCTGGTGTACTGGCCTTTCAGATATATCCTGTACTTTCCTTTCAGTATATTATATAATATTCTATGGATGTAAGGGATGGTTTTACACATGGAATTTTCCTACTCAATTTGGTAGGATTGTTGTGAAATGCCTCAACAATAAATCATAAGAAAATAATAATATTTAGAAAAGGGAAATTATAATTAATAAACAAATTTTGGTATTAATCAAATAAAAGAAAATTAACAAAACAAGCGGCATAAATAAAATTTGAGAATGCATGTTGTAGTGCAATAAATTATGTAGTGAATTACACTTATCTTTTGATTTGTCTTTTTTTCTATATGTTAATATACTTATTTATAACTTTCCTTTTTCTGTAACTGATTTAATCATTTCTTCTCGTTACGTGGAATTTCGACTATTTATTGCTAAATATTACATCATTCTTAAACATTATTTTATGTCTGTAGCATTTAAAGTAATCTAACAAAACCATATTTATCTTTACATAATATTATTTTTCGACTACAACATTTTGCATACAATAATTTTCTAATTATGGCTCCGATTACAGAAAAAAAACCATCAATGTCTAATATTGGTTTGTTGTCATTAACATCACGGAATGGTACAAAATTGACTACCCTTTTATCAAGTGCTAAAGATCTCATAAAGAAAAGGTTATACATACGTGTAGAGAGATATGATAATCTTATTAAAGAAATACCAAATATATATTTTGAAGCTACAAAAGTATGTCCACATCTTGATGTACGTGTTTTGTTAGATCCAAGAAAAGATGTTAATTATCAAGCATTTTTTGGAGATAATGATGTTGAAGAGAAGGCCATTGCTATAGATAACTTCATGAAGTATAAAAAACCTTATGATGCTGTTGTTATTGGAGGAACTTTTGACAGGATTCATAATGGACACAAACTCCTTCTTAGTACTGCTATTCTTCATGCTTCTAAATATGTGGTTGTTGGTATAACCACAGGTGATATGAATAAAAGTAATTTTATATTTTTTGTTTTTAAATATGTATTTGTTTGTTTTTCAGAAAAAACTTTATATGAGTTAATGGAAAGTTTTGAAGACAGAAAAAGAGGAGTTGATGAATTTGTTGAAGATGTTAGTATAGGAATAGAAAGTAGAAGTGAAGGTATAATTGATCCTTTTGGTCCTAGTATTGTTGATCCAAACTTGAAACTTATCGTTTCTAGCAGTGAGACTAAAAAAGGTGCCGATGCCGTCAACGCAAAGCGTGCCGAAAGAGGACTTTCAACTCTTGATAGTTATGTTATTCCTCTAATTGATGGGGCTGATGAAATTTTAAAGGAAGTCAAACTGAGTTCTTCAGCAAAAAGAAGATCCTTACTTGGAACTATTTTAAAAGACCCTCTACCAAAGAATATTCCTTCTTCTCCTTATGTCATTGGACTTACCGGTGGTATTGCTTCAGGAAAATCGACAGTTGCAAAGTTTTTAGAGACTCAAGACATTGAGGTAATTGATTGTGACAAATTAGCCCATATCTTATATGATGAAAATGAAGATCTTAGAAAAAATATTGTTAAGGAATTTGGAGAAAGTGTTTTAAAAGAAAATAAAATAGACCGCAAAGTCCTTGGGTCAATTGTTTTTGGGGACAAAAGTAAAATGAAAAGGCTTAATGAAATTGTATGGCCAAAAATCGCCGAAAAAGCTCAAGGAATGATAAAGAAAAGTAAAAGTTCTATCATAGCAATAGACGGTGCTGTACTATTAGAGGCAAATTGGGATGCCTTCTGTCATCAAGTATGGACAATATTTGTTCCAAGGGAAGAAGCAATTAAAAGGATAATTAAAAGAAATGGTCTATCGGAAAAGGAAGCAATTCAAAGAATAGATAGTCAAATAAGTATTGAAGAAAGAATATCCAAGAGTAATGTTGTTCTTTGTTCCCTTTGGGATGAATCAGTAACCAGACAACAAGTATCATTAGCAATAGAAACAATTGAAAAAAATTATCTTAAAAAATAACTCTATTTTATAAATAAATTTGATTTTTAACTATACAAATAAAAAGTAAATTAACACTTTACAAATTCATCACTTATATTTAAAGCTTGTTTTATAATTTTTAAACATTCATCTGAACCTTTCTTGCATTCTGGAGAAATATAGGTAAAGTTAAGAAATCCATGGCACAAATTATTTAGTAGTTTGACAGTTTTAACATTGCCACCGGCTTCTTTTAATTTTTTGGCAAATGATATAGTATCATCGAGAAGTGGATCTAAATGACATCCTATGAAGTAAGTAGGAGGGAATTTCATTAAACTTTCTTTATCAGCGTACATTGGTGAAATTTCGGGATTTCGTGGTATATTAATTTTTAGTAATTCATCAAGTGCCGTTCTATCTTTATTACTTTCTTTTTGCTGCTCATATACAGCTTCTTGAGCTGTCATTGAGAGCGAACTTTTTAATTTTTCCTTGTCATCATATCCTATAGGTTTCTTGGCACTATCAAATAAGTCATTAAAATTATCTATGGCATAGGAAGCTGCTAATGATGCAGTGCTAACAATACTTGAACTCAATGATCTTTTTTTTCCTTCCATTGATCTCTTTAACCCATAGTCCTTTATATTTCTTTCAGTATTTTCTTCAAAAACTTCATCATCATCGTCATTTACTGTCGTATTGTAATCATATGAAAGTAGGAAGTTTTCTTTCAAATATTTAATCAAAGAAGCATCAAAATTGTTTGAAGACAAAATAATATAATTAGGATCAATACTAATATCAACATTCTGTGTTTGATCAAATATATCTTCTTGCATGTTATTTTCCGAATCGTCCATATTATATGAAGCAATTGTTGAATTGTTGTAAATGGTTGAATTAATTGTAGCATCAAATAAACTTTTAATAGTCTGTGAATGGTTATTAGAATTAAAAGAATCTTTAAATTGACTATTTTTAAATTCTCTAATGTAATCTTCCATAGCACTTTTTTTATCTGCCACATTTTTATCAATTTTAGATAACAATGGTACTTTATTAATAGGAATATCTCCCATTGTGTAAGCAGTTAAACATCTTAGCAACATTCCTACATGAAGGAGAGGATCCATGAAACTTAATAATCTTGAAGGTGATGGTAAGTATTGAAAAAGAAATGGTGTATAAATAGGTACTAGTGCATCAGGCATTCGTTTCACATTTAAACTAATTAATCTCATTGTTAAAGATGTTATTAAATTCCCACCAGCTGAATCTCCAACAAAAACTATCTTTTCACCAGTCCATCCGAATTTGAAAGGATATTTTAAAATATAAGCATATGCATATAAAACCTCTTCTATTGCTTTTGGATAAGGATTTTCTGGAGCAAGTGAGTAATCTATCGAAATAATTGGACAATTAGACTGCTTGGCCCATGATCGAAGATAACACTCATGAGATTTAGAGGAAGTTGCAAGATAACCACCACCATGACAATGAAATATCAAATATGGTGATAAGGGATAAACATTATCTTCTCTTTCTTTGCTAATATGTATACGATAAACAGAAGAAATAATACGATATTTTATTGTATGAGATTCTTTAGCTGTTGAAGGTATTGGTATAGTAACTTTCCCATTATCCGTAGTTTTCAATGACAAATTGAAGTATGTTTTTATATAGCGTATTTCGCATATTGCCATAACAATACCAAACCATTTTGGAATAGTAGCATATTCAGGTAAATTCCAAAATCCTTTGCAAAATTCAATATCAGCCTCTCTTATAATGTCAATAATTTTCAGTGCTCTTTCTTCCGGTGAAATCATATATTTAGCTGAATTGACGATTTTATCAAGTGCACCATTTCCTTTTTCACATGCTTTGCCGTATGAAGCAAAAAATGTACAAATTACTTTAAACATTTTTCCAATTGATGGACAGAATTGTAATCCCAATGGTCTACTGTAAAAACAAGAAGCATCATATCCTTTTACTGTCTTAAAAACATTAATATATGAACTATAATCACTAATATTAATTGGAGGAAAAAGGCTATCATTATCATCATAATTTATAGATCCTATCAATTGCTGAGTTGAAAGAATCAGAAATCGAAATACAGCCATGTAATTCTCAAGTTCTTTAGTAAAATATGATATTCTAAAAATAAGACTTTTTTTGTCATCTAAACATTTTTTTAAAACTGATATAACATGTATCAGTGCAGTATCACAAATACAAATCATTGACCTAAAACCATTTCCAGGGGTAGATTCATCATAGTCAAATCTTGGAGCCATTTCAATAATTCGGAGAAACGATGACAAAATCAGTGAAGATGACTCAGACATTTCTTCACACACATTAATTAATCTTTCACCGTATGAAGATTGATTTTGGGTACTGAATTCACGTACAATCTCATCACATAACTAGAAATAAAATAACGATTGAAATAATAGTATCTTACCTTTTCCATTAATTTAAATACACCACTACGGCTAATGGAGATTTTCTCATTTTCAAAAATAGTCATAATTTTAGTGAAGATAAGTCGTTAGAATGTTAAAATTTCTACTAGTTAATTAAAAAAAACTGTCTTTTAAAAGAAATAAGAGTCTGTTTGACTATTTTTGCAATGATGACAAACAGATTGCTAATAAAATAGTAGCTCTGAGGAATTTTGTCGTCTATAAATAGGTAATAATCATCATATTTTGTAAATCCTGAAATAAGACTATAATGTAAAAAAGCATTACTAGTAAGTGATAAATTTATTTCATTACATAGTGTATCAATTATTTTATCAAAGGGAAACTAATATTTAATGTTATTTTAATTTCTTTCATACAATGTTATTATTTTTTTGTGGGAAATTTAATTTGTTAAAAGATTTTTTCCATTGAAGCTTGCATGCCAGATGATGAGATAACATAATTTCTTAGATACTCTTTTACTCGGTAAAATGCTGTTCGATGAAAATGGTGTAATAATATTTTTCTCAATACTCTAAATATACCAAAGTTTCTAAAAAATAAATATGTTCTTCCAGACCTATTAAATTTCACTTATTTTAAATGCTTAAAAATTAGTCATATAATGCGTAACAATCTTAGAATTCATTTACAAATGTATATGATAATTATGCGATATTATCATTCAACAAGAATAAAATTATCCATTGTGAGGAATCAGTGGGAAATATATTTTCTGATTTTTCATATACAGTTGTTTGGGATAAGATTATAAAATAATAAATTATTCTTTGTAAACTATCAACAAAGAAAAATGTTAAGGGTATTGACTAAAGAATATTGGTAGTATAAAGTTGTTTCATTGTATTAATGTCGATTTTAGTTGATAATGTCAGGATAACTGAAATTTCTGTTAGTATAAGAAGCATAAATTATCCAAGCTTAAGTAGTTATCGATAATAAAAAGATTTAATTCAATGATACAACTCATATTTAAAAAAATTTTTGCTTGATAGTAATATATTATGTATATTGTTTTGACGTAAATAATTAGTAAAACATAAAAAAATTCTTGTTTTGGCAAAACACTGGGTTTATTATTATTGTTTGGTGTTGTTTAGAAAATCTCTCATACTGGAAAATTGGTAAAAAAATAAAAAAAATTTATTTTGAGGGACCCATAATTAATACATTATATAGAGTATTTTGGATTGTCTATTTTTTGTCATATCATTATTAAATATTATTTTTACTTATTGGAAGTGAAGAATATGTTTTTATATTAATACAATCATCTAAATATTTCAACAACAGATTATAATCAAATATCGCTTAATTTATTTCAAAGTTATTTGAGAAATTTTTGCATACAAAATTTTGGTGCTTGAGTTTTGGCTTGGGGTAAACTCAACATGCGACTATATTGTGCGATATATGTTACCGCGCGGCGTTCATTTATTGTTACCAGAATTTTTTTATTTAAAAAAAAATTTAAAATTAATTATATCAATTGACTTTATTTTAAAGATTTTGAAAAACATTTAACTTATATACGAGAATTTATTTATGAAATTTGGGTATAAACCTAAAGTTTTATAAACATGCGGCGAAATTTTCCCACGCGGCAAAATGTGTCATGACACACCGTGTTGAGTTTACCCTTTCCCTGAGTTTTTGTTTGTTTTACAATTTTTTTATTATTATTAATTGGTTTTTATGGTGTAAAAAGGAAGATAATGGCAATTTTCTTTAACAACTATGAAAAACGAATTCTGATAATTAAATTTACATTAAATTGAGCTTTTTTTTAATTTAATTTATAGTAAACGATCTTGTCTTTGTAATTTTTATTCTTTATTTTAAAGAGCATATAACCTGAGTGTTGTGTTATTGTTAATGCATTAATTGTTTGTTTTATTTATAAAATGAGTAACAATATTATTAGAACAACATATCTCAGGAAGTTTTTAAAAGATTGGCATTATATAAAATTAAATTTTTAATTTATCAGTTAAAAGAAATTATTATAATTAATTAATTTGTTAAGAATGAAAGACAATAAATAATTCAAAATATTATTTTTTAAAATATCAATGTTCGTAGTAATAGACTATATCAAAAATTCTTTGCGGTTATCGAAGAAAATTAACCAAATTAAATTTTAATTATCTTGAACTATGCCTGAATTATTTAAGTTTCCCAAAAACAATTCTTCTAGTAAAAATTTTATCATTTAAATAGTAATTTTATATTAAAAAGTAAGATTATGAAATATAATTCTTTTTGTTGTTCATTGATAAATTTCAATGACCATCTGCTTTCAGATTTCCAAAAAAATTGGAGTCAATTTTTACAGTCATATTCATTATAGCATACCACATTTTTTATTTACATCTCTAATAAGTGGTAAATTTATCCTAGGTAATGAATCTTTTTATAAAAATCATTTTTAAAATAAAACAACTAAAACATGGTACATAAATGCGACACAAAAACAATATTTTGGTGATATGATTTTAATAAAATATTTTAGCACGTTATGATTATGCTTTGACTTGTACAAAATATTTCTTCTTTTTTTAACTTTTGGTTGTTATTAAAAGAGAATAAGAAGAGCACATTTTTGATAAAACATATGAATAAAAGAATATATTTGATTTTGTGCCTTTTTGTTATTATCTTGTGCGATAAAAGTAATAAATAGGAACAAGTGAAAATTAATTGCTTAACACATTTTAATAATCTAGAAAAATCTTTAAATGTCAAAGTATAACTTCACATTTGATAATGCAATAAAGTAATTTGAAAAAAAAGAATAAAGAAAGTATTTAACATATTTTTTTCTTCTATTACAAAGAATAAAATATAACTAAAATAAACATTATAAATTGACTTATTATCATTAGCTTTTTAGCAGAAATTATATTATCATTAGAAACAAAAGTTGCACAATTATATCCGATTAGAAAACCGTATATTCTCAATAGTTTTGATTACTGCATATTATTGTGATGAAGTAGATTTGTGAGATATTTGCTCCGAAAATTTGAAATGTAACATAAAAAATTGTTTTCAATTATCTTATATTAAATAAATATCTTACAATGTTTAAACACAAAAATATTTTGGGTTTCAAGATACACATTATACTTAATTTATTGTTGGAAATTTGAAAATATTTTTTGAAAATTGAATAACATTTTTTTTAAACATATTAAACTTTGACATTTTCTATAAGACAATCATCGGTAATTAAATGATAAAGTTGATGTAAAAAAAATTTATATGATAAAGTACACTTAAATTTATCAATTTCGTTTTTATTTAGAATTTCATATATTCTCTTCATTTCGTGAACGCAAATATGTTAACATTTTACAATTTTGAAGGTATAAAATTGATAAAAATTAATTATATTTGTGGATATAGTAGAAGTAAAGTTGTTTAACACTTTAAACTACAACTTTTCACAATTCATTCTAGATTAATTATGTTTATTAATAAAAAGAATTATCTTATTTCTTTTTTACTCAATAAAATATGTCTTTAAATTTTGATCATTAAATGTTAGAATTTTAATATTTCAAATAATAGTTCAAAATCGTGCTTCTTTGTACCTTCCTATTTTTATTTTAATTCCTCATTACATATCTCACATTTAATAAGACATGTTTACAATAATAAAGACAATAGTAATTTATATGTTTTAAATATCAGTTTCTTCTATAATTTTTCTTTTTGACAACATAACAAATCTTTAAGAACCTCCAGCTTCTACCAATTGTAAATAACTCCTCCTGTTTCTTTCTTCTTGTAGTTTCCTCTTTCATTTTCGTACTGATATACTAAAGAAGTGCATTTTATGTATGGCAAAAAGAAAGTATTAACCAATGAAATTATTATCATCTACAAATATCACTTTTTTCCTTCTTCTTTTTGTTCTGATAATAAAAATGATCAGTAGTTAAATCCATCAAGATAAGAGTTATCTTATTGAACTCCACCCTTTTAATAGAATATAAAAAGGGAACTTTCTTGTTTTGATTTTATATTCATAGACTTTTTGTTAAAGTTTATTGTTTTACTTTTAAGATGATTTCTATTCGTTTACTTGTTATTGCTGTTGTTGGTATCACAGTCGTTGCTGGAAATGCTCTCCCATATGACCAAATTCCAGCCCAATTTAAAGGTAATTTCGGTTCATACTAAGATAAATATTTCAATTTTTCTTTTAAGAATTTGTCCCTGAAGAGATTAAAGAATTTTACAAGGGAATAACTCATGAAGACCGTGCAGTTCTCATTGAAATCGCTAAAAATCACGATAACTTTGCTAATGAAGAAGAAGTTATTGCTGCTCTTAAAGAAAAATCTCCAGCTCTCGGAGAGAAAGCCGAAAGTCTCTACAAGATGGTTAAGGATAAAGTTAATTCTCTTTCTGAAGAACCAAAAGCATTCGCCAAAGAATTAGTCAAAGAGGCTCGTGCTCTCCGCCCAGCTCCAGGTGAAAAACCAAACTTAGATAAATTAAAGGAACTTGTAAATAAATATATTGTCAAATACAAAGAACTCAGTGATGCAGCTAAGACAGAATTAAGACAGGTCTTCCCAAAAATGCACGCTCTTGCTGATAATGAGAAATTCCAAAAGTTGGTTAAAGGACTTCTAAATGTTGAAAATTAAATATTGACTATGAAGTAAAAGAGTAAACGACATACCTGATAAATTAAAAAAAGGATAATTAAAACTTTTTTCATTACATGTTGTTATTTTAAAGTAATTTGCTTCAATTATCAAATCTAAATTTGAATTTATATTTTGTAAGCTTACTTATGATGTTTTAAAATAAACTCTTTTTTATTGTTTTTTTTAAAATATTTTTACGTAAATGTAAAACAATACATTCTTTTTATTATTCTCATTAAAACAAAGAATAATTAAATTTAATATAATCATTATGTGTGCTACAAAAAATATCAAACTTTTACATACATTTATATCTTTTTTACAATCATCAATTATCAAATAAAATAATTTTATTGCCATAAATTATTAAATATTCGTATCACATTTTATTCATCATTGGTAATTAATATAATCTGTACTAATGCTTCTAATCATTTGATTTTCGCTATTTTAATTTTTCGTTTCTTTTACCAGAGACGAATTGACATAAAACTATTTATGAAATATTAATCATATTGATAATAGTGAAATATTATAACCACATTTACAGGCAATTAATCATTAAATGATCACATTGCTATACTTCTATTGCTCGTACGGTTACACTATTTACCAAATTAAATAAGCAAATTCGATGAGTAAAAGATTAATTATTTAAATTGATCTTTTTTTACCAGTTAAAAAATGAAGAACTTTGTAATTATAAACATGAAAGTATCTTTTACTTAATATTTTGGCTTGGTGATATATAGTAATACTTCTTGTTAAATTATTTTTATTAGTATAATTTTAATAACATGTAAATGTAATTTACCCTATATTTTTAAAAAATATAAAATGGCTAGTATTAAAAAGTATCTATATATTATGATCATTATTACAATGATAATTGGTGTTACTTTGGCATTTATTATTTATGATGTCATTACAAATGAAGAACTTGATAAAAGAATTAAAGAAGAATTAACTTGTAAGTTTTTAGCAAAATATTTTCTAATACTTTTAAAGGGTATACACCTAGAGAATTGGCTCAATTTGACAGCAGTTTAACAAAAGAGGAAACGGTAATTCTTAATGAATATACCGAAGGACTGTATAAGAATGATAGTAGAAAACACGAAAACCAAATATTAAAAGAAGTTTCACCAACATTGTATAATAAATTGATAAATCTATTTGATAAATTAAAAAAGAAACGTGAGAGCTTATCAGAAGAAGGAAGAAATTTTTACATTTCTATGTGTAAAAAAGGGCATTATTTGGCTAAAAATAGAAATAAATCATCAAATTATAAAATAATTATTAAATATATATATCTATTGAAAAGATCTTTTAACAAATTACCAGAAAATGTTAAAGATGAATTGACATTAGCTTTTCCTACTATAAAAGTATTGACAGAAACTGATTCGTATGAAGCAGAATTTGATAACTTTATGAACTATGATGAATTTGTCTATTCTATTATGAGGATTCTTAAAGTTCTTCAACTCCTTGTTCTATATTAATTTTTTAATTATTGATATATATCTAAATTTATTATCACTAATAATTCTACATGAATTTTAATTTTTTTATATTGTATTATATATATTTATCATAACAATTTTGATTGGATAATATTATTTCAGTAAATAACACAAACATTTAGTTTAACTATCGGAAAATTATGTTTGCTACATAACTTTATAAGTCACAATGAATTTATATTTTTTAACAATATTTAAAAATAAATGTAACATGAATTAAGTGAATAGTTGAAAAATATTTTATATTTTTTGTTTGTAATAAGTATGAACAAACAATGTTAAAATAGGTTTATATTAGTATTATTATTTTGATAAAATTTTTATTTAAAAATAAAACATAATATAATGAAAAAATGTCTTTTAATAGATCGTTCAATGATTACTACTATAATCCTTCAAAAATTATTGATGTAATTATTTTTCTTACCATATTATTATTGAGATATATGATGTAATTGAAGGTAATTATTCCTAATTTTATAAAAATTATATCATATTTCTATTCTTATTTTATGTCATTTATATTATAGAAATTCTAAGATATATTTATACAATACACAATTAAAAGATAGATTAATTGTATTAAAATGTAATACATGAAATATGAAAAAATGAGGAAGTAAAATATTTTTACTTTAACAAGTATTTAAACAAAACAAACTAACAATGTAAAAAAATTTATGACATATAAAGTATATTCATCAAAAACACAAAGATATCTTTTCTTACTAGAATAATTAAGGTAGGTTAAGAATATAGCGAAAAAAGGTTTATAAACATAATATCTATTTACACCTAAATTGTTTTTAAAATTTATCTTTAATAAAATTTGTGTGAATCTTTATATTTCATCATAATTTTGAGAAACATTTATATTTTAATTAAAATAATATTTAATTACCTAAAAAACCACTCATATAGAAAGTAATTAACAAAAAATATTCATTATATTCTCCTAATAGAATAAAAGAATTTTAATTCATTTCAAAATAGTTATTATCAAATAACTACTAGACATATATAATTTATCTACATATATGAATGATTTATTTAATGTACACTTTTTAATTATATAATAATAACTTATTTTATACATATACATTTATGTATATGATGAATAATATATATTTTAGAAGACAAAAAATTTTAACAGTAAAAAAGTAGGGAAAATTAGTCGATTGGTGAGTAAAAAATTGTTGTTTACAATTAAAGTCTTATCTAAAACTTGTTGCAACAATTATTATATTACTCGTAACATATTTTTACATGATGATTTTAATATTTTTTCTTATTCTTATGATTCCTTTGAATTCAATTGTTAGCATTAAAATTGAAGATGAAGAAATGAAAAATATGCTTCTCAGTTAGTTTCCCATTTTTATTAAAATTTATTTGATTAAATTTTCAGGTTTACTACCAGAAGAATTAATAGAATTTTATGAAAGTTTAACAGCACGTGAAAAAAAGCTTTTAGATGGAATGTATGGAAGTAGAGAAAAGTATATACAGGATCGTGAAACAAATCGTATTTTTGAAATGGTTTATCCAAAGTTGTTACAAAAAATTGTTAATATTTATAGTATTATGAGAGAAAAAATTGAAAAATTACCAAATGAACCAAGAGCATTTTTTTATGAAATGATGAAAATAAGTAAAGAAATGGGGTTGGGAGAAAGTGGAAATTATGATAGTATAAAAGATTTTGTCCAATTATTTTCAGTAAAATTTCATAAATTATCTTTGTCAGCAAAAGAAGAATTGGTTACAGAATATCCATTGATGAAAATTCTATCAAATAAAGAATACTACGATAAAATGATAAATGAATGGTTAAAAGAAGAAGGAAATCTGTTGAAGTTCAAACGCATACTAAGATTTTTGTTCTTAATATCATAAATAAACAATGAAATATACATTTGTAAGAAAGAAAAGATTCTTTTTGAAATTTTACTAAATATCAATTTATCATCCTTATTTCACCGTTTCATAACATATTGTTTTAGAAAATAGTTTGTAAATTATATAAACATATATTTAAACTTAACTTATGTTAGAAATTTTTACACTCTCATACTTAAAATAAAACGTTTTTTGTAATGAAAGATAAATCTTAAACTTTTCCCAGATATTTGTTTCATCGTTTTTCCTAGTAATAGTGTTTTAAAAAAATTATAACACATAATGTTTAATAAATATAATTATAGACAATATATATTATTTGCTTCATTGTAATATTTTGGAAATTAAATATAACTTTGACAATGATTGATTAATACCAACTAATGTATATCAAATAAATTTAGAAAATATATCTAATGAAATGAAATAAAAAACTTTTTACATCGCTTTGGTACCTCATCATTATTTAAATTAATTATTCACTTTCTTTATTTAAAAGTATAATCTTAAAACAATATTAATGAGTGCAAAGTTAATGTTTAAAATAATAATTATCATCTTAATATCACTTTATCTTACTCAAATCAAAATTATCACATTTTGAAAGATTTTATTAGATAAAATAACAAAAATTCCTTCCAACAACTGTGATATATTTTAATACACAAATGTAAACAGCTTAATGTATTAATTTTTTTAAAAGGAATAATTTTTTATATTATTATCATAATGACTGGCATTTTGAAGAAATGATATTTTGGCAAGATACATATTGATTTAGAAGATTTACTGGAATAGATAATATAAAAAATAAAATTTTTTACATGTTTACATATAAAATATGAATTTTTCCACCCAGTTATTTTTACTTAAAAGTATTGAAAAATAAAATATGATATCTTTATTAACTCTTTAACGTTTTTGAAGAATTTTTATAAAACTCTTTTTCTTTATATTTTAATTATATAATAAAATTTTTTTGTGCTATATCACAAATGCATTTGTATCAAATTTTTATCTTTGTTTCATTGGGAACATTATCACTAACAAGATGTAGTGTATTTCCTTATGAAGAAATGCCTTCAGAATTTAGAGGTAAACATGATAGTATATGAAGCATTTTTTTATTCAAATATTAATTTAGAATTAATTCCAAAAGATTTATATGATATTTATTTTAACTTGACTACTGAGGATCGAATAGTAATTCTTCAAGCAGTTCTAGAAAAAAATCGTCTATCGACATTTAATGAAGCTATACTTTTTATCAAGAGACGAAGACCGGTATTTGGGAAAAAATTAGAAGAATTTGTTGACCAATTATCCAGATCAGTCAAAGTTTTATCCAATGAATCAAAATCATATTTAAAACAATTTTCCCAACAATTTCTTGACGTTCTTCCAGATAAAGAAGAAGCTATTAATTTTGATAGATATAAGAGTTTCCAACATAAATTTATAAAAAAATTTAATTCTTTAGATGATTATTCAAAACAAGAAATATTAAATGCTGTACCAATAATTCAACTTGTAGTAGACAAAGAAGCTCTAAGTAGAATGATCAATTTATTAATCGTTGATAATTAAAAACCAAAAATATCATTTTTCATCTACCAATTTATTTAATGATTGCTAACACATATAAATAATTATACTAATACATTCTTTGAAAGTATAAATATTTGATAATATGTTTATGTCCTTTTTGTATACTTTCATAAAATAAAGTATCATGTTGAATTTATAAATTGTCAAATAATCATTAAACAAAATGAATCATTATTTTTATTATTCTTTATTACTATTGAATTACTTTCTTCATTAGTAAGATTTAAACCACCTGTTCCTGAACTAAGGTTATAGTTCATTTTCATAAATTAATTTATAAATTTTACAATCATTATTCACTTTGATCTTAAATTACACATCACTTTTATTTAAATTTTTAAAAGTATTTTAAAAACATTTTTCAAACATTAAAGATATTAACATAAACTTTGCTTACTTTGTTATAAATAATATAACCAACTGTTTCTTGGATAAAATTATATTTAAACAATTTAATAATATTCTTTGATAGGCGTGTTCTCCTAACATTACGTTGAGGAAATTAGATATTTTAATTTTAAGTTTAATACTTACCTTTTCTTCTCTGTCTTCTCTCTATGGTCCATAATAATTTTTAACAAACTAATGTACAAGTACAACAAAAATGTAAAATATTATCATATAATTTTCTATTCACTCTTTATTTTTCTATTTTGCTCTCTAAATACCAAAATTTATAGACAAGTGATTCTTTTTTAATATTGCCAATATTACAATTTATCTTTATTGTATAAATTATCCTTTCTTTCTCCAACCTAACTCCTCCCCTAAAAATTGGTATATAATGACAATCGTTTTCGTTATAAAGTATATCTTCTGATTGTCAACTAATAATTACTTAATTAGTACATTTATTTGACTAAATAATGGCTTCCTACAAAACTCTCATCTGCCTTATTCTTCTTGGTATTGCCTTTGCATCAGCCTACGTTCTTCCAAACTATGATGCTATCCCAGAACAATTTAGAGATGTTATTCCAGAAGAAGTTAAGAATTTTTACACCTCTCTTACTGAAGAAGACAAAACTGTTATTGTTGAATGGGCCAAAGGACATGAAGGATATGCTACTGAAGATGAAGCTTTAGAAGCTTTGAAAGGAAAGAGTGAAAAATTGTACGAAAAGGCTTTGGCTGCTAAGGATCTCCTTCTTTCAAGAATTAATGCTCTTAAACCAGAAGCTAAAGAATTCCTTACATCTACTTATGAAACACTTAAATCTCTTCGTCCAGCTCCAGGAACTAAGCCAGATATTGCTGTCTTAAAGAAAACCGCTATGACCGTTTATGAGAAATTCAATGCTCTTTCCGAGGAAGCCAAGGAAGATCTTAAAGCTCAATTCCCAAAAACTGCTG
Source organism: Strongyloides papillosus (assembly GCA_005656395.1). Taxonomy (NCBI): domain Eukaryota; kingdom Metazoa; phylum Nematoda; class Chromadorea; order Rhabditida; family Strongyloididae; genus Strongyloides; species Strongyloides papillosus. Next base: position 314,504 of record SRSI01000010.1, on the reverse strand, counting down.
CTTTACTTCAAAATGAAAAAATTCAAAAGCTTGCCAAGGGATTCATTGAGTCAAATTAAATAAATTAAACCAATTTTTGTTAAATGTTTTCTTTATATTATTAAAGATTCATTTATAGTTTTTTTGACACACAGTGATACATTTAATTCATTTTTTATAATTTTTTATCAATAAAAATCTTTTTAAATTAAGCAAATTCTTTAAATCTTAATACTTTTATACCACTACCTCAATATTATCAATTTTGTAGTTTTAATTTCATATTTTGAATTTTAATTCACGTTTAAAAAGTAACATTCTTGAATCGTAAAATAATATATTTTTAAGATTAAATTATATGTTAGAAATATAAAAGTGTATGAAATGGTATTTTATCTTTCGATATTTCAATTATTAAGTTGTATAGCATTGTAATATAAAGTTATCATTAAATTTGACTGCCAAAATCTCAATAAATATTTATTTGTGGTAAATTTAAAAAAATAATTAAACCTTATAAAAATATATTAAATTCATCCATTGACTTATCATTTTATAAATTTTGAAACTATCTTTGTAGAAATTTTTAAATACGTTAAAAAAATCATAGTAATTTTGAATTTTTTAAACCCCTGCGACAAATATAATCATATAATACTTTTTTTTGTTTAATATAAGTAACATAATTTATCATTTTTAATTTATTTACATGTTTATTTCTCTTTTAAGTATAGCACGATTTAAATTTTTCCAATTTATGGTTTTAGATTATTAAATTACTTGTTCATAATACATTTTTAACAATGTGGCACATAAATGTTTAAAATTTTAAATATTATTCTCGGCCTAATCTAATATAATAAGAAGTAACTTTTAAATATGTGGAGTACAAGAATTTTGATATTACATGTATTATGGACTTATACAACAATAACATTTCTTTTTAAATATGAGTGGTAACACAAAATCTTTATTACAATTTTTTAAATTTATGATTATTTATGTACGTCGTTTATAAAATGTGATGGCCTTATAATCAATTGTTATAAGCAACTATGAAAAATAAAAAGACATTTTATATTTATTTTATTTTGTTGGCAAAAAATACAAACAAATGTTGTATAATTCATAACATTTTATAATACCAGTAAAACTATAAAACATTTTTAAAAATTAAATTCCATTTATAATTTAGAAATTTATCTAGTAATTTTATAGTTTTTTTTAATCTAAAAAATCACAATTTTAAACTATTTCAGTTAAAAAGAATATTTTTTAAGATTTAAATTTCGATCAAAATTGTTTATTTGATTTAATGTTATTGTCAAATAAATCTTTTTAACGTTGACACTTAAATAAATATAGACTAAAAATAATAAAGTTTAAAAAAACTATATGGATTTCATTTAATTTGCTTAACTTTTCTAACATCTTGAATGAAAATATAAAAAATTTAAAACATATCGAAGTTTAATGTTTAATTTACATTTCACAAACATTTTAAGAATGAATTTAAATAATATTTAATGCCTTTCATTTTATAAATATCTCTATTATATTAAAATATACCATTCACAAAATTATGTATATAAATAAACTCGTTAATATTTTAAAAAATAAATTTTTATAATAATTTCCTATATTCAAATACCTTAGAATAAATGAATTTTACTTAAACTAAATGATTTTAATATTACACTAAAAAAGGAAGTAAAAGTAAAACAAACATTTATTTTATACTTACTAAACACTATAATAAAAGTTATACTACAAATATTATCAGTTTCTTAAGATCTTCAAAAAAAAGTTGGTTGATGTAATAAGGAAAAAGATGACAATCAGATAACAAGCCTTTCAAAAATAAAATTTATTAGGAAAAATTTTCATCACAATAAATAGTTTTTAGTTAGGCATAAGATTATCGATAGATAACAGTATATCCATTAATTATAATTAACAAAAATTATATCATGTCACGTTTATTTTTATAATAAAAACAAAATATTTTCTTACAACAATAAGTTCCAATCAAATATTATAGGAAAATTTATATAAACAAGATTAACTTATTTATGACAGAATATACCAAATTATATATTGAATATTCATCACTCAGATTTCTTTCACCAAAAAATAGTCTATCAACAATCATATATCCATCATCATTGAAGGAATTTAAAAAAGAAAAAAACTCATGAACAAAATTTTTTTTATTTACTACAAGAATTTTAATAATTTCATTTAAATATTTATACATTATAGCAGGTAAATAATTATTTCAATATTTAATTTTTATCTACATTTTTACAACTATTTTACGGCTTTTGGTATAAATTACAAGACATTCTTTTTAAATTCATCCTCAGATAGAATATTTCCTTCCGGATTATATCTAACAACAATGTATATACTTGTTTTTGATAGTCCTCTACGAATATTTTTTCTTGTCAAACCAACTCCGACACCGATTTCAGTTGTTGATTTCCATATCATCTGAGTAAAATGACCATATCTATGATGGTTTTGTGGATTGAATGAATTATAATTATAATACATAATTTCAGAGTAAAACTTTTCCAAAATAGATTCAGACAATACTTCTTCATTCGGTAATTTTAAAAACCTTCCATAATACAAATTTTCTCCATGATTAAGGTTATTCTTGTCATGTCTTAAACCATTATTCATGAACGCCAATTTTTCTGCATACCTTTGTGCTTCTTCTTCCAACTCTCTAGAAATTATTAACGACGGCACATGGTGATTTCTTCTTATTAAATTATGTTTTATTACAAACTTTCTTTTAAATTTTTCAATGTCGAAATTTGTTTTTAACGATAAATTACCTTCTAAGATATCATGTTTTTTCAATGAATTTCTGTTTTGTAATAATAACTGTTTTCTAAGTAAGTGTAATCTTTCAAAAACAACCCTTCTTCTATGATTTACATTTATACATTTCCTTGGAATTTTTAAATACGAATAATTAAATCCTTTATCATTGTCAAAACATTTTATCCTACCAAATTTAACCAATCCATTTGTAGAAGAATACAAATTGCTTAAAAAAATAAAAATTAATAACCATATTTTGTTATAGAGTAACATAATTAATAAATATTTTTAATTAAAATTCTATCTTCCTTATAAGAGCTTTTAAAAATTTTTTCCCTAACTTTAATTCCCTCCCTCCAGTTAACTAGTAGCGGTTTACACGCACGCATAAAAAGGTCATCAAGATATTAATTCTTTTTTACTACTAGAATAATGCCTTTTCTAAAATAAACCTGGTTTTTGATGTTTCTATCAAATACTATCATTTTTTATAATCACCAACTCAGCATGAACCTTTTGATTTTAACAATGATAAAAAAATATTATTTACATCACAACAAAATGTTTATTATTGCAAAATGATGCAAAAACAAATAACAAAACAAACAATATTTTATGTTCTTAGAATTTGTTGAAAGCTTTCTTGGCACGACCGCGAGAGTGAACCTTGAGGACGTTGAAGCGAACAGTCTTAGAAAGTGGACGACATTGTCCAACAGTAACGGTATCTCCTACTTGAAGATCACTAAAAACAAATTTTATAATTAAAATTCTTTTATATTAAAAAACATACCGGAAAGCTGGGGAACAATGAGCAGCTAAGTTAGTGTGTCTCTTCTCATAACGTCTGTATTTGGGGATATAATGAAGGTAATCACGTCTAAGGATAACTGTCTTTTGCATCTTTTTTTTAGCAACTACACCGGTCAAGATTCTTCCACGAATGGAAACGCTTCCAGTAAATGGGCATTTTTTGTCAATATATTTTCCAGTGATAGCCTCAATTGGAGTTTTGAATCCGAGACCAACATCTTTAGTGTAACGTCTCTTAAAAACGGTACCTTCGGCTTTTGTGAAAAGGGATTTTGGATTTTCAAAAATAGCACTTTGTTTTTGATAGGCTCTCTCGTTTTGCTCAGCCATGTTGTAAACTTAAACCTAAAAATACAAATTTTAAAAAAATTTTAAACACATTCAACGATTGAATTTTGAAAAAATTGATTAATGGTAGAAAAATGAAAACTTTCTGGAGTTTTGATAGTTAAAGATTTTTAAATCAACAAAAAAATATTTTTGCACTACTGATTAAAAAAATGGATAAAAAATGACGGCATTACAGGGATACAGTGGAAGAAAGTTAAATAATAAATTTCTTGGGGAAGACACAGGTTTTCCTGGTAGGAATAGTTTGTTTAGCACTATCGTACACTTTTCCCCAATTTTATATTAAAAGTGTTGCAGATAAATTAATATAATTAAATGTGCTGGTTAATCAGACTAATTGAATCTTTATTTTTATAGAAAAAAAACATTTAGAAGGAAGAAATTAAATTTTGTAGTTTTTAAACTATATCGTTTGTATAATTTTAATATCATGGAACTCTTATTTACATAATCTTCAAAATCATTTACAATTTTCAACTGAGATACACATTTACCTAAAAATTCAGATGCCTAATGTTAAGAACTTTATATTCTTTTACCTATATAATTCATATAAATATTTATAGGATTATATAAACAAAGTTAAGAAATGTATGTATACAACATAATAAACAATATGAAACGAAAATCCGAAACAATGAAAAATCGTTGGAAAGACAGATGTTCGCATAATAAGATATAATGCCTTTTGTATTCAAGTTACATAAAGTAATCATCAATTATTTTGTTTAATGATAAACATTTGTTTATAATAAACTGATTATAGTTGCTATAATAATTTGGTATCAATAAATATTTGAATGGATTTTAATAAATTTTACAACAATTTAAAAGTGATTCCTTTGTTAAAACTATGTGTATTTTAGATACTTTAACAAAGAAAGAAATTTTTTTAGTATATTTTTGGAAAATTTTTATACATAATCATCGTCAAATGATAATCCTAATAAATAAATTATTTCTATATAGTTTATTATATAGTTTAATGTATTAAAATAATTTTGGAGTTTTTTATCATATAATATGTAAGTACTTTTAGTATGTTTAATCTAATAATATTTTATAAAATAAAAAATTGGAAATTATGGTGTTTTTAAAACCTATAGTAATTATTCTTTAAATTTTAAATAAGGATAGACTATTTTATGCTATTTTGATATTAATTAAATATCATTTAAAAACAAAAATCCTATTGATATAATTATTTTATAAGTAATTTTTATTAATTTATCAATTTTTAATTTTTATCATATTTTGTTATTTAAAAGATTTACCTTTTTCTAGATAATATTCTTCATTTAATAATATTCACAAAGAAATAAGTCGAACTTTTAACATTTCTCGAAAAAATGTGAAAACTAAGATTTATTTATTGTTAAAAAAAATCCCGTTTATAATTCTTGGATTTTTATGTAATTAATATAAAAATAATTGTTATTCAATTTTTTCTAACATGTAAAATTTGTTTTAGCTTTTTTCAACAAATACAAAAGAAAATAGTAATTTTATAAAATAAAAATGATACTTTTCCGCTTTGATACATATAAAAAAGAATGATTTTTAACATTTACTAATAGTGGCTGTTCGTTATTTGTGAATAAATTATAAAATTAAGGTTTTTTTAAACATTTCTATTAAAAATTTAAGCCGTTTTTAAATAGTCATAGTAAAAAAAAATTATTTTTAGAATTTTTAATAAGAAAATTTTTTAACAAACTAAAAACACCTTAAAAGAGTTTTTATTATTCTTTGCAACTCTTAACTTCAAACATGTAGCTATAGAAAATATTTTTGTTAATTTTGCTTTGGTTCTTATCCCTTTCTTCCAATGACCTTCGAATTGTTTTAATTTTCTTGGTATGAATTCATGTTGTTAGTGAAACTTGATTGATTTTGCTTAATTGGATACAACTACAACAAATTCTATAAAATCCATTTTTTGAAGTTCTTTATAGCAATAGAATTAACGTTTAAAAATTGTTAATTTTAAGTATCAAATACATTTTTACTCTAAAGTTATTTGTCCAAAAACTATTAACTTTCCCGTGTGTTTTGTAAATGAAAAAATTGGGAAAAAATTATCTTTTTATTATCAATTTTATGATAATACATCATTTCCGTATATTTATTTTTATAGGTTTCAAAACAGAAAAGTATCATAAGAATAATAAAATTTTTTCATTGTATAACTTTGTTTATATATTTGATATTGTCATTAAACAATCTATTTTTAAATTTGATCATATAAGTTTTAAAATATATTTTAACACACACGAAATTTTTATTATAACAATTTTTCAAAACCTATTATTAAAAATTTGTGGCCAACTTATTATTCATATTGTAAAATTAAAAAACGAAGCTTTTTATGTGTATATCAGTAGTCAATATTAAAGTCTTAGTTTACATAAGTGCATAATGTTTTAATAAATTTTAATGGTAATAATATATTTTATGAACTAAAATTTTTTTTATCATTTCATGGTTTTCCTTTTTAATTTTGTAAAAATTATACAAAAAAATGATAAAAATCTGTCTAAAATATAGTAACTTTGTCCCGCTATAAAAAATTCAAATTTGTTTGACTTGCAACTAATTTTATCGTAATTAATCCAAAAATATATTTAAAACAACAATAATAGTATTATTAAAATTAGTTGCTATTTATGATATTATTCTCGTCTTAAAATCTAAGTTGCTGTCTGCAATACATTTCAAAAATACAAGATTAGAATTTTTAAACATATAAAATTATTAATGTTTCTATAAAGAGCGTTTATTAACATATCGTAGTGATACCATTATTACTATGGTTTTATAGTTTGGATTACAATAAATTATGCTTATTTTGTAGCTCAAATTTTTTTATATTATTTTTCAAGATCATTTTTAAAAAAATAAAACTTTTAAAAATACAAAAATATTATAACATTTATATTCGTAATAGAAATAACTTTTGAATATCCAATTTAAAGAAGAGAAAGTTTTAAATAACATCTTTAATTAATAACACTTTATGTGATTAAATAACTATTGCTTTTATTTATAGTTGTTATGAAATCTTTAAAGTTTCTAAACTTATTGTTGTTAATAAATTGTTTAAAAGAATGATCTTTATTAAAACGTCTACAGTTTTACATTAAATTGACTCCTAATAATGTGCTTCAAAATGTATTCCAGAGAACAAGTTAGACTGCAGGATGATCATGATATTATAAAAAAAATATCAAGATCAAATAAAAAATTACATTATTTCAGAATGTCAAACATACATATTTATAAAAAATGTCAAAAGTTTTGCCATAACCTAGTATTTTTCGTCGTTTATAGCATTTTTTTTGTCTTTTGATAATTTTAAAATTTAACTTTTTTGACAGGTGGGACATTTTTAGCAAATTCTAGTTTGATTTGATAATATTTGTTGTTTTCTTATGGGTACAAATATTAAATTTAGAAAATTATTATACATACTGGTTTTCACTTTCATTACAGGATGGTTTTATAGCTATTCTGAATTTGGTAAATTTTATATAGAAGATTTAAATAGCCTTTATAAGTATAGAAAAACACAAAAATTATTTATTAAACCATTTTATAAACATGGTCCATTAACTGAACACTTAATGTGCTCTCAATTTTTTTATCAAAATTTCACATTTGATAGTAAAGAAAGAATATCTAGAGTTATAAAAAATGAATTATTATCTTTGACATGTGATTCAATCAAAAAAAGAAGATATTTTTCTCCTGTACCATTGTCAGAAGAGGAAAAAAACTTCCCCTTAGCATATAGTTTTCTTGTATATAAAGAATATGAATTTATAGAACTAATTTTATCACTAATTTATCAACCTCAAAATGTATATTGTTTTGCTATTGATAGAAAGCAAGATTCAACGTTTAGATCAAGAATTCATTCTTTGTCAAACTGTTTCGAAAATGTTTTTGTATCTGACATAGAGTACGCAATTGATAGTTATGGATCACATTATAGTACTAGTCATATAGAATGTATTAAAAAATTGAAAGGTTACAATTGGAAATATATATTTCTTTTACAAGTAACTTTAAAATAAATATTATAGATAATTTAATTCATTTTAGAATCATGACTTCCCAATGAAGACAAATGCTGAATTAGTCGAAATTTTGAAATTATTTAAAGATACATCTGATTTTAAAGCTGCTAAAGGATTGAGTCATATTTTAAATCAAAATTTAGATTGGACAATTAAAGGTTTGAATTTTTTTCCAGATAATTCATTAATTGACAAACAAATATTAAACACCAACATCAGCATAGCTAAAGGATATAGTGAAGTGACAATTTCTCATGCTGCAATTGACTACATACTAAATAATATCAACATTACTACATATCAATCAAATTATGATAAATATCCTAAATTTGGAAGTGACGAATTATTTTGGTCAACATTGTTCAGTAATTATGAGTATTTAAAAATTCCAGGAACTTTACCGAAACAATGTATTCATACATCAAATGCGCTATTTTCATTCACAAGATTATCAAAATGGAATTATCGAAAAAATGCTACTATATGTCCATCAGGTTTTAAAAGACATTCAATATGCATTTTAGGATTAGAATTCATTAGTCAATTAGAATATTTGCCACACTTTTTTGCTAATAAACTTATGGATAATTTTGACGCTGGTGCTGTTGATTGTTGGGCAGAAAGAGTGTTTAATAGAACTTTTTATGCTGAAGAATACAGAAAAATAGACCTTTCACCATATTTATCAAGGCCACAGGTATAAATTTTATAATAGTTTTAAAAATACTTTCATCTTTTAATTTTAGATACATTTTCAGGAATTTTTAAAAAATTCAGATAACATATCACATTTTAATTGTGAAAAAATATATGCAAAATAATAAAACACAAAATGATGTATTAAATAAAATATATCTAAAATAAGTGCATTCTTGAATTTGCCTTAATTTAATAAACTATACTAAATGTTTACTTAAATTTTCTCTTTATAATTTTTTGAAATAATATTTAATTTTTTTTCATTTATTACTCAATATTATATTATAAATCTGTTGTAACCTTTGCTCATAGCTAAGGCTATGAGTTTAGCACCAAAATCCATTTATTTCAGTGAAGACTAAACTGATTTATTATAAAAAACATGCTTTTTAAATAGAAAATAATATAATTAAAATTATCATAATAAAATTATTAATTAGCATTTATAAATATTTATATTTAAATATTACAAAATCTTTATTTTTAAGTAATGTTTTTGTTATAGTATTATTTAACAGCATTTTGTATTTCTTTTATAGATTTATAAGATGTAACTACTCCTATAAAAGAATATGATGAAAAAAAAACATTAAAAATTTAGTAAATTAACAATTAAAATACTATCATAAGTATATAACGATATGATAAAAAATATTCATCATATTGAAACTTTACAACTTGATAAACTATTTCTTAAAATTCTCTGTTTTTAAAGAAAATATTAATTGAACTCTAATTTGCTTGTTGGCATTTATGTTCAAGTAAATCTTTTGATAAGGATTGTTAAAAATACATTGTTTTGACGTCAATAAATATAATAAGCTTAAATTATTCTCCATATAAATAATTTTGATAGCATTTCCATAACTTATTAAAAATCAATATCATCATCAGAATTTTGTTCTTTATCAATGTTTCTTTTAAATGAATGAGAATACTCAATACCTTTATTATTATCCTCCTCGTCAGATAGTTTATCTTCATCTTTTACTATTCTTGGTACTTTTAAATTATCACATATTTGGTCTAAAATTTCTTTTGATATAAAATCAGTCAACTTTATATCTTTTTGTTTTCTCAACAAATCTTCGACATATTCATAAGCCTTTTTAAAATTTTTTCTCTTGTAATTATGAAGAACAAGTACTGTATAAATATCTCCTAATCTTACACAATCATTTATATTTGGCTTTTCAGATAATTCTATTAATTGCCGTAAAGCATTTCCTGGATCAGAATCATAAAGTTGATTTGTTTTTAAGAATTGTTTAATGTTGTTAATTTTATTTATTAATTCATTTTGTTTTTCTTCCATATATTCATTATTATGATCTGAAATTTCCAAAAACTTTGTTATACATCGTCCAGACTCATTGAAAGCAGCCAGTCCCTTTTCATAATCCTTGTATTCATCAATTTCAACATAACCACAAGTTTCATAAAATGTTGATAATGAATCAAATGCACCAGCTTTAGTATAGCAAAGTTCGATTTGCCTCATTAATGTAGCATCTTCTTTCCAATTAAGAGTTTGCAAATAATTACCTGCTAATTTATATATGTTTTTATTTCTTGCTGTGTTGGCAAATTTGATAATTTTTGGTGTATCTCCTGATTTTAATAAAGCTTTCATTGCTAACAGTGTATTACCAGCTTGCGTGTATTTCTTTGCTGCATAATGATAATTTCCTTGCTCTAAACAGCACTCAGCTATTCCTTCTAGAAGGCGTTTTCGTTTTTCGGAATCAGATATTTGTTCTTTTGATGGGGTTAACAATTCTGCAATTTCCTCCGTTATCATTACATTATTTTTTCTACATAATTCTACACCTTCCATAAATTTCTTTGCATGAGCTAACAATTGAACAGCTTTTTTATCATCTTGATTAGCTGAGTAGTATTCTGCTGCTCGAACTAATACTTTTGGATCTGATTTCTCATTTAATTCGTTGGCTATTAAATCTAAAACACCAAATTGTTCTGTTTCAAATGCTAAATTTAAAGCTTTAGATATCATTCCCAATCTATGATATAACATAACAGCTTTGTCTGTTTCACCAGGAATGTCCTCATAATATTTAGCAGTTTCTAGAATTTGTGTATCACCAGCATATAATGCCAAATTAGCTAACTTGTCATTCATTTGATGTTCTTTTGCAAGCCTAATTGCACTGCCATATGCTTTAGCTTTTGAAAAATAATCAACAGCTTCTCTATATGATTCTTGGTCTTCTAAATATTTAGCTAATGCAAATGATGCTGAATTGTTGTTAGATGAATTAACACAATCAATTGCTTTTTGAAGTTCAGAATTTGCTAAAAGGATTCTAACAACATCTTTATAAGATTCTCCTTGTTCATAGTAAGTTATTGCAATGTCTTGTTTTCCTTGAGTTTCTAAATATTTACCCCACCATTTGAATAGCTGTGGATCTTTCTTTCTTTTAATGTATAATTCTAATGCTTTTGGTTCCGACAATAGAAGTCTCGGAATTTCAGATATTGTATTACCACTTTTTTCATAATGTGTCATTGCGTTGGTAATGTCAGACTTATTCTCTAAATATTTCCCATAATTATAGTGTGTATTTTTAAGATTTATTCTATCATGGGTATGTCCAATATCAAAAGCTTCTGTCCATTTACTTTCTGTTTGTAAAAGTTTATTTAACAAATCATACCTTTTACATTCCATATACAAATTTTTTGCCTCTGTCAACATGCCTAATTGAACAGCTAACATGGCTACTTTGACTTCATCTGGAACATCTTTTTTTATAACTTCTCGTAAAGCTTTTGCTCCCATAGCATAACCCATATTTCCAAGACAAACCGCTGCTACATCAAGTCGTCTAGTTTTAACGCACATTTTTGCCATATGTTCCCAAACGCTTTCACTCTTGATAAATTGTATTGCTTTAAAAGCTTTATCCATTTGTCCAATTGTAAGAAAAAAACTAAAGTTCAACATAGCTTCAATAGATTTTTTATCAGATCTCTCTAATCCAACATATTCTCTTAATGTAACTTTTAGAACGTTTTTTCCTAATGTAGTTTCCAAAGCATCATTTTCACTATCATCAACCTCTGTATTTCTCAAAAAATAAATATAAGGAATTTGTAAAGCTATTAAACAACTGGCTGTATTAGAAAAAGGTATGATATCATGCATTTGTATACCATGATCAGATGTAATAAACATTGAAATAATATAATTTTTTGGCTTCTCGAGACTAATGCTTTTTGCTTCACACATCAAAAGTCTACTATCATTGTTATCCCAAACTAAATTTCCTGGAAAATGAAATGGTAATCTAAAACGACTTTGTTCTTGTTCAATTTTTTTTGCTGCCATTGTTTTAGGTCTAGAAGTTTTTGCTCGTTGTTGAATGTCATCATCAACATCATATTGCTGTTGATCGGTTATTCCAAGAACAAATGAAAAGTAATTTAATGAATCGGATTCTGGATCCCAGATAAAGATTTTTTCACAAATTTCTCCTGAAACCTGTTGACAAGTAATCGCTATTTTACTTCCATCATTATTAATTTTCATACACTGAATTTTGTCAAAAAAAGGAATTTCTTTACTTATACACTTTGATTGGTAATGTTGATTTAACATAACATCTTCTAAGTTATAAACATTAATATAACCTTTAGATGTCCCGACCAATAACCATTTATCATAAGCGACTTCCATCTTTATTGGATCACCTTCTAATTCTCGGAAGTTCATAATTTTTTTTACTGTTCCTTGGAAAGTCCTAACATTTATATTATTTTCTTCTATACAAAAAATAGAATCTTTATAAATAATAGCGTCAGTAATGAGTTCAGGTAAAGAAATAACACCAACTTGAGATAAAGATAAAGGAGTTTCATGGTCCTTGAAATGAATAGAAAATAAAATTATCGTTTTCCCTTCCCATACAAGTATCCCATAATTTTCTGAAACATAAATATTTTTATAAGATATGCTAACGGGAATTTCTTTTATTTCTTCAGGATACGATATTTTAACAATGTCTAGTATGTTTTTATGGCTTTGGACTACTATAAGTGATTCTGATGTTGAATAAAGAGGTGCTTCATCTTTAAAAATAGTTATATTATTTGATGAAATGACTGCCAAGGCATTTGTTGCATTTGAAGTGCTTATTGATTTTATCTAAAATTTGTTTATAATAATTAATATATTTTATCAAAAGAAAAGACTTTTTTAGACCAAGTTTTAGCATTTCATCATAAAAGTAAAAGCATAAATTAATTATTTCAAAATATCAATTCTATTATTAAAAGAGTTGAAGATATTTTAAATAAATTTTAAAACTTCATACTATTTGTAGTGATACTTTGAAAAAAGTAAACCAACAATATAAAAGTTTCAATTCTCTTAATTCTTTCGACTTTTTAAAAATTACTTGTATAAAAAATTTATCATAGCAGCATATACCAATTCTAATAAATTGGAAAACATTCGTACTTAAGTAAATACATAATTGTTCATATATAGAAAAAAAAATTATGTTTTAGTTGGTGGAAAATCAAAGAATCCGTGGATACACCTTGACTCGCCAATGAAAAATGCGTCAAAGCCCTTGACTTTAATTTAGCTTATATAGATGTTTTTGAAGGATTTTATACAGAGTTTGAAGCATATTCTTGAAGATAAACTTTCCTTTAATGTCATAACTTCACTTGAAATGATAATATTGTGCACTTTAAAACCATTTCGTATGGGTAAGCAAATAAAAGTTTAATATTGTTTTGTAAATAATACTTTTTAATATTAACTTTGTTAAAAACAATAACTTTTTATATTATGGGTATTTTATTGAAACGATAAAAATTGTTCAAATTGATATTTTTTTTACATTGTCATTAAATTAACCTACAGATTTAAGCTACACAAAAATTTTTTTAATTTATTTTAAAAATATCCTTAAACAGCCTGAGGAAATTATAAAAAAAAACACAAAGACTATTTTTACTTGATCAGCCAGGTTATTTTAAAGTGTGAATTAAGTTAGATGATTTGTGTTAAATACTGTACTTTGGAAAAATGAATATTTTAAATTATAAAAAAAAAATAATTTAATTGCATGATTTAACACCGTAAGGTATATTTTGTGGTAATTTTTAAATAAATATGGAGATTATAAATTAATTTATCATAGATAACCCTTAAAAATAGTAAATTATCTATAAAAACAAAGCTACTGTCAATAGTTTCGACGCGTTCTCCATTGAAGGGTTAAGCATGAGGCCATGGGACGCCGTCGCGATGGCCGAGCGGTCTAAGGCGTTGGATTTAAGACCCAATATCGTAAGATGCGTGGGTTCGAACCCCACTCGCGACAAACCTTTTGCTTATTTACAACTATTAGGTAGTTAAAAACTCACATTTCCATTTGTATTTATAGCCGATTGAAGGTTCCACTCACTATCGATAATTTCAACCTTGTTGTTCTTTTTCCTTATCCAAGATGCTATATTCCCCTTGGTTGTCGTTGTATAGAGACATTCCTTCTTGATATTGAACGTCATATCAATTATTTTTTCATTGGCATCATAACCCTTATCTTTGCTTAGTCTAAAAAGTGCGCTATCTTCGTTCACAACATCCCATATTCTCACTTCACCCTCTCCAAAAGAAATAGCAATAACTCCTTTTGTAAGTTTGATCATGTTTAAACCATCCTTCTTTCCAGTAATTTTAACTTTGAGCTTCTCCTTAAATTGTTCATTTCCATTATTTGTGGTAAAATTAAGATGATAAAAATGAAAATTAGATGATAATACGAGAACTAAATATTTTTCAGGAATATCTAGTAGTTGAACAATAGATCCTTCTATTTGAAAACGTTTTACAAGACTTTTATTACTTGTGTCAAATGTATAAATACTTCCCGAATATGTTCCTATTATAAAGATGGAAATTTTATTATCTTGGGACTTATTCATATCTTTCTCGTTTATTTCTTCCACCTCTTTAGCATTATATTCACTTTCAACAAGGGCTTCGTTTTTATGTTTACTCGAAATACTTTCAATAGCCTCCTTTTCTTCTTTAGATATTTCATTATTTGGAAAAGTTAACGCATTATTACTCTTAATGGATGAAGCAGAATTAACCTTCGCAGTTCCATTGGACATTCTACAACAAGTGCATACAATTTTATCATCAACATGAATCTTTTTTTCAAAGACGGAGTGCTTTAATTCAACAAAATTATCTGAAATCTCAATAACTACTCCAACACCTACAGAGTCCCCAACAAATAGATAATTTCCATTTATGTTCCATTCAAGTGATGAAATATCAACCAACTCGTCTTCCTCATTCAGAACATCATATTCTTTTTTAGTATTTTGACTAATCAAAGAAACTATACCGGTACTCCAGGCGATAGCCAAAATAGCTTCAATAGGATGCCACTTGATAGTTACAATATTACAATCTTTTCTTCCTTTAGAAGTATATAGACTTTTCCCACTCTAAAAGAAATTTTGTTTTAGCGTGACACTTACTATTTACCATACCTTCTTGTCAGAAAAAGTAACATAACTACCAATAGAAGCACAGAAACTAGTAACAGCTAACAAATCATAACAAGGATGCCATAGAACACTACTGTGAATAACAGTCTCTTCATTCTTTTTAGAATCCATTGTTTTAAAGTAACAAAAAAATAAATATTCTCTTTCTCAACATCAACACGATATTAGGTATCCATGACAACAACCAAAAATGTTATAATAAATGATTGTTCAATAAACTTATTTTTAAAAGTTAAAAATAATACACAGGTTTGCAATCACATAAAAATATAAAGTTTCCAAAAGACTGTCATTAAAAAAAACAGGCTTTATAAAACTTTAACTTTATCTGATGGCATTTCCAATTATTTTCATTCATTTAACTTTAGTGGTTTTCCATAACTTACATTACAAGCAATCGTATCAAATCATTATTGAAATGGAAAAAATCTTTATATAAGGAGATGAGTAATTTTAATTTTGTGTGAAAACAAATAAACTCTAATTATTACTAATAGTGTTATAAAATAATAGTAATCAAAAGATACCAACCAATAAATATATTTTTATTATTTAAATAGTGACAAAGGACAAGACAACATAAATTAATAAAATGCTAATTCTCATTGACAAAAAAGATTGTGAAAGTTCAAGATAAAATAAATGAAAAAATAATATATTTGTATTTAAAAAACATATATTACGTTTGTAGTAATACAATCGGAAAGAATCAAGATGTACCTTTATTTAAAGGTATATATTTTTAACATAATTAACATAATTTAATATTTGATTTTTAATAAATGTTTGTGTATTCTTAAATTTTTTATTTAAAGTGAAAGTTTAATTTTTTGTGAAAAATTTTCCAAATTTGTCTTTTCTTGGTAATTTTTAGGTATTTTTTATATTTATTTTTATTTATCACTGATACTTTTAATAGTAAATTCATATTTTAATATATTCGTTACTAGAAAAGCCATAAATATTTTAGTTTTTCAAAATATAACTTTTATAATTCATATAAAAAATCTTTACATACACACATAAATATTTCATCATAATTTTTAAAATTTTTATAATAAAAAAAATTTGTGCTCTACATATTCTGTCATCAAATTTTTACAGGTATTTTTCATAAAAAAAATAAGAAACAAACTTTTAAAATATAAACGTCTTAAAAAAAACATCCAAGTATATCAAAATTTAATAATAAGTTTAAAAATTTTAAACAAGAAATCATTTTAACATGGTTAGGCGAAGGAAATGTTAATTGTTTGGGTAGATTTAAAGAACTAAAGGATAAAAAATAATTGATAAAATCAACAAATTTAAATTGTAGGTGCATATTTTGGTAAATAGAAAAGAGATTGTAATACAATGGAGTTAACATAGTTTAAGAATGGTTTAAGTGGAGACCATTTCAAGTTTATATTTCTATATTTCTAGAATGACTCTGGCCAAAAAAATGCGCCCAAACTTTTGTTTTAATTTTTTAAAAACATTTCTTTTTCTTTTAAGTGTAATAGTAGATTTTAGAGAATTTTTTTTTTATTTTAGTAAAAAACCCTTTTATTCAAACCTGGTCCGCGTCTACCTCCTCCTGTTCCATAAGAGTTATTTTTGTTTCCGTTAAACGTCCCCCCATGCCCTAATAATGGCGGTGGGTGAATTCCTTGCCAATTATTGGATTGTCCTTGATATGGTAGTCTCATACCTCCTCGACCACCTCTCATGCCGCCCATGTTACCTCTTTGATTTCCAGCATGACCTCGAGTTTGTGATGAAGATCTATCTTGAGCGTTATTTTCATTATTACCTTTTTGCTTTTTTGCATTCCCACCTTTTCCTTGAGGAGCATGGCGTTTTCGACCTTGATTTCCATGCCCATTACCATTTTTTTTATTAGATCCTCCTGTTCCTTGTGATTGTTGTTGTACCTGCTGATGATCATTACCTCCTTCACCATTTTGAAGAGAATTGTCATTTTTATCATCACTATTATAATAATCTTCAGCAAAGTTTAAATCTTTTTTGGAAGAAGATGGATCATTGTTACTCTGCATTTGTGGAGGTGCTAAAATGGATTGTTGTTGATTTGATGTATGATGGAGTTGATACTGTGAATCTTTATCGTGCTGACCCATATTTGCTTCAATAGAGGATGAATTGTTTTGAGCAAGATAATTAGTAGCGACCATTGCTACATTCTCTTCTTCCTGATTTTTTAACTTATCTGGATCAACATTTGGAATGCCAAGTAACTTTTCTAAGTCAGCTTCTTTGATTGGCTTCATTAGTTCTGTTAGAACTTTAATAACTCCTGTCACACGGTCATAAGCAATTGCTGGTGGTGCGGTAGTTTCTACTTTAACATGTAATGGTCCTCCGTAATGAGCATATTGAGGATCACCAGAATTATAAAGTGACTGTTCTTTATCACGATCTTTAGTACTTCCTTTACCTAATACATAAACATGACAACGGAACTTCTTTGCCAAAGCTTGTAGAGTGGTTCCTTTTGGTCCCATGAGTTTACCAACATAATTAAACTATACGCAAAATAAAAAAATATTTTTAAAAAATACCCTTAACTCACCTGTGGATGCCGAAAAGTCGGTACAAGAATTTTCTTTATAACTTTAATTGGTTTTTCAATATCAACTTCCAACCAATCTGGTTCAATACAATTAGTTAATTTATCTAATTCACTAACTAAAAGCCTTCTACCATTCTTGAATTGTAAGCCGTAGTCTCCACTTTGATCGATAATATTTATTTCATGCTGAATCTCTCCTTTAACAATAAGTATTTCATGATCTAAAGGACTTGGAACTACTGGTTCCATGGGTGCTCCAATTCTATAATTACCTTGAAAACCTTCACCATAACCATATGCTGTTGGATCATATCCATACTAAAAAAGCATTAGAAAAAATTATAGTAAAATAGAATAAAACATACATTTGTATAAGACGCATCCATAATTGTTTTTAAAAATATACAAATTATTAATAATTATACTTTATTACTAAAACAGTTACTTCAAAAGAATAGTTACAACAATTCCAAATACACTTATAAAAAAAACTGTAGAAAACTAAAAAAACGTCTTGGTTTAAAGGATAATAAACACAAGGTGCATACTTCCAAATACATATAGACAAAGAGTCAAAGCGAGAATGTACGCTTTAAAGTTGTGTACTCCTTTGGAACATTACATGAGAGTTTGTTTTACTTATTATATTTAAAAGGGATAGAAAAGATATATTTATTGCATATATGATACTTTGTACTACTTCTTGATATCATGTTTTCTTATTAATGATTTGGAGGAATTATTTTAATTACTAGTATTATTTCTTCATTTTTTTCAAATATATTTTATCATTTGCCTTATAACTAGCAACCTGCACAATTTTTTCACCAAAATTTCAAACTTCCCCTTACTTTCTAAAAATTGGTGTGTATAGAGAATTTTATGCGCTGATTTCATTTTTAAAATAATATTTCAAAAATGTTAAGTGTAAACACCCAAAAATGGGAGTAAACAAATTTTCGCGTGGGGGTGAAATGTTACAGAGACGCCATTCCAATTACCGTTATAAAATTAGTTTATTTGTTTATTTATAGTATATCTAAGTAAATAAACAATTATTTATTAATTAAAAGAGAAGTATTAATTACTAAGAGACTTTGAAGGATGATTATTTAAAAAAAAGTACAAAATAACGTTTAAAGACAAATTTTTAATAAACAAGTTTATGGTCAACAAAAAATAATATTTTTTGAAGCCCCCCGTTTACTTGAGAATATTGTCAATGGCTCATTTTGTAGCCAACACTTTAATCTTAAACCTGATCTGACAGATTTTTTATATCTGTTTTTATTAAGGAGATATTTATATTTGAATATTTTTTTTGCAAAATTTTTTTTCGTAAAATTACCCTAAATTGTCGACACATTTTAAAATAGCTTGAAGCTTCCAGACTACCTATGAAGACGTTTAATGTCTCATTTGATAGCCAAGACCTTCTTCTAAAATCGCATGGAGGCGATTTTTGATATCTGTCTTTACTAGGGAGATATTTATATTTGAATATTCTTTTTGCAAACTTTTTTTTCGTAAAATTACCCTAAATTGTCGACACATTTTAAAATAGCTTGAGGCCTCCAGGCTATTTATGAAGACGGTTAATGTCTCATTTGATAGCCAAGACCTTCTTCTAAAATCGCATGGAAGTGATTTTTTATATCTGTCTTTATTAGGGAGATATTTATATTTGAATATTTTTTTTGCAAAATTTTTTTTCGTAAAATTACCCTAAATTGTCGACACATTTTAAAATAGCTTGAGACCTCCAGGCTATTTATGAAGACGGTTAATGTCTCATTTGATAGCCAAGACCTTCTTCTACAAACGCATGGAGGCGATTTTTGATATTTGCCTTTTTAAGGGAAACATGAGTCAAATGGTTAAGTACCAAAAAAATTTTTTCAATTTTTTCTTACAATTTTTATATTTCTAGATTCAGATTTCTATGCTGATTACGAATACCACATTAATTTTTTATTTTTTTTGCTTATTTAAATGTTATTCAAAGTTATTTACAGTTTTGAGGGGGGTACATTTTTCATCTACTTTTTTATGTTGGAACGACGTTTTTTCAAAATACAGGATTGTGCAGGTTGCTACTTATAACTGATCAAAGTACATTTTCTACCTCATTTCTTTCAATATCAAAAATCAGAGTTGTATTATAGTAAAAAGAAGGATCAGAAAACAAAGTAAAGAAATATGCAATCAAATGGAGCGATTTTACTTAATTTTATACATATTTTAAATTCTTCTTCAAAATTTCTTCCTAGAAAAAAATTATTTGGAGTATTTAATAAAATACCTATAGTACCGTTTATAATTTGTTTTCTTATAACTTTCTGGATTGGAAGTAATTATCTGAAAGTATTTTGGGAAATTGAAGATGTTAGGGTGGTACGTTTTAAGGCGTTTCAACCTCCTGATTTTTCATGCCCTATTCAATGTGAGGATAATCTTTTGCCTGAAGTTAATATTTATCAAAACATTTCAACTAAAACAGAAGAAGGTATACTAATTCTTTCTGCAAATCCTCCCAAATTATATACTTCTTCAAGTGGCAAAAAAATCCTCCAACAATTAGATGCTTTTAGAATTATGTACAAAGTTATTTCATTAAAAGAACCTGTTGTTAATTTAAACTTTGGGGACATAGGTTTATATTCAATAATATTAATAGAGGATTTCTATGAGTATTTAAAAAGTTCCTCTAATTTACGTGGCAATATAAATGGGTATTGTAAGAAATACAAAGTTGGTATGTTATTTATGGTGCCAAATGTCGATCCAGGGAGTACATTTCTGGAAAATAACGAATTTATGTTAAAAAATATACAGCCTAGGCAATATGCAGGGAATTTTTTTATTAATACTACTTCAGCGATTCCGTTTATTACGAAGAAATGTTTAAAACTTGAAATTATTCAACCTAGCACCAACTCTTGGACATTTTTCAACACATCTCCATATTTTTCAAGCATTTTATCTGTTAATTCAACTGACTCTTTGTCAGTTGTCATCAAAGATGATGGTCTATATGATGATGTTGAGAAAGTCTTCTTTGGTGGTTCTATAGACTACTGGGTGATTCAATTATTGTTTCACGATACAATCCTCTATTTCGAACCAAGGTTAAAAATTAAGTTTTCACGTGAACGTTATTTACAAATTGATATTGATGATATATTTGTTGGCCAGCAGGGTACGAGAATTGTTGCAGAAGATGTTGATCATCTTATCAAGAGTCAGCAAATATTGAGGAAAAGCATTGATAATTTCAGTTACACTTTGGGTTTTTCAGGATATTTCTTCCGTAAGGGAAATATTTTGGAAGAGAAAGGGGATGAGTATTTAATAGAAAAGAAAGATAATTTTCTATGGTTTCCACACATGTGGAAGCATAACCACGCTCAAGATCATGACGAACCTTATCTAAAAGCTGTTATGACACAGAACAGATTATTTGCTGAAAATTTCAAACTTCCATTAATTAAAGGATACGCTGTAAGCCCACAACATATAGGCGTTTATCCGATACTGGATTATCTCTACAACGCATGGAAAGAAATCTGGGATATAACCATAACATCTACAGAAGAATATCCACACTTTAAGCCTATGGGTGCCAGAAGAGGCTTTAAATACAATAACATTTCTATACTACCAAGACAAACATGTGGTTTGTATACACATACTCTATATTATCATGCATATCCTGGTGGCTATCAGACATTTCTTGACAATATATTTGGTGGAAATTTATTTTTTTCAATTCTTTTAAATCCTTATAATGTATTTATGACACATCAACAAAACTATGCCCACGATAGATTAGCAGAATATACTTTTAGAAATATAGTGAATTTCTTCAAGTGTTATACAAACATTAATTTCAAGTGGGTCGAATCTGATATTCTAAGAAATAAATACTTCGAAACTTTCCCTGAAGAACAAAAAATTATATGGACAAACCCTTGTGACGATACAAGGCATATTAAAATGTTATCACCTAAATATAACTGTGTAGATATATCATTGCCAAATTTATTGATAATTGGCCCACAAAAAACTGGTACAACTGCATTAGCGAATTTCCTTAAACTTCATCCTGATGTTGGAGCAAATGATTTGTTAGAAGATTCTTTTGAAGAAGTTCAATTTTTTAGCAGTGACTACAAGTACGAAAAAGGTATATACTGGTACTCTAGTTTTTTCAAAAACGCTAGGAATCAATCAAAAAAAATTATCTTCGAAAAAACAGCAAATTATTTTGATCACCCAACCGCTCCCTTAACAACTTCATCACTGCTTGGGAATCCATTTATAGTTATTGTTCTTAAGGATCCTGTTTTTCGTGCTTATTCTTGGTATCAACATATGAGGTTTCATAATGATCCAGTTGCAAATAAATATACTTTTGAAGAGGTAATGCTCAGCAACAATACTGATACCATCAAATTAAAATCACGCTGCTTTACACCAGGAAGATACGCTTATCATTTATTGAAATGGCTTCGGTATTATCCACCCTCTAAAATAATAACAATTGACGCAGACTCTCTGCTAGGAGAACCTTCCAAAACAATATCTCTCCTTGTAAAGAGGATCGGTTTACCTGAATTTAATTTCACTTCTGTGATTAAATACAATGACAACAAAGGATTTCACTGTGCTGTTATTGAAGGTCACTCTAAATGCCTGGGTAGAAGTAAGGGAAGAAAATACAGCCAGCTGTCAGAAGAAACTATCAAAAAGATTGATGAATTGTATAAAGAGGAAAACAAAATACTGTACAACATTCTACACACAAATAAATTTTCTATCCCGGTTTGGTTAAAGAAAAAATTGCTCTAATTTGTTTGTATTTACTCTTATAAAATTTAAATAATAAATTTCGATTTTTGAATTACTTCGACTAAATTGGTAAGAAATTGTTCTAAAAAAATTTATGACGTGATCGCAGAAGCGTTCATTTTCCTTTGTAACTCCTTTTCAAATTGGTAACTGTTACATTTATGTAGTCTGAAAGAAAGTCCACTAGTTGATGTCGTCTTTGTCATCACAGAATGTCACTAACATTTTGCCGCCCTTTTTGTATTGGACGTTATTCTTTATTTTGGGAAAAGGGTGTTTTATATTTATCGCATTTAAAGGTTGTTTTTTCTCGTTTTATAATCGTATAGGCAGAAAGGTATTAATACATTTTGTTTTTTCTAGCTTCTCTCTTTAACATTTTATTCATTTCTATATTTGCGGTCTCTTCTAACTACTTACCTTTTGTTCACTTTAATCTATTTTGATTACTTTCGTCGGCAGGATGATGATAAATCTTAAACGTAGTGTGTCTCAACATATACCTGAAACTAATGACTACATCGGTGTCGTCAACTATACGAATCAAGTTTTTAGAAGGGCTGTTAAGAATGGTTTCGAGTTTACTCTAATGGTCGTTGGAGAAAGTGGCTTAGGGAAAAGTACATTTCTCAATACTTTATTTTATACTGAACTCGAGAAGTATGAAGATAACGTTATACCTTCTACTAACAAGGTGGTGTCTAAAAGTTTTTACTTGACAGAGAATAAGGTTAAGGTTAAGTTAACGCTTGTGGATACTCCTGGATTTGGAGATTCGATTGACAATACCAATTGTTGGAAGCCTATAATGGAATATGTTGATTCAAAGTATTCTCAATATCTTGGTGAAGAAACTAAGATTGATAGGAAGAAGAAAATCCCTGACGAAAGAGTCCATTTATGTCTGTATTTTATTGCTCCAACAGGACATTCTTTAAGAGAAATTGACGTTAAATTTATGAAAAATCTTCATGACAAAGTTAATATTATCCCTTTGATAGCAAAGGCTGACACTCTTACAGCTGCTGAAATGAGCCGTTTCAAAGCAAATGTATGTTTTAAAAATTATACGTCTTAAATCTTTGCTAATTTTTTTTAGATCCTTCGCGATATTGAGAAACACGGCATAAAAATCTATCAATTTGAGTCCGATGGAAATGACGAGAATGGTCAAAGTTACTCAAGAGTGCCATATGGCGTTGTATGTAGTAATCATATTGTTGAGACTAAAACTGGAAAAAAGGTGCGTATACGTGAATATCCCTGGGGCGTTGTGGAAGTTGACAATCTTAAACACAATGATTTTGTTGCGATGAAGGAAGTTCTCCTGAGAAAGCACCTGATTGATCTTATCTGTGATACGGCAAATGTTCACTATGAAAATTTTAGATTTAACCAACTAAGTGGTCCCTTCAAAGGAAGCAATGTAGATTGTGATCCAATGTCACAGATGGAAGCTGAAAATAAGATATTAGAAGAACAATTTGAAACAACTAAGAAAAATATGGAAAAAGTCTTTTCTGAGAAAGTTATTGATTGGGAGCTGAGATTAAAGGAGCGTGAAAACAAGTTAGCTGCTGTAGAAAGGGAACAAAGGCAACTTTTACAATCAAAACGTGAAAGATTAGATCAATTAACAAAAGAAATCCAAGATATCAAAACATCCATGGGATATAATGAAAATGCAAGTTCAAAAAGTTCGCCTGGCGAAAAAAAGAAGAAAAGTTCCACGCTTGGACTTTTTCATAGAAACACAAAGCATGAAATTTAAAGATTAATTGATTTGAAAATTATGAAAGTGTAAAATATGTAAAGTACTAATTTTATTAATCTTTCCCCATTTATATTTATATTTTGTTTACCAATAAAATGTTATTAGATAACCATATTTTTAGAAATTGTTATTTGCATTTTATGTACAAATGAGAATTGAGATGAGCAACCTAGTTTTATCTGAGTCCGCCAAAGAGTCTATTATTGGTTCAACGAAGTATTCGTTGCCTAAGGTTCCTAATGCTATTCCCGGTGGTGGAGATGGACCGTATATCAAAAAAGAACCTGTTCACGTTGTCCAGAGACGTGTAACTCTACAAGAACAATTAATTAGAGAAGGTAAAACAAAATCATTTATTTATACAGTTCAAAAGACGTGTGCCGATTTTTCTCTACGATTGATTTTTCCACCAATTGCTTCTACAAGACATTCAATAGTTTATAAAGCTTATTGCCCATCGTAAGTATATTTAAATATTGTTCTTTTTTATAAAATTAATACATATTTATAGTATTCAAAAATATGTTGCTGTTAAAATAATAGACTGTAATATGATACCACAAGAAGCTGTACAAAAATTTTTAAAACGGGAAATGGAAATAACATCAAAAGTCAATCATCCACATGTAGTGAAATGTTATGCTGTTTCTCATCCTTGTTCCTCTAAGTATGTAACGGTAGCAGAATACTATGAAGGTGGTACATTACTGGAATTTATGAACAAATATTCACCAATATCTGAAGCTTTAACTGGAAAGATATTCAGACAAATATGTGAAGCATTAAATTATCTTCATAGTAGAAACATATGCCATCGTGATATTAAACTTGAAAATATTCTTCTAGACTCCAATTATAATGTTCGTCTAGCTGATTTTGGATTTTCCAAATCTTGTTATAGCTACGATTTGTCTGAAAGTTACTGTGGAACAGAGCCCTACTCAAGTTTAAAATTATTAAAACGTGAACCGTATAATGCATTTCATGCTGATTGGTTTGCTGCTGGTGTTCTATTATATACAATGATCTTTTGTTCTTGGCCAAAGAATGCTCTTACTAGAGCAAGTAATGGAATGGAGAAATTACAATTTCCAAAATGTAATAGAAGTCAAGAATGTAAAGAATTATTGGTAAATCTTCTATGTCTAGATGATAAGAACAGATGGACTTATAACGATATCATAAAATGTAGATGGATGAAACTAAATGGAAAAAATTGGATCGTTAATGGGTCACATGTAGAATTTATTATGGATTAAAGTTAAATTTAAATGTATATTATTTAAGCCAAAGATTTTTTAAAAAAAAGTGCCTTACAAAAATGTTTCTGCCATTTTTTTTACAATTTTAAAAACATAATAAACCTTTAAATCTGAACTATTTATTTAAAAATTATTCATTTTTAATATCTTAATGTATATATTTTTAATTTTGTAAAAATCGACAATTCCAATTTTTAATTAATCACAACATAACCTTTCAAGAAATTTCTGCTAAAAATTTGTTCATCCTACAACTTATTTAATTTGTTTTTGGGGCATCGTTCACTCTGATGTAAACACATTTTTTTCTATTTTTCACAGATATGGCAGATTTAGATGATCCACTTAATGCGTAAGTTTTTTTTAATTTAAATTAATTATTTAAACCATCTTTTATAGATTCTTCAAAGAAATATCTGAGTTAGAGGCTCAAAATGCATCCAATGATGCAGAAAATACAGATAACGGAGTTGTGAGTAATGATAAAGGTAGTAATACTAACATTGTTCTAGATTCTGATGTTAATAAACAATATAATGTTTCAATACCAACAGTGGAGAATCCGGGACAAATTTCGAAATCAGCAGTTATCTCATCGGCTCCACAATTATATACAGATTTCCAAGGTGTAAAGAAACCTCCGACCAATGAAACAGTTACACAACTCAAACCATTAGCGCTTCCTAGTGATGTTGAATTAATAACACAAAAGAAGAAAGCCGAGGAAGCATATAGAAATAGTTATCTTGGTCAAGTAATGCGTGGTGAAAAAAAAATGAAACGTTTTATTAGATGTGCTGGAGGAGAGAAGTGGGAAGATCCTTCCTTAGCAGAATGGGACCCGAATGATTTTAGAATATTTTGTGGTGATTTGGGGAATGAAGTGAATGATGATTTACTAACAAGAACATTTAGGGATTTTCCAAGCTTCCAAAAAGCAAAAGTTATCAGGGACTCGAGGACAGGGAAGTCTAAAGGATATGGATTTGTTTCATTTCGTAAGCAAGAAGGTTTTATTAAAGCAATGAAGGAAATGGATGGAAAGTATGTTGGCAATCGTCCAATTAAATTAAGAAAAAGTAATTGGGATGAAAGAAATTTGGAAGTTGTCAAGAAGAAGAAGCGCAAAAAAGCCAAAATGGGTTTATGTTAATACTTATTATTTTTAATTGTACAAAACTTTGTAAATTTACCGAGTAAATGTTTGAAACAATATTTCTGAGCAATTTACTTTACAACATCATACCTACAATACCATTCATTTGTTGACTAGTGATTTTTTTGTACTTTTCTAAATATCTTATGAATTTGAAAAACATCTTAACAATTATATTATGTTAGTGTATTTCAAAAAATTTCTACATATTATTTTTTTTCTTTCAATTCATATTACAATGATTGAATGTTTATAAAATTTCTCATTATAAAAATGGGATGTAGAAATATTATTTATTTAGTATTTTTAATTCAATTTTGTTAAGCAGTCTCGAAAGTTTCCATAAATGAATTGCCATCAATAACGTTACTGGCACCAATCAATGAGATAATTGGCATGAAAGATTTTAGTAAACTAATCTCAGACTTTGTAATACCTCCAACAACGAATAAAAATTTATTTGATGAATAAAGCGCCTTCAAGTCTTGTTGCCTAATACCACCTGCAAATGTATTCCAATCACTCCAATCTGTATTAATAGCATGTTCAATAATTTTATAAAGCAATGGACAATATCCACTAAAAGCATACGATGAGTCTTTTCTTAGTGTTTCGTCGTATGAACTTTCAGAAAATAGAGTATATTGTTTTTTAACAGCATTAAAATCAATTTTTGGATATTTAGCATGTATTTTTGAATAATTATTTGATTTTGTTAGTAGTAAAGTTGCTTCTTTTTCTGTTATAAGATTACATATTTGAAGTCTTACAAAAAATTGTAACTTTTCAGTACCATAGTTATTTAAAATAAGCCTTTTATATGTATTAATTACTTGTTGCCTTAATCCATTGTTTACTAGTGATTGTAGTGATATCAACCGTAAACATTTGGTCAAACACTCACAATTAATCAAGGAATTCTCTAAAAATGGTATCACTTTGTCACTACCAATAGATCCATTTAAAATTTCCATTTGAAGATTAAAAAACTCATGGTTGAAGTCACTGAACCTTCTATCAAATACCATTTCAGCTAATCTTAAATATTTTGCACACAACTCCTTCCTCTTAACTATTTTTTCTAATTTTGGCATTTTCATTTTCCATGCTTGTATAACTTTCATAGAGTCTTTAAATTTTGCTTCTTCTAGTGAAACATCTTTAGATAATTGTTTTATTTGTGCCCCTATGGCTAGAATATGTGAATCTGCTATTTCTGAATATATTTCATCGTTTAGCTTAAATTTTTTGATTTGAAACTCCGACTCAACGGGTTCTTTAGGTTTATCAAATTCATTTTTGTCAACAGAAATATTCCCACTGATATCTGTATCAAAAAATTCACTAACTAAGGCATCAAATGTCATTGGCATAAGTAGAAGTGTTATTGGATCAAGCCATCTATCAATTATTATAACTTCTTTAATATCCAATTCATTTAATATTTCATCGTTTTTTTTGTTATCAATAGATGGTCTATTATTTGTCATTATTTCAGCTATTTTTGTTGACCATTCACCTTTAGCTCGTATTACTAACTTTTGATTTGTCAATTTTTCTATTTGAAGTAATGCCATAGCACATCTATGAAGAGCAGAAGGCTTTTGTTGAATTAATAATTGTTTTGGTACTGTGGAATCATACATCGAAATTGTTGTATTATCATAACAAATCCAATACAAGGGAAATTCATTAATTTCAATGTTTTTAAAACTTTGCATTAAATTCTTTAATTTTATTTTTAATGGAGATAAGCCATTTGCAACAACATAAACAAATATATTCTTCAATGTGGTATTTGAATGTTGAGCTTGAATGTGTTTTTCGATAAGCTTATAACTTTCATCATTATCTGAAATAAAATAAAAAATATGTTCTACAGCTGGAGCATATGGTTTGTATAACGAAATACCGCCTTTTAATTCAAATATTGCTGTCATTTCTTTGAATGATATTGTAGCAAGTAAGACCTTTTCTTGTAAAGAATCACAACATATTCCCTTAGTTCCTTGAACTTTATTAAATATTGATGATAAAGTGTTAATGTTAAATTTACGTACATATTCAATTGGTTTTATTGCTTCTTCCATCTATGATATTGGTGAAAGTGTATGAATAAGCAAAATTATTTAAAGAAATATTTATGGAGTTAACCAATAAAATATTAAAACAAAACAAGAAATAAAAAACAATGTTTAAAAATAAAAAGTTAATGAGAACACTTTATAAAAACCTCTTAATTAAAATTGCATTAAACTTTCAAGGGCAGTATCAGTTTCAGTTTTTGTCTTAATATTTTCACCAATCTGAAAACTGTCATCTTGAGAAACGTTCATATCATCCCCGTCTTTAATATCATTGCTCTCTTCATTTTCTACTCTCTCTTTGTCACCAGAATAAATTTTAACGAATTGAATAGTTTTTTTAACATCCATCACCGACTTTGGATCATTTAATGCTGGTGGAGATTTGTTAAAAATCGTTCTACATGAATGACATTCTGTATCAGGAATACAATGTATTGATAAGCATACACT
The DNA here is from genome assembly GCA_005656395.1 of Strongyloides papillosus. Classification (NCBI taxonomy): domain Eukaryota; kingdom Metazoa; phylum Nematoda; class Chromadorea; order Rhabditida; family Strongyloididae; genus Strongyloides; species Strongyloides papillosus. The sequence continues at coordinate 285,029 of SRSI01000010.1, read as the reverse complement.
GCAAACGAAACCAATATTTAATGACTTTCCATGACATATACATATAGGACTGTAATCAGCTTCATTATCAAAAGTATTTTTTAAAGAGGATCTCATATCTCCATCAGGAGATACGTATTTATTTAGATATTGTAGTAATAAATATGGTTTTTCGACGTGTACATGAGTTCCACCGGTAATATCACAACATTGATGTAATACAGGACTTGTTTGATGTAGTGCAAATGCAATAACGTCAATAATAACGCTATATTGTTTTGCGGCAAAAGCACAATTCAGAATCATATCACGTTCCCACCAGTAACTGGAGATAGATTAATAATTGTTATTTTATTTTGTCCCTTATTGTTAGAAGCTTTAAATTTTCTTATTTGACATAATGCTAAAGTTAACGGACTGGCATATTCAGCAAATTTTGATTTATTTTTAATGGATAAAACATTTTTAAAAGTTTTCCGAATACTACTCAGTATTTCAATTGCAGCACCAGTATTTTCACTTTGATCTGATATATAAATAAACTTATTTGAGATACCTTGTCCCGCAGCAAGAAGAACAAATTTGTTTGTTGGTGCACTACTGAGGTGCTGAGATCCAAATGCAGCAATAGCTGTAGTCATAGCTTCATAGATACGATTAGTAGATAATTTTTTAAATAACTGTCCATGACTACCAATGTTACAATCTAGTATCACTACTTGACAAGACATTATCTATAAATTTGTATAACATTTACCAAAATCAATAATAAAATATAAAAAGTTTTGTCTCAAACAAATATAAAAAATAAGTAAAAGTAAAAAAAAATTTATTGCATAAAAATTCTTTGATAAAATAAAAGGGTCATCATACAAAATAGTAATAAAAAGTTTATTTGTAAACAAAAAGATTAACAGACCCGAATTTCTAGCTCAATAAATAAACGGCAGATGTACAAAAAAAATAATAAGATGAACACATAATAATAATAAAAATTAAAAAACTGAAGTTTCAACTTGTCTTTTATTACTTATCGTTGCAGATGACGTATGTTCTTCTGTTAACGCCATGTCATTGGAACAAGATACATGGTATGCCTAAATTATATATAAATAATCATCAAACGTTTTTTTAAAACTTACCATATTTTTTATCACAATACAACTTTTAACTTTCCATAAATCATCATCTTCATCATAATATTCTTCAAACTGTTCACCACAAACATTACAACATTTACTAGGAACTTCTGAAGACAAGATATCTGCACTTCCTGAATTTCTTTCACCGTCACTACCCTCTGTATCTGAATTATTTGATGAGTTATGCGTCAATGCTAGTTGTTCACTAAATTTCAACCATTTCTCTGCAGTCATATTCCAAGGCCTAACCGAAGCATTTTTATTTTGAATTAAACGTGTATTTTCTCGGAAATGCCAATCCATATGTTTTTGAAACATTTCATCATCACTTTTTTCCATTTGCAATCCACAATTTGGACAAACATTTCTTGATTGATATAATACTTCTAGCGTTGCTTGATAAATCAAATTAGGATCTAATGATAAAACGTTATCCGGTAAATCTTTAAATGAAATATTTGTCATTGTAACTTTCTTTGGAGGTTCTTTAAGGTTCAACAACTTCGATTTGTTTGGTGTTACCTCTGGAACTTTCTCTTTTGGTGGATTTTCTCCTGCCTTTTGTCCAGTTTTTATAATTCCTTGGTCTTTTAATTTTGCTAAAAGACTTTTAATATCTTGAACTAGTGGTTCAACTTTTTTAACTTCGGGATCCATTTTAGCATCCCTCTGCATTTTTTTAAGTGCTGGTAACAATTCAAAGGAGGGTTCTGGTTCAATTCTAACCTCTGGAGGAGGTCCACCTAAACGAATTTCATGCTTACGTCCATTAATATTGGCTATAATAGGTGGTCCACCAAAAGATCCTTTAAAAGGAAATTCATTCATGATTAACTCTCTACTAGGTGCACCAAATCTTATAACATGAGGAAGACCACCAATAATAACAGTCTTTGATTCTCTAAACGGAAGAGTATACTCTTTACCATCTATGGTAACCTTTCTTGGATTACCAAAGAAATATATTTTATGTGGCAGACAATTTCTTTCGATTATTGGCTGATTATCAACAAACAATACTTCATACGCTTTACCGTCAACAAAAATTCTATTATTAGCTTGAATACCTTCTATTCTTGGAGTATCATTTTTAATAATAGTTTTTGGAATATTACTAGAAGGTGCAATATTTATAGGTGCCCTAGATACAGGAGAATTACTGTTTATAGGATGAGAAAAATTTGGGCTCAACCCATTTGGAATGGGTGGTGAAGCCAAAACAGGAGGAGTATTTACACGAATAGGTTGTAACATAGAAGAATGATCATAGGAAAATTTAGTATCAACACACTTTCTTTTACGAAAATCATCTTTATTTTCATTTGGTACAGGAATAGGTGAAGTTCTTTTTACTCCGGCTATTTGTGGTGTAGTTGACTGTGATACTTCCATCATTTGAGTTCCTTGTTTTTGTCCAATCAATGGTTGTTTGTCATATTGTGGAGGACTTCTCAGTGTTGTTCCTGTGTCTAGTCTTTTGTAATCTTTAGGTTGTTGGTTTTGCCTTAAGTCTACGGAATTTTTGCGAGGATCAACTGCCATTCTCGGATCTATAGGCAGTCTTGAGTCTACTGGAGATCTATGATCTACTCCTATCCTTGGATCTGCAACAGGTCTATGATCTGCCGTTGTTCTTTGATCCGCTACCTTTCTTGGATCAGCTGTTGGTCTTGGATCAACTGTACTTCTTGTATTTATTACTTTTGAATCTATTGTTTTCCTAGGATCTACTGCTGTTCTTGGGTCAACGTTAGGTTTTGAATTAACTAGAGATTTATCATTTTGGGGAGCCTAAAAAATAAAGAAAAAAGTAAACACCTTGTTAAAATATTGCGTGAACTATGAGCAAATGACAAAATTTTTTTATTATAAACAAAGAAAGTACACTATCTTTCTCGTTACCAAAATATTTGCTCAAAAGAGATAAAAAATTATATACCTTTATTTTCAATTGTAATTTTGATGTATCAACAGAATCAACATTTTTCTTATTATTGTCAACAATTTTCTTTCCACTATCACCAGTTGTAGATGATCCATTTTTGTTAGTACTTGTTAGTGGTTTAGTATTAATATCACTAACAACTGGCCAATTACTATCAACATCATTAACAGCTAAATCTAATTTATAAAGAAGAGAATGAGAAATAACAGGATCCCATGTTCTACGTAATTTATGTAGGCTTCTTCTCACATTATCTGTGGCAGCCTTAAAAACATAAACAAAAATATTAATTAAATTTTTAGAAAACTCGTTTATATAACAATTAGATTTTAATTTAGGTGTTTTCATTATTGAATCCATTACATACAATGTTAATAACATTTTATCTGATGTATCAACCTATAATCAATCAAATTAATGATAAAATATCGTACAATCTTTCTTGTAACATACCGAGTAAATTCTATCTTCTATTATTTTCGCTATACTAGCACATTGTTTTTCTAATTCTACAGCAAAAAGTGTTAACATGTTTATTGTTTTTCCATTATTATCCTTTAAACTATCAAGAACAATCGTAAACTCCTTAACACCATCATCTTGAAAGTCCATACTTTAACAAGAATATTTCTGAAAGTAAAGAAATACTTTTATTTTATTGTCGTTAAAAATAGAAGAAATATAGTTATAACTATTATATTAAAAATAGCGAAAAATGTAATAAATAAAATTATTTCGAAATTAAAATAAAAAATTTAGGAAAAACTGTTCCCTGCATTGTAATTGACGTTAGATAAATAAAACAAACGTCTTGGTTTATTTTTTCTTTCAATAATAATATAAATTCTATTTCTATTCACCTATTTAAAAAAAATAATTTTTAAAATCAAACTTGAAAACAGTTCCCCAATATTCTTAAAACCTGAAAAATGAGTTGTCGTCCCGAAAAGAAATGCATTGGCAAAGTAACGTAATCTGTGGAGACCTTCTATAATTAATTAATGTGTGGTAAATTAAATACCAGCAGGATGAAGCATTTAATCAATATAACACCATATACATAATTTAAATCGTTGTCAAAATACACCTCCTCCTTTGTTTTTATTAGATGAAACTCCACATTTAAAAAATGTAAAATCCGCTATACAGTAAGGGTAAAAACCACTGCATTATGTATTTTTCGGTACTTTAAATATTGTATAATATTTGTGAAATACATTTAAAGATACCATAAAAAATTTATATATTAAGTACACAAAAATTTAACTTTCACTTTTATACCTATATGATCCCTCTCGATACAGTATACGTGTACATATGAATAAAATTAAATTTTTTGATAAAAATAATCAATAGAAATAAACAAAAAAAATGTAAAATTAAAGAACACTAGTGAATAATGTGGTCTTTTCATTTAAGAAGGTTATTCGTATAAATTACAAAAAAAAAGTACACAAAAAATTGTAGAAAATCGTTATATGACGTGTATAAATTTTATCAACACACATATAATTTTTCTAATATGTTTTATTATCATATCTTTAGAAATAAACAGCATCTATTTTTCTCAGAAATATCCATATACATAGCCAATTTAAATATTTTTAGTAGCACATTTCACTGCCTTTTAGTGGAAGAAAGAGTTTTATTTCTGAAAATCTAAAAAATAGTTGAAACTTACTCTTAATTTTTACGAAATACAGAAAATAGAATTCTTTGACAATCGTTCATTTGTATCTTTTAATATATTTACTATTTCCGTTATATGTAAATTTCTGAATGACATCCTTTCTTATCCATTTCTTACATAATAAATTGTGAATAAAATAGAAAAATTTAAAATGCGTTGTCACGAGAAAATGTTTGCTATATCGACTGGCGACTGTTTGAGAAACGTATACATTTACCCCTGTTAAGAGTCGTCTGCTCAAATTTCAACCTTCAAGTGTTAGATACATACATACAAAAAGAGCCAGTTAACCTGAATGCGTTGGTGATAGAATGTACAGAGTTGTCCCACAAGGATCTTTTCTATGCGTTAGAATTTCGTACATGTTTTTCTTTTATATACAAAAAATTCTAACTTTCATCAGAAGCACCTTGGTTTGATACTCTCTATGTCTAACTTTAACTTTATATAGTAAAAGGGATGGAGATTAGATTTAAATTGAGTGTACAATAACAAAAGTTTCTCGTTTGGAAATAGTAATGCGCGAGATAATATTTTTGGAGTGACGTGACTTGCTTTTACTGAACATACATTCCTACTTCACGTACAACTCTTTCTGTTTTCATTCTTAAATTAATAGATATTCTTTTTAACTTATTGAAGATTGTTTTAGTTAAGTAATTATGCAACGTGTAAATGTGCCACCATCTAATATGTCTATGAATCAAATGCATGGTAGACCAGTTCAATTTGTAAATTCTCCACAACAACTTCCCTTTATGGTCAGAAGACAGGGTGGTTTACCTCAACAACAACAGCAGCCAATGCAACAAATGCATCCACAACAGGGTAATATTCAAAATCAACAACAAAGTAGACATCAAATGAATATGAAAAGAAAGAGGAAATATTGTGACAAAATACTATCTGATTCCATACTTCAAGTTGTTCCTGATGGACATAGTTACATGGATCTTCTTGCTTATGAGCAGAAGTTTGATTCGTTGTTTATGAAGAAAAGAACTGAGTATCAAGAGTCTTTGAAACGTGTTTCGAAGATAAAGAAAAAACTTCGTATATTTATTTCACATAATTTTGTTGCCGGTGTTGAGCCTAAAGATGGTGAAGGTAATGGATCTGCTCCGTACTTTGAGCTCCGTGTGGAGGGACGGCTTTTGGATGAAGATAAGGTTTCTGAAAAGTCTTCAACAAATTCCTCTAGCAGCAAAACTGCCCCACAACCTACACCAAAAAGAAAATTTAGTACATTTTTTAAGAATCTTGTTATTGAATTAGATCCTCAAATATACGGTCCGGACAATCACCTAGTTGAATGGCATAGATCTCCTACAACATCTGAAACGGATGGCTTTCAAGTCAAACGGCCAGGTGATGGAGATGTCAAATGTAAAATATATCTTCATTTGGATCATTCTCCAATTAAGTACAAAATCCATCCAAGGCTTTCTAAACTTCTTGGTATATCCCTTGAAACGAGACAAAAGGTCATTGAACATTTCTACCACTACATTAAAACTAATAATCTTCAAGATCCAGTCAATCGAGATAGAATAAATTGTGATTTTTATTTAAAGCAACTGTTTCAAATTGAATACTTTAAGACTGTTGATTTACCACAACGATTAATACCATTTCTGACAACCCCTGATCCTATAGTCCTATACCATACTATTTCCAAGTCAGAAAAAAACACTCAGTGTGTAGATATAGAAGTTGAGTTACAAGATCCCACGAAAGCTATGATATCATCATTCCTTCAAAATTCAACAAATCAACCAGAAATTAATTCATACGATGACAAAATCTCTGAAGCTATAGATCAATTAAATGAGATCAAACTCCGTCGTGACTTTTTCCTTCGTTTTGCAGATAATCCAAAGGGACATATTGAGAAATGGTTAGTTTCTCAAAGTAAAGATTTAGCTGTTCTGAAGGACGATGGTTTGTACACGGATTTGAACGTTGATGAAACTGCTGAATCATACTATAATCCACAAATAAGTGAAGCTATTTATCGTTACATATACAATAAAATACTACTGAAACGTGGAGAGCTCGAACAAGTACTTGGTGTTAAAAATAATTGATCAGTCTTATGTTAATTTTTAAAATAATTTAACTTAACAAACTTTTTTATTTTGTTTTTGACTCGAATGTTTTTTCAGTGGTTTTTTTTACTTGTAAATTATCAACTAATTACTTAAAAGTATCATAAAACATTAAATATGGCTTTTTATTTATTTATTTTATTTCTAAAGAAAATGTTTGATGACGAAAAATTTAAGATAACAAGTTCAAATGTAAGAGAACTTACAGAAGAAGACGTTAATTTACTTTCAAAACAAAGTACTTGTTCACCCTCTGTTTCTAAAAGTGCTCTAGGGTTGTCAAGAAAAAATTGGGATGTTTTTTACAAAAGGAATAAAGATAATTTTTTTAAAGATAGACATTGGTCAAAAGATGACCTCCAAGAGGCCTGCTCTACTTTGGATCTAACTTTACCTTTAACTTATCTTGAGGCTGGGTGTGGAGTGGGAAATATGTTATTTCCTATAAAAGAGTTCTTCCCAAATTGGGATGTTTATGGTTTTGATTTTAGTGAGAATGCTGTAAATATAGTTAAAGAAAAGGGAATAACAAATAGTGTTAAAGTTAACGTTGATGTGTTGGATTTAACAGATTCTGAAAAAACAGATGAGTTGGTTTCTAAGTTTCCTTCTGCTGATATAACTACACTAATTTTCGTTTTATCTGCAATACAACCTTCTAAACATGCTATAGCAATTGAAAATACTTTGAAATTTGTTAAAAAAGGAGGTGTAGTGTTTTTTAGGGATTATGGAATAAATGACCATGCAATGATAAGATTTGGATGGGGAACAAAAATTGATGAAAGATTTTATGTACGTTCTGATAACACTACCTCATATTTCTTTACTCTTGATGAAATTAAAAGTTTATTTGTTAATTATGGTTGCGAAGTAGTTAACTGTGAATATCTTTTTAGAAAAACTGTTAATCATAAGAAAAATCTTTCAGTTGACAGAGTTTTTGTACAAGGAGTTTTTAAAAAATTATAATTAATATCTTTTTTGTTGGTTGTTTTTATTGTATTGTTGTAAAAAAAAGTTTTGTTAATTTATGGAATATTTTATCACACAAATAACGTATATGATTCGTTAAGCATATTTTTTAAAAAAATACATAAAATTTATATAAATTCATTTTAAGCCATGGGAAAAACAAGAGAAAAGAAAGAAAAAAGAAAATTTGAAAAAATACTCAAAGATATGGATATATTTAAACGCCATCAAAAATTAATTTCAACATTTGTGGATATGAAACAAAAAGAAGCAGGTGATGTAGATGGTATATCCAAAAACAGAGCATCTGACATTGTTAAAAATCATATGAAATTTATCTACGATACAAATGTGGACGAAAATAGGATGACATGGGAAGAAAAACTTGCCAAAAGGTATTATGACAGAATTTACAAAGAATTTTGTATAGCAGACTTAAGTAAATATAAAGAAAATAAAATAGCATTAAGATGGAGGTTAGAAATGGAAGTAAAAAAAGGTAAAGGACAATTTATATGTGGAGGAAAAGACTGTGAGATTATAGAAAATTTGTCAACATGGGAAGTAAATTTCAAATACAAGGATGAAGATGAGATAAAGAATGCCCTTGTAAAAGTTCGTCTTTGTGAAGAATGTTCCAAGAAACTAAATTTTCATTCAGTGAAGAAGAAGATAAATAAAATATACAAAGAAGTTAAGAAAAAGAAAGAAATATCAAATAAAAAAGTTGATGAGAGTCGGGACTGCGAAGAGAGTGATAAACATATAAAAGAAGATACCAATAAATGTACAATTACAACAGTTCAGGAAATTTCAACAGGAAGCCAATGTGTGGATAAAAGTGCTAATTCTTCATCTTTAACCAAAGATTTGGAGTATAAAGGGGAAAATACAAATTGTGTTGAAGAATTAGACACATTTCTTGATAACTATTTATTAAATTGATATATCTTTCTCTATCATTTACATAATATTTATATATGAAAAAGTATAAACATCTTTATAAGTGTTATTAAAAAATATTCACTTCCAGTAGATTAGTTAAATAAAAAAGATGACTTCTTTACTAAGTATATGGAAATATCTATCTACATATTTTGGCAAGACCTCTTAATTTTTGTCTCATTAAATATTAAACACAAAAGTTAGAGATATATTCTTTAAAACAGTCAAAAAAAGATAGAACTTTAATAAATTGTATGTATTAAATAAAATACTACTAAAGTATATGTTTATTTTATTCTATTCCATTACTTTCAAAGTACCGTTACCACGAAAAAAGTAATAATTCTAACAACAAAAAAAAGTAACATAAATCATATGTATTATTCTCAACTTTTATAATCAAATTTGCTTAATCATTTGTTATTATTTTATCTATTTTATTTCAACATATTAATAGTGCAATCTTGAGACATATACACTTTTTACACTAATATTTTCTTAATATTTAGCTAGTCGCATATTCAAAGAATTTTCGTATTATACTATTATTAATATTACCCTTATCAAAAGAAACTTAATTTTCAAAATAGAATAAAAGAGTCAAAGATAACAGATAAATAATATAACACTACAAATATTTTAATATTTTTAAATACAAATATAATATATCACTAACTATATTACAAATCATTCTATAGAAAAAAGAAAACATATATATATATAATTAAGAAGGAGTGACAAAACCTATTATTAATATTTAAATGCCTTATACTACTATTATTCTTCTTGGAGACCATAATTTTTTCCTTACCTATCTTAATATTTTCCTATTAACAGTAAAAAAGATATAGAATAAATTATACCTTAATTTATAACATATGTTTTATTAAAGAAAATGGGAGTGATATGTAAAAAATTAAGTGTTGGTTTTCTAACTGTTATCCTAGGATATTTTACTTTACTTTTTGTATTTGAAAAAAATTTTTTTGAACCACTTGATGGTAATGGCTTTTCATCACTTTTCATTACAATTTTTATTTGCTGGGGTTCTGCATTTTGTCTGGGTAAAATTGTTTCATTTATAAAAATTTCACCATTATTAGGTAAGTCATTATCTTTTAAAATTATAGATAAATAATTAGATATTTAATAATATTTTTCATTTATAGGTGAAATAATTTCTGGGATAATAATAAGAAATTGGGACTTCATTGAAAGGAATATAACAGAAGACGATAAGGTTGGATTATTTATAAGAAACTTAGCCTTTATCTTTATTCTTATGAGAACAGGTTTTGGTTTAGATATAAAGACATTAAAAAAATACCTTATACTTTCTTTTTCACTTGGAATATTTTCAACAATATGTGAAATAATAGCTGTAACAGGAATCTCTTATTTTTCACTTCACTTATCTTTCTCCACTTGTTTAACATTTGCCTCAATTCTCGCATCTGTTTCGCCAGCTGTTATTGTACCAATAGTTATAGAATTACAAAATAAAAAAATTGGAACTAATCAAGGATTACCAACTATTATTTTAGTGAATGCAACCATTATTAACATTTTTTGTATAACTGCATATTCAATATGTATATCTATTTTTTATGGTAAAGGATCATCTTCAATATGGTTGCTATTCTCTATACCAACAGGTATTCTATTTGGTGTTGGAATTGGGTTTTTTTTATCATTTATCTTAAGAAATTGTACAAAAAAAGATAGTGATATCATTCATCTACAAAGATCTATTTTATTAATTTTATCATGTTTTTTTATATTTTTTGGCTGTAAATACTATAGTATGGATATTGTCGGACCTGTAGGTATATTAGTAATAACTATTTTAATGAATATTTATTGGAATGATAAAGAAGAAATCGGTGTAAGTTTATAAATTTTATTAATATATTATTTTCTTAGACAAAAAACGAAGAAAAGATATTAAAAAATATATGGGTTTATATTATCGAACCGTTAATATTTTGCTTTATTGGTATGGAAGTTAGATTTTCTAATTTCGATATTGAATTAGTTCTTGTCTCACTTTTTATATTACTTTTTGGTCTTCTTTTTAAATTATTTTCCTTATTCGCTATTTCATTTAAATCACATTTAAATATTAAAGAAAGAATTTTTCTATCAATATCATTAATCCCAAAGGCAACTGTTCAAGTAAGTTTTATTAAAAAATTTTTTATTAAATAAGATTTAATTTAATTTCTTATGAAAATAAAATAAATATCAAAATTAAAAATATCATTATTTGGTAATTATTTTTAATTATTCTTTAAAGGCTGCGTTGGCTCCAGCATTCGCATTTTTGTTAGTGACAAAAAGAAAAAATCAAAGTTTGCTTACTAAACAAAGTGCTGATATAATAATTCTAAATATTTGTATTTTATCAATACTAATAACAGCACCAATTGGGCATATGTTAATGTCATTGTTGAGTAGAAAACTTCTTACACAACAAAAGAGTGAGGAAGAAGAAACGAAATATGAAAAGGAGGAAGAAAAATTATTAAACATTGGGAATGTAGGAAAAAACGGAAACAATTCAAAAATTTTTAGTAGTCAGAAAAGGTTTCAATCACAAGCTTTGTCTGTAATACCAGAAAGTGTTTCAGATGAAAATGTTCCATTTATCGATGAAAGAGAAAATGAAAAGACAAGGATAACATGTACAAAAGTTTAGTAATATTTTTATTATCGTTTTAATATATCAAAAATGATTCAGGTTTTTAAAGATAAAAAAGTTATGTATATAATGTTTATAAAAAATACATTAAAATAAATATTAATAGAATTTGTTGTATTTACAGAGTACTTATAAAAATGATAAGAGAGTTTCAGTGTAGAAAAAATGATTTGAAAGCTTATTATATAGCATTATAATATAAAGAAGAAAGAAATATATAATTATTTTGATGTAATATTCATAGCTCCATTTCATTATAAATGTATTTAATAAAATACAATTAAACATATATTATATCAATTATTTTCCTATAAAATTTTATAGGCAGTAATATTTAAAGTAAAAATAGATAATTTTAAATTACTTTAAAAATCAGGAACCTCTTCATTAACTGGATATTTAGGCATCAAAATTTGTTTTAATATTTTCTTTCTCTCTCTATCTTTTAACTCTTCTATTTTTTCATATTTTCTCACAAATTTATAGGCATCCAAAAGGCTTTTAATAACTTGTTTTTCTTTCTTTAACCGTTTTCTAATTTCTAGATTGTATAATCCATTCATAAATGTGCGATACATAATTTTCTGATGAAGTTCAGAATCGTTTAGTCCCAAATTAATAGCGGATTGTTTTAGTGATAGATAAAATTCAGAGATACTTTCATTAGATGATTGTTTTAGATTGATAAAATCATTTATCGAACAACAATAAGGATATGAAATATTATAATTTTCATTTGATATATCATTTCCAAAACATCCTGTACAATTTGATAGTAATTCATCATAAGGCATCTTAAAAAGGCACTTTGGATATAACATTATATATAATTGATCAAAAGCCTTTGGGCCTAAATAATGAATAAGTAATCTTTGTTTCATAGAAATATTTTGTACATTGTTGAGACAGCAATAATTCTCAAAAAGAAGCAACCATTGATTCCAAGGAATAGAAGCTTCCGAGTATGGTGTTAGTATAATTGACGTTCCTCTTTTATGTAGCATGATTGCTAAAAAAGAGCAGAATGATTGCTTCCTATAATCATATAATAATTTTAAAAATGAATGCGAATTATTTATAATAATGATTAAATTGATGGTCAATATCAATAAAAGGCTGTATAATTATATACAACACGATAATTACCATTAAACTTAGGTAGACAATCGAAAAAAAAGAAGAATAATTTTAATGAATTATCAAAAATATATGTGGTTTATAATGAGAGAGAAAGAAAAGTAAAAATAAAAATATACGGGTAAAATGATGATTAATTATGAATTAACTATATATCTTTAACATAAAATTAGTGATTGTATTAAAAGTAAATAAAGTAACAGATAAATAAAAGATTTAAACAAAAAAAAACAATGAACAAATATTAATGTGTTTATTGAAAAAATAATTATTATATATGAAAATTTAACCGCAAAATAAATTATAATAATGATATTTCAACTATAAAATTGTATATTATAATAAAACTTTTACGTTTTTAAATAATAATATTATTATATAAAATAGAGTTAAATAAAGATTATTATATTCTTTTTGATATAAAATGTTGATACTGAGAAAAAAATGAGTCAAATAATTTTCCACTATTTCCCATAAAGAAGAAAAAGAATTTATTATATTTAAAAATAAAGCACTTTTACGTATTTTGTACTAGAAGTGCATATCTTTTTAAAGATATTAATAAAGTACAAAACATGAATGATTAATGATGAAGGTGTCCTAGTAGTAAATAAATGAAAAAAAATATTAGGAAAAACATATATAAAAATTTTAGAGGAGGAATGCTGATCAGATTGAACAAATTGATAATTACACTTTATTTTACCATAGAAAACCAGACATTTATTATATTCCTACAAAATTAGATGGTGATTAATTATATCATACCTACTTTTTTATCATATCTTCAACTAAAAGTATGAATTATATTATTTTATTTGAGGGCAGCAAATATGACATTATTACAATTAAAAAAAATTAGTTGATATAGACTAAAATTGCGAGTTGGGAAATAATATAAATAAGTAAAGTTTACCTAGTGACAAAATTCATTGAGATACAAAATGATAATGAGTTATGTCAGTTCAATGAACCTTTCTTAATATTTTTTGTCAAATATATTTTCGACAACACTGTTATATTTCCTTATTTTTTGTTTCTAATTATATAATCAGTTTATTATGTTCTATTTTCATGAAACTAAATAAAACTAATAATTGTTGTCTATTAAATTTATTATTATTAAAATATAAAAAGTTAATAGTCAAATAATAATTTTTGTACAAAGAGGATTACATTAAAAAAATATTGTTTTGTTGTTGTCTTTGATTTTTTCTATTTTTCAAAATTGTTAGTGTAAACAGAGAGAAAGAGGAAAAAATTTTAAGCGATTAAGTATATTTTAGAATAATAAATATTATTTTTAATGATGGAAAAAAATATATTCACCTGGTTTAAAGTGATATTTAATTTTAGTGAATAAAATTTTAGACTTTGTCAAAATATATGAGATAGTTTACACTAACTTTTTAAATAGCAAAATTTATTGAATTATTTAATGATATATCATTAATAAAAAGGTGACATTAAATAAATTATTGTTCATCATATCATGAGAATTTTTTTTTCAAAGGGCACTTTTATGATAAGAAGGAAGTGAGAGATTATGATAGAAATTTTAATTTTTGATTTCAACTTAAAGATTTTATGTGGAAAATAATGCCTAATGTGATATATAATGGTACCCATTTAAGCAAAAAATTTTTTTAACGTTTACATAGTAATTTTTCAAAATTTTTGTTACTTCTAGTTATGATTATTTAAATATCTCCTTATATATACTTAAATATATATTGAAATAAGGAAAACTTTTGCTATAAAAAGTTGAAATATTGATGAGCAAAAATCAATTAAAAATGATATACATACAAATATAATTTATAGAATTGAAAAAAAAAAACTTCAATATAAAATTGTCTATCGAAATATGTCGTAATGATATAAACTCTTTAATTCAATTTACTATATTTGTAGATGTCTGTTAAAAAATTATTTGATTATAAACTTTTTTTTAATTTTATTGATCTCAATCTTACAATATATTATATTTCACACTATACAAATGTTTGCAACAATCCTTTAATGAGTAAATAATTATTTTTAATCATATAAATAATTTAAAAAATAACCAAAACAATAGTTAGATTATAATAATAGATCTCTATGAATAAATTTAAAAATTAACAATTTAAGATTAGAATATTTTTGTTGTAATATAAATATTTGTATAAAATATCTTAAAAAATTTTTTCATTTTATAAAAAAATTGTTTTGATAAAGAGGTGAACACTAACAAACTGAGAAAGGCAATTTTTAAAGGTAAAGAATAATTGCACTTCTTTTAGAGAATCATTTTAAGAAATTAATTACTAGAAATACATTTCCTTCTAATTCATAGATAATTTATTATATTATTTATTATAATACACAACTTCTTAGGTATTAAAAACTTAAAATAATTAAAAAATATTAAATGAAAAGGATGTTAGAGCATGTAATATGATAATTCAAAACCAAAAGTCATTTATTTATTTATTAATTTCAAAACGATAAATGAAAAGTTTATAAAATAAATTCATATAACAATTTTTCGATAATATATTAGTAGAATGAATAATTAATTCTACATGTTTAATTATGAACAATTTACTTTAAAATTTCTGTTCAGTATAATTTAAAAACAAATATTTTTTTTACAATTAATCAAATTTTTTTTACCTTCTTTAATAAAAGAAAAGGGCAAAGATATTATGGAAGAAAAATCATTTTTCATATAAGTTATTTGATTTATTTTTTATTAATCATCATAAATTATTTCTGTAAACTTGATGAAATATTAACAATTTTTTTATATTTTTTAATCCTTTAAAATTTATTCTTTTAAAATATTTTCTACTATATACTAAGCGATACGTCAATTTCTGAGATTTCAATTGAAAGGTATACAAGATGTTACATTAACATATGATGATGCATTAACTTTTTTCTATACAAAATCATCTTATTATAACATTTTAGTATATAATGCCAATCATATTTTATCATTAACGGCTGATGATTTGTTATAAATAGATGTTATAATCATTTTGTTAAAATAATTTATATTTTCTATAGGTTAAACTTTTAGGTACAATTTGTTAATCTATTTTTGTTTTGTTGAAGTAGTCTGATTTACTTATATCACTTTGCTTGTGTAAAAACGTTTTACTTATAGAAAACTATAATTTTATGTAAAATCGAAAGTGTAAAAATTCTTTCAATATCATTTTTTAAAGATTATTTGACAATTTTTTTTTCAAAAATTTCAAATTATATAAAATAATAAAAAATGAAACATATGAAAGGCATATAACTTTATAATACGCTTTTTACATAATATTATATATGATTTTATATTTATATCCTGTTTCCTTTCATTACTTTTTTCTTAGAAAGTGCATTTAATGAATTCAACTTTTGTGATGGTACAAAAAATTGCACTTCAGTATTGAAGTGTATCTGAAAGTTGATAAGTATATTTTTGCAGTATAAATAATAATATCAAAGGACTTCTATGCAAATTACCGTTTAAATGGTTTTATTTGGAGAATGCTAATAGAGGAATGGAATTGCTATGGACCACAAATAAAAAGAGAAAAAATCTATTTCATTTTAAAAATATACACATTTTTATGTCCAAAATGGACTTGTTTTATATTGTATTACTTTTCCACTTTATCAAAAAATGGAGTATTCAATTGTATTGCGTTCTAAATAAATATTGTGAATTATTATAGTTTAAAATATTTTAATTTAACGAATAATACACTTCATATTTAAAATTGAATACTTATAAATTCTAAAATGAAAGTTCATTTTTCAGTTTTCTGTGTAAATGTGTTTTTTTTTCTGGAAAATTAAACTTTAATTTATTTTCTAAAGTATCAAAATTTATAACATTATTTTTTAAATAATAAATCATTTTAACAAAAATCTATTAAAAAATAATATTTGACAATAAATTTTACTTACGTTATATCGTACGTATCAAGTGTGGAATGACTAAGGATTCTATAATAGTTATTTTAAAACAAATAAATACATTTCAGTTGTTGGTAGAGTAAGTAAAAATATTTAAAATTGTGATTTTAGATATAAATAATTAGTCAAAAAATTTTTTTCTATTATAAAGAAAACAAATATAAAATGTAGATTTCAGATTTTTATGAGTAATTTTGTATTTGTCATGTTGATTAAATAATTGATTTGCAATTACAAAAAAAAATTTTAACTTTTTGTTTGTTGACTCACAAGAATGTTAATATTGATGTTTTTATAAAAATAATATTATCTGGTTTTTCCCTTATAATTATAGTACAAAATTGGAGATAAAATAAACTAAAAAATGTTGTATAGTGGTTATTTTTTAATTTTGATCAAACTACGAATAGTAATATGATCGATATTATTTTACAAAAATATTCTATTTTGATTCTTACTATTTTATCAATTATTAATGCCCAATTCCTTTGTAAAATTCATGGAGATTGTCAGAAAATGAATGGTTGTGTAATAAATGATTTTGGCTCATATTGTGCCAACGAATGTACTAATAATGGAATTATGAACGGAGGTTGTTATATTAACGAAGTTTGCAGAAGAGTCAATGACTCAGAACAAAAAGAAGCATACGTTTGTATTAGTACTTCTAAATAAAAAATTCCTACTGATTAAATAAGCTTTTGTTTAGAAAGTTTTATAAAGATATGAAAAAAATTACCCACTTCCCAGAATTTCTTTTTCTTTTATATTCAAATATTTTGCTTGAAATTTTTGGATTTTTTTAATAAATTCTTTAAAAATGTTTACCCTTTTGATTGAACTTTTTTTAAAAAAATTAAATAATAAATATTATTAGAAAAAGTGTATTTAAGAGAAAAAATTTAGTAAAATATTCGAAAATATATTTTCTTAGAAAAATGATTAATTTTTACAAATTAATATTTAAAATAACTTTTCTAATTTACTTATTTTCAATTGTTCCTCCAATTTATGGACAGCAGTGTAGATGTCATAGGGATTGTCCTTTTGGCTACGGATGTAATGTCCAAAATGGAGCATATACTTGCCGCCCACTATGTACCTGTTCTTTCTTTGATATGTTTATTTGTGGAGATAATTCACGATGTCTTTGTCAAATTGATGCCATTGGAGTAGCATGCTTTGTTTGTGGATCTAATACAACTATACCTTTGATGTGATTTATTAACTTTTATAATTTAAATAAATTTTAAGATAGTGTTTCATTTCTTTTATTTCTTAATTGATGATTCATTTTAGAAGTAGCTCATAAAAATAAACATTACTAAGTTATGTTTATCTAAAAGATTTTTATGTTGAAAGTAATAAATAAAGTGATGGAAAAACTATTATAAGACAATTTTATTGCAAAAAATTTAGTTGTCAAGAATTTCAAGATAATGCTTCTAAATATAATTTCTCTTTTATTATTTGTTTTATTATTACCAAAATACATTAATTGTCAATGGAATTGTCATTATCATTATGATTGTGGATTGGAACAAGCTTGCTATATGCACTCTTATGGTTCATATTGTGCTCCGAAATGCAATTTTGCTTCTCAATATTCTATTTGTGGACCATATGATTTTTGTCTTAAAAGTTTAGACGAAAGTGAGAATGAAGATTTTGTTTGTGTTAGAATATTTTTCAAATAAATATTGATAGAAAGACTATTAAAAAATATGTTTTATCCTTCATAATTAATGTGAAAGACTATTTACGGAGTATTTTTATCTTACTCATATTTTAAGATATAATAAATACTTATTTTTTTCAAAATTACTTTCATTTCTTCAATTATTAAAGCACAATGTTCGGTGCAAAATGCTATTGAAATATTAAATATTTAATAAAATAGTCATTAAAAATGACACTGTAAATAACTATATTGTTTATGTAATATAAATATAAAAAATGCTATAGCATTCAATAAATGTGCATTATAATAAATAAAAGTTCATTATTTGGACTCGTGGAATGCCTCAAACAAAAATCTTTTCACTCACTTATGTAAACTACGAAGATTTACCATGAAATACCCTTCGTTTTTGAAAATTAAAGTAACTAAAATAAAAAGATTTTCTAATATAACTAAAATTTTTTGTTGATCACCAAACAAAAGCTCACCAATCATTTTATTAAATATTATTCAATTTTTTTGAATTCATTTTTTCGTTAAACTATTTTGAAGTATGTTGTCAATGTATGAATATAAATTATAAACAAATTGCCAATAACGTAAAAAAAATATACTTGTATTTCTAATATTCATATTTAATTTAGTTTTATAAAAATGCGTATATGGGGAATTGTTTTGTGCAAATACATAAAAAAAATTAATTACGTCTTTTAATTGTTAAAGTTAAAAAAAATATTATACAGGTTGCATAATATCTGTAAAAAAGTATTTTCTTTTTTGATAATATTTCATGAAAATTCAATTATGCGAAAAAGAGGAATTAAAGAAAATGTCTTTCAAAAGGTTAAAGAAAATCTTTACACACTTATAAATAGAAGAATGTGAGAACAATGTAAAAAAGAGATAGAAAGAAGATGAAGTCAATTAAAAAACATGAAAATAACGCAAAAATAATATTTTAGTTTATTTTGGCTTATTCATTGTCAAAATATTAAAAAGAAAAAAAGACAAAGGAAAATATAAGGAAAGATATTAATATATTTAATTATAAAATTAGTTATTAATCAATTTTTTCGTAAACTTGTTAAAATTTTATTGTCAAAATAAAGTTTATTTTCTCCTTTAGAATGGACTATTTTTAATACATACTCTGCATCTTGATACACCATCTTTTAAACCTCCAGCCTTCAATGTTTGTGGCATTGGTTTTCTGAATTGATTACCTGATGATATTGTAGATAACCAAAAACCGTGATTTGTAGCATAGTAATTGCATGTTCCTTTTCCGTGACATTCAATAAATGGAACTGCATGGAATTCTTCTAAACATGATCCCGGTGATTCAAGTTTTTGTCCAGTACCAACGGCACCAGCGCCTGTATGCATAACAAAAGAGTATCCTTGATAGTAACTAGACCATCCTCTTGGACAATCTGGCACAGAACGATCTTGAGAATGAACAGCAACTATTTGTGTTGGTATTTCGCAAACTACACAACGTGAAATATAAGGTTGGATAGCTGAACCAGTAACTGGATTCATCATTTTCGTCATTGGTTGTCCTGTAGATAACCAGAAAGAGTAGTCATTTCTTGAACTATAGTGGCAGACATTATTCACATTGCAAAACAAGAATGGAATAGTACTAAATCTAGGTAAACATGACCCTGGTGATCCCAAATCTTGTCCAGATGGTCTACCATTTCCTTGAAGATACAATAAAGAATATCCTTCCCATAATTTAGCTGCGCCACTTGGACATGATGGAACTTGAGTTGTTTGTGAGTGTCTTGTGAATGTAAATCCTCTTGAACCAGCTGGTCTTCCTCTTTGACCTGGTAAACCACTATATCCAGGACTTCCTGGTTTGCCTTGTCTTCCAACTTCACCTGGAATTCCTCTATCTCCATGCTCTCCTCTGATACCTGGTGTACCAGGTAGGCCATCTTGACCTGGTGGTCCTCTACTTCCTGGGAATCCTGCTAACCCTGGTGGTCCTGGTAAACCTGTGTTTCCGGGTAGGCCAGGATATCCTTTTTCGCCCGGAAAACCTGGATCTCCTGGAGGCCCTGGTGGAGAATGGATTCTAGCTTCATAGGGTGCTGCTTCACCAGGTAAACCTGGCAAACCTGGTAGTCCATCCCTACCATCCATTCCAGAAGGTCCTGGAAAACCACTATCGCCCTGTTCACCTTTAGGACCAGGATCTCCTCTGATTCCTTGTATGCCATATGGACCTACATCACCTGCCAAGCCTGGTAGTCCATCCTTACCCGGTGGTCCAGATACACCCGGATATCCAGAATCTCCATCTTTACCGCGAGGTCCTGGTTCTCCATCTTTTCCGGCAAGTCCCGGTAAACCTGGAGCTCCATCTCTACCGTTCTTTCCGGGTATGCCTGCTAAACCTTTTTCACCTAGGAATCCTTGTACACCGTCATTTCCGGGCATTCCTGGAGCTCCTGGAGCTCCAGGTAGTCCATCAAATCCTCTTTCACCTGGGATTCCTGGAGGGCCTTGTAGTCCATCCAGACCTGGTGGTCCTGGAAAACCTGGTTCTCCTGGTGGAGAAACTGAGTCTTCTCCTGGGAATCCAGGTGCTCCATCTACGCCCCTTTCTCCAGCTAATCCTGGTGCTCCATCACGTCCCTTCTTGCCTGGAATT
Source organism: Strongyloides papillosus (assembly GCA_005656395.1). Taxonomy (NCBI): domain Eukaryota; kingdom Metazoa; phylum Nematoda; class Chromadorea; order Rhabditida; family Strongyloididae; genus Strongyloides; species Strongyloides papillosus. The sequence goes on along the minus strand of SRSI01000010.1, from coordinate 264,101 downwards.
CCGGATACACCTGGTTCTCCTTGGTAACCAGGTGCTCCTGGTGCTCCATCGTTTCCTGAGTCGCCACATCCGCCTTCTTCACCTGGTCTTCCATCTAGTCCCGAAACTCCGGGTACTCCATCATCACCTTTCATGCCTTTGTAGCCTTTTTCTCCTTCCAAACCAGGGTATCCTTGTGGTCCAGGTAGTCCAGATAGGCCTGGGAATCCGATTTCACCTAAAACAAAATTATAGTATTTTAAAAATTAAAATTTCGTAAATTTCGGATGAGATTTTTAGTTTTAATACGTGTTAATTTATGTAGATGACACCACTTGATAAAATTTTATTTCTCTTCTTCACAAATCACTATTACTGGAAGACGAGTCAGCAAGAAGAGTAAATTCAGATCTGACGATTTCATGATAGAAAACACCTGTGTATCTGGCTACATAAATGATTTGTTGATACCAACGGATTCTACTTTGCATTATCATTCTATGGAAGTTGCTAAACAAATATCAAACATGGAAGCTAAAATAGTTAAGACCAATCATGATAAATTTAAATTTGCAGAGAAGAAATTATCATTACTTTCATCTAGCAAGTTGTGAAGATGTGGTTTTATAATTTTCTATATCATCCTTTTCTATTAACTAGTAAAATGGCAGTAATATTATCAGAGGATGGTCGCTAGATCATAAAAACGACTGAATACCTTAGAAACTCAAAAAGTGTTCTTCATCTTATCAATTTAATTATTCAAGGTCTCAAAAACTAGATACTGGAAATAACAAACGTGATACTAGACTTTAATTATCATAAAATAATAAAGTTAACCGAAAGTAGAAATGCTAAAGAATCACCATTTTAGGACTATGGCTATCTTTACTTACTAGACCCCACAGGTAAAAATTATACTGTTGTTGGTTGTATAATATCCTTAATTTATTAAAACAATCAAGTTTCTTATCAACACATAGGATTCTGGTTGAGCACAATAACATTAAACTTAAAAACATATGTTTGTTAATAATAGTTTGTTATTTGCCGACATCTAGTAGTGAAAATTCAAAAGTAGAAGAAGTTTATGATCAGATGAAAGAAATAATGTCGAGCTTCAAAAAGATATATTCATTGTCCGGAAATAACATAGTAATTGGGGAGATTTTAATGCAAAAATTAAATGTACTATAAGAAGAGGTAAATTCAGCAATAGTGCACACTTAGAAAATAGTGAAAGAGGAACAAAACTCGAATTATGGGCAGAAAGTGAAAATCTATTAGTAACCAATCGTTTAGTTATTAGGAAAACGTCGTCTAGAATTACATAGAATGATCCAAATAAAATTAGTAAAGGTTAAACAGATTTTTTTCTGATGCATCATGTCAAGAGATCATCGTCTATTGGAACAAGAGTAATAAAAAGAATAAATGTAAAATCAGATCATAAACAATTGCTACTTAAAGTTAAATTTGGCAAACTGGACACGAAACAATATAGCACCAGAAAAAAACAAAGAATATTCTCATCAGATGAATTGAGCCACGATATCATAAAGAAAACTAACAGAAAAGCTCTTAGCTTAAATTGGCATCTTAATCTAAAAGATAATTTTGATATAAATAATGATAAACTAATTTCAAATTCAATATCTCTTTCGAAAATGCTGTTAAAAAAGATAAAGTGACCAAGTATAGTCACTGATGAGATTTCTGGCCTCATAAGAACTCGGTCAATTATATTCCAAGATAAAAGTATTACCAATTTACTCAATTATACAAATCTCAATAAATTAATCAACTACAAAATTAGAAATGAAAAGAAAAAACGTGATCAAACTATTTTGGAGTCAGCACTAAAGAAAAATCGTGTAATGAAATTTGTATACATTGAAAAAAGAGAATTTAATCATCTTAATCTATCTCTGCTAAAACCGGATGGTAGCATGACAACAACTATTGATGAAGTAAATGAGGAAATAAAGAGACATTACAAAGACCTCTACGCAGGTTTACCACTATCAAATGACTGGGAGAAATTAGTGAAAAACTTTCAAACCTTCAAAGATTTTACATTTTCACACATGCTACAAAGAATAGAATAGATAAAGAAAAAAGTTCCAAACACTGATGGTATGTCTCTTGCTCACTACAAACTTGCGTCCAATGTTCTTCCAACTGCTCTGCTTCAAAGATTTAGCACATACTTTCATAAAGACTTTCCTAGTCTATTTAAAGAAGCATTTTTAATTTTCTTAAAGAAACCGAGAAATGCAAAATTAATTACTAATACCCGTCTTATAGCGATCTTACAAGGCAACTACAAGTTGCTTACATCAATGCTACTTGATAGAATCAGAAATAAAATTGAATGTAATTTAGACAGAAAACAAGCAGGCTTCAAGCAAAGAAAAAATACTATCACTAACACTTTTATCTTGGAAACGATTATGCAAAAAGCTACTGAGTTAAGATTACCATTGTTCATAATTTTCAATTATTTTAAAAAAGCTATTGACTGTATAGAACATTCATATATATTTTATACGCTTGGAAAAATGAATCTAAGTCTACATGAGATAAAAATAATACAGGAAGATTACAAAGATAGCAGAATGCTAATTCCATATTTGAGATCTTCACTCATTCACATTTTTTGTTCAAAAGGAGTAAAACAGGGAAATTCTCTTAGTCCTATACTGTTCATAGTTGCTTTACAAGAAATCATTAATAACGTGAAGATTGATTTAAAATCAAGTAATTTAAATGGTGTGTTAAGAATAAAAAACCCCGATAATGATGATTTTACGCAACTGTTCTACTTAGCATACGCAGATGATATTGCCTTCTTCAGCAGTAGACAAAATACTTCCAAATTTTTAGCTAAAAGTTTAGAAAAACATTCTAAAAAAAGCTAGTTTTTAACGAAATAGGCCTAAGACGAAAACTTAACAAACAGTGATACTGTCAATTCAATTTTCAAGTAACGCAGCAATATAAATATCTGGGCCAATGGTTATTATTTGGTAAAAATCATTAAAACTTAGAAATTCCAACTGGAATCAAAACAAAAATAGTCAAACAGCTTGTAAAAATCTCATGCCATCCATGGAGGGAACTAACAACATTAATAAAAATGCATTTTTATGTGTACGAAATGTAGGTCCAATTTTGACACATGGTATAGAAACTTTAAATTTTACTAAAGCATCACTACAAACAATTGTAAACGCAGAAAAAAGATTCTTACGTAGATGTCTTGAACTAGAAATGTATTTTACCGCAATATTAAAGAAAGAATAGTAAAAGTAACTCAACTACTATAATTCTACTGAGATTTTCAGAATTTTGTTTCTCGAAAAGGAGAAAAACTACTAGAAAAGGTTATTAGTGATGATTTAATGAAACTAGTGCATTTATGGACTTCTGGTAAAAAAAATTCCAGAAACCTTAACTAAAGAGACTCAGAAAGTTGAAGTGATAACAAAAAAATATAATTTTAGAACTAAGAATAGAACTCAAGATAAATAATAATTTAATACTTTTAAAAATCTTTAATTATAATTTACCATTGCATAATATTCCACGAATAAAATAAAAATAAGAGAAGGAGGTACTAGTGTTGGATTATCATTTTCATGAAATGAATTCTAGACCAAGTGAAGATGCTATCAAAACTTGGAGAGAATATGAAACACCATAATTTTGGAAAGCTGTTAGATGCTTCACTTAATGTGTGAAATATTTTAAATCGCATATACCAAGGTTGTCAATTCATTTTAAGAACCTTCAAGCAGTCAAAACCGCCATGAGAAATTTGCATAGACGAATGAGTAAAATTAGAGTTTCATGAAGATGAAAGAAGCTGTATGTCGAGCTACGAGAACATATAGAATTGATGATTCAAAGCCACTAATGTTATTTACATATGCATCACAGAAGAAGGTTACTGCTGCTTTAACACAAAAGACCGGCGATGAAGAAAATTCATATTTACCCATTACCTTTTCAGTAAAATTTTGCCAAAACGAGTTAAACCGTTGCCAGCAATTGTCATTGAAATAAAAGCAATTTAACAGGCAATATCGAATCTATCAAAAGTAATTGGTGGAAGAGAAGTTATCATTTACAGTAATCATAAACCGCTAACTACGTGTAAGAAACCAAGTGAAAACATGGAAGTTGAGATGTTAATGCAAGAAATGGTTGGAAAAGATATGAAAAGTTTTTACAGAAAAGGTAGTAACAATGAGTTATCAGAATCTTTATCTCGTGCTACGTGTAAAACTCCAAAAGTGTAAAAAGAAGATAAAATAATTCAAACAATTAAGTTATGAAGAACGTTATACGACAAGGTAAATTATAAAAATAATTCAATTGAAGGACCAATTGACGAAGATAATAAAGGAACGGTATCTAAGAAGAAAAAAAGAAGTTTCAGAAGAGATAACTAAAATATTTTTGAAGTATGATGATTGATTGGGCCATCATAGATATGAGAGAAGTTTCATAATGATTGATAGGAAATTGTAAAAACCTGGGAAATCTAAATCTCAAAAGAAAGTAAGAAAGATGTGTAGAGAATTTTTAAAGCAATGTGAAATTTGCGTTATATCAAGAGAGAAACGTAAAAACAAAGAAGAAAATTTAGGTAGAAATTAGAAGTTGAGCTTGAAAGCAATCAATGAGTTACAAATGGACTTGCTTGGTATTATGAAAAGTAGTGTAAATGATTACTAACACGTACTTGAAATAGTAGATCGCGCAACGAAATATCTTTTTTAACAAACTTAAGAACTAAGGGATGCGATCAGCATCATGAAAGTCAAGCTTTAATTGAAAAAATATTTATAACGATTGAAAGGTGTTTCAAAACTATGGCATCACAAATGAGTAAATCCTCATGAAATAACATAACCGCTATGGTTTGTTTAAACTTCAATTTGTCGTATCATACAAAATGATGGTAATATTTGAGTTAAGTATGATCATTCTTTGAAGAGACAAAGTGAAATTAAGAAAGCTCGTTGTGTGTCCTATAAAATAATAAGGGCATTGCAAAAACCTACTACACCTATGGAAAAGAAATTTCACATTGGACAGAAAGTAAGAATGAAAGAGTTAGCTAGAAATCAAACGAAATTTAACCTCTACAAATCTATGTAATTATTGCAGTAAAATTGCCCTATGTTCATTTGAAAGTTAAAGGAGCTAAGGGTAGGCCTCTGAAACAACATGCGAATGTTATCGTGGACATCTTTTAACAAGAGAGATGAGACCAAATTATAATATTTGGTTATTAGAAATAAAAATTCAAATATTATTATATAAAATCCGAATATTATTTTACATATATGTGTGTTAAATGGTGGGTAACACCACTCGATAGACTTTTTATTACTTACCTTTTTCTCCTTTCAAACCAGGAAATCCATGTTTTCCATCTTTTCCTCTAAATCCTGGTTGGCCTTCATTTCCGGGTGGGCCAACTGGTCCTGGTATTCCAATACTTCCAGGAAGACCAGGTAGACCAATTGGTCCATCAATTCCATCATATCCACTATCTCCTTGAATTCCTTTTTCACCTGGTAGGCCTGGATAGCTGAGTCCAGGTTCACCTCTTTCGCCAGGTACGCCCGGTAGTCCATCAAGACCACGTTCTCCTTCTAAACCTTCTGCGCCTTGGTATCCAGTATCTCCGGGAATTCCCTGAAGACCGGGTAGGCCTGCGTTACCGCGTTCTCCTTTGGAACCATCTAGACCACTTTGTCCTGGCTCACCTGGTGGTCCTGGAATTCCTATTTTTCCGGATCTTCCGGGGAGTCCTTGTTCTCCTTGTTCTCCGGGTAGACCGGATAGTCCTTCAATTCCCGGTTCTCCAACCGGTCCTTGTAATCCATCTGGCCCTGGATATCCGTTATCACCTGGTAAACCTTGAAGACCTGGGAAACCTGGTTCACCATCAGGACCACAATCGCCTTCAAGACCTGGCTCGCCATCTATGCCTCTTGGTCCTGGCCATCCATCATTCCCTCTTTCACCATCACGTCCTTTCTTGCCTGGTATTCCTGCTAAACCTTTTTCACCTATAACCAAATTATAGTATTTGATTGTTATAAAATAAAATATAAATATTACTACCACTCATAATTAAAACACAGATTCGAAGAATACGAATGCGTTTCTGTACAGATTGAGGTAAAACAGATTTTAAAAATCTTTATACTTTACGAATTTTTAATGTACGTATTAATAATTGTACGAATTCTTATTGAAGAGACTTTTATTCCAAATTTTTTTATTGGCTAGTTTTTAGAATACATGTCCCTTTCTATAAATCGCTTAATTAGGCATTCAAATAAATTAAAGTGGTATTTCTATAATTACTACCCATAAATAAATACATTTAGTAGCATTTTGGTAACATTTGCACCAAAATGTTTTTGCAGTATTTGTTTTTTTGATTATAAATCGCGCAACAATTATAATTAAATGATTTATAGTGATATAACAAGCTCACATAGCGATAGCCACTACATTGTAAAATTAAGGAATAGCTACATTTAAGACCATATAGAAAATTAAAAAAATTTTGTTTGCATCTGCCTTAGCAAATTATCTACTTTTACGCAAAAATAACTCAAATATCTTCAATATATCCATTATTATTAAAATCACATTAGTTACTGGTAAAATAAAAGTTCCGTGTATGGAAAATGTGTTTATAAACATTGTAGCTGAAAAGATTTAATTGACCACCCATAAATGACAAATTCAATTTTACAATAAAGTTTTCTCTTTTTTATATACTGTACTGTTGTAAATATGTTATTCCGTTAATAGCAAGTAATGGTTTCGCTAAACAAATCTTACCTTTCTACTACTACCACTTTAAATGCAACTAATTTAAAAAAAAATTGAATCAAAAAAGCTAGTGTTGCAAACTAAACATTTATAAAAATTCTCCAAAATATCTCTAGATATTTAGATTTCCCTTAAAACTACTACTTGCATAAACGAAATAATTGTTTAAATACGACCAATGTAAAAATTTAGTAAAAAAAGTCAATGTATCAAGAAGTTTTTCTTTTAATGATACAAAACACATCTAAAAATGTTTATTTTACGTATACTTATCATTAAAATATTATTTTATCGATAAAAAAATGACTAAAATAGCGATTTGGTGGAGGGGATCCGTATTCTAAACATGCTACAGAAAAATTTTTAGAAAATTTATTAAATATTCAAATATATTTAATTTTATAAGTCTTTTTAAATAAAACAACTGTTAACATTTTTATGTATTTTACAATTATTGTCTAAAGTAACTTTTTCTAAATAAAAAAAATTGTTAAGAATTATTTTTTTAATGTGTACAAATATCAACAATTAATATCATGTTTTATATACACTATTTGTTAGTGCTTTGAAGTACAATTAGTTCTTACTTTAATATAAGTTTTATTATTATGGCATAATATCTCTAATACCATGCAAAAGTCGTACAATAATGTACCAATTAAACTTATTTTTAATTTCGAGTGATGTAAGATTTTAATGTAATTTAAATATTTATATGTTTTTAATTATGTGGGTAGCACCACTAACACAGAGAATTATTTCATTTTTTATGACTAATTATTATATGCTTTAGTTATTTTTTGACAAACTATATGAAATGCCTAAAAAACATTTAATATAGTACCAAGTGACATTTATTAACTAGTAATTTAGATTCTATTTTGTCATAAATGTATGAATTTTGCAAAATGACTTTATTTGGTATAAAGAAGACTGCAATACTATATAATAATTAAAACCATATTCATATTATAAAGTGCTTTTCGATATGGGTACTATTAAGAATTTCAGCAAAGAGAATTTTTTGTAATAAGAAAAATTTTAGAACATTTCTTTTGTTAAAAATTTTGAGAAGAAGCTAGCTAAATATAATGTATGCTACTTTTTTCTATTTAATAGTTAGTTTTGGTATTTTCAGTTAAGTTGGGGAATATTTTTAAATGGATGTAAATTTTTTTATACTATAATTAATATTTTAATGTTTAATATTTTTTGTTACAAATTTTGAGTAAAAATATTTCTATGAACTATGTAAGTTTTTTTACTATTTACCAATATTTTATTTTAGAGGTTGGACTGATAGATGTCATAGACAAGGTAATGTCAATATTGTAAGTTTTGTCATTTATATTTAATAATTTGTTTTAGATCAGTTACAAAAATTCATGAGCAGTATAATATTAAACAATGTAATTTTTACTCGTTAACTACTTATAATACAGTCAAACCTGTCCTAAAGACCACCTGACATTTAAGACCATTTTTAAAACAATTTTTGATTACGACCGCGTAAAAAGACTTCCAATTTAACCAAAACATTTGGTCTTTTTTTAATTAGTCAGCTTAAAAATAAAGTATCTATTGATAAGAAAAATTGTTATGAACGGTTTCTCTTGTCTAAAATTTAATTTGTCGTACTATGCTTGAAAAAACTGTGATTTAAAAAATTTAAATGATCATATAATTAGTAAAGTGCTACGTTTTTTAACAAAAATTTCAAAATGCTTCTATCACTTTAAAAATTCATATACATATTAAATTTAGTATGCTGAATTTATTTATGAAATAATATTTACGAAAAATTAACTGCAAGTACCCATAAAAGGGAGGAAACAAAAATTCGCGCTAGGATAAAAAGTTAATTTGTTTACCCTTAACATATCTTAATAAACATAAAAATTAACGAATGTCTGTGTACTAATAATATATTTTTAGTTAATTATAAGCTTGTAAAGTGTTTGTCTAAAAAGAAATCTCAAAAAAAACTAATTAAAACAAAATTTTTTTGAAAATAGTAAAAGCTTTTTTTTAAAAAATCGCTAAATTTGATAGTCAACAAAGAATAATTTTCATTTCAGCCCGTAGGCATCCTACAGAAACGATTAATACCTTATTTTGTAGCTAAAACATTAAACTATAATCGTATGCAAGCGATTTTTAATATTTATCTTTTTAAGAAAAATATTTATTATTAAAGCTATAAAATCAAATAATTTTTGGTTGAAAAAATCTTAAATTATTAACACAAAATAATTTTTATCTCGGCCCGTAGGCATCTAATAGAAATGACTAATACCTCATTTTGTAGCCAAGAGTGTGTTTTAAAATCGCATACAAGGGATTTTTGATTTTTGGCCTTTTAAGAAAATTGTAAGTTAATTAATTAGGTGACAAAAAATGTTTTTCAATATTTTTTAACATTTTTGATATCGTTCAATTGGAAATTTTATGCTAATTACAAGTATAACATTTGTTTATTATTGTTTTTATTTATTAAAAAGTTATTTAAACTAAATGGGAGGGAAGTTTGTCAACATCATTTTTACTTTGAAACAATATTTTAAAAAAAATGATTCAATTGCACCTTGCTACATATAAAGTTTTATGTATTAATTTTTATAATTTTAGGAATAAAATAACCATTTTTAGTGGTTCCCAAGAACAGCTGTCTAAGAAGCACAACCAATATGCTAAAAGTGTCTGTAAATTAAACCATATTGTATGCCATTCTCATTTTTTAATGAATATAAATGAAATTAAATGCATTTTATATAATCAATTCTAATAATACTAATACAAAATTTCATAAGGGGTCTTAAAGTTTTAAATAAAGACCAAAAAAATTCACCCAATAATTTGCTAAAATTAAATCATAAATTTGAAATCAGAGTTTAATAAAGATTTGTCAGGTAGAATGAAAAAATGATAATAACGAATATTTGAACAAAAAAATAATTTTAACTTCTTTTTACCACTTAATTTATAATTATTATTTATTTTAATAAAAAAATTAACAATGATATACTTTATTTGCACTCATAACTATACTGATATCTACAATAACATAAAACCTCTATTATAAGACCACCTGACATTTAAGATCACTTTTCTAAAAACATTTTGGTGGTCCTAAATCACAGGTTTTGACTGTATTTTATTTAAAATCATGAGCAAATTTCTGGGAGCAATGTAGTATTACACTGAGAATAAAATATCTAGAATCGTATATGTCTAAAATGTAAAAAAACTTATAATCAACCTTTTACGGTCCATTATAACAACTCAAAACAAGCCAATCACACACAATATCATTTTGATAGATGATTTTCATTGGTTTTTATCAAAGAAAAATTTAGAAATCATTACTTCGCAGAAACTTTCCTTCTAATAGTAGTAATATATTTTCTAGACAATTTTTTAAAATGCAGCAGTTAAAAAGTAAATTTAGTAATATCTAACTCTATAACTAATTTTTTATAAATTATTAAAACAACTAGCTTCTAGAATGTAAGTGAGTTACACAGTATCTGAAATTTTACTTTATTTCAAAAACATTTTTAAGGCATTACAATTGAAATTTAAGTCCACTGTTAATAAAATTTTTTAATTGTTACTTTTCGGATAAAAAATCCAGATTTGAAAAAGAAAACAAACTAAGAGAGGTAAAAAACAAACAGTTCTCTTTAGAACTAAATAAACCTAACTAATTATTTTAAGATATATTGTAATAATAAAATGTCTAGAATATGTAGATAACTTAAATTAAAAAGTGGATGGCTTACATGTCAATGATTTCTAGACATTTCATTTTATAGAAAATTCAGACAATTTAATTGTCCGTAATATTTGCATTTAAAATGTCTATTATCATATTCTAGATAATGCTTATTAAACGTTCTAGACATTCTGTTCTCTGTGTAACAATGTAAATCTTACTCATAACTTGTCCATATTAATTCATTTTATGTCATTTACAAAATTATGGGAATTTCTTCACCAATGTATCAGGGTTCTTGGGATGAACATAGTGTGGGCATATAATTTTTTGATTGTTATTTTATTTTTTTTTGTAATAGTATTTTTTGAAGTATACTTTTTGTAGTAATTTACAGTCACATGTCATTTATATTTTTAGGACTATTTTGAAAATCAAATAGCCATAATGCATGCGGAAAAATGGCCATTAGAGTTTCCAATTAGTACTAGAAATTTTTGTCGATTCATTACTAAGGCATACTTTCATTAGTCACAAAAGATAATGATTTTCTCTGTGTATGATAAAATTCTACTACTTACCTTTGAACCCTGGTAGTCCTGATGGTCCTGGTTGGCCCGGAAATCCTTCTTTTCCTGGCAAACCATCAAATCCTTGATCTCCTTGGGGTCCTTGTGGACCTGGGAATCCATTTGCTCCAGGAACTCCATCTTCTCCTTTTTCGCCTTTGAAACCTGGCACGCCGATCAGCCCTGGTTGTGAAAAACCTGGTGGACCTGGAAATCCCGGTTCACCTCGTAGCCCTGGTAGTCCATCTTGCCCTTTTTCTCCTTGGAAGCCTGGTTGGCCTGGCGCTCCATCTGCACCTGGCTCTCCACATTCTCCGGGTTCTCCATCTCTTCCGCTGTAACCTGGTAGGCCAGGTGCGCCTCTTTCTCCTTTAGCTCCGGGGAAACCTTGTCTTCCTGGTTCGCCATCTCTTCCTCGAACTTGACCCAAAAATGGCATGCCTGGTAGTCCTTGAGGTCCTGTTAGCCCTGGTCTTCCTGGTTCTCCTTTTGGCCCAGGTAGGCCTGGTAGTCCTGGAGCCCCTGGAATTGAATCTCCAATTTCTCCTTCAGCTCCGGCTAAGCCAGGCGAACCATCTCGCCCTTTTTTGCCTGGGATTCCTGCTAGTCCTTTTTCGCCTTCCAATCCATCTGGCCCTGGCAAGCCTGGTAAACCTGGTTGGCCATCTGGACCATCTGGCCCTTGCATTCCAGGATAGCCTGGTGGACCGCGCTCTCCTTTTTGTCCTGGTAGACCGACTGGGTTTTCAATTGGTCCAATTATGTCACCTGACTCTCCTTTTAAGCCTGGTAGTCCTGGTAGGCCTGGAAGTCCTTCACTGCCTATTGCGCCATCTAGACCTGGTCTGCCTGGTGTTCCTGATTCTCCTTTACGTCCAGTTGGTCCAATTGGTCCATCTGGACCTGGTGGACCAGGGTAACCATCTACACCTGGGTAGCCTGAGTCTCCTTTCTCGCCGGGTAAACCATCTGGACAGAAACCGCAATCGTCGCCTTTTGGGCCTTTGGCACCTGGTGCTCCTGGACTCCCTGGTATTCCAATTCTTCCGGGAATGCCCGGAAGGCCAGGTAGACCTGGTAAGCCGGGTGGTCCTGTTTTTTTGACTCCTGTGCCTGGAAAACCTTTAAGGCCCGGAAAACCTGGATCTCCGATTTCTCCGGGAATTCCCATGTAACCATCAAGACCAGGAGTTCCATCTCGTCCGGGTGGACCTTGTATATCAAAGCCAGGAAGACCCGGTTCTCCGGTTGGACCAGGATAACCGCACTCACCGGGTTGGCCTGGTTGGCCTGAGTAACCTGGAAATCCATCATCCCCTCTATCTCCTTTTTCTGAGTAGCCGGGTAGTCCCATTTCACCGGTTCGGCCTGGTGGTCCGGGTTCTCCAACTGGTCCTCTTGGTCCAACCGGTCCTGGAGTTCCATCTTTACCTGGTTCTCCTTTGAATCCAGGTAAACCATCTAGTCCTTGAACACCTCTTGCTCCAGGTAATCCTTTTCCGATACCTATAAACAAAATATTAGAAAATATACCTTGGATTCATTTTATGATCGCAACGCATTTGCTCCTAATCCCTACTTTAATAAAATTAGAAAAAATGGTACTACATTTTAAAAGATATTCAATAATTACGTAAAACGATTTTGATGATGTTATGAATTTGCATGTCCCTGTCCTTATGATCACTCAAAATTTCCGATCACAACTCAATTGGTGGTCTGTATCAACATATAGTGGTTCAGGTTAATAAAAATTTATATCAAGCATTTTCGATGGTAGTTTTTTTACTACTTTTGTTTCTGACCATTTATTAGATGCTATGAATATTTATAATACTAAGCCGTTAATAAAATTCTCTCTTTTGACTAGATAATGAGAGGTGCTATTTATATTTCTATTTTATTTTTAAAGAAATACAATAAATAAAACATCTATAGCTTATTGTTTATGAGAATCCTCCGATACTAAGCTTATTGAGGTGATTTCTAACAGCTAAGGAGCTAATCGTAGATGTTACATAGGTGAAAACTATATTAGTATTGTAATTTATCTGATTTGACATTGAAAATTGGTGCTATTCTTTACGAGTGCATTTTGATGACTAATTTTTTAAATAATGGTGACATTAAACTTAGCAACAACAAGTGTAAAAGTATTAAAGCTCATCCGATAAGAAATAACCTTATAAAAAATTATGTCATATAATGAGATTGATATTACTAGAATTACTGAAACTAAAGTGAGGGAAGGCATTTCCAAAAAATGTAGGAATTCTCCAATTTCATATGATAAAAGTAGTGAAAAATGCATTGGTGGTGTAATATTTTCGATTTTTAATGAAAACATCAACAAAAATATTAAAATTATTGAAAATAACAACTTTAGATTAAGTTACATGATATAAGATATTGATAAAGAAAAATCCCTAGACATCATTGCAGTCATTGCTCCAACAAATTGCTATAAGGATATAGGTAAAGATGAATTTTAATTACAATAATATTCATTGTATGGGAGAATAAGACAATCGACATCAATAACAATCTTGGCAGGCGATTTTAATGGGACAATTAACAGTCAAATCATACCCAAAATTAAGGGAAGACATTCATATGATGAACTAAACGATAATGGAGAAAGATTAACAGATTTTTGCATTCAAAATAGAATAAGCATAGTAAATCATTCTTTAGAAAGTGTTGATAAAAGGAGTTTTCGTGGATCAAGCCCCAAAAGTATTGGTAACGATATTAAGGGCATACTTTGTGTTAAACAACTAGAGTGCTTTTTATGCAATATGAGAAGGATCTTTACAGATGTAGAAACATGGAACCAAATATAATTTGATGCGACAGTTAGCGATCACAGACTGGTAAAAGCAAAAATTAAATTTCCAAAGAAACTTTGTGATTACATTAAAAATTCTAGATGTTTTCAGAAAAATTACTAAATAATAGCATTAACTATAAAAAAATAGGTAGGTGAGAAGAAATTAATAATTCCCTCAAATGTGTCTAAAAATGTTGGAAAAGAATATCCAAAATTTATTAAGGAAATTAAGAGAGTAACAAAGTTAGTTAAAATAGAAAAGCAACTTCCTAGTACAAAATACTCAGATCATGCTAAAGCTTTATTTAGTAATAAGAAAAAATTACTCGATACTTTATCGAACATTGTTGATAGGGGTGATAAAAATGAAATTAATAGTAAGATTTTAATGGAAATTCGCCTGACTAATAAATTAATAACGCAAACTATTAAAAGTGAATGGAATTCACTTGTACATGATAGAATTAAAGAGGCTTTAGAAAATAATAAGAAAATCAAAAGTGTTTTTAGACTATTGAAAGTAAGAAAAGAAGCACTCTCGGTGGATGTTGGATGTATCAATAAGTGTCTTAATGACATATGTTTTATTAAACCCTAAGATATAAAAAAGACTGGAAAATTTGTAAGTTAAAAGATTTACGAATAATGATATTATATTACCCTTTCTAGAATCCGAAACAGGAGTAGTTATATATATTTGTGATATAATCTTAATTAAATAAGAATAGAAAAATCTTTGATACTGATTTTAAAAGACTTAAAATAAACATTAAAGGTATAATATGTCCAGAATATGGAAATGATATCACTACTATCCATCATAAGTTATCCGTCAGGGTTGTCCAATTAGCCCGCTATTATACAACTTTAATTAAAGTTGGCTATGAGAAATGTTTTTATAAATAATAATATGGTTATCAAGTATGGAATGAATATAACAGGCAATAAAATACCTAATCTGTGTTTCACAGATTATACGCGTTTACTAGCTACTATTTGGAGTGATTTGAGCTTAATAGTAGATAATTTCATTGGAGCATGTCAACTTATGAGCATGGAACTAAATATAAATAAATGCAAAATTTTAATGAGTAAAGAACTTTCAATTAAATATGAAAAATATAAATATACTCCATTGAACTTGACAAAAATGGAAGTTTCAAAAGAAGAAGAATGCTCAGGAACAATGATGCCTATTATGGAGAAGGATTCTGTTCGAAGCAAGTTAGAAATAGAGCTTTTAAAGCTTTTTATAGCATTAAAAAATATCTCAATATATTACTAAAAGCTAGGAAATTATCATTCGTAACCAAAATAAGATCGAGTATGTGTTATGCAGCTCATTCTTGGACTACTACACAAGTTGAAAGAAAAATCTTAAACTCTCAAATGATGACATGTATAAGGAAATGTATAATTTCGTAATTAATAATATTATTCCCAATATTTACAAATGATTAGAATGTATTTAAAATAAAAACCGTTAGAATTTAGAACGGCTAATAACTCTTCAATGTCATTGTCAAAAATATTTAATATTTATGATAATTTCTTAAATGGTCATAATGTCGTGGTAGGTCCGGATACTTAAACTAACGAAGATATTTTTATTGGTTACGATGTTATGTCAAAACGTGGGTTGAATATTAGCTATGATAGAGGAAAGTGTGCAAGGAATAAGGATCATTAATCGTATTGGCAAAAGGTAGAAACTGGTAATAATGAAATTTATTTTAAAGTAAAAACTCACTAGATAAGGACAGTGTTGAAATAAAAAAGATTTTCAAAAATCTTGTGATTTGTCTAAGTCAGTCAAAAATTTAAAGAAACGTGGAAAACTTATTGATGGAATAAGATTTCGTAAAGAAGGGATTGAAAACGTCACGGACATAAGACTAATGCCTACGAATTTTGGATGTAGAACAAAGTCTGCATAAATATCACGTTATAAAAATAAGGAATTTGAAACTTTTTCTAATAAGGGGAAGTAACAAACTATTGGGAAATTTCATGTGATTTTTAATGCATTCAATGCTCTAATTTTGTGTCGGAGTAGATTGCGTAATCAATTTCAAATAAATTTTTCACTTACCTAACTCTCCTTGTGGACCCATATCTCCTTCTGGTCCTTGACGACCTGGGTATCCTGGTTCTCCAGCACTTCCTTTTTGTCCGGGCCAACCGTCTAGACCGGGGATACCAGGTGAACCTACTTCACCTTTGGAACCTGGAAGTCCTACATTGCCTTCTTTTCCTCTTTTGCCTCTGCTTCCGGGGTCACCAGGGTCTCCTTTTTGTCCTTTTAGTCCTGGATAGCCTGGAGGCCCGTCTAGACCTGGATTTCCTGGTGGTCCAGTAGGACCTTCTCTTCCTTTTTCTCCTTTAACTCCTGAAACTCCTGGTGGTCCTTGAACAACTTCAGTTTCTTCAGGTTGGCTTCCTGCAGCAAATTCTCCAGATTCTCCTGGTGGGCCTGGAGGTCCCATAGCTCCTTTTTCTCCTTTACGTCCAGGCGTTCTAGCACCCATTTTACCCTTTGGCCCTCTAGCTCCCGGAAACCCTGGTGGTCCGTAATTTCCCATCTCTCCTTTTGAACCTTTTAGACCTGGTAGTCCTGGGATTCCGGGTCTGCCTGGCTCGCCGGGGATTCCTGGTGTTCCACTTTCTCCTTTTCTTCCGACTGAATTGACTCCACCTTCACCGGGGATTCCTGGAAATCCTGGTCTACCTGGTTCGCCAGAAGGTCCTCGCGGTCCTGGTGGTCCAATTAGACCGGGAAAACCTGGAACGCCATCTGTTCCATTGCAGCCTGGGATTCCTTGTTCTCCTTTTTGGCCCACAATTCCATCAAATCCTGGTAGTCCTGGATGCCCTGGGGCCCCTGGAAGTCCTCTATCGCCTCTGACTCCTTTTGGTCCCATGTCGCCAAAATCTCCTTCAGAACCAACCATTCCAGGTGCTCCTATTGGGCCTTCAGGACCAGATTCTCCGGGTGATCCAGGATATCCTCTTTCACCGGCAAAACCAGCAATTCCCTTAAAAACAACGTTAAATAACAATAATACAAAACATACCTTTTCTCCCTTTGTACCTGGACAGATACATGGTGGAGCACAACCTTTACAAGCAGCTCCATCAACGAAAGACAAATGTTTGTAGGTAAGTAATGTGAAAGATATAAATAAGAAAGAATATTTCGCCCAAGCCAGCATCTTTTTCTTATAGTATGAAGAAGAAGATCACAACTTGAGGATGCTGGGACTTTAGTTATGTCTTCTATAAATAACAATATTATAATTATTATTTTTGTTTTTATTTGTTATAAAAAATATCTCTGTAGACGTTAAATCGTGTTTTTTATGAAATATTAATTCATACAAAAAAATAATAAATTTTTGGATAAAAAAGAAGTATATTGGGATTATTAAAAATTGTTAATAAAGGGCAAGTTGATATAAAAGTTAAAAGGGTAAAGAATATACATATAATAATTGAAAAGGCATCTTAAAATGTTTCATTGTCTATTAAGAAAGTTATTTATAATTTAGTATAAGTAAGAAATGTAGTGCCCAGATGTAAGGATGAGTTAAAATATAAATGTGTAATTTATTGAGAGACAATTAGTCTGTTACTTTAAACGTTTAATAAATATGTATACACAAAAATATTACTATCTTTTGATATTTAATTTTCATTGACTGATGAGGTATCTTTAATAAGAATGATATCATTTCTTCAGAATTAAGATAATATAAGTTTGGAAAAAGAAAATGAATAGTCGTATGTATGTGATGATTAGTAGGAAATTTTTGATTTGAATAATTTTAGAAAAAAGGGGAGAGAGTAAAAGATATTAATAACAAGATTTGCTGGATAGTGTAAAGAAATCAGCTACTATTAAAATATTTAATGACAAATAAATAAATAAGTAAGGTTATGCTGATTAGACTAAAAATACGACTTGATGAAATAGTATCTTGAAAAGTTTAAATAGTTTAAAATTGTTAAAGATATTTTTTAATGATCAAAGAATGAATTGCTGTTGAAAAATCATTAGCTAATTTGTATTACTTAATCAGAAGAATATATTTTAATAAATAGATAAATTAAAATGACTTTTAGTGATAAATTTTATGCTTAAATACAGATAATAATCTTAGATACATTTAATAAACCATCTGTTGAAATAAACAAAATTGTTGTAGATTTTATAAATACAAATCAGAAATAACTTGAGATATGGTAGTTTGATATTATGTGATTTTTAACAAAAAAATAAACAAGTAGCCACTGGTATGAAATATATCTTTATCTAATATTTATATATTTTTCTATCAATATAATATTAAAAATATTACTACAAAATATTGAGAAAGCGAATATTTATATAAATATATTACACTTACAACACATTCGTAATGTAAAGTTAATTGAGAGTAAAATTTTCTAATCGACTTTTGCATATAATCATCCATTTTATTTTCGAATAAAAAGGGCCTGGCCACATCTTTAGAAATGATGAGTTAATATCTCGGCACAGTTATCTATTCTTTTAAACTTGCATAACAAAAAAAGAAAGGTACTTCATAGTGATGATTCATTTCCAGAAATCTACAACAAAATATGTATATCTGTTGATGGGCAGATATTTTTACAATAAGGCACCTTTATTAAAACTTTTTGATTTATCTATATCTGTTCGAGTAGTAATAAAGGAATATGATTAAGCCAAAAACAGATCTTTCAATTTCTTTGGATTGTGGAATGATAGATTGTGTGTCTTAGTAAAATGGTAATATAAACTTTTTACATTTAATACATTCATTTTATAATTTTATACTTATCAAAGAGTATATCCGCTACTGATTAAAGTTGTAAAAATGAAAAGATAAATGATGATTGTAAAAAAAATAATGGATCAATTGTTTAGTTACATAAATATTTGATTTTCTTAATTTATTAGAATAAGAAATTTGTCTAAATTAATTTGATAATGTTTCCATTATGAGATTCTATGTAAAATTTTTTATAACAATATTAGTTTTTGATATGGCACTTGCATATACAATTAATTAAAAATACACTATTAAAGGAAATTTTAATTTATTATCAGCAAATAAGCCTAAAAATTTCAGATATCTCCAACAACTTCTCTATCACTTAATAAATTATCAATACACGTGGATTCACAATTTAGAAAACCATTATCGTTTAATTCATCGTTTTTTCTATGAAAAAATAACCTTTTATTTTAAAATACTAATGATTTTTAATTACATCTACTTCTTAAATGGATGTAAATTACTTATAAATAAAAAATTTGTTTTTTTACGATATCACGCACATATTAAGTTTGGTTTTAATTTGAAACTCACAATAATCTCTTAAAGACTTTTTGAAAAATTCAAAACTAAAAATATAACACTACTTTTTGTGTGGTGCAATTAAATATCAAACAGAAATTGTTATTACTATAATCAGTTTTCATTAACTTAGACATACGTGTAATATTGTCCTGTTAATATCATAAATAAGTTATAGTTTATTAACTTGAGATGCTTTGAAATTTCCTTTATCGTTATTCCTTCACTTTCAATACATAAGTCTTATCATATGTAGAAGCGTCGGATTTTTTTGATGTACATAAAGAACATAAAACAAATTCTTTTAAAGATTTTAAGTTATCTTGTAGAGAGATTGCTATACATACAGTTTTACATGTATTAACACAGAAAACAGAAGCATACCTCTAGAAAAAGTACACTGTTGATAAAATCTTTATAACGAAAATGGATTAAAAAAATTGTGTGACAAAAAGAGATGATACATCGACGAAAAAATCACATGTACCTAATTACGTAAAATATTTGTATATGAAGTTGGATATAAAGTCTCATTTTCATTACTTATTCTTCATAACTAATGTTCACCATGATTTCAAACTCATTCGATTTCTTTTGCAACAATTATAACAACAATATTTTTCCCAAATTAACAACCAACGATAATAACAATTTTGTAAGTTTTTGATAAATATGAGTATTATTTATATCTTTAAATATTATTTTCACTTTAGAATACTGGAGGACTACCCTTTAACAATTCAAGGAAACAATTAATTAACAAAAATAGTGTGATTGCAAAGTCATACTACAGAAAATTGATGAGTGAGATGGATTATTTGTATGCTCCAAATATGTCCTCAAGAGTTCCAGCAACTATCAAGGTTTTACAAGCTGAAATAGAATTTTTGGAAAATCTATTTGATTTAAATTATTATGAATTGCTCATTTACCCTTTCACTACAACAAAGTATGGTTGAAATAAAGATAAGAAAAAATTATATTCCCGTGGACAAATATTCTGACTACAATTTTGTTGGGAGAATCCTCGGATCGAGAGGTTTAACGGCAAACGTTTTGGAACATAGAAGCGGTTGTAAAATAATGATTAGAGGTAGAAGGTCCATAAAAGATAAATCTAATGAACAAAATTTTATTGGTAATCCGAATTACCAGCATTTGAATGAACTATTAAACGTCTTACTTCAAGCTGAAGATACTCTTAATCGTGTTAAAAAAATTAGATTATGCTGAGAATGAAATCAGAAAGATGTTATCCCCTACCGCTGGAAATACTGACAATTTAGAAAAATCCCAATTAGTTAAATTGGCTCTTTTAAATGGTACTTATCGTGAGAATGGTAATTTAACCCCAAGATCAACTGTATCACCAAGTATAAATGAAACTTATCAACCTTTTATGAATAATTTTAATTCATTAGATTCAGTTAACAATTTCAACAATTTTTATAGTAACTCGGAAAGCTCTTCCATCGGAAACTTTGCATCTTTTATATAGTCATTACTTTTAATTACTGATAATTTTTTTTAAAATATTTTATGTTTATTTTTTACAATTCTTTCTAATAAATTAAATTTGACTTAATGTGTTATATAATTCATAAATTTAGTTAGAAATCTGGTACTTTACTATAGGTTAATGATAAATTAGAAGTGTGTTGATTCAAAAATCCCAAAATATATTATTTACTACGAAAGCTCTTCAAGTTAAAAAGTTTTTGTATTGAAATACGCCCACTTTTGATATTACAAAAGAATGTAAGTATTCTTTCAAAAGTAAGAGAAATATAAACTTTGTTTGTTGAGAAGATGAACATTCGCTTGTTCATGGGTAACTACGGACAAACGGATTACCTTTAGAATAGTGGACGCATTAAAATTTTGAATTTTAATTGAAATTAATTTACTTAATTATGCATATTTACAAGTGTATATAATAACTTATGATATTTTTACTAAATTAAGCATACTTTAAAAAAATTAGATTTTTTAAAGTTGGTGACACTTTTTTGTTTAACTCTTTAAAGCATTAAATATTGTACAAATGAGTTTTTATAGAAGAAAAGCATATTTGAATGAAAAATAAATTATTCCTTAAAAATTTTAAGAATATTTTCGAATTCATTTTGTTAAACTAAAAAAAGAACTTTTAAAATTGACTTTTTTTTGCTCAGAAAAATAAATGGAAGCGGTGTCAATACATTTTTAAAAAACTAAAGATTCGCTAGATTACTTTTGGTTATTTATTAAACATAAGAAATTGTGTTAATGAATGAATTTCGCAGAATTTTTGTATCTAATTCCTATACGGTGTGTCTAATGACGGCAATGCCCAGTAATAAGAATGCAATGCTTAAGCTTTACCAAAAAATGATTGAAACCTTTCTTTGAAAAAATTGTAAGAAATTGGTAATTAAAACTAAAATAAATTTTAGTATTTTTGTTAATATATTATGGTATTTTGGAAAAAAGTTTCACAATTATAGTAGTATAATAACTTAGTGCGAAAAAAGCATGTTTAGCTAAAAAATTGCATATAGGGCCAAAAAATTGTTAAAAATTAAAAGGTGTCACCAACTCTAAAATTAAGCCGAAATTTACCACATTATATACAGCAACACTAAGGATATCATCTAATTTGCCCATATGCTTTACATGGAATGTCCCAAAAAGGTGAATAACAGCAAGAATGTTTGCTGATATAACAAAATTGCAATGAAAAAATATTTGAAAAAACAATTAATTTCATAGCAATAGGAAATATGACATTGAAGTTTGCTAGTGAAATTTAAATACAAATGTAATTGAAATTTCTCTCTTAAATTTAAATTACGTAGAATTTACATATTATTATGATTATATATTGTGAACTTTTTCGTATGCTCGTTACAGTTAAGATAAATTTTTTGCTCTTATCTTTAAATCTTAACAGTAAATCAATTTATTCTAGAAGGATGTTCTTAAACAAGATCATTACTTTTCATACTGTTATATTTTTAGTAACATTAGTTACTAAAGGTACTTTTGGAGATAACGTGCCAACATTTTATTGGAACGCAAATACTGATGTATGTATAAATAATAGTATTCGCATTGATGTTGAAAAATATGGAATTATTGCTAACGCTGGCCAAAAATTTAATGGTGAAAAAATCGTAATTTTTTACGAAAGAAATGTCGGGCTATACCCACATTTAAAAAATATTAACAGTACACATAATGAATACTATAACGGAGGAATACCTCAAGTAAGTATTTTTCTTTTGTAAATATAAATAGTGTTTAGAATACAAATATATCAGCTCATTTATTTAAACTTCGACAAGACATTAATTTGATAATTCCAAATCCAGATTTTGATGGAGTTGCTGTTATTGATGTTGAAGAATGGAGGCCAACATATGATTCCAATTGGGGTGTTAAACGTATTTACAGGGAGGAATCTGTAAAACATGTTATGACTAGATTTCCTTATTTAAAAAGAAATCAAGCAATAAAAATTGCAAAACAGGAGTTTGATGAAGCAGCGTATAATTTCCTTATGTATACCCTAAAAGAATGCCAAATTTGGAGGCCCAAAGCAAAGTTTGGATTTTATGGTTTTCCTATTTGTGATGAAAATGGTTTAACAAGAAACTCCACATTTTGTTACCCAAGACACGATGATAGGTTAATTTCATTCCTAAAGCATACAGATGCTCTATTCCCTTCAGCTTACTTGTATCCTGGAAGACCGTTAGAAACTGCAAGATTATTTGTTAAAGATGTTATTAGTGAAACAAAAAGATTAAATGATATGATAGCTGCAGAAGGATACAAAAAAAAGGAAATTTATGTCTATCATAAGTTTGAGCTAGATGCTTGGGTTGACAACGTGAAAGAAATACAATACTATGATGAGGTAATTTTTTTATAAGACTTTAATATTATAATTTTTCAGGGTTCTTTGAATGTCACTTATAAACAAACAATCGACTTTGGTATTAATAATGTAATTTTATGGACTACATCCAAAAATATGTTGAAACGTTGTCAATATATTAGGAATTATGTTGAAGATTTACTAGGACCATACATTAAAAAGTTAATTAAGTCTTATATTTTGTAGTTTAAATTATTTATCACATGTATATTTTTGATAGACTTCTATTTAAAGTAGTACAGTTGTAAATTTTTTTTGTACAAATTTGGATTTCTTAAAAGTATTGCAGATAATCTTGTGATTAGTAAGATTCTATACAACTTATTTTCTATTAATTATCTTTAAAAAATAAAAATTACAAAAATTATTATTTACTTAAGTATCAAAATGTAAATTATTAATTCGTTTTTATCTTGTGCTTGTAAATTCTCCTTACCGCACATTTGGCGAGTTTTCTTATTGAATATAGTGTAAAAGATATTGTTAAGAGGAAGAGTGCAATGATATCTAGATTATAACTTTCAATAAATGTGTGATCCTCTCCTAGCATTTTCATTTGTGGTTGAATACCAAATTTACATGCAAAATCAACATGTTTGATAAAAATTTCAGTTGAATTATAAGGTTTGTTTTTCAGTATATCTTTCATTTTTTGAGCATTTATGTGGTAGTTCTTATTCTTAAAAAATACTTCCTTAATGGTATTCTCAACAATATTGGGGTCTTTTATATCAAATTTACTTAATTTTTTTCCTACACCTATCATTTCCATAGCTCTTGAATTTCGTGTTTGATCTGCGAATAATGGTACAGCTATTATGGGAATACCATTATAAGCTGCTTCTGAAAAACTATTGATACCACCATGTGAAATAAATCCAGTTATTCTTTTGTCCCCAAAAAGATCCGTTTGAGGTAACCACTTTGTTTTAATTAAGTTATTAATTTTATTACCTATTTCGTCATTAATCTCATATTTCCATATAAAAGTTACATTTGGCATTTTTTTAAATACTGTTAATAGACTTTCTTTATACTCATCAGGCATTGAGTAACTTTCTGCTACAGTACCAAATGAAATAATAATATTATGAGGACGTAAATTTAATATTTTATCCCATTCTTCTGACAAGGCCTTTGGTTTTGGAATAGAAAATCCTCCGATTTCAACAATTTTTGCTAAAGTAGGGTGGGCAAAATCCAACAATGGCTCAGTATTTGTAATGTGGAAAACAGCATTAGAAACCATTTTCTTCAAATTAACAACACCCTTACCAAATTTATCATCAAACAACTTCTGTTCAGCAATAAATGGAGCTTTAAGAAAAGGATCACCTAAATAATGAAAATAAATATTTAAAAGTCTTTCTATAAATCCCATTCCATTATGTCCATAGTCAGCATATAATTCTGGTACTTTCGTTATTGGAAAATCTAAACCAAACAAAGGATAATAAACTGACCAAAATAATCCAGAACTAATTGTGATATGATTTTTAATACCCCATTGATGATACAAACCAATTGCACATACATCAAAAGCTTCACTTATAGCTAAATCAAATTTTTCATGTTTTATCTTATTTGTCAGTTCATCATCATCAATAAATTGTTTACATGCTTTTCCAAGCATTTCAATTAAAACTTGGGTCATTCTTCTTGTTTGAATAATATTACCTTGTGTTTGAGTCCAAAGATTTTTTTTAAATTCAATATAATTATCAACCTTTTCAGTTATATAATCTTTTTTTTTACTTCTAATAATTTTTCCATATTTTGTTGCAACAGTATCGTTCAAAGCATAATCAACTGGAAGATATACGGAAGTCTTTATTTATAAAATAAATTGGTAGTAAAAAATAAAAAAATTACCACATTATGTCCAGCAACACTAAGGATATCGGCTAATTTTCCCATATGCCTTACATGGGATGGCCCAAAAAGGTGAATAACGACAAGAATATTTGATGATAAAGCAAAATTACAATAAAAAAATAATTGAAAAAACACTATTAATTTCATATCAATAGGAAATATTATATTAAAGTTTGCTTGCCATTTTTAATATGGATTTGAAAACGATTAGATAACGGTTATCAATCTTTACTCCTGTGAATTAAGTTTACAAAAAAATTATAATCATCTTAACTAATCAAATTGTGATGTAAACACTTGGTTAAAATATTATCTAATAAACAACCATTATTAAACAGTATAAATCTTATCATCTTTAATTCAAAAAACAAACAATGATTTTTTTATGATTTTTCATTAAAAAATTATCTAAAGTTTGAATAAAAATTAAATGCATATGTAAGTAGGTACATTCTTGATTGTTAATAATAATAAATATATTTCAAAATTAAAATCTTTTAAATATTACAAAACTTCCTATTTGATATAAACTTATAATAATTGCTCCAATAATAATATAATAAGTGGGGGTTGTGAAATTACAAACAAACTGTGTTAACTTTTCCTTTACATAATCGTTTGTAGTTTGATTTATTATTCTTCCACAATTTTTAGGTTTATTGTCAAAAACATAAAAATACCATATAGATATCCATAGTTGCGATGATAATAAAAAGATATACTGTAATAAAAAAAATCACATGAAAATAACAATTTTAAACTTACAAATTCTTTTTGCAGTTTCAAACTAATAAACGTAATATTTCCAACTAGATCACTTTCTTCATCAACATGAAATCTTTTATACATCATTAAGATGTATGTTAGTAATGATAAACAAAACAAACCGTAGTTAAAACAAGCAAGTGTAGTAATATGATTTTGGTTTTCATTTTCATTAACAAGAAATGATAATAAAATAATTGATAACGATAGCTAAAAAAACTATGTTAAATTATCATATTTTTATTATTGTTATTTAAACATACAAATTTAATCCATGATAATATATATTGTTTTGTTGGGGCATTTAGCATATGTGCCCCATCAACATAAATTGTGTTTTTTGCTTCTTTAGAAAAAAGACGTCGTCTAGCAGCTTCTCTAGTTGTCTCTTCAGTTGATAGACGTGTAAACGACTGTTTGTCTTTAGAATTTACAACAACCATATCATAGAATAATTAATACATTAATTAATAATCTCAAATATATTTATTCTTAATTAAAATTTTAATTATTGTTGGTGTTTGTAAAAAATTAAAATTTTATTTTATTTTGAAAATTAAACAGTTTATAGTAAAAATTTATTTGTAAAGTCTGTAAAATTTATTAATAATGTATTAAAAACAAATTTTACAAAACCACATAAATTCACAATTCAAAATCATAAAAAAACAATTAAAAGTAAATTGTTGTCGAATTTTTATGTTAATAACTTTTTACTCATGATAAAATAAAATTATTTTAAAATCGTTATGAGTTATTTCTTTCATATTCTACAAAAAAAACTTATAAAGTATTTTTTTCCTATTTTTTAAACTTCACTAAAAGGAAATGATCAAGAACAGAAAAAATCTATTTCTAAGAAGGATTGTACAAAAGTTTTTATTATTCATTTCTTGTTTCAAAAGTAAAATTAATCATATCAAAGTTCATTTCACACAAAAAAGGACAAATTTTTATGAAATGAAGTAAAATATACCATCTGTCAAAAAAATCAAATTTTATTTATATTTTACAATTGTATAGTGACAATAATTGTCACGAATAATTCAAAAAAAATTATCAAAAGAATATAAAACAAATTAATTTTTAATAATAATAAATTGCAAATAATTGTATAATTTTTGTTAGTTAATAATTTTTTAAAGATTACACTAATTTTTGTATTCGAAATAAATGCGATAGAATTTACTGCCAAATCGTACAAATTTGAATTTTATTAGATGGGGAAAATTACTGCATTTTATATAGATTTGTGTTCATTTTTTTTGTAATAACAATTTAGTATATCCCACTGCGTTCTATCTTTTTTATTCAAATTTGCTATGTTCATTTTTTTAAAAAAGAGAAGAAACCAAAAAACTTGAAAGAAAATAATTTAAGCTTGACAAGAAGATAAAACATCTTTAAAGATTACTATGACAGGAAAGTTGGATTAATAAGGAAATCAACGAAAAATCAAAATCTTACTATCTAAAATAATATGGGTTTATTGAATTTCTAAAAAAAATCTTCTAGGTGTCGTTTAACTTTATCTAATTCTTATGTATGTTTACTGATGTTTTACCAGTGATTTATCTTTTTTTCAGTTTTGTGATATTATATCATTCGCGATACCTGTAAGTAACAAAGGTCAGTCTATTGTCTTGGCTAATCTAGCTAAAGTTCCTCCGGTTGATAATAGAAAAAAGAAGTATAATGAGTCATTTTCTATCTATGAAAACAATTTTGACTTTCTTGTTTTCAGTACATCTGTTTTGAATGAGAACAAGAAAACGTCACTGACAAATAGAGATTCAAATAACATATTCCCTATTTATGGAAATTAAATTTCCCAAATTAATTGTAGGTATATTGCAAATTTCTTAATTTTAAGAGATGAAATAATTTCTTAATGTTCACATATTTAATAGTCTCACTTAAAACAAAAGTTAATGATTTGTATTTTTTAACGCAGAATTACTGGAAATTATATAAAACAATCAAAGAAGTTACCGCTACGTACAAACTTTCATATTCTATAACCAGAGAGGTGTTAACAATCTAATATCACGGGGAATTTTTGATGTAAATTGGACCACCCACTGCCTTGATGCCAGAGTGGTTAATGGGACAGACTTGAAATCTGTTGGGCTCTGCCCGCGTAGGTTCGAATCCTGCTCAAGGCGTCTACTTTTTGCAATTTTCTTAAGATTCATTTGTATATAGACTAAGAAAAAGTTAAAGGCGGCCTACGAATGTTTAGGTAGCAATAAAATATCTCTCTTTGACTATTCAAAAAATATGTATACGACTTTACTCCACTACCAATACTTTTGCAGGACAGACAGTAAAAATAAACAACTGCTTTGTAAACAAGTAAAAATCAATTATACTTTATTGTTATTTCAGAATGAATATAGAAAAATACAAAAAAATACGTAAAATTATATGTGACTAACTGTTACTAAGTACAATTCAATATCTCCTTGAATCTCCAAACCTACAATTGAGCTTGGTGAACTTCTAAAGGCAAATGAAGCAACTTCAACATCATCTAATTTTGCTATAACATGAGTTTGTTGAGCATAAAAATCAAGAATGAAGACTTTTTCTTTTTTAAATGGATTTCCTTTTGGCATTCTTTCCTCATGTTGCCATTTACCATCAACAGTATTATTTCTTACAACAGCTTTCTCTTTGAATCTTGGATTAAAATGAAAAGCGACGTCTTTATTGGTTACAAAATTTACTTCAAAACGGTCTCCTTTTTCTGGACATTTTCCAACAATTCTAACGTGTATTGGAAATCTAAAACCATTTAAAGCTGTAGCGAATTTTACAGTCTAAAAATATATGTTACAATTATAAAAAAATATATCGTTGATCTCTTACAGGAAAAAAGTAATCTCTAGGTTGAAGATGGTATTTATCATTAGGTACTTGTCCATATGCAGCTTCAATAGGTGCAGTTGGTTCCATTGTAAATTATATAGAAAAAATAATAACCTATAAATATACCTAAATCGTTAAATTCTTTTACACAATTAATACAAGTAAAACGCAAACTTTTAAAATATATTAATATAGGAAAAAATTGTTTCTTAGGAGGAATATATTTTAAAATGTTTATCCTTTTATATTTCAAAATAAATTCATTATTATGAGTTGAGTCAGCACTTTTATAATAGTATAAATTTTTTTCCAAACATTCATATATGTTTGTAAAATGATTAATATTTCAAAACTTCACTTTCTTTTGAATGAAATGTATTAATACAAAAAATATTTACCACGTGAGTTTTGTTTACGCATAGAATAAAAATCAATCGAAAAAATAATAGTCTAGAGTATAGTACTAATTAAAGTAGGAAATATATATAGTTTTTTATTCATAATAACAAAAATGATAGTTTTAAAATTATTTTTGAACAATAGTAATTAATCCTTATGAATTGAAACATAGTGAAGTTCAATATCTCCATCAATTTCCATAGATGTAACATCAGCGTGCCATTTTCTATAAGAAAATTCAGTAAAGTATTGTCCATCGTATTTACACTCAACATAACTGTCATGAGTTATGAAATCAAGAGTAAAGATTTTTTCATGGTGGAATGGGAATGAATCTTCATATCTTTCTTCTTGTTGCCAGTGTCCATCTTCAGTACTATTTCTAACAACGCATTTTTCATTAAATCGTGGGTTGAAATGGAAAACAATATCATTACCGTTTGAGAAATTAATGTGGAAGCCTTTTGAATGCTTACGGCATTGTCCTATTATTCTAACATGTTGTGGTGTTGCAAATCCATTAATTGATGTATTAAATGGAATACTCTAAAAAAATAAAGAACTACATTTTAATAATAGTAAACTTACTGGATTATATTCTTCTTTTGAGAATGATAAAGTAACACCATCACCGATACCCATTTTGAGATTTTTAAGAGTAAGTTATTTCTTTGAATAAATATTCTTTATATATACTTTTTATGGTAATGAATTATTCATACATTCGTAAGGATTATAAATTATCATACTTCATAAGTTTATAATAATGATAAGAAAGCACAATATGACACTAGAATACTCATTAATCTATTCAAATATATAAAAATATATCAACATCGTTCTTTTTATTTCAAATATATGAATGTCATATATAGAATTATGTATCTTTAAACATTTTACTCACCTAAGCAAATAATGTTTATAATAATAAGAAAGCCCTTGATAAGAGTCATAAATATTTATCATTCATTTTTATCGTGACAGTGTTTCAGAAAATGACTTTTACTTTAATAGATTCTTAATAACTGTTTTTTGGTGACTAATGTTCATCATACTGTAAACATCATAAAAATTCCATAAGGTATTTTAAATTTTATCATTAGAAAGTCTTCTAAATTTTTATTTATAACTTTTTACAAAAAGCATCTTGAATTATGAATGTATTAATACTATCGTTATTAGTAATAAATAAAATTAAAAACTGTATCATGAATTGTTAATTCTAGAGTATCATACAAATTTTTAAAGCAAACTAAAATTTCGCAATGTCAATTATGAACTACTACTCTTCAACCTTAATTCATATTGAAAATCAAAAATATCTTTTTTTACCATGTTTTTCATAGAATCAAGTAATTGAAAAAATTATCCTTCAAGCTTTCACCTTTATTATTGCTTCAAAAAAATCATTTCTAATAATAATTAAAAACAATCATAATCACATTTTAAAACTTTTTTAATTAAATTAAGTTATTATAAATAAAATTTTTAAAATATATATTGTTTTCATCACGAAAAAGTTTATCTTTTACTACAACTATTTTTTTAATACAATTTCATTCAAGGATTCACTTTAATTTATTTTTAAACATAGTTTATTCTATCATTAATAAATTTTGAATAATTGATTTTAGAAATTCAATTCTAATTTTTAATAGACTTTTTAATTCTTCTATAGAAATATATTTTTTTGTATATTATTTGTTTAATTGATTCTTTGTATAAAATTAAATATAAATAACTAATGTTTTCGCTTCTCCGATAATTAAAATGAGTGAGATAAATATGAACAGAAAAAAAGAATTGAAAAATGTAACAAAGGTTGCAGAAATGATTATAGATAATTATAATCATAGTGAGAATCTTTTCGAAAAAGAAAATACAATGAAAAATATGTATAATATTGATAAGAACACAGTTAAAAATGCTTTAGAGGATTTTGATGAAATTGTGAGAATAATAGAAGATAACTTGAATACATCAAAAGTAATACAAACAAATGAGGAGATTATAGTCGCTGATATGAATAAACGTTCATTCATTCAAATGATGTCAGAGTTGCATAATATAATAATCAGTGATAATAAAGAGGTTAGAATAGTTGATTAATTTTCCTGATATTTTAAATTTTTAGCTTCATAATATATATGATAAATTCTGTCAAGACTTGGATGAAACAAGACAAAATATATTGATTTTAGAAAAGCAATTAAATTACATGAAATGAATTTAACAATATATAATCATTTAGTAAATACTGTTTAGAAGAGTCCAAAAAAATGCCTATTTTTAAGTTAGGAAATTACATTTTTCAGAAGAATCAACGGCAAAAGTTTATAATAATTGTAGTTAAACATTTTATATTTAAATAAAACTTCTATTAATGCTAATTACACATACAAACACTTGCTATTATTTTTATATAATTAATATATTACACTAATTTGATAATATTTTTTAAATATTTTAAAGCTGATAACATTATTTATAGCTTAAATTCATTATTTCTAAATATAATTTTCCTAACTGATGCATGAACAAAATTTATTTTTTATTTCAAAATGGAAATTTTTCAATTATATATAATTTTACCAAATCATCTAATTTGATACTATTGCCTAACACTAATTTTTTATACATACTTAACACGATGTCACTGATCAGAAGTCATCTTTCGGATCCATATTTTAATAATGATTCTATGGGAGATAGCATGATATCAGCTAGAAGTCCTTTTCTTGATCATTCAGAACCTGTTACACTGACATGGAGTAATATTGAAGTCAAAACATCAGCTAAACATCTTCTTAAAAATGTTAGTGGAGTAGCTATTCCGGGTGAATGTATCGCTCTTATGGGTGCAAGGTAAGAAATCCTTTTTATAAATAATTTTTAATAATTTTTTCTAGTGGTGCTGGAAAAACAACACTTCTCAATACTTTATTAGGAAGAAATTCAGCCAATCTAACTGTATCAGGTGAGATATTAGTAAATGGAATTAATGTTGATAGAGGAATTACTAACATTTCATCATATGTACAACAAGAAGACTTATTTATGGGTAGATTAACGGTGTATGAACATTTAATAATTCAGTCATTCATGAGATTACCATCATGTAATAGTTGTGCACAGAGAAAACAACGCATCAAAGAAATAGTTGATGAGTTGGAGTTAAATGATTGCTTACACTCAAAAATTGGTACTGTAGGTTTGCAAAAAGGAATATCTGGAGGTCAGGCTAAAAGACTTGCTTTTGCTACTGAACTTTTGACAAGTCCCTCATTATTGTTTTGTGACGAACCCACAACAGGATTAGATTCATTTATGGCTGCTCAAATAGTCAAAACACTCAAAAGGGTAGCAAAAGATACAAAAACAACTATAATATGTACTATTCATCAACCATCCTCGGAGATATTTGAAAGTTTTGACAGAATTATTTTTCTTGCTCTTGGAGAGGTTGCCTTTCAAGGACCACCTTCAGCTGCGATAGATTTTTTCCAATATATTGGATTTAAATTTCCTAATCAATCAAATCCTGCAGATCTTTTCATAATGTATCTTGCTATTGAACCTGGAAAAGAAGAAGAAAGTAAAGCACGAATTAATGAAATATGTGATAAATATCAAAAATCAGAATATTGTAGTTTAGTTATGAAGCGTATAAAATGGCATAGTGAAAATCCCAACACAACAGTGAATATGCCTAAACCACCATCAATATTTACAATAACACTAACAATGATAGTTAGGCATTTTATTGATAATTTCCGAAACAATTCCATAATTTTTGGTAAACCAGTTCATAAATTTTCTGTTGGCTTATTTCTTGGAATATTTTACTTTCAAACAGTTTATAATCAAGATGGAATAGAAAACTTTAAAGGTCTAATTTATTTTATTATTCTTGAGTCAATTTTTCCAACAGCTTTTATGGTCAATTCTTCTCTTTCGAGAGAATATCACTTAGTTGTTAGAGAATATCATGATGGAATTTATCCCGTTATATCTTATTATATTGCTAGAATTATAGCCTACATAATTTTTCCTATAATTGACGGTTCAATTTTAATTACAATAGCTTATGCAATGTCAGGACTTAGATTTGATCTTGGAACAATTTTTCCAGTTTATTGTACTTTAGTTATGGTGACATTTACTACTATTGGTTATGGAAGTTTAATTTCTGGAGTAGGTTTACTTTAATATTATTTTAATTATATTTTTTACAGATTTTCATTGAATATCCTGTCATTCAATCAATTTCAACACCAATTCTTGTGTCATTGAATATTTTTGGTGGTCTCTTTATGAATTTAACTTCAATTCCGACCACTATCTCATGGATACATTATATCTCATGGTTTAAATATGGATATGAGTCCCTTATTCTGACACAATTTGGAAACTTAGAAAATATTCAATGCAAAACATTAAAAAATGATAAATTAATAGATTCAGAAGTATGTTTTAAAAGTGGAGATGAAGTGATTAAAAACATGGGATTTAGAAGTGATACTTTTTCTTATAACATGTTTATGATTTTCATAATTGGTACAACACTTTATTGTCTTGGATATATTGCATTTACAATAAGAGTTATTAGAGGAAGATAATTATAAATAATATAAAAATAATAATTAAAATAATTTTTTAACATCTAAGTATTCTAATTATAAGTATCAACAACAATAAAATAATTTTAATATGTGATAGAGTCATCTTAAATATGGATGACAATTTTATTATATAAATGTTGTTCTACCTAAAGTTAGCATATTTAATCCACTAACTTTAGGTAAGTTATTTTACTAAATAAAGATATTTAATCCACTAACTTTAGAATTGTAACATGGCGTTAAGGGTCGACCTTCCTTATTTTGAAATGAAAGATACGTCTAGAGCAGAGGCATTTGTTAAGTTTATGGAATGGTATCTGAAATGTGAAAAAGATAAGGATGGAAAAGAAATATCCGATAATTTAAGAATTCAGAAATTTCTTACACGACTAGATTTGGATGCATGGACTAGAGTGAAGGAAGAAATATCTGTGTACTCAATAGAGAAGAACAAGAGAGAAGAAAATCTTGTTTTTGATGACTATGTTGGAGTGTTTAAAAAGATATTTATGACGGAGAAAAACAGTTACATTGAATTGGTGACAATGTTAAAATCAATAAATGAGAAGGTAGCAGATGTTGATAAGTTGTATGAAGAAATCACATCAGTTTTGAGAAAGACAAAAATGTCTTCGATTACAATGGAGGAGTTAGGTGGACTCCTTATGATCCTGAAATTCGCAGCACCAGAAGCGATGGAGCCTTTATTGTTAAAGAAAGCCGCGGAAGAAAGATTGAACAATAAATCAGAAAGGAGATTAGCATATGCTAAAGAGATATTGGACATAATTAAAGAACTTAATACTTTTTCATTGGCCTTATCATCTAGTAAAGACAGTGTTCATAGAGTATATACCAAATCAAATGATAAGTTTAAGAAAAATACATTTAAAAGGAAGACTTTTAATAAAAAGATCCAATGTCATCGTTGCAACAAATATGGTCATATTGCTAGAAATTGTAATGAGGTTATCAGGAAAATTGAAGATAACACATCTGATATTGAGAATGAATCAGATGATGATGAAGTTGTTAGCGTTGTTGGTCGTATTGAAGGAGAAAAGCAACTGATTTTACCGGTTAAAGCATATATAGGAAAAAAGAATTGTTTCGTAATTAAAGCAGAAGCAGATTCAGGATCTCCAAGAACTTTTATAGCTCGTAATCAAATTCCTGGTAAAGTAGAACTGAGAAAATGTTCTAAACGTTATGTAGGTGTTGGAGGAGGTGAAATGGCTACATGTGGGAAAATTAAAATGATATTAGAAGTTAACGGTAAGAGAGTTGAAACTGATGCTATTGTTACAACACTTAACTACTCTTTGATTGGAAGAACTGAATTGATTAAGTTAGGTCTTCTTGATGGTCTTAAGGATGTGTGTATAAAAAGAATTAAAAGTGGTATCAATAATGATGGAAATCTCGAGAAAATTAGGGTAAATTTAGAGATGGAAATTAAAAGAAAATGTCCGAATTTGATAGATGGGAAATTAGGGTGTTATGTAGGCAAGCCAATAAAATTACCTTTTAAAGAAGATTCTAAATTTGTTATTGTACCTAATCGACAATATAATTGTTTAGAAATAGAACCAGTAATTGAAGAGAAACTGGCTAATTATGAAAAAGAGGGTCTTATTAAAAGAGAGAAATACCCAGATGCCGCTTCACCGATAATGCCAATGATTAAGAAGTTAGATCAACCAGTAGATAAGAATAATATACGCATAGTTGCTGATTACAGTTTATTAAATAGAAATTTCAAACTCAATTGTTATAAGATGAAATCAGTAGATGATGTTCTCAGGAAAGTGGGTAATATGATGAATTCAAAAAAGGTGTACATATCAACTTTCGATGTCCAAGATTGTTATGGGTGTATCAGGATTGATCAGAGTGATCAATCGAAAGTTTGCAATAATACTCATGTTGGAATTTTTAGATTATGTCGTTTACCGCAAGGAGTTTCTGTGTCACCACCAATTTGTCAAGAAATTATGGATAAAATTGATAAACAGGTAACAGAATTTTGTAGGAAAAATTATAATAATTTTAATAATGGAAATGATTTCATAGAAACATACTATGACGATACTATTATAATTACTGAATTGTTAGAAGATCATAAAAGGGCAGTTATGTGTTATTGTAAAACTATGGAGGAGAAAGGTTTTAAATTGAGTACCAGTAAATGGAAAGTTTTGACAAAGTCTACAATGTTCTTAGGAGTGAAATTGTGTGAAGGAAAATTTAAACCAGATGAAAGAAAAATTGCATGTTTAAAAGCTATGACAATACCTAAAGATAAAGATCAACTGATCTCATTTTTAGGTTTGGTAAATTATCATTGTAAATATGTTGATTCTTTAGCTCAATTACGACAACCGCTGGATGTTAAAAGGAGAAAAGATGGGAAGTTTGAGGAATTTAGTGATATAGAGAAAAAATCGTTTGATGATTGCATTGAAGCAATAAGTAATTGTAATGGTTTATATCCATATCGGAAAGGAATGAAACTGATAGTTGAAAGCGATGCTTCAGATACTGCTATGGGAGCAGTCCTCAAGGCTGAATCTGGTGAAATTATTGAATATTATAGCAAATCTTTTACCGCTACAGAATGTCGTTATCCTATTCAGCATAAAGAAGCTTTAAGTTGTGTATTAGCGATAGAACATTTCAAGTATTATTTGATGTTAAAAGAATTTCAGCTTCATACTGATCATGAAAGTTTAGCTATTTGTTTTAATTTAGAAAAGGGGATAAAGAAATCTATGAGTAATAGACTGCAACGTTTCGCTTTACGTTTGATGCCGTTTCATTTTAAGGTTTATTATGTTTCAAATAAAAGAGTTTTGTGTGCAGATACACTTTCACGTCTAATATGTGAAAAGAGAAAGGATTATTTAGAAGAATTTTTAGTTTGTAAAATTCATTCCAAAAATGAACTTTATTTAAGAGAATCTCAGATATTAAAAGAAGCTGAATTTGACCAAAATTATTTATTAATTAGAGATAAGTTAATTAATAATGAATCAATAACACATTTAGGGAAGAGGTTTTTAGATGCTACAGTAGAAGATGGATTGGTTAAACTAGGGAATCAGTATCTCATTCCTAAAAGTCTCCATCAACGTTGTCTTGAAATACTACATACATCTCATCAATCTTCATCAACAATGAAAAGACTAGCTCGTCAATTCTGGTATTGGAGTTCAATGACAAAAGATATTCAAGAAGTCTATGACAAATGTGAAATTTGTAATGATAATAAAATAATGCCAAATAAATCACTACCATTTATGGAAAATTCTTTGTATCCTATGGAAAGAGTACACATAGACATTGGAGAATGTTTTTCTATATATTTTTTAGTATTGCATGACAGTTTTTCAGGGTATTTGGATATATTCAGTTTAAAAAATATGTCAACTACAGAATGCCTATCATGTTTAAATCGCGCATTTTCTTACTTGGGTTACCCAACTTCAATATTTTCAGACCAAGGGAGACAATTTATCTCTCAAGAAACAAAAGCATTTACACTTAAACATGGTATTACTTGGTATTTCAGTGGTGCTGGACACCAATCATCTAATGGAGCTGCCGAGAGAAGTATTCAAACTGTAAAAAGATTGATGAAAAAGCTGCATAAACCAGGATGCGACATAGATGAACTATTTATTAAAATAAAGGTAAATGTCAACAATGTACCATCTGGAAAGCGACAAGATTCTCCAAATAATTTGTTATTTAAGTACAACTGTCATAGTTTAGTTAGAACAAATGAATATTTGGAGGGAATACCAAAGTTTAAAATTGGCAGTTTAGTTAAATTTCGTTTATCTAAAGATAAAAAATGGGAAAATGGTAGAATTATTAAAATTCATGGATCAAAACTATACGATATTGAAGATAGCAAAAACCATATAAGGTTCATGCACCAAGACAATATTATTGAATCATCTGCAAATTTAAATCATTTATACTATGAAGATACCATCAATGAACAAAATAAGAAAGAAACAGATCCAATTTCTACAAAAGAAAGAGATTATGGGAAGAGAAAGGCAAGAAAAAGATCTTCTCCTCCACTTGAGCATCCAATGATAACCCGTACTAAAAAAAGAAAGGGCATGATAGAGTCATCTTAAATATGGATGACAATTTTATTATATAAATGTTGTTCTACCTAAAGTTAGCATATTTAATCCACTAACTTTAGGTAAGTTATTTTACTAAATAAAGATATTTAATCCACTAACTTTAGAATTGTAACAATATGTATATGTGTTCAATCAATTTAAAGCAGTTGGAAATTTATTTTAACTTTCTGATATGACTGAAATTATATGAATTACCTTAATTTCAATAATGGTTGTTAATTCAAAGGATCTTTCAAATCAGAATCTATTTAGTAGAAATAACAATGACCATTTATGTTTCACTATAGTTTTTGTTCATTGACACTTTATATGTCAATTGAAAACTATCCCTACTGTTATTACTTTGTAAATATTATATTTTTGTTTTAAATTATATGATGTGTACAACATTCTTTTATACTTAGAAGATAAATAATAATCTATTATGCCTATTTTCACAAATAAATTATTATTTTATCATAAGATGAACAAGATACTTTTTCTTTTACTTTAAAGTATTTATAAAAAATTAATTATTTCTAAAATAGCTTATATAAACAGATTTTGAATAAAAATTTCGGCAACATTTTTTCTTGAGAAAAATAGCATCTATATATGCTATGAACTTGGAATATTACATGCTTAGAATATTTTTTAATAACAACATAATATCGGGATAATCGTTTAGAAAAAAGATAGAACTTTAAGCATATCCATTCCTGATTTAATTTAAACATTGACAACAAAAAATGATAATTTATATTTTATCACAATACCTTTAATTTTATGTATATTACAAAAATTCCAAATTTTATATATTATGCTGCTATTTAGAGCTTTTTACTAACCAAATTGAAAAAGAGATTTGAAGGTAATAACTTTACACAGAATATTAATTCTCAAATGACAAATAAAAAGTATGAAATTTAATTTATCAAGTTTCTATAAAACTATAAAACAAACACTGCAGTAAGATTTATATTTATATTATTGAAAAATATTTTTTTAATTGTTGGTAGATTGAATTGTATATTAAGCAACTAATAAAAATTTACAGTATAAAAATTGTTCTTCATTTTAACCAAATATACAAAAACAAAATATTTCGAAAAGTCTGTGTAAATTTAACATTTTATTGTTTTCAGAAAATGTGCTTGTTCTATAGTTCTTTTTTTATAACAAAATATACTTATAAATTTTTAGTTATTAATAAACAATTATATAGAAATTTTAGAAACATTTTTTTCGAAAGCAATTAACTAGAACGATTTCTCTGGAATAAAAAAATACACAGTAAATATATAGTAATTATAATATAATAAATTTCATAAATTTAAAAAAAAAAATCACATAGGATATGGCACCAATATATTATATTTGACATATAACAATAAGTAAAATTGATCCTTGAAAATATAAATAAAAAAATTATATGTATAAAAAACATTGTTTTAACAATTTTTGAAATTATTTTGCTTTACTGTATCATCCTTTGAAATTAACATTTTTTTCTTTTGAAAAACATATAAGATTAATTATAGAATTCTTTTATAAATTGTTTGAAGTATGATGGAAGATTAATCGAAAGATCTTAGATATTATCAATAAAATGAAATATGTTACAAATATTTTTTTGTCTCTATAAAGTAAATTTTCGATACATGTGACATATAAAAATATTTTATCTGATATGTTATTATTAATATATGGAAGATTATATGTTTAAAAAAAAACATAAATTAGATTCAGTCTAAATATTATATAAAGGAACATTTTGTAACATGATAGTTAAACCTGGATATTCTACCAAGTTATCATTTACAAGGAAAGCGTTATAAAACATCAAATGGCGTATTTCCCTTAATTGGACCAAACTATATTTATTGCTTGTTTGTTGTTTGTTTGTTATTTGAAATGCATTAAAATAAATATATTAATTTTAATTTGCTTAACCAATTATATATTTTTTGATAAATTTCTAAAAAATAACATTTTTTCTATTTTTTAGTCTCTATAAAATGGCCATTGTTTATTTAAAAAGAAGTGAAACATTCTCTGCATCCCATAGACTTCATTCAAATAAATTGACGGATGAGGAAAATAAAGAAATATACTCTAAATGTAACAATTTTCATGGTCATGGTCATAATTATGAAGTAACTGTCACACTTAGAGGTCCTTTAAATGAAACTACTGGAATGGTATATAATTTAGCTGATTTAAAAAATGAAATGAAAATTATTATAGATATATTAGATCACAAAAACATTGACAAGGACATTGATTATTTTAAGGATGTCGTTTCAACTACCGAAAATTTAACTATCTTTTTTTGGAAAGAAATGAAAAAAATTATGAAAAATAGTGATTTATTGTATGAGATTGAAATCAAAGAAACCAACAAAAATGTTTTTTGTTATCGTGGAGATTAAAAACTAATAAACCACAAAACACATATACATGTGCATCCTCAAAATTTATACATATATTTTTTCTTTTATTTATAACCTTAATCACTATACATTTTGAATAAATTATGAGAGGAAAAAAAGGTGCAAATGTAATAAAAA
Source organism: Strongyloides papillosus (assembly GCA_005656395.1). Lineage (NCBI taxonomy): Eukaryota > Metazoa > Nematoda > Chromadorea > Rhabditida > Strongyloididae > Strongyloides > Strongyloides papillosus. The sequence continues at coordinate 223,612 of SRSI01000010.1, read as the reverse complement.
TTTTGATAACACAAAATATGAAATACACTTTTTATATTGTAGCTATCAATCATTTATATGGTAAAACAAATTATTATTCTATTTTATTCTTACACTCATCGTATAAATAATTCATTTGTTGGGTGTTTAAAAGCTCCAAATCATTATTCCTTCTTTTTCATTAGAACAATAGTTTCTCCCCTTTTTTATGTATTTTAAAAGTTTTTATTTCTAACATTTATTGTATAGTATAATGTTATTAGTAATGTGAATTACTATGTTTTACATATGTTTTTTATTCATTTTGTATTTATAAGTAGAAAAAAGCTACTCAAAAAGTATTACAGATCCAATATAGCCATTCTCCATGACCTCAAAAATCATTTGATTTGTACCATAGCAGAATGTTGCTCCAAATGGATTCTCTCCTTCGTTTGGTCCACCTCTATTTAAGACGACAGGTTTAGTTGTTACTTCTCCATCACTATTTGTAAAAATGTTATTAAATTCCTCAAACTATAACAAATAAATAAATTTAAATTTTTAATTAAAAATGTTATATATTTCAATTAAAGATATTCCATTTCAAGGTTATAATGACAAAAAAAATCACTTTTAATTTATTCTTTTGTCATTAACACAAACAATAGAAACTTCTTTTACTACAATTCTTTCTTCATTCAAGTTAACAACAACAGCTGAGAAGCCTTATTCTAACATATTATTGTAATGTGATTCTAAATAAGTTATATTAAATGACTAGGTAAATTATTTCTTTTATTACCCCTATCCATCTTTTAATTTCCTCATTAAATATGCCAATAAATAATAAAAAAAAATAAACCATATTGTTCTTTTTCCCTAGAATTATACTTTAACTCATTAATTGTAACGGGATAGGACAACACTCAATACCACCTAGCTGGCATACTATTAATTACATTATAAAAATTGACTTTCCCTAGTATCATCCCATCACATAAACACTACAGTTTAATATAATAAGAAGTCATTGACTACATATGGGGATGACATCTGTTTTATGATGGCAAAACAAGTGATTGTTCATGTTATTGTTGCACTTATCTTTTATAATATTACCCATTCTTCTTCTTCAACTTAGAAATTTTATCAAGTTAAAAAATGTTAACTTTTAGATGATTGAAAAGTCCAATCAAATTTATATCAATTCCCAAATGTTATAAACATTATTAACTTTTCCACTTATTTATTTAATAATAAAAGATTTATTACAAATTAAACTTACCTTCGAGTATGGGTCAATTACAATTCCTTCTTTTTCAAGTGCCAAATTAAAATGACATCTTGAGTAGCTGAAAAGTAATAGTTTATTGTAACATATAAATCTAATTATTTTTTATTGAATAAAAAAGGTTAATTTAATTAACTAAAAAGTTATTTTTCCACAATATTAATTTACTTACATTCCAAAATCATAATGTCCCGGAATATTTGTATGAAGAACAAATTTGATTACTCTCCTTGTTTTGCAATTAAATAATATGTCCTTAAAAATATAACATTAATTGAATTTTATATTTTATTAACTTATAAATAAAGTAATAAATGTGTATTTTATGTAAATTAACTTTTTAAAAATTATTTCCTTTTTTCTACCTTAAATGATTAATTCTCAATTATATGTATAACAAAATTTATAAAATATTGCCAATTTTATAATGCATACATAATTTAAATATTTTCATAATAAATCAAATGTTATGTCAAGATAAATAGTATTTTGTTTACTTAATCATAATCATTCCTGACACCGGTCATTTATCAATCCTCGTAGGGGTTATTAACAAATGTTACAATTCAATGAGTTATAACAACTTTAACAGTTATCTACTACTAAAATCTATTAAATATTTGTATCCATAACATTAAAAAGTTCATATCACGTAATGCACCCAACAAATTTTCTTTTTTTTCTTCCCCCTTTTACACCTCACTTCTAGTATTATTTATAAAACTATTCAATCACAACTTTTTATACTATAACTCATAAATTATATCAAATCCTATAGAACAATAGTATTTATTGAAAGTTTTGCCCTCTCGATAAATAATTTTCATAATTTTCATTCATCCTATTACAAAAGTATTTAATAAATATATATTTGAATGATCAACATTAAACTCTTGTCGGCACGTCGTCTTTTGTCCTTCTTCAATGAATACTTAATTGGGCCTAGTTTTGGAGACTAAAATATTTAACAACAATTCTATTCTCAATTGACTCCTGTTACACGATAGTCAATACACTCATCATCTTATCATTATTTCTTATTGTTTCAGACAACAATTTTAATCACTAATCATAATCATGAAAAGTGATGCGCATCCTCTTTTATAAATTTTCATTAGGAAGTTTCATGTAATTAGTGAATTTAAAAGGAAACCGACAATAACCCTCTCTATCTTAATATTCTCCTTATTCTTATCACAAAATCTTTTAAAATAATAGATATACATTACATCTATCATTACAAAACTTTTTTCTTCCCGAACATATATTCCTCTCTACTCATCCCAGTCGTATAATTCTTTTATCAGTCCAAATTAGAGATGATTAATTAGCACACATCATTGCACTTTACATGTCTCTATAGCTTCACTCTCATTATCTTATGCATGTTCATATACCCAATTCAGATTTCAGAAACTCATTCATTTGATATATTTATTAGTTATATATCATATATTCTACTATATTCATATTATGATATCTTTTATTTTGACGTAATACCATTATTATATAAATAAAAATTTATGGCTCCAAGATAGCTTTTTCCTACCAAATGTATATGGTATTATTTATATCTTTAACAGTAAAGATTACTAAATACAGATAAGGCAATCTATGCAGGTGGTATGGTTGTGGTGGTAATTAAATTGACAAAATTTTTCATGTAGCTTATCTGATTAACTTATGTAATAACGGCTGTTTAATCTCTAAGCTTACTACTATATTTGTTCTTTTTAATTTAAAGTTTAAAAGGAAGAATCTATTAAAGTCATTTTAATGTAAAAGACAGACAGGTGTATGAATGTTTACAGAAATAAGGTAACTGATGTACCCTAATAAATAAATCTACCGACAAATTGGTTGCGTATTTATATCACCTATTGCATATAACTCTTCAAATATCATATTAATAATCATGTAAATATGAAATTTTTATTTTATAAACGATTACCGGCACTTAATCAGTATGAATACTTTTAAATGCCATCCAAGTAAATACCGTATCGGTGATCAAGATTTTATCTTTCATATTTGCCGACCCTACGTACGTTCGTATATTTAAAAAAATAAAATTATTTTAAGTGTCCTTCAAAGATCATCTTTAAAAGTCTCTAACTCTTCCCTTCTTAATCTTCAAATGAGGCATGTATTAAAAAAAAGATTTTTATAGTTCTTACTGACATCTTTAAAACATGTCTGTGTTTTGTTCATTTACAACTTTAACACTAGATTAAGAAAAACCTATCTGTCAGATGATATGATTTTACCTTCTACTTTTCACACTTTACAATATGCCAATCCTATCTTATAAAAAGTACAAATCACTGATTTTTATTATTTTATGACATTAATTACATGTCATATTGTCGTGTATAACAAAAAAGACAAAAAAAAGATGACAACAACCCCACTTTATGTTACACTTTAAAAAGATATTTTTTCATTGTTGATAGTGAAATTATATAACAATTAAAATATTATCCTAATATTTTATAACAAATGATTTATCTTTAACCTCTAATCATGTTATTTTCAAATAAAACTATTAATTATTTCCGTTACTTTGTCTCCATCATACAATACCAAGCTATTTATATAAATTAGAAAAATGTTTAAATTTGGGACATTCAAAAATTAGTTCTTCCTCAATAATCTTTAACATATATATGTATCAACTACAAATAAATAAATTTATAGTATTTGTACATCTATATTATACAATGACAAGACAACCTCAAAATGGGAAAATGCCGGAGCCTAATACCCCCACCATAAAATCAGAGTTCCTTTCTTTATGTATCCTATATGTAACTATTACTATATAAATATATATTTTCATAAAAATAATACTTTTCTTTTGACCAATTAATTTAACTATATATATAAAAGAAGGATGAAATTGAAAAATACCCTAAATATATATAAATATAAAGGTTTAGAATATTTAATTAAATCATTACTCAAGACACATTTATATATATAGTTTGTCAAAACAGATCTTTTTACTATATTTAGTTTAAAAAGATATATTAGTCTTCTCAAAATATCTCCCATTAAATGTTATTTAAACTTTTAATTACTTGTAACTATTTGAATATTCTCATACGCCTAATATTACATTGAAGCTATTAAACATATCTTGAAATTATTTTCATTTATAATATTAAATACTTTTAAACTATTCTACAGTTTATCTTTTTATTTTTTTGACAGACCACTCTAATATATCATTTTTAATCTAAATAAAAATTAGCACTACTTTAATATCAAAAAAGGCCAAAGGGAAAAAACTTTAGTTAATGTTCTTCTTGTTCCTTCTTGACCACACATCACTTCATTTGATGTAGGAGGTTTTTAATAAAATGCCATAGCCTATCGTTGATTGATGATGAAAAGTATATTTGTCATAAACTTATTATTTAACTTGGGCATAGAAAAAATTTTTAAATGGTAACAAAAGTTTATATAAATCTATATATCCCCCTTCAATTTATGTCACATTCTTTTTTCTTTACTTATTTAGATGAATATTTATTTACAACAAAATAGTCTGTTGTTTCAAGTACTTAATAACTTATAAAAAAGTAATATTTTATTTATTATTTTATATTGTCATAACCATTTATTGAATGAAAGCTCTTGAATTATAACTATACTTAAGTTACTTCAACTAGCTATACTCTATATATTTCCTTAATCTTATTTTACACTTCTATTGTTTAATATTAATCGGGATCTGTATAAGGATTTAAATGGGATGTTTGAATGATAATGGAAATTAAATAATCAAAAGTACTTATTGTATTTATGTAACTTTTTCATCTTTTATTTACAAACAAACTGGTGTAACTCTTTTATCATTCTTCAAAAATAAATAAGCTTAAGCATCTGTTGCTAGTATATGTATTTTTATTAAAATAAACGTCTTATTAAAATCTTTTTGTTACAACTTTATTATTTTTAATATTAATTTAACGTGTTATCAATTAAATTTTGAGAGGGTAGATAGTAAGATATTATGAAAAGATATTGTTATTGTTATGTTCCTACATCACATATACAAAACTCCTTTTACAACCCCCAATTGCGCAAAAACTGAGGAGGAATAAATGTAGTGGTGGACAGTCTCCTCCCGTTTTTGATAAGAAATCATCTTAATATATTTTAACTTTTTATATTTCTTACTTTATTTATTTTTAGTTGTTTCAAGTATTATATTAATAAATAAATCATGGTTATATTTAAAATAATATTTCTATTTATATTATTTATACTAAACATTGAACTTTCTATTTCTACGCCACCGTATTTATTGCCAACAATAAATGAGAAGAAAAGTGAAAGTCAATACCCTAATTGTCCATTAGAATGTGAATGTGAAAAAAGAATTCTACCAAATAAAGAAGAATATTTTTCAGTATATTGTCTAAATGGAAATCTTACAAATAATGATTTTTTTCAAATCTTGAAAACTCTCTCTATTTCTACAAACTCTCTTGAAATAATAGCTCCATCAGAATCTCCGAATACATTTCAATGGTCGGACAATTTAAATAAATTTAAATTTTTAAATAAACTATCTTTAATCAATTGTCAAATTCCGGCTATTTCTCAATCAGTATCTTTACCAAAATTAGAACATTTATCATTGAGAGAGAACAATATTAAACACATTAATATACATTCTTTCTCAGGGTTACGTTCTTTGAAATATCTAGACTTATCTCATAATAAAATAGCTAATCTTCCTACAGGAGCCTTTAACTTTTTACGCCAATTAACAGGATTATCACTAGCACATAATAAATTAACTGACTTGGCAACTAATCTACTCAAAGGACCTTACTCTTTAAGAAGTTTAGAGTTGGACGGAAATGAAATCAAAGTAAATGATTTGAATAGACTATTGATAGATATTCCTGACTTAGAAAGACTAGAAGTTAATTATTGTCTTTTTAGTGATCAAACAATATCAATGGTAGATGTTTCGACAGTCAAAAAGTTAAAAAGACTAGGCATTGCCGGTAATAACCTGACATATGTACCAAATAATTTATGGAAAAAAATTCCACAATTACTAGAAGTTGATTTATCTTACAATGAATTAGAATACATCCAACCATGTGCATTTTGTGGGGCAAATATAACAAGAATTTACCTTGGAGCTAATCTCCTTGGGGCTAAATCTGATACTCTACATCCAGAGGCTTTTGCTGATACAAATCTAGTAGAACTTGACTTGTCAGATAACTTGCTAACAAAGTTTAATTCTAAATCTTTAGGATATGCACAGAATACATTACAAATTTTACATCTCTCAGATAATGATCTAACAGAGATAAGAGGAGAATTTATTCATACTTTACCAAAGCTTAAACAATTACATTTAGCTGATAATGGTATAAAAGAAATTCCGAATATTCTTCCTAAAGATTACTCACAACTACAATTTCTAAATTTGTCTGGCAATGGTTTATCACATCTACCTGATTCCATTCATTTTTCATTACCTTCACTAAAGAGTATAGATATTTCAAGAAATAGATTTAATCTTATTCCTACTGAATTATTATCAAACTTTTTTAATCAAATGGAACAGGTACGTTTTTTTAAATTGACATCTAGTTAGAAATTAGAAGTAACATCACTTTAATGATTTACAATGACATTAATCATTTTAACAACATACATTATATCATTTTCTATATTTTTAGGTATATCTCTATGATAATCCATGGGATTGTCGGTGTGCAATAACAAACCTTCAACAATTTATGTTACAAAGAATGGCATATAGAAATCTTTTAAAATATGATAAAACTTTATGTTTACAACCAGAATTAGTTAAAGGTCTACCAGTACATTCAGTTGTTGATATTAATGATTGCGGAATCTTTCTTGGATCTAAATTTGGTTTTACTCAAGTTAATGAATTAGCTATCCTTCTACTTCTGGTTATTGCAATTTCCGTACTATTTTCATTACTTATTCTTGTTTTTTACTATGGTCGTGAAAGAAGGCATAAAGGAACTTATTTAACTAAAGAAGGAACACACTCTGTTCTAAGTAGATCTCTTAACTCATCAATTGTCACAAGGACGCCTACACCAGAAAAAGGTAGTTATAGAGGTTTTGATGAAATGCTTATACCTCCACCACCACCTCCTCCAGGAAATCTATATTTACATGGTTATTAAAAAACAAGACTTATATACTACATACTAGTATCAATATTTTTATGGTAATTGCTAAATAATAAAAAAAAACAATTAGTCACAGTTTCAGTCTCTCCTGCACCGATGATAATCATAAACATAAATATATTTTATCATTTTAATTCTATTACTTGTACATAAATTATACATATATAAACAATTGATAAATTAATTCTACCAATAAATTATAAATTAAATTTATTGCCCTTCACTTAGCTTAACAAAGTGATTTTAAAAAATATAAATATATTATATAACTTCTTCCAGATGTATATTTTAATTTTTCTCTTTTCCTCTTTCTACTCAAACAAAAAAGGACATTTAATTTGACAAATATCCTTTCTTTCCCCTCTATTTGCCTCTCTCATATACCCCTGAGTAGAGAATGATCAAACAAAATATTTTTGAAATATATATCAAATATAAATATTAACCGTTTTAGATGAATGAAGATAAATTAGTCCTAATACTTTTCAAAAAAAAATACTTTTTATCATACTCTTCTACTCTGTCCTCTTCTTATTATTAAAAGGAACATTAAAATATATCTAAATGTATCCATTTCCTAAGTTAATAAAATAAGTACAATACCAAATACAGAGATTAAAGATGTAATATGATACATCAATTATATACCATATAAAGCATAACTGTTTACTTCGGTATTTATCAATTTTCAGGAAATAATTACGAATTAAGAAATAAACTTATGTTATGCATTACTCATTCTTCCTATTTTTTAACTTATAGGAATGAATAGAGAGGAAATTTAACTTTTTTTTAACTTACCAAACCCATAGTAAAGTAATTGAAAAAATAATCGGCTTTTTCCTCGTCATTTTTTGTTTCTTTAAAGACTCCTTTTTGAATTAACATTTTCTCGTCAGATTTGTAAAATATTCTTGAGGGAGAACCCAAATCAGAAATAACCTGATTCTCTGCTGAACCAAACATCACAATTTTTTCATATGTTTTTGTTACATTCTCACTTTTTCTATATCCACCATCATTGGACCACTCACAAGAAAAGTTTATTTTTAGACCTTTTATTTTACCATCTTCTTGGATGATGTCAACTTTATTTAGTTTATTTGTTCCACACAATGTATATACTGGTTGTGAAGGTATTTTTATTTCGGATAATGATGAACCACAAAAAATTGTCATTCTTTCTAATACAGGAATAGAAGAATTTGAAAAATGTAGTGATCCTAAACCATGAGCATAGGTACTTTGGACGGCTGATGAATCTTTGGCTGGGAAGGCAAAAGAAATACCACGCCAATTAAGGAGAAATAATTTCTGTAAATCATCATACTCTCCAGGATGTGTAGCACCAAAACATCCTTGTACTTTCTGAATATCAGCTGGTTGATCAGGTTTTGAAAAAACTTCCTGACCAAAATATAATGTCAATTTGGATGGTGAATAAACTTCAATAATTTTTAATACTTGTTGTTTATTATCAAATATTAATCTAATACCATCATCTTTTAAATTTATACATATATCCTTTGAAAAAGGATCTTTAGGGCAGTAGATGAATTGAATATTTTTAACTATTCTAGGAACATTTTGTAGTGCTGATATCATTTGATTTATTGGTGTACCCAAAATGAATTCAATGCTTTCATTTTTCAATCCACATTCAGGTATTACCTCAAAAGATATTGTCATTTTTTCAACTACCTATTGGAAGTATCTATCTATAAAACATTTTAATTGAAAAAAAATCAATGCTTTTTAAAAACAAATGTGTATTCTAAACAGATTTTTGTACAAAATATGTTAAACGATTGATTTAAAAAAAAGAGAAAATATTAAAACCTTTAACTTCAATTCATATAACAATTACAAATATAAAATAACTTTAATGTTAATAAAATACAAAAAAAATAATAATAGATACCAAGGTAGGCACATGATTTTTAGTAGTAGCAAATTAATAATCGTTATTTTATTTGTACTTCAACAACAATAAACTTCTGATTAACACAACAAAACATGTAACGTATAGTAAACAAGTAAAATTAGAAAAAGAAGAGTTCTCTGCACGACATCTCCTCACATGACCGCCACGCCGCGCCGTTATTAAAAATTGTAAGTTATTTTATATGCGTTCATCCTGTAGCGTCAATTTGGTAATACAAACAGAAAATTCGCATTATCTCTATGGACAGTACGACAGGTTACCACAGTTAAGTACTTTTTAGTCCATTCAGACTTTAACCATAAATAGATCAAATTTATTCTAATTAGTTGTTATTATGTATGTGATGATAAAATCAAAGTATTTTTCTCAATTGTAAAATAAAATCAAAAAAAAAAAAGTGTTACCATATTCGTGGGTAAAATTTCCAATACAAGATAACTCAAGAATCGTCTTCTTATTTTGAACACAATAAACAAATGTAGAAAGGTTTTTCTATTATTAATTACAAAAACGTACTATACGATAGTCATGGAGACTGCGACATTTAAAATATTTATTTTTTTTCATAATACAGGCAAAACATTTTTTGTTAAATTTAATTTAAAGTTATTTTAACGATGCTTTGTTTAACAAAATAATATAATGCAATAAATATAAGAATATTATTATATACAGCTTGTTTTAAAATGACAACTTTATAGTGTATTATCAAACAAAAATTAAGCAAAAACTTTCCAATAATATTTTTTTAATAACTTTACCAACATAAAATCCAACAATAATTTTTGAAAAGATCTTAATTATTTCAGTTTATCATTATCTTTTATCAATGGCGGGCACGTGCCAGCCGTTAATTGGAATGTATTGGAACAACGTTTTTCCATTGTATACGAGAAAACCGCACACAACGTTAATGACGCGCATTTAGTTCGTCCCGTTCATTCATAATACCACCAGAAAATAAAAGTAAATTGTTACCTTTTAATAATTATAATCCACTTATTATTATTTTTATTAGTCTTTCCTAAAAATATAATTTTTTATGTTGGCATTTCTGCCTCTATATAATTAATATTTTTTGTCATTTGTTATCATTCCTTATATTGTCTGTGATATTATATTATAACACACACAACTGTTCGTATATATTAATATTTTTGCGATCAATAGCAAACCGTGAATCCTGAATCAGGTTTTTACGGTTATCTCTTCAAAGCAAGTACAATTCAAAACTTTGCCGACGGCTCTTTTTTCACGATTTTTCCTACAAAGTTGGAGTATCGCGCTTCTTCAGATCAGTCCGGCGATAGTTTGTCGCAGACTAGGCTTCACTCTGAAGATCAGTTTACAAACACGCTGGAAGGAAATGAGATGAATTGTCAAGATGTGAAGCCTAACATTCATAATATTTCTAATGGCAATAGTGAGGATAGGCATAATGAAAGGACAAGTAATGGCGTTACTATCACCGATGAAATTAGATTTAGTATTATTGAAGCAATACAGTTGAGGCCTTGTATCTGGGACAACTCATCAAAAGAAGCACGAAGTCATTTATCGAGGAAAGATAATTTTATGGAAGTTGCACAACATTTAAATAGTTTAGGACATCCTTTATCAACACTAGATGTAGAAAAACAGTGGAAAAATTTAAAAGTAAGTATTTCCATTAATGTTTAATTATACACTCTATTTTTTGCTTTACTTTAGGATACATATAATAAAGTAAAAAAGAAATTAATACTAGATCAACATGGAAACATGGTACCTCCGAAATGGCGATTTTTTTCGGCAATGTTATTTTTAGATCAAGCAGATAATTACCAAACCACGCAGCAACAACAAATGAATAATATAATGCTAACTACTCCAACAGAAAGTCGAAAGCGACGACATAATATGGAATCACCATCATTATCATTACAAAAGATGTCAAAAACCGATATGCTAGGACAATTACCTTGTTCCGAGATTGATATGCAACCAATGTCTCATGAAGATCTCAGTGTTCCGTCTAGTTCTACAACACCCCAGACAATTAGATGTACAATTCCTATAGCGACAAATCTCTATAAAACTCATAGCGCAGACAATTCTACAACTACGACTACAACTCCTAGAGGAGGATATACGAATCACCATCAATCTCTTCATCATTCACAATTTTTTGCTAGTAACGCTGTAATAGATGATGAATATTCATCTTTTTGTCGAAGTTTGGTATTTTCTCTAAGAGAAATAGGGAGTACCAATAGATTACAATACCTAAAAGTTCAGAAAGCGATTAGAGATACTATTCATGAGGCTCAGGTTCAATGTATCATGTCTGGTGGTCAACAATGTAACAATAAGATGTCTTCGAATCCAAATAACCAGGGATATAAATAAATAACTTTTTGTTATTTTATTACCAACCAAAAATAAACAAATATTTCACACCTCTCCTTTTTTGTATTTTAGTTTATTTTTATTTTATTGTTATTGTGTATGTAATGACAAAAATGAAATGTTATTTTTTATAATAAAAATAATTATTATTATTACTACTGTATTTTATTTTGTCCATGAAACTTTAGGAATATCGTTAAATTCACTGAGATTTTCTAATTTTTCGTTCAATTTATTGACTTTGTCTTTGTATGACAGTGCTGCCTTCTCGCGTAGTTTTTTCTCCTAAAAAGTATTATTACATTTTTTTTTAATTTTGTGGTAACTTACTTTTATTTGCTCTTGTTTTTTTTCGAATGCTATTTGTGCGGGCGTTTTCTTGATTATTTTGCTATCTTTCTTAATAACTTTCTCAACTTTCTTCACTTCTTCTGTTTGAGGCTTCTTCTTCGTTAATAAATTCCCTCCTTTTAATTTTAAAGTACCTTTCACAACACCTTCTGGTTTCATAATAATACAATTAATATAGAAGTACGACTAACAAAATATATAACTGTTTATCTATTTCAATCATATGTTCGTTTTGAAAACATTTTTGGAAGTTCGTTTATTAACACATAACTTTTCTCAAATAGACGTTTGTCATTTACGTATTAAAATATTTAAAAAAAGTGTACCAGATTTTTTATAGTAAAAATGGCCGACAACAATCCTTTAAATATTAGTTCGCCTAATTTTGATGTTGATGCCTATATGTCAGAATTGAGTAAAAGAAAAACATTGGATGAATTAATTGCCCTGGATAAGCAAATGATATTTTCTGTAATTATAAATTATTTATTTTAAATAATGTTAATTTGTTTAATCTTTTTAGGTACGTAAACTTGATGGAGAAATGCAACAACTTGTATATGAAAATTATAATAAATTCTTGACAGCTGTAGGAACAGTCAAAGAAATGAAAAAAGAATTTTCAACGATTGATGATCAGATGTGTAATTTATCTAATTCAATAAAAAATATTTCAACGTCAACTAAACATTTGTGTAATGTTTTTGGTAGACACAGAGAAGCTGTCAAAAAATTGACTGATCAAAATAAAACAATAAAATCTTTACAGTGTATTTTTACATTACCAGATGTTTTGAGGAAATTAATTGATAATAAAGATTACAATGGTGCTGCTATGAAATATTTGGCAGTCAAAGAAAAATTGGAAAGTTTTAAGGACCATCAAAGTATTAAGAAAATTTATGATGAAAGTATGGAACAAGTTAATGAATTGATAGATTTACTCCAATCAAAATTATTAAGTAAAATTACGACTGAAGAAGAATTTACGGAAGTCGTTCATTTACTTGAACGATTAGGTGTTAATACATCTTTGTTTAGTTATGAAGTTTTGAAAGTTTATAAAGAAAATCTTAATGGTGAATTAATGAATCTTGAAGCACAAGTTAATTCAAATTCTATTTATTTTGATGTTCTTGAATTTGTTGACAATGGTATATGTTCTTTCTTAAATAACCTATCTGTAATGAAAATACTATTCTCAAAACATTTCAAAGTTAATGAAAGGAATGTTTTGGAGTTTGCGGATGAAGTTATGAAAAAAATTTGTGACATAAGTTTAAGGAAATTTCTATCTGAAAAGGAGACCAGTGATTCTGTTATTCTTGTTAGAGCAATCGATAGGGTTTATAGAAAAATTTGTCAATTAAATAACGAACCTATAAATTTTAATTATATTCCTTTAATTAATGGAGTCATAGAGGAAGTCTTAAAGTATCAAATAACCTTGAATTATCAAAATCTTGTTGAATCAATGTCTAAATCGTTACTCGAAATGAGGAATGATTTATCATATTTAAATAATTTTTCAGATTTCTCTAACATCTTAACACATTGGGAAGAAAACTTTTTGATGATCATAAAGAATACCCTGGCCAACTTAACCTTATTTACTTCATCTGATGTAACATTTTCTAATACCAAAGACCAAGGAACTTCATTTAACTACATTAAGTCGTTTCCGATTCAGATTCGTGATGGAATACTTCTTCCTTTCATTAATGAATTATGTTCAATAGTTGACAACTATATATGTGGCAAAGATCCAAAAACATCAAATGTTTCACCGATATTTTATATATTATTAGCTAAATTTCTTCAAAATTTTAGAGAAAAACATTTAAATTATCTTTTAAATTTATCCTATGATTCTTTCAGATTTGAAGAGCATCAAAAGTGTACTTTGTCAGAAGTTAACGATATTGAGAATATGATTGCACTTAAAGCAGAAAGTATACTTCATAAATTTGTATCATATCATGGTTTTAATTTGTCATTAGTGTATGTAAAAAGTATTGAATCTAACAATTGGACAGATTGTCCCGAATCAAAAAGTGAACCAAGGGGTGTTGTTAAAAGAGTAATGGAACAATTTTTAGATTTAAATAACCATGTGAAATATTTTGTGGAAGATAATGATGATAAGATATTAAATGAAAATTTAAAAAATATATCCATTAGTAAAAAACATTTTGACGGGAAATATGATACAGCCACTTCATACACTAACAGTGTTGTTGATAAACTTTTTGCTGAGAAAATCGATTTATTAATACCACTGGAATTTAAGAAATCTTCAATTTTGACGGGCGTTGTTAATATATTTCTTAAATCTACAATGGAAGCGGTTAGACTAGAAACTTTTTCAAAAAATGGTTATTCACAAATGCAAGTAGATTGCCAATGTTTGAAGAATTTTTTAATTAAGTTTGTTAACAATCCAACAACTTTAGATTCTTACTTTGATGAAATTTTATCTGCCGTTATATCAAGACTTATACCAGCACCTTCGAAAACACAAAGTACTAACCCATTTGACTAATAAAAAAACAAATATAATTTTATTAATTTATTTATTCACTTTTTAATCATAATATATAATTAGCTATTCATATTTATTACAGTGTTCTCTTGATTCGAATAATTTAGCACATAAATCTACCATATTTACGTATCCTGAGTTGGATTCAACTAAACGAAGTACTGTAGCACCGTCATAAAGTAATGTTTTATTTATAAAACAATCAATATCATCCCTTGTTGCCGATCTTATTTTTGGATCATCTTGTATCTTAAAAAATTTAAAAATTAAAAACATATTATTAACTTACTTTTAATGCACTTTTAACCATTTTGTATTTACTTTCTCTGTTAAATATTCTATATAACCAATAAAATAAATTTAAAACTGAAACAATAATCATAAAGAAGAAAAATATCCATAAAAATATATAAATTTTTTCTATAAACATATTATATGGTAAAATACATTGAAGTGTGTGTTTTCTACTTTGTCCTAAATCTCTAGTTTCTAAATCACAGAAAGTAACACGGGGGAAAAATTTTGTAACTCTCCAATCATAACCAGACAATAATTTATAAGTAATTTTAAATCCCCAAAAGATGTCATTTGATTGAATGAAAAAATTAAGAATTAATAATTGACAGAATAAAAATATTATTGCTATTACTTTTTGGCCAAGATATGTAGTTGTTAAGTATATTGTACTTTTGATCATAGTAGGATTTTTTTGAACAGGTAATTGATATAATTTACGAACTAATAAACTATTCGTCTTTTCTACTTGATCTTTTTGTCCAGCTCTAGTTTCTTTAAAACATGTTTGTATGAGGTCGGAAATATTTGTTTCAGAGAAAGAATATGTCATCATAAAGATTAATTTTGGTAGATATGCTAAAAATGCCTGTCCTGCTAATATATAAGGAATCCATTGATAATAAATGATTTCATTATTTTCTCTTTCTTCCACATCATTTGGAAGATATGAAATATTAGCATAGTAAGTATTTTCAACAAAACAATATTGACGAATGTATCTATTCCATGTTTCCTTTAATCAATGATAATTATATAAAAAATTTTACAACTTACTGGATATTCTGCAGGAACCCAGCAAGTAATAGGATCACCAATATTTTGTATAGCCATTACAAATAAAGCAAAGCCAGCTAATATAAATGCAGTTTTGGCATAATTTATTCTATCAACGGTATCATCATCGTGCCCACCATCTTTTGTCTTATTAATTAATAAACTTAATTGACTGCCTAGTTGATGATTCATTTAAAATAAAAAAATGAAAAACACTGAAAATTTTAATATTTTTAATAATACTTATACCTAAGTATGGAAATAAAAATATATAATATCAATAGTAGATACTAATTAATGTACAAAAATTTTAAACATTAGCAATTGATAAAATATATGAGCTGATAAGAAGGTAGTTTGAAAGTAATAAATGTATATATAAATTTAGATATTGTAAAATAATTTTATCGTAAATATACAAATAACTTATAATTGATAATATTCTTGAAAGACCTACCATTATAATGATATTATTAAGAATAATTAAGTTTGTACAACTTTTAATCTACCAATGATAAATCAAAAAATCATCTCCCACTACTTGATATTTTGTATAAAACAATATTAATCGAAATATTTATATCAAAGTTATGAATAAAATGATAAAAGGATATTAGTCAGAACTGTGATAAAAAAAGTGTAAAATAATTTTAAAACACTTAACGTCATGAAACAAAAATGTTCAAAATTATTTCCTCACTATTAATATATTTTTACGTTTGAAATTTTCAATAGGAAGTGAGTTTAAATTGACTCCTTAATATATAACCATTAATATAGTTTAATAAAACCTTTTATCTTTATATATAATTATTTATATCTTTATTACTATTTTAAAATATTATGATTCTTCAATATTATTCTTTTGTTAAATTATTTTTATTTTTTATACTTATAATATACATACTATACTTCAGTAAATATTTTTGATTTAATTATAAATTTTTGTTTCATTTTAGCATTTAAGATTCTGTTATCAGCTATAAAATGTATATACCTGTAGATAATGTTAAAATATTCTGTATAATATAAACTTTAAAATAAAGTGTTTTCTTTATCAATTTACAAATCATTGAGGGCAGTATATAATTTTCTTGATAGAAATAATATCAAATAACGTCTATTAGTTATCTTATTTTTATTGTCAATACCATTTAAAATTGTTTTTGTATATAGATTACCTATGCATTCATTTTACTTATAAAATTAAAAAAGAGTTTTTATAATAATTATATTTTTTTGCAGTTTCAAAATGGATGTTTTTGTGAGTATTGTTTATAAGCTTATGGAAGAGAAATATGAGGATGATTTTGTAGATCGGATGCATTATAAATATACACCTCTAATTATACTTTTATTAGGTTCTGTAAATATAGCCAAAGTTTATCTTGGAGAAGCTATAAATTGTTTCCAGAAAGCCGAGTTTAGATCAAGTTGGGTACAATATTCATATTCTTATTGTTTAAGTATGTTTAATATTTTTTTAAATTATTAGCAAAAAAATTATTTAGTTGAAAATACATATTTCCTTCGTACAAATGAATCTATTCCATTAGAATATGAAGTTAGAAAAGAAAGACAAATTGCATATTATCAATGGGTACCATATATTTTAGTACTTCAAGCATTAATTTTCTACCTTCCACAACTAGTTTGGAGATCATCAAATTGGTTTACAGGTCTCCATATTGGAAGTTTCGTTCAAACATTTTTAAAAGATAAATTTGGAGAAAGGGTTGATGAAAATTCAAGAAAAATAGCTAAAGCCATTGATGGTGTAACAGACATTAGACATAGATATTTTGGCATTATTGATGTTAATAGATTTGTAACTATTTTATACTTTACTATGAAAATATTCAATATGATTATTGTTCTTGTAAATATGTTTATTTACGGTCATTTTATTGGAGAACATTTATTTGGTCTTAGTGTTATCAAACATTCTGGTGAATGGAGAAATTCAGGATTATTTCCACGTGTTACCGTTTGTGATTTTACTATTAATAGGCTTGGACAAGAAACTAGTTATACAGTAGAGTGTGTATTACCATTGAATATGTTAAATGAAAAGATTTTTGTACTTCTTTGGTATTGGATGTTAGTTCTTTTAGCAGCAAATTTCATCAATATAATTAATTGGATTTGGGGTCTTTCAAACAGAGATAAATTTTACAGAACACTTCAAGAGTTTAGTGATACCAAAAGAAAATATCAAATTTATTTTTCACAAATTGAAAAAACAGATATTTTATTAAATGGTAGTGATGAATATTCACAAAGTGAAGCTGAAAGAGTCATATCTACAACATATCATAATTGGGATCTTTATGTAGCTTTTAGGTTAATTAAGGCAAATCTTAATCTATATACAACATCAAAAATATTTGATTTTTGGTGCGATCAACAAAAACCTTATGAAGATAATATTGAAGATGATAAATTATTAAATATTAAAGAATAAAATTATGTTATAACAAAATATTTCTTTATCATTTTTTAAATAAATAAAATTTTAATAATACAAATAACAAAAAAAACCAAAGTTTTTTCATATATTTCTACCGTATTTAGCAGCCCAATCAACCCTACCGTTAAACTCGCTACTTTCTGTTCCACTAGCCTCAATACCACTTTTATTATTAATATTTTTATTTTTGCATGCAAACATTGGTACATATCCATAGGCATACTCAAAACGTGCCTGCACAGAAGATTTTTGCCCTAAAGAACTGTTTAAATTTCCATTTAATAAAGATTTATTTTTTAATGTTGAATTAAATGATGACGTATTATCATTTTTATTAATTCCTGGAGCATAACGACTTTTTGCCATATATAATTCTTTTGCTGGTATTTTTTTATTCGTTGCGGAATTTTTTTTAATTTCTTTTCCCTCTTTATCTTCTTTTTCCACTTCTTCAAATAATGATGTTTTATTCAGTGGTAAATTCCTATTAAATTCTCTTTCTGTTCCTTCTTTATACTTTAATTTTTGATCGCTCTCTTCTATCATTTTATTTATTCCACTACTCTTTTTGCTAATTGTTGTAATTATTTTTGAATCTGATTGTGATGAAAATGATGAGGTTTTTCTATTACCCGTATTTGGTTGACTAAAAACTGGTGCTCCAAGCTTTTGTGCAACTTGAAAATATTTATACTTCAATGACTATATAAAAATTAATTTTAATTATAATATTATAGTACTTACAGCTGCTGCACTTGGACGTTTTTCAGGATTCCACAATAGTGAAGAAGACATTAATTTTAAACCATCTTGACTAATATTTGTTACTATAGAATCCAATGGCGTTGGATTACATTGTTGAAATTTAAAATTCATATTAGCAGCCAATTGATATCCTTCTACCCAATCATCCTATAAATAATGAAAGTATTTTTAATGTTATACTTTGATAAATGATTCATAATATAACAAAATGAAACATAACAAAAGGTTTAGTACTATTTCTTGTTGTTAGGGCCACTAAATAGAATTGTCATTTAATATTAAACAATGTATATACAGTAAATAAGATTGTTTAACAATAATAAGATAATAGTTTTGCTTTCTAATAATAATAAAAAAAATTTGGATATTAAAAAACTTAAAAATACAAATAATATATTAAGCACATCAAACACTTTAATCAAATCTTTGTTAAATACCAAAGTTCATTACTTTATCCATAAATATTTTAATGCTACCATCAACAAAAGAAAATGGCATTTACTTTTTTAATATGGCAAAGTTTGTTATAAAGGAAAAAGTATATACTATTTAAATACTCTAAAAACAATGAATTATATCATTGACAGTTGCTATGCTAAATTAATTTGACGAAAAATGAAAAAAATATAGTAAATTATTTGAACAGACATTGTATTGCATAACATTATTTTTATATATTGAGTTATAACTAAGAAGGTTGGTGTCTAATAATTAATGAAAGTCTTTTTTACAATTTATTTTTAATAATAAAAACAAGTTTAACTATAGTTTAATATCCTCAAATAATACTTTTTAAATGGCCTTAACAAAGCGGAAAAGCACTAAGAATTTTTTTATATTTACAATAACTTACTTTTGTTGGAGTTCCCATAATACTAATAATTTTAAATAATTGGTCTAACTCAGAGGTACCCGGAAAAAGAGGCCTTAGCATGTATAATTCACACATAATACAACCAACAGCCCAAATATCAATAGGAGAATTATAATTTGTAGATCTTAATAAAATTTCTGGAGCTCTGTACCATCTAGTAGAGACATAATCTGTAAAAGGTGGTCGAGATCGTATTTCCCTTGCTAATCCGAAATCTGCAATTTTTACTAATTCTGTTCCATTACACATAATATTTTCTGGTTTCATATCTCTATGAAAAAATCCTATAAAAATATATTTAAATGTTGTTTTTTTGTGTTCATAATGAGGAAAATTACCATTTTTATGCATGTACGATAATCCTTGTAGCACTTGATAAATAATATTTCTAATAACATTTTCTGGGAAAAATCTATCCCTGAAATTTATTAAAAAAATAAATGTAAGCAAAACTTTTATGTAATATTAACGAAAATTGAAAGTAAATATTTACATTATATTAAAAAAATACTTAATAATAAACTAAATTAAAAAGAAACCTACCTATCCTTCATAAGTTCATATAAATTTTCCTGCATGAACTCAAATACAAAATATAGAATATCATTTTCTCTTAAAACTTCTTTTAATTTTATTATATTTGGATGGCTTAACTTTTTTAAACTTTTAACTTCTCTTAGTGCCATTGCTTCATCCCATGAATAAAATTTTTTCTTCATTCTTTTGATAGCAACTATATCACCGGTATCTAATTTTTTTGCTAAGCTTACTTCGCCAAATGTTCCATCACCAACCTTTTTAGTAATTTTATATCTATCAGCAAGTGTTTGACCACCACTTTTTACTGTTGATATAGAAGGATTAGGAGAATTTTCTACGGAACTCATTATAAATTCGAAATATTAAAACACTGTAGATTTTTAATAATAATTTTTTAATTATTTAGCGATAACAGACAGTTAATGATAAAAAATACCTATAATGAAAAAATAAAGTTTTTTTTTGTTTTCCTTCTCTTACAAATCATATTACCATAAAAATATATATGTTATCTTTAAAACGGCAAACAAATTTAATCTTAATACATAAAAATGTTTTGAATAATATAAATAACTTTTAAAAATTTTTCAATATATATATAAAATAATATATACATAATTAAATAAATAGCTAATCCGATAATGTATGTATTATTAAAGATGTAAAAAAAAGGATTATGTAAATGTTATGGTGCTATTAATAACAATATACTTTAATAGTTTCAATAATAATGTAACATCAATCTATTCAATGGATAAATGGAAATAATAAATATCGCTCTTTTTCTAGGTACACACGACCCTTCAAATCTAAAAACTATTGTTGGCATGGAAACGACTGCCATTTTGAAGATTTACTACTAGATTTGTAATATTTCAATATCTGTGAGTTTGGTTAGATGATGAGGAGAAAAAGAAGGACACAAAATATAATAGTTTAATAGAAAATATAACGTTCACTCATTTTCCTAGCAAAATTTTAAGAATGCCCTAAAAAGAGAATATACATAGAGGAAAGGAGAAACTTTCAAGGAAAATATTATAGACTAAAAAATAAATTATCATACAATAAATAGTCAAAAGTTAAAAATATATTTTTTATTTCACATACACATAATTACAATCATACATTTTTCCTTATTTTTGTCTTAAAATACATATAATTGTTTATTATAATTCCTTTAAGTATTAAAATACATATATTAAAATAGTTTATTATTATTATCGTTAAAAAAAAGTTTTCTACCTTTTTTCTTATTACACATAATATAAAACATTTTAAATATGTATGTTAAAAACATTTTATAAAAAAATAATAAAATAAATATTTTTATTTTCTTAAAAATAATAAATTAAAAGAAATGAAAAACACACTTAAAAAGATTTTTTTCATACAATATCTATTAATATAATCGGAGTATCAGTGGTAATACAATAAACCATATTATTTACCATTTGCCAAAAAAAGATAAATGAACATAAAAAAAATAATCTAAAAAAATATAAACAGATTTATAATTATACTTACATTCCTGTAAAAAGAATTCCAAACTTTAAACTTAATAATATTCTTATAGTTTTATCATCAGTAGTTGTGTCTTTTTCATACATTGTCTCTTCAGGAATTTTGTATGTTGTTGTATTTTTTAATGGAAATATATCTAATAAATTTACATTCGTCACTTTTTTTTTTAATAAATCAAAATTTTCTTGCCATTTTACTTCGTTCTTTATAATTATAATATGAGTGTTCTTTGATTCTTCATTCATTACTTTATCTACCATTCCCAGAATAAGAAAAAACAATAATATAATATAAACATAATATAAAACCTTACAAAACATTATTTAATATAATATAACATATAAAGTAATTCAATCAAATCGTATACACGAATTATGTGAACTTTTACTTTTAGAAATTTATTATTTATTCAACTATTACTTTACACACTTCTAAACAAAAAAATGTCTTTTAATATTAAATATAAAAAGATGTACTTTAATTTACTTTATCACTGACTAGATACATTATTTTAGATACCTCTATCACTAAAAAATTCTTCACTAGGTCATTTGTACTTTTTTTTTATAAAAAGAAAGTTCTAAAATATTACTTATTCTACAAATGATTGATTATTCAAATAGTGATTGATAAATGTTAGTAAAAATTTATTATCGAATTTTTTTCATGGCATATTCGAGACATCTTTAATCAATTTTTTGACATTAAAATTATAATTAAGATAATATTGTAATCATTATTTTTATGAGTGTATATTTTTTATTTAAAATTATTATTTAAAAAAATGAAAGAATTTATTTTTCAGGAACAAATTGTTTTATTAATTTAAATCTATATAATAATAGTTTTTTTTTTAAATCTTTTAAATTTCCTTCCTCTCTTTATCACGAGTATATTTCTGGAAGTCACAAAATTTATTTTTATCATTTTTTATTCTTCTTATTTCTTATAAATAAAAAATTTATCATTTTTAGAATATATAATTTTTATTTCCCAGTAAATGAACATTTTTTGCAATAGTATTTTTCTGTAATATGATTAACTTTAATAAGTCAATTGGTCATAAATTATTTGAAACAGAAAAAAAACTTATTGAAGTTGACCAAAAACCTATGTTAATAAAAATGTTTTAGTCTCTTCTATTTTTATGTCTATCAATCAAAAGACATTATTATAAAGATCGCTAAATACAGACAATTAAAAGAATAAAAAATAAATTGTTTTTTTTTAAATAACAAGAAATATTTTATTCTTATAATTTGATTAAATTTTTAAAAAGATTTGTTAAGATATTTATAATTTTTAGTAAAATAAAAAAATTTTTAAATATAACTTTGCGTTCTAGACAGAGTGGAATAAATAAAAATTATTTTTATTTTTAATCATTTAAAGTCAAACGACTTCTCTACATGTAATAATAATTTAAAAAAAAAAGTCTTATTCAATACATTTTATGAGAATTTTAAATAACATTTATAAAAAATTATTTAAGAATTTTACATTCTAAATAAGATATTTCCATCTTTTATATGTGTTAATTATTTAAAATAAGTTTCCTCAGAAAGTAGAGTAATTCAAAATATTTAGAACAAGCAAAAATCTAGGACTTACTTTTTATACGCCTAAACAATATCTCTAGATGACATATTAACACATATAATGTACCAGATTCATAAGTTTAATCTTTATGTCTCTAAGGCTTCTGGAAGTTTCAATCATGATTGCGGATATCAAAAATTACTTTATAAAACTAAAACAATACAAGCAGCTAACTCGCTTCGCCCGCCACTGCTTGTCCGCAGGGCTGGGATTTTTTACCTAAAAGTAAAAATATCTCTACTCCATTTTATTTTATTCTTTTTTCAATTTTTTAAAATACAGATATGCTTGCATAATTGAAAAAAATTTACTTTTACCTAACAGATTTATAAAGCTAATTGTTAATGTTATTTTCGTTTGAGCATTTTTTTACATGACGCTTCCCTTAATCTATTCAAACATTTTGCTTTTAAGCTTTAAATTTTATCATATGTCATTTGACATGTAATTTTTGTGGTTTTTTAAATCTTAATTTTTTATATGTGATCAAAAAAGAAATATTTTTGAAAATTTAGTTTTTATGCGATGATTTGTTTTAATTCTTTTTTTGTTTTGTTGATTATCAAAATAAAATTTTTAGTTTAATTAGCATTTTTGCATTTATCAGTAAATATCATTAGTAATATGTTTAATTAATTACAAATGACAATGAGAGTAGTTGTTTATACCTTTGAAATTTTCAAGGGCCAGAGGGGTGAGAAGGTTATGCGCTACAAATGTCGGGATTCTCAAGATTATCTTCAGTTTATTCATTCCAAAAAAATTTTGCGTGTTGTTTTAAGACTTGTGTAACACATTTTTATCATGAATCATTTAAAAAATGTATCTTTGCGTTATAAAAAATTTATAGCGTAATTTTTTGACGCGTCACATCTTCTTCACTAAGTACTCAAGTAGGGTCATAAAAAGGCATGTATATAGAGATATATAGAAATAAATCTACCGCTTGATGATTTGCTATATTTTTTTAGATCGCAAGAATTCGTCGCCGTTTATATAAATAAATGCGATCTTTATTATAAAATATGGCACTTCGAGCAGCCAAAAGTTTTTTCAAATGTCTAAATTTGTTTGATTTGTCTTTATGTTTGATGCTTAAGACGTTATAGATTAAGTATAAAATTGTTTCTTAATTTAAAATGAAATTACTAATCAACATTTATTTTATTACTGCTTAAACTTTTTTACATTAAAATTGCATAAAATTATCGCTAAAACATACTTTTATAATAAAAATGCATAATAATATGGAAAATTTGTGTTTAAATCGTATAAAAGTTATAAAAAATGCGACTTTTTAAAGATTTTTAAAAGTTTTTTTGGAGACATGCGTTGGCATATTCCCAAATTTCTCAAAAACAGTACAACATATATTGCTGCTTATGGTTTAAAAATGTTCACAACAAAATTCTCTAGATAGGTTTTTTTTGTTTTTTTGATCGCTTGTCATTTTGCACTTTTTTCTTACCTCAAAGTCAAAAAAGATTTTTTTGGCAAAAAATTGGTAGATTTTTGGTACTCTTCCGTCTCGGTATGGCAATTTCTGAAAGTGTTTTTTTGTTAATAAAAGTGATAATATGATAGAATAAAATAGTTATTAATGATTATACAATACTTTCTCAGTGATAATGAGAAAAAAATTTTTAAATTTTTAATATCTTTGAGGCATAAATAATTGATAACGCACACCGGTCATCTTGGTAGTATATATCTCTATTAAGTCACTAGAAATTTTGGAAATTAAGATGGGAAAAGTGATAATATGATAAAGGTAATTGATCTAAAATGATAAAATGGTACTTTCTCAATGATAATGAGAACAAAATCTAAAAAATAAAATAATTTTAAAGCATAAATAACCAAAAAAATCACTTTAATTAGTTTCAATCATTTTATTACGCTAAAATTAATAATGTCTATGACTATCTGGGATCTTCCAAAAACTGAAGAAGAAGCCATTGCCTTCTTAACACGGAGTATGGCCTATTGCCAAAAAAAAGAGTTTGTGCAGAAGGACACCAAATGAAGCTCTACATAGGGCAAAGAATTCAGTAGAACTGCAATCTCAGTACCTGCCGCAAGAAGATCTTCTTGAAAAATGGAACATGGTTCAGCGACAGTAGGTTGTATTTCGTAACTGTCGTCCGGTTCATTTATTTCTGGACTGAGGAGCTTGTCTCCATTAATTTTTGTGAGAAACAACCCCAGATGAACCACAATACAACAGTGGACTGGTGCAATTTCATGAGGGAGATGTGTGTGGGTTCAATTGAACATCTGAGAAGCCCAGAAAATTGGAGAACCAGAGAAAATTGTGGAGATAGATGAGTCCCTCATCAGTAAGAGGAAGAATCACTGTGGTCGAGTCCTACCACCAGTATGGATTTTCGGGGGAGTTTGCCGTGAAACTGGTGAGTGTTTTCTACAAGCAGTTCCGAAAAGGGGATTCAAGACACTCACCAGTGTCATTTTGGAGAGAATTGAAGAAGGCTCAACGATTTATTCGGATTGCTGGAGGTCGTACAAGACCAGTGAACTTGAAGCTCAGGGTTTCGAGCACTTCAGAGTTAACCACAAATATAACTTTGTGGACCCTGAGTCTGGAGCTCACACCCAGACAGTGGAAAGAATGTGGGGCAGTGCGAAATGGAGGAATAAGAAACAGAGAGGTACAGATAGAAATATGCTGGATAGTTATCTTGCCGAGTTCATCTGGCGAAAAAATAATAGGAAAAATGACCTTTTCATAAAGGCGCTTCAAGATATCGCTGCATTTTGGCCTCCAGAGGTAAAAATTAAAAAGGAAGAAAAGTGAATCTTGTAAAAAACATTTTCCTCTATTTGTATTGTTAATAAAAATTTTTAAAAAATTTTTTTAATATTCAAAAATAACATTTTTGAAATTGCCCTACCGAGACGGAAGAGTACCAGATTTTTTAACTCACTATATCTTGGAACTGAATGGTTACTTTAAAACATGCTTAACGTCATTTGATAGAGAATTATTTTCGATGATATTCCAAATCTCGAGATTGAATTTTTTTTTGCTGGATTTTATTGTTTATACGTAATAAGCATTAAAAATGATGTCTAATTGTAAAATTTCGAACAAAAAAAAATTAATTTTTGAGGAAGATATGGAGGTACCAAAATTTGGAATTTGGTACCTTTATGTCAATGTATCTCAAGAACGGCATATCGTACGGAGCTAATATTTGATATTATGTTTTACCATGTTTCCCTAGATATATTTCACTAAAAAAACCCAGAAATTCGAAAATAATTTACAGACCGAAATCTCTCCTCTATATAAATAGAGGATAATTCAAAATATTTAGAAAAAATGTACTGTAATGTGTTAAAAATGTTTTTTATAAAAGTGTTTGTAATTTTACATAGAATTAAATTGTAATCTTGTATTTTAAAATTTATTGTATAAAACAACTTATGTTCTAACATAAAAATAGTATACCAAAAAAATAGAAACTTATTTTAGTAATTTTATAATTATTGTTTTAATTTTTCACATACAAAATAATTGCAATAAAATTAGTCGCAAATCAAGGAAATTCAAATTTTTTAGATGGGACAAATTTGTTACATTTTGTGCAAATCTGTGTCCTTTTGTTTTTGTGTAATAGTTTATGAAAAAAAATCAAAAAGAAATGAAAGTGGATTAGATGAGAAGTTACTATTATGTAAAGGTAGCATTGTAATGATTAAAAGAAATTTAGATCTCGATAAAAATGTTTGTAACAAAGCTCGTTATATAGTGATGATATTGTTTTTAAGCCCGACTTTAATAAGGAAAATAAAATAAAACCTAGTGACATTAATGAGGTTAAAATCAGATTGTATGAAACGAGTAAGCTCAAATCTATTTCTCCTTCATGGCACTATTTTGTATGTGGTAAATGTTTGATAAGGAGATTACAACTACCTACACAATTAGCTTATTGTACAACTGTACATAAAAGTCAAGGTTTGACTCTATTAGCAGCAGTCATTCATTTTCCAAAAGATGAGAACAATAACATATAAAAAAAACTCCTGGACTGCTTTATGTAGCATTAAGAAGAATCAAACATTCTAATAATTTGTACATTAAAGAGTTAGATAATGAATCTCATAACATACCAAATGAAAAAAATGTTATTACATTGGAAAAATGGAGTAACATAAATTCAACAGATAGTATTAGTTATACTTCATGTGAATAACAAATGATCTATGAAAAACAAAACAATCCTTAGTTGAAGTATAATTTTTAGCATATAAATTTATTATATCATATATTATTTCAGTTAAAGATAATATTTATGTATATATGCATGTGTTGTATTATAATAATATATAAAAACACAATAAAAATAATACACACGATTTACTATCCCTGATTCAATAAACTTAAAGTAACAAATTCGCTAAAGTTTAAATTTATTTGGTAAATCAGGCACCAAAAAGTAAAAAATAGTTTATCTTTAAAAAAATTAATATATTAATATTTTTAATAACTTTAAACAGTTAATTAAATTTAACTTCTGAATAAACTAATAGTTTTAAATAATCGAAAAATAAGGAAACTCAATAGTATCAATTATATTTATACTTATGACTTTTTTAAATACTATGTTGTTTATCTATTAATATAATTTTTATTCTTGTAATTATATACTATCACTTTTTTATATTGTTATTATTATAATAGTTTTAATAGTTTTAGTAGTTCAATCTGATTAATTTGACTAAAATTTCATACAACGAATGTTTGTAATAGTGTCAACTGTTTACAAAATTTGATATATGTAAAATGCTGTAGAGTATGTATATTGACAACATAAATGATTGAACACTTTGCAAAATTAAAATATAAGTATATTGAAACGTTAATTTATTAGTTGATATGATACGTAAGAATTTTAAATACAAATATATGAAGTCTTGAATTTCTAATGAATAAATATTTTGTAGTGAAAATAAGTATTATTTTATAAGTTCAAATGGTGTGTCCATAACAAAAAAAAATAAGAAAATTAATTTTTTCTATATCATAACTCTTTTTAAACTTAGCTCATTTTTTTGTTAATAGTTAATAGATCTATTTTTTGACTTAGTGCTGAAAACGGGTACCAAAACGTTTCAGTTACTATAGATCAAGTCATTTTCAAATAACACCTCTTTTTGAAATAATTTTTTTAGGTTTGTTTCAAATAATATTTTGAAAGTTAACAAAATAAAGTAAATAATAGCTCATTTGAAAATCTTAACGCCAGAATAAGAGGGTAAATTAATATCACTAAGGTTAATTGATAATTACCCCAATTAAGAATCAAAGAGTGGTGAATATTTTTATTAAAAAAATCAAAGTAGAATATGTTAAAATGTTAAACAAAGGCATGAAGACGCAAAGCCTTCACTGATTTAATAAAAATTATAAATAATCAAAATTTCTAAGATATTGTTGCTTTTAGCACTTCATATATAAATTTCTACGTTCCATATTAATTAATAAATTAACATTTCAATGTATTCATATTTTAATTTTGTAGAGTCTTCAATCATTTATGTTGTTAATATACATACTCTATAGCATTTTACATATATTAAATTTTGTAAACAGTTGACACTATTACAAACATTCGTTGTATGAAATTTTAGTCAAATTAATCAAATTGAACAAAATGAGCGACTGAACTATTAATATAATGACAATATAAAAAAGTGATAGTATATAATTACAAGAAAAAAAATTATATTAATAGATAAACAACATAGTATTTAAAAAAGTCATAAGTATAAATATAATTGATATTATTGAGTTTCCTTATTTTTTGACTATTTTAAAAATGTTAATTTTTTAGAAGTTAAAGTCAATTAATTGTTTAAAGTTATTAAAAATATTAATATATTAATTTTTTTAAAGATAAACTATTTTTTACTTTTTGGTGCCTGATTTACTAAATAAATTAAAACTCCAGCATATTTGTTACTTTAAGTTTATTGAATCAGGGATAGTAAATCGCGTGTATACAGTCTCCACTAATACCCATTTTGTAAGACTAGATTGACCGAAGAATATTTTTAATTATATTACAAGTATATTATTAAATAAAAATCAAATTTAATATAATAAAAATTTAAATCTATGACTTTATTTATTAATGAAAAAATTAAATGTTTGTATCTATGATTCATAAAAAAGACATAAATTTTCTATAAAAATATATAAAAATTACAAGATGGATTTTTCTCAATTTAATATATATTAAACAGATAATTGAATTAAACATAAATTCCAAAGGATGTACACTTAATATCCATCATTTTAAAATTATGGATTATTAAAAACCATGCATTTATCAAAAGGTCAAAAGTTTCCTGTAAATATATCCGAAATCGCAAGATAAACTTTTCCAAATTAGTATATATTAATATAAAATAAATTTCTTTAAACTTTAATATAAAAAAGTAAATAAATCAATATTATTTAATTAACTCATTAATTTGAAAGGAAAATTTTACTTAAAAATAGAATTAGTTTATTATTTACTATAAAAATTATTATTTTTATCTTAAAGTAAAGAAAAATACTATTAGAATATTTAACATATAAAAAAAATTATATTAATTTGATTTCTTTCCTATAATAATTTGCGTATCATCAGAGAAATCATATATAACAGTTAAATTTAATAATCCCTTTTCAAGTTAATATTGTTCAATTCTTAAGAATTTTCTTACTGTCTCTACTTCAAGCACCTTTCCTTCTTAATTAACATTTCTTGAAAACATGTAATCTATAGCTTTAATAGTAGTATCCAATTGTGATGGGGAAACATTACGGTTTTCTTTGGTTTCTTGAGATATTGGTGGTTGTGATGAAGAAGTAGTCAATGACAGATTGAACAAATTCTTCTCTGCTCGCTCTTTTTTAGAATGAATTGGATCCATTTCAGTTGTTTTTCGTTTTCTTGAACCTGATTCCGTCTATTTACTTAGAATTCTGGAAGTTCTGGCTGGATTTCTGTTATGAGACGTATCTGATATTGATTTTTTCAATTTTCCTTCTTCACTCAAATCTTTAAAAACTGCTTTACGAAATCCATTGTTATCAGAAGCACGGTATATTTTTTCAGTATCAAATAATTTTAACTTCCACGCTTGTTCCAATAACTTTTTTTCTAACTTAAAATTTCTTTATAAAGTAATAAATTTATTGGAAAACACTATATATTATAAAAAGTCAATCAAATTAAACAATTAATCATTTAGCTTTGGGTCTTGGTGGGTTAACAGGGTTTCCCTTCAAGACAATAATATGTAGTATTATTACTATAACTTTAAAAATTATCCATCATAAGAATTTCCTTAATTACTAATCCATCAATGACTTCATGATTCATTTTAAAGGTCGCAAAGATCAAGAACAAATTTTTGTTACTTTTTTTGTTAAGTTTGTCATCTATGTTAGTAATCGAATCCTAAAAGTTTATAAAAATATGGAGAATAAAATAAAAAACTTACCGTTTCTAAATCCATTTCCATCTCTATGTCATTTTTTTTTTACTTTTAATTTTTTATGATCAACATTATAATAGAATCACATATTGTTGAAACTCTATTAATGTACATCGAACCTGGATGATAAAATTTATGTTACTTTTCTACAATCCCCTTAAGAGTTTTTAGTTCTACATAACATCTTTATAAAAAATATACAATAAATTTTTTCTACACGATCACTTTATATTAACATTTTAAAATTTTTAAAAAGTAAACAAATAAATAAATTTATTTATTAATGTTTTTTTTTCTTCTTATATTTTTTACGAAGGCAATTGCTCTCTTTTTCATTTCTCGTTCCTTTTTCAATCTCATTTGTGTCGCTATTTTATGTAATGTTCTAACACGTGAAGCATGATTATTATCAACAACTTCATTAATAGAGATTGCTCATTCTTTACTGCTAAAAAAAACGATAGATTTAAATATGTTTTAAGTAAATTTTCACTATCGACTATTTCTTCTGGAATGCTTCTTTTCATTTTTGTATTTTCCGTCCCTATGAATTTTATTAACTGTAATAAAATTTTCACTTCATGATCAGTTAGTTTATTTACCTCATTTTTTTCAATTGAATTTCCATTAAAATCTTTAATGAATAATAAAGAACGGTAATAATCTTCATGTTTCACAAAATCGAAAATTTTTTCATCAATTAAATATGGAGTAATATTTTCAAAATATTTTGAAGGAAATTTCCTATTTTTTATAAAATTGATCCCTTGAATAAATCCATTTCTTCATATTGCTTCATATTGATATTTGAATCTCTGTGTAATTTTTTCACCAAAGTGAAAATGGAGATAACCCAACCGACATTGGGAAAGGAAATAAGTCATAAAAAAATTAATTAAGAGTTAATAATTCCTATATGTTCCTTTTATCATGTGTTAATTGTTTCTTTTGTAGGTTAATACACCAATAAAAATTTTACTCCAAGTTGTTTATCAAATACTATAGAATATGATAAAAATAGGGGTATTTGTATTCATTTATTATCCTTTAGCGATTTTCTGACTTGACAATTTTAAATGGTACATTCAAACAGGAAAAAGCCAAGAAACTACATCGGAAGCACGTGAACTCATCACTGCTGTTTTTATGGCGCATGACAACAAATTGTAATGACTATTTTGCTTTTTTCGACATCTGTTTTAACACTATAATACATGATATTTCGAAATAAAGTTACTGTGTATCATATATAATAGTGTATAAAAAACAAATAGCAGTGGTGAGTTTACGTGTTCCCTTAGTAAGAACTAGTAGTTCTTTAAATTAGAATTTGGTAAAGCGTTTATAACCCGGTACTTTTCTTTGTCTCCAGGATGTATAAATACCTGTGATTTTAAAATATGTGCTCATTTTATAATTTTTATATCTTTGTGTTCGCTTAGTACAATTTTAATTACTGTCTAACTTTGGATAAGTCCCTTGCTATATTGTCTAAGTGATACACTAAGAAAAATATATTTTGCGGGTTTTTGCAGTTGATAGAAATTTCGACTTATTTAAATTGATATTTTTTCGGATATTTTACTTATAAATAAAAAGTATCTAATTTTGCAACATAATTATAGTGATTTGCGGTCGCAAAAATTTGCGTTTCACTATTTCTGATTATAAACCGCAAATGTTTGCGGTCTCTAGCCGCAAAAGTTTTCTGGGTGTATATAATTAGAAAGATTACCAAATACAAAAATTTACTAGTATAACAAACAAAAAACCAATTAAAAACTGTCCAAACCGATTTTTACAATAAAAATTTTATATTTATATGTCAAAAAATATGTAATATTTTTCAAATCCCTTAAAAAAATAGTTTCGACGTTTACATTTTATTGATATTTCTTATTGTACAAATAAAATAAAAAAACTTTATTTAATAATATTTAACAGAACAAAAACAATTAAACAGTAAATATTTAGTAGAATTGTTCAAATTTAATAAATTGGTCCGAAAAATGATAAAGTGGTTTTTCTTTTGATAGAGTTGTTCTTATTTTGATAATTGGTCCTTGTGTTGAGAAAAAAATCGTTTGTGTGTACTTGAGCAGTTTGAAATTAGGAGAGTAATGTTTTTAGTCCAGAGTTCACCTTATCCATAGTAAATTGTGAGAGACAAAAGCTTTCA
Organism: Strongyloides papillosus; assembly: GCA_005656395.1. Classification (NCBI taxonomy): domain Eukaryota; kingdom Metazoa; phylum Nematoda; class Chromadorea; order Rhabditida; family Strongyloididae; genus Strongyloides; species Strongyloides papillosus. The sequence continues at coordinate 190,391 of SRSI01000010.1, read as the reverse complement.
ATTACAGTATTTGCAACAGTTAACCCAAAATCAAACATACATCTTTCTTTTTCTTCACAATATACAACATAAGGTATATATCACTATCGCTTTCTTCATGGTTTCGTTTTCCTTTAAATCCATTGACGGGTGTATAAAATCTTGTCGCGACAGATTCAATTTGGCATAACTCTTTAGCAACTTTTCCGTCTTCAATTTCTATTCCTTTAAAAAATTCCAATTTCATATTTGAAATATTTGTTCGCTCTACCCTTCCAACTTTGAAGCCCAACGAAACCAATTGATGTGCATAAAATTCATATGATTTTGAGAAGATACTTGTATATGCGAAATTGTGCCCTTTCATGTGTACATATGCCAGGTGACATTTTTTGTGTACAATCATGGCATCCATGTGAAAAAGTTTATAAAACGTTCCACATCTTGTAAAGATTACAACGTCGAAATATTTCGACTTTAATTTCCATCACTGTCTCTGTTCTTTCTTCTGTCTATTAAAAAAGTCTTCGAAGACGTAGAGGGTTCTTCCATCGTGTTCTGAATCGCTTGGTCGATTTCCATACACTGACGAAAATTTTTTGTGCGGCTCTTTGTGGTTGCAAAAGTTTGCGGCTTTTTGCGGTTAATAGAAAATTTGACCTAGTCAAATTTATATTTTTGCAGATATTTTGTTTACAAGTGAAATGTATTGAATTTTATTAATAAAATAAATATTCATACTATCGTTGAAATTATTATTTATCAATTAAAGAAATTTTAAATTTATTAGAATTTAAAAAAAAGGTAAAACATATTTATTAAACATTTAAATAATGTTTTTTTTATAATAATAACTATTTGTTTCTTCCTACATTTGATCAAAAACCATACATCGTATAAAATGTGGTTTCTTTTACTGAAGAAGTATCAACAGTTGTAAATGTCGTGGTAGAAGAAAACATAATTTTACTGCGTTTATAATAATTTTGCGGTTTTAAAAATTTGCGGTTGCAAATATTTTGCGGTTTACCATTTCTGACTATAAACCGTAAATGCTTGCGGTTCCTATCCGCAAAATTTTCCTCAGTGTACTTATCTTTGATATTCTCTGGTTTCAAAAAATCGTACGTCAAATAGACCAAATTCACGTCCTCTTGATTTACCAGTTCATAATTCATTGTATTGTCAAGATCATCAGGTTTATCTTCTTTATTCTGCGCAATATGTACCAGTTCAACCTCCTTGAGCTTTGGTTTCTTGATCTTGTGAAATTGAGCATACTTTCTAGCCAAAATTGAAATACGCTCTTCCTTATTGCAGGTTTCAACATCTTCACTATTCTCTACACTCTCCGAATTAAAAAAAATATCCATCTGTATTTTTTTGTGAATTTCTTAAATTGTTTAATGGATAATCATTAGAACCTGTAGTGACTGAACCATGACCGCTTTTAGTTGACTTCGAATCTAAAGTATATTAAAGTAGTTTTAAAGAAAGTAAAAAACTTACTCTCGGTGTTATTTTGGGTCGGAATCTTTTTACAAACGTATGAATCACCTTCTGTATCCTCTAAAGAACTCAAATTAATATCCACCGTTCCTCCTTTTTGTGGATTTCTTAAATTGTTTGATGGATAATCATTAAGTAAAAATTTTATTAAGATTGAACTGGGGTATTAACAATAATATAAAAAGATGATAATTTAAGATCCCAAAAACAGGTAGACAGGGAATTAGGTCAGAACTCTTTGAGCAAACACTCCGGTCAGGATTCATTCATTCTTACTTATTAGAACTAGTAGTAACTGAACCACTCCCCCTTTTAGTTGACTTCGAATCTAAAGTACATTAAAGTAGTTTTAATGAAAGTAAAGAACTTACTCTGAATGTTTTTTAGGTCGGAATCTATTTACAGCGTCTAAATCATCTTCAGTATTCTTTGATGCTTTGGTAGACGAAGTCTTCCATGACGGCGAATTTATATTTACTAAGAGATTAAAATCTAAAATGAATAAATCAAAATTAACAACGAATGATAGTTACTTTATATTTACTAAAATTTGAAATCTAGAATAAATGAATTAAAATTAAAAACGTTTTGGTAAACCATTATCTTAGAAGTAAACGAGGTTTTTAATGTACTCAAAGAACAAAGTGCAAATTCTTTAAATTAGAATTTGGTAAATCGTTTATAAATCCGCTACTTTTCTTTGTCTCCAGGATGTATAAATACACTTAGAAAAATTTTGCGATCGCAAATCACTATAATTATGTTGTAAAATTAGATACTTTTTATAAATATTCGCAAAAATATCAATTTAAATATGTCGGAATTTTTATCAACCGCAAAAATTCGTTCGTAAACGCAATAAAATTTGCAACCGCAAAAACCCCTACAATATATTTTTCTCAGCGTACCTGTGATTTTAAAATAAGTACTCATTTTATAATTTTTATATCTTTGTGTTCGCTTAGTACAATTTTAATTACTGTCTAACTTTGGATAAGTCCCCTGTTATATTGTCTAAGTGATACACTAAGAAAAATATATTTTGCGGGTTTTTGCAGTTGATAGAAATTTCGACTTATTTAAATTGATATTTTTTTGGATATTTTACTTATAAATAAAAAGTATATAATTTTGCAACATAATTATAGTGATTTGCGGTCGCAAAAGTTTTCTGGGTGTATCCACTCATAATCTCATACCCTGTATTTTAAAAATATGAGCGAGTTCTTATTAAATAAGAGCAATATTTTTAATACTTTTGAAAATAAAACTTAATCCGTGCCCGAAAATTTGAAAAAGATTGACATATTTTCTTTTTTTATAGAATTATTGTAAAAAATGGTCAATTTTTGACTGTTCGTAAGTTTCGTCAAACTTAATCAAATTTAGTGACACTATATTTATTCGACAGAGCTTCGCTTACTCTATCAGAATATCAATAAAAATTTTTTAAAAATTACCTGATTAAAATTTTATTCTTAAAAAACATCGATTTTTTGGAAAAAATCAAGATTTTTAACTTTTTTTTAAAAATTTAACATAGTTACCGGACTTCAATTTTTATGTAATTTTGAGAGTTAATACAAAAGGCTTTGTACTTTCAGAATCTACAACAATTTTTAAAAAATCTTTCCAAAAAAAAAGTTACATTTAGTGAAAGTCGAAAAATGCACCTAATTTTTGAAAATCTACAACTCCACCTAGAATCCACATTTTGTTGAATTGTCAATATATTTAGAATGGAATATATCTCAGCTACAAAATGATTATAATCCCATGTTTGTAGCTTATCTATGCGTGGAGATATATATGCAAATGTCTAGGAAAAATTAGATGGGCTACCCTGTATATTTTTTCATTATCGTTTTATTTTTTTATGTTAGACATTTTACGTTTCTCTAATTAAGTTGGTTATTATATTTTTATTGTTTTCTTATTATAATTTTTTATTTATTATTTTTTTAAGATATCTTTTTAACTATGCTTATTTAAGGTAAAAAAATCACAATAAGAAGATATCGGCGGAAAGAATGACGGCAACAAGAGATTGTAAATACATATTTTTACTTCATCATACATTGTTCATTTAACTAAAAGTCAAAAACATATTATCTGTATTTTCCAATAATTATTTCTTTAAAGATAATTGACTTTACTATCGGGAGAAGTCAAATTACCTTAAATATATGGATCAATATTTAATATTATGACTTTTTATATTGATTTTACTAATTGGAAGTAAAACTTCCCTTGTTTTAGTGAATTTTGTATATTGTAAAAGTTGAACGTTTTTGTGGGTTGCGTTAGCCATATTTATTAAATGGCCAACACCGGGAGGAAAATTCGAGCTACTCAAACAAAATTTAACTCCCGTCATAATAAAACTTTTCCATATTCACCACATTTTCCTCTCAAAGCAATATCATTGGATTTTTCAATTAATACAAGATTTACCTAGTAATTTTCTTAACAATCAATTAAATATAAAAAGAATAATTTAACATTATAATGATGAGCTACGTTAGCAGACCTTTCACTCCTATTTCCTATATGGGGTTTCATGGACGGCAGTGCTTGATACTGAATGCAAAGCTTTAGCCTTATCAGAAAATGAATAAAAATAGTGTACTTTCATCGAAAAAATCATAAAAAAAATTGGTAGTTGAAATTTGATAAAATTATTAATATCTTTTATTATTTTTATTAAAAAATAGAATATTTTGGGAATAAATTTTGCAGAAAAAGTCAAAAAACATGGTAGTATAATAGCTTCCTCCAGAAAAGACATTTTTAGCTAAACATACTGCATATAAGAACAAATGAAGGTTAAAGATTCAAAGGTGTCACCAACTCTAAATTTGACCCTTACTATTAATGAGACTATCACTAATAAATAAAAAGCAATGTTTTTTTTACTTGGAACCTAATAAAAAAATTTTTAATAACGACTAAGCTAAATTTTGTGAGGAGCAGGATCTTATTTCCTCCAAGCGTTGAGCATTTAAAAAAGTGTGCTTATTGTTTTGTAGTTTATATTTTATTTTATCTACTAAAAAATATATAAGTCAAACAAGATTCACTATCCTGGAAAAAATTTAACTTTCATAATTAAAGAAAACATTTACTTATTTAAAGATCTGCATGATAAAAAAGAAGTATATTATTTTGATCAGTATAACTCATATTGGGGGTATAGTCATATAATTATATATATTAATAGCTTTCCTTATATTTTCCTTTATCTTTTTTTCCTTTTAATATTTTAACAGTGAATAAGCCAAAATAAATTAAAATATCATTTTTGTTTTATTTTCCTGTTCTTTAGTTGACTATATCTTCTTTCTATTTCTTCTTTACATTGTTCTCTTCTTCTTCTATCCATAAGTGTGTCAAGATTCTGTTTTAATCTTTTGAAAGACATTTTTTTTAATTCTTCTTTATCATATAATTCTATTTCCATTGAAACATCATCAGTTTTTGAACATATTTTACCATTCAACAATTTTTCTTCTAGTTCATTTATATTATAAAAATCATCATCAACAAAATTACAAATAATACTATTTTTTATATTTTTAACTTTCTTTATAGAATCATTTAACTTTTTGTATTTTTTTGTATGTTTCTGCTTGTCTTCCAAAATTGTAGAAGTTGGTTCTCCAACACTTCTTAAATTATAGTGTTCATCTAGATCTTTTTCATCAATTTCTAAATGTTTATTCAATTCATCTTCTAAGATAACATTCTCTATTGATGATAATAGGTTAAACATTTTGTATGATATTTCATTGTGATCCTTTACGAGATAATGAACTTTTTTGTAATTTAACTTTTTACAGCAGCTTTTTGCAACGATTATAAGAGTTAAAACCTCTTTAGAACGTTCACATAAATTTTTTTTCCTTTTTGAACTAAAATTTTCTATCATTTCCATATTTCTATCGATAATTTCTGAGAAATTACACAATTCATTGTATAGTTCAAATATTTTTTTAACTTTCTTTCTTAGTAAAAAGCCTTTAACATACGCCTGAATAATAATTGCTGCATTATTTTTTTTAGAAAAATTTTTGGATATGTTTACAACAAAAATAATTGAAAATATAATTCTTTTCCATTTTTTCTTATGAAAGTGACATTTTACTTTATTTGCAGACACCATAATTTCTTCATGTTTTAGTAATTTATCAAATTTTTCATAAGCTGGTTTCTCAAAAAATATTTTTGTTACACCAAATTTGTACATTTTTTTATCTAAATCAATAACATTAAAAAGTGCAACCAAAAATACTCTTCGATCAATTTTTTTCATCCAACCATTAAGATATTCTTCATACCTTTTATATAATTCATTAATATCAATTTTACATGGAAAACCAACATTCATCATAAATAATGCATCATTTATACCTGAGTATGAAAGTTGTTTTATTACTTTGTTACCATCAAAAACATTACTATTCATTAAATCGTTAGGTTTGATACATTGAATAAAATGAATACCGGAAGATTCTATTTCTCTTAACAGTTCATCAAGTTGATGTTTAAAAGTTAGTGATATTGTAGGTGAATTGTGTTTAGAAAGATTATTAGGATTTTTTGAGTTAAAAAGTTGTTTAAAATATATGTTAGTTGATTGTTGAAGGAAATCTTCAAGAGATGAATAAAGAATATCATTGTCTTTTTCAATAAAATTTTTTGTATCATAAAAAACATCATTTGCATAGTGGCGTATAACAAATCCTTCATTATCTTCATACCCTTTCATATCATATTCCTTTCCTGTTGTTAGGTTTTTATTTTTATTATTTCTATTAAAAACACTTTCTGTAAAGTGTATCGATGATGGTTGAGGAAGATATGTTTCTTCTTTAAGAAGTGTAAATATTCCATCAAATTTTGAATCAAATAATTGAAGACATTCACTGTTATCCGTAAAATTAATTTTTCCAGTAAAAATATTTTCTTGATTTAAAAGTTTTTGTTCATTAATAAAAATTATTTTGTTAAAAAAATTCCTTAATTTTTCGTTAGTATAATTAATACATAATTGTTCAAAACAATTTATCTTGTAGAATTCTAAAAAAAATATTTATCATAAAATGTGTTAACATACCGAAACCGGCTATATCAAGTACACTTAATGAATGATACTTTGAAGACGTCGCTTTAATTTTATCATTTATTGATAAAACAATACTATCAAATAGTCTAGTGTAAATTTTTTTCGCCAAAGCATCCCTAGCATTCACAGCCTCAGTATATTTTAAATGAATTGATATTGGATCTTTATTTGTAGCATTCCCTGAGACATATATTTTTTTGGATGTTAGTGCATTTTTAAGCATATCACATTCAAAACCATATAAAAGTGATACTTGTTTTAAAGAATCTTCATTTTTCACATCACATTCTCCATCATTTGTTTTATGATAAAATTTAATATTTCCTAGATGAAGAATACCCGATAATATTTTAAATATTTCCTTAATGTTATCATAATTATACCCTATCTCTTTTAGAGCTTCTATTAATCTTCCATAACTATTAACGTCATCAATTATGCAATCTTTTCCATAATTTAAAATAGATTGACATCCTTTTGATAAATATTCAAATTGGTCTATTTTATTTACATTAAATTCTTTCCTCCATTTATCATTTGCTCCTAAAATAAATTGATAAAATATATGATAATTTCTTTCATGTTTTGTTTGGTAAATGATTCTTGACCTTTCTAGTAAATAATATATTACCTTTCCACCTATAACTTTATGTCCATTATCAAAATTAAATGAAATATACTTTACAAATCGTGAGCTATTTTTATTCTTAACTGTCATAGCATTACCAAATGACTCCAAAATTAAATTTGAATATAATATTTTTCTTTCAATTAATTTGTCATTACTATACCAGGTATTACAAATAAACTTCAAGATTTCTTTTTGTGCTTCCGTTTTTCCAGATCCAGATTCTCCAGATACTATAATAGTTTGATCTTTATTAAAAAGTTTTATATTATTTAAAGCTTTCTTAGCAATTGCATAGATATGAGGTGATGTTAAAGCATAACTATTATTACAATATTTTTTAATCATTTTGTCCGTGTACAAATCATAAATATGCTTATATGGATTAACTGCAATTAATATACTTGATACATAAGTATATATTTTATTTTTGAAAAAACGATCTTTGATGTTTAAAAATAATGTTGCAAGATTAGGTGAATCCATCATACAATTATCATCGAAATCTTTATTAACCTCAAAATTTGGAGTGTATGTTTGGGAAAGTGGAAATTGTTTACTTTCATTACTTCCTTCTATTTTCAATTGAATAATCTTATCATTTATAAAAGATTCAAATATTCCAATGACAAAGCCTTTTTCATTATCAGGAACAAGCAATTTAAATCCCTCCAGTGCAGAAGATGCAATGATACTTCCTTCCATAATGATGTTCTTGATTAAAAGATAAATGAAAGTACATGCATATTTATAAATTATTATTTTGATAAAAATTTAAATTCTTTTATTACAAATTCTATAAAAATGTAAATATACTTCTTTATAAGTGCACTTAACCGTAATAAGTAAGTTTTTAAACGTGAAAATCTTGTTTTTATGTTTAAATTTATAAAATTTTATAAAATTCATATTCTAATAAATAATCTTTTTTTTATATTAGTTAGATGTGTAATCAAAAAGCGAGAATAAGATGAATAAAATTAAAGAAATTAATTGAATAATATATATTTATTCTGTCAAAAAGATAATAATAATCGTTGGTAATAATTTAACAAATCTCACACATACAAAATAAAAAATTTAGATGAATATTTGTAGGAATAAATTAATTTTAAAAAAATTCCCATTTTTAAGTTGTTCCACTGCAAAAAATAGTTCATAAACCACTTTTTTTTCTATGCAATAATGAATGAAAATTTTTACATTAAAATATATTTATTTTCAAATATATATTCAGAAAGAGTTTACTTACTTGCAAAAGTTTCAAGCACTAGGATAGTTATTTTTAGGAAGCCGATAGTAGATTCATATAATGAGACAAATGAATAACATTTTTACCTTCATTTTAAATAACAATCATTTTTGTCGTTTATAAAAAACAATCTCTCAAGATAAAACAAAATTTACACGATTATTTACATTACACATTTTCCTTTATAATATTGAAAGGTTCTAATTTGTATTTTCACCGTAATGTCCACTTTGTGAGAGATTCGTATTTAGATATATATACAAACAAAATTTTGAAACATTACATTGGTTTCGTTATAACACATATACTATATATATATAAATACCCGTTCTATCTATACGACAAAAACTTCATTATCATCTTCCTCATCAAAGTTAAACTTTTTAACTGACTTTATTAATTTACCATCAACTGATAATCCGTCTGGAGTAATTGATGGCGATGTCAAAGTACTACCTAATGAACTTCTACCAGAATCAAAGGAAAATTTTTGTTTAATATTCGTTTTCATAGGCAAAAGTGATATCTTCTTCTTGACAGGAGAATTTAAAACACTTGTTTTGACATTTCTAAATTTATAAGGATGGATTTTTGATTCATCTACATGGAGAAGATTATTTTCTGTTTCTTGTACTTCATCTCTATTACATTTATATTCATTAACATTTTTTTCCTTCTCATTTAATACCAATTTTATTGAATTACTTCTTTTGGATGAACAATTACTTTCTCCGGAACTCCCCATTCCACTTTCGAAACCACTAACCTTCTTTTTTTCTAACATTTTCGTTCTTTTTGGTGTAATTTTAATTTTTTCAATAATATTATGTTTGGTTGAATTTGTTGAATGACATGAAATATCATCTTCATGTTCATTTTCATTACCAGAATCGTTGGCGGATTGTTTAGATAATTTATTTATAGCTAAAACACATGAAAATTCAAGCCAATTTCTATCAATAGGTTCTTCTAACCATGAATGTGATAAAATTTCTTCCAACGTTGCTCTATTTTGATAATCAAAACAAAGACATCTTTCTATAAGATCCCTAACATCATCTGACAATGAATTGTAATATGGTAATGGTCCAAGAAGATGCGAAGTGCAAATATCTTTTTCATTTCTAAAAGGTAATCTACCATTTAGCATATTGTAAAGTAAAACTCCTAATGACCAAACTGCAGCCTCTTTTCCAAGATACAAGGAATGTAGGAACCACTCAGGGGGACAATATAATCTAGTTCCTGGAAAAAAACAAGTTTATAGTTAACTTATATAATAAATAATTTTCAAAAAACAATTTTTTTAAATGACATTGACATAAAACTTAATAAAGTGGGGCTAATCAAATAATGAACGAGAATAAGTGTCTCTTCAAACAAAATGTCTTATGCAATTAAATGTTTTTTTTGTCAATCTCTTTACAAAAATGTTACAATTTTTAAAGTTATTTGTAAGTAAACAGTACCTTGAAAATCTGTATAACGTGACTTTTTAAGGATAGTAGCAGCACCAAAGTCAATTAAACGTGTTTCTCCAGTCATTAAATCAATAACAATATTTTCATCCTACAATAGATAAGTAAATCATCCATTATTAATTATATTTAAAAGGTAAAAGTTACCTTAATATCTCTATGAAGTAATTTTCTTTCAGCACACTCATGAATAGTTTGAACAATTTGTTTAAATAAAAATTTTGAAATCTATAAGTATAATAATATTATTAAATAAAGCAATTATACACTTACATCTTCATCTAAGTGATGTTGATTTTTGATAAAGTCAAACAAATCCATACAAGGAGATGGTCTTTCCATAACAATAAGATAACCTTCTGGCAAAGAGAACCAATCTAAAAGTTTAATAACGCCACTACATTTTGAGGCTTTTGCAATCATCATAATTTCTAATGGAACTCTTTCTTCATTTAATCTACCCCATTCTCTTATATGTCTTCTTTCAATAAATTTTACAGCAACAGGAATCTCGTCAGATATTCTAACGCCACGATAAACAATACCAAAACCACCTCTACCAATTTCACCTTTTAATTGGTAATTTTTTTTAAATTTATTGAATGATCGTCCATTAAGAAGTGATTTGAAATTAGTCAGTTGTTGTGAAGCTATTTGCTTAACTTTTTTTGCTAACTCCGGCAATGCCATGTTTAAAATGTGAAAGTTATTTCTTTCTTAAATAGAAAAAATAAACAAAGTATATCAAAATATATAGTTTTGAAATCTGAAAAAAAAATACAACATAGAATAACATGTATTTAAATAATTTTTTCAAAATAAATAAATATTAATATTTGCCTTTAATACAAAAAACATAATTTTAAATGAATTATGAGAAAAGGCGTTTTAAATATAAATATATAAATTAAACAAAATATTACAACTTCCTCATCATAGTAAAAAGGATAGATAAATAATTATCATTCTACTTTATCATTTACATATACTTTAAAAGTTAACGAAAAAAGTTAATAGAAGAAAAAATGTCAATGAAAATAGATCTTTTAAAGTAAAACCATCACTAAATATATGATTTATATTGTTCAATTAAACTTATAAAAATTAAAAAAATTTTAATTACATTTTTTTTTGCATGTGTGTATAAACGTATTTTAATGATATACCTATATACTATACTATCTTTATTAGGAGTGGTTGGAATGTGACAGCCGATGGCTATTAACTAAGATATTTAATTAATAATTATACAACATAAATCTTTAACTTTAGATACTACTGGTAAATGTAATATCATATTAAAAAAGATACATAAATATTAATATTTATGCTATTAAAGGTAAGAATATTATTAAAAAAACTATACATAACATTATAATTTTTATTTAAAATATCAATAGGAATTTCATCTTTCAAAAAACAATTTTTTAGTATTTAGAAATATTTTTTCTTATTTTACAAATACAATAATATGTTTTGTATAAAATAAATCAAATATATTACACATAATGGTAAAAAGTCACTAAACTGTAAAACATATAAAAATTAATGAAAATAATTATAATAAATATACATATATAGTAATGTCAATGATTTTAAAGATCATCATGTTTAAGCAATTTTAAGAGTTAAATGATAAATCAAATAAAAAATCATAGCGTTTAGATGTAAGTCATAATTAAATTAACTTATTAAAAAAATACATACGTAGTACATAAATTAATTAAATACACCAAAAGACTTTTGAACTTAGATTTGTGATGATAAAATAAATCATTTTTTATACAATATAAAATTAAATACTCAATCATACGTTTTTTAATTTATTATAGTATTATCATGTCAACGAAATAAATAGATATATTAATGATATAGAAGTTTTTACATTAATTAATCAGTGATAAATTCCTTAAAAAATGAATATATAATTTTTAACTTTAAATCAAAACACAATGAACCTTATATATTTAATCAAAAAATGGAACATTAATGGAAAAATAATTTTGAAAAATACACCTAAAGAGGGTGTATATGGAAAGCATTAAATTTTAATTTTCAAAGTACGCATAACATACAATTTTTACAAATAATGCATTATACACCTAACATATGATTATTTTTAAGTTTAATAACATGAGACAGTTTAAATATCAAACTCGTGTTATAATGGTAAAAATATGCATTTTCTACGCCAAAAACGTGATATTTTATTGAGATTTCAAAAAACTATTTACAATAATATTATGTTTATTGATATTAAGTTATATGGTCAACATGTTATTGTAATATTTTCGTGAAAAATTAAAAAGGGTAAACTTTTAGGTTAACGATAAGTATATATGTATTGAAAATGATTAATTAAATATAAATTTAAATTTAGAAAATTTATATTTAATTTGACAATCATATATATATTGTTTGGAGGTATTTATGATATCAAAACAAAAGACTTTTGTATACAGAACATACTACTATATCAAATAAAAGACAAAAAAGTTATTATTAATAGAAATTTTCGTTAACTTAAAAGATTAGGTAATTAATATAATGGTAAGATGAGAAATAAATAAAGTGAAACGTGAGTTGACGTTTCAATGAAGGAAAATAACAATTTATTGGAGAAAAAAGTTCTAGTTTAAAATATTTTATATATGTCAACAAATATTTTAGTGAATAACAAAATAAATATCTATTTTATAAATATGAAACAATATATTATACCTTTTATAATTTGATATTTATATTAGTAGTAGAAAAAAACATTTATTTTGCAAATGTATTATTTTTGTATATAATGACATAATTGTTTGTTAATTGATCGACAAACATTAATATATGATGAACTAATTAAAAAGTCATTTTATCTAATAAACTAAATATTAGAGAATTTTAAAATTAAAATTATTAAATTAAACTCGATTTACGGTGACATGTAGCATTTAATTATCATAATGTTCTCGTAATTAAAATACATAATCATATATATCAAGTTATGATTGCCGTGAGAAATAAAGAATCACAATATTACTTATTAATAATCAGTATAAAATTATAAAGTTTATCAAACCTGTTTATTTGTCACTTCATTTTACACTTTACTCTGAATTTTATAAAGATATTACATTAAATTGTTGTTGTAGTAAAAAATAGAAATAAAATTTTAAGAACCTTTTACAGTATTGTAAATTTGAAGAATAAAAATTAGTATGGTAGAAGAATTTTCAATACATTCAAAAATACTATTATGTTGTTAGTCATTCAAAAGGAAATAGTAATGCGATAGAATTATCCTAAATCTTTTACAAAAACTTGATTTATATGATTAATATTTATAAGAAGTAAAAGTATTATTAGCTATCTTTATATTTTAATAATAATAATAAAATTCATTGGAAAGTAAAAAAGAATAATAAAACAAAGGTTATCTAATAAAGTTTTTATAGATTTTTTTAGTAAAAAAAAAGTGTTATTTTAACTGTTTCATCAAAAAAAAATGTTATTTAGTCATACTAATAAAGTAAATAACCACAGATCAAAGAAATTTGCTATTAAAATATTTCATGAAACACCACGAAACATGAACATTCTTAAATAAGGAGGTAAATAATGTTATTAGTATTTCCAATGACATTGTCAATCAACGTAAGTGAATAATTTATATCATGAAAATGATGAAATGATTCATTTAACCTTAAATAACTAAAGTATCTTATAGTATGTACGTATATATTTTAAAGTGTTTATAAAATTTTTGCCATGAACGTTCCAGATCTTTATTGGAAGAAGAAATAATTAATTAACCATTAATAGATTAGCTAAATAAAGGTAATTGAACAACAAATTATAATTACAAAGAATTATTTTTAATTGGGTATCTTAGATTATTTACTAAATATTTAGAAATTATTTAAAATACATAAAGGTAAGATTTTCAAAGAAATTTAAAAATAAAATAATATCTATTTAGTCTATTTTATGTAATAGAATAATTTTTTGAAAAATATGTTACCAGCTAGTTAGATATATCAGTAAAATAGTTTAAATTCAGGAAATTCAATTCTTCATATTACAAAAAAAAATTCTTAGTTACAAATCTTGAAAGCATATCTTATTCTTAATTTTTTTTAGATTTTTTTTCTGCACAAGCAATAGGTAACCGGAAACATTTATATTAATTATTTGGTACATATAACTGTACATCTATTTAATATTAGACCAACAAATACTAGTTTTATAGTTCTTATGTTTGTTATTTTGTAAAGAAAATGACAAGGAAAAGGGCAGTTTATTGAAAAATACTGATTTTAAACTAGAAATGCTAGTTTAGTAAGGTATACAAACTATTAGAAAAAACTTTTTTTATTAAGAATATTTTTTTCAAATAAATGGTAAATTAGCATTATATACCAGAAATGTAATCTAATTGAGAATAATAGGAAGTTAAACTTTTTAAATTTAATAGTTATTACAAAACAAATTTAACCTTACAGCAAAAATAAAATTTATACTTCTGTATATATAAAACGACTACTAAATATGTATAATAAAACTAAAATATAAAAAAATTTTCTAGATATTTTTGTTAATTTTTACTATTATATTTTGTTGAAATTTTATTTTATTAAAAAGAAGTATCCTTTGAAAAGAGTTTAATTGGGCTTTCTTCCATCATCATCAGTTATAGTAGTGAAATGATATAAAAAACCAATTTTATTTCCCAATTACTATAAAAAGGATAAAAGATAGAAAAAATGTTAATTACACAACAATACTAACTAAATTAGATAAAAATGGATGTCTTAATATTTATATGAGTGATAGTTTTTAAACAAGTTTAACAAAATTAATCATATAATATTTATTCTGCTCTACTTAAACATGATATTTTGAAGTGTTTTGTAGTGAAAGAAACTTAATGATGACTAATAAGAGGAGATATTTTTCTATATATGCATATATTTTTGGGTAGCTTTTAGATAATAAAAAATTTAAGAAAAAAAGTCAAATATCAATAAAATATCAAACAATTTATCACATTTCACCATATTTGTTGATATAAAAGGATGAATATTAAATACGAATGAGTCAACGTAGAAAGTTCAACCCCCCAAATTTATCTTTTTAAATTATAACTCAAAATGAAAATAAAAAAAATTACCACCATTGATGGTCATTTTGATTAATCACCACCGTTTTATTGTATTATTTGGTCGTCAATTACTAGTAAACATTTTTTCAAGTGTATAATAAAAATCAACAATATTACTTAAAATGGCCTCTCGAATTACCAATTTTTATATATTAATGCTCTCTATCAAAATAATAAAAATATTCATTCTGAAAAATCATACTAATACAAGAAATATTTTTAACCACTTTTATAATCCATTAATTTAAATCATATATTTCTCTACTATTTAATATTTCGATAAAAATTCGTCATTAATTATAGTAATAATGATTAGTCATACTATATATAAGATCAATCTCACTAGTTTTTATTAAAGAGATTAATGTTTTACGTCATCCTATTTCATTAACTTTTATTTGTCTTAAAAACCAAAAAATGAGTAAAATTCATTTGATGAACTAATTCTTTGGCCTTCATACAAATTGAAAGACCATTTTGAGAACAATATTGTACAATTTTACAAAAAAAATTTGTTTTTTCTACCAACTTTAATTATATATTTACAAAAAAATTAAATTAAAATAAATTTTATTCATTTGTCATCTTTTCTTCATCTTCTGCTTCTCCTTCACGTTCCATATCTTCAAAGGATGCTTCAACAATCATTTCAATTCTTCTTTCGTATTCTCTCCTATTTTCACTATATAAATTTGCAGCCTCAGCATTAGCTGGACTGGAGACATTTGGTTCATCTAAAAGACTTCGTATAGATATTAAAAGACCTATAAACAAAATAAATAATTTTTGTTTGTAAACAACAAAAAAAATACCCATAACATCAAATGTTGGTGACCATCTACTCTGAAAAATGGATTTAAAAAATTATTATTCAAATAGATATAAACAATATAGTAAGTATACCTGTAATATATCTAAACAAATACTACCATCTGCATAAACATTTGGATGAAACATTTTTGAGATAAATTTAACAATTGGAGCTTTATTGGGATATTCTTCACAAAACTCTAATTTTAATTTAAAAATACCACCAGCAAATGGCGTATCTTCTGGTCCAAAAATAACAGCTTCCCATTTCATAATATCATCTCCTTCCGGAGCTGCGGAAATTCCAGCTAATGGATCTTGCTACAATAGAAAAATATAATTAAGTTATTTTTTGTCTTCTAAATGGTTAAAAAAAAACATACTTGGATTTTTTTAAAATCATTCATTAGTCTTTTGGCCGCAAAATTCATAATAGCTTGTTCTGTAGATATTACTTCAAAAAATGGTATATGATAGTGAGTTATCTCTTTTCACTGGTATATTGTTATTGTTGCTCGTGATTGTGTTCCAATACCACAGAATGTCGCGCTAGGAAACTTTTGTTTATTTTTTAAATTTCAGGAGTATTTTACAATATATCTACAAGATATTTCTTAATTTAAATTTATTTAAAAGTAGTATCTAATTTAAAGTTAAAAAACACTTTTAAAGTGTTCTTAATGCAAGTATCAAGTAAATATAAGAAAATACTTTCTATTTAAAGATGTCGAATTTCAACAAAAAATACCAACTATTTCATATTTTTTTAACGACCTAAATAATTTAAAAGATATTTTTAATTGTATTTCAACAATAATAGTAATATAAATATCTTAGGATTGATTACATCAGAAAAAAAGTTTTATTTTCAATTGAGATTTCTTTTTTCATTAAAACATTAGGAATTCTGTTAACTAAATTCTAGGATTATTTTGAAAAGACACTATTCGTTTTTTTTGAAAAATCCTATGTTATTTTGTATTTGAACAAGTTCAAGACTGAAGGTAATCGTTTTATTAAGTTAAAGTATATCCTTAAGATATAAAATGTCAAAATAAAGTGGAAAAGTTACTAATTTTGTAATGACCATTATATTGATTCAATATTTTTATGATATTTGATCGTAAAATAAGCCGGAAATTAAAATTATGCAATAACATTATAATTATTTGTGGTAAAATTAAATAATATATTAAAATTGACTTTATAGGCCAAGAATAGTAGGAAGATTAGTTGAATAAATTATGGACAAAAACACATAAAAAATTGACATTAGATAGAAAAATAAATTTTAGAAATTAATTAACTGATTTTTTTATCTAGACTTCTATCATAAGGATTTCTACTTTTTAATAAATCAGTTTTTCCCTATTGTAATGCATCTGAAGCTCATATTTGTGAAACCTATAAAGTAAAAATTTTAGTAAAGATAACAAGGCCTTATTTGTTACGAGATTTGACATTGAAATTATACTATATAGGTTAATCTTTGAGAAAATAGGATTTTATTAATATTCTAATAGGACAGTTTCTATTTTTTAAAAACCAAATTCTTGAACATAAATGCATTTCACGTAATATCTCAACTACTTTTCAATAAACATAAAATTACTCTCAAAAATTGTATCTACTTATTTTAGTTTTAACTCAATACAACTAAAAAGTTGACATTTCTAAATTTTTTTAGAATTTTACTGCTAAAAACTAAAACAACTTGATTAAAAAAATAAGTGTTCATCGTAGTTGTAGAAAGTATTATTTTTAAAAAAATAATTTAATAAAATCATATAAATATGAGAAAAATATTTTAAAATTACGTATAATAAAAAAATCAAACGTAATCTTACCCAATCAACTAAAATGGTAATAAATACTTCCAACTTTAAAAATTTTATATCACCTGATCGAAAAGTTAAATTTAAATATTTGTACAAAAAATATTCTAAAATAAATAAAATACCTGCTGAAGAGCTGAATATTTCAATAAATAATAATAATAAAAAGTCAAAAAAGTACCAAACAAAACTATAGATAAAATCAACAAGTTTATTTCATTTCAAATTAACAAATGTACTTCAACAAATATCTCGAGTGACAACATTAATTAATTTATTGTTGTTCTTTTTCATAAACAGCAACTGGTGGTTCTTGTCTATGTTCTGAGTATGGTTGAGCTGGGAAGAATTCTTCTTTTGGCTCAACAATTCTGATTTGATCTGGAAGTGGATTCTTTGGTCCATATTTACCTTCAGGATCGTGTGGAAGCATAATCTTAACTTTAATTCCAATAACACCTTGCTTCATTTCAACGTGTCTGATAGCAGAAACACAATAATCACGGACTGGTTGACCAGAGTGGATCATGATACCATCAGAGAATTTCATAGCTTTAGCACGTTGACCACGAAGTTTTCCAGAGACAATAATTTCACATCCTTGGGCTCCGGATTCCATAACGAAACGCATAACTCCGTAACAAGCACGACGAACAGCAAGTCCTCCAATGAGTTTGTAACGAAGAGATTCACATTGTGCAACAGCGCAGAGACCACGTTTGTTTACTTTTTCAGCATAAAGTTCAACTTGTCCCTTTGGGATGTCAAATCTCTTTTGAACAAGAGAAGTAAGTTCACGGATTCTACGTCCACGTTCTCCAAGAACATTGATTGTACGTGTAGCCATAATGATGATTTCGGTACGGGATGGAGCTTTGCGAACCTCGACTCCGGAGTAACCATCTTCGGCTAATTCTTTAGTAAGGAATTTGTTCAATTCAGCTTTAAAGACTCCATCGGCAACGGCCTTCTTCTTTTTACTAATTGGTTGAACTGCTGCCATTTCGACAAATAATAAATGACCCTAAAAATAATTCAAAAAATAACATCAATCTTAAAGAATTAAAAATGGAACGATAATTTATTAAGCAGAAATAAATATATTTACAAAATTTACAATAAAATAATAAAAAAGGAAAAAATACACTAGTAATTGTTTAGTACCAGAAATGAAATTGCACTTTACCAACCATCTTCAATATAAGACATTCGAAATTTAAATGAGAAAAAACCTGCACATCATAGAAATTCAAATATTGTGGTATTGTGTGTATTCAATATTGTTTTATAAAATATTTAGTAAACAATAATATATTCTCAATATAATAAGCCTTAGAGTTATTCGAATTATTTTATCGTAGTGCTTCACTTTTATTGACCGGAACATTTTGCCGTCTCAATTTCCTAACAACGGCAATATCTTCTTCAAATTTCTTTTCCATATCAACTAGATTTTGATAATTAGGAATAGTAGTGTTATTCTCATCTATAACCTTGCATAACATATCTACTTGGTCGTTGATGCTTTTCGTGAAAGCTTTATTAACGCTTTCAATGGTCCCTTCAGTTATCCCATACTCTAGTAAAGCGTCGCCAAGTGACTTCTCCGTAATAATTTCCAAACCTTCACTACCTTTAGCATTTACAAAATAATTTTCGACAACTTGTGATACATCACTAAATGTATCTGATGTCTTAATTTCTTCCTTTATTTCTTTGTTCGGGTTCGTCTCTTTCGGTTTGATAACTTTAACTACAAACATATCCTCGGGATTAGCTACACAATCCTTGAATAAAAAGCCAAACTTCTTAGGATTAATTGGTGGCAAACCGACAAAAGCATCCTGATATGTAATTTTAAGTCTTATCAATGGAAGTTTAGGTTGTTTTTCTGTTCTTGAGGAAGATAAAATTTCCAACATTTGTTGAATCTTATTTTTAATCAGTTTCTCATCGGGGGCATTTTTCGGTCTGACAGTTGTTTTAGCAAATTTCGCTCTATCAGGAAAAACATCCAAAACCATATCATCGATCATCATCTGTCTTACTGTTTCAAGACGAATTGGTGTTGTGACGAATTCAGTTCCATTAATAGCTAAAAGGAAACAATATTTCTCGCCACATTCATCGTCACACAAAGACGTTGCTACCGTACTACCTGGTTGTAGTATGTGGAAACGGTGATGAATTCCATTTGTGGTTCTTTCAACTAGTTCAGGTTCCGGTTTAGATGCATGTTCATGACCCCAGACAACGAAATTTATAAAACTTGGGATAAATTCATCTGGTATATATCCACCTGTTCTTCTAGTAAAATTTCTTCTTGGTCTATTTTGATGTAGTACAAGAATATTGAACCAACTATTGCCATCTCTAGGCCTCTTGAAAATAACTCTACCTTCTTTAAAAGCTCTATGCAATCTATCATCTCGTTGACTACCAATTCCATAAATAGCAACTCTAGTATCACCCTTCTTAATAAGTATCGGATTAATAACAATGTTGTCGATATCCCTGAATTTACCGAATAAATTGAGAAGGCCAACTTCATGGAAAAGATCTAATGCTGTAAGCCCATTTCCAGCAACATCATCGTGATTACCATGAATTGTAAAGATTGGCAATGAAACAGCAAGATTTTTGTCCAGATAATTAACAACTGGAAAATCTGAGTGGTCAAAATTATCTACTGGACTTGAGAGGAATTCCAGAGGACATGTTTTTTGTGAATCCAGACAATATTTCCTCAATAAACGCGCCACTGCAACTTGCATCTCTCTAGTCGGATTACTTTCATGAAATAAGTCACCACCTAAAAAAAATTTTTGAATTTTAAAGAAAATAGATACAGGTAATTACCTAGAAGAATACAATCCGAGTCTGTCATCCTAGCATTATCAAGAACTTCTTCAAATGTTCGCAAGGAATCATCTTTTCTACCTGGCTTTTTTTCTCCGTACCCAACATGAACGTCTGATGCCAAAGTAATGGTAATAGTATCTTCTTCTCTCATTATAAAATAATATAACACTATGTGATTAAACACCTATCTTGAAAAGCTTCTTAAAATGATGATAATCTTTCCCAGACACAATCTTTAAAATTGGAATTGCTATGTTAGTTATTTAAAATTAACTAAATAAATATGATTACAAGACCAAAAATATGACTTCACAATTAAGTACCTTTATTCCAAAGTAAAATACAAAAAAAACCGCCTAAAGTAATTCTTTATTATGTGCTATCTCAGAAAGAAAAACATATGTTAAAAATATTAAAAAATGCTGGGTAAAAATTAATTATTACTATTGTCAACAATGAGAGATTAAAGTTATTTAACTGTTTTCTTCACTATCCGATTCAATCGTTACAATTGGCGTTTGTTGAAATTCACCATTGTAGTCGCCTCTATATTCTCCAGTGGTTGTGTCATCCAAATTGTACGAATGATTTTGCGGATGAGAAACATGGGTATATTGGTATATTTGATAAGGTGGGTGATTTACTTGATAGTAAGGATTGTAGGGATATTGGTAAGGATATTGATAATATCCAAATGGTGGAGCAAACGTTGAAGGTGGAGGAGATGGCGTGAAATTTGTTGGTGTTTGAGGTGGAGTTAAAAATTGCTGGTGTGAACCGGTTTGAATTGCAACTGATCCATCATTTTGTAAAGAAAGTGGCGGTTGGTACTCGCCGTTCTGGTAAACTTGTTGAGAGATACCTTGACTTGAATTTTCAATTAATGATGGGACTTGGAAATTTGGAAAAGCACAATGAGTAACACGTTTAGTAATTCCCTTTTTACGAGCATCCTTAACAGTGATCCTACAATTTTGTATACAAAATGAATCTGGATCACTTGTAGCTAAATCCTTGACTCTAGTGGCAGATGCTTCATCTACAAAGGTGACAAAACCATATCCTTTTGACAAGTTGTTACTGTTTTTTATAATTCTTGAATTTTGAATTTTTCCATATCTTTGAAAAAAGTTATTTAGATCCTCTTCTACAATCTTAAAAAAAATATACATAAATAATCTACACATATCTCATGAGATAAACTTACATTTTCTGTTAAACCACCAACAAATACTCTATTACTAACTACTTCAATAGATGTTTCAATATGAAAATTAGTATATGAAATTGCTTGGGCAGGAGGACAGGGAATATTGTGTTTTACAACTCCAGCCATTTTCTAAAATAAGGTAGATGATTTTAGTAAAAATTGTGGAATATAAAAAGCATATTTATATATTAAATGTATTAATTAATGTAAGGGAACACTTTTGAGAGATAAGGCAGTCCATTAATGAAATAATATAATAATGAATTAATCTATCATTCATACATATCATTAGGTGGGGCGCCAAAAATATATTCGTAGTACAAAAATAGATTGGTATGTATATATGCAATAACCGATAACTTTAAGACTGAGGGTAATAGTGATAGTTATGTATGCATGCGTTGTTAACATATTATAAGATAAGTCTCTCATTGAGATTAGATGCTTATAATATTCGATTTTAAAAGTACAATTATATAGAAGGTATAATTCATGTGAGTAGAGAGTGTAATGATATTGGAAGATAGGATGTGTTTAAAAAAATGAACTGGACGATACATATTCTTTTTAACTAATAATTAATACTCAACTTACCTGATCACTACACTTAACACGTATTGGTTGATTTATAAATTTTTTACCATCTTTTCCATAATTGACACTAGAGGGATATATACTACCCTTTATTAGTTTATCATTATTAAATGTTTCAACGTAGTTGGTTTTTATGACATTGGTTTTTGCAAATAAAGATTCATTTTTGAGAGCGTTGTTGTTTTTAAAGATAACATTAATGTTAAATTTTTTAAAAAGTTTATCTATATCATTATCTTCTGAATTCATAATTTCTTATTACTAAATAAATGATAAAATATAACAGATAAAGTTAACTAAATTGAAAAATAAAAAGTACGAACTTGCATAAACATGAAGAAAATTAGAATAAAAAATGATATTAAGTTGTGTTTTACATAAATGTTATACAATCATATTAATAAAACAAGTGCATGTGAAAATAGTGTTTTAGTATAATCTATTCGTCGGAACTTTTAATAACTTTACCCGATTTGTGACTGTTTTTAATGATGGAACTAATACTATCCAAAAACCATTAAGTGTTAATTAGTTTAGATCAAAGAATAAAATACAAAAAATTTTATTTCTCCTCATAAATAAATTTAAAAGTCATTAATTTTTAAATAATGGTATTATTGTTTTGTCAAAATTCTTGTAACATTCATGGTATATTTTATATTTTTTTCTTGTTTTATAAAATTTTTTAAAAAAATATTTGAGCAATAATTTTGGGTAAAAAAATTGTCCTTTTAAAAAATAAAGTAATTTTTATTTATAAAAACATAAATACACAAAAATATAATTCTGTTAGACATAAAAATGAATTGAATATTAATTGGCTGCTAACTTATGGTATATAACACTGGTAATTTTAAGTACTTCAAAGATAGATATACATTGTGTAACTAAAAAAATTTAAAGCATTTAAACGTTGGAGGATGCCGTAATTGTTTGTGTTTGATTAACCTTATCCGAATCCGTTTTACATGATGAATCAGCAGAAGAATGACATGTATCGCTGATAGAGATAAGTGGATTAATAACTGGAAGGGAAATAATAGATTGCTCTTCTATAACATTTATAATATGATCTGGTACATTCAT
Source organism: Strongyloides papillosus (assembly GCA_005656395.1). Lineage (NCBI taxonomy): Eukaryota > Metazoa > Nematoda > Chromadorea > Rhabditida > Strongyloididae > Strongyloides > Strongyloides papillosus. The sequence continues at coordinate 166,874 of SRSI01000010.1, read as the reverse complement.
AGATTGATCGTTTACGATAACAATATCATATCCTTCTAAGTATTTTGGAAGTAAGTTTTGGAAATCAAAATTCAAAAATCCAATCTTTAGTGCAACTCCTTCATTTTCAACACCGGCATCCATAGTTAAATCTAAATTGATATTTATTTAAAACTTATTTTCATTATTATCAACTAACCTCCTAAAGAGTCACCGAGAAGAAGAATGTTGCTTCTATTGCTTACTTTATGAAAGAATGATTGTTCTTTTCTGATAACAGTCGAATTTTTACAGAAAGTATGTATCAAGGGTTCTGAAAATTTAACAGCAACATTTTCCTCATTAAATTCCATCATATTTGAGATTATATGTATATTTTTTGGTACTTCTTTAAATATTTGTTTTAGATAAATTTCAATAATATTTCCTATTCCTGCTGAAAAAACAATTAATGGAACTTTATTTGTATTTAAGTTTTCAATGAAATCAACACAACCTTCTCTAAGTTCGATTTTTGATTCTTTAATAAATGATTCAATCAATTCGTAGGTAAATTGTGTTTTCAAAATTTCATCATGTGACGAATTCCACCAAGTTACCATATAAGGGGACTTTTCTTCACTTGTTAATGTTGGACAAAATTCAATCTTTATATATTTTTCTTTTAAGCGTTGAAGCTTTTCAGCCAAATCCGGGTAAACTTTTTTTGCACCACTATCAAAAACTCCATGTGTTGCCCAGCACCTGTTTCCTTCTTTATCACAATATTTTGATAAAGTAAAATCAAAATCAGAGATAACCATTAGTCCGTTTCTTCCATCATGAGACATACGAGTTAGTTTTCTAGCAACAGCTGCTTTGTCACGAATATGGACATTAGGATTTTTTAGCAAATATTCCATTGTACGGTTAAGGATAGTTTTAGTGAAAATAATGATAAATCTGAAAATAAAATGGCTTTTTATAATATAGGACTATGCAATTACTAAATGATAAGATGATAGCGATAAGCCAATAAAAGTAAAAAAAACATAAGTATGATAACATGAGGTTTGAATGTAAAAAGGTATTTTAATAAAATCGGTAATGTAAATAATTAGCAGACAAACATTTTTTTGACTGAAAATAAGCATTTAATTGATGAAAGTATCAAAAATGCACATGTCAAGGACAGGAATATATATTAAAGAACCTGATTTATAGTTTACATTTTATGAACATTCAATTTTCTGTTGGTAAAATTTTAATGATATTATAATTAAAAATATTATGCTTAATGTTATTACTAAATATTTCTGAAGTGATAATACTGATAAAAATCAGCAGAATAAATTGTTATATAATGGCAGATAATGAAAGAAAAACTAAAGAAAATGATAAGGAATGAAAATCTATATAAATTGAAAATCAGGTTTGTTCAACTCTTCAGAATGACGATGATTTTTTTCTATTCGTACCAACAACTTTTTCCTAATTGTACTGAAGATAAAATTTTATCAAGGACAGATAATTTATGTCCTTATAAAGATAATATATGATATGTATACCAAATATATATAGTGGACAAAAAAATTTTTGATACTGTATTTAATTAGTATCTATTTTACTTGAACTTTGTAATTTTTAAGCCATAAAACTGTATAGTTGTATCAGTTATCTAAAATTATTTTTATATTAGTTTGATGTAATTATAATGATAGCATAACTTACTTTTTAAAAGATAATATAAAGTATTCTTTCATTGATATTATATACCTTATTAATATTTTCTAGGCAAGTATTGCATATTTTAAATGGAATGTGTAATTCAACTTCATTAATACTTAAAAAATAAAAAGCACAGCTTTAGAAACTTCACAATATTGTGCTAATTTTTCTTCAATTTTTTTATAACCAACAAATTGTTAAATAAATACACTCCTAGAATTAATATAGAACATACAAGTATTTATAAATAATTATTTGAATTGATAGATAATAACTAAATAAATAACACTACAAAATTACTTTACAAATTCATTTTACACTTCTCAAAAGTACTATTAAAGTTAACCAAAAAATCATTCATGAATAAAAAATTAAATTTAAGATACCCTTCAAATGGTATTATTTAGATGGTTGACATACTTCTTCAATTTTTTAGATAATATTTTACCATAACAAGCAGTCATACATAAAAATCTAAGTCAAAATGTACACAACAACATAAACACAAATAACTTCCGACAAACAAAAGTAAAACTACACACTACATAACCAGAAAGTCTACAATATCATAAATTAACGTCAATTATTTTTACACTCTTCTTATATACTACTATATAATTTAAGAATCAGTATATGATAGACTCAAAAAGTACTGAAATAAACTTCGAAAAAACTTATTAACTGTTAAACACCTTAAATAATTTTGATATATTCAATTTTGCTATTATACCATTCAAATGAAATATTTATTTACAATGATTAAATTTAACCCCTGAAAAGATAAAGCGCATGCTTTTCCCCTTTCTTAAAATAAAGCAAGTAAAACAATTATTAGAAAAAAATAAATAAAAACAATACAAATAAAATACAAGCTAACGATGTGATCTATAGTGATCACGATCGCGGTCACGTTCACGATCTCTATCACGTCTTCTTGAGCTACGATCTCTATCACTTCCATATCTTCCTCTATTTCTCAAAGGCGAAGAACGTCTCCCATACAGTCGCCTATGAAGATCCCTTGAAATAGGTTTTAAGTGCATAAAATTACAAAAGGCTCCCTTGGTACAACCTCCTTGTTCATATTGCCTACAACACCCTTCTCGGAAGTCTGTTACAGGTGAAAGTTCAGGATAGATAGGCTCACCATTAAACCAACGATCTTTTAATGCATTAACACACTTCTCAGCATCCTCTTCACGCTCGAATTTGATGTAAACATTCCCGATCATATGCTCTCCAATGTTATCACATACGTTCATTTCCTCAATTTTTCCATACTTTTCTTCACATTCCTCAAAAATTTCAGCATAAAATTCATCAAATTCTCTTTGTTCTTCGGGTGTCATCTGCCCAACCTAAAATATTGAGAAAAAAATTAAATAAGAATTATAAAATATATAAATATGGTTAATTACTTTAGCATATACATCAGCTTTTCTCATATCCAAATTTGGATCGTGATATAAATTCCTCAATAATACAGTTTGTGAAAAAGATGGCATATTGTGAATTCTCGAACATTTATCGCCATGTCTACAAGCCCCAATTTTAAAATAAAATGAGCAATTAACCTAAAATATAATTTAAAAAAGTATAAATCAATAAATAATAACGAAACAAACCTTGTCTTTTTCTGTTCCATAGATTGAGGCTAAATATTCAGCACCAGCATGATTAGAAGACATATTATTAAAATATGTAAGAGAACCTGAAATAATATATATGTTTATACTCATATAAAAATTAAATATATAATGTGATATCATAAAAGAAAGAAAGTGTAAACATTTGATAAAAAGATTTCCATACACTATATTGAAGTTATATCTAGTTCAGTGTATAAAATATATTTCATAAAATAATGAAAGTAATAAATCTAAAATCAATAAATATTTGTTATGCAACAACACTATCAAAATAAATATTCCCCCGTATATTTTTTTTCAAAACAACATAATACATTATAAAAAAATGAGATGGAGCTATCAAAAAATAACAATTAACATTCAACTACAAAAAAGTAGAAAGAAACTAGAAAAAAACAGAAACAAAGTAAATAAACATTATTCCAGAAAGAATGTCATAAAACGAAAAAGCGAAATAAAGAGTATATGCGTAAAAATAACAGTACATAACTATTATTTAATGATCAATTTGTAATTCTCACTCTGAGTAATATTGCACTTTTATTCATCTTATTATTGGTTTTTTAGAGAAGATATTAAAGAAGAAGAACTAAAAGAGGGAAAATACGTATTTCTACTACTTTTTTTTCTCATTCCCATAAGATTACTATTTTTTACTACTATATAAAATTCAAATATTTACCCGTGGTGTCATATTTTTATACAATATTATCTATCTTTAACTATTTTGTAATTTACATTGCACTTTGAGTTAAAATAATAATAAAATAAAATGATGTCTTTTGCGGAGGATATTATTGTGAATTCTTCCGCTCAGTCAGAAATCAAAAATATTCTAAATGATTTGTTGGTTAGTGTTGATAGGATGAGTATTAATAATATTCCGGGAAAAAGTTGCTTAAAGAGGTAAATTTTCTACTTTTTAACTATCATTTTCTTATTACCATGGTATTTTAAAATTTTAGACGACTAAATAATGATGATGATTCATCAACTAAAACATTTCAAACACCTAATAAATCTCCTAAAATTGAGAAACGTGTTACTTTTTCAAAACTTGTTGTGTTTTGGTTTGAAAGGACACAAGGAAAATGCTCAATTCCAACATTCGGTGGTTTACCTTTAGGTATGGGTCAGAAAGATTGCGGTGTGTCAGAGTTCAAAGATTTTAAGTCTTTTGAAAATTATATGAGAAGGCATAAAGCTAAACTTAATAAGCAAAGGTGGCAGAGATTCTCAGCAACACAAAGCGAATTGAAAACCTCGAGAACACGAAGGAGAATAACGACATCTGTAATATGTGATGGTGATGATTATTCTGATTCAAACAGTATTGATAAAAGAATTGCTGATGATGAAATGAGGAGGTATACAACAGACACAAAATCATTTATTAGGATGCCCTCAAATGTTAGAAGGAATATATTTGAAGGTCTAAAGGTTGAAATTGATGAAGAAGATGAGAAGGACACACATACAATACGTGAAAATAGGAAATCTATTGGATGTGATTGTGTGGATGGTATTTGTTCACCTATGACATGTACGTGTTCTATTAATGGTATACAGTGTTATATAGATGTATATGGTAACCCAACATGTAGTTGTAGTAAAGAAAAATGCCGTAACCCAGAAGGAATTGTTGAATACAAGGAGGATGTTGTTCGTTGCCACTACGATTTTATTAAAGAAAAGGAAATTCTTTCAAATGAAATAGAAGAATGTTATGATGAAGATAAAAAGAAAGAATTATCAGAAAAACTTCAAAATTTGACTAGGGAATATGCTCTTAAAATGCTTCAACTCAAACAATCACCAATTAAAGAGCCTTTGTATACCCCACCGAAGCAAATGTCATTTGAACTTCAGATATCTGCCCATGATTTTTTGTTTGATTCTAAGGTTCAATGCAATGATGAAGGTGATAATGAGTTATGTCACTTTTCAAAGATGCCTTCTCTTATAGCTAATCAATCCTAATTATATTGTACATTGGTTAATATTATTAATTATTATATAATATATATGTTATAAGTTTATTAATTATCTATTTTAAATGGTATTAACACATATCCTGTGCACATTTATATTTATAAGTATGTATATAGAGGGTAGGGAACATCAGTATACTTGTGAATATATATGAAATATGGTTAATTGAAATTCTATGTATATATCCATTCTTCATTATACAATAAGGTTTATGTAAAACAAACAGTATTACCCATGCAGAGTAATTTCGTTTTTTCTCCTTATTTCATAACTGTTCTTATTGCTACCATGACAACCTTCTTCAAGAATGATGCTTCGAAGTCTGAAAAACTGCAAATTGTTATTGTCTGGATAGGAAAACGATAATAATAAAAATATATATGTAATTATTTTTTTAAATATTATTTTTTTAATAAAAAGTCATACTTGTTTTTCTATTATTATTACTATATATATATACATAATTTTTAAAATATTTTGAGAGAACTTTTAACAAAAGACATATATAATGGATCACTCATGCGGCCATAGTGGAAGTGGTAGTAATAATTATAGTAGTAGAAAGGAAGAAAATGAAACACATTTTAAAAATTATTTCAAGTAAGTGTGGTCATTTTTATATTTTAAAAACGTTATATAGTGATAATATTATGATACCAGAACTACCTGAAGGTTGTGTTTTATCATTGAATTTCATTGAATCTTGGAGTGGAAGCAATGAAGAATTTGGTATTCGTGGAATTGAAATTTTTAACTCACATGGATTACTTATTCACCCTATACAAGTAACTTTTTATTATTATTAAAATATATTTAACGTTCATTTTATAGACATCCTGCAATGGTGAAGTAATATGTGGAAAGATTGAAAAAATTTTCTTTATTAGTGGTTCTTCAATAAAAGATAAATCCAATAATGTAATTATAAAAAAGAAAGAATTTAATGATAATTTTGTAACAATAAAAGCAGTTTTTAAGAAAGCAGAAATAGTTTCTATGATTAGAATATATAATTTTAATAAGTCTCGTGTAGATATGATGTTGGGAGTAAGATTTATTGAAATTCGCTTGGATAATTTGCCCATATTTAGTGGTGAAATTTCTACATCATTTGGTTTGTCTGATGGATATGGAACTATTGGTGATGTATGTGTAGTAAAATATACAAATATTAATTAGAGATTTATTTTTAATTTTAGACTATTTTATTTACCACATCTGATGAGATATTAGAAGAGGTACGGAAAAATGATATATCATTAAAGTATTTTGAAATGATAACTAATGAAGATGATAAAAATAATTATAAAAAACTTGCTAATTGTGGTAAGAAAAAATATAACTGTACATTTAGTTATTTATTATTATTATATTTTAGGTGAATTACAAGATGCTAACATTTCTGCACATCGTCCTACAACTGCAGAATCAGAGAAAATAGAGTCCATTAATCAATTAAGAAAATTAAGTATTTCCGATCAAGAAAAAAAATGAAGCTAAATGAAATGATTGAGAATGTCGAAGAAACCGAAATTGATGGAATTGAGAATTGTATTAAAGTAAAAATTCTTCATTTGGAACTATTGAGTAATTGGGGATCACAAGAATTTATAGGATTGACTGGACTTCAATTTCTTGATGTAGATGGTAAAGCAATAGATGTATCAGAGTGTACAATAAAGTGTTCTGATGTAGATGATACATCTATTCAGAATTTATTAAATAAAAAAAATTTAACTTTAAACAAAAAAAATATGTGGTTAACTGCTTATGATAGTGGTAAAAATAATAGTCCTCGGATTACGGTAACATTTAAAAATGAAGTGTATTTATATGGGTTATCTATTTGGAATTATAATGAATCTGAGGAAATGTCATATGCAGGAGTAAAAAATCTCCGTCTATTTGCCAATGGAAAAAAAGTTGAAGATAACATACTTTTAAGAAAAGGTCCCGGATTTGTTTATTACGATTATGTACAGGATATTTTATTTAATGTTTGTAGACGTAACATAAATCTATTTCTAAGACCAAACACAAAATCTATCGTGGCATGTATGTTTAAATAATTTATTTTTCTTATTATTTTTAATAATATTTCATTATAGTTATTTATCAATTTCAACTTCTTTCAACATGGGGCGATGATTATTATATAGGATTAAATGGCATTCAATTAATTGGAAGAGATGGAAAGAAAATTAAATTAAAAGCACAAAATATCGCCTGTTTCCCAGAAAGTGTAAATATTTTATCTAATGTAGTTAATGATCCTCGTGTCTCAACAAATTTAATTCTTGATAAACCAGAAAGTAAGAGAACATGTGATACTTGGTTAACACCATTATTACCAAATAATATTGTCAGAATATTTGTAATTTTTGATTTTCCAACTTATATTTCCGAAATTTTAATTTACAATTATTCTAAAACTCCTGAAAGAGGGGTTAAAGATATAGTTGTTCTTGCTGATGATTTGATTGTTTTTAGTGGAGAAGTGGAAGAAAGTAAGAAAGGGAGTGTTGGCATTTTAAAAATTTCATTGAGGGAATAAAATATACTGTGTTGAATTAATAAAAGTCTTATATGCTATTCAAAATGTTGAAATATTGTAATTATTTTTATAAAAAAATTACCTTGAAAATAGTAATTAGCATTTTATAATAGAAGAAGTATTCTTATTAAAATTTGCATCATTCCCCAATGAGATTTTTCATTAAAAATACTTTTTGAACTATCGTCTTTTCATTGAACTTATGCTAATTTAAATTAAAGAGGGCTTAATTTTTTTAATTAAACAATATTTACTATTATTGCAATGTTAGGATTTTAATGAATGTTTTTCATTAGAACAGTAGTTTTTCAATTTTTATTATAAATATAACTTTATTTGGATAAATATTATTTACAGAAAAATATTATAATGAATGGTTTAGAAAAATAACAAGATAGAGCATTTCTAACGTTGTCTATTTGTTAATAATTAATACCTTAATTCTCATCAGTTTGTTTATATGATACAGATTTCGTTACTTCTAATAATAAAAGTCCTTCATCATCTCTTGTTAAGTTTCTTTTATCTTTTGAATCAAAAATAACTCTTTTTGATTTTTCTTCACGTAAATCATCAATGTATGTTTGATCTCTTGCAATTTCACATGTATAGGTTTACGTCACCTTTTTGAAATCTCATCAATTAAATCATTATTCATCTTTTGTTTTACAAATTTTCCTTTACTATTTTTAACTTCCTTTATAAACTTGATAAAATAGCTCTTGAGACACCTTTGTCAATACCTAAAGCTTACATTCTAATTTTAACAGAACATTCATACATGTATCCATTTTCTTTATCCTGTTGCTTTGTTTTTGGACTTCTATAAATTCTAGGTTTGTTTCTTTTTGATATGTTCAAAAGTTCGCATGATGCTTCATGATCATCTTTTTCTTCTCTGTATACTTTATCATCACAATTATGACTAGTAAAATATTTTACATAACTTGATTTTTTTCTACTACTTCTTCTTTTATCACTTAATTCTTCTTTTATATCTCCAACTTTACTTTTATTTTAACATGTAGACATATTAATTTATAGTAAAAGTATAGAAATCAGATATAATTAATATAATATTTCACCAAATCATAACTAAGAATATGGTGAAAAGCATAAAAATTTTAAAACTTCCGACTATGAGTAAAGTAAAAAAGTGGTAAATAATAATTACCAATAATATTATAGTTTTTTTAAAGTAATTCTCAAAAGATTTATCTAATTATGAAATATTGTTGATAATACATTTATTAAAAGTCTACTGGAAAAAAGACAATTTATTTTGCATATGAAGAAATCGCATCCTAGTATGATTCCGACCATCGGTAACTCATTATTACATGATGCCCCTTTGATGACTTTTTACACAAAAACATTTTGAAGATAAGTATTCTATTTCAACTACGATGAAGCTGTATCTAAAAGTGAGCAAAAATGTTTGTCCTCTATCCAGAGATGTTTACATCTAAATATTTTTAACTGAATGCAGTTATAATTAATAAATAATGGTTAAAGATTGATAATAGTAATTTGAATCATAAAATTTCGAGATAAAATAAGAAAAACAGAAATCAAAAACATGACAAAAACTTTAATACTAAAAATAAATGACAATGAGTACAGTAAATATAATCCCTGTGTAAAGGGAACTATTGAAAAATTAACATATTTTTCCATAAATTTTTATTATATTTAGCTGTAGAAATTAATCAAACTAGTTAACTGCAATACTAAGGAGTTTAGCAGCTAATAAAGGATAAGCATTGACAACTTTTCCCCATCCTTTAGTGTCTATAATTTCTTTAGCATGCAAGTAAATAAATCGCAAGCACCATTCTTGAAGGATTCCACCTGAATATACTTCACTACATACGAGATAATAACAAACATTTTTAATGGACAAACTGTGAAGTAAACTCTCCTCCGCCATCAGTTTCAACTGTCCCAGCTTATACTCTTCTCCGATTTCCAGCATTTCACAAGCCATCTTATCCATATTTGGGGATTTTCCTGTATACAGATATGTTATCATCTCTTTAACAACCTCCAGACGGAAATCGTTTATTTTAATAACATTTGGATTAGATTTATAGTCTTCGTTCGTTAATATTAAACTAAAGACTTCCGATCTACTAGCAAGAACAAATTTGTGGACCTTTATTTCTGAATCTCCTACTTTTATGACACAATCAGAAAGCTCCGACGACCCAAGCATATCAGCAATATCATTCAGTAATACATTCAACGATCCATTTAAATTGTTATTTGTCGAAATGGCAACAGTGTTTATTGTACCATAATAATAAAATATTTCACAGCCTACTATTAAATTTCCATTTGGGAAAAGCTTATTATCATTGCGGTGTAGTATATCACGTTTAAGAAACTGTTTACACGTATGAATCCTAATATCATCATTAAACTTTTTTATACTCATAACTTTTTTATGTTTCTTTTCACCATCTACACTTAAAACATAAAAACTACATAACGCTGTTACTTCAATACAGTTAACATCTATCAATACTAAAGAAAGTGATATGTAGTTTTCATTGTTACTGGATACATCGTTTTGGTGGATTTGCAAATTCCACTGTACCGTGTCGTTGTTTTTTGAATCAAAGAAAGGACTCATCTTTGTTTCTTTCCCTGTTAATCGGCTTATAGAAGACTTTTCTATCGTCCAGATGAAACTATCTCTTTCTATATTTTTCTTTGCACCAAACTGCCCATCAGATTCTGAAATTTACTGGAATTGAGAAAAGATGGGATAAATGAAATTACCCATTGAAGATTTGATAGAAGACATGTTAGCGAAATTTTTGCAAAGATTTGTTCAGGCGCGTTCCAAGGTTTTTGAGATCCAAACTTTCACCACACAACAAATTTATTTTTTTATTTCCTAGGATACAAACACCAAATCCAAACAAATAATTAAGACAATTAAGTAAATTTATTAAACAGGCCCACTAAATATATATAAGTAATTAAGTGGAGAAATAAAACAATCACTTGCATTAATTACAATTTTAGAGCTTTAATTCACAATGTAATAGAACACAACTGGTAAAAAATCTCTAAGAATTTACAGTATTAAACAATGAAACAAATTCACACAATTTAATAAAAAAATGTAAAATGAAAAAATTTAAAGGAATTTGGGTTTTTTATAACAACGTTGAATTGGTATAATGTAAGGTAGCTATTATTGTTGCTATTCGATTCCCGCTAAAATAGTGCAAAATATAAATGAATGATAAAAAATTTAAAGCAATGTGACGTACAAGATATTTTTTTTCCAATAATATCTTACTTATTACAGATTACAAGCAGCAACTCTTTGAGATCATCCTTACTTAGGTGCAGAAGTTATTTTTTCCTTAAATATTTAAAATTCTAAAGAAACTGGAAATCTTTTGTTTCATAGAAACACAATTGTAAAATCCCAAGTAATATTTTCTATTTATTATATTTTAGAATATTCATAATTTCTATAAAATATTATATATGTTTTTGAATGTTAAAGATTTAAAATCACATTTTCTAAAAAATTGTTTTACTACTTACTCTCATGGTTCTAGGCTAATTTTATATTCGAAATTAAATAACTTTTTGTAAGTTTCTAATATTGAAATAGAACAATAAGTAGAATGTTTGCGTTAAACTTCTAATTAGATATAAAATGCAACATTTAAGTTATTAAATATGATAGAAATTTAAAGTATAGATTAGTTTTAAGTTTCGCTTATTTTTTTTTGAAACGTTCATAGTATTTGTTGTCGATCAAAAATATTTCATCGTTACTTTGCTTAAAACGATTCAGTTTTGAAGATCATTATTCTAACATTTCAAATTTTAGAAACGTAAAGAAATTAATTTTACAAATTTGATGCATACTTTTTATTTCGTTTCATAGTTTTATTGAAAAACTTTCAAAATGTATTGTCAAAGTTAAAATATAGATTTTTAATGTATTTAAAATGATAGTAAAGATTTCTATGTTTATAAGATTAAAAATAAATCAAAATGATAACTCAGGCACTTTTTTATAAAATAGATCTTCACAGAATCCTAATAATTATAAATAAAGAGTTTGATGACTTATTTAATAGAATATCTAGGAAAGTTTATTTTTAAAACTGTCTATTTCTTAAAATACTTTAGAGTATTAAAACATTCATGAGATTATTTTCACTTTTTACTGACTACCTCAAAAATGAACAAAGAAAAAATAAATTTTTAATATTTAAAAATGTGCATATTTTGAAAATAGGTTTTCTTTTAATTTCCATTTCTGAATCAAGATATATCATTTTCAAATATTAAAATTCATCTTTTTTTGGCCATTTGCAAAAAAAAACAACTTAAAGGAATAAAGGTTGACAAAACAAAACATTAGTAAGTGATTATATCTCAGGAACCGAACTTCAAATTGAACTAATTTTACGTTTTTAAGAATCAATATATAAGATCATGTATATTTAGATAGAAAAAAAGTTTTAATATAAAAAATAATATCCCGACCTTCCTTTCTCCTCTGTATATATAAGGATTTTAAATGAATGAACACTACTATGTTTATTTGATTTTTTTTTGTAACTTTATGATACTAAACATCATTAAATTTTATTATGTGATCAAAATACCAAATAATTTATAATGCAATTTCATGTTATTTAATTTTTTTAATTATTAGCAGATTTTATTGTAGACATCCAAATTCTACATAAAGTCTAACCTATAAAGATTATCATTTTGCTATAAAAATGCACCAATTATATTTAAAAGTAATTTTAATAAATTAAACATCAAAATAAAATATCATATACATATTACTTTAAAAAGAATTAAAAATTGGAAAATTATCTTCAAAAATTAAATATCCTATTCACAGAATATGAATTACTCATTCGTGAAGACTTCACAAAGTATAAAACTTCTTGTAGAAAACTATTTCAAAGGTAAAATCACAAAGTGAACTAATTTTAACAAACAAAATTATGAATACACTTTTTGAAAAGAACAGTTTAATTATTACCTTTGATTACCTTGATTCATTTGACCTGGAAATGAAGGCATTTGAGATCGATTTATATTATTTCCCATAGGATTAAAGAAATTTGGATATATATTCATTGGATATACAGTAGATGGGTATCCAACACTGGAACATATGGGCATATTATGAGGATAGTTATTAAAATAATGATAATTTATGGAATTTACTCCCATACTAGCTTGATTAGCTAACATTGACATATTTTGTGGAGGCATTTGTGAAGCTGAATTTATCATTGAAGGGTACCCAGTATTATTATACAAACAAGGATTCATTGGTCCAGGTTGATTGTAGGTGTTTCCATTATAAGGAGGAAAATAAGAACCATAATGAGCACTCATATTTGTCGCTAGAACATTATTTGTATGTTCTTGATATTGTGCAACTTGAGGATTATTATAAACAAAGGGATTTCCCATTGCGGACATAGGATTAATCTGATTCATGTCATATTGCTGTGGTAAGTTATTACTCATTGGCAATGCTGAAGGCATGGATTCTTGATTAGTCATTACAGATTGTGGGTATTGAGGCATATTTTGTGATTGCAAAATCATAGGCTGACTATGACGTCCAGTATCGTGATGTGGTAAGACTTTATTTTTACTAGATGAATCTTTTCTGCTACTTTTGCTCGATGATTGTTGTGGACCGGAAACCATAGACATTGGATTCATATCTAATGCTTTAGATGGTGCTACTGGAGAAATTTTTGTTATCTCTTCCATATTTTTAAGAATATTTGTAGATGTAGGATATGATGGAGGAGGATTTGAAATATTACTGTAAGCTTGCATTTCATTTTGACTATTTTCGATATGACTAGAAATCATTGATGGTGTCGAAATATTCAAATTATTCATTTGTATATCTTCCGGGATTGTATTTTGAGGTATCATTTCTTGTTGAGGTTGTTGCGATATACTGTTCATCATCATTCTACTGCTATGAGGCATTTGTTCTCTACAGTTTATTGAATTATTTTGTTCATATATACTGACTTTAGAATTTTGTGATGCAATCTCAACATTTTCTGTCGACAACAATGGAGGTGGACTAACATATTCAATACTGTCGTTTGCTGTCTCAACATTCAGCATCATTGGTGTTAATTGGGGAGGTGGTGAATCATTAGATTGTTGATTATTCAAAGAAATTTCTTTGATATTAATATTTTCTATATTCCTTCCATCTACTGATTGACATAATTGGGGTGGTAAATCTGTTAACGTTGTATCACCTTCTAAGTCATCTTCATCTGGTTCACCACCCATGTTAACGATTTCAATGTTATTGTATGAAGTTTTAGGTGAGTCAAACTTCTGTTTTGGTGTACTACTGCTAGATCTATTTTCAGAGATATCATACATCTCGTAATCATTATTTCCATATTTATTATCATACGAAGTACCACCTTCATCATTATCATTTATAGAGGCACTAGACGACGACAAAACTGAATTAGGGGAAACCCCTCTATAAGAAGATGACGATACAGTCGATTTACAATTCTTTACTGGTGATTTTGATTTACTCCTTTTACATGGTAGCTGAAGGTAATCCGTCGATTCACGCTTGCGTTTTTTATCATTTCCTGAATTATAATCTATTTGATTTGATGTATGACTATAAGGGCAGTAAAAATGTCCATTTCTATATTTCCTTAGTAACTCTTTAAGTTGGTTAAATATTTTGACCCGAAGAGACTGAAAACCAGATTGTCTTTTAATATCTTCACCTAACTCTTTAATTGCTTCTGCAAGATCTTTTTTATTTATTCCTGTACATTCTGAAATCGGCGTTATAAGTTTCCTCAACGTTATCTGCGTATCATTTGTTGCATTTGGACCAAAAGATTCTCTTAAAACATAGTCTGCTATCTTTGCTTTCCAATACTTCATGAAAAGAATTTTCCCTTGTTCTGAAAGTGGCTTTTCCGGTGAACCATAATTTGGTGTTGGGTACCGATCCATTAGATAAGCGAAATCTACCAACATTGTTCCTACACCTTTGCCCTGCATTGTTGGTAAAACAACAATACAACTTAATACATGTTCTGGTTGTTCAGGCATCTTTGAATAAAATCCTGCAAAACAATACTTGCCACAAGGCTTCTTAAAATAAGCAGTATAAAGATCAAACTGATAAGTTGTATAAACGGATGTTTTTGATTTAAGAAAATAAGTACCTAATAAACATAAATCTTCACATATCCTTTGATCTTTCTTATTCATTTTCCAAATTGAGAAATTTTTTTGCTTACAATTGTACATTCTTTGTCCAGGCGGTTTGTTGTTATTTCCAACATGAATAGTTTTTATATGATCATTAAATAATGCTTCATCTCTAAACATTCGAAAACATAATTCACAAAGATATAATTGTTTTGCCATTACAATAACATCCATATGTGGTCCAATATTTATTGCTTTTATATTTTGGCCATCCACAAAAATGTATGGTGGTTCATGTTCGTCAATTGAATTGTAATCTTGGCGCTCTTTTTCCTCTAACTTAATCAATTCTTTCATCATATCACTAGCAGATATATCATTAAAGATTTTATTTGAAAAAGAATAATATTTTTTTTCGATTTCTTCATTTTCAATTTCTTTTTTGACGCTTTCCTTATACGTCACAGACTATCAAAAACAATGGCATTATTCAGTTTAATTGACTTACCTTCAGTGAAAACACTGAATTTTTTTTCGTTTTATAAACAGGCATCACAGAAGTTGAAGTTAGTGTTATATTTTATAGTTTGTTAGTAAAATATTTCTTCTTAAATTTTATTATTTATAGAAATGAAAGTAACGTGGGAAGTGACACTCCTCCAATACGTTGAAATTATGCAAACGCGAGGTCATTTAAGAATAATACTTTCGTACTCCGCAATGAAAAAAAGGGTTTAAAATTAACAAATGTGACTTCTCCACATTGTGCTTTTTGTAAACATTTTGTACTTAAGAGATATCGACAATTTTGTATATCAAATTATTAAATAAACTTAAAATGCCTTTTTGCTAACTCAGAATGATAACTATAGGTGAAGTATAAAATGAAATAATTTACTATTATTGCAAAATTAAAAACTCAATTGTGAATTTATTAATTTTAAAAATGTATTGTTTTTTATTTTTATCAGTTATTATTCTTTCTGAAATATTTTATCTAAAAATATTGGCATTGTATCTTTAATATATTAATAAACAAGTAATAAATTTTCACATTATTAAGCAAAAAGCAAAAAAATGTAATTTGTATTCCAGATTGTTGTTAGGAAAACTTTTATATGTGAAAGTGGTAATATTTAGCTGTGGTGACAAAAAAATATAAAATAAATTGAAAAATAATATAAAATGTATTTGAAAAAAAATATTTAATTTACAATCCATTAAAACGTTCAAATCATAATAATAAATATAAATTATTAAGGCTTAAAAACAATTAAATTACTTCAATTACTAGAAGGAATTAATTTCTAGATGAAAAAATATCATATTGTGTTGATAATATTATTGTTAAAACTAAATGCTCATGCAATTTCGTTTATAACAACCGTAAATATTCGAAAAAAAAAATGCTTGAAAAACAATTAAATAACTAACAAATTTATTTAGAGGTTTATTTTTTAAATATTTAATAAGTATAAAAATATTACTATTTCGATAATCTTTTGATGTCACTGATATTTATAATTTATATATTTTTATGGATAATGTTAAGTTATTCTACAAAAAATGAATATGATTTCTGGTAAATGACATAAATATCAGGAAGTAATAAGCAATGAATTACACTAATTTTTTCAATAATGTTGCAAAATAAAATTAAGGCATGCAAAATTATTTAGAATATAAAAAATATAACTGTTATGCCAAAAAGGAAACTGTTGACATATTTAAATAACTAGATAATTAGCAATTTCTTTTGTTATAGTTGCTTGAAACGAATTGCTATTATATTTAAGAAAAAATTGTATAAAAAAATCTATTATTTATATATATATTTTGCACATAAATTTATAAGAAAAATATAGTATAAATAATATCTTTTAATTGAATTTTTAAAAACATTTACAATAATAACTACAGCAATGTCTACACTGAAAGAAAATAGTTTATCATTAACTATGCAATTACAAGATAATCTGATTAAGTTTGAATTTTATATTTTTGTTAAAAAGATTTGTAAAATAAAATACGAGTTCTTCACTTAAATACTTTCCATATTTTACGTAGTTAAGTTTAATTTGAAACAATTTGATAAAAAAGTGTTAGTTCAACTACTTTTATGTATTCATAATCTTTATTCTCGTCAATTTTAAAGTGTTTTTAAGCAAAATTACATAATTATAATAATAAGTATAATCTATTATCTTATAATAAGAAATTTCTAAAGTTATCGAATAATTTTGACTGAACAAATCCTTTTTTCGAATGTTAGAATTAACTATAAAATAAAATATTTTCTATAAACTTAAATCATTACACGAATTTACAAAATACATTTTTAGTAAATATTTTATTTATCAGATAAATGAAGTTCAAAATCTGAACATTTTTAATTGTAATTACATACAGATATATTTATTAGTTATATGTTAAGAAAATTCGATTTTAGTTATACATAGAAATTCATTTCTTCACTACATTTTTTTGTTACAATATCATAAGCATATTGAAAATCTTTAGCAGTTATAGAATACCTATTATTCCTTACTGCTCTCATTCCTGCTTCAGTGGCAATGTTTCGAATTTCAGCTGCACTTATTTTGTCCGGTAGAGCTACATAATGTTCTAAATCAACATCATTTGCCAAACTCATGTTTGCTGTTACTGTATTAAAAAGTAAACGTTTTTGTCTTCTATCAGGTAGAGGAAATTCAATCTTCCGATCTATTCTTCCGGGTCTTAATAAAGCTGGATCAAGTGTATCTACTCTATTTGTAGCCATAATGACCTTTACTCCTGATGATTGGTCAAATCCATCCATCTGGTTAAGAAGCTCCAATAATATTCTTTGAACTTCTCTATCAGCACCTGCTTTAGTGTCAAATCTTTTTGTTCCAATAGAATCAACCTCATCAATAAATATAATACATGGAGAATTTTGTTTTGCCATTCTGAAAACATCTCTAACTAAACGGGGACCTTCTCCAAGATACTTGTGGACAAACTCGCTTCCAACTAATCTAATAAAGTTTGATTTTGTTGATGTAGCAACTGCTTTAACTAACATTGTTTTTCCACAACCTGGAGGTCCATATAACATAACTCCTTTTGGTTCTTCAATACCAATTTGTTTAAAAAGATATCCATGAGATATTGGTAATTCTATTGCTTCTCTAATCTCTTGTTTTTGAACTTCCAATCCTCCTACGTCTCCATATGAAACATCAGGTTTTTCAGTTGCTTTTAAGAGATTAACAGTATTATCACAATCTGGTGGTAGTATATCGACAAGAGCATTAGATCTTTTCATTAACCCAACTGCTGTTCCAGGATGTAATTTTGATTTATCAACATTTGATGCCACACGAACATAATAATTTATACCTGCTGATGTTTCTACAACACAATAATTCTTATCAATTGCTTCTAGAAATTCCCCAACCAATAGTGGTACTGATTGAAGAATTTTAAGTTCCTCATTTGAATGAGCTATCTCATTTCGACATTCTTTTATTGCATCACGTAGATAGTCTTCTTTTACAGATAAATGTTTTACAAGTTTAGTTAAACGAAGGTACTGCTCAAATACATCATCACTTTCTATTATATCATCTTTTAAAAATATATCAATATTATTTTTTGAATTTTCAAAAGTTTTTACTTTTGGTATTGTTAATGATTTTGAAACTGGTGGAACTCTTGAGATAACAAAAGGAGAAGACATTATATGGGTTTGTAATAAAATATCTGCTGAGATATCATTTTATATTCCTCTAAAATTTGTTTTTAATTATACTATTAACAAAATTTTTCATTTATATTTTGTTTGGAATAGTATCCTTTGGCGGTAAGTCTTATATTATCAAGGTTAACTGACATAATTAATAGCTGATATTTATTTGATAACTATATTTTATGATTTATTAAGCTATGACAGAAGAAATCCGTGTAAAAGTAAAGAAAATTTATCCACGAAACCTGTTTTTCACGAAACTGTTACGCGACTGGTTAAAAGCAGCAGAAAGTGCAGAGGTACGTCGTACGATGAAAGTAGCTCTAAATAATGTTACTAAATATCCATTTCATTTGAAGGATTATGGAGAGTTAAAACAGGTTTCAGGTATTAATATAATATAATTAATAATGTTTCTAATGAAATTTTATTATTATTTTAGGAATAGGAAAAGTTCTTGCAACAAGATTAGACAAAGCATACCGTGATATACAACAAATATTAGGTGAAGATCCTGATATTAAAATAATTGAGGGTTTAAAAAATGGAGAAGCGTTGGAATTATTAAATTCTGCTAAAAAAAGTGGTACATCGAATAAAAATGCATTGAAAGGTGGTTTAACTATTAAAAAAATATCCTCAAAAACAAGTAAAACTACTTTGTCGCAACCTATTGATAATCTTAATATTTGTACACAAAGTGAAGGAAATAATTTATTTACTAATAAAGAAACTGTTTTTAATATTTGTAAATCCCAAAAAACTATTCCTTCTAGTGAAATAACTAGTAAAATGTCAAATTATCAAGGAATAGATGGTGAAACAGATAATTTAATGGGTGAAAATGATTTAGAAAGTTCTATTTGTTTTGCTAATCCTGCCACAGAAGATGGTGAAATAGTTTTGATTTGTGATACTAGAGAACAACATGGAATGACTAAGCATAAATCCGTTGTAGATCATTTAACTAAAGATAATGTACCATTTGAATTAATGCCATTGTCAGTGGGAGATTTTCTATGGATTTGGAGAACGCCAACAAAAGAGATAGTTCTGGACTATGTAATTGAAAGAAAAACGTGGGACGACTTAAAAAAAAGTATAATGTCAAAACGTTTGGAAGATCAAAGAGGAAGATTAAAGCAAAGTGGTATTAAAAATATTGTTCTGTTGGTTGAAGGAAGGGAAACCTTTGATAGTAGTCTTGAACAAAGTTTATGTACCTTTAGTATTCTTCATAAATTTCTTATACAGAGGACTGAAAGTGCAGCCGACACAGCTACCTTTTTGAAAATTACTACAGAACGTTTAAAATTGAGATCAAAAAATGAGATGGTAAGATATTATAATATTTTATACATATTTAATTTTTTTAGTTTTCTGGGCCAGATTTTAAAAGATATCAGGATAAAAATAAAAAAACTGTGTCACAGTCGGTCCGTCAAGTTTTTGCAAGGCAATTAACAGTCTGTCCACAGATGTCAGTTGAAAAAGCTCTGGTAGTAACCCAAAAATTCCCAACTATGAAATCTTTATGGGATTTATATAGAAATAACAATAAAAAAAGTTTAACAGAACGTGTAGATCCTAAACTCCTCCTTAATAAAGAAATATCACAAATCCCTCCATCATTATCAGCACAGGTTTCTATTTTCTTTAATTATTCTACCTCTACAATTTAATTGATGGTTTTTTAAAAAACTTTTTTGTCATAACTTTCTATAATTTAATTATCCATAAAATTAATTTTACTTATTAAATAAATATATCTTATTAGCTGTATATATTATATTTATTTACATCTCTTCTTTCTATATTCAATCAAACTATTTCTCTCATTAATATCCTATATTATTTATAAAAAGCAGAAGTACAAGGTCTTTTGATTCTTCAACTATCTTCAAAAACAAGTCTTTTATTTTAACAATTTTTTACCCCCATTTGAAACAAATACGTCCTTAACTGTCACATGAAATGGTAAACCATGTTATTTCATGTAATTGATGTAATATAATGATAAGCTTAATCATATTTTTGATCTGCTACAATGATTTTATATTATTAATACACATCCTTTTTATTATTAAATGACCTTAATTTAAAAATCTTTTTTTCTTATCAACTTTTCTAATTATTTAGAAAAAAAAACAATTTTTTCGATCTTCTCTATATATTTGAAAGAGTCTTTTTTAGTATAGATGTATAAAGTTATTTATCAAATTATCTATTATCATATTCCTAAAAGGTCAACAGTCAATTATTTGAGAAATCTTTTATAAATTGATGTTGATTTTGCTGTTTTTTTTAAAAGCAACTCTTTACAATTTTTAATTATACATCTGATTTTGACGTATATTTTTATTAAAAATGTTTGCATCAGACATATACCCTTAAAATTTCTCCATTTACAATATAATAAAACTTTTGATAATTGTATGATATTAGAGGCTGAAATTAAATACTATAAAAAAAAGTAGAATGTAATGAAATAAGGAAAATCTGTTAAAATAATTTATCTTTTGACATTCTTTGCACCATCTTTCCTATTGTCTATTATTTTTAACCAACTGTGCATAAAAATTAATGTGCCATTGTTGAAAGGATGATTTTTGTGACAAGTTTAAGGACATTTTAGATTATTTTAACTATCTTCGATTACATTTTTTATTTTGTTTTTTGATAATACTCAAGTAACATTGATATGAAATAATAACAATTAAAATAGTATATTATCTAATTAATTTGTTAAATATTTTAATTATTTTTGAAATAAAAAAAATAATATAATTATTTATTTCTAAAATGTATATTAAAAAATTTGTTTAATTATTCTATCTATATCAAATATTAATACTGTTTTTTCATTTTAACTATATTGTCATATATATAAGCATGTAATTAATTAGTGTAACATTTTATTTTTTTATTGTTGTATCTGTCACCAAAAATTTTAATTTATCATTTACATCATAAAGATCTATTTTCTATAATATAAAAAGATTGTCTTCGCACAAATAGATATATCTTTCGTAGCAATATAAACACTAAAAATAATTAAAAAGTTTAATATTATCTTTTTAAAACTTTACCTAAAACATTTATTTCTACTAAATACAACTTCCTTTAAATTTATAACCAATTTTATCATTCAATTTATCATTTATGTCTTTGCCTATTCCTTTAATAAACTGTATCAAAAATGTTTCTATTTTGTTAAATATTTCATTACCATTTATACCATGTTTATAATTACATTCCTATTATTGAAAAAAAAATTTTTAAAAACAATTACAAGTATAATAAAATGATTTATTATTTTATCATGTTTTTTTAATTAAACTTATATATAAATATTGTTTTTAGGAGTATTTTTAATTAAATGGTATTTTCTAATAATATTCTTTTTCCTTCAATTTTTGTTTTTCTGGTAAGTAAAAATTGCAAATTGATAATTAACAAAAATTAATTAAAAAATTCGATTTAATATTGTAGAGATTTTTATTATACTAAGATAATTTTTTTACAGACTATTCTTGTTAGCATTAGCAAATGTGAGGAAGATGGTAGATTTACAAATATTTCTGAAGATTATGAAGTTTGTAGAGAGGCAATGGGTTTTGGGAAAACAAAATTCGTCTGCGATCCAGATCATTCATTGAAATTAGATACTATAGCTAAGCTCGAAGCACTTTTAAGAGAATTACAAATAAATGTAAAATGTCCTTGTGCACTTGGTTGTCCATCTCGTGGACAAACAGGAAGTGACAAATTTATTGGGTTATTACAAGTTACTACTCATGACAAAATTAATAGAACTGGAAGAGTTTTTGAGGAAGCTGCTAAAGATATTTATGATAAAGAAATGTTAGGAAGTAATGAATGTGATAATGGTATAATGATTCTTTTTACAAGAGATAATAATCAGGTAGGTTAAATTATACTTCTATCCTTCAAAATATAACATCAAAAAGATGTAATTAGGATGCAAAGAAAAACCTTGAGATATTTAAAGATAATATAGTGACAGTTACGAGGTAACCTAAGCATGCTTCATTGAAAAAAATTAATTTATTTTGAAATAATTAAATTTAAGATGAAATAATTTATTCGACTTTTTTATTATCCTCCATTAATATCTTTATAAGGTTATTTGACAATGTAAAAATTATACGTATTACATTAAAAGTAATTTATTTCATTTTTTAGTTGGCTGTTTATAGCGGAGAGGGTAAATTTACTGTTTTAAATCAATCCGATTTAAATAAAATTCACGATTTTGCAACAAAGGGTGTTCTCCCTGAACATGGTGTTGCTCTTCAAGCTGTTCTTCAATCTATGAATATTGCTACTGGAGGTAATATAGAAGAAGTTAAAAAATCGGAAAATACTCCTATGCTTGTTGGATTTTTAATTGCTCTTCTTCTTTTTTTCATTATACTAGCACTTTTATTGTCATTATGCCTCTCTAAAACATGTTGTTGTTTTACTGATAAGCACAAAGAAAGAAAGGGCGAATATATTGTTAATCCAGAACATTCTACAACAATGAGATCACCTGAGCCAGTATATATCGTACCACCATCAGAATACCATATATCACCAATACACGAAGATGCCATTTATTCATCACCATATGCTATTCCACCAATTTATACAATTTCCAGACCAACTACACCATCTTCAATTCATTTGAATAAAATCAAACCAATATATGGTGATGTAAGTACTTTAGGGAAAATTCAATCACCAGTAAAAAGTTCTTTTTCTCCAACTTCTCCAAGTAAAAACACCAAAACAACAATCTCTGACGATGATTCTAATTCAACAATTCCTATTACAAATGATCATCCACATGATGGTACATACCAATTTTTAGATCCAAGAAGAAGTATGGAAATTCAAACAAAAGAAGATTTCATAGAATAATAATAATTTGTTTTCTCTCAACAAACTTCCTACTTATAAAACACGCTCCGGTCCCATTGAAATGTTAAAAGAACTATTACCAAAATAATTATTTTGAAAGAGAACATTATCTCTTTATCTATGTTTGTAAATATAATTACGATATATATTTTTATATATATATATACAATCTAATATTTTACTTTAACCAATAAGGCTTTTTTTATCAAAAAAATTTTTTGTTAAATATACTATTTTCATATATACATAATATCTATATACGTTTAGATGCAATAAAAGAAATTATCTATTATTATTATTATTTTTATAACCTTAATATTTACCATTTCTGTAGAAGCTTATATTAAAGTTAAGTAACAGAATGCATGTGTCTTTTTATCCTTTATTTACATATCTTTATATTGCCATTAAAAGAAATAATATAAAAGAGAAGAAAGGAACCATTGATTTTCAATAAAATTAAGATACCTAAAATGTTGATAGAGGAAGAAATTTTAAACAATGTTAATGTTAAAATTATACCATCCTTCTTGTTTTTCTACTTTAATAACATTTTTTTAATGGTACATAAAATTTATTTGGATAAAGTGATATGATTCACTGTTTTTATTATCAATTTTCTACCATATTTGAATAAAAAAATTAATACCTAAATATTTTTAATCCTCTATAAATAAAATATATTTTTTATTTAGTTTATATACAATTGACCCATTGTTAATCGTTATCTTTTTTCCTATTGTCATTAAATATTACTCAGTAAAAATTGATAGAGAAGTTAAAATTAAAAAGTGTTTTTCTATCTCTCTTTTCGTCTATTTTTATCGCTTTGTAAAGTAGATAAGTTTTTGGTTAGTCATTTAATCTTTAACTGTTTAATTGCTTATTTTTAACCATTTTGAAAAGGTAAGACTACTGCATAATACAAAAATCTAGAAAAATCTATTATAACTTTATTTAATACCAATATTTCTTACATCGCATTCAATACTTTCGTTTTTATGGTTATTTTTTTTTCTTCATTTTTTTAGTAACATAAACAAATTTAATTTTACCATTATTAATTAATTATATATCATTTCCTAGGATGTTATTAAATTATAGTTTACCAATAAACTACAATATTTGAAATGACCTAAATAGTAAAAATTATCGCAAAATTTTTATCGCGTAAGCGGCATATGATATAGTATTACTTTGGCTTCTCTGTACTTTATCAAGCCAAACACATACATTACATCTAATACTATTCTTCAAATTATCTATACTTATTTTAGATAGTCTTTACATCCATATTTGTAATATATTTCAATCAATATTTTACTTTTACCAATAAGATATATAATAAATATTTAGAATCAAATTTGAGATGTTAATTGGACTGCTAATTTTATCACGATAGGTCAATTGAAATTATACTTTCCAAGTGTTATCATAATTCTTTCAGATTATTCATCATCCCAAATTTGTATATATGTTACTTTTTTGCTATAAATTATACATATGTATGTATATGTTTTTATATTTCTTCCTATAACTTTTAATTTTATCGCTACACTCTCTTATTTTTGATATATTTAAATAATATAACGATAACTTGCATTACCATTTTCTTCTATACGCTCCCTTCTCTATTTCCACCACACACCGACATCATCATTTTTATCTAAATAGTTGTTCTTCGGTTTTCGGTCGCCAACACCGAGAGACAAATGAACGATAAGTGGTCGTTTGTGTAGTTGGGTGTCGACAAATCATGCTTCCCTGAGACCAACTTCTCTACTTCATAATTTTAAATAAAATTTCCTACTCGATCTTTAGTATGAACTTTTCATGTAGTAGTTCACCGATTTTTGATTAATCTCTATACCCTACCCATCTTAGCATATCATTATTTTTAGAGTATATTAATTTGATCATTTTATGGATTCATCATATGACTATTCAAGTATATTCGAGAAACTATTTTTTTGTTCAAATTTATATTGAACATTGATTATCATTTCCTCATCCTCCTAACAATTGTTTATTTATAATACCTCTCTGCTTTTGATTAAAAATTCATTTGATCATCAAAAAAATGTTACAATATTATTATTTATTTTATATATTTAAGTAGTTTATTTCTATTCCAGAAAACCCTTTTGGAGATACATGGTTCTATATCTTTAATTGAATCTTATTCCTGAAGCTAAATTAGAAACAATGCCTTAGCGTAAATATATTTGTTCCCTTTCTACTTAAAGTAATACATGTTCTCGTTTCACCATTCTCCAGTCATGTAGGAATTATTTTTCTACTACAATATATTTCTCAAAAATTGAAAGTTTTACATTTACTTTTTTTAATTAAATAATATAGTTTTTTTTTAATTAGTCATCATCCAATTAATATAAAATTTAGCTACTCCCTTTTAGAATTTCATATCAATATAAAAATTCATCTCTATATAATATGATAAGTAATAGGGTGATTCACAAAAAAAGTTTTTAAAAAACAATTATGTAAAACTTTCACTTGTATTCTTATAGTGAAATAGATTGGAGTAAAATATACCTATATGACTGTACATAAATATTATCCTATGATCACATATTAATAAATATTCCTTTTATCTGTAGCTATACTTGGAAATAAGAAGGCATGGCTTCAACTGCTAACGCTCAGCTGATTGCAGCTGAGGAAGCTATGTATGCTCCATTTTTTGGATCACTTGGGGTAACTGCTGCAATGATTTTTACAGCTGCTGGTTCTGCTTATGGTACAGCTAAATCTGGAACTGGCATTGCTTCTATGTCAGTTGCGCGTCCAGACCTTGTTATGAAAGCCATCATTCCTGTTGTTATGGCAGGTATTGTAGCTATTTATGGTCTTGTAGTAGCTGTTATTATATCTGGTAAACTTGCTCCCGGTGGTAAAGAATATACAGTCAATTCTGGATTTTCACAATTTGCTGGTGGTCTTGTATGTGGACTTTGTGGACTTGGAGCTGGTTATGCTATTGGTATCGCTGGTGATGCCGGAGTTAGAGGACTTTCACAACAACCAAGACTTTTTGTTGGTATGATTTTGATTCTCATTTTCGCTGAAGTTCTTGGGCTTTATGGAATGATCGTTGCTTTAATATTGGGTGCTACATAAATATTATGTATATCGTAATTTTATGTGTACTTTCATTATTTTTGCAACATTTATCACTTTTTTGATTTTACATAAGAACAGTCATATTGTATTATATTAGTAGTATATATAGAGAGGGTTATATAATTACATTTTGTATGAGCAGACTCTTAAACACCAACACAAAATACTATTTCCTTGTTTAATATTTTTTTACGCGACTATTAAATTAAAAAAATATCACGAAGAGAATAGTGCGAGAATGTTTTATTTCTTCATTTACCGTTAATTTTCGGTTTTATATCTTACTATGTCATTTTAATTATTTTACTAGTGATCAAATTTTTATATTTATTTTAGTTTTAACCAACAGTCATGTCTTACGATCTTAAAACCGCCGAAAGCCCAGCTTATGCCCCATTCTTTGGATATATGGGAGCTGCCTCTGCTCAAATCTTCACTGTTCTTGGAGCCGCTTACGGTACAGCTAAATCTGCCGTCGGTATCTGTTCCATGGGAGTTATGCGTCCAGAACTTATCATGAAATCAGTAATTCCAGTTATTATGGCTGGTATTATTGGTATTTACGGACTTGTCGTAGCTATGGTATTGAAAGGAAAAGTAAAGGCTTCTTCTGCAGGATATGATTTAAACAGTGGATTCGCTCATCTTGCTGCTGGACTTACATGTGGTCTCTGTGGACTTGGAGCTGGTTATGCTATTGGTATTGTCGGAGATGCTGGAGTCAGAGGAACTGCTCAACAACCAAGACTTTTCGTCGGTATGATCCTTATTCTTATTTTCTCTGAAGTAAGTTTTTAAAGAAACAAAGACAAATAATAATTTATATCTATTTATAGGTTTTGGGACTTTACGGTATGATTGTTGCTTTGATTCTTGGAACCTCATAAGTTTAATAACGTCAAAAAGTTAATTTTTTCTCAATTATCAATGAGAATTAAACTAAACAACTCCAAATTCTTAATGTATCTTATTGTAGCATGACTATTACCATTTTTTGATTGTGTTAAAATGTGTACTACTGTTTTTTTGTCGAATTTATATACAATTTTGTTTATTTGCTTTCAATACTTATATGTATTACATGAGTAGTTTCTATTAAAATAATTAAAAGATTATATATTTTTAATACACTTTTTATTTAAAAACCCAACAATAATTTCACTTTTAAAACCTGAAGAAATAAAAAATAGATATAACCAATTTAATTTATCAACCGAATGTATCAATGATGTATAGTAATACCTTTAAATTAATATATTCGATGCTAAATTTTTATTTGTACTTTTGGTGATTTTAAATAAAAATATATAATTAAATAATTTTTTTGTAGTTATCATATAATGTTTCAAATTTTATTTCAATTAAAGATAATGATAATCGTCGGAAAATGCATATAAGTGTTAACAGTGAAGAAGAAACCAATATTCGATCTTTACTTTTTTGTTATTATATTATTGTGTATAATACATAAATTAATCTTTATAAACACTATACAATACTTCACTTTAGCGTAATCAATTTACATTATTATATCATAAAGTGGTCTAGCGAAAAATATATATACAAGGACTTCAAATTTAGGAATAAATTTATCGTAAAATATTTTCATAACAAAAAGCGTAAACATAAAAAAATGACAGAATAAAGAAAATAAATTATAGTTAAATAAATCATTATTTTTAGAAACATCTTAACAAAAAACAAAATTCATCAAAATTTATATATTAAAAGAAAAAAAAAGTTAACAATTGGATTAAATAAATAGAAGGCACAACACTTTAAATCCTGTCCTTTGTTGTTTAGAAATGCTAAAGCATTTAAAGTTATTCAACTCAATTCTCTCATGAATTAAAAGTTACCGGAAAAAAGAAACAGCTATAAAATATTATTTGATTTTTCTTTTTTTTTCATATAAATAAAAGCAACGACATTTTAAAAGTTGTTAAACTACAAGTTATTATTTTCAAGTCAATTTGTATATTTCTTAAGAATATTCTTTTACAACCATTTTATTTGGTTTGGTATAATTTTAGTTGGAATTTTTATTAGCCTTAGAAATGAAAAAGTCTAATTGTACTGTAAGATCTAAGTCTACTTTTGCTTTTGGATCATCAACTGAAAGAGATTTATCCTATATTGGTAATTGTCCAAAATCATTAAGAGGGATTGGAACATCAACAACAAACAGTGAAATACTCAAAGCTTATGGTCCAAGAGAGGCAAAAGATATTAAAAAAGTTATAAGACAAGCACGTTCTATAACACCAAAACATGGTATGTTTTAAATTTTTATATTATGCAATATATTTATTTAATTAAAAAATAAATAGTTAACTATACATTTAAATGATTATTATGAACTGTTACAATCGCTTCATATATTGAATGTTTTTTTATTAAATATGTTTTATTATTATTATTATGTTTAGAATACTCTTCATCATCCATTTCATTATCTTCACTTTCCAAATAATCTTCTTTTTCATTATTATCATCTTCATCAAAAATTGAATTATTATCATCATCATTAATTTCCTCTATATTATCATTTATATTTAAAATAGTGACAGCATCTTTATTACAAGGTGCCATTAATGCTTTAGTACTATTAATAACATTCATCTTATTAAAAGTAACATTCAAATTTCGTCCTTTTATATCATTACGCATGTGAAAATTTGTACTAATTTTTCTTAAATTCGTATTATTTTCAATAGCACTCTTTGTATCAATGTATAATTGTTTAGCAACAGTTGGATCTCCTGATTCCTGTGCACCAACTAAACAAAATGCCATTAATATTAGAATAATAACAATAGATACAAGAGCCAAATACAGTCCAACACCAAATCTTTCAATATCATACATGGAAATTGAAATTCCAAAAAGTAATAGTAAAAATGAGGCAGTTGATACAATAAATAATAGTTTAACAGTTTTCATTTTTGTCAGAAAGTTTTACCTTGACAAATGAATATTTAAATAGATAGATATAAAATAATATTTGTTGCTAAATAGGATAGAAGGATAGGCTTAATGCAAAATGAAATTTTTACAAATTTTCTTAAAATTAATGAACAATAATTTGTTTACTTTAAGTTTAATTAAACATTTACGTACTATCAATTTACACGTAATTATAATCTTCTCTAAAAATGTAAATAATTTATTTTGCCAATGTTTTAGTATTTTTTAATAAATTCTTCTCACTTTTCGTACCCTAAAAATTAAAATAATTTTAGCAAAAAAAATATATTTTTTACTATATTGACTGTTAAAATAGAAATTTTAAAAGACAATTATTTAAGTTTATGGTAATAATTCTTATTGTATGCTTTTTTTTCTTTTAACATTCCATAAAATATAAATGACATAATAATTGCATGTAAAATGGAGTTTCTAAATAAAATATTAAAAAGTCAAAATAATTTAAAGAAAATAGTTATATTTTTAATAGACCACAGTTATGAAAAAATGTAAATTTTAATATGTCCATATATCTTCTACATAAGTATATTCATATACATAAATATACATCTGTGATGTGTCACTTGGAGTTTACATGAATTGAGAATATTAATTTTAATGTGCTTGCTTTCACATTATTTACTTTGATATATTTTTCACTTTATTATCATTTTTTAAAATTTCCATATCTTAGTAAAACTATTCAATAGAAAAATTTTCCCCTTTTTTACCATCATTTTAATTATTTCGCTTACTATTTTTCATAATTCTTTTTGATGTTTTCTACTAATAATTTTTGACAATTTATATGATAAAACATTTAATTATAAAAATGTTGATTCATTTTCATCACTATCTTCGTACCATATTACAGCAACTAACTCCTCATTATTCTTCTCATCTATGCTCTTTCCTTTTTGTCAATATCATTTTTATTATTATAATCTAATTTTTCAATCTGATTCAATGGATTTTCATATAAAACGGATAAATTTATTCTTTCCGTTTCATCATTTATGTAGTTAAAATTTTCCTGCCCAACTAAAAGCTTCTCCTTATCACAAGTATTTCTAATTATCTCTTTATCTAAACTTGATTTCAATGACATTCTTCTCCTTATCCTTCCCCACATTTTTTTTGCCGTCGATTCTTCATCATCATGTGTTATTCCAATACTACAAGCTGTAGCATTAACTAAAAATACAACTACTGCTACTAAACTTAAGTACAATCCAGACCCATAAATATTTATGTCTATGGAGCATAAAATGATTCCAACCAAAAATAGTATAAAGGATACCACTGTTATAATAGTTAAAATTTTCTCATTCATCATCCAAAAATAAAATATATTAATAAATAATTTCTACTGAAATATCAGTTTCAAAGAAAACTAAAATAAAAATAAATATGTCATAGAACAAATTTTTAGAATTTAAAACAAAAGTATATAAATTAAATAAATATATATAATTAATGAAAACTTTTTCATATTAAAAATATAATTTAATTATCTATTTTTCTTTAACATAGCGTATATAATAAAAAAGTATTTACAAAAAATCTGAATACTTTAACTAAATAATATGTATAACTTTAGTCAAAGGAAGATAGTTAAATGAAAATGAGAAAAATTTTCAAAAAGAAATTAAAAAAATTTTATTAGCTCCATCCTTACCAACGACAGAACCATAAATAAAGAGTGAAGAATCTTCAGGAAGGATTATAATTTTTAACTAACTTATATCTATCAACATTATTAGTTATAAGACTCTTAATTAGGAAGTTTTCTTTTATCCATTTATTAATGATACCACTTGTCATATAAATTTTTTAAGCACCAAGAGATGATAGTGATAATTAAAAGGAAAAATATATTAAATTTTTCCACTATTTCTCTATTTTTAAAACAATTTTCTTATATAAAAAATATTTTTATAATGTCAAAAAAAAATTGTTTTTAATAAACAAATATCAAAATAAAAATATAATATTTTAATAATATTATATTTTTTTAGACAACAAAAGTAGTGGCACAAAATTAGTCTTTGGAAGTTCTACACCTAGAGATTTATCTTATCTTAATACAATTCCTTATAAACATAGGATATATAATGCTGAGATTCCAAGACCTGTTATCATAACAAACCCAACTCCTTCTTCTCAAAATGAGAATAAACATATAAAACGTAAGTTTGAAAGTATCATTTTTCTTATGGCATTTAAAATATTTTGCTGTCTAATTAACTCCATCTACTATTATATGTATATAATTTTTTATTTTTAAAATTCTATTTCCAGATGGTGTTTTAGAAGAATCATTACCAAAGAATGTAAAAGAAAGTAACAATAAATTTACTAAAAAAAAAGAAAACAAAGAAAAGAAAATCGAATTAGACTTAAATGACTTGAAAAAGAAAATTGAAATAGAAATGGTTGGTGATGACGAGGATGATGACAAAAGTTTGTCACCATACTCTGAACCTGATCTCTCAAATGATCATTTTCACTATCTTTCAATTCCACTACCATTGTCTAATACAAATAGTTACCGAAATTTAACTGACAATTTCTTCAAAGATTTTCCTGATAGAGAACATTTAGAAGAAAAAACTGCACCATTAGAAATATTATGTATCAGTCAGTGCAATCACCCAGCGTACAATATACATGATTCCCCGTTAAAGGAACAAATACTTCTTAATGATAAAAGTAAATTGTTATTAAATGACAGTCAACAAATATTATTTGATCACAATTTCGAGGAATGTGAAGAAAAAAAAATGAGTAAGGCTAGTGATATTGAAAGTCTAAGAGAAGAAATTGAAAAAATAAAATATGGTAAAATCAATGAATAAAAAAGGAATAAATTAAAAATATTTCAAATTCAACGGTTTTATTTTTTTTTATTAAAATCTTTTTTTAATGTCAGGCACTTTTTTCATGATAAACAAATATGAGATCGTTAGAGTAAATAAATGTCTAAGAACCATATTTGTATGGCTTTTAATATAGACATGATGTTATGTGTAATATATATAAATATATTATTCATTTTGCCATTCTATAATATATAAATATTTCTTTATACCATAGATTCTTGCAATTTGATTATATCTTTTTTCACCACGTAAAATTCATCCTTCGATGCTAGTGTCCCCATTAACGAAGCCATATTTTCTATTACAATATTCAAAGGTAATACTGTTATTGCACTAGCAATGTATAGAAAAATTTTAAAATAAGAACCTCTAAAATAAAATTAATCGTTAGATAAATTCAAAGTGCAAAACACAAAAAAATTATTTTTTTAGAAAAATTAATCATACTTACCTATATTTATGAGAAAACGACTTAACTGCTCCATAAACATACAAGTATAAATTGACTGAACCTATTAATGTAACAAGAAAATCAAAAAGAAAGAATGTTGGTACTGGAGCCATAGGACATAACAAAAGATTTAATGATGTTATTGGCATAGTAATCCACGCATATAACGACATTGCAAGAAAAAGTTTTGTTTTCCATGGAATTAGAGATGAATGAACAGTTAAGTAAATTCCTTGCAACCAACGTTTACGTTGTTGTAATAAATCCCAAAAATTAAATGGAGATTTTTCATTCATTTCTCCTTCAATATAATCAAATGTATATCCATCTCTCATAGCTACCATACTAAAGAAACAATCTTCTGCTATTGATCCTTCAATACCATGGTCAAATGTTACTTTTTTTTCAGAACCAACTTTTGTTACAACATATGAACCTTTCCATCCAAAAATTGGAGCGTGAAGGTAACTTAATTGAAAACGTAATTTTGCCATATCATCAGCTACTCTGTAACAATCACAAAGAGTTGTTATCCAATTAACAATTTCACCACTCGCATATGTAATAATACCTTGTCCAAAATCATGTTTACCGTCAACCATAAAATTAAACAATACCACGAACAGCGTTTTCTGTTAATAATGTTTCTTCATCTAAATGTACAATATAATTTTCATCTTGGAGTATATTAATGTCTTCTTCTAAGCAATATTGTAAGGCTCTTGATTTGTATTTTGCTCCACTTTTAGTACGATAAGATGATGGAACAACAATTTCCCTAGCTCTAATTAATGTTGGTAGGTGAATGGCATTATCTGTAACAACTTCAAACATAAAATTTTCCAATCCAGCATCCATACATGTTTTCATATTTTTAACAACATTATCCTAAATAATTTCATAATTCTATTTATAAAATTATAATGAAATTACCTTCACTAGATCTGGATACATTCCTCTTGTAACTACACGAAAACAAACAAATGGTGCTAGTAAAGGAGCACTTTGAAGTTTGACAGTTTCTTTGAACCCGTTATACATAAGCATTCCAGCAATATTAAAAATTACCTGTGGTAACACAAGAAGTGATAAAAATTTAATCATATACAATAATGAAGTTATGACTAAACCATACGTTTCTACAGGATTAATAAGATTTACATTGGCAGCATTCATTGATGAAATTAAATTAGAGATATATTGGAAACCAATTAGCCAAATGGTGAGACAGAATACATGTAAGTAATGCTTGGTTTTTGCTGTAAAATGCCATTATTGTTTATTATATTGCTTTTATTCTTTCTACAAAATAATATTATGTAATTCTTTGATAAGATAAAAACGATAAAATAAAGACTTGTAAAAAACTATCTTGAAAATGAAATTAGTGGTAATGAAATATAATAGTCTTTAATAGAACTGTTAATGCAATATTTATTTTTGTACTGTTGATGGAATGAACAATATTTATCAATAGCCAGTTCTTGGATAGGCGGCTCCTTTTAATCCACGCTAATGATAAATGCGTAGAAAGGTGGCCTAGTCTAAAATATTCATATAATAATTATTTGTAATAAAATAAATGATTAAATGTTAAATGATTCAGCATATTGTTAAAAAAACAATGAAATTAAATTTATGAAAATATTTTATTCTAGTAAAAAATCAATTCAATGAATAACGATATTTTAATGTTACATAGTTTAATAATGATTTGTACATATATAAAATATACAGATGGAAAATAGGTATATGGGAATTTGTAATATTTAAAATAACAATATTTATCATTTTGTTATATAGAGAAGCATTATGTGTATATATAAGGATTTTTAATTTGAAAATTTAAATATAGACATACAATTATTGTTATTTATTGCTAATGTTTCCAATAAAAAATGCATAATTAGACGAAAAAATAAATTCCTTTTATTATTATTTAAACTTACAATAAATATTAGCAACATAATATATTTTAAAAAATTTATAGTTTAATAATTAGTCAGGGTTTTGACTGGTGGTTAAATAACACTCATTTGAAAGAAAAATGTATATAGAATTTAAAATTAATTAATAGTCTTTACTTAATTAAATATTGAAAATAATAACAATCATAATTATTTCGTCATAAATATATCATATGCAACATACATAAAAAATAATTTCCCATTCAGCAAATATTAGTGTTAAAAATTTGAAAACGAAGTAAATATTAAAATATCAAAGTTCTTAATTTAAATAAATCTTGTTATAATAAAAATTTTTTCTAAAAGTATGCCAAAGTAAAGAAGGATACTAAAAGAAAAAATGACAACAAATGATGCATTTAAATTTTTATTCATTTACTAGTAGTTTTAAGAATAAAAATTTAATCATTAAACATTTAAAATTGTTATAATGCTATTCATTTTAAAAATATTTTCTAAATGTTTAATCACATTTTTAATACAAAAAAATATTATTATAATATAAAAAAGGTAAACTATATAAAAAAAACATATTAAGTATAATGACAAAAATGTAGTAGTAGTTTTGTATATTAATAATATTTCAACTTCATGATAATATCAAATGTTGCAGTTACATTCACAATTCATCTCTCGAATAAATTTTATTATATAATAAAGAATGTCGTAGTAATAATCAATGGTGATTCATTTCAAGCATAAAAAGAAAATTTTGATTTAACACAAATTCAAAACCAACCATTTCACTTTAAAACAATTTATATCAATTTTAAACATGTCACACAAACTATACACAACTATATTAAATATAATAATACAGTTATTATCAATTTTTTAGAATAACTTTTAAAATGCAAGAACAAGTTGTCTTTAATTTTCATGTGTGTAAATAAAACAATTGAAATGATTAAGTACTGATAACAAAAATAAAAGATCAAAACTATTAAATCGTCTAATCGTTTTTAAGTGGTAAATTATTATCAAAAATTAGTATATTATAGAGCATTTTTTTCGTCAAAAAATTTCCATTGTTATTAAATATGGATCATTCAATTAAACATTATCAAAATGAGTGATATAATGACAAAATATGAATAAAGTTTTTAAAAAAATATATATATTATTTGAAATGACTAATACCTTAGCGACTATACTTAAAGACATAATCAAGAATATAAATAAAAAATTAAACATGATACGAAATGACATAATCCATATTATTTAGAGGGTGATTTTATATAAAAATATCAGCAAACAATAGATGAGTAATGCATCCCTTAGTCTATATAATAAAAAATTTTTAATAATACAAAAAGAATTTGATATTCGATTGAATGAAAGAATATTAAATTTATTATCTAATTTGTCTTTTATAATAATATATACACCTATAACTTTTATATAGACATTCCTGTTATTATTTTATGACTCTAGCTTAAATTAATTTTTTATTTTTGTTTATTTAATAAGAAAATGAAAGATTTATAAAAGTTTATTTTGAATATTTTGTAATGAAAATAACATGTTTTAAAAATTTCCTTAATACAAAATATTTGCAAAGAATTAATAAAACAATTTTATACTCACAGTATTTAGTAAGATTTCTAAGGAAAAAAAATTATTGACACAATTTCCCATTTATATAATTAACAAAAGCAATAATTTAAATTTTATTATGCTATTTAGTGATGTCCAAAAATAGAAAAAGGCTAATTAGCTGTTAATAAATATTAAATTATAAATAATTAAGAAAATATTGAAATAAAACTATTAAAGTAATCAAACTTGTGCAAATACTTTATGTAATGATATTTCGATAAATATTCATGAGACTTGTACATAATATTAGATATACAATTACATTCTTATTCGAAAGTAAATATTAAACGTTGATATAGTTAAAAGTTAAAAATTTCGGTAAAAAGTATAGTAATTAAGAACTTTTTGATAGAATATCAAACTCTTAACAATAGAAAAAAAACAAGAAGAGGTGAATAAAATTAAACTAAAATACATGTCATACATATTAATATTATATAAAGAGCAAGCAGTGCATAAAAATAATTATAAAAATGAAAAGAGCGAAATATACATGTATTAATATATCATGTATCTCTATTATAAAACCATAACAATAAATTGTTGATGTATAAGATTATTCTTTAGTTACATTTTCAAACATTTTTGATAACATAATAAGAAAAACATGAACTGAAGAATGCCTTGACAATTTCCTTTTTTTACAAGTAATAAATAATATTAAAAGAGATTATTATTCTATTATTATCCTATTTAAAATCTATCTTTCTTTGTTTTATTTAAAAAACATATTTTAAATAAAAATAAAACATATCTTTAAAAATTTTCCTCCAACATTTAGTTTCACAATTATATTATAAAAATCTCGTTACTAAGGTACATAAAGTAGGAATATTTCAATATGTAATAACTAATATCCCATTAGATATATTTTAATCACTGTCTAAAAAGTAAAGTATAATTAAAGATTCTTTATCTTCTTCTTTTTATCATGGATATATACTAACATTTATATGTGCTTATATTTGTATAATGGTTAGTACTAAAAATAAAAAAAGACAAATATAACTGGGAAACATATTTTATAAATAGCATTAAAATGTTAAAAATATTAATGACAGATAATTTTACTATATAAATTTAAAAATAAAGTAAAATACTTTGGTTTAAAGTTTACCTTCACACAAACAACATACATCTAGATGTAAAAAATAAAATTTAACACATCACTTCAAATAGTTAATATTTAAACTTAGGAAAAAATCAAAAAGGAAACACTAAAAATAAATGGAATATAAAAGGGAAATTTGGTGTGTATAATCGATTGATTTTTAAATTTTCATGATTTGCAAATAACCCAATTGAAAGATGATTTTTATGGTTTACCAAAAAGAGATGTGCGGTGGTAAAAGAGGAAAGGAAAACAATCCCTACTCTCTTCTCTTTTTCTAAATAGGTTTTATTATTTAGACGTCAAATATATTCTATATTCCTAATTACAAATATGATTTGCTATATTGCCAACTATTATTTCATTGATATTAAAAAATATTTAATAAAAATATGTAGTATTTAATAATTAAAATGGAGCGCCGAATGAAAAAATATCCTATCACGATTTAAGAACAATAAATAAAGTAGACACGCCTTACCAATAGTTTTTAGTATGTCATCTTGTTTAGCTTTCTCATTACTATGTAAATGTTTTTTTAGCTAATTAATAATTACTACATAGTCCATATTTCTGTCTTCTAAGTTTTTTATAAGTATTTTCCCTTCAATACCAAATGTTATTGATCGCGTAATTGATAACATTAACTAAACATCATCTCCTAATTTATGATAAAGCTATTTTTAAACTTATTTACTTTTTATTACAGAAAATGTTGAAAAGAGATGCTGGTGTCATATCAGAAGTTGATGCTGGTTTACAACCCGTAAAAAAGGCGAAAATTAATGACAAAGAAGTTTTAGAGTTTGAATTGCTAAAAATAGCTAACATTGGTGTAGGAAATACAATTGATGTTGATGCCTGTCATGTTCAGTTGTATACTCTTTCTGAAATGTACAGATCAAGAGATAAAGAAGCTAAAAAACTTCAGGATGAATTGGCTGCTTATAAAAAAAAGGTACAAGAGTATAAAAAAGATACGAGACGGTAGTTTCGGTAACAAAACGTTGTTATGATACTCTTGACAATGATCTTATGAGATTAGGTCAAAGATTCGTCAGTGGTTTAACAAGGGAAATAGATTCATTTACGGATGAACCTGATACTGTTTTTGAATATGAACCATGGGAGAATGGTCAAATGGAAAAACATTTGGAAAGGAAATGTGCTAATACTTCATCAATTATTGATCAATTAATAAATGTTTTAGTTCAAAGACTTAACAAATGTGATAAAATGGATAATTTTTTATCTAGAGTAAATGTTTCCGACGAAGAAATAAAAAAGAAGTTAGGACAAGCTACTCGAGAAAGTCAAAGGTTAACAGAAATATCGGGGAAATTACAAGAAGAGAATAGAGATATTATTAAAAAAACAAAAGCTTTACAACATAGAACTAAATCACTAGAAGAGCAACTAAAGCAAAAAGACGAAGAAATTCAAAAAGCTAATGATGAAGAAAGAAAAACACGAAGGCTGTATGAAAAGCTGAAATTTAGATTTGCTTGGTACATAAAGTATGAAAATAAAAGGAAAGATGATAATGAGTCAAAAAGTAAGGAAACTACGGAACATGATTCCTCATCAGTTAAACAAACAGAAGAGCTTGAAGTATTAAAAAAGAAATATGCCGAGTTAGAGAATATGAATGAATGTAGAATGAATGAAATAAAGGAACTGGTCGAAAGGAATGTTCAACTTGCTCATGAAATATCTGAATTAAAACAAAATAAAAAAGAAGTTACTAAAGATGATTTAATAAATTCTGTAGAGTATATAGCATTAAACGAAAAATTAAAAAGAGTTGTCGTTGAATATGAAGAATTACGACAACATTGTAATGAGTTAACAACATTTAATTTAGACTATATAAAAGGTCTAGTACAATTTGATGATGCGTATGATGCTGAAGTTTTACGTTCAAAACAATTAATTAAACAATTATTAATTGAAAGTGAAGAAATAAGACTTAAGGCTGGTGATTGTACTAGCGCTTTTATGAAACAAGTGGAATTAGACAAGCCACATGGCGATTTCCTCCAAAGAGAAATCGATAGGCTTCAAGAATATATAGGCGCATTACAAAAAAAAATGTCTATAATGAAACATGAATCAAAAAGATCTGCAATGGAAAAAGAGGCACTATTAAAACGAATTTTGGCGGCAGATAAGAAGACAAAAGAAATGACTAATAGATGTTATAGGTGTCGATGGATAGAAAGTCTGGATGGTACTAATAGTGATACTGAAATAAACATAGATTTTGAGAAAATAAATGATATAGAGCAAGTGGTAGAAAAGTCAAGTGATGACGAGCTGAGAAATTATTTTAAACAATTTATGAAACTAGTAAAGGGAATAAAGACAATGTATGATAGAGTAGAAACAGCCAAAGACGAATCTCTGAAGGAAATGTTTAATAGTGATGAGTATTTAAAATTGTCAAAAATGCACTCTGATCAAATTGAGAAGTTAAAAGAGGAGTTAGAAAAAGCACAACAGAGTGTATCATCATATGCAGAACAATTTGAGGAAACCGATTCCCAGCTAGAAGAAGAGGTTGCTAATTCTGAAAAATTGCGTAGAGAATTAAGTGAAAGAGATTCATTGTACCTGGAACAAATGCAAAGTGTATTTGATTCGAAACAAGAAACTGCTAGAGCCAATAGGAAATTAGTAATAATGGAACATTGTATATCACAGTTACGAGAATATATAGAATTACAAAAACTGGAAAATGATCAATTGAAGAAAGATAGTAAAGCGGCTGTAGACGCATTAAAAGCTAAAACAGAAGAAATACGTATGTTAAATGAAGAATTTAAAAAATACGAAGACTGCCAAGGTCAGTTACTGGATCAGGTTAAACACCAAGATATAGAAATTCAAAAGCTTAGAAAAAGTGAATTTTCACTAAAAGATTCCATTGACAAATATACAGTTGATAAGGAGACATACGAACATAAAATTAGAAGAGCAGAAGAAATGGGTTCACAATATAAATTAAAATATGAGATTTGTAAAAATGAAAGGAATACATTACGTAAAAGTGTTACTGGTGGTGGAAATGATTTTTATATAAGACAAATATCAGAATTACAGGTAATTTTAATATTTACAAAAATTATTCAATTTATTTTTAAAATTTTTTAGTCTGCCTTATCATGTTGTTGTTGCAAAGAAAATCGTAAAGATACCATAATAACAAAATGTCTTCACATGTTTTGTTCGAAGTGTGTTACACAGGTTATTGAAACAAGAAAAAGAAAATGTCCTTCCTGTGCAACATCATTTGGTGTTGGAGATTATAAACCGATTTCTCTGGAGTAATATTTGTTTATTTTCTCAATGTATGCCTGTGTTTACATTCTTTAAAAGCTGTATAAAAACAGATAGATCATTATCATATGTAATTATGTTGACTAATCTCATACTTTTGTATATTATGAAGAATTGGAGGATATTTCAGATTTGATCAGCAACCATGGCTGCTGTCATTTTAGCTTCACTCCTACTTTGGATACCATTATCCATTAATGCTTTAAAAAATAAATAAATTTAATAAAATTAATGTATATAAATATCATTACGACGGATGGTATATTTTAATTTAGTTGTTTAAATTTAACAATAAAGATCATATTGTTCTTATAGCAAACAAGAAAATTAGAATAACACATTAACGAAAGTAACACAAAGTAATAAACTTTCTTTGTTAATGATTAGATTAAATCTTTTTTATAATTTTTTATCATTACTTTTGTTACAGGTATGTTTTACTGTTTGTATATATGCATTTCAAAATATAATTAACCGTTAAAATGTCAAGCATGTGATAAATTATTATGTTAATTAATAAATAAAATTCAACAAAATTACATGATTAAAGAGGTAAATAGTTAAAGTTTATTGACAAATTAACAGATAAGCTCTTTACACATAAGTGTATGGTAGTGTAAAACAATTAAATAAAAAAATCAGATTTTTAGTATAGTAGTTGAGCACGGCAAATACATAAACTGATAAGAAAATATAATATTAACAATGGTTGTAGCTTTTTTTGAACAATTACTAAACATGGTCAGAAATTGTTGATTTTTTAATTTTCAAAAAAAGGATACTAAATCTAAATTTTTTTCAATATGTCATATTTCAAACGTTAGCATGGGCGGCTCTTTGGTATGGAATTTGGACCAAATTAATACCGAACACGCCACTTGCATTTGATCTTGAGTTATCTCCACTAGAACCACCATAATTGACATGATATAAATTATCTTCTGAAATGGGTCAAAAATTCATGGTAAAAGTAAGTGAATAGGTTAAGTTTAATTTTTGGCACCTATTTTTTGTGCAATAAAGACAGGAGAACATAAAAATTATCTATCATTTTTGATTTAATCTCGTTTTTACCATATTGTCAAATTGTAAAAAAATAATTTTGTACGAAAAGACAATTGCATAAACATTTCAATTGCAGTTTCATATATTATATACAACCATTAAAAATAATATTAAATGTTATTATAATAAAATGCATACATTCAAAAATGTTATGTTTTAAAAAGATAAACTTAAAATTAAAAAAAAAATATAAATACAACTAAAAATGTTTGTTAGTGTATGTTAATAAAAAGCTCTGCTTTGAAAAATATGTGGTAAGTACAAAGATCTTTTTTGTTAACTTAATATTTTCTTTTTATAAATTAAAATCAAAGATTTTTTTTAACATTTAAAATAACATAAAGGTATAGATGACAATGTTTAATGAATATAGACAAAAAAATCAAAAATAAATTGATGTTAGGAAGATAGACAGGACGGACAGTTAGTGAAGTTACAATTCATACCACATACCTCCTACAAATCCAGCTTTCCATCGTCTGTTAGGATCAGCATTGGGCTTTCCTCTTTGTGAACTACGTCTTGCAGATGTTCTTACAAAACATAATCTATGATTTATTAAAGTAATTAATGAAGTTATTTAAATGTAAAGATTGCAAACATACCCTATTGCCATTAGACAACATGATAAGGCACAAACTCCAAAAACTATTAAAGCCCAACTTGGAATATGGTTTCCTACTTTAGAACTTGATAAATGATTATCAGCATTTGATAATATTGTTACAAATTTATCCAAAGTTGATTCAATAACAGATAACAATGGATAGCCATTTAGTAGTTTGGCATTTTCCATTATTAATGATTCTTTTATAACAGCAGAATGGTAAAAAAAACAATGAATTTTCTTTTTTGGATTTGACATGTCTAATCTTTCAATAACTGTTGGCCCAAGTGCTACAAATATCATTGGAATATTTTTACCTGGTATTATATTATCATAACCTTCTTCGATAAGTTGTATTGGTCTATTTTTTAGAATTAAAAACAATATTTCTTCACCACAGTATGAAGCGGACCAGCGATCACGAATAATTTCAGCAAATCTGTCACCATAAATTTGTACTGATTCAGGTGATGAAAAGAGGTAATCATTTCTTTTTTTATTAACTATATGTAATAACGTTTTATTAATGGGACAATAATCTCTATTATACTCATCTTTGATACCACCTTCAACAGGCGTTAATTGGCGAAGAAAAGCAAATCCAAATTTATACCAACATGGGTATTTAATTGAATTATTACATATACAATGATCACCTTTACTATTATATATTTTCTCAATTTTTTCATTTAAAACAGTTAATTCTGTATGAGAAAATATGTGTTCAGGATCACATATTAAACCCATAGATCCAAACATAGGTAAAATTCCACAATTAGTTGTATCAGCAACTGGAGGATAGGCACATGGAGATATATTAATTAAACTTTCACTTCTAAATATTTATTTTATTTCATTTA
The DNA here is from genome assembly GCA_005656395.1 of Strongyloides papillosus. NCBI lineage: Eukaryota > Metazoa > Nematoda > Chromadorea > Rhabditida > Strongyloididae > Strongyloides > Strongyloides papillosus. Next base: position 123,109 of record SRSI01000010.1, on the reverse strand, counting down.
TTTAAGGATATCATTGTAAATGATTCTATAAAAAGATAAAAATAAAACTCACTTTGTTATTTTAAATAAACATAGTAGCAATATAAAATAACTATAAAAATAATATGTAGAGTTAGTGCTTTGCATCTCTTGGTTTTGTATGCTAAACAATAATACGATTGTTGATATTTTTACCCTTTTTAAATATTATTTTTGCCATAAAGTCATTTAAAACTGAATAATTTTAATTCTAAAAAAGTGAAAAAATATTATTTTTATGTTATGTATGTTAAGACTAATTTTCGATCATTATAATAATGTATATTTTTTATTTTAATATTATGTTTATCGTTTATCGTCATAAACCATTATTAATATACAAAAAATTATCAAAATAAATACATGTATTTACTTATATATATAAAATAAAGGATAGTATATTTAAAGAAAAAGATATTAGAATATTTATATTGCTTATTTTCAAAATATATATTAAAACTAACACGATACTCGTAATAATGATAATTTTTGTATTGACAAATATTAGCAGAATATAAATAAAAAATGATATTTTAAGAAAAAAGACTTTAAATGGGCTTTGAAATTAACAATTTCTGTCACAATTAGTTAATTATTTTTGAATAACATTGACAGAATAAAGTTAGGCTCCAATAGATTTTTTACTACTGTAGTTATCATGCAATATGAATGATTTTTTTTCACTATAGCTATTTATTATATAAAATGTTAGGAAATTTAAAGAAAGTCATAGCTAAGTTAATATAAATTGAAGATAAATAAGTCGTATATTTTATTAACTCGATTAAAAAATAATTGGAAAAAATTGCAATATATTGAAAAGTTTAAAAAAAATAAATTACTTGAGGATTTAGATTATAAATACTTAGTAATACTTTAACCGTAATAACATGTAACATATTATTTTACTTCTAAATCCAAATAAAGATAAGTAAAAAGTGTTTTTAATATAAATAAAAGAAACTGAAGTTTGGTATAAAAGATAAAATCATTCTAAGAGTAATCTCATTATATGATATCTTTATCTAAACCTACATAAAAAGTAAATTTTTCTACACCCTTAAATCTTTTACTTTTCCATTCCAACTTAAATAAAAAGATTATATTTCAAATGTATTTATATACATTTAGGCATTATAAATATCAATAAACAAGAATTTTGTAATACACTTTTTTTTCTTTAAAATATACAAAATAAACATTATGACACTAAAAGATAATTTATTTATTTCATTATTATTTAATTTTATAATTGCTTTTAAAAGTTTTGTTAACAAATTACTATGAAAAATACTAACCATTTTATATAGACATTAAAAAACAAGTCAAAATTAAAAAAATTTTTTTTATATTTAAATATAATATACATTCAAAGGTTTTTTTTTAAATTCTTATATATAAATGTTGAAAAGATTATTTTTTTTTATCAATTTATATAATTGTAGGTTCTCATTATTCTAATTTATAAATACGATATAATAAATAATGATAGGGAAAAAGTTTTTATATTTTTTTACCAAATATAGATAAATATAGTGGTAAGTTTCTTAAAATAATAAATTGTGATTTTTGAATTTTTTTCAATAATGAAAGAAAGTTTGTCTAGGATGAATAAAAAAAACACAAAATTAAGTTAGTAAAATTTTGTCAAACCAAATAATAAGCAATATAAAATCCTTCATACATCTATTCTTTTATTTTAAAGAAATAAAAATTAATGAAGACAGATGGTAATGAAATGTTTCTATTACATGGACTGATGGCATATGTATTAGATAATTTTTGTCTTCAAAAATTTTAGTGTTTTGATAATTAATTATAAATACAAGCCTTCTTCATGTGCGATTTTTATTTATAACATTGCAATATATAGATAATCTTATTTTTTTATATTCTGTACTTATTGAAAAGAACATTAATATGATTAGTAAAAAAAGTTTTTAAAGGTATAAATGTATGTAAAATAAGTATTTTATTTTATATTAAATATGGTAAATTCAATTTGTATTCATTTTTAAGAATGACTAAGCATTTATGCTTACTCCATTTGGTTAATAATTTCGAATTACTCAACATAAAATACATATACATATATTTTGTTCCCTATTACAGAAAGCCATAAATAAAGGGCATCAAAAATTTGGTATGACATGTAAGAATGATTATAAGGATTTTCCTTTGAATAAGAACAACCAAAAAATAAAGGAAAGTTAAAATAAAGGAAGGAAAAGATTTGTCTACTGATTATTCAATTTCCAGAAGAATAAAAAAAAACAATAACAAATAAAGGATAAATAAACTTCCAATTTAATATCTATAATTGAAAAATAAAAAAATAATAAAAAACAGTAAATAAACATATGATGCTATTTGTTAAACGAATTATGTATATCAAAATGACAAAATTTACAACTATATATTACTGATAAAAATACTTCATAAATCAATTAGAAAATTGCAATTAATATAAACAATAGAATAAAAAATAAAAAAAATTTTTGTAAAAAAATGGTGTTTCAAAAAACTGTATAAATTAAATGAACCAGTACTATGCCATTTAAAGGTTTTTTAAGTAATCTCAAATTAAATATTGCACTTTATTACAAAAAAACAGCTTGACATATTTTTTAAAAGCAATTTTAAGTTTTTTTGTTTTAATATTATAATTTAGTTTGGAAGAATTATAGAATATATCTATATGGTAACAAAATTTAGTTAAAACAATCAAAAGGTAAAAGATAAACAATCTGTTTTATTTAAAACAAATTTTTTTATTAAAGTAAAGGAATAACAAAAGAAAACAAAATTCGATTATAAAAATACTACATATTTTAGGAAATTGTATTGTAATGAGGAAGGAAAGAATAGGAAATGAGAAGTCCGATTAGAAGGGGGTAAAAGCAACATAATGATGAATGATAAAAAGGAAATGTTAAAGAAGTTTAATTGAGAAAGAATTCAATTTTGTTATTGAGGATTAGCATGGATAATTATGTCAAGAATTAAATATAGTACCCTCCTCCTAAATAAAATTTATATCCTCTAATATCTTTCTTTAACATTTTAAAATAACTTTATAAAAACCTTTTAAATTAATTTAAGGTATTGGTAAAAAAATAAACTATTTACTGAAAAAATGTTTGACAAAATTGATGTGACCAACGATGAGACAAAGTTTTATAAATGATAGGTACAAAAAATATAAACACATTTATCTTCTCATGATATATAGAATAGTTAAAAAAAGAAGAGACAAAAAATATTTGTTTAAGTAACCAAGTTAAAATGTAATTTTACATGATAAAAATTTAAATATTCATATTTTAAGCATCGAAAAGTTTTTTTTACAATTTTTTAAATTAAAATTTCATATAAATATTATTACTCTATCAAAAAGCTGTTTTTTTTTCTCGCTAAAATGTGTTAAAATGTTTTTGTAATAAAATTTTTTAATGAAAAATTTAAGAAATTGTAGAGATAAAGAGACTAAAGACAATTGACATTTTACGATAATTCTTTGAGGTATATTTTATCAAAATATCATTAGATATGAATGTTTCTGATTATTATTATAACATTTTAATAAATCTCAAAAGAGATTTACATAGGCATTCTTAATAAATATTAAAGGTAAGTTAAAAATTATGAATAGACGTAGTGATGTTTTTAAGCTAGTCTTTTTTGAAATATAGATAATAATAAAATTATAGTTCAACTTATGAAGCTATAGGAAAAAATATTTGTAATTTTTATTTAAATAACAACTTATTCACCTTTTATTCTACTTCTTTTAGTATAAAAGATATTGTCATATGTTAAAGAATAAGTTTAACAATCTACATAAAAAATTTATAAAAATTTTATATGCTTCATTAATATGATTGTATTTTTGATAATTTACTTTTAGCACAAAGCTTTTCATAAGAGAAAATATTAAAATATACTTTTATGAAAATAATAGTAACTTCAAGAGGAAAAAAGATTAGACATAGATATACATCCTCTTTTGATATATTAAAATGTGTATCATACATTAAATATTTAAAGAATTAAAGAAGTATATTTTTAAATAGCTAATTTTGAAGATTAAAGTTTACTAAAAATAATTATATATTATAAATATTATAAAGTAATTATATAAATTTTGAATCATATTATGAGAAATTGAAAATAAATTATAAAAATTTTTGATATTAATATATTAACTTTTATAAATTAATTAATAATAATAAAATAAATATATTACATGATAGTATATAATTAAATGTAATTAAAAAAGAAACATTATTAATTATACATAATGTTTGTTTTTTATACTTAAAAATGAAATTATTATGTATCTTCAATGATTTATTGATAGTAAATTTTAATAAAACAACTTTAAATAATAATAATATTTTTAATTTTACAAACATAAAAATTTAAAATATCTTAATAAAACAAAGCGGTTAAAAATTATAGATTATATAATAGAAGTAGATCGTATAATTGAAGGTAGAAAGAAGAAATTTTGATTTATCAACTATTAACTCTCTCTATAAATTTCATTAGTGTAAATTTCTTTTTTTAAGTAAACCACCCCCTAGAAATCTTATAAATGTGGGAAATCTATTACTTTTTATTTCAAATTACATATTAAAACATTTATATATAATAGAGTTATTAATAAATACGATTAAAGCATTTATTCGTAACATTTTGTCCAACATCTTGTTTTTTACTTTAAACATGTAAATAATACTTTTTAAAAATTTTATTAATATATGTATGTTTATCTAAGAATTATAATTATATTTAGTATTAATATACACTTATAACAAATATATTTTTCGAACAACTCGTGAAGACATTTTGTAATATTTTTAAAATTATATACCATAACAAACAATTTTTAACTATAAATTTAAACAATGAAAATGATTGATGATATGGATAATATGGATGATATCTATCTACATCAAGCAATTTCAATCTTTCCTGAACAATTTTTACATGGTGTACAGAATGTATATGACAATGGCGCATTTTTATTACGTATTTTATTATCATAAACAACTTCTTTTTCTTTTTCCAAACTAAGGATATTATCATCACAAATCTCCTCATTATTATTACATTTTTCTCCTCCTATCTGGTCTTTAATCTTCTTAAACATTAATTGATACATTTCATGCATCGAGTCATTTTCTATTTCTAAATGTTCTAACTTCATTTGTTGATTATTAAGGTATTTTTTTAATTCTGGGTCATCATTTATTCTTTCAAATAATGGTTTTTGATTTTTTGTTGATAGTTGTAATTTTAGTGAACCTATTTCCATTTTCATAACATCTTCTCTTTCTTTCAATTCATTGATTTCCTCCTTCAGTTTGCATAATTCATCTTTTGATTGTGAATACTCATCCTCTACAGAAGAGTACTTTTCCCGTAGAGTATCAAGTTCATGTTTTAAAATATTTCTTGAATTTTTAATGTTTTCTATTATATCTTCATAGTCCTTTTTTTGTTTTTCAATTGTACTTATTAATGCTTCTTCAGATGGTCGGATAGATAATCTGCTACTATTTTCTTTTTCTATACCCAATTCTTTCATGTACATTTCATTCAACTCTTTCATTTCTCCATTCTTGATTATTAAATTATTTATTGTCCTGTTCCCATAATCTATCTTCTCTTCTAATTCTAATATCATACCATTTAAACATTCATTTTCCTGTTCAAGTTTATATATACGCTTATGGGCTTTATTATTCAATTCTTCTAATTTATTTATTGTGACTTTTAATTCTTCAATCTCTAATTTGTAACGGTGACATTGAGTATTGAATTCAATCGATGCTTCGCGAAATTTTGTTTCACTATTTGAAGTTGTTGACTGTTCTAGATTGTTTGATTCTAAATGATTCATTGTTAAAAAGAACAATTATAATAAATCAAAAAGGAATAATAGGTTTTAAAAAATTTTTATGAAATGAAAAAAACCCCATTGGTATAATATTTATCATTTATCAATATTCAAACATATGTGATTTGAATTTAATATTTAAATTCATGTTGTATTTACTTATTTTGCCTGTGCTATTAATTTAAATAATATTTTTTACTTTTTTCCAAAAATTATTGAATATGCATGGTCATATATCAACGAGTCTTTGTAGTACTTTATAATACAAAAAATTTACATTTTGTATAGATTCCTTTATTTTTTTCTAATAATGTTTTGAGGAAAAAGTATAAAAAAGTATTAATTATTGTTTTTATTTGAATTGTGTTCTTTTTTTGTAAATAAAAAATAATAAATATGTTTGAATGTAATTTATATGTATGAATAAAAATTAAATTCTATTTTTTATGCAAAATAATTTTAATCACTTTAATTCTAAAACTATTACAGTATTCAGTAATATTTTTAAATTTATAAATCACATTTCTAAATTGCACTGATAAACATGTGAGAAGAAATTTTAATGATAGACAAAGAAAGTTTAAATTTTAAACAAAGAAACTTACTTTAATGAATCACAAACAATGTTTTTTATGTTACAATATCGCAGAAAACAATAGCAATAAAGTGTAAAATGATCTTTAAATATTGTTATATAAGTTAAAAATGACATTATTCTCCTATTACTAGTTATATAAAATACTTTTCTTTATAAAAAAATGTATAAAAATAAATTTATTAATACAAAAAAAAAATGTTACATAGGAATAACAATAAAAATAGTAATTAAATTACATTTAATACTCAACAATATATTTTGAAGGTAAACATTTTGAAGTCGACTTAAATCGACAACATTGAAGTTACGGTTGAAACTCTTTTCCAGAATTTATGTTCTTTTTGTTGGCACATTTGTAAACAAGCATTTAATCTTACATAAGATAGATTATATATCGTAAATTTGAAGCTTAGTTAACTAGTCTTTATACTTAAGTTTAAAAAAAGGGAAATTTAAGAAACATTAAATTTATTATTGATTCCCATACCAAAATTTGTTCGACATTATTACTAAACGTACATGATAGAAGGTAAATATTGTAGTTAAACCTATAAAACTGGGATCCCAAAAAAAAATCTTAAACTAAATAGCAAAAGAGATATATCAATTAGAATTTAGTATATTTTTAATAATCATGTTTTTTTGATGATAAAAAATATGTAGGGATAAATATCAATTTTAATATTATTGAATTATATTTTATTTTTTGTCTATTTTGATTGTATTTAAAGGATTAAATATTTAATAAAATTGACTCTTATTAAGTTATTAAAAAATGTAGTTGAAAAAAATGACAACAATTAAAAGAAAACCTAATTTATTGGCACTTTAAATGCAGTTTTTATAAGTTACATAAAAGTTTGATAATAAATATTAAAAATTTAGATAAATTTTTTAACAGATATTTGAATTGTTTGTAAAATTTTAATTTGATAAATCTAAATTCACGCACAAAAAATGGATACAATTCTGCTTTTTAACGCAGTGAAATAGTCTAAATGTTTATATTTGTGGTACTTTTTTCTTTGTTTTACTTTAAAATGTTAAAAATTTTTTAAAATATTAACATTACAAATATAATTTTTAAAAATTTTAGTCTTTTTAAATTATTTCTTTAAATCTTACATAAATCTATATTTAAAATCATTATTTTAATGAAAGAAACATAAATTAATTTTATAAAGGTTTATATTAGAATAAACTTGAATCTATATAAAATAAAAAAAAATCTAGATGAAATTAATTATCGCGTTTCAATAAATTAAAAATTTTAGCAATTTTCAAAACGAGATATTTTTAGTAATAAATAACATATGATTTGTTTTCTGCTCGTTTTTTGCTAGTTTAAGAGCAAAAAATATTTTTATATTTTGTATAAAGTAAGAAAATTTTTAAAAGTTTTTTTAGTTGAATATTTTATTTTCTAATTCTTCCTCCAACAGCAGGAGCCATTGTAGTTGTTGTTGTTGTAAAGCTTTCTATTCGTGTAGCTATAGAAGCTAATTGTGATTGTATTTGAGTTATTGCTTGTAAAATTCTATCATTTCTGTTTTTTCTGTTTTGTCTTCTTCTTCTTTTTCTATTTCTTCTTCCTCTACCATTTCTTGATCCACTTTGTCTTTTTACGATTGAGTTCGTATCTTCTCCGTCATTTAAAATAACCGGTTGTTGTAAATTACCAATGTTTTTAGAAACTAAATTGTTTTTGCTTTCAAAAGATTCAGCTAAGAATAGATTAATGAGTAATATAAATACAAAAACTAATTTAGTACTTTCCATAATTAAAATAGCACGTTAAAATGAAAAATTCTTACTTTTTTATACTTTTAAAATATTTATCTTTATCAAATATCAAAATAATCCATCATCAACTTTGATATTAATTTTTTTGATAAATAAATATTTTTGTTGCATTGTTTTAATAAAATTTATCAATTTTCTATGATAAAAAAAAGCGTGGTTTCAAAGTGATATAAAATAAATATGTCGAGCCGTGACACTTCATGGTACTAATGTTTTAAGTTAAAAAATTATAATAACAATCAATATTTAGAAAAAATGTAACCAGATAAATTACAATTTTTAAAAAAGTTCTTTTTATTCTACTTTAAAATAACTATTTTGATATTACAAAATTTCCATTCACAGTGCATATTTTCTAAATAAAAAAATATTTAAAAAAAATTTCTTTCAAGAATATAAAATTTATTTTTTAATTTTCTGTAATGCTTTATCTCTTATCAACAAAGAAAATTCAATTTTCTATTTACTTTAATTTTTTGTATTCTCAATCAGTTATTTTATGGGCGGGTTTTTCAAATATACTCTAAAATATTCATTTTTATGATTTTAGACCACCAAAAACTAATTTACATTTAACAAGTCTTTTTTGAATCTATTTTGACTCCCTTTTACTTCAAATCTATTTCAATCATGTAATTAGTGAAAATAAAAATTTAATATCCCAATTTTTGTGCAAAATATTTCTCTGAGACAATAAGTTTAAATTCCTACACAAAAAATAAAAAAGGACAAATTTTGACAATTCTCAATAAAATGCAATAAAAAATCCAACCTGCTGAAAAAATTAGACTCTATTCGATTATAAAGATATTAAACGACAACAAAATGTTTTAAACGACACAAACTCTTAGGTTGTAGCATAAATTTTGTCGTTTTTACAAAATTACATATTTTTGACATTATCAATTAATAAAACTTTTTTAATATTGACATTTTTATTGTTATTATGCTCATTTTAGAGTCTAACTTCTTTTTTTTAATATTTAAAGAAGAAGTGTTATTAGAAGTCAATTAGATGTAAAGTTGTAAACACTTTAATAAAGACCATTCTTTTAAACAATCTACTAACAACAATAAGTTTAAAAATCTCATAATAATGATAACGAAAAGCAATAATCATTTAATCACAAAGAATATTATTAATAAAAATATGTAAAGGTTATTCTTTACTATAAACAATAATGCATAGTGTTTTAGAACTTTTCATAAGTTTGATTTTTAAAAGCAATTTTTAAAGACATCATAAAAACATTGGGACTTTCGGGTGAGAATATATTAATAAGAAAATATTGTTTATGACTATTCGAACTGTTAAAAAGCATTGATAAAAATACTATGATGTATAAATAAATGCTTTTCTTAAAACATTGGTAATTTTACGTAAAATTAACTTTTAATTTGGTATTTTCAAATGTATCCGTAAAAAATAACTCAAGTTTTAATATGAAAATAATATCGTAGAAAAACAGCAACATATTTTATAATTTTTTAATTATTGCTTAAATTTTCATATGCGAAATGATTACGGTAAAATTGGTTGCAAGTCAAAAAATTAGGATTTTATTAGGTTTGATGAAGTTACTGCATTTTAAACTGATTTGTACCCTTTTTGTGCCTGTTAATTAATCAAACATTGTTTTTTATTTATTTGTTTGGTACATGAATTTTTTCTTTGGAATGAAATTAAGATTGTTAAGAAAGTAAGTGATGTGTTTTTAGGGTGGTGGTTGCTTCAAATTTTTCATAGTGTTACAATTCTAAAGTTAGTGGATTAAATATGCTAACTTTAGGTAGAACAACATTTATATAATAAAATTGTCATCCATATTTAAGATGACTCTATCACATAGATATTATAGTAAACACTAATATTGAACCAAGATTTTATTAAAATAATAAATATACCTAACAATTTATTTGTTCTTTAGAGCTATTTTAATATCCAGATTTTTTTATTATTATCAATACATAACTATTGACTTATAATTGCCAAACAATGTTATTTATAACACATTCTTTTCTATATGCTGAATATGAATTTTATTAACCGCTTTATCAAGACGAAACATACAGAATTCCGTTCAACACAAAACTTTTTTTAAATTATGTAATAACCTTATTTGAAACTACCTTAAATAAATATCAAATATTGTTAACCTTTTTTATATATTTCGTAGTTAAGATAGTTCTTAGTGATTATTTTCATAATATATTTTTTTATAAAATATATTCAAATTTATATGTAAGACAGGTTGTTTAAAAAACGATATAATATTATTGTTAGGTATTTAAATTTTAATATTTTAAATATCATTTAAAACTCTTTTTCGAGCTTATTTACACGTTGATAGAAGATGCATGGTTCTCAATATAAACTTGATGTTGTAGACTATTTTTCCCCTCTTATAGTTGTTGCAGCATTTTTGGCGGGGATTGCATTTTTTACCTTGACTGTGGTAAAATTTATCTACTCTAAAAATGAAACAACTAAATTGGTAAGCATTCTTTTTTTGTTATTTTTTATATTCTAATTATATTTAGAATCATTCATTCACATCATTCCGTGGAAAAGCATTAACAGAACATGCTTGAAAATGGTAATCTTTATTTCACTTATTCAGAAGATTTAATTAATTAATTATTTATCACTATTTTATGTAACAATAATGTCATTAAAATTGAATTACCAATGAAAAGTCGATACTACTCACAACACTAATTTATTTTTCTTTTATTTCGTCAATAATTAAATATTCGGTAAATTACCATTTAGCAACTTTTTTAAATCATGTAAGATAAAATAAAGTAGCGGCCTCTTTTCTGACATTTTTAAAGAATCGTTATACCAATATATTTTTTACTTATTTAATAAATATCCCACTTTTGTTTTTTAATTTCGAATGATTATTAATTATTTAATTCCTCATTAATACTAAATAAATAATCATAAAATGAAATCTGAAATCTTAATCAAATATTTTTGAATTACTTTGTATTAATGGATTCTTAGATATTTTATTTATATGATATTTGTATTAAAATCTAACATAATTTTTTTTAAAAGTTTGTAACTTTTATTTCCTTCTTATTATTTATTAACTATATTTGATTTATAGGGTCAGATTTTCATATCAAAGTTTAAAGATGGTATGTATGAATGTTCTTGCAGATGCTTTAAAACGCATTAATAATGCTGAGAAACGTGGAAAACGTCAAGTTATCTTGAGACCATCATCCAAAGTTATTGTTAAATTTCTTACCGTAATGATGAAGCACGGTATGTTCAATGTTAAGAAAAACGAATAATAAAGTTTTATTTAGGATATATTGGTGAATTCGAAGTCATTGATGATCATCGTGCTGGAAAAATCGTTGTTAATTTAACAGGAAGAATTAACAAATGTTCAGTTGTCTCTCCAAGATTTGATATTGCTCACAAAGATATTGAAAGATGGACAACAACTCTTCTCCCTTCTCGTCAATTTGGATTGATTGTTCTTACCACTTCTGCTGGAATCATGGATCATGAGGAAGCAAGAAAAAAGCATGTTGGAGGAAAAATTCTTGGATTCTTCTTCTAAATAACAATTAAAAATTATTTATTTATAGTAATTAAATTAATTGTTGATGTTAGTCTTGTTAATGGTTGTTCTATTTTGTAAAATTATATAGTTTTTTTCGATATATATTTTAATTAAAAAATTATATTTGTAGTAAATGTACCAAATGTTTTTAAAAAAAATATTTCCCCCATATTAGAAATTTTTTTAATTCTTATTCTATATAGGATTATTATCATGCCATTCAAGTATTTGTAGTAATTAATGTTTTTGTTTAAGATTAATAGTGTAAGTTCATTATGTCTATTAGAATTTATTCTCATTCAATTCTACTATCGTTTTCTCTTCAAAAATTTGTATGTACTCATATATAATTATCACAAAACATTTATATTATTAAACTATTAGTAACAAAATAAAATATTTTATTAATTTGATCTACAAAATAAAGGAAGTAAATTACTACTGCTATAAAAATAATAAAATAATGACATTGTTATATGTCAAAAGTGCCATCCATAATTTAATTACTGTATCGACACAAGACAAGTATTCAAAATGAATAAAATTTACAGAAAAATGTGTTAGAAAAATGTTTTATATTTGTTGAATTAAACTTCACTTAACGAAAATTCCCAAATTGATCTTAATAATATGATGAAGTTTCAATATTTTTTTTGCACTATTTTATACGATTTATTTTTAAAGAAAACATTTGAAGTCAGCTTTATATTATAATTTTATGCAATATTTAAAAATATTTAGATTATAAAAACATTTTTCTATTCAAAAAATCACTATATCTATTATGATTGATTCTGAAAGGAGTATTTCTAATTCTTCTAATATTAAAGAACCAATTTCAGCAAGATTATACGGTGGTATTTTTGTTATTGGATTTCTAGGTTTCTTAGGGTTTGTTTAATATATAGTTGTTTCTCATATAATTTTTATTTAGATTTATAGTTAATTTGCTTATAGAGAAATATGTTATTTTGGGGAAAATATTAAGTCCAATAATTTTAATATCATTATTGTTATTATCATATACTTGGTTATCTGTTTTTATATATCAAATGACAAGAAATCGTACTTTCGTTATTGACTTTGAGTATGCTTTTAATCAAAAATTAGATATGTCAAGTTCAAATAATGCTCTATGCTCAATGGAGCTAAAAGCTGCAATGTATCCTCCAACAGCCAAAACATCTAACTTTGGTAGTTGTACAACACCAGACAATCTTCCTGAACCATTTTTGGAAATTGAAAAGAATAAGTATAAAGAATATCGTTATAAAAATAGAAAAAAATCAAATCCTCCTCTACCTAATGTATCATTACAAGTAGACAAAAGTAAATAACAAATATTATTTAACAAAATAAAATGATCTATATTATTTTATTTTTGATATATAAATGAAGTTAAATTAAATAGTAAATAATATGTACACAAATAACACAAATTATTATTTTAATAAAGATCTTAAAAATATTTTTACAACTTCTTATTATATAGGCTATCTTTCTAGTATTAAAGAAGGCACTAACTGTTTCTGTCCATCTGACATTATATTCATAGTATAACTTTACTTTTATTATAGTTAATTATTGCATGTTGAAACCCATCGATGTGAAATACAGTCATTACATTCTAAATTGCAACACCACTTAAATTTACAATCACATTTATAGGTTACAACTTCATGATCAACACGAAAACCTTTTCCGCAACATAATCGACCACAGTCTCCTTCTGAATGTGTTTCATTTCTCCAGTTACAAACACGAGGTAAGGAACGGCGTTGTTGAAGATGTTTATGTAGTGATGAACATATATCAGGACTTGGTTCAATATATATCTTAAAAATTATACATGAAAATTCGATATTATCAAACATACCAAATCGTTACTTTTAGGTTTTGCTTCATCGCTTAAAACTCTTTTTGCCTTATGATATCTTTCAGTTAAATATTTTACAATTTGTCTTAAATCAGCTGTCTTCTTCCAGCATGTTTTTTGTTGACAACTACCACTAACTCCATGACATTTACAGCTTGAAATTAGTGTTTTTTTTAACAGCTAGTCTTCCTGCTTTCAAATTATGTTTTTCTAGCCGTTTTAATGGACTTCTTAAGTTGTTATTTCCTGTTCTTGTCAATATTTTTCTACTTGTTTTTATTCCAAATTGTACTCCATATGTACAGCCTCCCCATTCGAAACTTTGTTGACCGTTTGGTATTTCATTTTCATCAACACATTTGCATTCATCTAACCATCCTTGAGCACAGGCAGATGCCACACCCCACGATGCTCCAGCAGCTGACAATGCCCATAAATATGCTGATTCTTTATAACCTATAGATAAAAAAAACAAGTTTTAACAAAAATTTATAGATATTATAAACATCATACCGTATCTTAAAATACTAGGCTCATGAATAACAGTACCACTTATGCTACAATCCCAAGTTTGAAATCTCATTTCATCTCTACATAAATTCATTGCCTCTTGAATTCCCTCATAGGCAGAAACAGCAATAAATGGATGACTTCTACAAGCTATTTGAAATTGTCTATAGTTAGAAGCATGCAAAACATCAGGAGTACATCCCTGTAACAATTTATCAGGAATTGATGTTTCTACTTTATAATTATCATTATTATATTGAAATTTATTATTATTAAATTTTTTATTATTTTTACTTTGAGTATAATATTCTAAATCCAAAGAATGTTTCCTTCTATACCCACTATTAATATGATTATCATAGTTATATGAAATTACTAAATACTCTTTTGAAGTAAAAATAATATGAAAACGAAAACAATTTTTATTGAAATTTTTCTCAGCAACATTGTATATAATTTTCTAAAATTATTAATAAATTAATTTGCAATAGAGAAAATATTAGGAGATGAAAAATAATAAATAGTACATGTATTTCTGTATGTATACTTAAAATATTTAATTTTTAACGAAACATCGTTAAGATAAGTAATAAATGTAAAATTATAAAAGAAGATTCTATAATAAATAAAAGATAAAATGTTAAATACCTTGATATGTTAAAGAAGAAATGAATTATATACTTTGTGTTGATTAAAACTATTTCAATAAAGGATACTGTATTGTGAAGAAATATCAAAAAAAAATAATTATACTATGATTGGTTGTATTTAATTATTTTAGAAAAGGTTAACATGAAATAAATATAAATTAAAATATCATAGGTGATTGTGACTAAATATAAATTTACAACGATATAGAAAAATTTCGTCTTATTTCGTAGTAATATAAATTAAAACTTACCAAAATATTTTTAGGGAGTGTAATCTATTGTTCTTAACTTTTCTACATGGATCATAAAATAAGTTTATTGAAATAATTGTTGTTGACTAAAAGATGTGTCATAAAAAAGGGAAGGAAATAACTTAACCAATTTACTTGAATATAAAACTTTACTTCAAAATTTAACTATTTTTAAAAATGATATAAAATTATTATTATTTTGATTTTAAATTATGAGATGAAAGCGAAATTTATTAATCTAATAAAACGATTTCAATATACTTTAAATATGTTATCATACATTTTTTAAACATATATGCAATATTTGAATTTTAAAATTGTAAAAAATAGTATCATATAAGTAGTAAAATGTTAACAGTAACATTAAAATAAATAAATGAACAATTCTAAATCATTATATGAAATAAAAAGATAACTTTTAAGTAATTTTTTTAACACTACTATAACAACGTTAATATATCTCTTCTTTTCTCCCAAAATACAATATGTATACCTATTTATAGTAAAAGAATAAATCTAACAATAGCATTTATAATAAATTAAATCATTTAAAAATAATTTTGCCTAAAATATTTTCATTTCAAATAAAAAATATACATACACCTAGAAAAAAGGAGAAGGAGCCAAGATGAAAAAGAGTCATAATTTTTATTGGTTCTTTACAAAATCACATCTCTATTGTTGTCCTCGAAAACCTGTCAATCTTCAAAATCACTTCCTAAGAATACATGTAACATTTAAACATTTTTTCTATTCAAACTTTTCTTTTAAAAGTAATTGAGAATAAAAAATGTATCATAAATAAATAGTTTTATAATTTGAACCATCAAATATATTACATTATTTGTAACATTATTTTTAATATACTCCTTAAAATCAAAACATCCCGCATTAATTACAACTACATTGTGATACACAAAATTAAAAAAGAAGACACATAAACTTTTTCAAAGAACATCTTTAAGTAAAGATAGAAAGAAAAATTTAATAAAGGGATTGTCTTATTGTAATATAACATAATATTAAATATATCTTCTTTAATTACTCTGCCAATTTTTTTCCAATTTTATCTTAATATAATGTGAGCTATTAAAAGAATCATTTCTTTTCATGGTCATATCATAATTACAGACTTTTTTTCCTATTTACCTCATTAAATCATTTTATATTTTGTTACACTCATCACCGTTATAATTTAATTACTAACGCTTAAATTAATAATAAAATTTAATTTTGAGGTTAATTTTATGTCTATTATACTTTTAGTTTTATTCTATTTCCCTCCATACTCCAAGTTTCGGATGGATCATTAAATTTTATACCTATTATATAATATCTAATTACTTTATATTGATGTATAAACTTTTTATTTAATACAGACATTTCTTTTTTTTAAATCAAATATTTTAAATTTTAATCATCCATATTGTCTATCGGGATGGCATTAAAAATTTTTACTTCATATATCGGTCGATCATTATTATCAGTATTGACAATACCAATTTTTTGTACGGTCTTCATTCCTTTACAAACTCTACCGAAGATTGTATGCTTGCCATCTAAATGTTGAGTTGGAGCTAATGTAATAAAAAATTGAGATCCATTAGTATTAGGTCCAGAATTGGCCATTGACAATATACCAGCTCCAGTGTGTTTGAGTCGTGTATCTATTTCATCTGCAAAAGTTTGCCCATATATTGAAGTTCCACCACGTCCTGTTCCTGTTGGATCACCACCTTGAATCATAAAACCTGATATGATACGATGGAAAATTGTTCCGTTATAAAAATCACGTCCGGCTAATTCAGCAAAATTTTTACACGTTCTAGGAGCATGATTCCAGTACAATTCTACAACAAAATCTCCTGATCTTAAAAGAAATAAATTAAAAAATCATTTTTATAATAATATACCATGATAAACTTACGATGTTTTTATTTTAACAAAAGGTGGTTGTGCGGAATATGAACGTTTAGCAACAAGCATACTAAAAAAAACTTTTAAAATTTTTTCGTTTGTACATGAACATTCTGCCAATAATTAAAATCTCAACGCGAAAGTGTTTGTAAAAATTTATTTACTTCTTAGTTAATGTTAAAATTTTAAAATAAAGACAAAATCTAATTCTTTTTTAATACTCCAAAATCTAATCTTACAAATCTCACCCGATTTTTTTGTCAATATTATATGATTTAACACAGTAATAATATATACGTGTAGGAATAAAAAAGTTTTAATTAATACTTAGTCTTTTTCTTTTGCTTGTAATGTATGCCATCTGACGATAGGACGTCTTGTAATCAACATCTCTCCCCATTGTTGGTGTGCTCCTAAGGTAATAGATTGTTGTGTAATGTTTTCACTTCCAACAATAACATGCCCAATAAAATCATTTTTGGAAACTTTATCATAGTCCCACACACTAACTTCTAAATATACATTCTATTAAAAAAAAAGATTATAAATTATGATTAATAATAGATAAATATACCTGTAAAATGTTTGGTGGGATTTTAAATTGGAAACTTTCATTGTAATATGGATTAAGTGTTTTAAACTTAATACTTGTTTTCTTCTTCATTAACATTTTTTTTCCATGGTGAAGGTATATCTTGATGTATGGATCACTACTACCACCGACATCCATTTTCTTTAAATTTCTCGCTTCCATAATTGTAACTGTTAGTATTCCTGTTGTTGGACGGTATCGAATGGAGAAACAAATATCTCCTAATCTAGCATCTTTAGAATCATTATCTGATTCAGGTTTTTCTAGTGGTGACCATTTGTCTGTTGTTGTACCGAAATCAACTCCTTCTAGTGGTATTAATAATTGTCCCATTCTATCATCTTTTGAAATTCTATCAAAATCATATACCAATAAATGTAATGTCATATTATAAAGTTCATTAAATGGAATCTTAAAATAAATGATAACAATAAATTATAATTAGAAAAACGTACATTAAAAAGGAATGTTTCATCAAATACTGGATTAAGGTTATTTCTCTTTATTTTTGTTTCAAATTTTTGTTTTTTTTCCGGTAAAATACATAATTTAACATATGGATCAGAGGATCCATTTCTATCCATAGCTGGTAAATTACGGCATTGAACAATTGTTACAGCAAGCTACAAAAATATTATTTTTATTATTATAAAACTATTTGAAACAAACCTTATTTGTACTAAAATCATAATCTAATCTATACCTAATCTCACCATAAGGATGTATTGGTGTATCAGATGTTGATGAATCTCTACTAACAGATGAGAAAAGAGTACGAGACAATTTTTTACTAATAAAGCTTGAAGCCGTGTTTTTTGATTCTGTAGAATCATTTTTTTCAAGTATATGTTTTAAATCTCCATTATATGGTTGAATAGAAACTTTACTAGATGATATAGGAACAAATGGTGGTGTTACTAATTTTGTATTAGAATCATTTTTATTTTCCTTAATTAAACTTTTGTTATCACAATTTTATATTTGTAGAAACATACCCTTCCTGTAGGTGAACTTTTAAATGGTAAACAAATTGTAAATATTCTGATAATAGGATTACATGAAATAAAATAACCACAGGACTCCAACATTTTGCTTTTCTTATTTGATAACAAGATAGGTGGAAAAAAATACTAGTACGAACTAATATAAATATTATATTTTTTAAAAGAAAATTAATAAAAAATATTTTTCTTTCTAAGTAAATATATATTAAGAAGACTCACTAGATATTTTATATAGTGATAGTAAACATAAAAAAGAAAGTAGTATATTTTATTTAAAAGGTAATATGAAATAACTGTTAAGAGAAGGTTATAAATGAAATAAAAATAGAAAAAATCTTTTACGTAGTAATATTTATTTTAAAAATTCATGTAGGTATCATATACTTTTCATAATAGTACTAAAAGTTTCAATGTATAGAAACAATTTAAATGTTCTATCTTACGATAAAATAAAATTCTAACAAAATATTTTTAAAGACTTTTTAAATCTTAATATTATGATAAATAATATAAGTAATTACATAGCTATTGAAGATATCGTGTGATTTACAATAAAAGAATAAAATAAATATATGGTATTTTATTTTAAGTCAAAGAATTTTTTTATAGTTAATGATAGATACATGGACATTTAAAATATCTAATAGGCACTCCTGATTATTATGCTACATTTTATGATATAGTTTTTTTAAATTCTTCTCAACTACCACATGTCAATTAATTAATATTGTAAAAGACAAGGCAAAATCTCTCTTTAGATACTAGAATGAAAATATTCGAATACATACAATAATTTCTAGTATTCTTTTGCTAGCTTATTTTTTCATTTATTGCAAATTATGTTTTTTTAACTAATATAATTAAATTTGTAAAAATGAAGCATACAAATGAAAGAAAGAGAAAAATTATAATATAAAAATAAAATAGTTGAATAGAAATGTGTAAATTTAAACAAAAAATGACATATTTTTATGATATCTCAATAATATATTATATTATCATTTTATTATAGATATTTTAACAAAGAAGATAATTGAAAATGATGATATTTTATGTAGTTATATTCTCGAGATATGCTTAAAAAGGAAGACGATAAAATATAATGAATATGAAAGAAGGAAAAATTGTTTTATTTTTACAAAGTTAAACTTTCGGCATTTAATTTAAAAGTGCTTTTGCATTAACTTTTTGATGAGTTTCTTAATTAATGTAAAAACTATCTATTTTATGAAAACACTCCTTTTTTATATGTTACACTTTAATAATTACAATTCATCTAACAGTGGAAATATTTGATTGAATGCTATTTAAAAAAATATAAATACTCGAGAGTGAACTTTAGTAATATTCTGGATATAATTCATCTGTAAAAAAATAAAAGTTAAAACATTTCTAATTACTAAAATTTTATATAGAAATGTTTATTTTTATTATCATTAAAAATGCAATATTAAAAAGTATTTTTTCTCAATTAAATATAAAATAAATTTTTTATATTAAGAGTTTTGTTGTGGTCATCAAAAAAGGGTGGTTAACACTAATTTTATATAAAGTTGCTTTAATGATTTTAATGTTAGTTGTAAAATTTTTTTAAGAAAAAACGATATAATTTACGATTATTTCATCAAATTAAATGCAAAATTGTTGTGGTAGCTATGATTAAGCTTATATTATTAAAGTATAAAAAAAATTAACAAAACATCAAAATGTAACATTTTCATTATACCAGAGAAATGAGAACAATATGATAAAATCATTTTTATCAAGAAAAATTAATTATCTTCTTAAAAATTCTTATAGTATAGCAGAATGATTTTTCTCATTAAAAGAATGAATACGATTTTTATTTTTTCACAACTTATCTACTTAAACTACTGATAATCATATGTTGGTAGGTATGTTAATACACAATAATGAAACTCCTAGATTGACTTATTATTTTTCAAAGAAATTTTTTTAACTTAAAAAAATAAATTTTTAATAAATAAATATTATGTTATATATTTAAATAAACATTTATATTTAATAATAAAAGGAGTTTCACGTAAAAAAAAATTTTATTTCTCACTTATTATATAATAATAGTGAAAAGTTATTTTTATTAAAATTTTAAATAATAAGGTTTCTTTTACTTTAAAGAAATGAATTAAATTGACGGAAAAAAATAATAATATATTTTACAAAGGCAATCAACAAATATTAATGGATTGTGGATTATTAAACTTCCTTCATATAGACACAAAACATTGTACATTTAATTAAATTTTTCCCCGGACACATAACTAAGTGTATATATATATACGCTTTTTCATATCATCCCACTTTTATAACTATTATAAAATTATTCTCATAAATTTTGTATAGTCTAGTATTTTAAAAGAATACAACTCCTAATACCTCATTAAAGTAAGATATATAAGGTTGACAATATAAAAAATATGCATACAAAATTTAGTGATATGAATTATTAGTTCTTAGAAATGTTCTAAGATATATTTTTGAACTTACAACAATTCAATTTCTTTCAACTGTCAAATTGTTGTTATATAGAGGAATACCATAAAAATGTATCAATAATATTAATAGGAAAAAAATGTTAATTTATATTTTTTTGTTTATATTAAATATTAATAAAAATATAATTTCTTATTTTTTAAATTGAATTAAATGTTATAGATATGAACATAAATTAATAAATATATACATTTTTATGATCAACAATCCATTTAAATAATATATCTTGTATATGACTCCTTTTAAATTATGAAAGTGTCCTTTTCAAGTTATCAATAAATTTCCTTGAATATGACATTTCGCTACGAATAATTTTTTAATATTAATGGAGGCAAAAAAAATAAAGCACGTAGGAGTATGAATATAAATGAGTGTAGTTTTTTTAATTTTTTCATATGTATTTACTTTAATTTTTAATAAAAATAATCTTTGATATTATGTTTAATTCTTAGAAAGGTAAATGGTAATTTTAAATAATTATAAAGTAAGGAATAACAAAAAAATAAATTTAATACACATAATAAATGATCTTGTAAACCACATTAAGATTATTATAGATACTTCCTATGATCAAGATTATTTAGAAATAAAAGTTGAAGCTGTTGTAGTAATATTGAAAAGATAAGAATGAAATGATCTTTTATGATTAGACAAATTTGAAATAATCAAAGGTTCTCTAAATTTAATAACCTGCTTTATCATTAAAAAATTTCTTTAAAAGGATAATATAATATTTAACAACAGTGACGCAATGAGGTTTTTTCTATTGCCAACAGAATAATAAATTTTTACCCTTTATAATTTATTCTTTTGAATTAATGAATAACTTATAATCTCTCTAGTTACTATCATAAATATACACTTTTAGAAAAAAATTGAAAATAACAACGTTTCATTTTTTATTTTCTTAGTAGAATGATGTAGAATTAATGCATGGAACTTTTAATAGCCTATTGATATGATTTAATATAGTTCTTTCATAATATTCATAAAATATATAATAATGAAAGAATAGTTTTTATTCCATTCTGAATTATTATATTTTTCTATTAAGAATGCAAGAAATTCTATAGATTATTAAGATAAATAGATAAACATAATTATATAAAATAAAACAATTGAAGGAGATAGTTGAAAATTTTTATTATTCTAGTGATATAAGTAAAAACAAAAAAAATACCGGAATATTATTAAGAAAATCAAATGAAAAATTTGTTTTCAGATAAACGGATAACTAAAAATTTTATTTAAAACAAAAAGGAAGAAAAAAGAAATAAAATGATAAGAAATTAAAGCTAAAAACATTCCTTCGATGATTAAAGAATATAAAAAAGTGATAATGTCTCATAAAACATCCATTATTAAAGGAGATAAATTGAAAACACCATTAACGAAAATGTTTACAATAACCTTGTTTCTATTGGCAATTTTATCATCTTAAATTATTGCTTCTTACTACCATATTTTCATACATATCTAGTGAAATTTTTGATTAAAATGTTAAATTAAAAATTTTTCCTCTTTCTTATTTTTCTTTTATTTATTTCTTTTGTTGTCTTTAAAAATTCTTTTTTTAATTATTCTTACTTTTATTTAATTAAAAAATTAATATATTTGTTGTAATAAATTATATTTTATTTAATAATCTTATGAAAAAAATTTATTAAAAGATCAAACTGACAATTATAAATATGGTAAGTTGATGTTATATAAACAAAATTTACGATATATAATTACATTATTAACATATATACACACATATAAATTTTTTTATTCATTTTTAGTATTTTTTTTTAAATTTGTAATGAATGTACTTCATAATTTTAAATTAGTTATTTGTTTTTAAAGAAGGAGACTTAATTATAGGACCATTATTTTTTTAAATAAATTTGGTTATTTATAGTATTGTTATCTAAATTAAAAATATGGAGATGTTAAAAGCTTCAAATTATACAATTTACAATTCTTCAAGTTAATTTACTGCACCAAATTTACCACTTCGACGTGAAAATGTTGAGTATGTGTGAGTAAAATCTCTATAAAAAAAATATAATTATTAAATGATAAATAAATAATATTATTTACCTAGTTATACTTTCAAGAACAACTCCTTCATGATCTTCTAGAACTCTTTTTTCAAATAATGGCTTTGCTATCTTTATTTTCCCCATTTCTAAATCTTTTAAATGTTCATGATAACCATTTTCAATATTATTACAACCCAGTTTTTTGTGAGTAACGGAAAATATTCTATTTGAATCTACACCTGCATTCCCATATACTGCTACATCTTTTCCACTCCCATATGCTGCATGAACTGTTAACCCTATATCAATGAGATTCAATATTTGAAGAGATTTATGACGTAACGGATCTGTTGAGATACAATGATTAAAAAAGATTAAACCTTGTGGAAAATTATGTTTAGACATCCAACTTGAAACAACTCTCTGTTGCATATCAGGTCTTGCAGTAATGTAGATTATTAAATAATTTAATTTTTGCCAATACCTAACAACATCAACTGCACCTGGACGAACTCGAGGATCACGACCGGTAACAGAAACGGAACAAGTTAATGAACCATCTATTGAAAATATAACACAAGGAGATCCATTTCTTGCAACAATTAAATATATGTCAAGATAAGTATAATCACCAATAACAATCATTTTTATTTGATGTCTACCGATAGGAAGTTTTTCACTTCCATCAAAACTAAACATTAATCTCCCATGATTATCAGTTAATAAATTACCATAATGGGACCATTCACCACCTTCAGTACAATAATATATTCCTATCATCTCTCTAGACAATGCAACTAAATCCATAGGACCATAAGAGAATCTTGCTGAAACACATTGATCTTTACCTTCTATACATACAATATCGTTTCCTCTATGATTAGCTATTAAATTGGCTACCTTAAATTTAGTTCTTTTTCTTGTCCATTGTTGTTTAGGTAATTCTAAGGATACTGTTGGTATTGTTGAATGAATAATATTATTTCTCATTGCTGATAATGGAATATCATTTGTTGTTGCAAATTGTCTTAGTAAAAATGATGCTATATCTTTACTTTCCCAATATGATGCTTGTATTATATTTGGTAAAGAAGATGATGGTAGTGAACCCATTTCTGGAGGACAATATAATTGATGATCAATTCTATAATCACCCCAAAGAAGTGAACATTCAACAGTTGTTGTATCAAATGCAATATGTTTTCCATCACCAAGTGGAAATTTTTGATATCTAGGTAAGTTTACTGGAGGTAGTAATGATAATTGACTATTAAGAACTGGTTCTATCCTAACTGCACATGGATCTAATGGATAATATAAATTATATAATTGATTACAATTTAATTTTCCCATATAATTATCTTCAGTTGATTTTTGCATCAAAATTAAGGCTAAAGGACAACCAAGAAGAAATGCTGAATGAATATTGAAATCAAATTCAAGTTTAGTCATATCAGAAGAACAATCTGATTCCCATGTAGAAAAGAGTGACTCTTGATCAATATCTAAATTATTACTTCGAAATGAAAATTTTTGCCCCGAACTTTTTGAACTAGGAGTTTTATTTGTTGTCATAGAATCTTGGCGATTAAATTTAAAATCTTCTGCTAAAATACCATATAATAATATTCCTGTAATACAATCACCAACAACAAATATATATCACCATTGAAAGATGTTTCACCTATATCATTTAAAACCTCTTTATAGATTGCGTTTGCATGAATAACTGCTTCTTTCATAGCATCATAATAGCATTCAAGGCCACAACTAACTAATAGAAGTGCTATGGATGGGTGAAATGCACCAAAATGAGGTGATAATTTTGAGATCTTTTTAACTAATGGTGTTAGTGGTTTACCACATCTAACTTGTTTAACAATAACTTTTTTTTTTAGTTTAGGATAATGTTGTAAAATTAACTGATCTATGACTGATTTAAAAGTAGCTGAGTCTGAGGCCTTTAACTCTGTTAAAGCATCATTTATTGGTGTGGAGTGAAATGTTAAAATAAGGAGATTTGAATCAGATTCTGGGAAAGATGTTTTAAAGGAATAACTTTGATGTGAAGAACTTTCATTTGAAGTATTATAAGATCTGGATTGTTCATCTCCACCAACCATTAATTCACTGTTCCAACGAACTAAGCTTTGTTTTGCTCCTTCAATTGAATGAACTGAAAAATGGTCTGGACAATCATAAAAAATATCAGAACAAGAAGCTGTTTCCCAATCAATATTTTTATCATTCTCTTGTTCATCTTCTTCCTCTTTATTTGCATCACACATAACCTTACTAAGATGAAGTTTAGTCTCTTCTTCTAATCTTCTAATATCTTCCATTGTTAAACCAACCCATTCATCTTGCCATGTCCATGCTTGCCTATGTGCTAGATTCATGGTATTACGTAAAGCAAGATCATGAATCCATTTCTCCACTCTTGTTTGCATACCCCAATATTTAAACTCAACTTTACACAATTTATATGCGCACATAATTGGAAGACCATTGTTAAGAGAATCTCTAATCCAAGTTTTTGATAAGGGACCTCTTCCTGTTTTTTGACTTTTATAAATAGTAGGATCTTCTTCAACTAAATAATCATGTGCACTAACACTGTCATTGACAAAATCTATGACATCAACAATTCTATTTTTTAAATCTTCTTTAGATAAATTAAAAACATTTTCTTGAATACCAGCATCATCATGAAATTGTGTTTCCACTTCAATTGATAATCTATCAACAAAAGGGCAAGTATATTTAGTTTTTGTAATCGGATATGCATTCCATGCTTCTTCAATAGCAGGAAATTTTGGTATTGGAAGGATAGCTCTAATCCAAGCTGGTATTTTAGATTCGACATGATAAATTTTATATGTGTATTGGCCATTTCCTCCATATCCATTAATATAAGGTTTATTCTCGATAATTTCAACTCCAGCACCAGCACCTTTACTCTCATTTCTCGATTTTTTCTATAAAATATAACAATATTAATTTAACATATTAACGATATATATAAATCTTACCTGTATCATATACAACTGTGCTATTTTATATTCTTCAACCGTCATCGGGAGAATGATTCTATACTCTTTCACAAGCATTTTAGTAATTTATTATTTTTAATATTAATATTATTTAAATGGAATTGCTATTTCTTAAAAAAATAATTTATAGATTTTTATATGAAAAATTTTTATCAAAAAAATATTAAAGTCAGTTTAAAATATTTCTATATATAAAGAATAAATAATTCAAAGAATCAGAATTTTATAATATATCTTTTATTATTTTTTTCGATAATACACGACTGAAATTTATACATGTATATATTTTTTTATTTTTATGCAGTATATAAAATATATAAAAAAAATTTTATAAAAGATAAAAAAAAGTTAACTTTTTTTCTTTTTTCAGTTTTTTATATTCTCACAAATTTATATTTTTATTTAATTTAGATTATATATACAAATATATTCCAATGATTAAATTTATGTCGTTATTAAAATTAAAATATGTGCATAATTGTAGGTGAAAACATATTTTTATCTGAAATTTTTACAAGAAAAAAAGATGTATTAGTAAGTAATAAGGAAAGAAATTATCTTTTAAATTTTATTTTGTATGATTCAATATTAGTAAAAAGACTTTAAATTAATCTTTTCACACATAATTAACAGTTTTCCAAATAATATTTCCTTATATAGAAATATAAATATAGTTAATTATAATTGACATATCAAACAGTATGCGGTATCTTAATATTGTTTTAAAAAAATGTGCTTGGTGGTTATTTAAAATACAATCTAAATTAAATAACTGTTAAAAATTTTGTGTCAAAGATGTGCCATTTAATAATAAAAAATTAGATTAACAATTTCAAAGTGGTATCAGAATCTGCACATTCTAATAAAAGTACATTTTTTATTTTTTAATACTATATTTAAACAAATAAATGTTGTCTGCGAAAAAAAAGTAGTTACTTTAAATATTACAAACATACAAATCAATGAATGAGGAATATATAGTATAATGATTTTTAAAGTTAAATAAATAAATATTCAACAAGTTACAATAAATATTACTTATACATGACACAAAAGTTTATTAAATTTAATAGTGCATCATTGTTTAAGAGAAAAAATTTTTATGTTAAGATGTTTCATGCGATGTTAAAATTATCATAATAAAGTGTAATGTTTAATAAATGTATAAACGAAACATTATCTCGAAATATTACTTTTCACTATTTTATTGTTTCTATCATCAATTTAGTGAATAAACTTCAAATATACAAACAATTAAATAAATAAAAATGGTGTAAAATAAATCACACATTATAATACAAAAATTTATGTAGGCAGTGATTTTATTACAATAATGATGATTAACACTTAACTTTTGATACAATATTCTTATCACAAGAAAAATATTAAATTTTAATTTAAATACTTATATACTAAATATCTAAAACATCATTTTAAAGAATGACACTTTGGGAAGAAAAATATTATTAACATGTCATGATTATTTTATATGTACATGGTTGAGAAACTTAATTTCATTGATTAATATTTCTAGACATTTAAAAAATATTTACTAACCATTCAGAAGATTTTTTTCAAAGTAGTTTACTTTAAAAAAATAAGTCACATAAAAGAAATTAAAATTGATAACTTTTACCTTATTTTTAGATAGCAAATTGTAACAGTTTATATTATAATAAATGTTAAAATATTAATGGTTATAAAAAAGAGTATTTAAGAAAACATTAAAAAACAGTCAAATTTATAGATATAACTACCTTAATATCAACAGTGATATATAAATTTTAATTTTCTATACTGATATATTTAATTTAAAACGTTAGATAAATAAATTGTGATGAAGTGAAAATAAAAAAAACACTATAGACAATAAAAAAAGAATATGATTTTATGTGACATTTTCTTTTCCTTTTTTTGGTTGTTTCTTTGAAAATAAGAAAAAAAACATAACAACTTTTAACCATTTTGTTTAAAATTTACTGTATTATAGAATAAGTAATAGCAAAAGCTTATTTATTTTTCATAAGAAAATATTTAAGTATATGTATCTATTAATATTTAGTCATCAATATAAACATTTTTTAGTTGACCTTAAACGTTAAAACATTATAATAAAGGAAGTAAAAATATAACAGGGAAAAAGAAAGAATATAAAATATCTTAAAATTTAACTTTTTTCAACCTAAATAATGTGTAAAATAAATAAATATTTAAAGAAATAATTTTATATCATTAACGATTTTTTCTCACCACAACTAAAATTTCCTTGGATATATTAAGAATAATATGGAATATATATGATAAGTAAAAAAAACATTAAAAAGGAGAAATAACAAAGAAGAATATAATATAATTAGAAATATAAAATTTCATTCACCAAAAAAGGAGTGAAGAATTTTGGCATTCTCAGTAATATATAACTTTAAAATAAAATGACATGTGTATGTATGTTCTTCTAAAATACAAAAAATTTTTCCCTCTCACATTGAGTAATAAATATACATTTTTAGTTTCAACATTTTGTTGTCTTTTTACGTATAGAATAAAATTAACAATTTCCACTCTAAGTGGTTTATTTTTTATTTTTCTATGTTATCATTATTATTTTTTTACTACAAATATAGTATAAAGCAACTATATATAGATTGATTATAAATATACTTTTATTTAACTATTTTACTTATATAATGCCATCTTTTTCTATAACAAAATAGAGTCATGGATAGGCAAATTTATAAATACATAATATTGCCCCTCTATCCTTCTCATTTTTACTATAAAATTAATACTCCTTCATATATATAATTTCAAAAAAGAAAACGGTCTCTCAAAATTATATGTATATCTTTTAAGGTTATCCCCTCATTTATTATAAATAAAAATGTGTTAATAAGTTTTAAGAAAAGATATTTATGAAAAATTGTTTTATATAAAATTACTCAATTTTACTTCACAACCAATTATTTATAAAAATATACAATCTTTTATTTAAAAGCATTAAATTTTAATCTTTTCAACATATATAATTTTTAAGTAGCAATTTATCTAAGAATCTTCTTATCACATTTCTGGTGTCATTTTTTTTGAAAAAATATAAAAACCTTAAGATATACATATTTACAATTTTCATATATAATTAAAATAATATATATAAATGTACATATATACATAATATTGAGAGAGAAACAAAATTACTTTTTAACAAATTAAAAAAATAAAAATAAAGTATATAAACATTTCAAGAATAACGTTTATAATATTGTTACCTCTGGTTTTATGTAAAAAGTTATAACTTTTTATATGAAAATGTTGAATAACTGACAGGATGTTTGAGAAGGAAAACAAGGAAATTAAGATATAAACTTTTATCATTTCTTTACACATTTCTTTTTCTAAACATTTAAAGAACTTTTCTTAAAAACAAACAAAAGACTCATTTTGGATGATAAATTAAATTTTGAAGAGGATGATTAAAGATTATTTTTAAACAGATAAAATGTAATCAAATTATTGTTATACATTTCAACTACATCTCAATAGATGATAAGAATAAAAAATATTTTTGATGTTAAATTTTTATTCTTAATAAAAGTGCACTTTTTTTTGTACGATTGTATAATAATATGACGAATCTTATAAACCACCCTGCTCCTACAATCTACAGTATCAATTAAGAATCTTATAAACCATATGCCAAATTTATAATCACTCATCACATAGTAAAAAGCTTTATATCTTAAGGAATTAATGAGGAAATGCAATAAAAGTATTATTTTGGTTCAAGATTAACATGTGAAAAGTTGATTGATAAAGACTATCAATCAGTAATCGTTAATAGTTAAGAAATTTGGATACTGATATAGGATGGTATAAAATAAAACCATATGTGATAAAGTGAAAAGACACATCTATACTTCAGGAGGAATGATGATAAAATGATGTGAAAGTTGATTTAAAGAGGTATTGAAAATATTTTTATCCTCAAAATATCAAAATTTTATATTACTAATTTTTTTGTTAATTACTATAAATGACTAACAATAAAGAGTTAAATTTTTCTATTGATAAAATATTAAGTGATGATTTCGGTGGTTGCAGAAAAATGAAGGATACTTTGAAGAATGTTACAATAGAATTGGAAAATAGTGAGTTATGGAGAAAATTTTATGAATTGGGTACTGAAATGATTGTTACAAAAAGTGGAAGAAGAATGTTTCCAGTACTACAGGTAATTTTATATAATTTTTTCTTATAATATAATGATAAATAAATGTAATTTAATTAATACTTTAAGATTAGAATTAAAGGATTAGAGATTAAAAAGAAATATTCATTGTCATTGAAATTTTTTTTAATGTCAACAAAAAAGTATCGGTATAGTTTCCATCAATCAAAATGGGTAACTTGTGGTGTCGGGGAAGAGAATGTTGGAAGTAAAATATTCATTCACCCCGATAGTCCATCTTCAGGTAACTATTGGATGAAACATGTAATTTCATTTGAAAAATTAAAACTAACGAATAACGTTTTCGATAGAAATGGACATATAGTTGTTAATTCCATGCAGAAATATAATGTACTTTTTACTATAATTGCTCATCATGATGATAATGATTTCCATGAAATAGAAGAGAAACATTTTTCTTTTAAAGAAACTGAATTTATGGCAGTTACTGCTTATCAAAATCATCAGGTATAGTACTTATAAATGTAATATTCGTTACTTTTTAGATAACTCAACTGAAAATAGAAAAAAATCCATTTGCAAAAGGTTTTCGAGAAATGGAAAGTGAATTATTTATAAGAAAAGATATACTAGATTTGTTCTAAGAAAATAATGGAAAAATTGTTAATCTTAATTTTTATTGACATTTTTCTTAAATAATTAATATTTTAAAAGATTATCGGAAGAATATATAATGACAACTTAACAATAATTTTCATGTAGTATAATTTGTTTAATATCAAATAAAAAACCTAATTTAAAGTAATAGAAGTAACATTAAAATTATTTAATATTTTTCACCATCTACAATAAATCTAAATATTTTCATCCAAAAAGATAATAAAGTAAAGAGTAATCGAACATTTAAAAATTAAAATTAATAAGCTATTGCCATTAATATTATAAGATTTATATTTTTTGTTATTAAGTGTTTTTAAAAGAGTAACATGTTTATACAGTCATAGGAAATAAAAATTAATTCATAGGTAGAAATTATAATTTATGATAGAAATTTTTAAATATCCAAATGGAATTTTAAATTTGGATAAGTCTAATAAATGCTTAAAAATAATATATACCTTTTAAAGATGTGGTACCTGAAAAGTGTTAAGATATTTTTTAATTTAATTACTTTTTTTATTCTTAATAGGTCAGACTGTATATATCCATCGTGTAAACAGCGATTGAAGATTTTATATGTTATACAATTCATAAGTAATAATAAAATCAATCCAATTTGTAAACATTAATATGAGAAATTATTTTAATTACCAAATTGTTGAAAATATAGTTGGAAATTAAAGTTTTAATAAAGTATTTTAATAGAAAAAAATAAAAATTATAAAGTGTTATAATTTGTAAATACAAATTAAATATTCATCTCATTTTTTATTTCAATTTTAAAAACATAGACGAGTTTAAAATAACTAACTATAGTTGAAATTAATGACAAAAATTACATTAAATTTTAAAATTTTACAACATTATTAGATGGTCTTTACAATTTATAATAATTTATACCATATAAATTCATCAAACATTAGCTGACAAAATAATCATAAGACCAATAAAATATATTAAAAATTTAAAAATTACGTAAATTTTAAAATATATTAATACTTTGGAAACCCCGTTTTTAACTTTTGATTAAAATTTATTATTTAAAGAATTTAAAATTTTTTAATTATAAGTTGTTTTTCATTAGAAAAGATTAATAAATAGCTTACTTTGGCAAATTTCAATGACTAAATTTTAGCATCTAAAAAAGACTATTTTCTATTACAAAAAAAATAATATTTAATTGGATATTTTTAATTAAATTTTAATATTTTTAAATAATTTAACATTATAATTTTTTTGAAAATAAACTTAAAAAATTTATTTTTACTATATCTAACTTTATATAATTCTCCTTAATACAAAAACTGTTGATTACTTTTTTGGAATGTTTTTTGTATTATTAAAAAAAGTCATCTATCCCATCATTAATTAAAAGGAATGTAAAAATAATTAATAACGTTGTTTTTATATTTTCTTAATTCTAACTATACAAAGTCAAATATCTGTTAAATGATAAATAAAGAAAACTAGTGTTTCATAAATTTTTCAAATGTTCAATTATAAATTATATATTAATACGGTCTATTTTCATGGATTTTTTTTCATAAATAACAATATTATAAGTTTTTAACAATGTCAAAATTATTTATTCAGACAATATTTTGTAATGTGCTACTTTAAAGTCAAAGACCAAAATTTATAATTAATACATTTTAAACAACTTATCGCATATCGAAATAATAACAATGTTAACGATTTACATCTGACTCTCATTTCATGTATAAGAAATTTAATAAATTTCATGAGCAAACGTTAATAAAGTTGGATATCAAAGATTATAATTTTAATACTCAAATGATTTAAGGATAGATTTTGAACCAAGGTCGTTAAAAACCTCACAATTACTTTAAAAACTTACAATTTTCTTTGGGTAATTATTAAGAAAATAATTAGCATATTGACTAATCAAATAAACATTCTATTAAAAAAAATAAAAGTATTTGTGCCATAGTTTAATAACCCTAGTAAATATTAATCTTTTAAAATAAATAAAAATTGTATCTAAGTAAAAAATTATCACATACTAATGGTGTTCAATGTGATTTGGCTTAAAAATATTACCTAATTTTTTTATCATATTTGCACTATTTTATAGTGAAAAATTATCCTAAAATGATTTTGATAAATAAAAGTCCACTATTTAGTAGTTATTGACTATAAGTGCATCATGAATTATTTCTTAAATTATTCAAATTTATGCGTTTATGATATAAAAAAAATTGTTGAATTACCAAATCATATAAAGAATATCTAAAAAATCGCAAGTTTTATTTAAAGGATACCAAACAGATATTTTAAGAAACTATGACTTTACTGCAGCAATATATTTTAAAAAATCTAGTATAATTTTTTCCTTCATTTTACAATTGATAAAATAAACAATATAAATATACTATCTTATGCAACCAGTAACTAAAAAAAACAAAGAGTATAACTCTGTCATAATACATATTAATTTTATCATTTTAATGAAATTCTTTAAAGCACAAATATTTATATTTCAAAATCTTATAACATTTTTAAAAACTGATTATTGTTTATATAAAATAGCGAACTCTGATATCTATGAGATTAAACATTCCAATTTTCATTAAATTATAATAATATTTAAGCAACATTTGTAAATGCAGTTTTTTGTTTTGGAAAAAATCTTAATGTGTATTTACAATAGATGGATAATGTACATAAATTCAGTTGTAAACCAAAACATTTTCGTCCATTAGTTTTATTCATTTTACCAGACAGATATTTTTCAAATACTTCTTTACTAAGTTTTTTAATGATCATTTAATACTTTCCATCCAATAATTTTTTTATCAAAACCGCAGGAGAAGAGGTTATTTTGAAGCCCTGTTGGAATCCATGTACAACTATAAACAATTCTTCTGTGAGACTTATTGTTTATTCTAGGAACTTGTATTAATTTGGATTCATTCATATCATATAATTTTAAAGCCCTGTTATCCATTGGTATGGCAATTAACTTCATTTTCTCATTATATGCTATCTTATTAACGGGACTTTCTAATCTGATATTTGTCAAAACATTTCTCATAGCTCTTAAGTCCCACAATTTTACAGTTCTATCTTCTCCAGAAGATATAACTTTATCGTCATTGGTAAATAATACCGAAGAAACAGAATCATTATGACCCATAATTACTGAAACATCTTTCATTGTCTCTCTCATATCCCACAGTCTAAATGTTGAATCCTTAGAAGCTGTAACTATTAAACTCTTCGTTGAGTGAATATTACAATAATTTAATTCCTCTTCGTGTCCAGACAATGAATTAACAACAACTCCACTTTCTATATCATAAATATTCGCTGTTCTATCCCATGATGCCGTTAAAATCTTATTAGAAGATGGAAAAAAAACAGCGGAAACGACAGCATTTTTATGTCCTTCAAATATTTGCGAAGCATTTGAAATGTTATCTACTTTATGATAATCATTATGGCCATCATCTTCGTCGGAAGTTGGACCCTTATTGCCAATATTTACCTTTCCTTTCCAAATATGTGCCGTTCTATCACCACTAGCCGTTAATACAGTAACATAATCCGAAGAAGAGACATTTTCACTAAATCTTATTGAATTTACAGATCCAGTATGACCAGTATATCTCGCAAAAGACGAACCACCTTCAGCATACCAAAGGATCGCTGTCTTATCAGCAGAAGCACTTCCAATAATGTTAAGTGACTTTGAAGGAATATAATGTGAAGATACATCCCATATACCATCATCATGACCTTTTAAGCATTGTACATACCTTAGACGGCTGTTTTCATAACTTTTCAGAGATGTTGAAAATAAACCTGGTTGAGCTACTTTTAATGCTGTCTTCAATTTTTGTCCCATTTGTATGGCTAAAAATAAATTTAATATAATTAAAATAAGAAATAACAAATACATACGTTTTTTTGCAATTTGTGGTTGTATATATTCATGCACCTTATTAGTAATCACTCCCTCTTTTCCAATATTTTCTTGATTCCTTTCTCCACCAATAATTTCTAGTTTTTCTCTTAACTCTAAATTTTCTGCATATATCTGATCAAATTCTTTTTCAATTGCAGAAAATAATTGAAATAATCCATTTTTATATCGTGGAACTGTATTGGCTAAAATAGATAAATTTTCCATATTTATATTAAATATAATCTTGTGGTAAAATTTTTATTCTTGATAATAAAAAAAGATTTATGAAATGTGAAATGTTGTAAACATTAAAAATAATATTGTTGACAGAAAAAGTAGTAAGAGATATGTAACTAAATAAATCTAAATGTTCCAGTGTGAGAATAAGAAAGTATTCATTAACGTTTCTCCACTTTAAATTATAAGTAAATGAAAATGAGATCGTGATAGGATGGCACATTAATTTTTGCTCTCATAAGTTTCATTTCACCATCAATTAGGTTAATTTAAGAAGAAGTGATATGACAAATTATTATTTTTGCAGTCTTGAGATCTTAGTGGAATGTAGTTCTTAATTGTCATATGACAAACGACATAGTAATTTGTAATACTATCAAAAACAATATTAAAATTTTTTAAAAAGTGCCTGTTAAAGGGCTCTCCCGCAACCAAATATTTAAAATTAGCATTATTATTGTTTTTGGTTATTGATAGTAAGGAAAAATTGCCAGAAATCACTTTATTACAATTGTTCACAAGACTCGTCTACAATATCAGGTCATTAAGAATTGAAATTCAATTTTAAATAACGTGATGCTTATATACATGAAACTAAAATTTCATTTAACATGGTACAATTTTTTTATAAAATTTTTACTAATGTTTATACCTACAAACATAGTGACTCTATTGGATAATATAATTTAGATTTTCAATAATTAAATAATATTAGTATTTTTATTAATTTCTGCTACAAGATTTTTCCTTTTTTTTAAAAATTTTTTTCTTAATTTTAGATATATTGCTTTTAATTTTGCTTGTCTTTTTTGTTTCATCATTAGATACACTAACATTTTTCTTGCTTTTCTTACTTTGTTTTTCTTCCTTTATAGATACTTTTAAAGATTTATTACTCCTTTTCAACTCCTTTGAAGACTGCGTTTTGTCGACTGATTTTTTTTCAACAGACTTGGAACTAGATGATTTTTTTGGTAATCTTTGACTTTTATTCGAACAGTTTTTTTCGTCTTTTTTTTCTTTTGAACTTTTTTTGTTACTAGTATTTGACTTTTTCTTGTTTGATACATCTTCTTTTTGCTTTTCACTGGAATCCAACTTCTTTTTTGAATTTTCGGATTTAGAATTGAGCGAAAATTTTTTATCATTCATCTTTTTTTTACTTTTGTCATTTATAGAAGAGGATTTCCTACTTTTATTTATTTTAATTGAGTTAGTTTCCTTATTCTTAATTGTTTTTGATGGATTTTTGTTTTTATGACTTTTCGAAGAACTACCAAATTTATTTGCTTTATTACTAGATTCATTATTTTTTTCTAAAACTTTAGTTTCATTAGATATTTCCTCATTATATAGTGTAAAAGTTCTCTTTTTTGAGTATTTTTCATTCGAGCTTTTGTCTTTACTCTTTAACTTCTTCGATTTCTCATTATCCTTGCTATTCCTATAATAATATTCTAAATTTTACTGTTAAACATTTTTTTAAATTTAAAACAATATTTTGTATAACATTAAAAAGTGTAATATAAAATTTACCTTTTACTGCTTCTATCTTCTTGAAGGTTATATATGTTTTTTCCCATGGTTTCCTTCGAACTACTTTTAAAGAGATTATTTTTATCATCATTATTATCACTAGAAGGATGTTCTTTGGTAGACAACAACCTTAGATGTTTTGGTTTTCTGGCATCTTTATTTATCTCAGAACTGGTTTTGGAACAAGTAGAATGTGAGAAAATGATCAACGATATTAGAAATAAAAAAATTTCAAAAAGCATTCTTGATAAGAAAAATTAACACCGAATAAATGAGAAATCACAAAACCATGACCACTTTATTATCAATTTTCTACTAAAAATTTGAATAAGGAAATTCTCTAAATGACGATAATCATAAAAAAAAGTAGAAAAGAAATTAAGAATAAATTTTATTAAATTAATGAAATCTACGATAAAATAGACATTACATTCATTAGTAATCTATCTATTTAAATTCAATAGGAATACTTTTGATCTTTTCACCTTCGATTGCATTCTTAGAACCACCAATAGTAAGGATGCCTCCTTTGTCAAGTTCACTTTTTACATTTTCTTCTTTCATGCCTACTGGAAGAGTATATCTTCGGATAAAACTTCTTTGAATCTAAAATAAAGGGCATAATTGCAATTAGCGAATTTAAACTTACTGTTCCATGCTCATCAGATTTCTCTTCATGATGTCCTTCAACTTGAAGACACTTATCCTTAACGGTGACTTTTAACTCTTCCGGTGTGAAATGTGAAACATCCAATTTAATTTTAAATTCTTTGTCATTATTAATAATTTCAGAAGAAGGCTCGGCAAATTTATGAGATTCGGAAAAATTCTTATTTGCCCAATATGGGGGCATCATAAAAGCACGGTCAAATTCATCACAAAGTTTTCTAGCTTCTCTTAAAGATGAAGCAAAAAATGGATCACGCATAAACGAGGTTAACCAACGATTAGCCATTATTACGAAATAGTATATAGATATAGTAGAGTGGTAGTTGTCAACAAGATAATCGAATGACAGAGAAATTAAAAAACAACGTTATATATATATAGAGAGTACCAAACTACTGCAACTTCCTCGTACTAGACAGATTTTTCTGGAATGTGTGAGAGTATTCTCAACGCTTTGAGAAACTGCTTTTTTTTAGATATTTCAAAATATGTTAAGTCAGCAATGAAATTATGAAATATTCTTTTTTGGTTAAAACAGCAAAATATTAAATTAATTTTTTATCACATGTTTGTGGGACAGTTGAGAGTACCTTTTTAGACATTTTTTATTGTCAATAAATCATTGATTTAAAAAGTAAAAAATAACAATCGAACAATTAGTGAATGCAAATCTACTTTTTTTAAAATGTTCTAATAAATAAATGTCTACGTTATTATTAAGCATACTTCTATATTTGTAATAGGTCATTATACATGAACTAACCTTATTGTAATTTAAAAATTTTAATAAATTATGTTACGTATTGAAAAATTTTAAAATATTTTTAAAGTTTTTTTTTCTGCTACATCATAATAAAAGTTTGTGGGGATTTATCCACCAGAAAAAAGAGTCCTATTTCTTATAGCAGTAACATCAATACAATTTTAAATTACCTAAAATTTAATGTGAACATGTACCTTAAAGTTTAAGAAAACAAAAACATCAAAAACAGTCTATTTATTTGTTGAAATGGCACATAAATATTCGCTTTTAGAAATTTTAATGAGAAAACATTTTTTTGGAAAATTATTTACTTTTAAATATTGTGATAACACTTTATCGCAAGATTCAACAACGAAGTAAATTTGTTTCATTTTTTATATTGTAACATTAATAGCAGATAAAATAAATCGTTTTAAAACAACAAAATTGAATATTGTGGAAGTACAAGCAAATAAAATCCCCAGTAAACCAGAGAAAAAGGACATTAAATAAGTGATTATACTAGAATCCTTTATCACAGGTCGCGTTTAAGTTTTAGCTTAACTTTTTTTACTAGCAAAAAAAAATTAAATCCGTCATGAAAAGAAAAAGATTATAAAAAAGTAAATATTTATTTATTAAAAAAAATGAATACATAATAACGGAAGATACAGAAATTCAGTAGTAGATAAAATATTCACTTATACTCAATGGGAATATTCTTGGTTTTATCTCCTTCAATAGCAAGTTTAGAACCGCCAACAGTAAGGATTCCGTCCTTAGAAAGCTCACTTGTGACGTTATCTTCCACGAGACCTTCCGGAAGAGCATACTTACGAACAAACATTCTTTGAATCTAAAAATCATGGAATAAGAAAAATAACTGTTTAGTAAAACTTACACTTCCATATTTATCATTTTTCTCTTCGTGCTTTCCTTCGATTTGAAGACACTTGTCTTTTACAGTAACTTTTAACTCATCTGGTGAAAAATGAGAAACATCCATTTTAATTTTAAATTCTTTATCATTATTAATAATTTCTGGACATGATTCACCAAATTTGTGCGTTTCAATGAAACTCTTGTTAGACCAGAAATGAGAATTCATTATTGCACGATCGAAATCGTCGAAGAATCTCCTAGCTTCATTAAATGGAGAAATGAAGAAAGGATCACGAGAAAATGGTCTCATCCAACGGTCAGCCATTGTGTTTAGTGAGAAAATAAGTTTAGCAATAGGTGCAAAATACAACTATTAGAATAGTAGATAAATGATTGTAGATGGTAGGAAGCAGTGCTTATATATATATAAGATTAAATATTCTATAATTCTCTAGAGTTATAAAGAAACTTCTAGAATATATAATTTTTCAATTTACATGTAAATATTTTGTTTATTAGGGACATAGACATAAAAATAAAAAATGTATATAATTTACAAATAAAAGTAGCTAATTCTTCTTATGGTGTTATCAATTTAAAACAATTTTTTTATTATATTTCATTGCCTATGACAATAATATAACAACAATGTTACTTTCATAGATTGTAATAATAAGACTGGTATTAGTAATTTGTAAAAATTGATATAACAAAAATTGTTTATAGAAAGAAATTATGTAAATTGACAATTTAAATGCAGTATTGTTTTGCATTTTTCGAAATTTCAAAGTAATAAATATCCACTATGTAAAATATTACCTATTTCACAAATATTTCGAAATAAAGTTTTCCTTGTAACTTTATTCTAGAAGTAAAAGTGTTATAAATTTTGTCATAATTTTTTTACCAAATTTGTTTCACAAAGAAGACTCCGTATTTTTATTTTTAAAAATATGAAATGTAGTAAGACATAAATACGTCTATAATTTCTAGTATATAATACAAAAAAGTATTATTTCCATTATCACTATGTAAAAGTAACTGGTAATTTTTATTCATTTCTGTATTATAAGAAAACAATATATACTTTGACGAAAAAGTTATATTAAGAAATGTTTATTTGGTATTACTCAATCATGAAATAGATTAATTGGGATTTACTACGTGTTTACCTATCATTTTTTGACTTAACAATTCTTAATATACAATTATGACGACTTATGAGATTTATTTTAAATTGTTTTTTAGACTCTTTTTCTTAAAATTATCATAACTAAAACGTAATATAATATGATATTTGTATATTTTTTTGCATACATTAAATATAAACTATTGAATTAATTATAATATTAGACAATATTTAAATTTAATTATTTTAAAATAAATTTTTTATTAGAAAAAATGTACTAACTTCCTTTATAAGGTTTCCGTTAAAAATCTTGTAATTTGAATGTAATACCAAAGTAAGTGTATAGGATTGAGATATTTATTTTGGAGTAAAGAAAGAATACCTCAATGATATTTAGAATATATTCCGCTTTAGTTTATGCCTTTCATGTGTTTACTGTGTTTATTGGAATAGTAATAATAAATCACCTTGGATTATTTTTATTTGCTACAAATTATGGGAAACTTTTTCGTTTATGCTTCTTTATGAATTATGCAACGAGATTCAATACAAATCTAGGAGATCCAGAATATGGTGGAGTAAAATATGTAACAAGAAATTTTTATTTACATGTACAAAAAGGTGTAAGAATAGGTGTATGGCATACATTACCTCAAAGTTTATCTGCAATTTTAAAAATTGAAAATAAAAAATTTGAACGATCAACTTTTGAAAATGCCATCAAAGAACACAATCACAAAGTTGTCATATATTGCCATGGGGCTTTTGGATATAGAGGAAATGGAAAATCTATTAGTGTTGCTAACAAATTATCGTCAAATGATTGTCATGTTTTCATTTTAGATTATCGAGGATTTGCAGATTCATCAGGTGAATGTTCTGAAGAAGGATTTTACGATGATTTAAAAGTTCTTTATAAATACGTCTATAGTTTAGCTCCAGGAAGAATATACTTTTGGGGGCATTCTATGGGTGGAGCAATTGCCACAAGGGTTGCTGCTGATTTATGTGAAATAGGAAAAGGTCCTAAAGGCCTTATGTTGGAATCTTCATTTACAAGTGCTTTTGATGCTTTTATTTATTATCCATTGAATACAGCGTACAGATCATTTTCATACATATATAAATATGCTGCAGAAAGAACGGAGAAATGTTGTGTTCGAATGCAAAATAATGTAAATATTTTACGTGTAACGTGCCCAATAACACTTGTTCACGCTAAAGATGATTGGATAGTCCCATTTTTTATGAGTCAACAATTATATATAATAGCAAAAGATTCAGGAAAGGATGTAAAAATGATTATATTTAATGAGGACGAACAATTTGGACATAATGATTGTATTAAATCACCTGACTTTCAAAATATTTTAGAAAACTTTTTAGAACTGAATAATTTATCATAATATGCTACGACATATTTAACCAACAATTTATTCTAAACAATAAATTTTTAAAGTAATATAACAATTATAATTTCATTTTTAACATGCCAAAGTAAATATCCCCCTCGTTTCTTTTACCATTTTCTTTACAATCCTCAGATTTTGGAGTTTTTTTGTTACAAAACATATTATTAATAGAAATTCCTTTAATGAAAACTATTAAACTTATTATAGCTGCAACATCTCTTATGGAGTAAATAATGTCTTTAATAATTCCAAGTAATTCTTTATCTATAATTTTTTCTTGTAGTATCATTGGAATCATTGTAACATCTTGAAAAAAAATGTTGATAATTAATATTGAAAAGGATCTAGTAATGAGATTAATATTTTCTCTAATTTTAAATTTTACTGTTAAAGGCCATGATTTTGATTCTTCTAGTCGCGTTAGTTTTCTATTAAAAACGAGCAAGATATAAAAAAGAGCAGAAAAAGGAATATCCAATGATAATATAAAAATATTATATAATGTTAAAGAAATCCATGGAATGTGTACTAATTGGCGTATAAAAAAAGACATAGGATAAAATGATAAGGAAATCGTTAAATAAATAATTATAATAATATTTTTGTTTTGATGTCTTTTTCTCCATTTTGTAGCAAAGAAACGTTCAATAGTAATAGAATATATAGAAAAACGTACAAGATTATTTGCAGATGCCCTCAAATCTTCCAAAAATAATAATTTAATAGCTAAATCTTTATCAGTTTGATGATAATTTACTTCCATTAATGTATTCCACATAACATAACAATTGATGGTAAAATTGATAAGATTCCTCAAAAAAGCATTTAAACAAAATTGACCAATAACATACTTAAAAAAAACATTCCAACTATCTTTTTTGTTAAGAAAATAAAACGTATAAATCGTAGAAATTGTCATTATTACTGTGATAACTATGGATATTACACATGTAACTAAATATGTTAAAAGCATACTTAACTAAATTTTTAAAAATATATAAAAGTAAAACTTTTATATTCCAAAGTTTCTTCCAATGAGACAATTCTTTTTTGTGAACTTTTTCTTTTGAGACAAAATATATTTTAAAAACAGATGCTACAATAAATAAATTAATTTATAATCAGAATTTTTTCAGATTTAAATAATAAAAACATTTTGTAACTCATTTTATACTAATCAAATATTCATCAGACTACTACAAAAATGTTATTTTAAATTTTCCGATATAATTAGAATATCAAAATTAATGAATATTAATAACTTGGCATAAAATTATTCTTTTATAAAAATAAGGACAAAGGGGAAAATTTTTACTTTTATTTCGTTACTTGCTAATTATTTAATTACTTTCTGTTTGAAAAAATTCCAGGAATTCATAACTATTTTTTAATTCAGGTGATTATAAAAATTACATAAACAATTATTAAATTTCAGAACATAAATGATATATAATTTAGCAAAGAACATTATATTATTAGAGGTCCAAATATCTAACACCAGTTTAGAATAAGATTTTTTTTTTCTATAGAAGTCTTAGTTAAAAGTCTTAATTACTTATTAATTTAGGATTTTGAAAATTAAATCATTACTTATATTTGAATTTTACTAATTGAATTAGTTTTTAAATTAAAGTTTTTAAATTAGCTTTATTTTTTAATTTGATAATATTTCACTTTTTAAAAAAATTAAAAAGTAATGTTATTAATTTTATATAAAAAAAACTTTTAAATGTATGATTGTGATTGCTATTGCATTTATATGAAATATAAAATTCTGACTCTTATTACTAATGTTATTAAACAATTTCAAAAATTTGTTGTACCATAATTAATTTAAGATTATTAGATATCCTTTCTTTGATAACTTATAGATTTAAAAAATGTAACTACTATTATATTTTATTAGAACAAAGACTATCAATTTTATGTTTGACTTTATGTTAGTCAGTGTTTTAAGAAAACAATTCATTCTGATCAAATTTTACAATTATACTTTTATAAATTGTGTTACTTAACAATAAATCAAACGTGCTTGTTTATATCAACCAAACCTTCAAATAATTTTATAAACATGAAATATCGCAAATTTTTTAGAAAATTTAAAGTTGGATAACAAAAACTGTCTAAAAAGTATTTTACGATATTATTAGAGACATTCCGTGTAATTGATTTGTTCTAATAATTTGTTTTGTATTTACCAATTATAAGTTTGTATTACTTGTGTACAATTTAAAAAACCATGAGTTTTGTAGAAGTAATTCATTTGGCGATAACTTTACAATAACCATCAATCATTTTTATATAAAATATACACCATCTAAAACAGTTATTTTATTTTTGAATATCAAATTTTATTAATATAAAAATATTTCACAATGATTTAAAAAATTTATTATCTTTAGTAACCAACTAATATAATCTGTTAGTATAACAATAAAATTAATTCCGTAGGAAAAATGTTCTAGAAGATTCTTCAGAGTGCAATTCAAACAAATTAGTCAACACTATTTTCCGTTAAAAAAGCGAATAATAAATAAAGTGCATAAATTACTTTACATTGTCAAAAATTTGTGTAATAATGACATTAATTGATGAAATAAGTTATTTTTTTAATAAATACCTGTTCGTGAAACCGCAATTTTTACATGTTCTAACGATAAAATGTTGTTTCTTATTATTTGTTTTTAGTTTAATAATGATTGACTTTGAAGTTAATGTTTTCATGCACTTTTTATTTTTACAAATATTTCTCTTGATACTTTTATCAAGATCAACTTTGTTTCCGAAAGATATTTCTCTTATTTCTTTGTTTATTCGTCTCTCCAACAATTCAACATCTTTACTTTCTCTTTCTTCATCTAAAAGAGTGGGAATTGTCATAAATTTTGTAATTTAATCATTCAAACTTACTTTCTAAGGCTAGATACAAGGCAACTTTTTGAAGAAAGTTACATCTTTGATGAAGGAGTGGAGTATTTCCATCAGTATCCATAATTAATATATTTTGATAATTTAGTATCTCAGACTCAATATTTATTATATCGTAAATTATTATTTTAAACTTTATTCCAATTATAATAATTTTTTTTTCGTGAAAAGATAAAACTTAAATTGAAATCATCTGATTTGTCGGAGGGTTTTGATAAATTTTATGGAAAATTTTAACATGAATTAAATTTTTTACTTTTAGATTCTAACTGGTAGTAGAAATAAAACTGTATTGTAAATATATATTACTTATTGTTTCGTTTATCTAACTTTGTTGTTCTATAATCTCATATAATTAAAAATGACTGCCTT
Organism: Strongyloides papillosus; assembly: GCA_005656395.1. NCBI lineage: Eukaryota > Metazoa > Nematoda > Chromadorea > Rhabditida > Strongyloididae > Strongyloides > Strongyloides papillosus. The sequence goes on along the minus strand of SRSI01000010.1, from coordinate 78,126 downwards.
ATCACGACATGTAGGAAGTGAAAGTAAAGAAATTCAAATAATAGATGTCTGGAAAGATAATCTTCGTGAGGTTTTTTCAATTATTCATAAATTAGTTGAAATGTATCCTTTTGTTTCTGTTGATTCTGAATTTCCTGGAGTCGTTGCAACACCGATGGGATACTTTAAAAATAGGAAGGATTTTAATTTTAAAAGAATTATTTGTAATGTGGAGTTATTAAAAGTTATTCAAATTGGATTTACATTTTTTAACGCTGACGGAGATTTACCTCCTGGAAATCCTGTCTTTCAATTTAACTTTGAATTTAATATGTTTGCTGATTATTATTCACCAAAGTCTATTGAACTTTTACAGAAAAGTGGTATTGATTTTAATAAACATCAAAAAGATGGTATATCGATGGAGGAATTTGGTGAGCTTTTAACAACAAGTGGATTATTAGCTAATCCAAAAGTCATTTGGCTTGCTTTTTCATCTGGGTTTGACTTTTGTTATATTATTAAATCCATTTTATGTCGACATCCCCCATTAGATGAAATGAAGTTTTCTCACCTAATAAACACACTTTTTCCATCAAGTGTTGATTTAAAAATTCTTCTAAAAGAACCAGAACCATCTTCTGTGAAGTTGCAAGGAGGTCTTCAGGATGTTGCTTTAATGTTACAAGTCGAAAGAGTTGGCCTACAACATACCGCTGGTAGTGATGCTTTATTAACGGGGAAAACATTTTTTTCGATAAAAAAGAAATTTTTCCCAGGAAAATGGATGAAAGTTATTGATAAAATTCGTGGACAACTTGATGGTTTAACTGTAGAGGATAAAAGAAGTGAACCATATTCAAAGTATCCTAAGCTGGATTGTAGCACTATATTAGAACTTTGTGGAGTAAATTGTTACTTGTAATAGAAGATTTCAGTTACATTAATATATAATATAGTAGTATTATTTATTAAAGCAAATTATTAAATAGATACTAGTTGTCTAATTTTGTGAATACTTTTTACTTAGAAATTTTTAAATAATAAGTTTAAATAATAAAATTTTAAAACATGTACTATAATATTTTTTACTAATTGTTAAAATTTTAGTTGTTTGTAAAAAGAGTTATATAATTCCTTTTAACATGATCTATTATTATATGGTTAAATCAACTTCTCTGTAAATTTTTATAGAAATAATGTTAGGGTTGTATTTTCGATAGTTAAATTGAAAAATTGTTTTCCCATTTTTTATTTATTTCCAAAAAATATGGTCAAGAGTAAATTAATGGTAAATATTGTATTACAGTGAGAAGATCTTTTTCAATATTTTTCTTCAATTTATCATATAATCCTTCTGTTATTTTTACAGTAATATAATTTTTCTTAAATCTAGGATTAAGATGAAAAACACTATCTCCCTTTTCTAATGAAAATTAATAAATTCATTAGGATACAAATATGTTGCTATAAAGATAATCTACTAATTTTTATTATAAAAGGAAGTTACCTAAGTAATATAATTATTCATAATTTGTATACTTACTGGTAAAAATTATTCTTTCACAAGAGTGTTTGAAAAACAAAATTACTTTATTTAATAATTCCTTTATAAAAAAGTGAAAATTTTTGAGAATTTGAAGCACCCTATAGGTATACCCGAAAATATTAGTTCAATTAAACAAACTAAGCTTTTGATTATTTTAATAATATAATGGGACATATTATTTTTTGTACCCTCACACCTACTCAAATCATTTTGCTTATTTAATAAGTAATATTTTAAACTTTATAGTAAGTTTCTTTAAGGAATTGTATTATTTAATGTAAATTTGGAAAAAAAAATATGAAACAACGGCATTAACTAAAAAGTGAAAGAAAATTATAATATTAAATTAACTAAATTTATAGTTTCTTAGATATTATCAAAAATTTTCAGTTGTTTGAAATAGTTTTACAGATTGTAATTTAGAAAAAAATTATCTGAAATAAAAAAGAATATGACAGAAAAAGTTACCTGTTCGTGAAATTTATAAAATTGAAAGTCAAAATTGATTTTCTAGATAAATTTTTTTCAAGCATAATTTTTTTATGTTATTTATAAATTATTAAACAGCAATTTATAAAATAATTTTTTACAACTTACAGTTTAAATAAAAATATCTTTAAAGAGTATATTTTTTTTTAATATTTGAAAAAAGTTGTTTTAACAAAAATCATCTTTTAGAATCACTATAATTTTGTTTTTTTTTGTCTTTTTAAATTTATATTAATGCATATATCAATCTATCTATCAAAAATGATACATATCTTGTTCTTTCAATTGACTTTTACCTTTTTTATATCTTTTCCATTTTATGTCATCAAATATTGTAAACTTTTTTTTTAAAAAATTTTATATCCTAGAATTTATTTAGTTTTATAAGCCTTTTTATTAAAAGTATTCCATCTATTACATTGTTTTCATCAATCCCTTTTTAACAAGAAATAGAATTATATATAGATATTTATTTGTATATCACATGTATATATAAACAAGCTTCTTTTCGTTCAACTTTTATATGCTTATACCTGAATACATTGAAATTTTTGTTATATTTGTTTGTGGTAAAACACCGTAAATTTATATTCATGTTCTTAATATAAACTTATCTTTAAATTTTAACAATAAACCAATTTATTTTAGAAGGATGTTCTTAAAAAAGATCATTACTTTTCATACTGTTATATTTTTACTAACATTAATTACTAAATGTACTTTTGGAGATGATGTGCCATCATTTTACTGGAACGCATTTACTGAAGCATGTACAAAAAAAGGTTTACATATTAACATTGAGAAGTATGGAATTATTGCTAACACTAACCAAAAATTTGAAGGAGAAAATATCGTAATTTTTTACGAAAAAAATGTTGGGCTATACCCATATTTAAAGTATATTAACAGTACACATAATGAATATTTTAACGGAGGAATACCTCAAGTAAGTATCTTTCTTTTGTAAATATAAGTTGTATTTAGAATACAAATATATCAGCTCATTTATTTAAACTTCGACAAGATATTAATAAGATAATTCCAAATCCAGATTTTAATGGAGTTGCTGTTATTGATGTTGAAGAATGGAGGCCAACATATGATTCCAATTGGGGTAAAAAGCGTATTTATAGGGAAGAATCACTGCAGCATGTTTTGACTCGATTTCCTTATTTAAAAAGAAATCAAGCAATAAAAATTGCAAAACAGGAGTTTGATGAAGCAGCGTATAATTTTCTTATGTATACATTGAAAGAATGTCAGATTTTGAGGCCGCTAGCAAAGTTTGGATTTTATGCTTTTCCTATTTGTGATGAAAGTGGTTTAACAAGAAATTCCACATTTTGTTATCCGGAACATAATAATAAGTTAATTTCATTGCTAAAACACACAGATGCCCTATATCCCTCAGCTTATTTATATCCCGGAAGACCGTTAGACGCAGCAAGATTATATGTTAAGGATGTTCTTAGTGAAACAAAGAGATTAAATGATTTAATAGTTGAAGAAGGATACAAAAAAAAGGAAATTTATGTCTATCATAAGTTTGAGCTGGATCCATATAATGATAAAGTGGAAGAAATAAAATTCTATGATGAGGTAATTTTTTTATTTTTTAAATTATTATATTCTATTTTTTTTTCAGAGTACATTGGATGTTACTATTAAACAAACAATCGACTTTGGTATTAATAATGTAATTTTATGGACTACATCCAAAAATATGTTGAAACGTTGTCAATATATTAGGAATTATGTTGAAGATTTACTAGGACCATACATTAAAAAGTTAATTAAGTCTTATATTTTGTAGTTTAAATTATTTATCACATGTATATTTTTGATAGACTTCTATTTAAAGTAGTACAGTTGTAAATTTTTTTGTACAAATTTGGATTTCTTAAAAGTATTGCAGATAATCTTGTGATTAGTAAGATTCTATACAACTTATTTTCTATTAATTATCTTTAAAAAATAAAAATTACAAAAATTATTATTTACTTAAGTATCATAATGTAGATTATTAATCCGTTTTTATCTTGTGCTTGTAAATTCTCCTTACCGCACATTTGGCTAGTTTTCTTATTAAATATAGTGTAAAAGATATTGATAAGAGGAAGAATGCAATAATATCTAGATTATAACTTTCAATAAATGTGTGATCCTCTCCTAGCATTTTCATTTGTGGTTGAATACCAAATTTACATGAAAAATCAACATGTTTGATAAAAATTTCAGTTGAATTATAAGGTTTGTTTTTCAATATATCTTTCATTTTTTGAGCATTTATGTGGTAGTTCTTATTCTTAAAAAATACTTCCTTAATGGTATTCTCAACAATATTGGGGTCTTTTATATCAAATTTACTTAATTTTTTTCCTACACCTATCATTTCCATAGCTCTTGAATTTCTTGTTTGATCTGCGAATAATGGTACAGCTATTATGGGAATACCATTATAAGCTGCTTCTGAAAAACTATTGATACCATCATGTGAAATAAATCCAGTTATTCTTTTGTCCCCAAAAAGATCCGTTTGAGGTAACCATTTTGTTTTAATTAAGTTATTAATTTTACCACCTATTTCGTCATTAATCTCATATTTCTATATAAAAGTTACATTTGGCATTTTTTTAAATACTGTTAATAGACTTCCTTTGTAGTCATCAGGCATTGAGTAACTTTCTGCTACAGTACCAAATGAAATAATTATATTATGAGGACGTAAATATGATATTTTATTCCTTTCTTCTGATAGTGCCTTTTCTGTTGGAATAGAAAATCCTCAGATTTCAACAACTTTTGTTATAGTAGGGTGGGTAAAATCCAACAATGGCTCAGTATTTGTAATGTGGAAAACAGCATTAGAAACCATTTTCTTCAAATTAACAACACCCTTACCAAATTTATCATCAAACAACTTCTGTTCAGCAATAAATGGAGCTTTAAGAAAAGGATCACCTAAATAATGAAAATAAATATTTAAAAGTCTTTCTATAAATACCATTCCATTATGTCCATAGTCAGCATATAATTCTGGTACTTTCGTTATTGGAAAATCTAAACCAAACAAAGGATAATAAACTGACCAAAATAATCCAGAACTAATTGTGATATGATTTTTAATACCTCATTGATGATACAAATCAATTGCACATACATCAAAAGCTTCACTTATAGCTAAATCAAATTTTTCATGTTTTATCTTATTTATCAGTTCATCATCATCAATAAATTGTTTACATGCTTTTCCAAGTATTTCAATTAAAACTTGGGTTATTCTTCTTGTTTGAATAATATTACCTTGTGTTTGAATCCAAGGTTTTTTTTAAAATTCAATATAATTATGAACTTTTTCAGTTATATCATCTTTTATTTTACTTCTAATAATTTTTTCATATGTTGTTAATACAATATCTTTCATAGCATCCTCCACTGGAAGATATGCGGAAATCATTTTTTATTAAATAAGATAAATAAATTGATAATATGAAATTTACCATATTATATACAGAAAAACAAAGGATATCATCTAATTTGCCCATATGCTTTACATGGAACGTCCCAAAAAGGTGAGTAACAAAAAGAATGTTTGCTGATATAACAAAATTGCAATGAAAAAATATTTTAAAAGAACAATTAATTTCATAGCAATAGGAAATATGACATTTAAGTTTGCTTGTGAAATTTAAATACAAATGTAATTGAAATTTCTCTCTTAAATTTAAATTACGTAGAATTTACATATTATTATGATTATATATTGTGAAATTTTTTCGTATGCTCGTTACAGTTAAGATAAATTTTTTGCTCTTATCTTTAAATCTTAACATTAAATCAATTTATTCTAGAAGGATGTTCTTAAACAAGATCATTACTTTTCATACTGTTATATTTTTAGTAACCTTAGTTACTAAAGGTACTTTTGGAGGTAACGTGCCAGCATTTTATTGGAACGCAAATACTGATGTATGTATAAATAATAATATTAGCATTGACGTTGAAAAATATGGAATTACTGCTAACGCTGGCCAAAAATTTAATGGTGAAAAAATTGTAATTTTCTATGAAAAAAATGTTGGGCTATACCCACATTTAAAGTATATTAACAGTACACATAATGAATATCATAATGGAGGAATACCTCAAGTAAGTATTTTTTTTGTAAATATAAATAGTGTTTAGAATACAAATATATCAGCTCATCTATCTAAACTTCGGCAAGATATTAATAAGATAATTCCAAATCCAGATTTTGATGGAGTTGCTGTTATTGATGTTGAAGAATGGAGGCCAACATATGATTCTAATTGGGGTGTTAAGCGTATTTACAGAGAAGAATCTGTAAAACATGTTATGACTCGATTTCCCTATTTAAAACGAGATCAAGCAATAAAAATTGCAAAACAAGAGTTTGATGAAGCAGCGTATAATTTCCTTATGTATACCCTAAAAGAATGCCAAATTTGGAGGCCCAAAGCAAAGTTTGGATTTTATGCTTTTCCAATTTGTGATGAAAATGGTTTAACAAGAAACTCCACATTTTGTTACTCAAGACACGATGATAGGTTAATTTCATTCCTTAAACATACAGACGCTCTATTCCCTTCAGCTTATTTGTATCCTGGAAGACCGTTAGAAACTGCAAGATTATTTGTTAAAGATGTTATTAGTGAAACAAAAAGATTAAATGATATAATAGTTGCAGAAGGATACAAAAAAAAGGAAATTTATGTCTATCATAAGTTCGAAATAGATCCCTATCTTGATAACGTTGAAGAAATAGTATTCTATGATGAGGTAATCTTTTTTGATTATAAGATTATTATATTATAATTTTTCCAGGGTTCTTTGAATGTCACTTATAATCAAACGATCAACTCTGATTTTAATAATATAATTTTATGGACTACATCCAATAATATGTTGCAACGTTGTCAATATATTAAGAAGTATGTTGATGATTTATTAGGACCATACATCAAGAAATTAATTAAGCCTTAAATTTTGAAGTTTAAATTATTTATAACATGTATATTTTTGATAGACTTTTATTGAAAATAATACTGTTTTTAATTTTTTTGTATAAATTTGGATTTCTCAAAAGTATTGCAGATAATCTTGTAATTAATAAGATTTTAATACAATTTATTTTGTATTAATTATCTTTATTAATAAAAATTTGAAAAATTATTATTTCTTTTTTTCTGTTGTGTCTTTAAATGCTTTTTACTGCACATTTGGCTAGTTTTCTAATTGAATATAGTGTAAAAGATATTGATAAGAGGAAGAATGCAATAATATCTAGATTATAACTTTCAATAAATGTGTGATCCTCTCCTAGCATTTTCATTTGTGGTTGAATACCAAATTTACATGCAAAATCAACATGTTTGATAAAAATTTCAGTTGAATTATAAGGTTTGTTTTTCAGTATATCTTTCATTTTTTGAGCATTTATGTGGTAGTTCTTATTCTTAAAAAATACTTCCTTAATGGTATTCTCAACAATATTGGGGTCTTTTATATCAAATTTACTTAATTTTTTTCCTACACCAATCATTTCCATAGCTCTTGAATTTCGTGTTTGATCTGCGAATAATGGTACAGCTATTATGGGAATACCATTATAAGCTGCTTCTGAAAAACTATTGATACCACCATGTGAAATAAATCCAGTTATTCTTTTGTCCCCAAAAAGATCCGTTTGAGGTAACCACTTTGTTTTAATTAAGTTATTAATTTTACCACCTATTTCGTCATTAATCTCATATTTCTGTATAAAAGTTACATTTGGCATTTTTTTAAATACTGTTAATAGACTTTCTTTATACTCACCAGGAATTGAGTAACTTTCTGCTACAGTATCAAATAAAAAAATCTCTAGTTATATTATAGAAGTAACAAAGGTGTGTAAATTATTTTCGATAATAAACTTTTATCTATCTTAATATATTTAACTCTATGTGCTGATTCCGAAAAACGCAAAAATAGCTCAATCTGAATTCCCGTTCTTTATATAGAGCTACTTAAACGTGTTTTGGTGTGTTATTCTTGACCCCCTTAAAGTTATTCGTTTTATCTGAAATTTTACAAGCGTATAAAGTTTTAGATGCTAATAATATAAAAATAAAAAAAGACGAAATTTTAAGTTTCATTCTTGAGATTTTAAACTTTTTTTAAAAATAATCAAAAAAATCTAAGTTCTAATATTTTAAAATGATATATCAGGATGCAGAGAAGGAAATTAAAAAGAAATTAATAAAGTTTCTCTTCATCTTACATTTTAAGTATAACCTTAAGAAAATCGGAAAAATTTTAAGTACCATGGATTCGTGACTGAAATTAATTTGAAAAAAAAAATTGTATTTTTATAGAATAAATATGCCAAGACGAAACTTTTTGAGTATAGTGTTTTCACAAATTTATGTAGAATTAAATGCTTTATCGAATTACATGTATATCGTGCTGATACATTTTTCCGTTCTTGAGATATAATGACGAACCTTCGAATAATTTTTTTAATTGTTATACCTTTTTTTGTATGTGATGGATTGGAAACATTTATTGCAAATAAAACTTTATTTGAAAATGGTTTGAATTTTTTTAAACGTCCTTTAAAGTTTCTACCAATTTTTTGTCATCCAAAACTATTGTAGTAATATCAGTTTTCTTAAAAATATTATCATTTATTGCGTTTATTTCATTTAAAAAAAGTAGAACATCCTGCTCTGATGACCTCAACTTCAGGATTCCAACTTCCCAATGATGATTAACAACATATAATCCCAATATCATCGATCAACCCGGAATTTTCTAAGTAGAAGATATTTGGTTATGTAGTTAAGAAGTTGGAATTGAAGGAAGTTAACATTCAAAGAGAACAAACATATGCTTTAAACTCCTTCGTCGTTGACAACGAGAGAACCTTAATATCTTTCCGCTGCTTCGCTGACACAAGGGCAGAAGTATTTAGCCAAAAAGAAGAACAATGTTTCTACACTTTTAAAGCACCGGGAGAAGCCGTCAAAAAAGCAGACAAAGCTTTGTGCCTCGTACCACATGAATTTCAAATAACTGTCAATAGTCGTGTTAAAATTAAAAAACACGAGGGAAAATCATTCCGTCCTTCACAAAATACGTTTGCTGGGTTGAAAAATATTGCCGTCAAAACTGCTAAAGCAGCATACAATAAAGGAAACAATAGAATCTTTTACATAGTTAGGAAAGTAAACAATATAAAAGAGAGAATAGTCTAACAAGTCTGTCCTCGAGAAGAATGTTACAAGACTGCAGTTAATGTTAGAGGGGACGGTAGATACTTCTGTTCAAATTGTAAAAATGCCTCATTCAACTTCACATATGCCCTTTCGGTACCCCTTCTGATTTCGAACTCAACTTATGTAGAGCGGGTTATGGTGTATGATAGACAGGCCCTAGAACTATTTGGAATCACTGCTGAAGATTTTATCAAAAGTGAGAAAATTATAACTGAAATTCTTTAACCATCCAGAGAAAACACGTACACTTTCAAGATCAAACTTAAGACTGGGAGTAAGGACTGGATTGTTCTCGAAATCAGACCCATCAACATAAATTTTTAATAACTTTTACTTTTTTTTATAATATTGTAATAATTTATCAATAAATTTCTAATTTTTATAACAAAAAAATTTTTTTAACTTGTACAATCAATTGAAACATTACTTTTATATCTTATAAACTCATATGGTTGAAATAACAATTTAGAAGCATTTGACAAAAGGACCAATATTTTTACTGATTCTGTTGAAAAAATTATTACATGCATAAAAACAAATAATCATTTGAATGGCAAAGGTAAAAAAATTTAATTTTTCCTAAATTAACAACCAACGCTAATAATAGTATTGTAAGTTTTTGATAAATATGAGTATTATTTATATTTTTAAATATTATTTTCACTTTAGAATTCTGGAGGACTACCCTTTAACAATTCAACGAAACAATTAGTTAACAAAAATAGTATGATTGCAAAGTCATACTACAGAAAATTTATGAGTGAGATGAATTATTTGTATGCTTCAAGTATGTCCTCAAGAGTTCCAGCAACAATCAAGGTTTTACAAGCTGAAATAGAGTTTTTGGAAAATCTATTTGATTTAAATTATTCTGAATTGCTCATTCACCCTTCCACTACAACAAAGTATGGTTGAAATAAAGATAAGAAAAATTTATATTCCTGTGGACAAATATCCTAACTACAATTTTGTTGGGAGAATCCTCGGATCGAGAGGTTTAACGGCAAAAGATTTGAAACATAGAAGCGGTTGTAAAATAATGATAAGAGTTAGAGGGTCTATGAAAGATAAATCTAAGGAACAAAATTTTATTGATAGACCAAATTACCAGCATTTGAATGAACTATTAAACATCTTACTTCAAGCTGAAGATACTCTTAATCGTGTTAAAAAAATTAGATTATGCTGAGAATGAAATCAGAAAGATGTTATCACCTACCGCTGGAAATACTGACAATTTAGAAAAATCCCAATTAGTTAAATTGGCTCTTTTAAATGGTACTTATCGTGAGAGTGGTAATTTAACCCCAAGATCAACTGTATCACCAAGTATAAATGATATATATCAACCTTTTATGAATTATTTTAATTCATTAGATTCAGTTAACAATTTCAACAATTTTTATAGTAACTCGGAAAGCTCTTCCATCGGAAACTTTGCATCTTTTATATAGTCATTACTTTTAATTACTGATAATTTTCTTTTTTTTAAATATTTTATGTTTATGTTTATTTTTTATAATTATTTCTAATAAATTAACTTCGTACTTAATGTGTTATGTAATTCTTAAAATTAGTTAGAAATCTGGTACTTTCCTATGGGTTAATGATAAATTAGAAGTGTGTTGATTCAAAAATCCCAAAATATATTATTTACTACAAAAGCTGTTCAAGTTAGAAAGTTTTTATGTGGAAATACACCTACTTTTGACAATACAAAAGAATGTAAGTATTGTTTTAAAAGCAAGAGAAGTAGAAACTTTGTTTGTTGTCTATATTTTATAAACATTAACTTGTTATTCACTATTTAGCAAAATTCCTTGCAATTTTCGATAGATTGGAATTCAAAAGATAGCAATAAAGCATGCCGTTAATTTATGGGAAGCAATCTTTTTTAATTTGTTATGTTATAAAAATATTACATTTTATAGTGCCTAATAAAATTTTTTTGTTGTTCCAGATATATGGTAATGCTTTATAATGATTTTATTAATTTTAAATGGAGTTTTTTATATTGCTTGTTTATGTTGGTGCATTGGTTAAAAATATTTTTCAGTTGGACAAATATAATTAAATAAATTTGTTTATAAATAATTATATGTGCAAATATTACTTTATAATAATATAAAGGAACAATAAAAATAAATAAAATATTAACATTTAAATAAATTGAATATCATAAAATCATATATTTTTTTAATTATTCTTATAAACTTTTATTATTACATTATCATTGATTAGAATGTGGTAATTTAAAAACATAATTTCAATTTATTTAATTTAATAAAAATTTAACAAATTATGGAAAGTGATCTTTTACATTTTTAAAAGAAATCACACATCATTATTTTATTTAAATTGTTCTCCAACAGTAAACTATTATAGATATATACCTATTATGTTTTCGTTACTTAATGGTATGTATTTGTTTACTTTAAAATTATAAAAACAACTATTTTTAGATTTTTATTGAAATAATCATTTTTTCCTTTTGGAATAGTTAATTTTGTCAATATTTTTATATAATTCTACAAATTCGATTAAATGTACATAATTATGTTATTGTTATTAAAAATTAACATTTATATTACTTATTTATAATTTGTTATTAGATTTACTTATTTTTTGATTGATCACTTTGTTCTTCCTTAGGTTCATCAGGTACAAATGAATCAAATTTCGGCAACCTTGGTATATAGCGAAAAGCAAGTGGGAGGTACGGAAGCTTAAAGTCATTTTTTATGACGTTAATAAGTTTAATTCTTGGTCCTACTATTTCTTCATTAAATGGTAACTTTAAATCTTTTGCCAAAATAATAAATTTTTTCTTCAATTCTTTAATCGCTTCATCTTTAATAACTTCATCACTTATTAAATTTTTTAAAGAATCTACATGAAGTATTCCATTTAAGAGCAAGACATAGGAAATTGCTAGTTTACAACATTTTATTATTTCTTGACAACGATTATATAGAGCTTTATACTGATGATACGTTACCCAGTCGTTCAAGCATTTCATATCGTAACTAATTACCTTGCCAACTTTATCATCTGAGAAATGTAGATTTTTTGAATTCAATGTAACTATTTTTACTGGTTTATTTTTCTTAAATTTATCCGTCACGAACCATCGAATAATTTCTTTTTTAATTGTTATATCTTTTTTTGTATGTGATGGGTTGGAAACATTTATTGCGAATAAAACTTTATTTGAAAATGGTTTGAGTTTTTTTAAACGTCTTTTAAAGTTTCTATCAATTTTTTTGTCATCCAAAACTATTGTAGTAAGATCTGTTTTCTTAAAAATATAGTCATTTATTGCGTTTATTTCATTTAATGATGAATTAGTTTTATCGACAGGATCATATAATTGTAAGATATTATATTTTTCTAAAAATGCACTATCAGAAAAAGTAGTTGAATTAAGGTGGCTTTTACGGTACTTCTCAAATATAACCCAGTCTATATCACAAAATTTTTGTTCTAAATCTCCAAACGGTCCATTTTTGTTGAAATTGTTATCAGGTCTATAAAATGAAATATTATTCTCTGGGTATTGTGTTATTTCATGTAAAATATCTTTATCTTCTTTTTTTAAAAGATAACTTATAAATTTAGCATTTTCTTCAAGTTTATTACCAACAATGACAATCGTTGTCTTTCTAAAAGTTTCATTCTTATTCCATCTAGGCACATTTAGAGCTGTCAAAAATTGGTAGTTGATTTCGAAAAAAAGTGTTGCATCTAGTAAAAAAGCATAATAACCTAAATATTCTTTATGGAAATATTGATAATTTGAAATGATATTTGCAATTATTTCTGTAGCTTTCTTAAATTCTGGTGATTGTAAATCATTTTCTGACTCATTTAGTGCTTTCTTAATAAAGACATTATTATAAACTGTGTTCGAAGCACCAAAAATGTCATTATAAGTTAATGTATCTCTTCTACAATTGTTTTCATTATACACACTTTGACAAACTTTTTTTGATAAAATTTTAGATGAAATGATAGATGATGTTTCATTTGTTTTTTTATCTATCTTATCTATTTTTTCATTAAACTTTTCTTCCGTACTATCGTATGGTTTATATTTTTTAGGATCATCTTTCTTTTTCCTATCGTCTGTAGTAAAATATCGAGATGAATAATGACTTTCGTCTTTCTGAGATTTTATGCTTTTCTCAACCATATTAGATCCTTCAACATCCTTTTTTATACTTAACGCTTTAACATTATCTCCTGATGGTTTTTTTGATTTTTTAATATTTAAATTTGATACATCATTAGTTTTATCGTTTTTTTTAACATTGTCTGGTTCAACCACAGATTTTCCACATTCAGTTTTTTGAACAGTATCGGTTGAATTTGCTTGAGACGATGTTTTAAGTGATGGTTTAGAACTTTTGGCTCCAACTCTTTTTTTCTTAGCTCCTCCACACATTTTAAAAAAATATTATAACCATTAACTCTAAAAAATGCAAAAATATATTCCCTTATTATATACTTTCTCTACATTCAAAATCTGTATATATAACAAAAGAATTATTTAAAAATAACTATTACACTTTATGCAAATAAAAAATTTTCATCATATGGCAAAATGTTTGTTATTAATTTGAATAAAATGTTTTTATTTAATATCAATAATAATTTTTTTATAATTTATAACTAAAAAATACAGTTACAAAGTATTTTTAAGTTGTTCTTTCAAAAATATTGCCTACTGTTTTGGATCAGCATATGTTATTGAAGATGGAAATTAAAGTTATTTTGAAATTTAAGTATTTATATTTCCACCAATCTATAACTAAAGATCATCTTAGGTAATATGCAATATTTTCCACAATCGAACATTTTTAAGTTATTTGATTTCTTTTTTATTTGATTTATCTCTACTTAAAATGATACATACTTTTTATTAAATATCATACAAATACGATAAAAAAAAGACAATTACTTATAGTAAAACAAGTTTTTTTTTCAACACAATTTGTACTGTAATAAATCAATTTAAATATTTTAGAGAAATTAATTATTCTATTTATGTAATAACATCACGATTTTGTTTTATGTTAAATAAAAGAAATACGCAAATAATACGTACTTTATTTTTCAATATTAAGAAATTTCTAAGTATTTTACTACGAATTTATTTTTGATTTCATATACAAAACATAACAAGAACTTTTAACTACTAAATAATTTTATCTAATAACCATCTAACAAATTACAATTGGCTTAAATCCAGTCGTATGTTTTTTGGTAAATACATATCAAACTTTTGTTTTGTTGCTTCTATTTTAACAAGAGCTTTCTTAAAATCTTCTGTTAGATCTATCTTCTCTCCGGCAACCCATATTTGAGTCCACTTGTTTGGCATTTTAGTTAAGGTCATTTCTAAAGTATTCGCTTTAAAGGATGCTTTTTCGTTATAGAATTTTTCATTGACAGATTTAAAACAATCATCTCCAGTAGAAGTTCGGTTCCATCCATCCTTAATTGCTTCAAAACGATTATATCCACTACCACCAATTAAAAAGTTAAGTCCATTTCCTTTTGAACCAATTTCATTCTCTATAATTAAATCTATTCCACTTGAAACAATGCATTCATCCGATGGAAGACCGCATTCTTCATTAACAACCAATGGTTCTTTTGAAAAACTTTTAGGAATATTCTGATTTTCTCCACCTAATTTTCTACCACTACCAAAAAGATTTCTCCACCAACTAACTGAACGGTTATTTTGTTCTCTTTCAAATTTCTTTTTTTCAATTTTAGCCACCACAACATCTTGTAAACACCTTTTACAACCTGGACAAAACTTTGTATGGGTTACATTAACTTCTATCTCCCCTGGGAAACGTTTTAATCCATCCCATAGATAAGTGAAATATCGTTTAGTACCAAAAAAATACCATAATTTTTGCTTATGTTCCTCAACCATAGGAAACCATCCACCATTAACACCAGATACTGAATATAATGTTTTTACCTCAAATTTTTCTTCATTTTCCTTATCTTCTTTATGTTCATTGTCATCTGTAGTAGGTTCGTTCTTAACTGGAATTGATATTTCACATTTTATTGGGAAGACAGGAGCAACTGTTTCCTCAATAACAGCCATCCCACTTTCACAATATAACCTAACATCATCATGAGATTTAAAAACATTTCTTCTTAGCGATAAAATACCTTTGTTATCATTTCCTCCAGGAAAATGTCCTATTGGAAAGAGAGGTCCATCTTTGTTTTTGTAAATTCCAGTTAAAACTCTTGATAGTGTGCCATCACCGCCAACAACGTAAAGGCAATCAGCTTCTTCATGATCCAATGCTGATGCGACAGCTTCCATTTCATCAGCATCTTTTGCATGAATTATTGTTACTTTAATACCAGCAAGATTGAATAATGGTAGAACGTTTGTCTTGAACTTATCATAAACTTTCCTTTCATTTGCCATTTTGTTTACAAGGACTGTTAAACGACGTGGCTTCGTTCCATTACATGGTACTCTGCCATATTTTACAGCCTCTTTAGCATAGTAATTCCGAATTTTAGCATCTCTAAAAATCTAAATAAAATAAAAGCAAATAATTACCTTATTAAATCATTGCAATAATCACCACCCAGATACAATAAATAGGCACCGACAATAGCTTTTTTTTTGTGATTATATAAAGTTGTTCCAATGGACTTAAATTTATTAATTACGAACATAGTAACACTATTTAAGATACCTTCTCATACACATTACACCAATATTTTCTGCATAAGAAAATAAAAATTTTAAATTTACATTTCTATAGTTTCCCCAGAAAAGAGAGAATTTTAAAGCAAGTAAAATAAATAGTTAAAATTATTCAATTGTTAAAGATATAATTAATAATAATTATAAAGTTGGTAAATGATAAAGTGAGCATATCCGGGAACCCAACTTGCATTAAAGAGTAATAAATAGCAATTAAGCACTTTGTTCAAGATATGACTGTAATAAATATTTATTGTTATAAAAGAAGAAGAATGACGATTTATCATGTTAATTTACAAACTTTCTTATTATTTTTATTCAAATAATTGCTTCTTTTATACCTTGATAGCTTAATACATAAAATGCCTATCAAAATAGTTTGCTGAAATATTATTATTGTTATTTTCAAAATTTTCATATAAACAAGTAATAATTTTAATTAAAATATGTTATAGATTTTTGAATAAATAGAAATTGTTTTTATTTTGAAAAACTCCTATAAAATTTTATCCATTTCAAATATCGTAAACACATTCATTTAACTAACACTTTGGATATGGTTCATTTATCTTTTTTCATATGTGTATTCTTTAATTTGCTTTTTTGTTTATGCTATGGAGCATTAACTGCTTTAGATGTATGTTTTTTAAACTTAAAAATATTATATTTACATATATTTGTAGTTACCTAACTACTACGGACATAATAAAAATGGTGATTTGAATTTAAATTCTAAAGTAGTTACTGTTCAAGTATTTGGAGAATCTCTTTGCCCAGATACGACAAATTTCTTTGATTATTACTTCCTTAGATTTGTTTCTGAATTTGAAAATGAAATTGATGTTGACATTTCTTATACTCCTTTTGGTAAAGCCTATTGTAAGGAGGTTGACGACGATTTCAATTGTGTTTGTCAGCATGGTCAATTAGAATGTCAACTAAATGCCTTACAAAACTGCGTTATAAACATTTATAAAAATTTTAATGATCATTTTCCAATTATTCATTGTATTCAAGAAAAAACGAGTATTGATGATGCTGCTTCAAAATGTTTTAGTAAAATGGATGAAGGAATGGCTAATCTGTCAGTTTTCATATAATTATTTTTATTACTTTTTTTAATACCGATATTTTAGATTATCTGAATGTGCTAAAGGTAAAGAAGGTAGAAAATTATTGGCTAATGCAGGGAATGTAACAAGCCAATATGCTGCGGGACTTAATTTTGTTCCTTGGATTGTAATAAATGGTGAAGCTAATATGGATGCCTATTATTCAGGTATGGAAAAAGCTGTTTGTAAAGAATTATCAACGTTTACTACCGTACCATCAGTTTGTAAATCATATATGTAATAAATATAAATTGGACTTTTTTTCGTAATTCTTTTTATGTAATGTTTAATTGAAAGTAAAATTACATGATTATTTTTTTTATATCAGTACCAAATAATCTTTTAAAAACTTTGATTCCATTCAAAAAAGAGGTGTGACATTAAAAATATCCCACTGATTACAACATCAATCAACTCTTAAAATTTTCCTTAATATTCCTGTTCCTTAAATATATTACTTTTTAATTTATATATTAAAATTTTTTTCTTAATCATCATAATGTTGGTTCCTTAAATTAAGTGTCATTTTATTATTATTTTGATGTTAATATATCTATTTGCAACGGTAAATGAATTTTATTACATTTAAGAAAAATTGTTTTTATCCTCCTTACTAGTTATGATAACCTTACAACTTTACAATCATCCCATTTTATGATTGAGGTAAAATGTTATTTAAAGGTAAAACTTTCCTCATTTTTATTGTGAAAAATTACAATGAATGTCAAATTATTAGTTTCTTTTACATCGTTTTTAAGTTTATTGGCAATACTTGCTGAGGTTATTTTAATTCCTTATTTATATTATACTATAAATGATATTCAACGTGAAGTTGATGATGGAGTACAAATCTTCCGTGCCGAGACTGACTCAGCTTGGACTGAATTAATGTACATTCAAATTTCCGTTACTCCACCATCAAAACCAAGGGAAAATCCATTTAATAGTATCTTCCGTCAAAAACGTCAAAATTTCAAAGGACTTCCAGAATGGTGCCAATGTGAACCAACTAAACCAACTTGCCCACCAGGACCTCCAGGACCACCAGGACCACCTGGAGAAGATGGTGCTCCAGGTGCTCCGGGCAAAAATGGCCTGCATGGAAAATATGCTTTTAATATTTGCAATCCACCTTCAGAATGTATCAAATGTCCACAAGGTCCACCAGGACCCAAAGGTCAAGACGGAGAACCAGGACCAGATGGACCAAACGGAAACCCAGGAGCCGCTGGAACCCCAGGAAAAGACGGACAACCAGGAGCCCAAGGACCACAGGGAGATGCTGGTGTCCCAGGAGCCCCAGGATCAGATGGAAAACCTGGTCCACCAGGAGCCAATGTGACAATAGTAAAAGGAAAACCAGGGCCAAAAGGACCACCAGGTCCTCAAGGAGCTCCAGGAAATAAAGGAGCTGATGGACAACCAGGAGCCCAAGGACAAGACGGACCAGCTGGACTAGTAGGACCAGCCGGTAACCCAGGAGTTGACGGTCAACCAGGTGCCCCTGGAGCACCAGGAGGTCCAGGAATACCAGGGTCCGACGCCGCCTACTGTCCTTGTCCTCCTCGTAGCGCTGTTTTCTTATCAAGACATTAAGAAGTTTCTTTTTGATTTGATTAAACTCTAATTTAATCTACTTCTATCAAATAAAAACAAATTTCATTATTTAACTTCTTTTTTTTTTAATTTTATCTTATTTAAATTTTTATCATTTATCAGAGAGGAAGAAATGACATTTAGACGGTTTTTTTTCTTATTATCACTTAAGATGAATGCAGCAGCAAATGCAAATACAGTGAAATAACGCATAACATATATCAATAATTATTTAAGAGACACCAATTTTAAATATAAGGATTTCTGTGTTAATAAAGACAGTGTAAGTTTAAAAATAAGACTGTTAAATAGTTCCACTTTTATCTTCAGTGTACGTTTAAGCAAATTACCACTGCACATATTTGAGAGACTTACCATTGATGCTACAACACAAGACTTAATCTTTGTTGAAACTTCAAATTTATGTTTATACTAATTCGTTGAGTAAAATAGTTTTTGTATAAATGTTTTTGACTTTATTCAATTTTTTATTATTAAATATGTTTTTAATACTGTACAAAATTCTTTAGCATTGAGTACGAGAAGAGTACAATATAATTAAAAATATTAATAATGAAGACAATTATTTCAATACGTTTTGACGCAATGTACTTCAATTTTAAATTAAATGTTTTACGGTTTATTATTTAACGATTATTTTTAAACTAAGTTATAATTAAATTGTTAGTTAAAATACTATTTATATCCTTAAATTTTAATTAATTTACTGTGCACATTATTATTATGTTGGAATTTTTTAATTTTAAAGTATTTAGGATCCTATTTTTTGATAAGCTCCCGTTTCGCTAAGCCTATTAGTAGTGTTGATATACAACATATAAAACTGAAATATACCATAAATTAATTTGCTTAGCAACAATTAACTCTTGTTTTTTATTGATAATAAAAAAACTAGAATGTTAAAATAATTTTAATTAATAAATAACTTATAAAGCATATCGCTTATTTTAATTAAATCATAATAAGTTACCAACACTTAATTTAACGTTTATAATTATTTCGAATTTCCTTAATGTGAAACAGATATCGTTGATTTAATAAAAATACATAGTATACCTCCAAAGGAGGAAATGTTTGCTAATAACTATATGAAAAACTGGAAGACGAATCTTTGATTGCATCACTAAATTTATTCGATTAAAAACAAACAAATACGACAACTTTTTTGAGCAGATATTACATAATACAGCAATACTTCTAATGTTTGAAGTAAAAATTGAGAAAGGTGATAACTGGTAATAGATGAAAAGATTTCTTTATTTCATATTTTGATAAAAACTATGTTTAATTGTAGTTTGATACCCTTGAATAACACTCAAATATTATTCATACAAAAATGGAAAAATATCAGTTGATTTTGCAATTTTATATTCTTTTAACAAATTTCTTGAAAATATTTATGTTTAACATAATTAAATCTTTGTAATAATATTAACTATAAAAAATCATCAATTTATCAAAGTACCATTACTTAAAAAAAACAACTATATTCATTTGATTAAAAACCATTTTTATATCTTCAGCCAAAATTTTAATATCATTATTATTACAAAAAGTGTGTTACAGTTATTTTGCTTGCAATATAATAAAATATTACACATTAATACAAAAATATGCAATATAATTATCCAACTATACAAAACTATCAAATTGTGGTATTTCATATACCTATAAAGTCGAATACAATCTATAAAAATATTGATAAGAGGTTTACATTGATGATAATATGTGACAAAATAAATGTTGGTTATAGTTAAAAAGTATTACTCTTTAATAATTATTTATTCTTATCTATAATTTTCTATGCTATTTCAATAAAGTATTATGGAAACTGACTACCTTTTAAGAAAAAGAAGGCATTCTCCGATTAAAGAAAGAAATCCACCGTCTATACTTGATGATTATGTTGATAAATCAAAAACGCATTCATTTAAGCATACTATAACTTTCACAAACTGGATATTTTTCTTATCATTATTTATCTTGGTAGTATGGATTTCGTTTCATTTACATATTAAACTTCCATCTCCAAAAGATCCAATTGATTTTGTGGATAGCTTTTCTGAAACAAGAATATCAAATTTCCTTCAAGAATTATCAGATGTTGGAAATAAGCCTGCAGGCTCTATTAATTGTGAATCAAAAACCTTTAATTTGATCAAAAATAAGTTACAACAATTAAAAGAAAAAGCCTTATTTACACAACACGTAATTAATATTGAAACACAATATGAATCTAATTGCTTTACGATGCCTCGTTTTGATACAGATGGCTTTGGTATTTGTTATAAAAACATATCAAATATACTTGCTAGACTTTCTCCTGCTCGAACTGGAATATCTTCAAGTAGGACAGCCTTATTAATTAATTGTCACTATGATTCTTGGCCAACATCTGATGGAGGATCTGATGATTTAGTTCAATGCGCTTTGATGATTGAACTTCTTGATGTTCTTACTTCTACTAGATCACGACCTTATCCAATCGATATAATTTTTCTTTTTAATGGAGCAGAAGAATCATCTTTACTTGCTTCACATGCTTTTATTACAAAACATCATTGGAGGCACTCAATTAGAGCATTTATAAATCTTGAAGCATCAGGTTCTGGTGGGAGAGAATTGCTGTTTCAAGCGGGACCTGGTAACCAATGGATTTTACAAGCTTATCTTAATTCAGCTGTCCATCCGCATTGTTCGGTTTTGGGTCAGGAAATTTTCCAATCTGGAGTTTATCCAGGTGATACGGATTTTAGAATATTTAGAGATCATGGTAAAATTCCAGGTCTTGATATTGCATTTGTTCAAAATGGTTATTGGTGGCATACAGAATTTGATCAAGCTAAAAGAATAACACCCGGAAGCTTACAAAGAGCAGGTGAAAATGTACTTGCCACAGTAAAAGAATTAATATATTCGCAATATTTTAATAATCCAGCACAATATGAAGATAAGAAATTTGTTTTTTTTGATGTTCTTGGAATTACTACTATTGTATATTCTATGAAGACAGCATACTATCTTAATTGGTTTCTTATAATAACAGCACTTATAATAACAACTAAGGATTTAATCACAGTTGAAAAACTATCTAACAATAGTTCAAAAATTCCAAAATATTCATCTCAATTTCTTAAATTAATGTTTCTACATTTAGTCTCATTCATATCAATGATTTTATTTATATTTCTATCAACCAAAATTATTCAAGCTGTAAATCTTAATATGATATGGTATTCATACCACATATATTGCGGATTATTTTATGTTATACCAAGTTTTTGTGGTATACTTCTAACATATACCCTATTTGCTTCACCAGATATTAGTACAACTACCTTTCAGAATTCAATTATATATTTTCAAAGTTTAATTCTTCTTATATTAACTATACTTGAAATTGCTTCAGCATTTTTAATAACAATTCTTCTCATTTTCGGCCTACTCAATAAATTTCTTCAAATATTTTACAAAGCATTTACAAGAAAAAAAGCAAAAAGAAAACGAAATGTTGATGCTTTTATAATAACAATTTTTACAGCTCCAATTTCCTCTTTAATGATTATATATACATTAATTATGGTTCTTTCAATTTTCATACCAATAATGGGTAGAACTTCTGGTAATAGTGAAGTTATTATTGGAACTTTTATTGGAATATCTGTATATTTTTCATCTCTTAATTTTCTCCATTTACTTAGTAAAACAAGTACCAGCACAAAATATGGAGTAATCACAACATTATTATTTATTTGGTTTAGTATGATATTTATATTGGGAGTAAATTTACAACATGGAGCATATCATTATTCTGATGATTATCCTACAGTCCGAAGAACACAACTATATGTAAGTAAATTATATAAATAATTTGTTATTTAAAATTCTATTTAGCATGTACAAAGACAATATTTTGAAAAAAATTCAAATACATCGAAAAATATTTCACAATTATATGTAATAGCTCAAGATAATCGTGGAGTAATGGACATTCCATTTGTTAAAAATCCTGTTCTCCTTCCAACATCAAATGACTTATTAACAGATATAAAATTTAATGATGTTAATTGTGAGGGTAAAGGAAAATATTGTGAATTACCATATTATTATCCAACAGCTAATAGAATATCTAGTAATCATATTCGTGTAGCAACAATTCAAGAAAAAAATTTTAATATTAAAACAAGTATATTATTAAAAAATATAACAAAAGATAATAATAGATATACTTATAAATTTCATATCAAAGGATCAGGACAAATATCGGTAGTTATGTCACCAATAGAAGAAGAAGATTGTATTTTGAATAGTTGGGAAATTGAAGAAAATAATAAAGTAATTAACAATAATTCATATGCTTTTTTAACATGTAATGGAAATAATTGTGGAGTTTGGAACTTAATTGTTAAAATTTCGTGTGGTTTGTGTGATGAAAATATGACAGATATAACAAATGATGAAGAAGTTTTAAAACAATTGAAGGACCGCTCCAGTTTGAATGTTACTGATAACATTGCAAAAAAATTGAAATTAACAATAACTAGTCACTATCTATATGGTGATAAGATGACAACACCAATACTTAATGATATTCACAAAGAAATTAAAAAAAGAAGACAGTTATCACCTAGTGGTCCATGGGCTATGACAGCTTCCTCGTGGCAGGCAGAAGTTGTTACTAACTTTTTTTAAACATTATTTTATTTATTTTCAAAAATATTTATATTTTACTTTTTTTTACAACATCAATTGACAACTATCTTTAGTTTTTAAAGATTATGCTTAACTTATTATAATTCATCTTGAATGTTATTTTAAGGTATTTCTTAAAGAATCTTTTTAACAAAGAAATTAAGAAGTTGAGAAAAGATAAACACCCAGTTATTTGAAATATACTTTTCCATATTTAAACATATGAAATAGTATAATGATAATTCAAAAAAATCCGGTTTAGAAGGATGTTTAAGATAAAGTTGTTAATTTTATCTATGCACACTCAATTAATAGTTGTTTGAAGTAGATAAATTTTACATATTTCATGTAATAAAAGAAATTCAATCATTCTAAAATTATTACCTTGACTTGTTTTTATTAAATAAAGCCGATTTTGAGGGAATGATGAAAGAGAAAATGAATAAAATATATTAAAAAGTACTGGAAAATAAGTTATTATATATTATATAAATAAATTTTACTACCAAAGAATTTTGTTATTTTTACAATAAAAAACTCTAAAATGTGTCCTTTCATTGATAAGCAAATTCAATTTTTATTATTTTATGCTCCTTACCTTGATACTTTTTAATCGTTTCACCATTTGACGGAAGACGTAACATGTCAGCCTCTGGCGATATCCTTGATTTCCATTTCACTTTCTTTCTATATTCTATTTTCCTTTTTCTATTCTCAATATACATATTATTTCATGTTTATTTTAAAAAAGTGATATTTAATATATAATAACAAAAATATTAGTTTTTTTTTATAACAAATTTGTACTTTAAACTCAGTGTTTTCATCACAATTATTTATTTCATAAAATATATTTTAAGATGTTATTAAGATAATTAATAAAAACAGATATTTTCAATAAAAAATATTACAAACAAATTATGATAATATAATACAAAACTGGAATCTTTTTTTTTGTATAATAAATAAGGATATTCAAGGTATTGGAAGAAATATATTTTTATTCTTTATAATATTATTTATTTGTCTTCATCGAATAATACTCTTGATAATATAATTATTGTAATTTTAAATATAACTGTTATCTAACCTTTACTTATTAATAATTTTATTACTTTTATATAAGTTATATACATTTTCATCACTTTAAATTTACCCCTTTAAGTTTTACTATAACTTATAAAAGAAATATCGTAAAATTTATTAAAACCGTAAAAAAAAATAAAAGTACATATAGTTGAGCAAAACAAGTTTTTACAACTACCAATCTTAGGTATTAGTGATAGTTGATTAAGAGGTAAAAAGGGTAAAGTTTACACTAGTTTATTATTAAAATATTAATGTTAAAATCTCAAAAGAATTTGGTCAGTAGAAAATTATTTTGTTTAAGTGTCCACATTGTAATTATTTACACTTAAAAGCTTGATTTTTAAAATTTTAATTAAATCTCATCCATCTATCGATCATCATTATCTTTCATTTATATTTACATCTTGTGACAAAGCTTTTTACAAAAAAAAGTTTTTAATTTTACAACTTTTACTATTATTATGAATCATGGTACCATTTATCTTTATCATAAAAATAACTTTTTCAAGGTCAATCATTTCTTAATATCTATTTTTAAGCTCCTTATTAAAGATAAGCTACCTCCTACTTTCTCCATAAAAAGACATTCCGCATACCTGTTATGGGTATAGATTAAAAAATTCAAAAATAACTATCATTTAAGAAATATAATAAAGATATATTTAAGAAGCTATAGTCCCATATAATATTTTTACCTTGATCTGGAGGTGATATTAATACATTACATATTTTTAATTATATATATACAGGAAATAAGGTAACAAGTTTTAATTACTTTGTATCTACACTCTTTTCTTGTTTTGCTTCATCTTATTTTAGATAGACGTACCAGACATAGTCCATAATTATTATTTCAATATTTAATATATATTTTCCATACTATTTGATTTTTATAAAAAAATTGATTTTAGCTTCAAACTGATTATTAACTAACTATTGATATTTAATAAAATATCAAATTATTATTGAATGGGTCATTGAAGTTCACCTATAATATTTAAAAATTATACTTATTTATAATTTATATCATTTTTTTCTCATTTAAATATGAGATATATCTATAGAGATTTAATAACTTTATGGAACAATTTATTTATTGGTATAACAGTTTTATTCATACTAATAAATATTCATAATACTCAAGCTAAAATCCTTCAAAATACCTATGCATTAAATGAAGATGATTTTAAAAATGCTGAGAATTTAACTAAAGGTATCATTTTATTTATTTGTTTATTATATAAATATATATTTATAAAATTATTTTTTAGACGATCTAGAATCATCTTCTATATCAATAGAAGCTATAAATAATTATAAACCAGATATACGAGGACCTGTAGCTTCATCAAGACGTCGAAGACGTAATGGTGTTTCGAGACCAACCAAATTATGGCCAAACGCTGTGATACCTTATGCTATATCACCACATTACACTTCTCATGAAAGAGCTCTCCTTGCACGAGCCGTTAAACAATATCATGAAAAGACATGCATTCGTTTCGTTCCAAGAAGTTCTGGACAAACTGATTATCTTTTTATAGGTAAAGTAGATGGTTGTTTTAGTGAAGTTGGTAGAACATCTGGAGTTCAAGTTCTTTCTCTTGATAATGGTTGTATGGAATATCCAACTATAATTCATGAGATGATGCATGTTGTTGGATTTTATCATGAACATGAACGTTGGGATCGTGACTCATATATTGACATCATTTGGCAAAATATTGACCGTGGGGCTTTAGATCAATTTGGAAAAGTAGATTTAACAAAAACAAGTTATTATGGTCAAGATTATGATTATAAAAGTATTCTTCATTATGATTCATTAGCATTTAGTAAAAATGGTCTACCAACAATGTTACCAAAAATGACTTCAATGGCTACAACTATAGGAAATGCAAAAGATTTTAGTGAAGTAGATTTAAAAAAAATAAATAGAATGTATAAATGTACAGATTATATTGATATTGAATTAAAAAAACGTCCAACAAATAGTGAAATGATTACACATGCTAGAGCTTTAGCTGTTCCTATTTATAATTCACCATATAATAAAAATCCAATACAACCAACATTTACATACACTAGAAATCCTTATCAACCTTTAAATCAAGATTCTCAAAACAATAGACCAATGAATGTGGTAACTCAAGCATCTAATCCTAATGTTCCTTATGCTAATAATCCATTTAAATCACATTATGAATCATCAATACAATCATCCGCCTTTGATCCTTTTACAGGAGGTGAAGAGCAATATTCATCAATAACATCAAAAGATTCAGAAAACTATTGTGTTGATAGAATTACTGTATGTTGGTGGACTAAATCTAGATGCCATTTAGGAAATGTAAAAACCATGATGCGTACACTGTGTGCCAAAACCTGTGGATTTTGTTAAACTTATTTACCCAAAAATTTCTAAAGGTATTAAGTTTTGCAATACAATTAGTAAGCGTGTACTTCGTCTTAAGAATCTCTTTTTAAACAACAATTTTTCTAAATTTTTTCCATTTAATTTCTAAGAAATAGATGTTATACTAAAAAATGAACTAGAAAATAATGATATATTATCTGTATATATGAAATAGTAATATAATTTTTTTTTATAATTTTCCATTTTTTTCCATTTAATTGTAATAAAAGATTTTTTTCAATATTTAGTACTTTTTATTAGTATTTTACAAAAAAAAACAAGGTATATATAAAAACAACTCATATTCTTCTTCAAAAGAATACCAAATTATTTCATATCAAACAACATTTTTTTCCTATATATTTTTATGTTAAAAGTCATTTCTTTTTTTATAATATTGATGATATGACTATAATTAATAACTTCATATAAACACATTTTTTTCACATCTTACAATTTCAAAAAAGAAAATTATATAAAATTAAATTAATTGTATATATTATAAACCCGTACCAACTAATATCAATGGTGAGACATGGAATGCCAATTATTGATTTTGAAAGTATTATTTATTGTTACTCTTCTATTTTAATTTATTTTATAATTGAAATTTCTCTTTTAGAGATTTCTTACTTTTTTTATTTTCTTCCATTATTGTCCTAACTTTTTTTAAGTGCATTTTTACAAGTATGTTGGTGATGTGTCAATATTTGTTTGTTTTCCTGAAGGACTTGGTTCCTGTTCTTCAGTGGGACTGTTTAAGGCACCGGTTAATCTTAATAGACGTATTATCTCTTCCAAATCATTTGTTATTTTTGTTTGCATATTAATAATATTACTGGAAAAAATTGTTTACATCCTCATAAATAATTAATTATATAAATTTACCTTTCTATCTTATCTAGTCTTCTATTTACGTTTATTAATTTTTTATCCTCGACTTCACCAGGCTCAAAAGAACTCCCACTTGGTGCTGATAATTTATACGGTGTTGCTTCTAAAACTAAAAAAGAATTAGTTAAAATTCTTAAAAAGTCACTATATTTACGCAACATTAACAAGTAAACACTGACAACATAAAACAAGTAAAAAAACAGTGATGGCTATTTTTTCATAAACAACAATAGGAATGATAAACAGTACCATTTGTATAAAACAACGACTTTTCATTCCCACTTCCATTCTTATCAACATTCATTATTATTGGGGAAGGTGGAATGATATAGGAAGGAGAATTAGGCATTAATAATGTTGAATCATCTGCAAATACTGAATTTCTTCCACTAACGCATTCATCGTCTGCATATCTTAACAAAGGAACTGATTCAGACACTGTAGCTGGACGATGATGCTGGCTTCGTAAGCCACTTCCTGAAGATCCTAATGAAGGATGCTTAGAAGGTGTTGGAGATTTCGAAAATGACTGATTTACATTTGGTGACAAACCTTGTATATACGATTCACCTATAGGTAAATAAAATGGGTAAAAAATTATTTTTAACATGCCAAAATAAAAAACAAAATTTTAAAGACTTGGTGAAAATTAAAAAAAACAATTTTTATAGTGACATTATTGTTTGTACAACACTTACCTGAACTTCTTCTCATCTCTCTTAAACTTCTTTTTACACTAGCAATTGGTTCTAATTTTGATTTTTCTAAGTCACTAATTTCTTCTTTATCACCTACTCTTTCTGTATCATCTCTACCAATACCATCTCCAGATGATAATTTATTTCGTGCTTCACTTCTTAGCGCTCTAACATCTTCACTTTGACTTTCACGTACCATAGAATTTCCAACAGCACCGTTACTACTCATTCTTAAAAGAC
The DNA here is from genome assembly GCA_005656395.1 of Strongyloides papillosus. Lineage (NCBI taxonomy): Eukaryota > Metazoa > Nematoda > Chromadorea > Rhabditida > Strongyloididae > Strongyloides > Strongyloides papillosus. The sequence goes on along the minus strand of SRSI01000010.1, from coordinate 49,317 downwards.
GTTGTCTGTCAAATTTTTTTCTTGTTAATTGAGTTTCATCTCTTAAATTATATGTAATAACAAGGTTCTTACAAAAATTTTCTGCAAATTCTGGATACATATCAAGAACGTCAAGTAAGTCATCACGAAGAATTTTATGAAGATCACAATAAGTTAATGCTCTAACATTACAACTAGCTTTACCAACATCATCATATAAAAGAGGATTTTCTCCAAAAACATCATCTTTACCAAGAATACCCATCACCATATCATCTTTAACTATTTCAACTGAACCTCTTGCAATAAAATGTAAACCTGTTAATATATCTCCCCTATGAACTAATGTATCACCAGGTGGAGCATGAGTTGTTCTCATTCTCATACTTAATGCTCTTAAACATCCTGGTGATGATCCTGCAAATGCTGGAGAATTATTTAATAAATTTCTATTTAAATGAAGACATATGTCAGCTTGTAGACAATCCGGAAAACCTTTTAATACTAAATTCATATCAATACCATTAGTATAACTCCAAGCATGTTGAAAATATTCTTCTAATCTTTGTCTTAAAGGATTTGGAATTTGATGAAATCTAATAAATTCTCTTAATCGTGACATTTCTGTATGATATCTTGCTGTTCCTGAGTATAACCTTTGAATAATTGCAGAAACATTACCAAAAACACTTGCATACATTAAACTTCCCAATATCATCATTATAATTGTAAATATTTTTTCTGAATCTGTTGTTGCTGATACATTACCAAAACCTATTGATGTAATTGTACTAAGTGTAAAATATAAGCTAGTTACATATCTACTTTTTAAACTTGGTCCTCCAACAGGAACTGTTCCATTTGTACTAACATATGGTTCATTTAAATGCTTACTTAAATGATGAAGCCATGTTATATTTTCTTTATTTGCCAATTCTGCAGATCCTATTGCATACCAAATACATGCTAACCAATGTGCTATTAAAGCAAATGTTGCCATTAAAAGTAATAAAACAGCAGCACCATACTCAGAATACCTATCTAATTTTCTTGCTACCCTAACTAACCTAAGAAGTCTAGCTGTTTTTAGAAGTCCAATAAGTGTTGTTGTGCCAACTTCATCATTTTCATTATTTGCCAGTAGCAAGTCAAAAGGAACAGCAGCAATAAGGTCAATTATGAACCAACCTTTAAAATAATGCATCGCTATTTTACCCGGATGTGACACTACCTCGTCATTATCATTAACATATGTTGTGCGAAAATTAATTATAATATCTACGATAAACATTATATCTACGATAAGATCTATAATTTCTAGAGGTTCTGTAAATGATGTTCCTTTCCGTGTACCATTATTTTGTGACTAAAAATAAATTAATAATAAAAAAAATATATATAATAAATAAAAAAAATCATACTTCTCTTAGAAGGAAGGCTGCTACATATGGAGTGAAAATTGCTGTATATATAACTAATAATAAAATTATCCAATCCCATACTGCTTTGAAAGGTGAGTAGTGAACTATTGTACAATGATGAATTCTTGTTGGTTGAAGTTTATATTCCGGGAGAACATCGGCACCCAGCGACAAAACCTAAATTTAAATATAATAATTATCATTTATTATTTTATTTTAACTAATATATTTAAGCCACCCTCTTAATTAGTATGTTTATGTTATTTTTAGAGACATTCACTGTTTTTAAAATGAAAGCATATGTACAATTTAAATATAAATATATATAAAGAGAAAGCTTTAGTACATAAAGACAAAAAAATATTATATATACACACTGATAGTTCTTAAATCCCTTAAAAACATTTATAAACGAAAAATATATACATATATTTTTTTTGATAACAAAATAATAATAAATATATACCGCAGAGTGAGGAATAGGATCTGGAGAAAGACTTGGTATAGCCATAGATAATTTTCTAACAGCCATACTAGCTCTCCTAACAACATTAGCTGCTGAGGATAAATTAGAGGTAGATCCACAACCTGTATTTAGAGAGGAGCCAGAGTGATAAATAGTATGAGTTAATGAAAATTTTCTTAATCCTTTTCCTTTATCCAATGAAGAGATAGAATCCTTGAAAACATTAGTATTGCATGAAGATGATTGAACATCACTATAAATTTTTGAAGGATGAGAAGTATATACTATTCGATTAGAAACATTTGATTGATACACAGTATTATGTGGAAGTGATGAAGCTTTTTGGTGTAGTAAAGGATTAACTTTAGAATAAGGTAAAAGTTTTCCTTGATATATCTTATTAAAAACATTATTTGATGAATATGGTAATGACATTGATCTCTCAATATCATTATTATCCATAGGAATAGATAAACTATCACAACTAGATGTTGGAGAATTTCTGAAAACATCATTATCATCAAAAGTTGACGTAGAAACTTTAGATGACTCATCAATTTTCGAACTTTTAAATAATAAATTATGACCCTCCAGACTTGGGATTTTAGTATTGGTTTCTGATTCACGGCCAGTACTATTTAGATTAGTACTACTCTTACTTTGATTTATTGATAAAATCTAAAGACGCAATCAATTAATAATCCTGTATCTTGAAAAAAATTCAAGAAAACAGGAATAAAAGATTCAAATAATAATTAGTCATAAGTACATGTTAACATACCCTACTATTAATTGTATCCAAGGAAGATGAAACTTTAAAATTTTCATTACTTTCCTCTTCCGCAACAACATCTTCTTGAACAGTTTCAAGTGTCTTGATTGGTGTGGAAGTAGAAAATCGGAAAAGTCTATTACTACCAGAGGCATAAGATAATCTTTTTTGTTGAGTAGAAGTTAAACTTGAAGGTAAAAATGGTCTTGGTGAAACATTACTAAGGTATGCCTCTGAAGTAGGTATGAATGGCATAGTAATTTAATATTTTGTAAAAAAAAATTGTAATAAAATAGTAAAATAACCTTAATATAGGCTATAAAAAGACAAATAAATACACTATATGCCTAAATTATATTCTTTTCACAACAGGAAAATAGTTATGTAGCTGTCAAATTAGATTCTTCAAAACTCAAAATGTGAAACGCCACATTTAGAAATATAAATTCATCCACTCTCTCCATACCCTCTTCTTTTTACCTCCCACCCTTAATTGTAACACTTTACAAAATCCTATCTTTTAGAAATGATTATTGGAGGAGGATGAAAACTCAACAATTTAATATCTTCATTCTTTCTGTACTATATAAAAGTGATATCAGTATAAATAACTCATTCTATTGTTTATTTTTATGTAATTACAATACACTTTATTAACGACCGTTATAATAGTTTTCCTTAAATATAAATATATATTGATAAAAGGAGGAAGAAGACCTTAAACATTTACATGCCTATATTTCTTTTCAATAATGATAAAAGATTAATGGACAAATTTCTATCAATTCAAATGACAAATTTATAATAAAAAAATAATGATATACATATTAAAAGTTAAACTATTTATATCATTGAATACTGTAATTTAGAAAAATGATTTAAAAAGATTTTATATATCTCTACGTGATATTATGTATTCTATGAAAGTTACCTTGATATAAGATGAATTAGAAAGAAAAGCTGTTAATGTAGGAAATTTTTGTCGCTGTTCTTGATACAACGAAGCTGTCTTTAGTAAGGGTTTCTCAATTAATGAGAATCTCTTAGGAACAGTAGGATGTAAACCAAATGAAACGTTATGTTTGATTCTTTTTTGTTCATTCATTAAAATCATTAAAAGATAAAATAATATTTAAAATAGTGGAAAAGTGGACCTCTTCCTGAAGAGGTATATTATAAGAGAGTAAATGAAAATGAAATTCTAGGTGTTAGAAAGAATATGTATATGGAAAATTTGATAATTGATTAAATACTCTTTACTTTTGAGTTACCTATTTTCTTTAGATGGAGTAATATATTGGGTTTAGCAAACAATTTGTAATACTTAGATATTTGTATTATTATATATTTGAGGAAGAAAATTACTTCTAATAAGCAGTATATTCTATATTATTATTTTACAATATGTATACTATTTCGTTTTTGTTTTTTTAAAGTATATTTTAAGAACTATCAAGAAACATTTTTAGTAATCATACATTTTGCATCCTTGAATGTCTCCTAGTCGTATGGGAAATACTTCTAACATTAGAAACACCACTTGAACCACTTCTCCTTCCATGATGACTTGAGGAAGTTGTTGCAGAAAGGAGAGCTGGTGGAGTAAAAGTTAATGGAGGAGGCCCTGAAGCATTAGCTGTTGAGGTATTTGAAGATGGATCACCACCACCGAAGATGGCTGTCTTCATATGGAACAAAATATGTTTAGGATTTGATTAAAATATATAAATACTATTTTTTTTAGAATTAATTAGATAGATATAATAAAATGACAATAGGCCATAAAATATAAAAATTTCACAATCCCAATTCAGCCTCTCCAAATACTGCATTAATAATAATATTAATAAAAATAAATCTCCAATGAGTCTCTTTTAATTATTAAAAATTGTTTTAGGTTTTAAAAAAAATATCAGCAAAAAATATATGAACCAAAAATATAGTATAAACTGAAATAATTGAAGGGCAACAGCAGTAATAACCTGTCTATATAATTATTGTCTTGTTGCTTCAAAATATTTTTCAAGAAATAAACATTTTTTTCAATTATATTATCTATTATTCAATTTTTATAAATCTTATGCTGATATTTTGGAGTTTTTCAAATAAACAACTTTAAAAAAAATCTATAATTTAAGAGTCTTTAAAAAATACAATGAGAAATTGGATAACAAAAATCATAAATATATACATATTTACATATGTTATGGGAGAAGTAAATCGTGGTAATTATTTAAAAATTTTTTCCATGAACAACATTATTAAAAGTATAATTTAGGAAAAGAATTATTTTTATCTCAAAAACATTTGAAAATTACTGAAAATTATGATAGTAAAAGGAAAAGATAATTTAATCAACAGAGTATGATAAAGTGTACTTAGGAGAAGATAGTTTATGATATTACAGATTAAATTTTTAACTGCTTCTCTAATTTCACTTAAAAAAATAGCACTTCTTCATTTTCATTAAACTAATTTTTTAGATATGTTTTACACCTATTATCCTTATATATTTTTTTTAATTGACTTATATACCATAAAAGAATTTCCACACCATTCGCCGCCAGAGAATGGTAAATTTTCAAATGTTTTTACATTAAAAAGAAATTCATTTACATTTTTAAAATTTATGCTTAAATATGAATGGGTGCATAAATAAATAAATAATAGTAAAGATTATATATGAATACACGTTATGCCTTTAGATGATATTTTAAAATTATATAAAGAGAAGTAGTTTAGATATGGTTAAATAATGAAGTAAATGAAGTTGATAAAAGAAAAGTGATATTAAAGTAATGAGTAATAAATATAATAAGTAAAAGATGATATTTTAAATAATATAAAATGTTGAAACTTCCTAACTGAAATCTGAGATCAGATGATGAAGAAAGTTATATTTTAAAATGAATAAAAATGATGGAACAGGATGTCATGATAGTTAAAAGGAAATCACTTTTTATATTTCACTAAATTTTCCCTCAATAAAAATTATTATAATGTTTAGCCAATATATATTTTACTATACTTAAATTATATAAAAATATATTTTTAATAAACCGTTGAAATCTTAAACATATAATAACTAAATATATCGTATCAAAATAATAGTAAAATTAAAATAAATTATTTTTAATGAATACTATTATAAAAGATACCTATATATTCTTTTTTTTACTATAAATATAACCATAATTCATCGCAACTAATTATTAAACTTAATAAATATATGAAATGACAAGATTAAATAGATAATATATAATAATTATCTTATTCGACATATGGTATTTAAAAGTGTACTAATAAAAATATGTATTAATATAGAGTTACAGAGTAATAAATTCAATTTTACTAGTAAAATAACAATTTACCATTCAGCGCAGGCATGATAAATATAGAAGCTAATTTTAAAAGAATAGATAATCAACTAAACTATGATAAAAAATAAAATTTTACTAAGATCCATAGATATTATAACATTATGAAAGTTAATTTAATATAAAAATTAATGAAATAATAATAATAAAAAACAACATTAAAATAAATAATTTATGTGAAATGAAAATAATGAAAAATCAATTTTATTATATAATAAGATATTATTTATCTATGGTTAAATTTATTGAGATGCCAATGAGAAAAATTAATTGAATTGTAATTAAAAAATCCATCAAATATGTCTTTGATTTCCCTTCAAATTACTTTTAATTTTTATCACTCAATCAAATTTTTTCATCACCTCTATACAATATAAAATACATATCTCATTATTCTTTCCATCACTACTATTGTCACAGTAAAGAAAAGACTCCTCAAAACATTAATCATCCAATTTTTGAGAGAAATTTTTAATATCAATTATAGAACGCCACAAGGTTAATGATATTTTTAACTTAAAAGACAAAACATCCTGTTAATACATAGTTTTTAAAAAAATTTTTGGTAGTATGGAAGTATAGAAAATGAGGACATAAATAGTTTTATACTTAGGAATTTTATATATCTACCTCACTCAACTATATAATAAATAAATGGAATGATATAATGATAGAATATGACATAGTAGGCAAGTTTTAAGTTGTCATTTACTTTTAGAATCTGCCTGAAGCATCTATATGAAAGGAAGAGATATAAATGGAGTTAGAAAAAGACGAAACCTAAAAATTTCAATGCAAAAATATTATGATAAAAAAAGTAATGCCTAATGGGTGTGAATCTTACTAAAATTTATAAACATAAAATGTATTATACTTCTACAAGAAGGGATTATAGTATCTTAGAAGACAATATGGATTAAGAAAAAGAATAATACCTAGTGTAAGGGATCAAAATATTAAGAAAGCGTAAAGAGAACTGGGATAAAAAGTTTAATTATCCTTTTATAATAATATGATTTATTAGATATTTAGCTAATTTAATTTAGAAAAGACATGTTCTTATAACATAAAATTATATTTATACTAAGTACATATAAAGTAACAAATAAGACGAATAATTGTAATAAGAATGGCCTTTGAATGAATTTTGAATTAAAATGACAAATAGTCTTTTGCCAATAAGAAACATGATGAAGGTTGAATAGATTTAAATAAAACATGGATACTTTTATATAGTTTTATTAAAATATTAGCTAACGGTACACTGAAAAACTTTTATATGTTCAATTAATGACAATAGATTATAAAATGTAATGAGTTATTCATTTAAAATAAGATAAAACTATTTTTTAGTAATGAAAAATAAAATTTAAAAAAAAAAATTTAATAGTAAAAAACGTAAACAAAATATGTCATATAAATTAAAAATCAAAAAGTATAATGTAATTCTTTGTATCATATATCATTTTTGATTTGAATGTGTCTTAAATATATGATAAGCTAAGTTTAATTAAAAAAGAAAGTCTTACGTATTATATAGTAATGGAAACATAGTTTATATATTTATAATATACTATACTTAAAAGATAGTAAAGACGTATCAAAATTAATGGTTTTAAAAAAATGCAATACCTTCTTATGCATAATAAAGAGGCCCTGTGTCCAGATACATCTATATATTTAAATATTCTCATAAAATATATATCTTATTTCTTAATGTAAGAAATAGAATTTCCATGCCTCATTTCTCTCTTAGAATATAAAAGATAGACATGATATCTTTTTCCGAAAACATCTTCATAATATATATTAAGACACAGTTACACTTTATAACCAATACTATCTAATGCTTCTATCTTAACAGTTACATATTAAAGAAATTGTCTTATTATCCATTATAATAAAGTAAATATATAAAGTTAGGATACTCATATTAATAAGGAATGATAATATTTCCCTAGATAGATAAATGTAAAAAAAATTTGATTTTTAACATTACTTATGTCAATTAAAGTATTACTTTATGAAAAATGATCTTTTATAAAAACAACCTTTATTCCGTCCAAATATGTTTTTATTTCTTCATTTTTTAATACAAAAGACAGGAAGAGAAGCAATTAAAATAGGAGGAAGAAGGCACATTTTATTTATTGACAACATTCTCCTGGACACACTGTAATAATTATTTCATCCCCTTAACACTTTTTCTATATATGTACAAAATATTTTTAATATTTGCCATCCTTTTTTAAATCACACCACTACATTAATAAAATGTTAGTCACATTCTTAAAAATTATATATTTTTATATCTATTATGTGCCTTAATATCAAGAATTCCCTATTTAATTATAATGCCTAAATCAATTAAAGAAAAGAAGTGATAAAACAAACATTAAATAAAAAATGAAAATAATACACAATATTAATTATATGAGTAACTTTTTTTCATAAATTATATACTGATAAAATAAACTAATGATAAAAGTATCAAAATATAATAAATAATTGAAATAAATTTTAAGAATATTTTTTTAATATAATTCCTAAATAAAAATTACCAAATGTATCACTACTATCTAAAATTTCTAAACTCAAATTCTCATTCACTACTATGTAGATAATTACTTTCCGGACCGCCATACCAAATCCAATTCAATAACAACACATCTATATTAAAGAACTTATTAGATATTCAATTTAAATAAGTTAACAAAAAAAATTAACAGTATGAGTTAAGAAGGGAAAAGAAAGTGGAAAGGACCAATTTTTTTGAATAACAAATAATTATAATAGATAATGAAAAAAATTACATAAGACAAAAAAGTACTTATGATGAAATAAAATTTTAATTTCCTCAATTGCTAAAGGGACACTCTAACTCTTAACCTAGTATTTTTCTTAATTTTTTAATTTTTCCCTTTAAAACTTACCGCTCTCATCTTGCATATCAAATATGGTAGATGGAATAATTTTGTCGGACGGCACGTTTGTAGAAAAATAAATTCTCCCGGATGTAGACAAATAAAAGTAGCAAGAATAATTAATTCACCAAGGAAGGTTGATATTCGATGCCAACAAGTCTAGAGAAGCTGATGTTGACGTGTATATTATATAATATATATATCTAAGTATATATATAATAAAACTTGGAACACAATGAAAGTTTCGCAAAAAATTTAAACTCGTTTGCAGAAATATTTTACAGCTAATATTGTTATCAATTTTAATTCACTGAAATATATAAGTCATCATTGGAATTAACTCTTGTTTATAATACTTACCAATGAATGATAGTAAAAAAATTTAGAACAATAACAATTTTGAAGTAATAAACGTATAAATATAGGCAAATTTTGTGAACCTAAAAAATTTTTTACAAAATATTAAAGAAATCCTATAAATTGGTTACCTCAACAATTAATAGTCTAGTTTAGCTTGTCAATTGTATGTACAAAAGGTCAAAATAATATTTTTTTATTGAAAAGAATAATAACTAGTAATTTGCCAAAAAATTACCACTACTCCAGCAAAACCTTCGGTACAAAAAAGTTCAAATACTATAGATAAAATATTTTCTTCACCTATATTAATGACTCATTGGAGTCCAAGAATTGATATTGGTGAAAAATTGTACCGGCTGATGGCAAAATATTTTGGTTTAGACGTAGGTTAGAGATGTAAATCTAAAATGAAATTGTTAATAAATTATTAAAACTATCAAACTTTTGAATTGTTGAAGGTAAAATAATAACTAAAAATATTGGGTAGTATAATAAGCTATAAAATACATAGCTTAGTGTGCCCTAATACCAAGTACGTATAACTAATGTGAATTAAACAATGGTGAAGATATTTCATTAAAAATGCATATAAAATATTGTATCTTGTATCCTGAAAACTTTTTATCTCCTCCATCCTATATTTTTTTTACTTCAAAAGTCAATTTTTTGACTTGTTTTTCAATTCTTAGCAACCATTGTTTGAAAAGCAGTACAATAATTTTGTTTATATTTATGCAAAAAAAAAATCTCATATACTTTTTTAAATATTTTTTTTCCCAAAAAAAATATATATAGAATAAGACGGTGTGTGAGCATTGAAAATTTATTTTTAATCATCTAAAATAATAGTAAAATTCTCTATCGACATTATTAAGGAAAAAAAAATTTCCAAAATTCAACTAAATTTAAATAAAATATATAAAAATAAGTAGAATAAAATTACGTAGCTTTATGATGCAAAGGTTTTACCATCTACATATTTATACTTATTAGATTCTTTTTTTTATATTTTTACGGAAAAATAAATCTAGTCATCGCTTTTTGTTTTTGTTAAATGAAATAAAAAAATTGGTTTCTAAACATAAAAACTCAGTCATTGTATTAAAAATATATAAAATAGAATTAATAAATTTTGTAGATAACTGATAATATTAAAATGACCTTATATGAAAATAAAGAATATATGAATTTTTAAGAATGATATTGAGAAATTAATTGCATTGGATGAATGAATAAATAATAAGATGAAAATTAAAGGTATCTAACAACTCTATACCCTCTTCTGACTTCCTCCAATTTTTAAATATTGTTTTCGGCATAATATTTGTTATAGAAATGTAATCATATGTCAATATAATGAGTAAAATAATTAAATAAAAAATTAATTTATGTTTAGGAGAAATAAATTAGTAGTCAAACTTTTTATAACACTATTATCAATCATTGATCTTCAATTTAGACACTTTTGATAGGTAATCTGCTCCTACTAATACTATTTCTGATGGAATAAATCTACTCTTCCTTTATATCTTTTAGTGATCAGATAATATTTCATAATGCATCTTTACATAATATATTCTTTTGGTAAAATATTGTTTAAAGTTTTTAAAACATAAAGAAAAAGTATGTTGACGCAAGTGATAAAAATTTAATAATTGAGTTTTTTTTAATATAAAAAAAATATATACCTCTATGAGATTTGTATTATTGTCGGTAACATTATTGTTATTACACAACTCATAATATGATGCATAGTGGACTGAGGAAGAAAGATAGCTACTAAACAACCCTATCTTCGTTTTTATATCTTCATTTTCTATAAGCCTCTCAAAATTATATTGATATATTTTAGAGATACCCTCATAAAATACAATGGTCACGAATATAGAAGAACAAAGGCACTTGTTTCATGATATAATACATTTTTCAAATTCTTCATCTCGACAAATAATGTTTAATTAATTCTGTTGATTACAAAATATCAGTAATCTACATACATCTATTGATGGTAATCTTAAATTAATTCATAATGAAGAAAAGACTTCAAAAATTAAGATTGAAAGTTTAGTGATGATGGAAATTTAAGTAAACGCAATTTTGTATAAAAGAGAAATTAGTCATAATAAGGTGGTAAAATGAGCAATATCATAAAAATAAATGTACTTTGACAATAAGATATCTCAAAATAATAAATAGAAATTTGATATGATTGTTACCACCGATAAAAAATATAGCAATCAGAAAAAGAAAATAACTTTAGTATTTTAGGAAATAAAACGTTGGCAAAAAGGAAGTAGTAAAAAAATGGAAATAAATAATTAAAAACAAAGCCTAAACTGTGTCAATTTTTAAATTTTTTTAATAAAAATCGTATTTTAAATGAAATTTTTTGTATTTTTAACAGTTACACATTTATGGAAAACAGTATTTAGCCTACATCTAACAGTCCATCTCCACTACATTATCTTTTATGTAGTATGGGGTGACTTTGTATTAACAATGTCTTGATGAGGGAGTCAACGATATATATTTATATAAATATGCTATATACTATCAGGACATATGTTGTGACGTTTAAAGAATTAAGTCAAAATTTAATGCCAAAATATATATATATTTCTACATATATTTATATCCGCGAAGAATATTTTTAATAGTTTGATTATATTATAATGAAATAAAAATAAATTATTATTTAAATAAAAAGAGATTCACAAAAGAAGAAAGCAACATTTTTTTTATAAAACCTCAATCTATATTTAGATAAACCCATGCTAATTAAGATATTAAATTTTAATATAGATATAAATAAAAAAAATTAAAATATTTATCTAAAAATAAGGAAAATAAATGATACAAGAATAAAATTATACACTTATTAAATATCCAACGTTCAATGTTGAAATATAGAAGAAAAGTTTTTAAAAATCTATAAATATCATGTAATAAATATATTTTTAACAACATACACAAAATTGCAATTATCATAATATTAAAAAATGTATTTAATATTTTACGATATTGTAATTGGACAGGAAGAATATAAAGTAAAAAAAATATAATAAAATATGAATCCAAGTTGTAGTACCCGAAGATAGACAGATAAATAAAACTCATTCAAAAATGGTGTGGAGAATGACAAAAGAATTAGATTATAAATAGAAATAATAAAGAGAAAGAATGTGTATTAATTTAAAAAAGATAGATAACACGATTAAGAAATAAGCTTACAAATTAAGTTACTCCACTTGGAGAATCAAGACTCTATTAGAAAGCAACAACATGCAAGATAGTGTAAAACAAAAAAGCCAATTTTGAGGAAACAAACATGTTATAATACGTAATAATAATTTATCATTAATTTTAAATCACTTTCAATGCCCTGGTAAGAATGAAAATTTCACAACACAAACATACATTTAAGAAAATCCTCATTTTTATGGAAAAATATATGTATAAATATAAATAATCTTTAATAATAGGAAAAAAAATCCAACTTCCTTTAATAAACTATATCTCAATTGCCTAAAATATTTGATAACTATTATTTATGGATAAAAAATTGCCTTTATACTACACTAATGATAATATTTGACACATGTTTAAAGCATCCATAAAATAAGTATACCCTTTGTATGCAATTTTTACTTATATATGAGAAGTTTAAATATATTTATAAGAGAGTCATACTATTCATTTATCACAAAACTACCCCTTATAGATTTTCTGTACTTAATGACACTCTTAGAAAATAAGATTAAAAAATAATCTATTGTTAGCAATAAAAATTTTGTTACTATTAAAAATTAATAAGACTAAATTTATTTCATATATGTGTATTTAAAATTCAATATTACATCAAATCAAATATTTTTCTCTCTCTTATGCCATCATAAAACAATCAGAAATTCATCATAATCAAATATTAATACATCCATAAATCTCAATTAATATTTTTTAAAATAGCATAAAATGTTGTAGATAACATAACTATTTTCCAATACCATTAGAAGTAGCGTTAAATTTAATTTTATTACAGTTGAAAATATTATCAAAAACAGAACATTTACCAAAGAAAAAAAATTTATTAAAATTTCTATATAAAATGTGTTGACATAATATTAAACAAAGTTATTGTTAAAATAAAAATCTTATCTTACCACAAAACAAAGGTATAATTGTTTATAAATGTGCACATCAAAATTCATAATTATATGACAAATTATACACTTCAAATATGAAATAATTTTTTGAAATATGACATGAATAAGGTAAATTGAGTTAATGAGAAAAATAAGAATCCTATATTTATTACACTAATTAAAGAATTAATAGCTAAAATTAAACGCAAGTAATTTGTATGAGAACTTTATAGAATTTTAAAAAATGGCAAGCAGCGACAATGAAATAAAAGTCAAGGGACAGAAAGATTTATCACATAAGAGATTTTATCAATACAATGGGTTAACAAATGATGGCGAAGTATTTACGACAATCAAGGGCACTCCATTGAACTAGTATGTAATAACACTGAAATATATCGGATCATATTTCATTATCACTTTTATCCTAACTTATCCTACAGCTACTTCAATATTCATATAATATCTTAATGCAAAATATTTAATAAGACGTTTATTCAACAGCAACTTTATTAATGATTTGAATACGTAATATAATGTTATATAGTAAATAATTTCCTATATATTCCAATAAAATTTATAGATTTTCTTTATTTAAAAACTCTTTGATCGAAATATATAATTAGAAAATAAAATATTATATACCAAGCTATAAAGAAATCCGTCTTAAAATAATAATATATAATTTATTTTAATGCATCCATTATAAATGTATACTAAAAAAATAAATAAATAATGGCCAACATATAAATTAAAACATTTCACTTAAGTTATTTAATTTTGAAAATATAATAGTATATAACATGAAAATTGTCAATATATTTACAATAATTTAAGAATAAAATTTTCTTAAATAGTGGAGACCAGAAATTTCCAACAAATAAAAAAGTTTTCAACAAGTTGAATTGCAATATATTAATGAAACTTATAAAAATATATGGCTAAATCTTCGAAGGCAATTATTATAGGATGTGAGAAATAGGCATTTTAGATGTCAAGGGCAAGTTGTTATATTTTAAAAAAGACGATGCTTTAAACTTTTTAAGATAAATGGATTAGATAAAATATAATGTAAGTTTTACTATGCTTTCCCTTCTACCACTACCAATAAATATTTTTAATAAAATTGTATTTTTTTTTCAAAACGTATTCATCTTTCTTTCTCAAACACCCCAGTTTCCATCAACCATTCCATATCAATTTCCGAGATATCACGAATACTTTGGGCCATACAACGACCAAAGATAATCCATTTAGGTTGTTTGTCCCTGTAGATTATTGAAGATCCTGCCCAAACATTCATTGATATATTCTCTCTTACTGTAATAAATAAACCAGAATGATCCAAAAATGCAGCTTGGAGAAAATATCCCGAAACAAGACATCGAAGAATTCTTTCAGTTTCACCTATTAATCCTTGACAAGAAACAATTGGTATTTGATAAGATTTTAAGTATGAAATTAATTGATCTTTAATAGTAACAGCTTTCATTAAAGATCCATAATTTAAACAGTTAGAGTGACACCACTCTCGTGATTTCTTGTTTTTAACAAAAGACATATATATATTTAATAGTGTTAAATGATCTCCTTCTTGGGCACAAAATTTTCTTCGAATCAATTCCTATCTAAATAGAAAAACTAACTTTACAAAAATAAACCTACAATTCGTTGGTTTTTATTCTTAGAAACAATAAAAGGTTCTTCAATTTGAAGCATAGCTAATATAGAAGCAATTTCTTCACTACACTCAAAAGATCCGGACTCAATAAGCACTTTGCTTTCCATTGGTGATAATGGTAACCCAGCCATTCTAATACCAATTGGATCAGTTAGATTTCCTAAATCATCAACTGCACCAAGTGAATGAAGTTGAGAAAATGCTGCAGCAACAGCATCGGCTTTCGGGCGAGATATATACTTAAAACGGACAATATTACTAACCCCTAGATTTTTTAACAACAAAATAACGGGTGAAAAATCAATCCTTTGTATTTCTGGTAATGAATCAAGTTCAAATTTATCAAAATTTGATTTTGTATATAAACGAAAACATTTACCAACACCTATTCTTCCTGCTCTACCAGATCTTTGTTCAGCACTTGCTTTAGATATTGGTAGTGTTACAAGCTGCTCCAATCCTGATTTGACATTAACAACCATTCTTGTTTTTACAAACCCACAATCTATAACAAATGATATCCCAGGAATTGTGATAGAAGCTTCAGCTATATTTGTTGTAAAAACAATCTTTCTTTTTCCATATGGTGGAGTTTCAAAAACTAACATTTGTGAATTCATAGGCATCCCTCCATACAATCCAAGTATCCAAAGTTCTCTTGAAATTCTAGCACTTTGAGCTTCTTCAGTCAATAGTTCTATTGCATCATTTACTTCATCTATACCCGTAAGAAAAACTAATATGTCGCCATTACCATAATTTTTATGGATTTTTATGCACGTACGAACTGAAGCTACAACATAATCAGGTACAGGTTCTTTAGTATAATATAAATCTACAGGATAATTTCTTCCTTCAACACTAAGTATTGTTGCTGTATCTTTACTTTTATCATCAGTCTCATTTTCTTCAAAAAAATTTTTAAATAATTCAGCATCCAATGTGGCACTTGAAACAATAATTCTTAAATCATTTCTAATTGTCATAACTTTCCTTAACAAACCTAGTAGTACATCAGTTGTAGTAGATCGTTCATGAGCTTCATCAATTATTATAATGGAATATTTAACAAGTAATGGATCCGACGTAAGTTCACGAAGCATTATTCCGTCTGTCATAAATTTTATTTTTGTATTATCAGAACATGCACTTTCAAATCGTATTTTATATCCAACTAAATCCCCAATGTTTGTATGCATTTCTTCTGCTACACGTCCAGCTAGGGTTACTACGGCTACACGTCTTGGTTGTGTTATTCCTATGTTTCTTCCATCACTACACCAACCACTTTCATACAAATATTGTGGTATTTGTGTACTTTTTCCTGAACCCGTCTCCCCAACAACAACTAAACATCTATACTTCTCTAAAAGGTAAAGAATATTTTTCTTATACTACAAAAATTTAAAATATTAAAAACAAAACTTACTTTAAAAATAGGCAATCTCGAACTTTGTTTTGAAACAGAGGTTAAAGTACAACCAGAATTCCCAGTATAGTCATCCACGTTTTGGGGGTTTTGAAAATCTTTGCACTTAAACATCTTAAACAACAAAAAATATAATAATTGCCTTTATAAGACATGAAAATAAAATCTTACCATTAGAAAAACATTATTAAAACGAATATAATTAGTAATTCTTAAGATTTTAATCCTTAATATCTACAGAGTTTGAAGAAAATATTCACTTAATTGAATAATAATTATAAAAACGTATAAAAATTATGGATAATTTTAAAGTAGTATTAAATAAAAATATCAAGTAAAACCAGGGTATAAACAACTGTTTATTATCGATGAAAAGTATTTGAACTACAAAAATTTAATAATAAAACTTATTCTTGAAGTAAAAAGAAAATAAAACAACAAAAGCAACTAACTATTTTGACACGAATATTTTTGAATTATTGTAGACATTGGAAAGATGCATTGATTAGGTTATGAAGAAAGTTTACATTATTTCCATGTAAAATTGTATTAAATTTTCAGTAGTAAAATTGTTCACTTATAAATTTTGGTATTTCTCCAAACATTTTGAAGTTTAAAATTTATTGAACATGTAATTCTAATTAGCGACTTTTGACCTACTTGAAATGCCTTTATCTACCTTTTTCGTAATTTTGAATTTTTCTCTAAAAGCACAAAAACTGTAACATTATGAATCGCTTAAAAATGACATAAAAAGTAAAAAATCGTATGATAAAATCTGTACAGAAATAGAATAAAAACATTCATTTGTCCTGGTTTTCGGTATTTCTTTTGCTTTTGCCTTTGAAATAAGCTGCATGTACAGTAGCTACATTTGCTTTATTAAATGTATGGAAATAAAAAAAATATAATCAACATAAAAAAATAAAAAAGTGGAAATAAAATTTCTTAAAAATTGTTTCATACAACATTAGATCATAGAATATTGTCACATCAATTGTTTATATTGTGGAAATGAAATAAACATATTCACTTATACCATCCCACTGTTCATCACATTATTATATCACACTTTAATATTTTTTTACTCGCATCGAGCATAAAAAAAAGTCAATTCTATCATATGAAACAACGAGTAACATGGTTCCACGTTGTTTTGTGAGATTTTGATATGAAAACTTACCAAATATCCATCATAATTATAAAATTGTGTTTTAAATTGAATATCTTTTTAATATTAGTATATTTCGTAATATATTTATAATTTAGGGAGTGTAAACCAATCATTTTCTTTTATTGTGGAATTTTTTTATACATTATTTTACTATCAAAACCATGTAATTTAAATAGGCAACTTACTATATATAGAAATTTTATAATATTAGATTAAATTTGCTAATATTTTTTTTGGAGTTTTCCATATATGAATTAATATTTTTAAAAATTTCTAAAAGTAAAGGTGTTAGATTACTACTATAACAACCTTATAATCAAAAAATTACATATCAATTTTTTTTCCTTATTGAAATAGCAGATCAATAATACAATTATAATAAGGAGATCTTTACGGCTTATTTTGTAAAAGTGCGTATTTTTTTTAATTTTATTTACACAAAAATTTACATTATTAATATACAACATAAAATTAATTAGGTACGTAATTATAAATTAAAGAAGTTAAGCCATAATGTTTTTTGTGGGTTTTTTATTTATGTTTGATCTGTTGTGATATTTATGTAAATTTTAAAAATATAAAAAAAAATAAAGAAAAATGATATTTCTTTTGTTTTATTTTTTTACCAAGTTTCATCTTTTATTTTAGGGTTGACAGTATAAGTAATAGTAAAATAAAGGAAAATTAGTTTGTTTGATTAAATAAATTAATTATATTCCAAGTTAAAATTGATTAATTAATAAATTATATCGTTAATATGGTAAAGGTATAACACCAAATAAAAATTATTTAATTGAGAAACTTTATTAAAATTAAGTATGTAGGCAACTAAACGATAAATGATCTGTTTATCGGATTAATTTGCTTGTGAATGTTTATATAATTTTTGTTCCTGTTTTTTATCCTTAATAAAGTTATTTATATCTATTCAATTGAGTTAATCTATACAAAATTATTTTTGCGAGTCTCTTTTTATTAAATTCAATCAACTTTTTTTTCCTTTCTATTATAAATTACTCACAAATTTATTTAAAAGTTCTAAAATATAAGACTAGTATTAATTTTTTAAAATATTGGATACACAAGGAACTTCGATCAACCCATTTTATTACTACCTAACACCAATTACAATAAAATTTAGTAAAATTGGCCAACTAGAATATGATTACCTTTATTAACAAAACTTTCTACTTACTTTTTACTCTTTAAATATTTTTTCCGGTAATTATAGTGTTGGCTTTTAAGGTTAATATATATTAATTAAATTTTCTCTAAAATTTTACAAAAATACTAGTACCATATAACTCAATTATAAAATTTGATTACACTAGTTTTGGTCGATTAAAATAAATGAATGAAATTCATGATGATTTTTTAATTGTACCTTCTTTTCTATTCAGGACATCTTAATCCTGACTAAAAAAGGTAAAATAAAATATTATTACAAAATAAGTTACTTACCCCCAACACCCTTGGGTTTAGTATGATTATTTTATTGTAATAATCTTATTTATATATTTTTAATTTTAATGATATAATTTTTTGATACGCATAATGTATAACACTTTCTTAAACGATAAAATTTTATAAGTAATTTTTAATTTACTAATAGGATTTTTAATTTTAAGAAATGATTGTTGATGAAGTTCATTCATATTCCCAGTATTTAAAACTTCCTTTTGAATTTACTTTCGAACTAGAAAGTGATGGGTTATTTCTAGCAACTTATACACATAACCAAATTACTGCTATTGGAAGAGGGAAATCCAAAAAAATTGCTAAGGAAGAGGCATGCAAAAATCTAAAACCGTTCTTACAATCATTTGCAGAAGAACTATCTGGAAGTACGACAGCAGAATGTTTGTTAAAAGATTTGGTACAAAAAATAGGTAAAAGTGTTACATATGTTGAGAACATGTTAAGTGATAACAATATCCAAATAAAATGTATTGTTGGAGAACATGAAACTTATGCAACAGCTGCTATTTGTGAAGTAGCAAAAGTAAAATCAATCAAGTCAATGCTTGAAATTTTGTCGTCTTCTATTGATGATGTTAAAGAAAAAATAAACTGGGCTGATATGGAGAAATTTCTTGATGGATTTTTTTTCAAAATGTTACTCCAACAAATATGTGACAAAAATTCCTGGGATTTATCATTCCATTCTACAGAAAGTAATATCACAAGGGAATACTATGTTTCCTGTAAAATTAAATCAAACAATGATTTTAATACTTCAGTGCCGCCTATTGAAGATATAAAATATAACTCTGTAAGTAAAACTGAGGGAGAAAATTCTCTTGCTCGAGAGATATGTTTGAAATATTTTAACAATTATAATGATAATATTTATGCATTAATGAAAATCCAACTTGATCATCGGGTACAGAAATTCTATGATGGAAGAAAAGTAGAATATAAAATAGAACGACTCTCTATGCGGCCATCAATTTTCAAATGCTATTGTGATTTTTCAAAGTTAAGTACAGAAGGTATACATGCCAAAAAGAAAGTGGCCCAAGGAATAGCGGCATGGAAAATGTTAAAAATATTAGGCGAATCTTGCGAAAACAATAATTTAAAGGAGAAAAAAGATGAAGAAAATAAGGCAATTCAAATACCAATATGTACCGATGAAAATATGGATGATTTCAACACAATAACTATTCCCATCGATCCAACAACTATAGAAAAAACTTTTAGAAACTATCATTCATATCTTAAAGATATTTTAATTGGGGATTTTAAATTTTTTAAATCAAAAAAAAGCAAATATATATTATTGTTCAAATATATTTTATTGAATCCCAAATCCGACACAAATTATTGTAGGATATTATTTGGTGTTGGATCTACAAAAGACGGTGCCATAAAACAAGGTTGTGATAATTTATACATGGTTACTTCGATGAAAAAAAAATGCCATTAAATAGGATTTTTATTTTACAGAGTGGCCGAAAAGTCGCCTTTCATATTTATATTTTAATTATTTTATTTTTCTCTGTTTTTATTTTAAATATACCGAACAACTATAAATAAAAGTGTTTTTAAAAAATTAATTCTCTTGGTAAGGCTATTTCGTGCCTTATTCCCAGTACCTACTTTGCTATTTTATTTCAATCGCCAGAAATAATCTCAAAAGTAAAAATTGATGATAAGTACGATCCACGTCGTGTAAAATAAGTATAACAAAAACATGTACCTCAAGAACTTGTCGTAAAAAAAAATCAAAAAAGACGGCACTAAATATCCGTAACTTTCACAAGATAAAAATCCGAATATTTTAGAAGTGTTTATATTATTTTTATAAATTCTCCACTTTTAATAACTTTTCATGTTTTAAATCTTCCCTAATATTGTGCCAAACATTATCCTTTTGGAAATGAATACATTATATCTGGTCTTTTAATTTATTCATTTAAAACATAAATTAACTATTCTAACCATACTGTGATAAAACTACCATTAATACAAATCTACAAAGCCAAGTATTAAAAAGATTATCAATGCATGGAATACACGTGATAAAAGTACACTATATCTGACCTCAATGAATTTAAAAGCAAAACAAATGCAAATTTTGAGGACATTTAATACCCAATCATCATTAGTATTCTTGCAACGATTTCACGTCAAACATTAAATACATGGGCGGGAAATGATGTCTCAAAATATATACCTGTCCCATTTTGACATTTTAATCGATTCTAGCTATGGCAACTACCAAAAAAGTTATTCCAACCTTATCTTCTAAAAAAGTACCCAATTCGAAGGTACTACTTTCTAAGACTTCAAAAGATAAAAATAGAATTATTCAGAAGTCTATAGAAGATTTAACTAAACGCCCAGTTTTACGCCCTAAGAAAAATTTTGGATCTACTGGATCTCTAGGATCTGACGATTCATCTCAGAATAATTCTTTCCCAAAAAAGTTAGTTTCAAATAAGAATACACTGTCAGATGACTGTTTGAACAAAGACCATATTACAAAAAGGAATGCTATTAAGGCCCAGCCTTTACAGGCAAGTGTTGATAATATTCTTACATTTCAATCCAGAAGTATTTCTCTTTCAAAGGAAGTAGTGGATACTGTTCAAGTCGTAGAACTTACAAAAGAGGAATCTTTAAGTAGATTTGAGAAACTACTGACCTTGATTAGTAAAATAGAAAATGAACAGAACTCAGAGTTTCCTGATGAGGGTGTCATTGAGGATTTGAAAAGTCAATGTTACAGATTGATTTTTAAAAATTCAACAACTGAAAAGTGGATGGCATATTTCCAAAGGATTCTGAACGAATTTGAGAATGAAGAACGTAAGATAGAGGAAGAAGGAGCAAAATTAACAAAAGAACTCGGAAGTAAAATTAGACAAACGAAAGAATTGGAAGCTGAAATTTCAATGATGAATAAATACGAAAAGGATTTGATGATTTACAAACGCCGTCTACAAGAAGAGGAAGATCGTTGTAAGCAAGAAATTGACAATTACAATACAACATGCGAAGAAATATTTACACATTTTAATAATTCTTTTGAAAGTTGTATTTACAATAAATGCGAAAATATTAATAATAAGATTAATGAAGTTTTTGATACATTTACAAATTCTTCCTTAGAAAGATATAAACACATGGAAACATTAATTAATGAATTCAAATCTTGGTGATTCAATAAACCATTCTGTAACTTAATAACATATTGATATTATTTTGATTTTATAACTATAATAAATATGTACAATATTGCTTTTTGTTTATAGTACGATTTCTCTTCGTATTACATTACAATTACTTGCATCACCTTCTAACAAATTATTATAAGAATAAATTATTATTATCATGATTACATTCTCAACCACATAACAAAGTCATTCAAACTTTTACATGGAATACCTTCAGCACAAGCTTTAATTCTCAATGCTTTATCTTCTGTAAGCATGGCTATACTTTTAATAGGGTTGTCGATACTTTTTTTCTCCTGATCTAGTGATAATTGTTTCTGTAGATTAATAACACTTCGCAAAATTCTATCGTCATTTTTCTGTGATATACTGAAATTAACCGGAGATATAGCAGGTACAAGTGTTGAAGAGGTTGGTAATTCTTCTTGTAATAAACCATCTTCTGTTAGGGAAATTACATACTCTGAATATTTTTCGGACCATTCATCAATCATTTTCAAAGCCTTTATTGCCTGTTTCCTAACCCATTCATTATGATTAGAATCCGCTTCCAAATTAGATTTACGTTTTGTTTTTATACGATTCTCTGGTTTCGAATGTACAGGTTTGGATAAATTTCTCAATTCTTTTATTACAGTATATGATAACGTAACCTTAAAGTAACGAGATTTTATCAATTGCTCAATTGTTCCACTAAAGTCAATAAAACAGTTTGTATCTGGGATGATATACTGTGGTTCTACAATTATTCTATTTTCATACTCCTTTACAGTATTATTATCATATTTAGCAGTTATACTTTTCTCAACAGTCTCTGGTGTTGGAGTTTTACATTCTTCATCTGCTTCTGAATTAACTAACCAATAATTTTCAATTTTACTATCCCAATTTATAAAATCCATTGTACAAACAAACAACTTTTCAACAGTTTGTAAAATATTATTTAGTCTTACTATATTTCCAAGAATCTTCTTGTTATTTTTCCTTTCATTATCTTGTATGTAAACTTTGTATACTTGTATTTTTTGTGAAAATAACTTATCAAAAGATAGTAAAAATATTTCTTCTGGTAGTGATATAATTACTCCATCTGTGGAACTACGTTTTCTATCTTTACTTTCCAAATGTATACATGATGGAAGGACATTTTTGTTTTTGAGATTTATTAATAAATTACCAATATCTATTAAATTTTGTAGAAGGTTAATCTTGAACTTGTTCGTTTTGATTGTCTTAAAAACTAGTTCACCACAATTTTTTAAATCATCCAAGAAAATTTCTGATTTTATTAAATTATAGATTATCGTAATTACAGGAAGAACCTTCTTAACTGATTCGAGATCATCATTTTTTGCTGTTATAAGAGATGATAATTGATTAAGATTATTAGAACAAACACTTAAATAGATACCAAATAAACTCATGATCATTCGAAGACTATGTGATCCTTGTTCTTGTAAATATGATGCTTCATCACTTTTAGAAGATGCATAATAAAATATAAAGAATGAGGTAATTTCAATTAATTTTCTACAGGATAGGGGACTATCATGTCTGCTTAAAAGTGCACTAGTACAAATTAATCCAATTTCAGCATACATATCAAATGACTCCATATCAATTTTAGAATTCAAAATTCCAGCACAATGTACAAGGTAAGTTATAGCGAATTTATATAAATTACTGGTTGAAAGTGTTTGAAGATTACTAATTATCTCAAAATCATTGACTCCATTAATTAAGTTACCTTCTAATGATAAGTTAAATGACCATGGGCGGTTATTTGTTCTTAATTCTGGTAACCTCCAAATTTCTTTGTCATTCTCGAAAGCTTTACTTGGATTTAATTCTAAATATTTTGAAAACAATTCATTCATACATTCTTCATTATAATTTTTTACTTTTCCATTTACATCACTAAAAGCCCCTAACATTGCTTCTTTTGCGGCTTTATATGGAGATTGAGCAGCTAAAGATCGGATATAGAAAAAGATCATTTCTGAATATCTTTCCTAAAAAATACATTAAAAATTATAAATAATATGAGGAGATAAAGATTTTGTTTTAATTATAAGAAAAAAATACTAAATAAACATATGACATTAAAAAAAGCAATAGGACAAAGAAGAAGAAAAAAATGAATTTTTCTACTTATTATCAAGACAAAAACCTTTAAGCAACACAAATAAAAAAATAACATTTACAAAAACATCTCCACAAAGTACATATAAAAAAGGAAAAATTTTTAAACTTAAAAAAATCGCACCTGATCTCGTATATCTCTGCTGACCATGATACTGTATAAATGTCTAAAATTAAGATCCAAACGTCTACGCAATGGATCACGTTGCAAGATCTAGAAAGAAAATTCACAATATAATTAAAAAAAAGACTTATAGTTGTTAGAAAAAAAACTTATGGTAATAAGAAAAAAAATATTAAGCGTTAGTAATAATACTTTTTTTGTTATTTTAAAAAATAAAAGAATGGTTATATAAAATAAAAAGTTAACGAAAGGCATTAGTTATAGTGTTACAGGTAATAAATATACTCAAGAAGTATATAAATATAGGTTATGATATTAATAAATTTACCATAATAATGTTAAGATATTACTAGAAGCATTCATAACTTACCATATATAATGAGATCAAACCCAAAGAATTGTAGGAACGTCCAACAGCTGGACTTAATTGAGATGCTAACCAACAATATTCATAAGCTTGTTCATATGTTTTAAGACCATGTGCCATGCACTTATATCGATAAAGATCACTTAATGATAAATAGTGCCTTTGGACAGAAGTTATAGCTGTGACTTGTAATTTACTTTTTGAAGAATAATATGGCGCTTCACTAACAATTATGCATTCTAAGAATGATTCGTCACATAAATCCGTTGAATATGGCCATGGTACTTGTTCTTTAAATGTTATTCCATAAGTATTCTCATATAATGTTATTAATTCTTTGTAAAAAGAGATAGCAGCGTCTAAAAAATTTTGATACATCATTTGAAAATCACTTTTAATGTTTTTATCTACATCTGTTTGTTTGAATAAATCTATTACTTTGTAAAAACCGTTTTTCCACATTTTTAATTCCCATTGTTTTCTATATGTTGTTTCAATATCACGTGTAATATGTAATTTGTATTCATTAGCCAATCTTAAAGTATTTTTAATCAAAGATGGTATTATTTGTAGAATATCTTTTGGCCGGTTTTTAACCTCCTTTATATTCATACTAATTTCCCTTTCATATCCTTCAAATTCTGGAGGGGTTGGTGTTGAATTCAATGATTCTACTGATTGTTTTTTCGGAGATGTTTGAACAAAATTATTTCCTTTTATTACACCTTTTGGTAATTTTCCTTTTATTTGAGATATTGAAATGCCAGCAACTGATTTATAGCCGTCAACTTTGTTTATCGGTCCAGTATTTCTAGGAGATGGTGGTGGTTTTAACGCTTTATTATTTGTTTTTATTTTAGTAGGAGAAATATCTTCTCTGCTCCCAACTTTAATATTTTTATTTACTTTATCAAGGCGTTCTTTATTCAAACTTGACCAACTACCAAATTCGGATTTATTTAATTTATTATTACTACCCCTTCTGTCATAATCAGATTTATCAATTCTTGAACTACTACCATTCCAATCATTCTTTTGGTTATTTTGTTTACCACTGTACACATTATCATTAGATTTGTCATTAGAAGTTTGTGGAAGCAGAGTTATTCTATCAAAAATACTTTTTTTAACACTCACATCCTGTTTGTTGTTGTCTTCATTTTCATTTTTATATTTTTCCTCATCAACTTCATCAATTCTATTACTACTACCTGTCACCTGCATTTGCCTTTCATTTTCTTCTTCCATACATGCAGCCCAATCAAATGATTCAAGGCTCATCATCAATGAATCCATACTAATTTCATTTTCTCTTTTATTTGTTGTTAAAGAAGTTACACTTGGAGCTTGAGATGCGTAACAATTTAATCTATTATTACATGTATATGAAGAAACAGATGCTGTTTCATTGAGTATAATACTTGAACAAACTGATTTTGCATCAAAATTTGATGATGATGAAGGGAAATTTGCACCATCATGTTTAGAATGAGGTACAATCTCTGATCTGATAGACCTAATTGAGTTGTTTCTCTTTCTATAACCACTTCCGTGATTTCGATTACTACCTAATGTATTTGATTGAAAGTGTCCAGGATTGTTATAGGAATGTTTTGGATGTGTACGATTATTATAATA
Organism: Strongyloides papillosus; assembly: GCA_005656395.1. Lineage (NCBI taxonomy): Eukaryota > Metazoa > Nematoda > Chromadorea > Rhabditida > Strongyloididae > Strongyloides > Strongyloides papillosus. The sequence continues at coordinate 22,639 of SRSI01000010.1, read as the reverse complement.
GTTGTTCTTTTTAGGGTTATCCATAAGATTTTGTATATTATTATCTGATGGCATACCACCAGGAACAAAATTAAGACTTGAATTAGAACCATTTCCCGTAAAATATCTCGTCCCGCGTTTACCACCACAATTTCCGTTGAAATTAGATCTACCATATTCACGTCGTGTACTCTAAAAATATAAATATAATATTAGATTAATACAATAAATACATACTTTTTCACTTTTTTCTCGGAAAAACTTTTGACTACCATAATTATTTGATGCACCATCAATATAATCACTTTTTGAAACATCACTAGTGTTTTCCTTTGCATTTTTTTGCTTTTCAGGAGATTCTGAAATAGGATTTATTGTTGTCAGTGTTCTTTTAGTGAACATTCCTGGCTTATAGACAGGTCTATCGGGACGTTTCACTTTTTTATTCGTAGAATCTACAGGTAATGATATAGGTGCATCGCTCATGATATTATTAGTCAATATTTAATCAAGCAATTTCTGAAAAAAATAATTTTTTAGGTGCACTTTAAATTATCAAACAGAAATATTATATTTGGAAATTTATATATATCAACTGTTAGCATAACTCTCAAAATTATGAAGTAAATATTAAAACGTGAAAGTAATTGTAGTATTCTATCTATAAATAATCCAACATCTAAAAATTGTTTCTGTTCAAAATTATTGGATTTTACAAACACTTATTAAAAAGTGGAAATAATAGAAAAATAAATAAAACGATTGGTTTTAATAATTTTCTTATGTAAGTCAATTAAAATTCATGGAAATTTTTAGAAACAAACTTGTGAAAAATACAAAGATTTTAATTATAAATAAAAAGGAATATTCAAATTATATTAGTATTTCACTTTTTTCCTTTAGAAAATTATTAAAATAAAAAGTTTTTCTTGACTTATATACCTCTTCATAATTTATGAAAATCGTTTTACACTAGTACTATAGAAATCAATTTATCTTTGTTATTTTTTCATACAAAAAAGTCACAAATTTTTCTTTTCTGCGTGTAAAGAAATTTTTTATCAAAGATTTAATAAAATTGGCTACATTTCGTAACTATAACTAATTATATTTTTATGTTTACTAAAGTTGACTAGAAAAATCGAAAATACTATCTAAAAATAAATTTACTATATATTTATTTATTTAAATCTATTAAATTACCATTCTCATGTAATATTAAATATACAACTATAAATAATTTGTACAAATTATACAATAATTGTAGGTTGTTAAAACATACAACTCAACAAAAAAATTATACAACACAGTACATATTAAATATTATACTAAAAATATTTTTAAAGAAAATTATCAATAAATATTAAAAATAATTACATTTAAATATAAAAAAAAATTAAAAAAGCAATTTTAAAAATTTGCCAGTGAAATTTTTTTATTTTTTCTATTATTAAAAAGAGGAGCATTGATTGATGGTAAGGCAAGACTATAATACAACGACAATGAACGTTCAAGTATGTAAAATAATAAAACAAACGAATTTTAGTCAAATTAAACTAACATTTTATGTATAATAAATGAAAATCAATTTAAAATAATGCTACCTACATTAAGAAAACGTAATATTTACGCAATGATAAGAAATTATATATTTCTTGTAAGCAGACAAACATTTCATTATAAAGTGTTACTTTAAGAAGCGTACTTTTGAATAAATACTATAAGGAATTAGGTGGCCGTCGACATTTTATAACATTAAGATTTTGAAATAATTTTAATTTTTAAACAAATCTTTCAGAAGTGTAAGTAAAGAACAACACAATGTTTTGGTAAAAAAGCGTGTTCCTACTTACATATATTTGATATCTTAACTGTTACTATTAATATTATTTAAACTTTAATATGCTTTTTGATCAGTAACAAAATTTTTGCTATAATTAATTTTTGATTACTACCATCAAATAAATAAAATAAAGTAGGTAATAAAATATGATAAAATTACATCGTTAAATTATAGTTGTTAAAACGGTTATATAACGTGTTAACAATCATTAAAAATTTATGATAAAACAAATCTTTAAAGTAAATATTTAAAACTCGATATTAAGTTGAAAAAAAAAACTGAAGGTGTGTGTTTAAAAATAGTTTGTTTCCTTACAACCTTGTGCTTTATTCCAAAATCGAAGAACAAAATGGTAACAACCAAGAAAGAATGTATTATAACTCAATAAGTATATATTCCAATCAAATATACAAATTATGTTGCAGTAAGAATTTTATCTAATTATTTTCTAATTTTTTATATAGACAAATGTATGTTAGTATTATTCACATTATAATAACTTTATTTTGAATTATCACCTAAAATTTTAAACACGCTAAGTATATTTTCCAAAAATATTATTTTACATTTTATCAAAAAAAATATTTATACATTAATAATACAAAATGTATAATCCAAATATATTTTTAACAGGCTTTTTGTTCCGCTACTTTTATTTTAAACAAAAATACATTTTATGTTATCTACATATTATTATTAATGTTTACAATCACAACAATAAGAAAGATACATCAATATGAATAATTCAGAAAATTTACATATGTTGCCAAATCATATTTCCCGTTTATTTTTCCCCCAATACAATAAACAAACATTAATGGTATGACTGTATAATCTCGATGGAAAATTTAAAAAAAATATGCTGTATATTAAATCGTGTAAACATCGCATGAAAATTTCTTATTGCATGATCTAATAGACCAAAAATCACTTTTATTGTTATAAAATACAATGCTAAATACATAATTAAAAGTAGAAAAGAATGTTAGAAACATTGAATTATTTATAAAAATATATAATAATCCATTATAGAATTTATGTAATATCAACATATAAAATGATAGAGAAATAGCAGCGTAACTCTTGGACAAGTCAAACATAAAATTCCAACGTAGAAATTTTTGAAATAGTTAAAAGCATTAGAGGACGAAGAACAAAGCCAACTTTATAAATTAAAGAACCTACTAGAAAAATACCCGTTTCCAGTAAGCTTTATTCTAACTTCCTCTTCGGTATGCTAAAAATCTCCATTTCGATAATAAAGCAATATTAGAAATATTAAATGTCTTTGCATTATTACAAGAACATTTTTTTTGAATAAGTAATTACTTTAAAGTTATTAGCAAATACTAAATTTATTATATGTAATAAAAAAATTACTCATTTTGTTACCAGTTGAATCTTTAAATTTGATACTAATAAAGAATTTAACTTGCTACTTCTTTCCCATTCCACTATGATCATAAATATAACATATTATTATTTAATGCCAACCACTAATTTTCTTCCAGAACCACTGATAATTGCCATCTAATTCGCTTTGCAAAATGGTATTCTATATAATACTTTATCAATATAAGTGATTTTTTTCTAAATAATCCGTTCATTGTTATTAAATATTCTTCCTAAAAATTAGTTAGCCATTCTTCAATACCGAGTTATTTAATAAATTTCCAAAAATAACAAAACACTTTGACAATAAAAATTTCAGTTGCAAACTAAAATAAACACTATATATATTACTAATGAAATAAAAAACAAAAATAAATAAGAAAATTTAAATAATTAACAGAAATTAATCTTACCATTCTTTGAAGAAGGTAAATCAAAATTTACTTGAAATTGTTCATTATGTACAGCAAATAGTTTCTTTGGTAAATTTTCATTACAATCAACATTAATATATTCTAAAAATGTTTGACCACACCTTCCTAGTACTTTTCTAACCATCCTAGTAAAAGTGCCACCGTTTATTTTTGAAGAAAATGTAAATGGATAAAAGCGATTGCGATGACTATATGCATCTCCGTGAAATGGTACGTCATCACAATTTGAAGAATCCAGCCTCAAAGTATTACTAGTTGGAGCATGATAAGTAACACCTCTCTTCCGTTTAAATTCAAAACCATCCATTACTTCATCATCAATCTCTTCGTTAGATGAATCACTATCTTCGATATTAATTTCTGACAAATTCCGATATCTATTATTAAATAGCAATTCTCCTCCTGTTTTTCTATAATCTGCGCCCTTAAGAAATTTATCCCATTTGCAACTTCGTTTTCTATTCCCGTCTTTATTCTTTTTACCTTTAGCATCAACTTTTATAAAATATTCATCAATATCATTAATAATTGTTTTCATAACACAATCTACAATAGCCTTTTCAGGTAAATTTTCCTTAGATATAACGCTTTGAGAATTTAAGTCAAAAGAAAGTCTCATGTTGAAAATGTTTTCATTTTCATCAATAATACGACGTTTCAACTTTTCCCTTTCCTCCATTTTCTTAAGAAGTCTATCAAATATTTTGATGTTTTGTCGAAGATATAACATCTTAAAATAATTTATTTCACCACATTTTTTAGTTCTCCTCGTCTGCATCTTTTCACGTCGTTTACGGAAACAAACATAAGGATTCACCGAAGTATGATTTTCTTTTCCACACTCTGTTTTAACCCTTGGCATTAATGAACGCAACCCTTTTAAATTACAATCTGTTCTTTTATGTAACCACAGATCATAGACTTCACCGACAATTCCAGGTGTCATGTGCTTTAAGCGATTCTCGGCATTTCCGGGAAGACACAAAGTAATGTCAGTTGATTCATTTTCCAACGTTTCAATAATACTTTCCAATTCATCAATTGTTATATAAGGTCTTTTCTCTAACCATTCATAATCCTCTTCATCTGCATCATACATAGTAATTGGATTAGAGAACAAATACGGGATTGGTAATCTTATATATTCTTCTTCATTAAGCACCTTATCATCAACAACTTTATACAGTGATGCATACATGTCATTATTAATTTCTTCTGTGGGCCTGGTAGGTATAAGTGTAGTTAGCTGATCATTGGTACTTCCTAAAGTGTATGCTTGCTTATTATTTATAGCCTCCTGAATGTGAGTTTCCTAAAAATTATGAAAAAAATATGTAAATTATTCTTCAATGGAAAAAAATGAATATTACTCTCTAACATACATTTTCCTCATCTTCTTCCATTCCTGTTGGTAGTTTGACAAGATACCTCCATCCTAAGGCATCACTAGCATCATCAAGTTCATTCTCCATAAACACATACACCCGTTTATTTGGATCTAAATTTCGGGCTCTAAAAGGTGGCAGTGCCATGTTCGATAAGCTTTGATTTATGATGATTATTTTCTACAACTTAACAATGACAATTTCACGAGAGGATACTACACTCCAAAGTTATATTTAAAATTTTCCACTTAAAACAAAGCTCCGAGGAACCATGTGTTAATTAGGTGGACAATATTGGTAATTAGTGGAATGTTTTGATTGAAAATTGCCGTTACAAATCTTTCATTGATTCTTTTGATCTCGCTTTCCCAGAACACTTTATCCATAGTTTTTTTTATAGTTATCAAATAACTTTGATCATTATAAAATTTTTTGTAAATGAAACATTTGAAAATTCTTTACTTTCCACCAGTCATTGTGGACGAAATTCCCGTCTAGTAAATAAATAAGTTAATTTAATTAGCCATTTTAAAAGAAATTTGAAAAAATCAAAAATTTAACGAGAAAATTGAGTACTAACTGGTAGAAAAATTTTAAATGCAAGTAATGTGAACGTTGGTAATTAAAATAATATTTTGAGAATAAATGTTTCCGCATAACTTTGTACTTTATTCCAAAATCGAAGAATAAGATAGTAGTACCAAGGGTAAAACATACTAATTCAGTAGACACACTTCAATCAAGTTGTGTGTATGTAATTGCTGTCTAAATTTTTCATTAACATAATATAGATAAAATAATTAGACTAAATAATTAAAATCAGCGAAGTATTTCAAATTATTATTAAACGTTTAACAAATTTTGATACCCTTTTTGATATTTATATGTTTATTTATATATTTTATTAAATAATTTTTTTAACCTTATCGTAAAACTAAAGATAAATGTCGTGACAACACATATCAAACATATATTATATATAATACATGTTAAAATTTTAACACAACGCATTCAATTAATAATTTTTTAGTCTATTAGTTTTTTATTGAATTATTCAGCACTTATTTTTAAATTCTTATTAAAAGATGATCAATTTATAACTGTTGGTGTCCATCTTTTTTATTTTTTCATATTTGACTATGATTTGTATGATTAACCAAAGATGTGATTTGAAGCAAACAATATTTTAAAAAAAATGTAAGTTTAAATATTTTAAACGTAAAAGAATTTCAAAGGTTTATATATGACTTTAGTGATAAAAAACTTTTATGACTGATTTTGACTTTGTAAACGTGAATGCATTTGTTGATAAATTATGTTTTACCAGAGATATTTATGATTTAACTTCTTTTTACCTTTGCTATTATCCTATAAAATTTCATTTTTATTAAGTCAATAAATATTAATGTTGCTGTTGTAAACAATAATGATCAATAGGAAATTTAATTTTTGTATCATCGAATTTTAAGACACTATTCTAAATTTATTATACTCTGAGGTAGCACATCAAAGACTTTTGTATAATACTGTTTATTTGTTTTTAATTCCAGAAAATTTACATTTATAAAATATCCTTGTAGGTGTTATTTTTATTAATCACAAGTTAACAAATCAAAGATATGTTCAATAATTAGCACATTTTAATAAAAATTCTTTTTACTGAATCCAGGATGACAATGCGGTGTTAAAATAAAAAATGCTAGAAATTATTAAGCATTGAATTAATTAGAGAAAAGCAAGGTAAAAGCAAAAATCTAAGTAATATTTAAAACATTTAAAAATAATCCAGGGATCAATCCGAGCATTATAAAACTTAACATTTATTGCTGTTATTTTATTTCAAGTTTAGTAATAAACTTATTGGGTTTGATAACTCTAAAATAATAATATAAATTAATACAATATTTAACGAATCTTTATAAATTAAATTTAACTTTGAATGACGATTATGGCATTTATTTGAGTTCCTATAATAAATTTAATCCGTTCATTGTCATCAATATCATCACTATTTCTAGAGGAAATTTATAATGAGTCTGAGAATAATCCAGAAAAATATTTTTTTTAATTTTTGTTGGTTAGATAAAAAAGAATTATATTAATTTCTGATATAATATATTTTATTTTAGTCTTTATAATATGGATTATCTGATTTAATAAAAACATCGTCAGGAGCCTGGTATGTAAACCCTTTTTCTTTTGAAATTTAAACTTTTCATCACACTTGTCATTAGACATTCTTTCACCAGGACAAGTATCATCTAGACTACTTTCATCAGCTTCAAAACATTTTGTACTATATGATCATTGAATATCTTCAGTATCTATTTTAGAATCACCAGTCAAAAAGCAGATTAAACTTGCGCATTTTACGCTTTTTAATTTGTCATATCTATTGCTCTTCTCAACCAGTACGTTAGTGTTATCACAACATTTCTTAAGACTATTTACTAATTAAGATGACAATTCCACGAAAGGAAATTCCACCCCAAGATAATTAATTAGATTTTTTCTTTAAAAATGAAATATAAAAGAATAATTCTTAGTGAAACGGTACTATTGCTGGCAGATAATTTTTTTCGATTGGAAATTATTAATGTAAACATGTCATTCATGTTCTTTAATATTTTTTTTCAGCGCATTTTTTTATTGAGTATCAGATGGATTTGGCCGTTTAAAAAGGTAGGATGAATGAAACACTTGAAGAATTCTTTACTTTTCATCTGTAGGTGCTAACTTAGTCTTCAATTAAGAAAGTATGTAATAGTTAGCATAACTAATTTTTCAAAAGAAATTTGAAAAGTCAGGAAAGTTTAAGAGAAAATGGAATTATAACTGATAGACAACTTTAAAATGTAAATAATATGATTAGTGGTAATTAACAGAATAATTGAAAATAAACGTTTCTGTACAGCTTCGCACTTTATTCCAAAACCGAAGAATATTATAATGGTAGTCAGGGTAAAACAAACTATTTTAGTAGAACACTTCAATCAAATTATATGTATGTAAGTTTCTGTCTAAATTTTTTTTAATACAATACACATAAATATAAATAGACTAAATAATTAAAATCAACGAAATATTTCCAATTATTATGAAACGTATTAAAAGATTTCATACCATTATTTTTATTTATTATTATTTATTTTTATATAAATTTTATTATGGATTTCTAACGCTATTGTAATGGTTAAAATAATTGTCGCGATAACATATATAGAATATATTTACACTTAAATAGCAAACAAGTTATTTCTTGACTATGTATAGCTTAATAGTATCACTAAAATCTTTCGATTTTTTTATCTTTTTTTTATATATTTACTTCCTCTATTATTATTTGTATAAAATTTTTGTATCATTCAATGTTATAAGCATTTTAATTTATTATAAAATTCATATTTTAATGCTATCAAATAGGTTTCTTTTTTGTCAGTATATTTTGCGACTATAAACCAGAAGAAAGTCTTATACTAACAAATTTTTTTAACTATTTGCAACAATGTAATGTTTTATTTTTTCTACTATCTTTATCGTCAACTTCATCATAAATTTATTTTTATTGTTAGAAAACTGTTATATTTTGATACATTTTATATTTTGTCAGTATTTTGACCTATTCCTTTTGATTTTTTCCATTCCACTCCATGTCTATATTTACCGTCTTCAAACTTATCCTTATATGGTATAATTTTTTGAATAGCATACAAATCGAAAGAGTTTCATTCACATTATTTATTACATATAAGGTGGAAAATATGTGTAATAATTGCTTCTGCAAATAATTTTTTCATTATATATCTTATTATTTTTTTATTAGTACAATTAATTTTCAAAGCTTTCTTAATTTCTTTCTAAACCAAAATGGTAAGTATCACTGTTGTAATTTTATTCGTCCTCATACATTAAATTCCACTTGAAAATTTTGCTTGAAATTGTGAATAGTCGTCTTATTAGATAACAAATACATTTTTCTTATTATAAACATATTTATCTATTTAAATCATTGTTTTGAAAATCTAACAATTAAAAAAATCATATTTTGTTGAGACTTATTTTATGAAACATTCTAAGCATCGTGAATGCGAAAATACAACAAAAAAATATTTTCAAAAATTTAGAACAACTAATATTTCATAAATAAACTTCAATTTATTACATTTCAAAAAAATTATCTTATATGTTTATTAGAATTTCTGAATATTGAATTTGTTTCTAATTATTTTTTCCTTGTATTTTATTATTTTTCGCTTTTCTCAAAATATTTTTACTTCTTATCTTATTTAATTGTTATAAGGAACTTGATCATTTATAAAATAATATTGTGAACATTTTATCGGAAAGATTATATTTTATTATCAATTTTAATTAATAAATCATAATTGAAGTCGATTCGATATGTTAAGTCAAAAAAATTTATAAAATTAGAATATATATTCTAACCATAATAATATCATTTAGTAAAATGTATGTTTACATAATTTGTGTATTAAATAATAATGAAAATCATATTTTTTCAAAAATATTTCCGCATAACTTTGTACTTTATTCCAAAATCGAAGAACAAGATGGTAGTACTCGGGGTAAACGTACTAACTCGGTAAACAGGCTCTCCAATCACAGTATACGTATATATTTTGTTATGTCTAAAAGTTTTATTCAATTAATATATAATAGGAATAAGTGTAATTAAAATCACCCAAGTATTTTCAAATTACTAGTAAACGTTTCACAAACTTTGATACCCTTTTTTTAATATTTGTATATTTATCCATATACTTCATTAAACATTTTTTTAACCTTATCGTAAAACTAAAGATGATTGTCGTGACAACATATATAAAATATATGTTATATTATACATAATATATGTTCAAATTTTGACACAACGCATTCAATTAATAACTTTTCTAGTCTATTATTTTTTTTTAGAAAAAAGATGAACAATTAGAAATCTATTGGTATTTATTCAATTTTTTTTATTTTGTTTCTAGTTTGTTTGAATAGCCATAAATATAATATTAAGAGCTGTTAAAAAAACGTAAGTTTTAATTTTACAAGTGCAAAGAGAATTTCAAAAGTTTATAAATAGCTGTGGAGGTAAAAAATTATATGATTGACTTTGAATTTTTGATATGCGAATGTACTAGTAGATAAAATAAGTTTTAACATATTAATATTTATATATGTAGATATTTCTAGTATTATTATTCTCTATTATTCTTTTTCACTTATTCTGCTATTTCCTAAACTTCATCATTACTAAACCAGCAACCACCTATACTTTTATTATCAATAATAAGAAACTTTCTAAATTGTAGAGTATATCATAGAAATTTTAAAGCACCATTTTGAGTTCCTGATACTTTTAGGTAATACATTAAAAACTACTAGTACAACTTTTTTGTTTATTCATTTGCCAGAGTGGATAATTTTTAAAAATCGACTTTTATAAAATATCCTTGTAGGTGTTATTTTTATTAATTGCAAACTTAACAAAATCAAGGATATGTCAAATAATTAGCACACTATAATAAAAATTCTCTTTACTGAATTCAGGATGACAACATTGTGTCAAAATAAAAAAAATAATAAGAAAAAGATAATAAAAAAACTAGAAGTTAGTTAGTAATGAATTAATTAGACAAGGGTAAAATAGAGTTGCAACTAATATTTGAAAGCTGCAATACATAACCGGAAGACCCGCTCGAACTGCTTGAAGTTCAATATGTATTGTTGTTGTTTTATATTATAGGTTTTCGGAGCAACTTTGAAACGGATTAGATGATTTTGTTAAGCCTCTTGTAGACTGTAATTGTTATTTTCCTTATATTATAGTATGTACATATTCCACGACTTATTTTTATGTATTTCAAAATAAACTAATTGATCACCTCAAATATAAGAAGGAGAAACAAATGAAATTCGTTAAATAATAAGTATTTAAATCTTCCCTACTGTAAATACTTTTTTTTGTTATTTTTAGTATTTAATTATACAATTACTAGGAGGAAACATTGAATAGAATTAGCTTTAGAGGACGAAGAACAAGGTTGACATTGTGAACTAAATAGTTTACTAGAACAGTACCCGTTTCCAGTAAACCTTATTCTAACTTCCTCTTCTTATGCTAGAAATTTCCATTCTTAATTGTAATCCCAGTAATAAATGTAATTTTGTTTAAATTATTGTTAGTTAAATAAAGTAGAATCACATTAACCTCTGATATGAAATACTTGGTTTTCTTCCCACTCAGTCCTCATATTGAACTTTTATAAGACTTATTTTAGAATGGTAGGGTCTTATTTAATCATCGGAATCATATCTCCCATTACAACCTAAAATTAAAAAATAGAAATTAAATTGCTAACAATTATCATGAATAGAATTTCTACTCAAACTTTAAAGATTTTATCATAATTATATTTTGTGTCGAAAATCTTACCATTTTGTGTAGCAGATGGAGGAAATTTTACATGAATGGTTTGATTATGGACAGCAAACAAAGATTTCGGCATCTCTTCATCACTACTTTCATTAATGTATTCTAAAAATGTTTGTCCACATCTTCCTAACGCTTTTCTTACCATTCTTGTTATAGATTGTCCACTAATTTTTGAAGAAAATGTAAATGGGAAGAAACGATCACGATGCATATTGAACTCGGGTCTACTAAACATGAGATCTTCATAATTGGGATTATCTGATTTAAATAAAACATCGTTAGGAGCCCGGTATGTAACACCTCTTTTCCTTCGAAATTCAAACTTTCCTTCACCCTCGTCATTAGATTTTCTTTTACCAGGACGATTATCATCTAGACTACTTTCATCAGCTTCAAAACATTTTGTATTATATGACCACGGTTTATCTCCATTATCCATTTCAGAATCAACAGTCTTAGAAGACTGTTTACGCCTGCGTATTTTACGTTTCTTAATTTGTTCATATCTATTACTCTTCTCAACCAGCACGTTAGTATTATCATTATATTCCTCAAGAACATTTGTTAGTGAAGTTGTTACCCGGTCCATGATAACACCTTCAGACAGATTTTGTCGCGATATTATACACTGAGCCTCTGAATCAAAGGAAAGACGCATATTGAAGATATTTTCATTTTGTTGTACGATATTAAGTTTAAGTTTTTCCCTTTTTTCCATTTCTTTAAGAATTTCATCAAACTTCTTGAAATTATTTTTGAGATATAACATCTTTTCATAATTTTCTTCCTCACATTTCCTATTTCTTCTTGTTTGCATTCTTTCAGCTCTTCTACGAAAGCATATGTATGGATTGGAAGAATTATGACTATCTTTACGAGCTTCTGTTTTTAATTTAGGTATTAAAGAATTGCATCCTTTACTAGTGCATGCACTTCTTTTGTTTAACCATAAATCATATACCTCACCAACAATACCGGCAGGCATGTGCTTCAATAAATTTTCTGCCGTTTCTGGAAGGCATACGCTTGTATCAGAAGATTCTCGTTCAAGTGTCTCTATTATATTTTCGAAATCATTAATTTTAATGTAAGGCCTTTGTTTTAACCATTCATAATCTTCTTCATCAGCATCATACATATACCGTGAGTTAAAAAATAGATATGACAATGGCAGTCTTAAGTATTCTGTTTTATTTATTAATCCTGGATCTATTTTATTATACAACGATTCATATATTTCTGTGTCGATTGTCTCCGTTGGTCTTGTTGGAATTAAAGCAACTTTTTGATCGTATTTCTCTCCTAATGTATATGCTTGCCTTGCATTTATAGCTTCTTGAATATGACTTTCCTAAATAATAAAAAAAACAAATTGGTATTATTAATTTATTTCAAAGAGGTACACTTTTTAACATACATTCTCTTCATCTTTTTCCATTCCTGTTGGTAGTCTAGTAATGTCTCTGGAAGCTGTGGCATCAGTTGTTTCATCAAGCTCATTCTCCATGTACACATACATCCGTTTATTTGGATCGATGTTTCGTGCCCTGAAGGCGGGCATTCTCGTCCCATGGTGAGCCATGGTTCAGGAGATAACGGGGTAACCCCGTTAAGGTAATTTAATAAGAGGAAGCTCTGTCTTGTTTTATTTTGTCTTGAAAAATATTTAGTGTTAGTAGAATTGTATTTTGAAATATAGCCGCGGCTCCTCCAAGGAGTCGCGCGGCAACGGCAACAATCTTTTCGCCAATTACTGTACAAATTTTTCATTAGATGTGTAAAAAACCATGGGACCAGAAAGCCTTAAGCTTGATAAATATTCTTTTAATAAACAGACAGCAATCCTAAAAGCAATCGTGTTTCTAAAAAATCATAAAAAAGATTAACATACAATACTTAAAATTATCGATTAATTGGAAAGGCGAAAAGGTAACTTATACATAAAATGATTATAATAATAAGGTAAAATCATACAAAAATTTACAGATTTAAAAATTCATAAATAAAATTCAATATTTAGGATAATTAAAAGAGTTTTTAATAGTAAAATAAAGATTCTGAATCGTTGCCATAATCTTAAGAAATATCGAGCGCTGACGTGTCGCTTAAACGCGACCTATCGATGAAAGATAGTCACATTTTTGTTAAAACGAAGCAACCTTCCTACTCTACTCTGTATAATAAAATTTTACAGATTACATTTTTAACCCCTCTATATTCTCTTTCTTCAATGAAGCACAGTGTGTGTTATAAGTAGACAACAAAAGTTTGCGACGATATATATCTCTCTGAAATGTATTATTTATTATACTAAAGAAAGGGCACATTGCATTTTGACAATTTGCATAATACACAATATAATGCAAGAGTTGAATGAGAAAACCATTAGTTAGAAAAAAATAGTGTATAGAAGTTGTTGTATATTATGAATGAAGGACCAAAGTAACGCTCATACATACTGGACTATTTAAAATATTTTGTGTATATATATACAGTGTACTTAAGTATGATGCTTCGTTACAGATGCATAACATTAAGAGAAATAAAAGTGCGCGGCAAAATTAATATGTTAATATTTAGAAGGTACTATAATATGTAGCATTATACTAAATATATGTATCATCAGGACTGGCAATGAATTTTCTTTTATTCTTTCTTTTCATCACATTCATGTATACTTCATGGTGTGTATCAAAGAAACCTTGAAAAAAATGATTGGTTATAAAAAAATTAAAAATCATATTTTACACGTATTTCTGTTGTTTATATAAATTTTATGGTTAAATTTGTTCATAAGCAAATAAACAATAATTAGTTTTGTAATCTCTTATCACCATGACTATAAAAAGTGATGTGAATATATTACATATATATAATTTTAATATAGAGTATTACTCACAGCATATTAATTTTAAAGCGTAAGTGATAAGGAAAGTAGAAAATTTAAACATTCTAAATGGATTTGTTTATAAACATCAAAATTAAACATGAAACATTATTAAATTTCAAAAAAAAATTTGAATAAACATCCACAAGTAACAAACCATTAGTAGCTTTATTCAACAATACCCTGGCTATATAGTTAATCCTTTTAATTGTTACTGTTAATTTTTATATATAAAAAAATATAATTTTTATTCTGCCTCGTACTTTAATTTATTTTCCATAAAATATTACCATCTTATGAATTAGCAATTATATTTTTTTCAAAATTTATCAGATATAAGTGTATTTATAAAATAAATATTTAAAGAGGTGAAGATTTTTATACAATATATTTGTACTTGTAATATTTTAATTTAGCTTCTAATAATTTTGTTTTTAATATATTACATCAAGCACGTTACACAATGATGCATTATGTATGATGCAATATAAAATTGTGTTAAATAAATCTGCTGTTAAAAAAATAATGACATCATTTTCTTTAATAAATTAATCATATTTCGCATTGGCATTATTTAAAACTTTACATAATATGAGAATGTTTGCTTTGAGATTGTTTTTTTTCCATAATCTTATTATAAAGTTATTAGAGTTTAACAGCTTGCATATAAAGATTCTAAACTAAATATCTATAAATAAAAAATTACTTCTCAATATACACACGCGTTGTTGAATCTTTAGAAATACATTAAATTGAAATACAACTTGCTTTACAATGCATATATTTTAAAAAAAAAATGATAGATTTCTGTTACCAAAATAATGTTAATGTAATATGTGTGCCAACAATTTTACCACAATAAATCTTTTCAATTTGAAATATCCCTTTTTGGTACTTTTAAACTCCAAAAACAATGTAATAGAAATAGGATAAATTGCATACTTTTATATCATACACTTTTTCAAATACTTATTTTTTAATTTAAAAAAACAAACATAGAAAATCAGCAGTTGAATTAAAATTTTAATACCATGTTAATAACATGGAAAAAATGACAGAAATATCTTTCAATGTTTGAGAAAATATAGATATAGAAAAAAATTTTATTATAATATTATTAAATATTTGTTGTCCTTTTCTATTTTTATGAGTTTTAGACAAACGAAGAAACTTTAATAAAAAATTTGAATTGATATATTGCTCTGTAAAGTTTAATAATGAAAAAAAATTATAAAGTATAAGTGTATCAAGAAAATATAAATATAGGACAAGACAGAAATAAATTTCCATCAAAATAAGAAATGTAACGAGGCGAAAAAATAGTACCCATATAAAGTGATCCCGCAAAAATATCTACATTGATGTTAAAAGTTAATAAGGCCGCGGTCCATTTTCTAAAGTATTCCTTTCGAAACATTTTATGATATTGTCATATTTCCAAGTTGAAAATATTATCACTACAAATATAACATATTTTTGAAATTTATACCAATACCTGTTTTATGTATTATTTGTTTATTTTATTTTAATTTTATAGATTTCTATTTCCATGAGTGAGGAAGAAAAAATAAGTAAAAATCAACTTAATCCTGATGATTATGAAATTGTAGCCTTAGATGATATAGAAAAAGGTGATGTTGATTTAGCTGAAGTTCTTAAAAGAAATGGACACTTTGGTTAGTTAGATAAAAAAAGTAAATATTTATATCGAGAATATTATTCATTTTCTAGATGATCATGATGAAAATATTGAAGAGGCTGACTGTGAATATATTGAAGATGAGGAAAGTGACACAGTAGTTGATGAAGCAATCGCACATTTAGTTGGACACGAAAAAGATGTTTTTTCAATTGACCTTCTTGACGGAAGGTATCTTGTATGTGGATCGGAAGATGACTCTGCTTCTATTTGGGATTTAACTAAAGATCTCAAAAAAGCTGCTTTTGTTATTTCTTCACATAAAGATTCTGTGACGCAGGTTAAATTCAGTGCATCAAAAAGACTTCTTGCTACAGCCGACATGTCGGGAACTATTATAATTACCGATTTACAATATCAATCAACAAGATGTACCCTAGAAGAACTAATAGACTTAGAATGGATTGTTTGGCATCCAACTGCAGATATATTGTTTGCTGGCGGTGGTGAAGGAGTTGTATGGATGTGGTTGATAAGTAAAAGTGGAGTTGCTCAATCTAAATGTTACTTAGCTCGTGGTTCAACATGTACTATTGGAAAGCTTTTACCTGATGGTAAGAAGTTATTGGCTGGTTACGAGGATGGCACAGCTCGTATTTGGAATTTGAAAGATTCTACTTATATTGAGATGGTATTTGAAGAGCCAATTACAACTTGTGATGTGCATTCTACATCTCCACTTGCCGCCGTTGGAACTGAAAAAGGAAAAGTTTTCTTATTTAATACTGAGAGCGGAAAAACTCTTAAAATACTAAACTTTTTAAAAGGAGATAAACAAGAAAATGAAGAAGAGAACTCTATAGAGGATGTAAAATTTCACCCAATACAAACATGGCTTGCTGTGGGAGTAAACAATGGCCAAATATCCTTATATGACTGCACTAGTGGTGTACCTCGCTTTGAATTCAAAGGCGATGAGGCTCCTATTGTTAAGACTGCATGGTTCACATTATCATCAGGCACTGTTGTCTTAGTGGCAGCAAATATTGATGGTGTTATCAGAATTTGGGAAGGTAAAAGTGGTGATTTGTACAAATCTATAAGTGGAGGAGGCGCAGAGATATATGATTTTGTTGTTGATGGCGATGAAAGGAGTGTAAAATTATTCACTGCATGTGCAGAAGGTGTAGTTAGAGTATTTGAGTGTGACTAGTTCATTCGTCACAATTTATATTTTACTCAAATAATTTTAATGTCAAAAAATGTTCTTACAGTATCTTTCCTTTATTTTTAGGATTATTTCTACAAAGATTATTTCATTATGTTGTTTTTGTTACGTTTTGTTGTTAATAATATGTAATAATGTACTGTATTACTTTGTTTTATTTGAAGAGTTAATATCTCTATTATTTTACTAATGACAATGGAAATGAGAGACATTCACCGATCATGTTTTATATGTATGTGTCGACCAAAAAGCAAGTACATTATGTAACTGTACGAAAAAAATAGATAGGCGAGTTTAAGGCGGTGTTTTTTTAACGGCACAGGTAAAATTAAATGATTTATAAAAAGTTACTATTTTTAACACCAAACAATACCTTGATATTAGAGAAAAAAAATTATTATATAGCAAAGATTCATTTCTTGAAAACAAATAAATTAAAACAAAGGTCATTAAAACCAGTGATTTCAAAAATAAAAAAAGTATTTTATCTTTTTTAGATAACTTTTGTTTATCGTTATCAAACTATTTAATCTTAATATTACTTAATGATGTCTATAGTTATTTTTTTAAAAGAACATTTAGTTGTACATTCATTCTAGAGTTTTTTTTTTTTTGATGAAATTGTCCATGATTTATATAGTACATTGTAATTTAAAAATTTATATTTGAAATTGTTGTTAGTTACAGTGTATTTACAAATTTTTAAATATAATGTTTGAAACCATGATTTTTATTTATTTAAAGTTAACATAGTTGTGGAATTTTGTCACTGGACAATTGGCCACTTGGTGAATGTCACTTTTTCCAAGATGTTGTATATATTTTTGATTACTGTATTGTTTTATAGATTACCAAAATGACGTATGTTATGTATAGAACTACCACCTTAGGTGTGGCACTCCAACAGACACTTGATGATATGGTGACGAGTGAACAAATTAATAAAAAGTTGGCTGAAAAGGTTTTATCTACATTTGATTCCTGTATAAACAATGCTTTGTCAACGAAGGCAAAAAATAAGACAACATTTAAAGCTGAGAAACTCCGTGCATATAGATTTTGTGACAATGTTTGGACATTTGTAATGGATAATGCTGAATTTAAAGATAACATACGCCCTGTCGAAGGCAAAGTTGAACGGGTGAAGTTTGTTGCTTGTGAAGCAAGTGGATCTAAAAATAAAACTGCACATCAATAAAAGATGTCGCTGGCGCCATCTAACATATTGCACATTTTATAGAAAATTTCTGGCTAACTAACCAATTAACATAAAACTAATATACAATTAAAAAATAACAAATTATATATAGATTTTATTTTTATCAATTTTAAATTTTGCACGAAATAAAAAATTGTTTTCCATAAATTTATGTTTTTATAACATAAAAATTTGCAATAGTCTTTGACGGAAGTCTATCAAAGGAATACAAAAGAAAAAAATGCTTGTTTTCAATCATTTAGTATCATTTTCTATTCGGAGATAATTTTCTATCTATTGAGAAAAATTATTTTTGTATTCCTTTAAAATTTAAAGCAAAATAATAATGTTAAAAACACTCATTTGTAATTTTATTGACTTTTATATAATTATTCAATTAATTTTTTGTTTATTTATTTGAAATATTGAAGACTTTGAATTTATTGTCAAAAATTTCTAAAATTAGAAAAAATCTCAATTATGTACCATTAATTTTGATGAATTACTCATGATATAAAGATTCAAAAATCTAAGTTATAATAAAATTCATTTATATTTTAAACTTTCCAATAATTTTGGTTCCCTTTTTTAGCAACGTATTAAATTTATTTCAGCATTATATCTATGAACATTGGTTTGCCAATTATTTGTTGAAACTAATATATGTCATAATGAAAAAATTTTTTTAGTTCTACATATAACAAAAATATCTCTGAGTTTTATAAAAATTTACCATTTGATAAAAATAAGATTAAAAGAAATTTTTAGCCGACGTTATGAATGTGAATAAATAAATTAATAATAAAAGTTTAAAAAATATACATACAAACGAACAGATTAAATATATTTCGAAAATTTATTAGTTTGACATATAATTATTTGCATGTCTATAATGAAATACATATTAATAATCTTATTAGAAAAACTAAAAATAAGTATTTTAACATTAAACAATAATTACTCTAGTAGTATACATTTTAAATAATATTAAAAAACATTTAATACACGATATATATTAAAATTAAATTTTTCCAATCCACTTTTTTTTTAAAGGATCCAGAAAGTTGCCATAAAGAAAAAGGACTTATTTTAGGTTTTCATTTATATAAATTTTTGTTCATTTTAAATAAATAGGCTACCAATTTTCGTTATGAAAGTATGTTGCATAAAGTATTTTTTAACTGGAGCAAAAAGTTTATTAGTAAAATCTTTAGTTATTTTCGTTTTAGATATAGTATTATAATTTTTTATATTTGTTTTTTAGTAACAGTATGAATTATCAACTTTATCGCAATACAACATTAGGCATTGAATTGCAAAATACACTCAATAATTTTGTTGAAGATGGAAGTATAACACCGCAATTAGCTCAAAGAGTTTTGTGTGTCTTTGACAAATGTTTTAATGAAGCTCTTCATAATAGAACGCACAATAGAACAACATTTTTGGTATGCCTTTCATTTATAATATCTTTATATTACTTTAAAAATGATTATTTTAAAATATACTTTTTAGGCCGACAAACTGAGAACATACCGTTTTTGTGATAATGTTTGGACTTTCGTTATGGAGAATGTTGAATTTCGTAATCCTACTCATCCATTGGAGGATGTTATTAGTCGTGTAAAAATTGTTGCTTGTGACGCTAAAAGGTCATAAAATCTTGCTATTAACTGTTAATGTTTATATTTTGTAAAGTTTTTGGAAATTAATAAAATGATTTGATAGATATTGTACATTGTTACTCCAAGAGCCCTGAAGTCGTAATTAACAGGGATCCAATAATTACATTGTATTCTTTCAATTTTTCACCATTGAAGAATTATAATAAAGTGACTATCTTCATTACTATTGATATTTTTTGTAAAGTTTATATTTTCATTCTATACGTAATTAATAAAATTTGCTCGAGATTGTTAACGATGTTCTTTTATTATAAAGTATAATTAATTTAAATATGATATATTATGTTTGGAGTATCCTTAGAATACAGTTGACCAATGTTATTCAAATTTAACAATTTTTTTTACTTTTTATGACGTTTTTAGTTAGTAAGCTATAAATTTTCCCATAAAATTTTGTAAAGTTTTAAAATTCTTTAAAAGTCGAACTTTCTTCAAAATTTTTTTGTTGCCGGAAATAACTAAAAATCATGTAAAATCTTCAAAAAATTTTCAGGTATAATTTTTTTTAATTAAGAAGAGGATTTAAAAGTTAACTTTTTGGTATACAAAAGTAAACAGAAACAGTGTCGTTGCATTCACAATAACAAAAGATTTGCTAGATAACTTTTTAGCAATTTATCAAACTTAAGAAACACTATTAATGAATTAGGTTCGTGGAATTTTTACATCGCATGGCTTGAAAATGGTGTTGAAGACACATTTAAATTCTTAACCTTCATTTACTCGTATATGCAATCTTTTTCTATGTTGTTTTTTGGGTAAATCCACATTACCATTATTTGGGCAAATATGTTTTTGCTCCAATAACAATACTACTTCTATAAAATATCTATTTAATAAAAGATAAATAATACAATTAAAGATTAAAAAAAATGAATATATATATATTTACGATAAATTCTACAGGGCATATTAGAAAAAAATAGACTACACGATACAATTAAAAGAGTTAAGTGGTACCTCATTAACTGTAGTAAAGGTACCATAATAAAGAGAAAATTATTCTTCATCACCCTCCGTGAGTTATTATGGTTATCATTTTGTAGTTTATATTAAATTAACAACGGTATTCTATACAACATTTATTTAACGAACAATAAATGATACAATTAATGATTACAAAAAAATAATTACATATATATTTACAATAAACTTTACAAGGTATATAAAAAAATACATTACACAATACAATTAAAAGAAATCAAGTGGTACATCATCAATAGTAGTGAAAGTACCATAATAAGAGACAATTTTTCTTCATCCTCCTCCGTGAGGAACTTATCACTTGGAGTCTTGTTTGGAGAGTAAAACTCCATCAAGCATTTCAAGGTCATTATGCTTCTGCAACTTGACTACGTTGGTTTACCTTTCTCCCATGGAAGAGAAGGTCCATATATACAGATTTTACACATCCAAACATCTGGTTCAACACTGAAAAGATAGGAATATAAAATAAAAGACATGGTAAACTTACACTTTATCGTAGAAAGTAAAATGACATCCATATTCACGTGGAATTCTGAATGTATAGGCGTATGAGAACATCTCCTTAACAGGTCATTTTTCTTATATCTGTTGATGAGAGTCATAGCCTGGCGAGACAAATGGGCAATAGGAATATCTTGAAGGTCCTCTTGGTAAGTCTACTAAACTGGAGTGCCAAGAAGAACGGGAAGATATTGTAGATCCTTCTGGAGACATCAGGCTCAGCAAAAACTTCATCATAAATCAACTTCCCATTATTCTCCAATGTTATGCCGAGATCATTGAACTCGGCCATTATCTCTCTAAACACAAACTCAAAGCCAAGCTCAACAAAAGTCTTTGTTGACAGTAATGCTTCCCATGTCGAGAGGAGTCCTTGAAGCTTCTTGAAGTGGAGAGGATCCCTGAGAAGTGTACCAAGAGTGGAGTTGTTGTTTGGGTGGACGTATGGCCTGAAATCCTCCGAAGATAGTTTATGGCAGATATCCTTGAAGATGTTCTGGAGACTCGAGATACTGGTGATGTTCCTGATCCTCATCCAAAGCTGTTCAGTGAAGTCCAACTCCCGATTGTCCATCTTTATAGAGTTAACAGCATCCTCATTTTTCAGCCACTCCCTGACATCCTCCTCGATATCCATGTTCTCCTCATTCTTGAAGAGTAATCCACCTTTGTGAAGATTGTCCACGACATACAAAATAAAGTGAAGCGTGTATGTCTTCTCGGTATTGTACACACGACGATCATACCACCCAGCAACATAATTAACCGTCATGTGTGTCAAATCTTCAGGATGAGATGGGATATTCTTTATAGAAGTTGTGTTCCAATGTCCAATTACAGAGTATTCACAAGAGACACGAGCTGGTGAATCCAAATCATCCGGTTTAGTAGCAGGGATGATGTCATATCCACATTCTACAGCAAATGTGGTATTCTTGGGTTGGTCATATTTAAAGACTGTGAAAAATTGCTGTTCAAGGCCTTTCCGCTCCCCAGGAATCTTGTCTCGATTGTCTTAGCACACTTTCCATTA